>OX352761.1:26047649-27390285 GCA_947095585.1 Nephrocerus scutellatus
CAAAAAGCATCTGGCACTGGCTGTGTCAGGTCATCCCGCCCGTCAATGGTCATTCCGTATCCAGGGCACTCTGGCATTGTAGGAAACGAGGCAGCAGATCTTTGCGCAAGAGGAACATTCACTGGGCCAGAACCAAGCATTGTCTACTCTCTTAGCCATCTCTTAACATCAAAAACAAAATTAAAGAGTGGGCTAACAATGTCATCGAAGCTGAATGGGAATCGTCGACAGGGATGAAGCAAACCAAAAGGCTACTAAAGTATAACATCAAACAGATAGACAAGGCAAAAAAACTGAACCGTCACGCACTCAGATTCCTAGTCTGGTACATAACGGGACACGGCCCATTCAATAGTCAATTAACGAAAATGGTAAAATCCCAGACGGACAGTTGCCGTTTCTGTAACAAGGCAAAAGAATCATACTGTTTATGTGTGAAGCTCTCACACAGAAAAGACTTAAGCACCTCAAGGCTCACACAGTCCCAGGACAGAATGTCATTTGGATCGAATTGGCCGACGTACTGGCATTCATAAAGGAACTAAGCCACCACGAAGTGGTTATTATCTGGGATGCACAGAAAGCAGTGCACCAGACTTTTCAGTTCACCAACCTAATGGTAATGATAATAAAATGGTCATTCCGTAACATGCATAAGAACCGTACGTGCTGAAAGCTGAGCGAAAAATTATTTGGAATTAGGGATTCGGGGCGCATCCTGGTGTAAATCTCAGCTGCTATCACTTTTTCTAGATTTGTTACTTTTGATTAGGTGGCGTTACATAGTTTTGGAGGGCTTAAATTTCTAAAGGCAATTATGAGGACGCGATTTTAAAATTTATTCCGTTCGACGAAAGGCCGAGAGCAGGGCACTGAGAATTTTAAAATTTGCCCGGATAGTTGGTAGGTAGGTATAGTGGTGGACCCCGCTGCACTTAGCGCTAGTGTGTGCCATTTAGATGCCACAAATCTCGAGGGCCCTAGCATCCAGCCTGAGGCGTTCAGATAGGAGATCATTTCAATGACCCTGTAATCTGAGAGCTCTTTCAGATCGTGAAAAAATGGTTAATGGTTGCATCGCTGCCCACTGGACAGTGGCCCGGTATGATAGCCACAACTCTGGCAATATCCTTGCGGGTTCAAGATAACTCGGTGGCTTTCCTTTTGTTGTATGATGTTAATATCAAACTTGATAAGGCGCGGTTCGACAGACTGCTCCACCTGAAAGAATTTGTTCCTTGACTGAGCTCATTGGACAGCTAACCCTTTCCATAGAGCCGGTGTCCATAGCGACGCTAATCTTAGCCAATTCGTCCGCTCTCTCATTACCCTCTATATTACTGTGCCCCGGCACCCACACTATGGTGATGTCCAGGAATTGGCTGATCGATGTCAATTCTTCTTAGCACTGTTGTACGAGTTTCAAGTTTATTGTGGTCGCATAAATCGCCCTTAAAACATATTGGCTATCAACATATATACCAACCCTTCCGATTTGTGCGTTTCTGAGCCTTAGTGCGCTGCAAGTCTTCCTGAGTGCTAGGATATCTACCTTATCCGAGAAGATACATGCACCGACTCCGGCCTTCATCTTAAATCCGTCAGTGAATATATTGTTCCGTCAAATTGCCTCGTTAGTGCCCCATCCAAATCCCCAATAAACACTGCGTAATACTTCAGCGTTCTTTGCTGCTGTCCGGGTCGTTGTTCTTTCACAAAACCAAGAGTTTTCATGAATTGGTTGTAGTGATGGAACTGTACAACTTTAATTCTCAAGCAAAATAACTTTCCATTCTTCTTGCGGATACGTGCATTAGGACTGCCTCATGTTCTCGCCCACATATAAATAAATGCATCGGTATAAAGTAGCGTCATAGATTTTGTCGCTGTTCCTAGAAACATTGCGAACAATCGTGATCTTGCACATTAGATTTCAGCCAACAATGTGGCTGCTCTGTCCGATAAGGCTACAGCAGGAGTAATTATGTTTTGTTTGCTTATTAGGGCTCAGAGGACTTTGGTGAGAAATTCCTTTCTCTTCCCACCGGGTGCATCTAAAAATAGGATTTTTCTGTAAGCACCATATGCGTTGTGATACACGCGATCAAACATGATACGCTGTTCCGCGTCCTAACAGGCCTTCCCACGCTTGCCCTTTCCGATAGCAGCTGGAGAGATGTTCCGTGCGTAGCGAGTTCGTGGCAGCCCAACGCTCAACGGTCTTACTTCTTATAAGCTCTGGAAGCTATCTTCGTTCTTTCTTTCCTTTACTCCGCAGGGGAGCATAGGGCTTCTAAAAACGTCCGCCAATGAACTCGATTTATCGCCTGAGGTTTCAAGAGTATCAGTCGCCTGGGATATTGCTTACTCTTCTATTGTCCTTTTCCATGCCTTGCTAGGACGGCCAACTCGGCGGCTTCCTTGTGGATTCCAGTCGAGCGCTAGTTTCGTAATATCGTCCGCTTGCTTTTTCAAAGTGTGACCAATCCAGCTCCATTTTCGTCGTCTGATGGTGATCGCGATTTCTTCCTGCTGCGTTACTCTCCACAAGTCTTGATTGGTGATAATGTCCGGCCATCTTATTCTCAGTATCCTCCTTAAGCACTTGTTGACGAAGACTTGGAGGCGCGTCGCAATTGACCCTGTGACTTTCCACGATTCGCAGCCATACAAGAGTAGGGAAGAGTGGGTATGTATTAGACACTTTTCAGAAAAACACATCTACTGGAAAACGTATAAATTATATCTGCACAAACCTTTTCCTGAACATAACGTAACATGGTAGGTTGTTATTGTAAACACAAAATCAACCAAACCTTTACCCGAATACGAGTTTTAATAAATTGTATGCACTTACCTCACTCTGTCCCATTCCTCCTGCTTCCAGGAACAGCTGTGTGGTGGAATGGGACATGTATTGTATCGTATTTTGAAATTATTTGATTAAGTCATAAAATGTGTTATTCTACAAAAAAAAAACGACAGAAGAAGATTTAATTTTCCTTCGGTTTATTAAAAAAAAACAAAAAAAACAAAAATCTCAAAAAGTCTTAATAAAAAATAAAGGAAAAACTGTTCAAGACATTGATGAAAATTTTGATTTTAAATCCACACTGAAGGAATAGACGTCCTGTGGAGTCCTCCTATTGGACGCAATACGCTGAGGTTGTGGAAGTTTAAAAAAAACTATGTCATCTGTTAGAACTGCGCTTTGATTTTCAATGTCAGGATAAACGAAATATAGGGACTGAGATCCTTTCTTCCTTAAAAATTTAACTTGAAAAAGTTCCCCTTCCTCGCCACGAAGAATTTCTCCTACGTAGTGCATTACCATTTTTCTGCTAACAAATTTCACTACAACGAAGTTACCAACTGAAAGCATTGACGTATCTATCAAAGTCGTACTGTTCTTCGGCATGTGGAGCCAGAGTCCATGCTTGCGTAGTTGTGAGGCCGTAATGCATTTTTGAGCAACTCACAAAATATTTAGCCATAAGTACTTCTTGCTCATCAGAAAATATTTGGCGTGCCTTTTTGTTTGCTGTATATTTGTACCTTTCATTACTGTTAAATTTAGCCGCGTTTACGTGACGAGCCTAAGTCGATTTTGATATCTTATATCCAAGAGCCACTGACCGTACAGATGCTCGATCGGACACTTCCTTTATAGCCGCTTGAATTTGAGTTTCACTGGCTCTTTTCCTGACAGTTTTCAGCTTCCAAGCGCTAGGCATATTGAGCTAAGAAAATAATAAAAGATAAAATTATAAACCATCACCCATCACGCCAACAAGTGATGCAGGAGGATTGGGACAGTGTCCCATACCTTCTGCCTAGTAGTGTCCCAATCATCCTGAAAGGCACTTTAAAAATTAAAAAAAAAATCTCCTAAATTATTGCAGACACTTAATGAAATTGGACTTTATTCCCTTTGTAATAAGTATACACTGCTATTAAATTATAGTATATTACAGAACGAGCAAGGAAAGTGGAGTTTATCGTGCGAGGTCGAAGCTTGACGAACGAGGCGGTAGCCGAGTTCGGCAATCTAACGAGCACGATGATCACTTTTCTGCAAGTCATGTACGCTATTTTTCACGCGTCCAAACCGGTTTTTCTGCTAAATCGAGAGAGAAGCAGAAATCACAAATGACAATCTAACAATCACGATGAGCACTTTTCTGCGAGTCGTGTACGCTCTTTTTCATCGAGAGAGAAGCAGAAATCACAAACGACAATCTAACAATCACGATGAGCACTTTTCTGCGAGTCGTGTACGCTATTTTTCATCAGAGAAGCAGAAATCACAAACGACAATCTAACGAGCACGATGAGCACTTTTCTGCGAGTCGAGTACGCGTCCAAACCGGTTTTTTGCTAAATCGAGAGAGAAGCAGAAATGTGAGAATGTGTGTTCGCTGTGACTGCAGTAAATAACAAAGAAATGAATTTTTCACGCGTCCAAACCGGTTTTTCTGTTAAATCGAGAGAGAAGCAGAAATCACAAACGACAAACAAAAGAGAATTCTTGCTCATGCGCAATGTGTTCGCTGAGATTGTAGTAAATAACAAAAGACGTTTATATCATAACATAACTAGTAGGCTACTTTCGAGGCTAGTTTATAGCGTACGAAACAGTCACTTTCGTCTATGGGCGTCCATTATTTGCCCAATGCTCACTCATTAATTTTTTTTCACTCAAAGTTGAGACATGGATTTTACTTTTTTTGCAGTCCACTGCGTAATTTCCACTGCGCACTCGAACTTCTTTGTTGACCGATGGATACAGACTTACAAGTTATTTTGTGATTAGCAGAAACAAAATAAACAAGACGGTGTTGAGGAAAAAGCCAGTGTCCCATTCCTCCTGTGTCCCATACATACCCACTCTCCTCTACTGAGAGAACGTTAGATCTGAAGATCGTTAGCTTCAGATTCCGGGAGATTTGCGAGGAGTTCCAGATAGGAGATAACTTTGTTTATGGTGTTTAGCAGGGTAATTCCTCTCCAGTTTTCGCAATTGCTTAAATCACCTTTCTTGGGGAGTTTGACTATTAAGCCTTCTTAAGAACATTGATATATCGCATGCAATGTTCGCGTAGTTAACTCGACGTCGGCTTGGGGGAGTTCTGCGTAGATGTTTTCATCCCCTACTCCAGGCCATCTCACCCCACTAAGACCAAGCCTCTCTAGATGGTATTAATTGTGCAAGCGTTGTTGTCTTGACGAGTGTGCGAATGTTCCAAGTTCCAAACGTGTACTTTTCCGTTGGCCAAAGGTCATTGTTGATAAATTTGATCCGAGGCTTTTATTAGTTTCAAGAATAAATTAGTTCAGTTGAGTGCTGATTGGCCAACCGCATCTTAGGTCGACATGAAGCGCTGCCGACCAAGGCAAGTCCCCTTCTTATCTAGACCCCACTAATACAAATCGGATTGGTTATTGAAATCGTTCACTTGATTTGACCGAGTTTCCAGTTACGCGACGCATAAGATAGGAGTTGTGATGCGAGAGGCTTAGGACACGACTGTCTATAATCGCGTCATCATCACCGTTTGTCACCACACTACTACGAATACTTTAGGAAAATCCCCAACCGGTTTACAGACAGAAACAACAGCAATAGGAACCTGCATCGTAGAGTGTATCAAAAGAAGATACGGAAGAACGGAGATCTACATGATCTCCAACAGCCAGCCCACACTGCTAGCATCAAAAGGTCCAGTTTTCAATTTCAGAACAACGTGGAGCTGCTAATGCCACCTAAACGAACTGGCCAAAACCAACAAGATCACCGTAATGTAGGCTTCCGGCCGGGAATGAGGCACAAATTTCTGTGCAAGAGAAGGCGCAGAAGGAATTTTCACCTTCACATTTAAACCAAGCATTGCCTGTTTCAAAAGTCACCTAAAGAACAAGATAAAAAAAACAAACCATTAAAATTAAAAATTTTCTTGTAAATTCTCTAATCGGAGATACACACACACACACACACACACACACACACACACACACTGCGTGCTCGTCTTGTGGCAAAATCATCCACGAAATGACGCAGCGGCAGCGAACAGCGCTGCTCACAAAGCACAGAGCTCAGACTTTGCCGTGATCTGATGCGATATAGCGATATTTAAAAATTGTATATTGGGGTCCCCAAGGGGCCGATCGCTCTAAATTTTTACAAAGTGTTTTCCATCGAAGACACACATGTGTACAAAATTTAAAGAAAATCGGGTAAATTTTGTAAAATATTTGTATGGGAGCACCCCGAACCCGAGGTCCGAGGGGCCTCAAATTTTAATAGAAATATACATGTGTGCAAAATTTCAATAAAATCGGGCCATGGGAAGTGCGCTAAAAATTGATCAGAAAATCTGACCAGCCAGCCAGCCAGCCAGCCAACCAGCCAGCCACGTGCACGCGAAGTTAATATAGAGAATTTAAAAAGCAGGTGAACAATGCCACCGAATAGGAATCATCGACTAGGATGAGATAAACTAAAAAGCTTATAAAATACAACATAAAACACATAGACAAAGCAACTAAGTTAAACCACTATACACTCAGATCTCTTGTCTGGTACATGACGGGGCGTGATCCATGCGATGGCCCATTAATAAAAATGGGGAAATCCCAAATGGACCGCTGCCGTTTCCGCAACGAGGTAAAAGAAACGCCGGAACTCAATGCTCACTCAGTTCCATGGCAGAATGTCGGAACTAAGCCACCAAATAATGTGGTAATTATCTGGGATGCACAATAGATCTTAAGGTCGCAGTGCACAAGAATTCTAGCCCACCAATAATAATAATAATAATACTGTGTTTCACCAAATAAGTTTACATATTGGAGCCCTTTTCTTTTTGATTTGGTGATTATTGCTGGAAGAGGAGCTTGATATCGAAGTGTCCTGAGATGAGAATCTTTTTTTGGGCGGTATACTGCAGGTTACCTGCATTTTGTATTGAACATGGCACTGCAAAAACTGCAACGTATTCGTATTCGTGTATAAGCAAAGTAATTATATTTTTTTATAATTTAAAAGTTTTTATTATGTACTTGTTACAAATTACAATAAATATGAACAATCAGTTAGAATGCTATAAGCGAGAGCCAAAACCGTCAAATCCCTCTGACATCGTCTGTTGGCAAAACCAGCAAGTCGCTACGAAGTCGCCCCTTTGCGATTACCTGATGTTTGTTTAAATTTTTTGCAGATCCCGTCGGTTTATCGCTTTCTATGTCAGATGATGCAGTAGCAGTTGCCGTTAGTAACTTCTCAACCGGAATTTCAGTTGCTTCCACCGCTGGACTTTTATTCTGGGTTTGTTCCAATTCGATTTCGGAGATAGCTTCGTTCAATAGCTCCATCTGTGCCACTAAAACATCGGAAATAAGTTTCATTCTATCGTGACGATGCTTCCCAGTATCGTGTGTAGCAGAACTATGTCCGCCGCCACCACCTCGCAGTCTTAACAGGTGAATTTTGTCCTGTGCAGATCGTTTTAATGAGAAGCCATTTTTAAACTTCCTAATAATTGGCGAATATTCAACCCCAAGAAATTCCCAAAATGTACAAGCTACGGCCGATTCAGATCCAGCCCTCTTGGCTTGCTCCTCTTTGGACGCGGCAAAATGCAGACAGACAACCGTGATGAACATATTGATCAGAAATATTGAGACGACAATCATTAAGATGGTATAGAGGAGAAATCCCAAAGCACTACCACCATAGTTCAAATCATTTGGACTCACTTGACCAGAGAAGCCGAAGCTCAAGCACATCAGCGAGGTGAGACTTTTCACAAGTTTCGTCAGGTTCTCCGCATTATTACCGTTGATAATGTTCGAGCTCATACCGATTGCCACCAGAAAGACGACTATAAAAAATGTAGTAGACGCCAGTGAATCACGAGCTGAGTATAACGTTTTTGTGAGAACTTGGAAGACGGTGGAAAACTGCAGAATCTTCCAGATGCGCACTGTTGCCAAACAAACGAGCAGTCCGGCAATTAGACTGCAGACATCGTCGATCTGTGCGGCTGTGTGAAACCCAATAAATTCGTCCTTTTTAGCGGACTCCAGTTTTCGTATGAGCGCTGTTACTTGATGCTCTCGTATCCACATGGCAAGAACAAGTACAGCATTTAAGAGCACTATGAGGATATCAACCGAATTCCAAGGATTTTCAAGGAACTCTCGCCATGTTGGAGAGTACCATCGACGTAGGACAATGTCGCAAACGAAACGAACTAAGACAAACACATACAGAAGCAATGTTACCAGCTCATACCATGGCAAATTTTCAATGTTGATCAGCAGCTTTGATGTCTCTACTCGAAGGGATGTAACAAAAGTCCCAAAAGGCGTTCTCTCGCATAGTATGGTAACTTCGTTGAAGATATCAGCGTCAACATTGTAGAGAGTGAATTCGATGATCAGGGCCGCCGTATGTGAGTCAATCCAATTGTGTTTCCGCAGATAGTGCAATATGGTTCGACTGTTGTTCAATGTCCGACCAAGTAGTGCAATATAGCCACTGTCAGCGGAGTAGCTGTTCAATTCACCGAACTTAATTGTGTCCGATGTTAACGAACTAGACTTTGCACCGGGTTTCCATGGATCATAGATGCGCCAATATTTCTCCATGTACGGCAATTGAATGAATGGTTTCTTCCAGTCGGGCATATAGGACCTCTCGTCAAACTTATTATGGCTCCTGTATTTAATAGCGTAAGACTCTTTCTGGCGATGCCTTATTTGTCTGAGTCGAACAACACCCAGAAGCTTTGCCATTTGTAAGTTTATCCAACCGGGATCATCAAACGTCTTACCGTTGTATGATTTTCCATTGTTAAATCCTTCGATTAAGGTTCCGTTTATGAACTCATACAGATCACTCGCATTGACAATCGACTTGGTGCCCCATTGGCTAAATTTGGGATTTTCCAATACGTTCCGAATACTGTTCGTGCGATAGTAAGCAAACGGATCACGCGAACCCACAACGACCAGTAGCAGGAAGAAGAAGTAGAGGGTAAAAAGCTTCAAATCTTTCAGGATGTTACTGTAGGTGATGTTCACTGTCTCTACAAGGTGGTGTGGCTGTGATTGCAGTTCCAGTTGTGATTTCAAAGCGTCCAATTTTCGTCGCACGAACTCCATTCGGGTAGGTATTTTCTTTTGTGATGGACCATCATCGAACTCCCAATTCCCAAACTCATGTTGTTGGAATATTGCTTCCCATGCTGATCTTAAGAGGAACAAAAGAATATCCGCCACTAGGAATTGATACAACAGCACAATGACCAGGGTTATCAGCATCGCTTTGAACTTTTTCTCCTCATAGTGGAATCCTGAAGCAAATGTAATGCAGCAAACGCAAATAAATAAAATTATTGCTGTCCAATAGCACGTTATACGAAACACAAATGATGACATTTTGGGAGGAACGATTTTCGACGACATTCTGAAAATATTTTTATCCTTTTTTTTTTTTTCTTAAACTGTCAGTTAAGTTTCAGTTTCCCACAGTGGATTTAAATTTCCGATTTGGCCAGTTTGTTGCGATTCAGTATGATAGCTTAAATTTCTGGGTGACTCTGTGGTTTGTGCCTCGTAGCTCAGTGTTTAGTGTGTTAAACTACCGAGCTGGAGGTTCTAATCCCAAAAAACACACAAACAAACTTTTTCACGGTCCCCCCTCTAGCGAATGTCTGACAAACGTCCGAAGGTAAATACTCTATTAAAAAATTTCACAATTTGCCTTTCGGACGTGGATTTAAAAACCAAAAATATAATACGCACAACACGAATGGTCGCCAAAATAGGTCTTAAACCACAACTGTCTATTGAGGAAAATATTATTATTATATTGTTATGTGGTTATCACAAGGGTTAAGCTAAGAGATTTATGATGTTAAAGCCATGATAAGATGACTAGAATTTTCTAAGTTGAAATTGACATTAAAGCCTCCACTTACAGTCATCCGGAACCTATCCTCAAAAGACCCCCAAAAGGGGCTTAAAAGTCCACGTAAAGACTCTGAAAAGACTACCAAAAGACAACCCAAAAGACCCCCCAAAAAAAGACCCCTTGCAATTGCACAAAATATATTTTTCCATTCAAATTTTGCTGGGTTCTAATACATATACGCTAGTACGAATATCTACTTATACATACATTCTACTCGTACGTTATCTATATATATTGTTACGCAATTTAGGCTTTCGAGTTCGTTAAAGGGTGTGAAGTGATGTAAGACAAAAGTACGTCTTCGTTCATTTTACAAACTTTTAATTTTAACCCCGCTCTTGTTGACCGAATGCATAAATATAATGAGGTGGATTTGTAGAAAATTGAATGGACTTTAATACTGCATTTGTCGAAAAAAAAACTATCCGAGAGAATTTTTTGAAAAAATCGCGTTTGAAAATAAAATTTAAATTTTTTTTTTTTTTTTAATTTGACGACGTTCATATAGGTAATGGTTTTAAGAATTTAAAAAAGTGTATATTGTTTGACCTTAAAAATTTAATTTTTTTTCCAACAACACCAACATGGACCTTGTAGCTAAAAGCGTTCCAGTGTTACAGGGTGTGAAATGATGTAAGGTCAAAAGTACGTATCTTCGCATTAAGACGCTACGTACACCGCAGGGGGTCAAAGATTTTTTCACGAAATTAACCAAGGAATCGCCCCTTTAAGTATTCGCCACCTTAACGGATACACTCTTACATAAAAATCAATTTCTGTGTGTCTGTGGTTTAGTCAACGCAAAGGTTTTCCGATAGATGGGGAAACCGAGGAAGCTTGTTTTTTCAGTTCATCTTTTAAACTAATAGACCGATTTTGTGTGGAGGAGGGGTCGGTAGGGTGGTGTCAGTGGTCAGTAGTAGTATGGAGGGGCGGTGTGCTGGGGGCAGCCAGGTACCGCTGGGTATTTCAGCTAGTATCATATAGAAAAAGCGAATTAGTGATTATAGAGGTAGATTAGGCGCCTCTTGTGGAGAACTTTATCCGTACATTCGTTAATTCCGTTACACTGACGTCATCAATGCATTCAGTTACACCTAGTCGCGCCAGAAGAATTTAAAATTCAAAAAGTTCTGTTGTATTGCACAATACCGTATCGTTGTGCAGCGTAACAATGGCGTCGCCTTCCCTTAAAAATGTACCAGCCTAGCACAACGAAGTAAAAGACGCACAACACACTGTCACTTTGGGACTTATGGACAAGTTGATTTTTAAATTTGCGCACGCGTAAAGGGGTTTGCACACTTATAATGCTCGACTATATGCTTGGCACAGCGTCGTTAAGAAAATGGAGAAAAAGGCCTGGAGATTCTACAACAACAACAAAAAGAATTCAAAACACAAGTTGATAGACATATCCTATGATATGAAATGAGATCAAGAGGAAACCTTCCAAACATTAAACTCTCATTCACAGTACAAATAAACCTATTTAATTTCGCAGTGTACTTGAATTACTTGTACTTGAAGGCTAATAGCAAGCAAAGCAAATAGAAAATAAAAATTCCTGTACTAATTAGATGAACTTAAAGTGGTGTATAGTCATCGAGTTATGTTGGCAGGCCAAGAAAAGATGCCGCGCCAACAGGGTTGGAACACATATCTGTAATGTCCAAATCCGTTGGGTGCAGCTGGTAGAGGAAGAGGTGGTTGGTAGTGCCTTGGTGCCTTGGTTACAGTCGGGGCAGAGATCATTGGTGCGAGGGATAATGCGAGCTTTATAGCTCTGAAGTATATGACACCAGCCTGACCGAAGTTGTACCAGGGTTGTCCGGGTTTCCCTAGACAACGGCTATTTGCTGTTATTTATGTGGGGGGGGGGTTGTACCAAGGACCCTATCAACCTTGCTTGAGGAGACTGCTGCAGAGACTGTATCATGGTGTATTCTATTAGAGGCTGAATATCGTAAGCTGGGTGTGCGGAGTTGTGGCAGGCTAACAGGAACTGCTTAGACAACTGTTCATTGTGTTGCCTGACGGAGAGCGTGGACGTTTCGTCATGAAGATGGTCGGGGTTAGTTATGGAGTGGCACCCACTTGCGATGCAAAGGGCTGTATTTTGTCTGGACTGTATATTTTTCCATTAAGTGTCACTTAAAAATGACGTCCAGGTGGGGGCGGCGTAGAGAGCGGGCAATAGCTTTACACGTCGTCACAAGGACTTCTATGTCCTTACCCCATGCGATTTCGGCTAGGGCTCTAAGAACCCTATTACGACTGCTCGCTTTACTGTAAATATGCATGCCTACAGAAGGTAAGGAGGTTGTCGAATATGACTCCTAAAATTTTGGGGTTATTAACTGTAGGGATGATTTCGTTGTTAATACGAATATCAAGTGATAGCCTGACTTCTTATCTCTGTCAGGCAGGAGTTTATCCTAATTGTGAACTCGTCTTTTTCTGCATCGGCGTAAGTGATTAACTTAACGCCAGTGGTAGGAGTAGGGAGCATCGAGACATATAGATTAAATAAGATGGGAGAGAGAACCCTCCTTGAGAGACTCTTATCTTGAGTTTCCAATGCCTTGAGCAGGAGTTTTTTAATTCCACTTATGCGATCCTGCCATTTCTGTAAGCTAACAGGAACCTTTAAATGGATTCGGGGAGAGTGTGTCCTGTAGGAGAATGGAGTGGTCAACCGTGTCGAAAGCCTTGGACAAATCGAGTGCCACGACAGCAGTGCGCCAGTGCGGGCGACAGTGATTAAGACCGTCCGCAATGTAGGTCGTCAGCTCCGTTATGGCGGTTGTAGTGCTGCGATGTTTCCTAAAGCCGTGTTGGTTGGAGGCGATACTCATATGTTGATGAAGACTGGGGAGGAGGAGTGTCTCTAAAATTTTGGCGATTTTGACGATTGGTTCTACGCAACCTAGATATTAGTTAGGTCAGAGTGAGTGAAATATTTATTGTACCGTGTGAGAAAACCTAAAAATTTTACAGCAATTTTGGCGATGGCGAATATGCGGTCGTTCCAACGAAGCTTGTCGTTAGCGAACATACTGAGATTTGCGAATTTTTCAGTTTCCTCGATGCAAGTGTCAATCATGGATAATGGCTGTAGATTTAGAATTCGCTTCGACGACAGGTGACAGTATTGGTATTATATGAGAAGCTGAAAGTGCTGTCGTCAGCGAAAGAGTGAATTGGATAAGAAGTAATGGACAAGAGATCATTAATAAAAATGAGAAAGAGTGTCGGGGACAAAACAGAGTCCTTGGGAACGCCAGCGTTTATGCGATGAATTTCAGATTTGAAACCGTCCAGAACAACTTGTATTTGGCGGTCCCAAAGAAAGCTTCTAATCCAAGGCAGCAATTTTCCATCGATGCCAAATCTTGTCAAATGCTTTGAAAATATCGATATGATGAAGTTTCCAAAAGTGTTTGTAAGACAAGTAATTTTAATTTTGCTTGTGAACTGTTCCTGAAAGTGGAAAATTTGCTGGCGGTGACACGTCATTTTTAAATTCTCTATATTAACTTCGCGTGCACGTGGCTGGCTGGCCAATACGGTGACAATACTTTCTTTTAAAATTTGGACGTGATCGGGCCCCGGGTTCGTGGGGCTCCCATACAAATTTAAAATAAAAATTACCCGATTTTTTTCAAATTTTACACACATGTGTATACCCAATAAACAATACTTTTTCTAAAATTTGGTAGTGATCGGGCCCCGGGTTCGGCCGCAAGGCCCTTATACATTTTTTAAATATCTGTACTGGCATCAGATATTCGTCGCCCTTTATGGACTGTGTGCGGTGTGTGCTGCGCAGTCGGCTGCGCTGCATGGTTTTGGTGGTTGAGAGAGAGAAAGAAATAGGCACAAATGAAACGAGACTTAAATGTTTTATGCTTAATTCAACTTACATTTTTATTTACTGAATTGTATTTTTATTGATGTCGTTTTTTGTTGTCGATATCAACTTACAGATAGAACAACAAGTTTTCACAATATTCTGTCATTTCGCGTTTTCATAAATTAGTTCAGAGCAGTCAAAGAGTTCTCAAGAAAAATGCCTGTGTTTCTTATTTGCTCAGAGTATGAGCGTGCTCTAAGTGCTCAGAATAAAATGATCTGAGCATTTTCAAATTTGACATCTGATGTCAAATGTCTCTTTCGATGATTTTTTCCTACAAAAAAAAATGACCCAGGATCGAGGGGCTCCCATATCAATTTCTGCGATTAGAGTATTTAGATGAAAAATTTTAATTTTTATAGGTTGTTTTTTTTAACAACAAATGATCTCCCAACCAAGCCATGGCAGACATTGAAAACGAAACATACATCATCATCATACTTAGCTTTACAACCGGGGTCGGTTCTGACCTACTGCAGCAAATCTCTCCACACATCCCGATTTCGAGCCGATGTCATCCAGTTTGGTCTCCTAAAACTGTGGGCGTCCTTTCCGAACAGGATCCCCCTCGCTCATGGGAGCTAGGTGTCCTGCCCACCGGAGCCTACCGAGCTTATTTCTCTTCACGATGTCGATATTGCGGTAACGCTCGTAGATCTCATTGTTATAAAGTCGTAAGAATCGGAAAATACGAAGCTCCACATTCGTTATTTGCGAAAATTAAAAATATCGAGGAGAGTTCAAAGCTGACTTAACGACAAAGTGCCGATCTAAGTGGTGACCATCAGCAAATGATCTTCATTTCGACATTGATATATGCAAAGCTATGTTCATTCCCAACGCGACTATAGAAGTTTCAATGGAATATTAATGTAAGCTCCAGATTACCTGAACTACTGATGTAATTCCAGACAATGTACAATTTGGTATGGTAGAATGGCTAGCATTTATGCTGACTTTACAAACAACAGAACAGCACGAAAGTAGTTAGCCATTACTTTGGAGCTTTTTTTTGTATGATTGTCGGCGCGAAAACAATTTGATTGGCATATGGGTATTTTGAAGAGGATAAGGGGAGATGTCTATGTGCTTGTCGATAAGCGTGCGGAATCGATTTTCATAACATAGCAGTCAATATTCCACCCCTTCACCAATATACCATTCCATTTAAAGAGCGAAACTACAATAATTTCTCAATGTATTTTATTATTATGCGTTTAATGGAATTGTTGTTGTTGTTTACCGCAACGTGCCATTTCGTCATCGGAAGCAATAGATGAATACATGTATGAAATACAAACAAGATTACATAACTACGTACGAGCGGTATACAATACAAAGATGAAAATAAAATGCAAAATCTAGAAAATGCTAACTTATATTATAAGATTATTGCGCGTGCGCACGCGTTATATGTTCACAAGTTAGATGGATGTGGTTTAATGGTGGGGTTATTGGTCTTCATTGTCATGATCCGAACTATAGATGATCAATCATCCGTTGCAGCTTCTTAAGGTCTTCTTGGTGGCAGGTATTCTCGGCCAGAAGTTGTTGGAGAAACCTGTCCAGATGGGAAAGCCGCATCTTGAATTGGTGAGAATCCTGATCGAATTGTTGTTCCGAAAGCAGCTGGTGCTGCTGTAGGTGGTCCAGCGGGAAATGCTCCTCCAGTGGGGTTGGGCGGTCCTGAAAATCTAGCGGCGCCTGCGGTCGCACCCGGAAATGCTGTAGTTGGTATAGGGGCTGGGAATTGGCCGCTTGGTATTGTGGGTCGAACATTACCAGAGAAGACCTGTCCAGCGCCGCCGGGCCCTGTTGAACGGCCAGCACTTTGGAAGGCGCTCTGTGGTCGACCTGCACTGCCGCCGACGATGCCTAATTGTTGAGCACTCTGCTGTTGAAATATACCACCAACGCCACCAGAACCGGTGGGTGGCCCCTGATTTCCGTAATCATAAATGAAAGCGTTATTGGCATAGAGACTTGGCGCCGAGGCACAATCGAACATATTCCACCAGACACACACTAAAGTCTCCTGGCTGAAAATCGTTCCATTTGGACAAAGGAACGAGTAGGTGCGATTCTGAGCGCAGATGTGAAACACCTGACATTGGGCCTCAACGTCCGAATAGTAACCGGGCAGTTGTTGTTGCGCACAATCAAACGAAGTCGGTGGAACTTCAGTGTAAACTGGATAGTTAACACCAGGCTGACCAGGTATAGCCGAATAATCACCGTCAACATATTGCCCATCAGCACCAGCACTTCCGCTGCCGACTCTTTGTCCTGCTCCAGGATATTGCTGTTGTCCCGCACCAACAGCACTACCAGCAACACTTCCATAAATTCCGCCCATACGTTGTGGCAATATCGGGCGTTTTCCCAATCCAGAGGCTGCACTTGGGAATCCACCTGTACCTGTAACACCTGCGCCTGCAGATAGGAAGCCAGCAGTAGCACCAGACCTTTGACCTTGACCAAAACCATAAGCTGATTGCGTTGGACTGACATTGCCACCGAATGCTGTTGCACCAGTTGGGAATCCACCAGCAGTGCCAGCTGCAGATGCAAATCCACCGACAATGGGCCTCACAGCATTTGCTCCACCACCACCACCAGCCGTCCCACCAGAGCCGAGACCTGTATCAGGCCGAGGGTAGTTGTAGCCATCTTGAGCCTAAACATGCAAAAGATATTATGCTGAAGACACTTTTCTGCTGCTGCGCTACTTATACTTACCACACAGAACTGAACGACCAGAAGAAGACCTGCAATGCAAATACAAACAAAATTGGTCATGAAAGATATATGGTATAGAGACGGCTTAGCCTACTTTCCCAGAGAACAAACGCACGCGCTGAAAAGAAAACTTGACCACTACTTGAGCGATCTACATGCAACAGCAGCCGTATTTCAGTAGCAATGTACACCCACCCACTCACACAACAACATAACAATTGCCACAATTATAAGGCCAAGATCGTTGCGCGTCCGGTAGTGATCTTCGTTAATTATTAATCATCGGATTTGGAGTTGGTTTTTCTTCATCACTGTACCACTGTGCATAGACGCTGTGTGATTCGGACATAAATGCTGTACTAGTAGTAGGGCTACAAGTGCTATAAGTCAGCAGCGAAAAGAAGAGTTCACCAGCGTCAAGAGGCAGCAGAAGCAAAGGGAAGTTGACTGCTGGTCAAGTTGGACTGAGTGACTGACTGACGGACTGACTGACTGACTGTATGGCGGCTGTGCTAATAATCTGCACCAACAGGAATTATAAATCATTTCTTTTTCTTGTTGTTGTATAACTCACTGATTACCTTGGATCTAAATCAGTGTTGTGACCCTACTGTTAAAGCGAATTTTCACTCGGGTTAGAGGTAACACTTTTTCTTGCCACTTGAACAGAACAGAAAAAAAAACACCGCTCACGCACTCACCTAATACAACTGCAAACTTCTTCCTCATTGTGCTGCCTTCCTTGATTTAAATGGAGTTGAGTGGAGTAATTTTTGGTTACTATTTCCAAAATGAATTTTCGAAGATGTTCGTAAAAATTGTTCTACGTCTAATTGCCTCTTCACGGATCGTTCTAACTGCTTTGCGTTGCTTGATTCCCGGTTATTGGTTCTTGGCTGCATTCACATGCAACTCCCACAATGCTCTAGCAAGGACTGATGTTGTACTCAGTGCAATTTTGCAGTATTTATACGTTTGCTCTTCACGAATAACTCTGATGATTTCTGCAGATACTCACTACTCTCTGACGTACGTGTGTGGTGCATCCATCTATCCGTCCACCACCTCCCACAATTCTTGGCTGTGCTGCAAAATTTACGAGATGCGATTCTTTATCTTGAAATTTAGTTTGACGATTCGCGTTCGCTACTCGCAAAATTCTAACTACTAGACAAACGCTTCGCTAAGAGTAATGGCTGGCTGATACTGCATTGGCGGTTAGTCCCCTGCGTGCTGGTATACTCGTATATGAGAAATCTATATGCGCATTGATTAGTTTCTTCGAATTTATAATAATAACCTCAGCTCAATTTGAGATGCGATGAGCTGAGCTATTATCTTTGTGCATTGTTTCCTATGTTAAGGCAGTGTTTATGTATATGTGTGGGATTATGCCACTGTAATTTTATGTAACAATTTATTTCCATAGAAGTAATTTGGAATACCATCGACGAAATGATTAATCATACAAGTCGAACGATTTAATGTCAATGTTTTACAACGATTTTCAAAGCTTTGCCTGAATTTAAGCTTTTATTTATTGTGCGTGCATGCGTCAGCGAGCGTGTGACATTTATCTTGCGTTTAATTCAAGGCCCTGAATTACAGAAGTTTGGTTTCTTTAATTTTCTTAGACGTTAGTCAATTGTGGACAAAAAGCAAAGGACGTGGCGCTTGATTAGGCACACACTGAAGAAACCAGATGACAACATAGCGTAGCAGTGCTTCGAATGGAAATCCCAAGGTGCAAGGCGAGTTGGTAGGCTAAGAACAACATGGAGATCAACTGTTTTTACCGAAGAATTTGACATCGTACTTTACTTTACTTATGTCCTATATCCTAGGGTCTCTAATACGCCTACGCACCATCGGTTCCTGGCAATGAGCTTCAGCTCTCTCCAACTCTTCCCTAATTGCCGTGACTCCTCCTCAACTGTTCTGCGCCATGTATTTCTCGGACGACCCGTTCTTCTACTATCCTGAGATATTTTTTTATAATGTAGACACGCTTATGCACCCTTATAATTCTTAGCACAACGTGGGCGTTAGGAAATTAGGGAGAGGAACAGATTAGATGTCTATGCACGTGTGTCTTAAATGAATGCAGATCAGACAAATGCGGGAACACAGAATCAGCCAATTTATTCCAGATAACTGTTGTGCGGCTAAAGAAGGAATCGGAATACTGATATAACGGATTCGATTGCATTGCGCAGTTTGCTATGGAACTGCCACCTTTTCGGAATGTATGACCAATCCACTGTCACTTCCGTCGTTGGATGGTTGTGTCTATTGGTTCCTGACCCGTTCTCTGGTAAAGATGTTCGTTAGAGATACGGTTAGGCCAGAAAACTCATAAGATGTTTCGTAGGCACCTATTTACGAACGTTTGTAATCTTTTTGTGATAGTAGCGGATAACTTCCAAGTGCTGCACCAATACAACAGCACAGATTCAACATTTGAACGGAACAGTCGCAGCTTGGTGTTTAAGCTTATCGCATTGCTTCGCCATATCATGGACATAATTTCAAACACTGATTTAGCTTTGCTGATTCGGTTGACAATGTCCTGTTCGGTTCCACCTTCGGTCAAAACAATACTCCCAAGTAATTGGAAACTCTCTACTTAACTTGAGTTACTGAGTTAGTGCCGAGGTTGATGGTTTTGGTTTTTACAGTATAAATCTTCAAACCCGCAACATTTGCTTCCCTATCCACATTTGTTGTCATTTGGTGCAGCTCCATAATTCTGTGTGTGAAACAAACGTCGTCAGCATAGTCCAGATGTTTAAGTTGAGATTTAAGAGTCCAACGAAATCCTCCGTTTCCAGTAGGTAAAGCTGGGCGAAGCACATCACTAATCACAAAAAAAAAATTCTGGCGATAGAATGCAACCATGTCGTACCCAACTTAGGATTTCGAATTCATCTGACAGCTTTCCTCAATGCACCACATGAAATTTAGAGCAGTCATAGGTTGCGATTAATTTATCGGGTATACCTCTCCTGCGCAACGCGGGCCAGATAAACTGCCTGTTTACTTTGTCAAACGCCTTCTCAAAATCGATGAACAGCAGGTGTAGTGGTTCCGGAATTCAACGCACTGTTCAATAATGATCCGCAGGGTGTTGATGTGGTCGACACAGGAGGATCCCGTGCGGAAACCTGCTTGTTTGGCATCGAGTGTATCTTCCAGATGTTCCTTAATTCGCCCAAGTACTACTTTGGCCATTACCTCTGCAACTGCAGGAAGAACGCAAATACCTCTCCAGTTTTCGTACTCCATAAGACTACCTTTTTTAGTGAGCTTGATAATCATTCCCTTCTTCCACTCGTCGGGGAAACTTTCTGCCTCCCAAGGTCTCTGTCGGCTCCTCGTTAGTTTCGGACGTATAAAAGACAGCTCCTAAAACGTCGGCTGATCGACACATGGTCGATTTGGTTGGATGATGATTGCCTGTCAGTTGACACCCAGCTGACTTTGTAGCAGGTCTTATGCTCAAACATGGTGCTTCCTATGACAAACTGGTTGGTGTTGCAGAAATCAAAAAATCTTTCACCATTGTCATTTCGTTCGCCGAGTCCGTGCTTCCCAATAACATGTCTGAGTCCTTTGTTGTCGTTTCCTACCTTGGCATTTACGATGACGATATCTCCGTTCGGCGTTGCGTTGAATACAGCGCTTATCTAATTTGAGAAATTGTCCTTTTCATGCTCAGTCGAGGGATTTTTTGGGGCGTAACACTGTATGATCGTGACGCGCCTAACTCTAGTCCGAAATCTGGCCGATAACATCCTATCACCATGTGGTTGCCAGGACATTAGGCCACTGCGTGCTGTTGGTGTTAGCAGCAGACACACTCCAGATTCACGGGGACTGCCAGATGGTTTGCCGGAGTAGAGTAGCACAGTGTTACACGTTGGGGATTGGTACTCTCCCGCGTCGAGCCATCTTACTTCACTCACTCCCAGTATGTCTAAATTGTATCGAAGACACTCACGTTCCAGTTGAAGAAATCTGGCATTTTGAGGTCCTTCACTTCCTTAGCCAAGGAGCGTCCTCATATTCCAGAAACAAATCTTAGTCCGGGTACAATAGCCAAAAGTCGTCATTATTCGATCTTTACTTATCCGAGGCGTTGTGTTGGTTTCATTGGCGGGCATTATTCGGTACTGCAGGTTGCTAACCCTCGCAGGTTAGAAACGCTAGTAATTTTAGCCTATATATATATATATGGATTTATACACATAGCTGCCCAGGGACCACCCCTAGGAGGTAAAGCAAGCACTACATCACGAACTTGATTGTTGCGCTACTGGCTCAAACTGGTTTTGAGCAGTCAGTAGTTTCCTGATCAATCGCAATACAGATCACCTGACATCGTGGTCAGAGCTAAAGTATCGTGCTGCGAACAGGGGGAGATGGAAAAATCTGGAAATTGTCTTATGTTCCAGGAGGATTTAAAGTGTAAAAACGCATATATATATAAAATATAGTTGTCAAGATTTCAAGATAAAAAAAGAAGAACAAAAACAATGGCTAAAGCTTCTGGTGCTAATGGTTGATACCAAAATGGGAACGAATGGTCATTGATGGCGGTAGCGGTGCAGGGAAGTGCGTCTACATTTGAAATTACTTAGAATCCCTTGGACTCCTGACGTAAACTTTGATGCTAAGCGAGTTTATGGATTCAGTTATAGCTAAACGACCTCTATGCCTCTATATGTGTTCTATTTCGTCCTCCAGTTCAGCGCGGTCTACAAGGGCAGTTCATTGTTGCACCTTTTTTAAAATACAAATGGTTCATGAATCTGCACAGTCCCTTATACGACAAGTATGTAGCATTCTGACGCGCTAGCTTCTTCAAAACATTTTGAAAAGACCAGAAATATTTGCGAATAACTGTATGATGAATTTAAACGTCCTCGAGTGATCTCAGGAATATCTTCTTTCATTCCATACTTAGACCAAAGCAGTATACATAAAAAGTAATCTTTTTTAGAAAAATGTAACTCTTTTCTATATATACTGCTTTGCAATCTATAATTTCTTCTCTAAGAAATGAGGCAATAAAGACTGGTCTGACTGTTCCAGCGACAACATGATTGTAGCATTGAACGTTCATTTAGTACTTTACGGCTTGTCAACAAATGAAATCGGTCTACGATAGTCGATAGTATCGAGGCTTTGGATAACAACTCAAAGTTTAACCTAAAGTGTGTAAAATACATAACGCGAAGTTATCCATGATCCACGATGCATGCTTGGCATAAAGAGGCTTTCCGTCTATTTATTAAGGAACAATAAGTTTTCCAAGCGGAACTCCATGCCATTGAGGTCTGCGCTAGTATAAACCTAAGTAAGGGTATTATAGGCGTTACGATTTATATCTTTTCAGATAGTCAGGTAGCAATGAAAACGCTATCGTCCAACATAGTAGACTCTAAAGCAGTCAAATGCTGCTACGAAGCCCTGGAATCCCTGGCAAGGCTCAACAGGGTTAAACTCGGTTGGGTCCCTGGTCACTAGGGAGTTGCAGGCAACGAACATGCAGTTGAACTAGCTAGGGCTGGTTCAGAATCTGCGTTCTTAGGACCGGAACTATACTGTGGTGTCAGCTGGGCTACCACCACAGCAATGACAAATGGGAAAATAAATTTCGTTTAGCCCACTGGGATAATACAGCAGGGCTTAGACAGTACAAACGGTCAATCAGGCTCTTCTCCTATAAGGAAATTCTTGATCTGGACAAGGATAGCATCAGAAAGCTGTCGAGTTTTCTCACAGGTCACTGTTGCTTGCAATATCACCCTTACAAAATCAATCTGGGCTCAAACACGGAATGTAGACAGAATGTAGAGACATATTTTCCACAAGTCATTATGTTCGTCGGGGGATATGCGTAATTCTGCCACTAAGGACATACTATCCTTCATTACGAAGGTAGTAAGTCTCTTAGATTAGTTACACCCTAAGATACAAGAAATCTTTTTATGTCGCAGTGTCAGCCAACTGGGCTAGGGTTTATTTAATATAATATACATTCTTACTCGTGCAGTTGCTAGAGTTTTAAATGATCTCAACACTCAAAAATCCGCTGGGCCAAATGTTATTTACCTATCAGTTCTGAGGAGGTGTTCTGTCAAGCTTACATATATTCTTTCAAAGGTTGTGAAAACGAGTTTGGTGTTCAAATAGGCAAATATGAACACGTTTTAATTTCTACTGAAATAGCATAAACGCTATTTTACATAATCCACGTAAAAGAAACAATCCTATCCTAATATTAACTTTCCTGGTAAAACAGAAAACGTTATCATAAAACATACAGTCCACTTAGACGAAAACAATCCTATATCAATATTCCTTGTAAAAAGTAACTTTTTACAAGACAAATGTATAACTGACGTATACTTACTAAAAAAAAGCTAAATAATAATAATATTCGGCGCGACAGACCATTGCGGTCCAAGGCCTAGCTTCTCGCGACCATTTGTGTTGCGCATGTATTTTTTGGACACAAATGAAAAAAAAAGCTAAATACCACCAATAAAATTTCCATATACAATATACCTTCATACCTTCAGCTTTCCTGATAACGTTCAAATGTATGGCTTAATGCCTAGGGTATACGTTGAACGCAACAAATCCAGCTTAATACTTTGAATGCCTACGAAATCGTAATGCCCAGGAGGCTGCTTAATTATTTATAATGTTATAGAAACGTATTTAATTCTCAAGGATAAACTTCGTTCAATGCAAAATGAGCCTGCGAATGCTAAGTATTTTGCATTTGCATTAACTTTTGTTCTCTTATGTATAAGATTGAATCGAACTCTTGACCAGTCCTTGAAAACTCGATGCAATGCTTTGTGGCCGCTAGCTTATCTACTAGTTAACCAAACTAAAATTCTTGGTAATAAATATACTTTTTGGTACATCTTAACTGTCCATTGTTCTGCGATTATATCACTCTTTGTCATCATGGAGGAGAAGCTGGAAAGCGCACAAACAGTTTGAGATGTCTTCGACTGCAATTGACAGATTATGAGTTGATTATGAGCGGTTCTTTGTGGCATTCGTTCTGACGCACTAGCCAGTAATGAATTTTATTTCGTCGAGTGTACCAGTAAGCAAAATGAACTGGCTTTTGAATCCAATTACTGAATACAATTAGTGTACATACGTTTTTCTTCTTAAGAGCTTAGCTTGGATTATATAAAAGCCTTCAAAAAGATCAAGTGTTCGGCATTTACAAGAAAATGTCCTAACCGAACAAATTACGAATAAATTTAGCGGTGAGTTTGGGCCAAACATTTTAAGCTTCTGAGGAAACTACAAGTGATCATTGAGTTGTCAAATAAAATGTCTCGATGTAAAATAAGCCCAAAAAATAGTCAACTTTCCAATTTCCTCTTTTTTTTGCTCTTAGAATATTGCACGACAAAAATTTTATAATTTTATTTTATAAATCAGAGAAAGGTATAAATAAAAGTTAGCATAAATTGAACAATTATCATCATAATTCAGTCTAAAGCCGGTGCTCGGTCCTCGCCGGTCCTGATTTCGAGCCGATATCATCTAGTTCGGCATCCCTAAACTCAGGGCGTCCTGGTCTACGCCATTCTTCCAGCGTAGTCCTGGCCGGCTTTGCTGTCGTCTACCGTAAATCCTACAGTAAATGACTTTCAGAGCTGGATTATATTCGTTTATGCGAGCTTCATTCTCATTATTATAGAGTCTCCGGAATCCTCACATATTTCTTTCCACACATACGAGGCCCACATTTCTTGGCAAGACTTTCCTTTCAAATGCGGCTTAGAGGTCAGAATTTCTAAGTGCACAAGTCTCAGATCCATATTTAGCTTATTATTTTACTTATTTTGCTTCTTATATCTACTGTGAGTAAACTAAAACGGCTACATACTAATGAGGCCTAACCAGCACCTTATGAATCAAGTTCATTTATGAGCTCATCTTCTTCTTCATTTGATGATTTCTAGTTGATGTGATCTACTTATCTTAATATTAATATATCAATAACTATAACTTGACTTGTTCCTCTAGTCCTGATAATTACTCCGTCAATGTATTATTATCGCCTCTAGGCTCGTCTGACCATTGTGTTGTGTCAGCTAATTTCTCGTTAATTAAACACGCAGTTTAGAGAAAAAACTCCTATAAAAACATGGCAATACGAGAAAGCCAATTGGGACGGCCGTAGCAACTTCTTTGGGAGAATTAACTGGTCTCTATTTTTTTGTGATAACAACGCGGATGCCGCCGCTGATGCAATCACAAACATCATCCTTATTGGTATAAGAGAATTTATTCCTTCCAAGTCTGTTAAACCAAAGGAGAATAGATGGTATGACTCAAGCTGTAAAGAGGCTTCTAGGATTAGAGTGGTATGCTTTCGGTTTTACAAAGCAAACCCTACTGTGGAAAACCAAAAAAATTTTAAACGAGCAAGAAATGATTACAATGGTCATCTTCGGCGCGAGTCAAATTCGCCTACGACCAAAAATTGAGGCAAAAAATACTACAATGTTCCAAAGGTAGTAAACATTTTTGGTCATTCGTGAAAAGAATCAAAAACACAGCCTCGTCGTCAATTCCAACGCTCATTTATAATGACACTCCAGTTATTAACTCTAAAGACAAAGCCAATCTGTTTGCTTCACATTTTGCAGTAAGCTCCACTCTTCCAGATTGTGGATTGATGCCTCCTGCACCTCCGAGTATTGAACACTCTATTGGACAGATATTCATTCGTACTCAAGCAGTTGCTAGAGTTTTAAGCGATCTCAACATTCACAAATTCACAAGTTCTGAAGAGGTGTTCTTCCAAGCTGGCATTACCATTGCGTAAGCTTTTCATCTTCCCTATTCTTCTGGACTCTTCCCGAGAAGTTGAAAAACAGCCTTTATCCAGCCCATACCCAAAAAGGCGAGCCGTCGTCTCCTTCTTCGTACCGACCCATAACACTTACATCCATTCTTTCCAAGGTCATGGAAACGCTGATCAATTTTCCACTTAAGGAATATCTTGAAACCAACGAAATCCTTAGTGACCGGCAGTATAGATTTCGTGGGCAACGTTCTAATGGTGATTTGATGGAATATCTCACCGAACAGTGGAACCAGCCTTTGCATCATTTTTGAGAAAGCAAAGCTGTTGCACTCGATATTTCTAAGGCATTTGACAGAGTTTGGCATCAAGCTTTTTTATCTAAAATTCGTGCTTATGGAGTCGATTAAAAACTGCTTTATTGGATTAGAAGCTATCTTTTGTACCGCTCAATTCAAGTTGTGTTGGACGGTTTCAAGTCTAAAGTTCATGACTTGAATGCTGGCGTTCCCAAGGGATCTGTTTTGTCTCCTGCTCTCTTCCTCACTTTTATTAATGATCTTTTATCTGTGACTTCCAATCCAATTCACTCTTTCGCTGACGACAGCACTCTCAGCTTCTCATATAAGTTTGAGGAACATCCTTCCACTTCTCGTGTGGAAGTCAAACAACTACGTATGTTAAGCTCATTAAATTCTGAACTTGACAGCATAATACAATGGAGAGAAATCAAGGAGTAGATTTTAACGCTTCCAAAACCCAATCCAGTCTCCTGGCGTCTAAGCGATTCCTAAATCCCATGCCATTAACCATGAATGGCACTTGCATCGAGGAAACTGAAAATCTCGCAATTCTCGGTATGTGCGTTAACGACAAGCTTCGTTGGAATGACCACATATTTACCGTCGCCAAAACTGCTGCGAAATGTTTAGGTTTTCTAGCCCGGTGCAAGAAATATTTCATTCCCTCTGATCTGGCTACTATTTATAAGGCTTTTATTCGGCCTAAGCTTGAGTACAATTGTCATATCTGGTCTGGTGCCTAAAACTACTTTGCAGCAGCTAGATAGAATACAAAACCGCGCGATAAAACTTTTGACGAAAATATTGCTAAATCAGTAGATTCGCTTGAACACCGCAGGAACGTTTCCTGCTTGTCATCAGTTTACCCTCAAGCCCATCTTCGGACGTACAGTTAAGTTCAGGGATTCGTTCTTCAGCCGTACATCACGTTTGTGAAATGCTCTGCTAAGCTCTGTCTTTCCACATCACTATGATCCACAGACATTCCAAACACAAGCTCATCCTCCTCTTCCTTTCCTTCTCTTCCTCTCCTCTTTTCTCCTCCTTTTCCTTAATGCTAACGCTGTTCCAAGCATATAGCCGAACATTATCAGGTTGCGAACCCCTTTAAGCGTGCGCGAATTATAAAAACATAAACGATTTATTTAGGGATCTACTAGTCAACTGATTGATCTACTACTCACGAGTATAGGATCATAAATTCAAGACTTGGTTTGTCGTCTGCCAAAAGATTTGTCAGCAGAGGCACCCCGCAGGGAGGAGTCCTGTCCCCACTTCAAGGGCACAAGCTTGACTTTCTCCGATAAGCCCAAATATCTTGGTCTTATTCTGGATAGGAAGCTGAGCTGGAAACCCAACATACAAGAAAGAGTCCGTAAAGCCACAGTGGCACTCTTCTCAAACAAAAAAGCCATAGGAAGTAAATAGGGTCTTCAACCGCAAATCACTCATTGGCTGTAGACAGCAGAAGTCAGACCTATTCTACTATATGGTGTGGCTGTTTGGTGGACTGCGTTAGATAAAGTAATCAATCGCGACAAAATAAGAAGAGTCCAAAGATCAGCTTGTCTATGTGTGAGCGGAATGCTTCGTACAACTCCAACTGCTGCACTGGACATTCTGCTCAACCTTGCTCTACTCGACATCTTCGGCAGACAACTAGCTGCAAGCGCGGCTACTCGCCTCAGAGGAATCTCTCAGTGGACCGTGAATGATTTCGGTGACTCTTCTATCATGAATTCAGTCAGAACTCCACTTGTCAACTTAGACTACACAATTCCGCAGCTCCACTTCAACAAAAACTTCCAGGTTACCATCCCCTCCAGGTCTTCTTGGCAGGAAGGTATCTACTTGGAAAATGAAGGAATTCACTTCTACACAGACGGGTCGAAAACTAATGAAGGGGTTGGCCGAGGTGTCTTTTCAAAAAGACTAAGTCTCTCTTTCCGTCTTCCTGATCACTGTAGTGTTTTCCAAGCTGAAATCATGGCTATTAAGGAAGCCTTGTCTTGGCTGAAGAGCAATGTCATATCTGTTAAGGATATCCACATTTTTCCGGATAGCCAGGCTGCGCTAAAGTCCATGGAATCAGTCTTCGCAAATTTCATTCTAGCCCGGAATTGCCGATCGTCTCTTGATGAGATGGCGGAGCATTTCAACATTCACCTGTGCTGGGTGCCGGGGCATAGAGACATTCTTCGTAATTGTATGGCTGATGAACTCGCCAAACATGGAACCACACTACGCCTATTGCCTGAATATGGTTCACTAGGCATGCCGATCGCTACGTGCAAACTCATATTTAAACGGGATGCTATAGTAAAAACTAATTATAGATGGTCAAACGGTACAACTTGCATAGCAACGAAGCAGATCTGGCCCAAGCTAGATCCGAAACGCTCCAAATGTTTGATCTCTCAACACCACAGGCTGCACATAAGTGCCATTATAGGTGTCATAACTAAACACTGTCTCAAAGCAAAGCATGCAGAAAGACTAGGAGTCTTTTCCAACGATTTCTGCAGAAGTTGCATGGATGAGGAGGAGGAGGAAACCACTCTCCATCTACTCTGTACGTGCCCAGCTCTATATGGGATCGTTCTTTTTCAACGATTTCAACGATCAAGGATCTGTGGGCGCCGCGGCTCAGTGGATAGGAGCATGGACTGCTGAGCAGGGGGTTCATGGTTCGAATCCCAGTAACACCAAAGTATTTTTCACGGTGTCCCACCTCTCGCGAAAGTTTGACAAACGTCCGAGAGTAACAACTTGTGTCACTTAAAACTCCTCAATTCGCCGTTCGGATCCGGCATTAAATTGTAGGTCCCTCCACTTGTGTGCAAAAATATGCATGCTCAACACAAATGGTTGCGAGAAGTCAGGCCTTGGACCGCATGGTCTGTCACGCCGATATTATTACGATCTAACCCAAATTGGCATTAATAGTCTCTTGCGCTTCATACGAAGCTCCAAGTGGTTCAACGATTATGCGTGGGATTTTCCTAGATCCTTGTGGTAGCACAACGGACCTTCATGGTCTAAGTGCGTCGGTACCTAACCTAACCTAGGGATCTACTAAGGACCCCATAATGTCGCTTGGCAGCATTTTTTGCGATGTCATATACTCGCATACTCATTCGCACATAGCTCATCTTAAACGTTATCGTATCGAGAATTACGAGCAAGGGCAAGGGTACGGGCTGGTCTTTTGTACAATAACTCGGATAATAATTAAGTTAGCAAAAAAGGCACAAAGCAATTCAAAAACTTCAACGATATTTAATAAAAAATAATCATTCCATTTATTTCGTAATTTCGTTATTACAATAAAGACATTTTTATTATTTACATCGATTACATTATTACAATATGTGCTAATTTTTTTTTGTCTAGAAAAAAATAATAAAATATCGTAAATAAAAGAAAGAAAAATTTGAAAGTAAATATTTATAAATGTAGGAGTAGGAGTATTTTTGTTTTAAGTTTTCGCAATCGATTATTAACAAAACCTCCAAATCGTAGGTCGATTTATTTATTTTATATACAAAAATATAAGCATATGCGAGCATTTTTCAATCAATTAATATTAACTTTGTATTTTTTGTTTGTTTGCTTGGTTCATCTCGTAAGCAAAAGAAGAATTGCGAAAATGAAAAACCTTTTTTTAGAAACACGGATGCATAACGGAATAATCCGCTCCATCTACCGCTTACTGGTGAACTTCGAGGCCAAGGAATACAATGACTTGAGCAACTCTAACGCCCGCTGATCGGAGCTTCGATGGCTACGCTCACTACTGCCATTGCCGTGTGGTCTAAGTGTTGAGGCATTTTCACCATCGGAATCTTCATCGGGATCTTCGACGTGAATCTCGAATTTTGTAGTCTCCTCTAGGCTTCGGCCACCGTATGCCATCGTCGTTGTTGTCGTGGAATAGTCCATTGTGGTTGTTGGTGGACTTATCGTTGTTGTGACGTCATATTTGCTATTTGATCGCCTGTAAGTGGTGATAGGTATGCGGCTCGTTGTTGTCGGATGGCTGTTGCCGCTGTTGTACTTCGGTTGATAAGTGCGAGCAGCGACGTTGGCAGCGTCTTCACGTTGCAGTTTCTCATCCATTTCGATGAGAGCGTTTAGTAAAGACTTTCTTGACCTTTCGAGTATCTTGCCATTGTGGTCGTCGCAGGTTTGAATAAGAAGCAGCAGGAGTCTGAGAATATTACGATTATTTTCCGCTTGTCGCATGACATTCTGCAGATGGAAAGCCTCCGTCTCGTTGAGGCCACCAAAGAGTTTGTTTGCAATTCTCTGTAAGCCATTGCTTGCCGGTAGAAGTTCCTGTGAGAGCTCATGACTGTTGAGGATGTCGGCGAAGGTGTCATCGGATCCTGATGATGCATTTGTGTCTTCAAATCGATTTCGCGAACTAGTGACGGATACCGGTGTAGTTGTGCTCTCTTTTTTGGGCAGATATGTGAATGGACTGAAGGTAGTGGTCTTAGCTTCATTCATAAGACCATCATTAATGGTCAGTGGATCCAAAAATGCTGTCTCCGAACTTCGGCTATGAGACCAGGGATTTTCTGTTGGTTTTGTCCACTTTTGATTGGAAGTGTCGACCGTATAAGCCAAGTTGGGACCTCCTTTGTATGAGTTCTTGCCAGAGTCTACGACAAATTCAATTAATTTGGGTCTCTTCGAGAGATCGTTCATTGACTTTACAAACGATTGTGACTGAGATCGTTGAAGCGATTCTTCGGAGTCTTCTTGACTGGGTGGCACAAGTTCTTCAGATAGATCAAATTTATCGTTATTTACAGGGCTAAGGTTATTATTGTTCTTGTTGTTAACCGGTATAGTTGTCGTCCTAAAGGTGGTAGTTTCTGGAGGTTCCGTCGAGCTATTTAGGTCAAAGAATGGTGTGGATGAATCGAAACTTTTATTGATCTCTAAAGCGATGTCATTCGATTGGGTCGTCGTAGTCTGGATATCCACTGGCGTTGATCTAGTTGGCAGGTACGTAGCCGCTGTGCCTCTGTTAAACAATGTCGAATCAGACGCTGTAACGGGGGTGAAATTGGTCTCTACATCAATAGCGGGTGGTTCTGTTGGGCGAACTTCGGTTAGTTGTTTGCGGAATGATTCCGGATCTTCGAGATATGTAGTCAAAGCATTCGAAAATACTTGCGCAATCTTGCGAGTTTCTGGCTTTTCGGCGAGCTTCTTTAGGGTACTGTGCGTACTGTCGATTACCGGCAACCGATCCGAGGAAGAGTCCGACTTTGAGGATAACGTTGACAATGAGTCTTCTGCTAGTCCGCTGGGGAATCCTTCATCTAAATCGTTAGATCGTTGTTTGGCCTTTGAATCTTTGAGACCGAAGAGCGTGCTGTATTCTTTAACCGTTTTCTCGCTAAAGAGGCCGCTTTTAATGTCGTCTGTTTTCACGGTATTAGTACTAATATGAGTTATTGGTGTGGCTGTTGTAGTAGATGCTGGAGTTGAAGTGCCGGCCGCTGAGGCATCGTCTTTTGGTTCAATAGCGAAATACTTGGCTAACGATATAAGCGCATCAGGACCTGATGATGGAGGTATTTCTAATCCAGCACGTACTTGTCCTTGAAATTTCGCATCATCATCTTCTTCTTCACAGTCGACAGCTGTTGGAGGTGACGTCATAATGGTGTCCTTAATCAAGCTTACGGTTTTGAGCATATCATTGACATTTCGTGTCACAGACTCTTCATCAGCTGGGCTAGCTGCGAAGAGAGTAGGGACTTTAGAAGTGGCAGTGGTTGTTATTGAGGTGGTGGTGGTAGTAGTGGCAGTGGCAGTATTAGCTGGTGCAGTATTGACGAAATTCTTGGGTAAATAAGTCGGCCCTGATGTGGATGAAGGCACAGCATTTTCCAGTATTGTGGGCGTTTGAGCCTTGAAGAGGGGAACCTCGATTTTTAAGTCATTATTGGAGAATACAGAGATACGATGAACCTCGGAGCCTTTGTCATTGTTTTGACGCATGCCAATCACAATTGGTTTAAACGTTGAACTCGGAAAGAAATCGTCAATAGTGCTGCGAGTTCTCGGTGGTGTTGGGGTCGTACCCGCGAACGGAACCGAATTTGACTTTTTTATAAAGAAGCTCTTTGAATCTGTTGATTTATTCTTTGCGATCGATGGGACAGTTGGCGTGTAAAATGGTGTTGTTCTTGTAGTCTCCAAGCGACGTGCTGTTGAGTAGGTTCCAGGGTAGAATGATATGCTTGGCTTCTCCGTAACCGAGATCGACGACGATGATGGTTCAATATAATACTCAGGCTTAGCGAAGTCCTCAATATGTGCCTCATCAAAGCGAGTGCCTTCGCCGTTGGCGTTTGGATCAACGCTACCGCTACTGTAACTGCCACCTCTAATGCTTCCGCTCCTGTCACCGCTACTGCTAACACCATGGCTAATGCCTTTAACACCGCTCTTGCCTACGCTATTGGTTCTACTACCGCTCCTGCCACCGCTAGTAGACTCGTTATCAGTCCTGCCTCCACTACTGCCTTCGCTACTGCTTTCGCTACTGCTCCTGCCGGCGCTACTGCTACCACCACCGCTGATGCTTCCGCTACCGCTCCTGCTACCGTTATTGCTACCGCTATTGCTACCGCTATTGCTGCCGCTATTGCTACCGCTATTGCTACCGCTACTGCCATCGCTACTGCCACCGGTACTGCCACTGCTACTGCCACCGGTACTGCCACTGCTACTGCCACCGCTACTGCTTTCGATACGGCTACTGCTGCGGCTACCGCTACTGCCACCGCTACTGATATCGATACCGCTACTGCTGCGGCTACCGCTACCGTTACTACTATGGACAGTAATCGTTTTTTCATGTGGTAAGTTCTCTTCAACGCGGTTTGCTTTATTTTCACCACTACGTCGATTATCAAATGTGTCTGCTTGGGACTTAGTATCGAAGCGTTGGTTGCCGCGATTTCCTGCACGTGCCTTTTCATTGAATTCGCCGTGATTATCTGGGGCTTCGGAGTTGAAACTTACTTGCGCTTTGCGCTGAGAACTACGATTGCTATTGCTGTGCCTATTGCTGCCGCGATAGTTGTTGTTGCTCTGTGTATCCCGATACTGATTTGGATTCGAAATCTCGTCTGTGCTATGTCTTTGGCTGTGGTAACCTTTACCAACCAGCTCGAACTGCTTCTTCTCGTTTGAAGGCTTTTCATAGCTGTAGCTATTTTGCCTCTGATTTCCCACAAATGACTGACTCTCGGCAGTGATCTGAAACTCATTTTCATTATTGTTATTTTCAAGTGGCGCAATAAGCTTGTCCGGCTTCTGATTCAACTGTTTTTCCCCAGAAATATCCTCAAAGTCCAAGCTTTCTACTGATGGCTCCTCATTTGAATCAATGCGACGCTCAGATTTGCTACTGTATTGGAATCGTTTTGCTGCTGCTTCATTCGAAGGTCTTGACGACCGCTGATGTACAACGGGTTCTGTTTCGACGAAGTGGCCGCTAACGGACTTTGGTCCGTTGACAACATTAAATTCCTTTACAGGAACCGATGGCCGATGGATTCTTTGCCTACGGGCTTTGTGTAGAACTTCGGAGCTCTCAACATAAAATCCCGGTGAACCAGCGCAATTTACTTTAAACCACCAATCACAGGTAAGTTCGCTTTGTTGGAAGATCGTTCCATTCGGGCAGAGAAATGAAATCTTTCGTCCTTCCTCGCAAATGTGGAAGACCTAACAACAAGAGAGAGGAGTTAAATATCATATCAAATGTCTAGTTCATGCGCTACAATCTCACCTGACAATCCGTCTCCAAATCGGCAAAGTATCCATTTCCAAACGACCTACAGCTGAATGAAGTCTGCGGAATTCTTGGAAATATTGGAAAATCAATACCGGGACGACCTACAACACCTTGGTACACCTCATAGTCGACATCCTCGTCAGAGGATCGTTTCTTTAGGCGATGTTTATGCTCGTTGCAATCTATGTGCTCGTAACGTTCTTCAAATTGTGTGGCTCCAGTTTGTTTAGCTAATATTCGTGCTGGAGTGCGACTCTGTGGGAGAAATATTTGGTTCTTATTAGGTTAATGTTTTTCACAAACTGATGATGACTTACTCTAGTCTCTGATTTAGCAGCGTTTATGAACAATAAGCTCCAAAGCACTGGAAAAAAAGAATAGAGAACTTAAGTTTTTATTTTTACAGAGCTTACATACGTTTTTATTTGGAGTCTAAGTATATAGATAGCTATGTGCGTCACATTTTAAATTCATAATCATTCATATCAAATCCCGAGACAGATTTTTTGTTTATAACTCACCCTGCCCAGTGACTAAAAGTGCGACCTAAAGAGATGTATCAGGAGTTTTAATAATTGACCAAGGTACGAACCAGCTCCCTAATTTAGATGACTTCGTCTCTTTTGTTTAAGTTTTTGAACTCGAAGAGAGTGAATATATATCTGTGCCGAAACGTCGTGTTAAACATTCGAAAGCTAGACACTCACACAAATATATCTCTTTGCTTTTGCACTCTGTCGCTGGAGGTTCTTTTTATTGAGATAATATCTCAGAAGTCATTAAAGAAGCCTGCTATTACTTATTTCTTATGATAAAAAAATTATCTTTAAGGAATATGGCTTAATTAGTCTTTAGAATTGTCTAACTTTGTAGATTTTTACCAGATGTATAGACGAAGATTTGCCCTTTAAAGAGCAAGCTTTAGCTGTGCTAGTTGTCAAGTTTGCGCTACAGAAGGGCTTCAATTCACTCAAATCCTTCAAATATTATGACTAAGACATCTTAAGCCAGCAAACTTAATTAAAAATTTCCTTGTTACCAATGAAAAAGTACATAGTCTGTCACTATTGACATATGTAAATACTGCCGTGCTGGTACGGTAAAGTTTTTCAACTAAATGTTATTGTGTAGAAACATTTAAGCGCTTTACATAACGGGCGCTTTGGCTTCAGCTTGCGACGAAATTTTTATGTTCTACAAATATGAAGCTTTGATGCGTACATACCGCAAGCGTTGCTTATTAAATTCTCTTTATTAATTTCGCGTGCCCGTGGCTGGCTGGCTGGTCAGATGTTCTGATCAATTTTTAACTCACTTCGCACAGCCCGATTTTATTGAAATTTGGCACATATTTACCGGGTGACTGACACGAAGTGTTACCAACTTCAGATTGTCATTGCTGTCAAACCAGTGATGGCAGAGCGCTCAAATTTACACTAATGACAGTTCATTCCATTGCTTACAAAAGCGTACAAAATCATTTTAGTGGGAAATATTCAGAAAAAAAGTTATCCGCAATGGAATTAAAGCGTATTAGTGTGATTGCTCTATGTTTGGCTGGAAAACCACAGCCGCAGATTGTTAACCAGTTAAAACATCATGTGAATAAAATGTTTGTGTATCGCACCATAAATCGTTATAACGATACTGGCAGCATTACAAAACGCCATGGTGATGGACCGAAACGCACTGCAACATCGCCGGATATCATTCGGAAGGTGAAGGCCAAATTGACTCGGAATCCGCGCCGTAGCGACAGAAAAATGGCTCGTGAGGCGAACATTTCGCTCGAACGGATGCAGCACATATTGAAAGATCATCTTGGACTAAAGGCCTTGAAATTCCAAAAAACGCATGGTCTCACCGGTGCTCAAAAAAGAGTTAGAGTTGAAAGAGCAAAGGAGTTGTCACGCTTGCACGAAAGTGGCAATTTACCGAATTTGGTTTTCTCCGATGAGTCACCGTTCGTTATTGAGCAATATGTGAACAAGCAAAACGACCGGATTTACTTGCCCGGTCGTTCTACTGAAAATTTGGACCAACGGATTGCCACTCGAAACCAAGCGCCGCCGATAGTGATGGTTTGGGCCGCCGTAACGGCCGAAAGCCGTTCACCGCTCGTTTTTTGGACCGTGGCACCAAGATAAATGCTTAAATTTTCCGGGGTCATGTGTTTGAGGGAGCGTTGAAGACTTGGGCAATAAATCAATTCGGCCGCAGAGCCTGGACATTTCAATAGGACTCGGCGCTGAGTCATAAAGCGGCGCGTCAATCAAGATTGGCTGAGAAACAACGTTCCGCGGTTCACTTCTACTGCCCAATGGCCCAAATTCACCGGATGCAAATCCACTAGATTTCTCGGTTTAGGGTATTTTGAATAGCAAGCAAGCGCTTCACCGGGAATGGGCCAAAATACCGAAGAGCTACTTTCGTGCCGCATACAATAGCTTTGTCGGCCGTTTGAAGGCCATAATCGCGGCTTAGGGCGGCCAAATTAAAAACTGCTAATGAAATTCGAAAATCTAAATATTTGTGAACATTTTTTACTTTGATTCAATAAAATTCATCAAAAAATAAAAATTCTTTGGCGTTTTGTTTTGGTAACACTTCGTGTCAGTCACCCTGTATATTTCCGGTGACAATACTTTTTATTAAAATTTCAGAAAGATCGGGCAGCGGGATCGGGGGCCTCCCATATAAATATTTTTGCCCATATAGCAGCATCAGATCATTTCATACTATAATGACTGTGTTCTGTGTGCGCTGATAAGGTGATGCTCTGTAAGCCGCGCTGCTTGCTTGCTCGGCAATCGACGGGTAAAGTTTCGTTTACTCAGCAGTTTTGCGTCCAACTTCGTTGCAGAACATTCTTATTTTTAGGTAACTATCACTTAAAATTCTTAAGTTTAATAACTATTTTAATTTGTTTCTATAAAACTTAATCTTATTAATTAAATAACACCTAATAACTAAAAAATGAAAAAAAAATATTTTTATTTTTAAAGCGCTAAGCCAACTCGCCCGGTATGTAAAGCGCTTTAACAGATTTGAATCAAATTGTACACCCGTTGTACACTTTGACGAAGCTAAGAAATGCGACATAATCTATGTTGTTGTAAATACAGCGACTAATTTGGTCATAGCGCACTTGAGCATTAGCTATGTGAGCCATGTTTTTTTATGTTGAGTAATGCCAAATAGCTTACTTTGAGTTGTCTTCGTCATTCTAATCTCAACTTACTAAGCTGACTGACACATACATTGAAATTAATAACAAACCTTATAAAGGGTGTTTTTTTAGGAGGTTTGTTTTTCCGATAGATGTCGTTTTATTTTATGACAGTTGTTTTGACAGCTCAAAGTGGCATTTCTACTCAGTAATGTTTGGCAAATCATTATGAATAGGTTAACTCCAGAACAACGTTTTCAAATCGTGGAAATTTATTTTCAAAATCAGTGTTCAATTAAAAATGTTTATAGAGCACTTCGTGAATTTTATGGTGCACATAATCGTCCGTCAGAGACCACCATAAAGAACGTAATTACCAAATTTCGGTATACATTCACTCTTTTGGATGCCAAGCCACCGACAAGAATGAGAAGAGTTCGTACAGAAGAAAATATTGCTGTCGTTGAGGCCAGTGTCGAAGAAAACGACAATTTATCGATTCGTCGTCGTGCTCAGCAAATTGGACTTTGTCCATCGACTTTATGGAAAATTTTACGTAAAGATTTGGGTTTGGTGCCATACAAAATTCAATTGGTGCAAGAATTAAAGCCACACGACCATCGTTTGCGCCGTGAATTCAGTGATTGGTCGTTAAATCAATTGAACGAAGATCCATTTTTTTACCCGTAAAATTCTCTTCAGTGATGAGGCGCATTTTTTGTTAAATGGATACGTCAACAAACAAAATTGTCGCATTTGGAGCAAAGATAATCCACACGCCGTTCAAGAATTACCAATGCATCCTGATAAATGTACTGTTTGGTGCGGTCTATGGGCTGGTGTGATCATCGGTCCATATTTCTTTAAAAATGAGGAAGGACGACGCGTTACCGTGAATGGAAATCGATACAGAACCATGTTAAATGAGTTTTTGTTGTCAAATCTTGAAGATATGGATATGGATGAAATGTGGTTTCAACAAGATGGTGCCACTTGCCATACAGCACGTGAAACAATCGACTTATTGAAAGAAACTTTCAACGACAACATTATTTCGAGAAATGGTCCGGTGAATTGGCCTCCGCGTTCGTGCGATTTGACGCCACTCGATTACTTTTTGTGGGGATACGTGAAGTCATTGGTTTATGTGGATAAACCTCAATCGATTGACGCTTTGGAAACCAATATTCAATGTGTCATTGCTGACATACGCCCTCAAATGCTTGAAAAAGTGCTGGAAAATTGGACCTCCAGAATGACATTTGTGAAAAATAGTCGTGGTAGCCATATGCCAGAAATTGTGTTTAAATGTTAAATGCCAAAAAATTATCTACCAATTAAAAAAAAATTTTGGTCATTTCATAATTTTATATGTGTTTTATTCAAAAAAAAAATCGGCAACCTCTTAAAAAAACACCCGTTATGTGCGTCAAAAATATAATTGAGCAAAATCAATGCAAGTGTGAGCAAAACTATTAGCTAAAATATGTCATGCAGAGAACTAGCGAACTTAACTGAGCTAAGCTAAGCTATGTTAGCTCACCATGATAAATGATTTTATGTTCCAAAATAGTAAAAAATTTGATACGGACGAGATGTGGTTTCAAATAGGGCTCACGGGATCCCGTAATAATAATACCAAAAACCAATTCCGAGATTGAAATGACTCAAGCCCGGGATCTCGTGACTCTATGACTGTCCTGACGAGACATTATATTCAACAGGTGTTGACCCATATGGCGCCTGGTATACTAATGCCTGTGGATCATAGTGTTGTGGAAAGGCAGAGCTTGGCAGAGCTTGGCAGAGCATTCCACATACGTGTTGTATGGAGAGTAATATGTCACATATATTGGCAAGCAGTCGTTGTCGCGAATTTTTGCAGCAATTGTGGGGAAATTTGTGCAATTAGAATAATTAGGAGGGCACAAATCCTACGGGTTGTGTTATGTCTTCCAGTTCGATGTGCCATAGAGTGTATGATGGAAGAAAGAGGCCTCAGCTAAACCCCACACGGTAGATTTTTTTCGTGGACGAAGATGATCTTAAAAGCTAAGACAATATAAAATAATAATATTAATAAGTATATTATATTATTATGGGTAAAAGGCGCCCTCTTCATATTGTCGGCTACAGGAATAATAAGAAAACTTCAGTAAAATGAAAATTAAAATATTTACATTTTTCAATAGTGACAGAACAGGTTAATCTTGCTAAATTTTTTAGTGATCGGTTCCCAGGGCAGAGGGGCTCCCACATACATTTTTTTAAAATTAACTTGACTTCTCCTCCGATGTATCTCCGATTAGAGAATTAAGATTAAAAAAACTAAATTGTTATGGGTTGCTTTTTCTCGATTATTTTCGCTGCAAATGTATCCGGCAATTAACAAGAATACTGCCACTTTCTTTAACATCAGCACAACAAGTTATGCAGTCATTTCTACCATAGATTGCTATATAAAGCAAAAAATAAATAATAATATTTGCATGTAATATCATTAATAACTATAATTTTAACAAGTAAATTTAATGAAAAAATCAATCTGCTTTCTTCATGAATATTTTTAAATGCATTGGACATTTAACCACAATGAGGAAATTAATTGCCGTAGCATGAAAAGCAACAACAACAAAATGATTGAAAAAGTAAATTAATAATCAGTGGATCAGTGATTGAATTGCTTTATCAATCAGTTTGTTTTTGTTGTTTTCTCATTAGCTTGTAGCAAAAAATGCCAGATTCAAACACCTAAAGCCTAAAAAGCCTAAAGAGCGTAATATGGGTCACGGACGAGCAAAAGTCGGCAAAGTCTTATCTGTGTTAACTGGCATGTGAATATGAAAACCTTTAACGACTAACAACTTTGGTAATCACACTAAGACTAATTATGCTGTACTACGGTACGTTAAAGATGCGTAGCTAGAGATGATCTCACAGTTTTGGTAGATTGATTTCAGTGACAACAAATGCAGATCAGTTGATGCAGTTAATCCTCTGTGACTGAGATGGTAGTATGGCAGACACCAGAAAATCAAAAAACTTGTGTTGCGTCGTTATTTTTCAAAATTTGACTCTTGCGTTCTCCGTATCTCTCTGTAGTAGGTAAGCTCATGGGTTCGTTAGTGTAACGCGAGCGATTGTGGCATGGGTATGCATTTTTGTATGAAGAAGAGTGTTTAATAGTCAATTACGTCAGCGTTAAGGTATGTGTCTGATAAACAACCACCTTAGTGTAACAGTTATATGTTCATAGTGACTCCTAAGCAACATGTCAGTAAAATTGTTTTGTTCAATTAGTTGTTTTTTCTTAGATGACTCACTCAAATAACAACCATAGATTTAAAACGTCGACTGGAACCTTTGTAAATCACGACCTAATAGAATAGAATAATAGAACAGTGGTTGGACGAAGAAAGCGAAAGTTCAGCGTTCAGATGACCCGAATTTTCAGCCAGAAACCGTTATTCGGAAGCCGACGAAAGTTTAGATGAAGAAGATCATGAAGACAATAATACGGGAAAACCAGTGATAATTTCAGACTACAATCACACTAAAGGAGAAATTGATGAAGTGTTCTGTATATTCTTGCAGCCTCTAAACTAGTCGTGGGCCTATGGCGATTTTCCAAAGAATACTAGATATGACAGGCATAAACAGCTTTCTTTTGTATCAAATGTGTGCAGAAAGAGATGGTAAAATGCGAATAGTGACTTACATTTTAAATACGACAAGAGAATTAGTATAAGATCAGATGAAATGCCACACGTATACAACAAAAGATTGCCAAGAGAGCTGCCGAAGACGGTCAGTAGACTCCACCACCAAGAACTCAATCGATTCCGTCAAAAATTTTTTTGCTGTAATTGTTCGAAGCCAATTTGTCTTCAATGCTCTTTGTGAACTTTGTGATCTGCCAAAAGATCGTGGTTTTGTAGTTACACATTCTTTAATTGAACCAATGAATGGATCTCTTTTTTTAGACTGAAGAAGAATGAAGAAAGTTTTTGTGTTTATTTCTTTTTTTAACTTTTTTTAAATGTGTAAGTTTTGGAAAAATGATTTATGTTCTATAAATAAATGTTGTTTAACTTAATATATCTTTTTAATTTTATATATTTTTAATTTTAAACCGTAATGCACACTCCTAACTTTAAAATATTAAATGTTAAAAGTTGGAAAATACAACAAATTTTGAAAATAGAAGCTGTCAAAATGGTGTCTGGTGTTCTACAACGTTAGTAGAATTGTGAAAATTAGGGCACGTCAGTCGCAGAGTGTTAAAAAGCGAAAAGTTACTCAGAAAACCCCCAAAAAATAATTTATCTGCTCTAAAAAAATGTTAACACACAAATAATATTATTTTATAATTTTTCTTTTGATTTTGAACGAAAGTTTTGGAATTTTAGATTCCCCAGGGTAAACGACAGATTGCACTACATTTGCAATAGTCAGGCACGATGGGTCCTTAATATAACATCCAGATAACTCGCACCGTATTGTTCAATTTACACCGCAGAAGCTCTAGCGATAAACTTGGCCACCAACCTTGTTAACAGAAACGAAGAGAAAATTCTGATATGCATCGATAGTAAATTTGCTATCGAAGTCATGCGAAACGTACATCAAGACAGTTAGGTTATTAAATCAATCAGAATCTTATGCAATATAAACCCTAACAAGCTAAAAATCAAATTATGCCGGCATAAGAGTCAATCAGCTTGTCATATACTTTCACCTTCTACTCCTACGAAAATTAGGACATCCTGCGTCGAAAAGAGCAACACCTAGAATAATTAAGAGAATCCGAAGGGATAAATTTTCATTATTCTATAAATTCCGATGGTCTTAGAGCAGTATGTCCATCGTCTTGCACACGTCAGAAAATCAAGATATTTTTCTGACTTCGAATTGGACACACCGAATACTCTCACGAATATTTCTACTACTCACGACGATTGGTTCTATGCACCGGAATGACCCCAATGCTTATTAAAACATTGGGCCAAAGATCGTCAATTCAGCAACAGGTTTGAAATTTGATCACTTGGATAACTTGGATTTACTTCTTTCATTTGTTTTATTTTGCTTTACATGTTTGCTTATTTTTTTTGCCTTCAGAATGGGCCTCCCGGAAAGCCTACCCTGTATACTACTAATTAGAGCCGGGATCGAGTCAACCCCAAGTCCCAAAATCTGGAACTGCTCGGTCGTAATTGTGTGATTCGTAAAAGTGTAGCCTCTGTGCGTTGCAAGAGTTGTAATAAATGGTGTCATTTTCGGCAATGCTCAGGGCTACACAGTACCAACGATTATAACTCTGCCCCCAAGAAGCTTCAGAACCCCCTCCACACCACCACCCCAACAAACTCAACACGGTCAGTGAAGAGGCCATTCAGTTAATTCTTTCAAGATCCTTCAGTTTTAATTGCTGTCGTGCAGTAGATCAAAATCCCCAACTCATACTCATTGACATCATTTGACGGTTACCAAATTATTCGACACGACAGATCCGACAGAGGCGGAGGACTCGCTTTTATTCTTCACCAGAATGTATCTTAAAAATACATCTGCTAGTAACCCTCCCCCGATCACAATCTTAATGCAATTAGTATATCAGGTAACACTGAAGATTTCGAGTTATTATTCTGTCAATTGATGTATTTCTGAAGCGACAGAATTAATCGAATAATTAAATTTAAAAGAAAATTAAAAAAATACTTATGAATTAATCTCCTTTTATGGTTATCGCCAGAAAAATCAATCACAAAGAAAAAACTCAGTGTCGTTGTATTCACTCGATGTAGATACTCACAAGTAATCGAAAGTAAGAGTACATGCTGTATCGTCTCAGCTAAGATTACCTTTCATTTCCTTATATGTAAGGAAACTCACTGCAAGTTCTTCAAGTTAATGTAACACAATCATGTTATCAAGGTCAAGGGCATAACTTCAGATCCACAGTCAATGATGGTGCATTGACTGGACACTGAACATTGGGAACCGATTCTGAACCAGTTTTAAAACTAGTTCATTCATCGGCAGTGTGTTCACTTTCATTTTGTACTCTGCCCCATGTGCACAGAAATGCAAGATGCATTCACTTGTCTGAAGATTAATGTAACTGTGCCAATGGCCGCATAAAAAGCAACAAACATACCCGGCTTTGTCGGACTGAGTAAAAAAACTGATGTTGATGGTACTTTCTATCAACCAGCTACCGCAGGTAGTTGGATAATGCGTTTCGAAGGTGACGATATCAGTTTTTTAGGAAAAAAATGTTTAACTAACAATAACGTTATAATGTCAATTAATGAAATTGGAATTACTTTGCGTTACTCACCATAAACCACAAGCAGACTGGTTGTACGTAAATTCATCTTGGCGGTTATGGAATCTTCTGAAAGTAAGAAAAACAAAGTTAATTTTTTTATAATTTCTTAGTCATTAAATTTAAAAAAATATAATAACAGCCGGAAGCATGATCTAATAAAAATAATAATATTTTGGTTCAACAGACCGTTTCGGACCGGGGCCTAGCTTTTCCCGAGTGGTGCGTGTTATATTTTTCCAAAAAATTGAAGGGATTTAAAATTTTAAAGCCTGGAGAATTATTCAGAAGCTTTCCTTGATAGTTATTACGCTCCGAAGTTTGTCAGACATTTGCGAGAGGTGGGACCGTTCGTGTTTTTCTGAATATTGCAAACTTCGAACCTCCCGCTCAAAAGTCCAACGCACTAACCATTAGAGCCACGCCGCCCACCATAAGCTAATGCTGCGAGTAAAAGTTCGTGAGCTCTAAAACGTATTATTGCTTATTTCGATTATCTTAAACCGTACTGGAAACCATACCTACGGGTAAGATACCAAAATACAGATACAGGGTTTTCGTGGTTTTCTTGGTGAATGGTGTGCAAATAGAACGTCAAACCGAAACCAAATTTGAGAAGAACAAAAAACTGAGAAATTGGTCTGCTTGCTCTCTCTCTCTTCGCCATATTGCTTAGTAAACGAAACCTTACCCGTCGATTGCCGACGGGTAGCAAAGTTACAGTGTCGGTTACAAAACCTTGCAAATAAAATGCAAAATCAAACCATACGCCGGGTACAGTTTGCAAATAGATCGCCAAACCAAAACCACGAGAGAGAAATTTTACCTCTACCCTGCAAATCGAAAGAGCTATAAATCACATTTTTAGAGTAAGGCAGACCGAAATGAAGAGATGAGAGAATTTGGAATCCTAAAATAATCTGTCAAGGTAATGGCTGATTTAGATGTTTACGATTATGTCAAGTAAAGATTTTCACATTGCTGGAAAGTTTAATAAAAATTAGTTCATCCTCTTTAATCTACCGTCGAAATACAATTCAGAACTAAAAGCACTCCGAACAGTTAGCCGCATTAAAAAGAAGATTCTCATAGACAATTTATTGTTGATCTCGTAAGAAAGAAAGGACGATTCTAGGAATCAAATCTGCAAGCCGGTGTTTCCTTGTCACGAAAAAACTACAGAAATTATGAACATTTGGTAAAATAAACACTACTATGGATTTAGTTCGGTGACAAACGGTGATGATGACGCGATTATAGACAGTCATATCCTAAGCCTCTCGCATCAAAACTCCTATCTTATGCGTCCACAACGTGTCTCTGGAAACACGGCCAAATCAAATGAACGATTTCGGTACCCAATCCGATTTGTATTAGCTTGGGTCAGGACTAAATAATAAGGGGACTTGCCTTGGTCTGCAGGCACTTCATGTCGACCTAGGTTGCGGTTGGCCAATCACCACTCAACTGAATTTATTTATTCTTGAAACTAATACAAGCCTTGGATACATATCGAATTTATCAAAACTGACCTTCGGCCCACGGTAAAGGACACGCTTTGGAACTTGGAACATTCGCACGCTCGTCAAGACAACAACGCTTGTACAATTAACAAAAGAATTTCGTAAATACCATCTAGAGATTCTTGGTCTTAGTGAGGTGAGATGACCTGGAGTAGGGGAAAAACGAACATCTACTGGCGAGTTCCTAATTTTTTCGGGTAAGGCTGCAGGAGAACACCATGCAAATGGGATTGGAGGCACAATTTTTCCCCTCAAAAACATCCACAAAGCCACCTGGACCTCTCCTGATCACATGTATAACAACCAGATTGATCACATCGCTATAAGCAGCAAGTGGCGATCATCGTTGTTAAATGTTAGAAACCGAAGAGCAGCCGACGTCTACAGCGACCTTGAGGTTGGCAGTGTGCGATTGAAGCTCGCGGTCCACTCAACCACACGAAGTCAAACGACGAGAAAGCCGGCTGTAGCAGCGCTGAAAGATCCAGATGTGAAACTGCAATATGTATCGCGCATACAACAGTTTCTCTCTAAGATACAGCCCCAAACCCTAGAGGCTAAATGGGAGCAAACAGTAAATGCGTATACGGAAGCAGCCTCAACCATTTTAGGTTATCCCGAAAAAACTTGGAAAGAATGGATATCGGATTTCACATGGAACACCATTCGTGAACGCCAATCCATCAAAGTCGAGTTAAACGCGGCCTCGAATGCCATGCAAAGCGGATTAGCGCGGAAAATAGGGATCTGGACCGGCAAGTTGGCTGTTCAGCTAGGAACAACAAGCGAGCATGGCTAAGCGACATCGCATCACAAGCACAGCAAGCCGCTGATATTAGACAATACATCACAGTCTACCAACTCGCTCGTAAGCTCGCCAACTAGAAACACCACATCAACTACCCTGTTAAGGCGTTTGATCCTTATGGAGGAACAACAATTAATCCGCTGGACAGAATATTTTAAGAATATTTTGAATTGTTCTTCGCCAGGCACGTCCATCAACCCACATATGCACCCAATAGGCTACTTAACATCAGCGTCGCTACTCCTTCGTTGGATGAGATAAAGACAACAATTCGTTCACTGCAGTCAGATAAAGCAGCAGGCAATAACAACATCTACGCAGAACTCCTTTAAGCCGACGTCGAGTTAACTACGCGAACATTGCATGCGATATATCAAGGTATCTGGGAATGTGAAACCATTCCATCGTCGTTAAAAGAAAGCCTTCTTCATGGTCAAACTCCCCAAGAAAAGTGATTGAAGCAATTTCGAAAACTGGAGACGAATTACTCTGCTAAACACCATAAACACTCTGTATATGGTTTTTCTAGATTTTAAACGCGCTTTTGATAGCGTGGGCCGAAACATGATCTGGCAGATTCTGTCTAGTTATTTTGCAGTTCCGGAAAAACTCATTATCATCATGCTGCGTCATTCATAACGGTCATCTTGGTTCACCTTTCCACATCTACTTGGGAGTCAAGCAAGGTTGCACACTCTCACCATTGCTTTTCACAATTGTCATCGACTGGGTGATGAAAATATTAACCCGTACTCCATCGGGTTTGCCATGGAATGTTTTTCACCGATGTGTTGTTGACGAAGACTTGGGGCGCGTCGCAATTGACTCTGTGACTTTCCACGTTTCGCAGCCATACAAGAGTAGTGAGAGAACGTTAGATCTGAAGATTGTTAGCTTCAGATTCCGGGGAGTCTCTTCCTTTTCTCCACACAGCCAACTTTTGCCATCCTCTTCTACCCTTAATTTCCTTTCGTGTCTTTTCAATGTGCAATGCGCTGTTTATTCTGTTGGATAATTATTACATTACATTACTTCTGCTCAGTCTAAGTATTACCTGGGCTGTAGCTCCCCAGAATTTCATAGAGTATGCCGTTGGTCAGGGGTATTTTCGATCTTACTGGTGGGTTCTGCGCATCTTCTTCCACATTATATCCAACCCCACGAAATTGTTCTAGCCCTTTGTTTACGAGCTCATTCGCTACTATGATGGTGTCTCCTGGCACCCAGTAGATACACTTTTTGTTGTCCTCGCCAAGACTGTTCACTATAACCCAGCACTCCTCCACCAATATTCACATGATTTGAAAAGCACCCAGGCCCCTATTACTGCATGGTTGTCCGTCGTTCGGTTTTTCTCTGCCGTGGTGACAAACGTTCCGAGAGTAATAAATTGTCACAGAAAGCTTCTCAATTCGCCGTTCGGATCCGGCCCTAAATTGTAGGTGCTTTCCATTTGTGTCCAAAAAAATACATGCGCAACACTAATGGTCGCGAGAAGCTAGGGCCTTGGACCGCAATGGTCTTTCTCGCAACCATTCGTGTTGACCATGTATATTTTTGCACACAAATGGAAGGGACCTATAATTGAAGGCCGGATCCGAACGGCGAATTGAGAAAGTATTCCGTGACAAGTTATTACTCTCGGGACGTTTGTCATTCGCGAGAGGTGGGACACCGTGAAAAATACTTTTTGGTGTTACTGGGATTCGAACCACGAACTCCCTGCACAGTAGCCATGATCGTTTCCACTGAGCCACGGCGCCTACCTTTGTAACAATACCTTGAATAATAAAAGCATGAACTCTCTCTCCCTCTCCTCAGAATTTGTTAAAGGTTTTGAAGTTTCACTTATATTACGTGTATTGAGATGCAATCGTTCTCAGTTTATATATATCTTCTGTTTTCTTTTACCTTTCATATTATAACTTTCCGATTTTTCCAATTCCTTATATAGAGTTCTTAAAGTGTTAGCGCAGCTTTCTTAATTGAACAAAAACTGAGAAAGTGTTAATAACAAAGAATTTTAATAACGAACATAACGTCGAATCAATCATTTCAGATCTTGTGAGAACTTGTGGGAAATAAACTTAAAAATGCGAACATCGAAAGGCAACTCTCATTCAACAGATGCTGGCTTTAAGCTAATACATACATCGTCAATGTGAGCTTATTTCTTTTCCGTGTATGCCTTTTGTCTTTACTAATTGTTATGGCAGTAGAAAAGGAGAAATGTCGCAACCATAAATTGTTGAAACTTAAGTTCAAGGACGAATAAAATTTATTACCACGAAGAACATCAGTTTTTTCAGTGCACCTCATTTCTCTAATCGCAATAGACATAGAAATAGAAATAAATTCTTATGGATACAATAGAGATTTGAACTTTTATTTCAACATTTCCAAAATAAAGAAAACTATTTGTCAATACACTATACAGTCTATGTACAAGGAATGGTTGCTGATCAATTAATTTTCACTGGGCTATAAATTGTTAAGCAGGTACTTTGGCTTAACATTTATTACCAACTCACTCGATCGTCGAATTGCAATAAATAACCATCAATTTGTATGGACATTAATTTACACCATGATTGCCAGCGGACATGTGTTTTTCTTTAAAAGGTGAAGCAAAGAAGAAAAAATAACCACAATAAAAACAACATAATGTTCAACTGGTCCAAAGGAGTGGGCGGTAGATAGGTGGTAGCATTTGCAATTGGCAATTCAGCGTTAATCACCTGCCGATGATGACATTGATAATGATAATCATCGAAATAAATCGCGATGACACAATAAATCTCGATCTTCTTCTCTTGCCAGTTAAAGGATTAACATAAGAACAGTCATATATCTTATTGTTGTTGGTTGATTGGTGTTTTTTGTTTGCTGGACCAAAACCAAAACAAACATAACATTATTAGAATATGTGCTGCCATTTGAGACATCGCAGCGAAGGACCCACGATTAAGCGTGAAATTAAAAACTGGTATATAATTCCGGCAGCCAATTAGCATAATTAAGCAAATTGGTTTCAAGTCAGGTTCTCACTGTGTGCGTTATTAGTGATTTCAGTTCTTACAGAAATGGAAATGACTAAGCGATGTAATACAATGGCATGTGAAGACGATCTTGAGCTTGGTATACTCATAAAATAGCAAAAAATACCTTACCTAGATAAGTGAAGCAAACGATTTCAACATCGCCTAAAGTTACACAATTTCTTAACAATTTTCACCATCAATTATTATTGCGCGGATTAACCGTAAAATTAGTTAATCCAAATTAAATCAGATCGATTGCATTGCATTGCTATGGCTATTGCATAATTTAAAAATAAATTGAAGAACTAAATATAACTGAGTTAGCTGAAGGGAACTGCACTTCAGTAGTCATAAAATTCATTTTCAAACAATTGGTTGGATTTCTCGTAAAGAAACTCAATTTGTCAGATTTCAGAGCAAACGCAAGATCAACGCCATCTCGGTCTTGCTACCTGAGTCTTGGTCTTGTGGTCTTGGTGGTAAAGACCAATGTTAAAGTATTTTTTGGATAACATATGACTAAACTATCCATATATATAAAGTAGAGAATTAATTTGTTTGTTTTTACCTCACTAAGTCTGTAACGTCTTCACCTATTTTAGCCAAACTTGGTATACATAAAAATTACAATCTGGAATCAAATACTGTGGGTGAAGGTGGCACGTTTTTTGGCTGGGGAAGGCGTGGCAGCCGATATTGGTTTCCGACCCATTGAAAAGTGCTGGTAGTACACTCCTATGGGTGAGTTATGTATCCCCGCAGAGGGGAGGGTGCCCGATTCTATAGTTTTCGGGTTGAATGGTAATGGTAAGGCAGCTCTATTGGGATGCGGTCGATAACTGAGGAGGGTTACCGATATTAATGTCGATTCTATAGTTTTCTAAGCTAAATGGTGATGGAAATACAGCTCTACGGGGATGGGGGTGACCGATATTAGTGTCCATTCTATAGTTCCCGGAGTCACTGAAATGAATAGTGTTGGTAGGATACTCCTATGGGTGAGTCGTATCCTCAGAGGGGGAAGGGTGACCGATATTAGTGTCGATCCCATAGTTTTCGGGGTCGCTCAGGTGTTTAGTATGATACTCGGTGACCGGCTGGGTTTGGGGTTGAGGACATTGTCGCTCCTACTTCAAATTGGAAAAGGTAGATTAGTTAGCCGTGTCTTATGCCAATATAAAATTGACATCCGATTTTTGAAATCTGCCGTAGAACTAATAAATTCCATTTATCCGGCTGTTTCTCACAACTATTACATTTTGAACCGGTTGCGAGAAATGGCCATTCTTGCTGCTAAAAATGGAGACGTCCACGAAACAAATGCTTTCCATGTTAATAGGCGTAGTCACTGAATGTAAATCTATCGATAGCTTAGTATATGCTGATGAGGAAGTTATAATTATCTAGCAGAGTTGCTAAACTCACTTGGTCGTCTTAATTCCCACCACATCGTCCTTTGCTTTAGTGATGAGCAAACGCAAGACCAAGACCATTTCATCTCGGTCTTGGTCTTGGTCTTGCAAGTCGAGTCTTGGTCTTGGTCTTGCATTCGTGCCATTAGTCTTGGTCTTGGTCTTGGTCTTGCAGCCTGAGTCTTGGTCTTGGTCTTGCGGTCTTGCAAAATAAAGTATTTTTTGAATAATAACTATATAAGTATGTATAAATGGTTGTATGTATGTACATATTTTTGTTCTAGCATAACGTAAAAATCAAAAATAAGCATGGGGAAGAAAACTGGTACAGGCATTGAACTTGAATATCTGAAGACTTAAACAAGATATCAACGTATACTTCAACGTAGTTACAATGCCTAGTATTTATCTACAAACCAAAACCAAAACGAAGTTTCTACCATAAGTATTAACAGAGCAATCCCCCATAAATGATGTCAACATTGGAGATAGACCCTTACTGTAGAACGATTTTTTTCTTAGAATATACCCAAGAACCATTTCCCAATTTTTATTTGCAACTGATGCCATGACATACACGTCTTTGTTGACGTCTTTTTTTATATGACGTGTCTAGCATGAAAAAACCTATAACAAGAAAAACCCAAAAATATAAAATTATGAGGAAATAGCAATCTAAATCTATGTGTATATGAACATCCATACATATGCCTGTAAATACTACAGACAGACACAACAGACTCGCTGAAGATCTTCTGGCTGGGTTTTTAAGTTTGGTAGTATTATATATGTACCTATTCGTATACAAATAAACATACGACATATGTAGGTTTTAAAAAAAAATGTCAACAGAGAAATTACGTAACTTTAAATGCAAGAGTCTTGCAGTCTTGCAGTCTTGCATACATATTTTTGGTCTTGGTCTTGGTCTTGGTCTTGCACACTCAGTGTTGGTCTTGGTCTTGGTCTTGCAACTGAATGATTGGTCGTGGTCTTGCAAAAAATGCAAGACCAAGACAAGACTGCAAGACCAAGACCAATTTTGCTCATCACTACTTTGCTTACAGTGGGATCTCCAATTATTTTATAAGGGAATCTCGACACGCCAAAACTTTGCAACGGCACAAGAATGTGCGTAAAAAAGATGCTGAGAACAATAATTGAAGCGACTATCTTGACGGAAAGAAGAGAGTGTGAAACAGTTTTTATCACACGGATAGCACTTATTTAGACGGATCTACCTTTTAAATTTTATAGATTGCAATATTCAGGAAAACTTGCTTTTTCGATGACGATCAATAAATCGGACAGTTTATTAGGTACTGTGAAGTATAGATTTGAGATCACCATGTTTTTCCCACGGACAAATTTATTTTGCATGCTCTGTGGTGGGTTCACCTAAGAATTTATTTATTCTTGCTGTCGAAGGTGAAACTAAAAACATTGTATATAACCAAGTTTGATTTTAAAATAATATTATGTATTTTCTTTTAATTTGATTATATAATTTGAATGCTGCAGCTATAATTTAAAATACTTATTTTGTTAATACAAAACTGCCATTTTACATTATAGATAGATATCATTCTTTTTTCTACCCCTGCCTAATAGAAGTTTTGAATGAATAAATATCTGGGCAACGCCGGGTAATTGATGAAAATAGACTTATTTTAAAATTCTTATGCTTCTATTATGTAAGTAGCTTTGAATATGTTACCAAATTACTTTCAGACACCGTTCTTTGTAAAAACCTTTAGTTAAATTTACCCCTTTTTGCCTGTATTTTCGACTACTTTGAGATAGGTCCTTTTTAACCAACTTCCACACGACCTTGAGAACTGAGTGAGTGTCCAAAATAATAATAATAATATTCAGCGCGACAGACCGTTACGGTCTCCAAGGGGTAGCTTCTCGCGACCATTTGTGTGTTGTGCATATATATTTTTCTGAACACAAAAGGATAAGTCCAAAATAGCATTTTTTATATTCCACGTATGACGCGTGTCGCGTGTGGCGTGTGTGATGGATTGCATTTTTTTTTTTACTTCTTTGCGATCCCTTACAACCAACTTCCACACGACCTAGAGAGCTGACAATTTGAGTGTGTCTAAGTCCAAAATAAATTTTTTTTATTCATATGAAACGTATTGCGTGTGTCGCGTGTGATGGATTAACATTTTTTTTCGACTTCTTTGAGGTCCTATTTAACCACCTTCATCAAGAGCTGAAATTTTGTGAGTGTCTAAGTCCAAAGTAGCATTTTTTATATTCCGCGTATGATGCGTGTCGCATGTGGCGCGTGTCATGGGTTGAAACTTTTGAGGTATTTTTTAACCAACCACTAGAGGGCTGAAATTTTTGACGGGTCAATGTTAGGTGCCACGTGGGTCGCGTGTAGCGTCGCGAAGTTTTTTTTTCACATTTACTTGTTTTGTACTTGTATGGGACAAGAAAACCTACAACAACAAAAAAAAACCCTGAAAAATAAAATTATTTAGATTTTTTTAAGAAATACATTAGAAGTTATCCTTTTCAATGATGTAGTGGATAGCACATTTGGCTACCACTCAGATGACATCAAGTTCGATCGACTGATCATCTAGTTTACAAGTTTACAGTTTACACATGATGCCCGCGCTGTAGGCGTTAAGTAGGCGTGCAAGTCCCTTGAGGCGGGTGTTAATTATAAAAACACCACGTCTGACGAGTTTTTTAGTCATATTTTTACTAGAAAGGAGTTAGAGATATTGATATGCAGACAGGATTGAAGTACAGAAGGGCTGAAGGATAGACGAACGTATAAATAACGGAGGACAAATCAACCAACAGATCGAGGGATCGACAGATCAGAAAAACAGAAAAACTTACAGACAAATTACCAACGGCTAAAACGAGTTTAAAAATATGAAAGTTCCATGTCTTAAGCAAAGCTTATCTACTTGCTGCCGATTTTGCAATTTATTTTCACGTGCCAAGTTAATCGTTCCTCCTGCTCTTTTACTTCTCTATGATTGAATACTAAATATATGACCTACTTTTGTACTCGTGCAATTGATGGCGTTACGTTGGTAGCATTCACATATTAATTAGTAAATTTTTGAAGAAATTTATATGGGAGCTCCTCGGTTCTGAGGCACGATCACTTCCAAATGTTTACAGAAAGTGTTGTCATGGGAGATACACACATGTGCTAAGTTTGAATAAAATCGGGCTTTAGGAAGAGGAAAGGAAAGTATGAAATTAAGCCGTGGCTCTTGTGGTTAATGCGATGGACTTCTGATCGGGAGGTTCGAGGTTCGAATCGCAGAAACACCGCAGTAGAAAGGGGAATAAACTAATTACACAAAAAGTTATTTACTGGATTCTGGATCTGCGAGTGCAAAGTTGGAATAAAATCGGGCCTTAGACAGTGGGTTAAAAATTGATCAAAAGATTTGGTCAGCCAGCCGGCCAGTTACCCAAAAAAACACACGGGCGCGCGAAGTTAATTTAAAGAATTTAAAAAGAAAATACCGTCAATAAAAAAATAAAAAAAATACAATGAGTTTGAAGTACCAGCCAGCCTTGTGCTCATCAACATCATCAACATTAAAGAACTATAAAAGTTCTTGGTGTTTTTATGGCTCTATTTGTTCTTTCAAGAAAAGTTTTAATGAAGCAATCGCGCTAAGTAGACCTGCTGTGGTCGTTGAACTTCTCTCAAAAGTATATGCAATAGAAATTAGTTAATGGCTTTATTAACTTTCGAGAATAAAGAGAATTTGAAGTCTAACTTCTGACTCTTAAGGTAGAGTTCAACTACGCAAAAGCATTAATTTTTTATTTTGATTGCACTCAAAATCACCATTGGCAGTTCCACAAAGTATGAGTGTCTTGAACCGTGGTGGTATTTTTTCTTTCATGAAGATAAAGTTCGGCTAGGCATGAACTTCCTGGGATAGGGCCAATAGGGTCTGAAATTTTTTTGGACAAAGCAATTTCTCAAGCGAATCGTATGAAATTCTGTATGTAGGACAAAGATACGACTATAAGACTTGTTCCTATGGAAATTCTGGGATAGGGCCAATAGGGGTCGGGGTGTTGACAAAAAGTTTTTTCAATCGGTGATAATCGGGTGCCGAGGTAGGGGAACACCCACACAAATTTTATAAAAAAATGTACCCGATTTTCTTCAAATTTTGTACGCATGTTTATCTCATTGTAAAAATTTGAAGTGATCGGGTCCCGGGGTCGGGGGCACCCATACAAACTTTATAAAAAAAAGTACCCGATTTTCTTCAAATTTTATACACATGTGTATCTACTATGGAAACACTATTTGTATTTTGAGTGATTGGGATAGGGGACTCCTAAAAAAAATCAACCCGGTTTTATTCAAACTTTGCACATTGTGTATCCCCCGGTTAGAGGATTTACACGAAAATTTTTAGCATGACCATGGCTACGGCCCAGTTGTAGAGTCAAATATATAAACTTCTGATCCTTATAGCACAAAAATATAGTTAGCGCACAATTGAATGGCCTTTAACGCAATGCAAAGCAAAGCACAACCTCTAAGCCAATATTAATTAATGGCAACTAAATGGAATATTTCCCATGCACTCAAGATACTCGTACATGTATATGGAGATATCCTCTTTTCCTCCAATATATTTGCCTTGCTGTGCTGAGCACCTGTCTGAATTGTATAATATATACCAAAAGGTGATCTCACATATTATGCATGTATGCCGCTACTTTGACGTCACTTTTTCAAAACAAAAAACTGCTTAAAAATGTTTATTTGTTATTTAACAAGAATTAAAAAGGAATAACAATCGAATACGAAATAAAAATATTTTAAGATGCGATCAAGAATCGAGCAATAAACAGCGCACTGTGTGTGTCCGCTGATAATTATTCACAGAGGTGATCGTGCATAGCTCAACTCGCAATAAGCAGAAGAAGACTGTCGCAGCGGTAAGCTGGGAGGAGAGAAGCATAGTTATCCATCAACATTAGCTTTTAAAAATTGTGGCTTAGCATATAAAAAGCAAAACAAAAACCTATTTTTTGCATAATAATTATACTGTTATGATCAGTTTGATGAATTATTTAACAAAAGCACTGGCTGACAAAATATTGCATCGTTATGTCATGTTTTGGCTAACATTGCTGATTAATTTATGTGAACTTTAATGGTTTGTTAATGTGATAACTGTATGCACTTAAGTGAACTGTAAACGATGTTCACACACTTAAAGGCAGATGGTGTTCTTCAAGTTATTGCTTCGTTTACTATTTAATTGCGAAAAACACATAATTCAATATGAGATCTCTTTCCAAATCAAAATGTTAGATTTGTCTCTAATTCCATTTGAACCAGAAATGCAGAGTTTTGTTAAGTAAAACAAGCTGGGTTGGGATCAATTAAAAAAACAACACATAAACATTTAAAATATTTACGTAAATTCTCTAATAGTATGAATAAAGCTCTAATATACTATATATCAACTATAAATGCTGAAAAATAAAAACACATGCGAAGCATTGCAACCCAGCCATAAAACAACCCGCATTGTAAAGCAGTGCTGCACACAGCGCACCAGCGCACATAGAACACAGTCATTATATAGTATGAAGTGATCTGATGCCGCTATACGGCATGATTGTTAAAAAATTGTATGGGAGTCCTCGACCCCGCGGCCCGATCACTCAAATTTTACCAGAACGCGTTGTCACCGCAAATACACATATGTGCAAAGTTTCAATAAAATCGGGGTTTGGGAAGTGGGTTAAAAATGTATCGCAAGATTCCACTACCGAACGAGAGCAAGACAGCACGAACGATAGAACCATGCCGAGGCGAAGCTAATATAGAGAATTTAAAAATGGGTCGATGCATACTATCCCGTCCGCTATGGCGCTAACTATCTTTTCATTTGTCTGTCTGTCTTTCCATCTGTGCATTTGCTATTCTCTAGACCAGTTTGTACGTACCCTGCTTTCCTACAGTTTACACCCGGTCAATCAGTCCGTTATTCCTCGTTTTTTGTGCTGTTGCTTTAAATGCCAGTCTGTAGCTTTAAATGTTAACCTCTCTCACATTATTTGTTTATCTATCATTCAATTCTCTTGTCATCAGTCTGCGTATCTGTCCGTCTGTCTCCCTGTTTGCATTGAGTTTTGATATGAAGAATTATTTGTGTAACATATGTATGATTTGAGAATTAAATTTAAATTGGCCTAAGTAGAACAAAGAAATCTAGAAATCTGTCAGTACGTACATATAGTAGTTTTATCTGAACGTATATATGTTTACATATCTATTTTGTAAGTGTTAAGCAAAGCACTAAGTTAGGCAAGGCACTAATTTAGGCAAGCAAGGCCCTGTTTCATAGTGCGCGGATAGCTTCCTTATAGATTAATATTTCGAGGCCGTTGTAATCCCCCACATGTAACATGCAATATTTTTAAAAACTTTTATATAACTTGACTTGACCTTTTTGACTGTATTTTCGACCAATTTACGGTCCTTTTAACCCACCTTCGAGTCCAAAATAGCATTTTTTATATTCCGAGTATGACGCGTGTCGTGTGTGGCGCGTGTGATGGGTTGCATTTTTTTTTCTACTTTTTTGAGGTCTTTTTTAACCAACTTCGACACACAGAACTGAAATTTTCTGAGTGTCTAAGTCCAAGCTAGCATTTTATATATTTCGAGTATGACGCGTGTCGCGTGTGGGATGTGGCATATGTGATGGGTTGAAATTTTTTTCCGACTTCTTTGAGTACCTCTTTAAACACCTTCCACACAACCTAGAGAAGGGACATTTTTTGAGTATCTAAGTCCGAAATACCATATATTCCACGCATGACGCGTGTCACGTTTCGGGTGTGGCACGTGCGATGGTTTGAAATCGCGCCATTTTCTCGTTTTTTAAGGTCTTTTTTAACCACATTTAGCACGACCTATAGGACTAAAATTTTATGAGCGGTTAAATGTCAGGGGTCCATTTTGATATCCCGCTTTTGGCGCGTGTCGCGAGTCGCGTGTGGCGCGTGTGAAGCGTAGAAAAAACAAAATTCTTTGAAATAGCTCTGACCTTAAAAACAGATATTTTGGCTATTATAATAATGACAAATAATAAACGACTGTGTGGCGTGTTTTGATGTATATATAAAAGTATGTATGCAAAAAAACGAAGTTTTTATACAATTACTCGTTTGTTATACATATGTACTACATTATCCATCTAAGTTATGCTAACAATAATCCTTGATATGTGTTTTTGTGTACTTGTTACGAGGGGTGCCGTAAAAGTTTATAGAAAGAGTAATAAAAAATTAAAATTTTTCATAAAAATTGTTTTATTGCTTTTCAAAATATTCGCCTTTAAGATCTATACACTTTTGCATACGCTCAAGCCATTTATCGAAACACTTTTTCCAGTCCGAAAATGATAGCTCCAAAACATGGGTTTTGAACGCACCGCTTCTTCATGCGATAAAAATCGTTGTCCACGCAACTTATCTTTGATTGTTGGGAACAGGAAGAAGTCATTGGGTGCCAAGTCGGTGCTGTAAGATGGATGACCCATCAATTCGATCGATTGAGTGCTCAAATACTCGCTTGTTTGATGTGAAGTTTACAAATCAACAACCGATCCGATTGGATGGAAAAATGTCTAGGGTTTCAAAACTTACTACACCACCTTTTTTTTTTAAAATTTAAAGCCGCCTATGATTGCATAGCAAAAGTAGAACTTTATAAAGCCATGAGAGAATTCGGGACCCCAAATAAACTGATACGACTATGTAGGTTGACCATGACTAATGTTATAAGCCAAGTAAAAATATCCGGATCATCTATAACGGGCTTCGACAAGCGGAATAACTGGCCTGCGTCCTCTTCAACCTGTCGTTTGAGAAAGTGGCATGAGACTCTGACGTTACGGCGAGAGGAACAATCCTCTATAAGTCCATTCAGATACTGGATTACGCAGACGACATCGACATCGTTGGTAGAAACCAAAGGGCTGTACAGGAAGCTTTCATCCAGATAAAGCTGGCGGTACGAAATCGAGGGCTGCACATAAATGACAGCAAAACAAAGTACATGGTGACCACGTCTGCGAGTAGAAGATCCAACATTGGTCCCTCAATAAAAATATTGGAGCGCCAATTTAAAGTAGTGCAATCCTTTAACTATCTCGGGTCAACTGTAGCAGCCGATAACAACATGGAACCAGAAATACACGCACGGTTGCCTACTTTAGTCTGTCAAGACTCTTCAAATCCAGGAATTTAACCATAACATCCAAGCTGCTGGTGTATAAGACAATGGTCATACAATTACTTATATATGGATCCGAGACTTGGGTACTTAGCAAAAAGCAATCTGACCTCTTAGTTCGAGAGAAAAGTCTTTGTTGGCTCCGTATTTGAGGAAGGCCAATTCCGGAGACTTTATAATGATGTTGTTGTTTCGTTGTTCCGTTTCGTTATTTTCGTCATTACCGAACATAGAACACCGAAAGTTAGATGAACAATTTTTCACGGTGTCCACCCTCTCGCGAATGGGTGACAAACGTCCGAGAGTAATAACTTGTCACGGAAAGCTTCTCAATTCGTCGTTCGGATCCGGCCTTAAATTGTAGGTCCCTTGCATTTGTGTCATGCACAACATGTAGGCCTTGGATCGCAACGGTCTGTCGCCGAATATTAATATTTATTTTTATGCTGATAGCTGTTAAATGATGAACAATTGACATACCATGAAAACCAATTGCCGTGTCCCGTGTAACACATTCAGTGGTACAACATTATCAGCTACCTGTCAGCTCAGCAATGAAAACTGTCAAAGTCAACTGACAAAGCAAGCAGAGATAACAAATCCAAAACAAGTTAGTCTCAGAAATTTGGAGAAACTCTCGATGAATTGTTTCCCATTTAATGAGAGGACTGAAAATACGAACATGGGACATATGACACCGAATTAAGTGACACAAAATTTGACAGCAAAATTAAGGTTTTTCTTATTTAACGTTCTATCGCGTTAACAAAAGCTTCTTTTACAAAATCTGTGAAGCAAAGTTGCAAACATTTTTAACTTTTGGACAACGTTTTCATCAGAATCGTGTAGAAACTTTCACTAAGGCCAGTTAATTGCAACGCGATCCTGCTCTGACACGGTCCTAACAACAACAAAATTGGGAAATGTATGAATGCATGGTACAACGAAATTCGGTTCTGACACACAACAAACGGTGCAGAAACGAACAGGCTGTGAGTTGATTTTTTAGACAAAAAAGATCATGCAATAAGCCCGATAGCATGTGAATGGCAAGCGCAATTGATGCCATAACATTGCTAGCATTCATCCAAACATTGTCCCACTCTTGATGAGCATTTGCCTCGCGGTGATGAAAGGAAGAACTTGAGTAACTGCAGCGTCGCCTGTTCATCTTCAGTCTAAGAAACTGTAGAGTGGCTTCATCGTTAGTATGTATGTACTTGAATTAAATTTAGTCATAAACGTGGCCTAGAGTAGAAAATTAAATGAATTGTCTTGAAAGAATAAACAAACAGTAAACAGACGATCGAAAAGTCAAACAGCCTGAAAAATCGCGTGCAACATTTCTTTGCTAAAATTAATTTCATGACATTAACTGAGTTGAGTCGTCTTGTACCAATTGAATATTGAATTGAATCAAAATCTGTAAAATTAAGGAAAGGTTTTTCAAATTTCAATTTCAATTAATGTTGAAGGGTTATGTTAATCCTTTTTGGCGTATTAAACCACCACAATTACGTAAAATGTCATTGTATATCTTGAAAATCTGTCAGCGGTGGCGTCTGTCTAGGTATCATCACAACATGAGTTTTGAACCAAAATATTCAACCGGAAACCGGATAAAGATTGATGACTGACTGACAGACACTTTGTTCATTCGTTGTATGGCGCTACGGTGCATAGCTGGCTGGCGTGGCGGATGACACGCTGATGGTGGCAGGCAGGCAAGCAACACACAGTTCAACGAAAGTTGATCTATGAGCAAATTACCTCTTGCGCGTCATTTAGCGGCATTAGGAGTAATTTTCAGCTGTAGACAGATTGGCTGACTGACTGACTATTTGACTTTAGACGGAGATACTCCACTAGACAATTCCTATAGTGGTAGTAGTAGTTGTACAAAATAGCAACGCATCATCTGCTGCTGTGCATCAACAGTCGTGATGAACGTCTGCAAGGCGTGCAAGTCTTCTGTTCCCTCTCTGATCCGTTGCGGCACATTTCACTTTTGATGAGAAATTCAGTCTGCTCCCGGCACTGTGCATATAGTTTATTAGTTTCCTTTTATTTTTTGTATTTTACGCAAACAAAGAAGGAGACGAAGAAGAAGAAGAAGGAGAACGATAAACACTTGCAGTAGGAAGTAAACACATCATTTTGGCGCCTGATGTACCTGGTGTCTGAGACTGATGCAGAAAAAGCAGGTGTTTGAAACAAGCAACAACAAAAAACAACAAGTGTGCGACAAATTCCGTCAGCATTTCTTACAAACTCCTATTAGCCAGCCACCCACTAGTAGAGCACTCATTGTAATAATTGTAACCGAGAGAGGAAATACCCAGGAAGTAGATGAAAAAGAAGGAATGCACAACGGTTGTAACCTTTTTGCCGGAATAAATCTAACCTCTTGTGAGATCAGCTCGAAGCGTTGGTCTTGTTTGTTAAAAACGACAACATCTTCAACGTGACGACGATGTCGCCGCTGCATCTTAAACACAATGGCTCGTTGAACCTAAACTGGCAAACTTAACAACAAATAACCCCCCCCCCCCACCACCATCACTTAAGACCAAGAATCATATGATGCATTATTTGCATTTGTTGAATTACATGTCTGGCAAGTGTAAAGCAGCCACTTGTTGTTGAAACAAGCCGTTAGCTAGCTTTGGGCTAAGGATGAAATGAACATTTCTTTTGGCTTTGTTGTTGGGTATAAGACAAACACAACAATGACATAAATTGAAATATGCGCGTGAAGTTTTCTGCACTGCCACTGGATGTGTTATCTTCATTGCATCTTAGAGCTGCTTATATCCGGAAATCACGTGTTTTGCGGAGGAGTGCCACACAAGAGATGGCACTGACAAAGTCAAACCGCCACAAATGGCCCACCGACAATGACCAAAACCAAGCAAGAAATAATGATCCAAACCTTAAGCGGCGAACAAACTAAAGTCATGCAAGAAGAATATGCGTGGTGCAGATGGTAGTTTACAAATGGTTCAATGACGACAATTATAATAAGATGCCGGCACGAAATTTGTCTCAGAACAGGCTTAAGTCCTAGCTAGATATGCGTTTATTTCTGCAGAACACAATACGCGCACTTTAAGATGACTGGAAGCACTTGAAAGACAATAAATCAAATTTTTTAAATGAAAAAATTCATCCCATAAAATGTCTGCCCCCCTAAGGCAACACAGATATTATGTGAAGGCACTCTGTGTACGTTAGGCTATCAAACACGCACCGTCCGAAATCCAAGTTATGATAACGAATTCTTAAGCTTGGAAGAAAGGAGCAAAAATTTCAGAGGTTCTTTATAAATACACATACTTGAAGCTTGTAGAGTCTGTCCTAAGAGATAAAACAAAAAAGAAACAAAAATGACTAACATATGGCTGTCGAATTAGCACCGTTTTTGGTTAATTGCTTCCAATCATCACACATACGCATCATTTGCAAGTAAAGTTTAATTTGTGCGCATCATCATAAAACTCGGTTGGATCCCTGATCAGGGCAGGCAACGAATATGCAGATGAACTACTGGGCTACCACCGAAGCTATGATTAATAATTGGGAAAGTAAACTTCGTCTGGCCCACTTGGAGAATACTCGAGTGCTAGTAAGTTTTCTCACAGGTCACTGTGGCTTGCGAAGCATTGAAAACTTAGGTGAATCAAGCGTTGTTTCCTTAGATATTGCTAAAGCTTTTAATAGAGTATGGCATGATTGTCTTATTAGTAAGATTCGTGCGCTGAATTTACACTCCTCTCTCATTACATGGATTGAGAATTATTTATGGAACCGTAAAATAAAAGTTGTATTAAATGGTATATCTTCAGATTCACATGGGATCAATGCTGGCGTGCCTCAAGGATCATCCTTGTCGCCCACGCTCTTCTTGATATATATCAACGACCTGTTGTCTTCTACAACCTGTGATATCCATTCATTTGCTGATGATACAACACTATCGGCTTCCATTGAGTTTGTCAATCAAAAAGAATGCAATTCTCGCTTGAATGGTTCGCCTGAATTAATGAATTTAACTATTCTGTCTAATATTCAAATCATTCTTGATTGGGGCATTTCTAACAGAGTAGAATTTAACCCAAATAAATTCCAGTCTTGCCTTTTTTCTCAGAAGACAACTCAACATTATGTTCCTCCCGTTATTAATGGTACCCCTATTGCGAGATCTGATTCACTTAAGTTGTTAGGTTTAAAAGTATCAAGTGATCTTTCCTGGAAAGAACATATTTATGAAATTTCGAAAAGAGCTAGCCAATGTTTAGGCTTCATAAGACGTTGTAACTTCTACTTCACTCCCCCTGAAGTATTAAGATTATATAAATCTTATGTTAGACCCATTTTAGCATTTAATTCATATGTGTGGGGTGGTGCTCCAAGATCGCATTTGGTTCATCTTGATGGTGTTCAGAATAGAGTTATCCGTTTGATAAACGATGTAACCATTACTTCGTCTCTTGATACTTTGGTGCACAGACGAAATGTAGGAGCTTTATCTGTTTTCTATAAATTTTACAACGGTAAATGTTTTTTACAACGCGTTCTGTAGTTCCAGGGCCTTTTCTCAGTAACGTAAACACTCGTTTAAGGTGCAATCAACATAGATTTGCCTTAAAACTTTTTTCATGTAGAACCCAACACTTTAAATCCTCCTTTTTTCCGAGAGTCTCTTCGATGTGGAATCAATTGGTCGAACACGTGTTTTCAGAAGCTTATAATCTGCAGGCGTTCAAATTAGCCGTTAACAACTTCTTGAAGGATGATGGTTAAAGTATTCATAAGTTGTTTCTTAATAAAAAAAAAAAAAAAAAAAAAAAAAAAATTGTTTATCAGTATTTTTTAAATATATATAATTTGTAATATTTTCTTGGTCAAGGTTTTTTGTAGTTTTCCCTGACCATGATTCATTGATAAAAGTATTTGGACTCGCGTCGTTCTAAATTCGTGTTCGTTTTTCGTATTGCTTTTTCAATGAATCAGGGAGAATTCTGAGAAAATAAATTAAAACCGGCTACAAACGTGAGTAATGTGATGTATTGTAAATCACATTCCTTCGATTTTTATTCTATTTTGAATTTGAATTTTTAATAAAGGGCTTAGCCCAACTTATAGCCGTGACGTAAGTCATTCAGGGCGTCATCCCTTGGCAATAAGTCTCTATATAAAAAATAAAAAATAAAAACCAAATCAATCTGTGCTCAAACACGGAATGTAGGTTCTGTCTGGAGGAGGACGAAACATCCGCGCACATTCTCTGTGACTGTCCAGGTTTCATCTGGCTAAGGAGACATATTTTCCACCACCATTATGTTCGACGGCGGACTTGTGTAATTATGCAACTAAGGACATTCTATCCTTCATTAGGAAGATATTAAGTCTCTTAGATTAAAGTAACTGCTAAAGTAAGTCTATGCTTTAACAGGAATAGGATGATTGAAATCTTATAAAAAGTCTCCTTAGTGGTCCAAGGAAGAGCTTTACTTACTTAAGGAATTTGCTGCTATCTTATCCTATATAAACAAGCAACAGTTATTCTAACTGTCAAACTAATTAAAGTTACTTTAGCTATAATAAAAGCGAATCGAGCTTTGAAGGAAATTAGTTCCTATAGGTTAATGACTGAAACTCGAAACCTATTCAGTCTATTCACAAATTTGGTAAAAGAAAAACTGGTGACACTCAATAAAGAAGTGCGTTTGGAATATATAAGACCCTGCTCATTAGACTAGTAGTTTTCTTTCTGACCGTTCAATCCAGATCGTAATGGATGGTTTGTATCGAATGTTCACCGCAAAAACGCTGGTGTTCTCTAAGCCTCTGTCTTTTCTCCGATACTTTTTCTTATTTTCATTAATGATATCCTGTCCGAAATGAATCTAATTCATTCATTAGTTGGCGACAGCACTTTCAGCATTTCATAGCAGTTCACACCTTCTGCACGTCCCTCTGCTACGCAAATGGAACTTAATCACGTTTAATTCTCGCCTTGACAACATAAGAAGCTTGGGACTTCACAATGGTGTAGAATTTAACGATGGCAAAACACAATGCTGTCGTCACTTGTCTAAGAGCAACCTTTACCATGAATGGAATCGAAGAAACCACAAAACTCGCAGTTTCTTGTATGTGCGTCTACAACAAGCTTGTTTGGAACGACCACATATTCGTCATCGCTAAAAATGCGAAATGTATAAGTTTCCTAAAACATTGCAAGAAGTGTTTCACTTCTTAAAACCTGGCCACTAATTACAATACGTATATTCTTCAAAAATTTGAATACAACAGTATTGCCCGGACATGTGCTTCTAAGACCCCATTGCATCTATTCGACTAGAATATAGTGATAAAACTTGTTGGTAACAAACATATCGCGAAAAGAATTCACTCACTTGAACACCATAGTAATGTTTCCTGCTTGTCACCATTTTCTCGCTTTAACCACAAGATGTTTAAAAAAATATTCAGGTGCATCCAGTAATCTACTCAAGCCCACGGGTCTCCCATTGAGCATATCTTCGGACGTAACTACCAGTAAAGAGATTCCTTCTTTAGCTGCAAATTAATTATGTGTAATAAATTGACAGCCTTTGAGTTCCGCGTCTGTATGGTCCGCAGACATTTATGACACATGTGCATATCATCTCCTTAATTCCTCGTAAGATGCACTCTTTGTATCCCAAATTTTTTCCGCAATAAAAGAAAGTACGACCGACGATTGGAACCTTAGATTGTAGTCTCTCACCTACTACTAGAACGGAGACCTTCTTATTGATTTGAATACTCTGAACTGCACAGACTTTAACCACCTAAGTATACGATTCTAGCAAAGACTTAAGACGTAAAACATTCTTCTTGAATTTGGCCCACATTAGCTAAGCGAGCTTTGAAGTTGTGATTGAATACCGAAAGTCTTTGTAACTGAAATGGACTCATTTTGTCGCGCGGATATAACACTGGCGACAATTTTTTGTTGAAAATCCACTGAGAGTCATCCACTTCTCAGTTCGGCAAAAAGAAGCAGAAAGTTGTATTTTCTGTGTTTGTTTTTGTTGTGATGTGTGATTTCCGAGTGTATCTTCGCAACTTACGTGAGTCCATGTTCCTGGAATTAAATCAGCCTGGTTAACTTAATTTCTCCTCCAGCGCGAACTCAAGATTTTTGTCCGTAGTGATGTTGCTTTTCAAGTCATACCTCAATCAAACCAATGTTCCAAACCAGAATTTAATTTCATATGGGTCAACATGAAGGTACAAAACCGTAACATACACTACTGTTTTAATTATAGAACTTAAAACGAGTTTGAAGCACTGTCTGATTCAATATCAAAAATTATCACACCATATCCCCACACTGAAATCCCTATTTCGGGCGATTTCCATGTACACAATTCCGGGTGGTTTCGCCATTCTAGCGAATGTCCCAAAATAGTAAAAATTGTTGGTCATGCATGAAAAGAATAAAAAATACAGCCTCGTCGTCGACTTCAACGCTCATTTATAATGACACTCTAACTGTCAGCTCTAAGGATAAGGCCAGTCTGTTTGCTGCTCATTTTCCAGTATTCGATTCGATTCGAACACTCTGTGGGCCAAATTTACATTCGTACTCATGCACGTGCTACTGTTTTAAACGATCTCAACACTCAAAAATCCGATGGGCCATATGGTATTTCCCCATAAGTTTTAAAGGGGGTGTTCTTTCAAGTTGGTATTACCATTGCGTAAGGTTTTTCTTTTGGACTCTTCCCAAGAATTCGGAAAAAAGCCTTTGTCCAGTCTATAGCCAAAACGGCGAACCGTCGTCTCCATCTTCGTACCGACTTATAGCACTTATATCCATTCTTTCCAAGGTCATGGAAACGCTGATCAATTTTCAGCTCATAAAATATCTTGAAACCAACGAAATCCTTAGTGACCGGCAGTACGGATTTCGTGGGCAACGTTCCGCTGGTGATTAGATGGCATATCTACGGGTCTTTCAGCAAAGTTATTGCATTCAATATTTGCAAGGTATTTGACAGAGTTTGGCATCAATCTCTTATGGCATCGATGAAAAACTGCTTCATTATAAATATTAGAAACACCATGCGAATGGAGTTGGATTTCTACTCTCTAAAGCCGCGAGAAGATCGTTAAAAGACTGGCATGCGCTATCTTTTGGACCGCTCAATTCAAGTTGTCTTGGATGGTATCAAGTCTAAAATACATCGCATACAGTTAAGTTCAGAGATTTGTTCTTCATTTTTATTAATAATCTCTTTTCTATTACTTCTAATCCAATTCATTTTTTTGCTGGCGACAGTACTCTCAGCTTCTCATATAAGTTTAAAGAACGTCCCTACAAACTCAAACAATTACTTATGTTAAGCCCGTTTAATTCTGACCTGAACATCATAATAAAATGGGGAATCATCATATATTCACCGTCGCCAAAAATTCTCCGAAATTTTTACGTTTTCTAACCCGATGCAAGAAGTATTTCACTCCCTCTGACCTGGCTATTATTTACAAAGCTTTTATTCACTTGAGTACAGTTGTCAGGTGCACCTAAGACTACCACCTTGAATCGTCTAAACAGAATACAAAACGATATGATAAAACTTATGGGTGACGAAAACATTGCGAATTCAATAGATTTGCTTGAACACCACAGGAAAGTTTCCTGATTGTCGCTGTTTTATCGCTACTACCACCAGCGCAGCTCAAGAGAAATAGCCAGTTGCATACCACTTCTCCATAAATTCAACCCAACTCTCGCGAGCTCTAATTGCTAATTAGTTTACCATCAAATCCATCTTCGGACGTAGAGGTAAGTTCAGAGACTCGTTCTTAAGCCGTACAACATGTATGTGGATTGCTTCCATTTTTCCACATCGCTTCAATCCACAGACATTTAAGAGACAAGCTCAAAGATATCTCCCGCTCCTTTTCCTCAACGTCCTCGCTCTAGCATTACCCTTTTACACGTACGCAAATTTGAAAAAATTTCGGCGATTTGTAGATCGCTTATTACGGCTTAAATCTGACAGTTCGGAGACAAAGAAAAATATTACGATCCTGAATAACATTTTAACCTTTGGATATGGGTAAAATAATCCGGAATATAAATGTTGGTGCATCATCAAGTAAAACTATGAAGAGCACGTACTTGTTATTAAGCAAGATTTCTACGCGAGAGTCCGGCACTCATGTCAATCCACAGAACGACTCGCAAAAGAAACTGTTATCCTAGACCGAGGGGTCTTTGATTACTGAATGTAAATGTTTTTCACTTATTTCGTTAACCTTCCTGCCGTTGCCACAATCCCTATATACCTCTCTAGTCGACAGCATACCACATTACGACCAAAAGACATCGACCATTGAGGTTACCATCCGCACAGATAGGCTTTTCGTTAGCAAACCAAACAGTGATTTCGTGCTTTTGGTTTTTGTTGCTATGCGCATGAAAACCTGATTAGTTTGTACGATGTTATTTTTGTTTTTTCTTCATCTTCTCTCTCTCTCTCTCTCTCTCTCTCTCTCACTTTAGTTAATCATCATCAAGTTATCCACTTGTTTTGATGAGGAAGCCACTGGTGGCAGATGGCTTTATTTACGAGTATAGTAACCATAAGCAATTGCCTACGAGGATGAGCTGGTGAAAGCATTTATCGCATGTCTAATGCATTCATAATTTGACGCATCTCCTTTCCAGTTAATGAGACGTTCAAATGTTATCTGACCGACGTTGTTTATCAGATTTTAAGTGCGGCAGTTCGCTTGAGCTACGCGTGGATAAACGAAAAATGTTAAATTTTATATGCCATTTTTATGTGTATTACAAAAAAAATGTCAGACACGGAACCGGAAGACTGATATTTTTTTACCGACTCTTGCGGCCCATCGTTGCATACCACACAAGTACAAATTCACGTTTCTTCTGTTTTGCCAAAAAACAAAGAAATCGAAAAACAAAAACAAATTAATTTATTAAATGTTACTTACGTATACGTATTCGTTAAAAATTTCGTTGGCAATAATTTCGTGACTAAAAGTTTAGCAATTTGATGAGCCCGAGCAGTAAGCCCGTTCCTAAGGACATGAACTTGTAGTTGCTCATTAAAGTTCAAGCCATCAGCAATCAGTGAGATCGCAACAAAAAAAAACGCTTACCGTTTGTTCGCTCTGTTGCTCACGTGACTTACAAATTAAATTAAGAAAAAAAGGCCAAAACAACAATAATAGTAATAATTTTGCGGGTGCTGGTGCGGGTGCAAGTTCATTGCCGCAGTTTTGTTCAATCGACAACATCGATGGTCGGATTTGGTTACCAAGAGAACAGCGCAAGCTTAACAGTCTGCTGTACAAAGCTCAGCGGTGTGTTCGCAATATTTTTATCAGCAGGTTATGATGGGTAATCTTCTGAACATCCGCCAAAAACATTAATAATAATGTCGGAATCAGAATATTAAACAACAATTCTTGGAGTTTATTGTGTGGAACCTTCCGTCGGTTATGACAGCGAATAAGATTGTTCAATTTATTTATTTTAGTTTGTTCGACTTATACTTATACACATATACAATATATATGCTGCTAAGGTCTGGTTAAAAAAAAGAACATGTTAATTAAATTATTTTTATTAAAGAGTTACTGCTTAGCAACTAAGAAATATCTACTATTATCTATAAGGAAGAAAAGCAACAGACGGAGAGTCGTACGGCGGACTCATAGAAGAACAAATAAAGAAAAAACCGATGGATGGGCATTCATTGTTATATAATAGAAGCTTTCCTAGAATCGGTGACGACAAACCACAATTATTGCAAATTTAAAGTTAAGTCATGGGATAAGAGATAAACAACTAGCCATTCAGTGTAGATAAACATAACAAGGTATTGACTTTCCTCTGTTCGAAATTGAATCGAACTGACGAAATCTCTAGACGGAATCATCACTACGTTGTTAATGAGACATTAAAAACTCTTCCTCTCTGTCTCCATAAATCTCCTATATCTATACAAAAAAAAGAACAGAAGTGATCAGGGCTCATGTGCCAAAAGAAAACTGATAGTGGCTAACACAGAGGAAATAACTTCCAGTTGAACATAAGTCCTACAATTAAATCAAAGTAATACCATGCTTGCCATTATCGTTATAAAACTTTGTTCAGTACCGCGTAGGAGAATTTCTCCTCTAACCTCTAAGACAGGATAGCCCCATACGCTAAAGTCATTATTGGTCCTTACCGGTGTGGCTTCATCCCAAGAAAATCAAGAACTGATCATATTTACACCCCTAGGTAGGCGATGAAAAAATGTCTAGAGTTTCAAAACTCACTACACCATCTTTTTATAGACTTTAAAGCCGCCTAAGATAGCATAGCCAGAGTAAAACTTTATAAAGCCGTGCATCACAAAGTATCCCCAATAAACTGACCGTGAACAATGTTATAATAATAATATTCGGCGCGACAGACCATTGCTGTCAAAGGCCTAGCTTCTCGCGACCATTTGCGTTGCGCATGTATATTTTGGACACAAATGGAATAGGTCCCTTCAGGCCGGATTCGAACCACGAATTGGGAAAAGTAAAAAGTTATTACTTCATGAAAAGTTATTACTCTCGGAACGTTTGTCACCCATTCGCGAGAGGTGGGACACCGTGAAACATACTTTTGGTGTTACTGGGATTCGAACTACGAACCAAGTAAAAATATCCGGTATAACATGCTCCGACAATGGAATGCACTGACCTGCGTCCTCTTTAATCTGGCGTTGAAGAAAGTGATCCGAGACTCCGATGTAACAGCGAATAGAACAATTCTCTATAAGTCCATTCAGATACTGGCCTACACAGACGACGCTGACATCGTTGGTAGACACCCAATAGCTGTACAGGTAGTTTTTATCCAGATCGAGCCGGCGGCTTGAAATGGGGCTGCACATAAATGAGAGCAAAACAAAGTACATGGTGGTCAAGTCTTCGAGTAGAAGATTGGTTCCTCAATTCAAATAGTGGAGCGCGAATTTGAAGTAGTGCAATTAATTATCTCGGGGTCAACTGTAGCTTTGTTGCCTTCAACTCGGAGGACACAGATTACGATTTCTTGGGCGCCAAAAAAATACATGCATTTTTCTAACCACACTGATTGTCTAGAAGCTTTTAGAAGCATATACGGTTGATTTGATGTATGAAGTAATCTAGAAAAACAACCCATACAAATTAAAATTGTTCATGTAAATTCTCCAATAACCAAAATTATACTGAATTCCACTATAAATGCTAAAAAATAAAACACATGCGAAGCACTGCAACCCACCAACAAAACAACAACAATCGTAAAGCAAAGCCGTGCTTCTCACAGCGCACCAGCGCACACAGAACACAGTCACAACACAACACAGTTGGGAGCCCCCCAACCCCGCGGCCCGATAACTCTCATATTTTAATAGGAAGTGTTGTCATGGGAAATACACATGTGCGCAACGTTTGAATAACATCGGGCTTTAGAAAGTGGGTTAAAAATTAATCACAAGATTCTACCGCCCAGCCAGCCAGCCAGCTACACACTGGCGCGCCAAGTTAATATAGAGAATTTAAAAAGAGTCTATGTATATGAGCTTTTGCATTGAATGCCTGTTGATCATAGCGATGTGGAAAGACAGAGCTTGGCAAAGAACTGAAGAAAGAATCTTTGAACTTAAGTGTATGTCCGAAGATGGGCTTAAGGCTAAATCGATGAGCATTTGAAGCGGTACGAGTATTGCGGTTGAATTCAAAGAGAGGTGGCATACAACTGGTTATTTTCTTGAGCACCGCTGGTGGAAGAAACGATAAAACTAGTGATGAGCGAAATTGGTCTTTTTATTGCAGTCTTATTTTTATTATTATTATTTTGGACTTAGACACTCACAAAATTTCAGCTCTCTAGATCGTGTGGAAGTTGGTTAAAAAGGACCTCAAAGAAGCCGAAAAAAATGTCAGCCCATCACACGCGCCACATGCGACACGCGAGACGCGCTATGCTCGGAATATAAAAAATGCTATTTTGGACTTAGACACTCACAAAATTTCAGCTCTCTAGATCGTGTGGAAGTTGGTTAAAAAGGACCTCAAAGAAGCCGAAAAAAATGTCAGCCCATCACACGCGCCACATGCGACACGCGAGACGCGCTATGCTCGGAATATAAAAAATGCTATTTTGGACTTTGACACTCACAAAATGTAAGCTCTTTAGGTCGTGTGGAAGTTGGTTAAAAAGGACCTCAATGAAATTTTTTGAACCCATCACACAAGCCACACGCGACACGCGTCATACTAAGAATATAAAACATGCTATTTAGGACTTAGACACTTTCAGCTCTTTAGGTCGTATGGAAGGTGGTTAAAAAGAACCTCTAAGTGGTGGAAAATACAGACAAAAAGGGGTCAAGTCAAGTTAAATAAAAGTTTAAAAAAAAAATACCCATACTTCGAGTGTGTAAGAAGCAGTGAAATGATCCTCGATTATTCTGGCTTAAACATTTAAACTTAAATGAGTGCCATAATAGGAATAGTACGCATAGAAAATGAATAAAAAAGTTTGTGGCATGTTTTACGTCTGAGCAAAGTTGCAAAGTTAATCGTACTTTTAATGATGAAGCAACTTTTACGAGTGACGAAGTGACAAACATAATAACTTAATTATTTAAGTCGGACTTATAGGGGATCACTTTACTGATTTACAGACTACACGAACTACACGTACCTGCAACTTTGGATGAATCTCTGCCGTGGGGACGAATGAAAGAACTGGTATAATTTGAAGACCAATTGAAGCAAGACATCGAAAGGTTTTGGAAAGGAAGCTTCACAATCAGAAGAAAGGAGTCGCACAGCTGAAGAGAGAAATGCGAAAGCCATTTAACTGAAAACACCAAAAGGAATAGCAGTGGGCGATTTGTTGTCAGACTCCCTTTCAAAGGAGATCCAAGTGAGCTAGGAGAGTCAAGAGGGGTTGCGCTACATCGCTACCTGGCACTCGAGAGAAAATTAGCAAGACAAGAAGATCTCAAACAGCAATATCATCAGTTCATAAATGAATATAGAAATCTTGGACAAATGAAAAAAAAAACAGACGCCAGCAAGATACAGGGACCGCACTATTTTCTTCCTTTTTGATGCTTCATCAAAAACAACATCCAATGTATCGCCCAACGATCTCTTATCAACTGGTCCAACCATTCAAGACGAATGAGTCTCTATTTCGCTTTCGCCTATGAAGTCAATTGGTGATCGTTAGTGATCCCTTCGAAAGGTTCATCAAAATGTTGTTGTGGTGATGGTGGCGTTATTGGATGCTGTTCCCTGCTGCTATTTTCGTTTTCACTACACCATCTAGGGAGCTTTCTTTTACAATTACCTCAACGATATAACCAACACTGAAATTATTAGTCTCTAGCGCTTCATACGAAGCTCCAAATGGTTCAGCGAGTAGGTGGAAAATTTTTTCTCCATCCATGTGGTATCACAATGGACCATTACTGGTCTAAATGTGTAGGCTTCTTCACCGACAGCCAACTTAATCTATCGTTTTTTTTAAATTTTGGAAAATGAATTCTATTAATGAACCAGATATATTTTCACGGCTGATAACGAAAAGATGTATCGGCAAATACTTATTCACAAGGCTGACAAACGCTTCCAGCTAATTATTTGGAGAGACCAGGTGCCGCCTTTTTAAGTATTTGCCAGTTAAACTGATACCCCCTGTATACATTGCGCCAGATATTCGGGTATAGTACATTCTGAATATCTGATATCCGGTATCCGGACAAATTGTGGCATTGGTTGGTTGGTTCGCAAGTTTATTTTCTATTTAGACCTGAGGCCTGCAATAAGGTAAGGTACCGGAAATTCGGATTAATGTACGGATATTCAGATATCCACTCAGTGTAGGATATGTCGCACATTCTTAAATGTTTTGAAAGATGCTTCACATCGAGAACTTTAACGAGTACGAGCAGTACTATAATACTGATCAATAAGTGAACACTCATGCGAGTTAGATGGTGAACATTCACTTTTTCTCCCGACCATCCCGGCCATTTTTATGCCTAACGCGTACGAGATTGATCCTCTATGTTAACTTAGCTTTCACGTCGCCGCTATCCCAATGATGCAATGGACGAGCGCTTATTACTTTCAAAATTGCTCTCAATTCAATTGTGTTTATTAAACCGCAGTGAATGAATGAAAAATTGTAGGAAACAAGTCTTATCAAAGTACCGCATCTATTTTGTTATTTGTAGCAGATGAGTAAGATGAAAATAAAAACGAAATGAAACCAAAATTTGGAACAGCACAGAATTCGATGTGGTATACCCCAATTCCCACAATTTGCAACACTCGACTATTAATTAAGACGTTATGCAAATAATCTTTATTTGTTTTGTTTTTGTATTTGTTTGTTTGTTTGTTGTTATTGTTTCATTCATTGAAATCAGAGCAAAACTAACAAAACGTTTTGTCAGATCGGATTGGTATGTGAAGCGTTCAAGAGAGAAAGATGATACATTTAATTTGAAATGTTCCATATGGCGTTCCGTACAGCGTCCGGTGCTCTGTGGTACACCAAAAATAAAAGTCATCATTCGGCTTTAGTCCAGTAGTGAAGCATTTTTCAGAGAAAGCAGAGCAGAGCGATGGGCGACATCACCATCATCATCATCATCGTCGTCTTCGTTATCAGCTGTAACATCTTCCTCTACTTCTTCTTCTTCTGGATGCCGTCGTTTACTATTTTACCATATTAGTGGCATGATAAACCCTAAACCAGCAGCAGTGGTGCCGGTACAACCGTCATAAATCAGCCTTGATTAAAAGCGAAAATTTCTGATGGGAACGTTTAATTATCCAAAAAATTGCCAGAAATTCAAATGTCTATTTTTTCTGTAATTTTTCACGGTGTTGGATTTTTTCTTGTTCGTTTGCATAATTTTTTGTGCGCCACCTGTGTGTTTGACCTGACTCCCCTCAGTCCTCATAATGCTCTGTGAGCTATGACTTATCTGCGATCTCTGCGGTACTCGTCTACACGGCAGCTCAGGCGTTTAATCCGTATCTGCACCTGTATCTCTATATCTGTTATGATTTATTCAGTCGCAATGTCACTGCACGTATGACTACCAACCTATCTACATATATAGAAATAAAAAAAAACTAAAGCAAATGAAAAACAATTGAAATTCAAATTGAAATCACAACTCCGAATGAGTTGAGCGTAAAGTGTATCTATCATCTCTGTCGTAGCCGAACTTTATTTCATTATGATGCAAAATTAGGCAGGTACAGTACAAAAACAAAATAATATTTAAAACCATTCCGGTATTTTACGGTCTGAGTTTTAAATGCGATCCGCCAGCATATTTACTCTAAGATTTTCCCACGTTTGGACTTTTCGTGTCTTCTCTGTGGAAAAAAAGAAGGCACTAACTTACAAACTCCATCGTCACAGTGAGATGAGTTAATTTGGCGTGCCACAGATTCAATCTGTGGCATGAACAAACAAACAAACAAACGAACCATTGCAATAAAGTTGCTTTTGAATAAATTCGTCCAAATCGCTTTTTAACGGCTTAGCGCACACAATTCACGGCATCGGCAATTGGCTTGAATAATGGGTCATTTGTAATATTTTGTTATCACTTATACAGTGCTTTGGGAGAGGATTGCTTAAGCGGCATCTTTACTTAGTGTGGCCAAATTTTCGAAATTACATTTTTACTGTTATGTAACGTTGCTAATTATTTCTTCCGATAATATCAGAAAAGAGTAACAACTGAACTGTTTCTCCTTGCAATGCCCATATTCGGCGAGTGAAATTCCCCTTCGACCAAAAATTTAAGCAAAAAATACTACAATGTCCCAAAGGTGGTCTTTCGCGAAAAGAATAAAAAATACAGCCACGTCGTCGATTCCAACGCTCCTTTATAATGACATTTCAGTTGTCAGCTTTAAGCACAAGGCCAATCTGTTTGTTCCGCATTTTGCAGCTAGCTTCGCGCTTCTAGATTGTGCATTGCTGCCTCCTGCATCTCACAGTGTTGAACACTCTATGGGACAGATATTCATTCGTACTCGTGCAGTTGCTAGGATTTTAAGCGATCTCAACACTCACAAATCTGCTGGGCCAGATGGTATTTCCCCAATAGTTCTGAAGAGGTCTCCTTCTTCGTACCGACCCATAGCACTTACATCCATTCTTTCCAAGGTCATGGAAACGCTGATAAATTTTCAACTTAAGAATCTCACCGAACAGTGCAAGCGGTCTTTGCATCAATTTGGTGAAAGCAAAGCACTTGGGAGTATTGTCTCGACCGAAGGTGGAACCGAACAGGACATTGTCAACCCAATCGGGAAAGCAAAATCAGTGTTTGGAATGTTGTCCAAGATATGGCAAAGCAATGCGATCAGCTTAAACACCAAGCTGCGACTGATCCGTTCAAATGTTGAATCTGTGCTGTTGTATGGGTGCAGCACTTGGAAGGTGTCCGCTACTATCACAAAAAGATTACAAACGTTCGTAAATAGGTGCCTACGAAACATCTTATGAGTTTTCTGGCCTAACCGTATCTCTAACGAACATCTTTACCAGAGAACGGGTCGGGAACCACTAGGCACAACCATCCAGCGACGGAAGTGGCAGTGGATTGGTCCTACACTCCGAAAAGGCGACACTTCTATAGCAAACTACGCAGTGCAATGGAATCCGTTATCTCAGGATGGTAGAAGAACGGGTCGTCCGAGAAATACATTGCGCAGAACAGTTGAGGAGGAGTCACGGCAATTGGGGAAAAGTTGGAGAGAGCTGAAGCTCATTGCCAGGAACCGCACGCGATGGCGCGTAGGCGTATTAGAGGCCCTAGGACCCATAAGGGGATATAGGACATAAACAAACAAACAAAGCTGTTGCACTCGATATTTCTAAGGTACTTGACAGAGTTTGGCATCAAGCTCTTTTGTCTAAAATGCGATGGATTCGATGAAAAACTGCTTAATTGGACTAGAAGCTATCTTTTGGACTCAATTCAAGTTGTTTTGGATGGTTTCAAATCTAAAGTTTATAAATTAAATGCCGGCGTTCCCCAGGGCTCTGTTTTGTACCAGACTCTCCTCCTCATTTTTATTAATGATATTTTATCTGTGCCCTCTAATCTAAGGCACTCTTTCGCCGACGACAGCACTTTCAGCTTCTCATATAAGTTTGAGGAACGTCCCTTATTAATAAAAGATAAAAATAACTCAATATTTAACAAGTACTATTTGTAATTAAAATTACTTTTATAAATTATAAATTTATTACAATTATCTGCCAAAATAGTATTTATATATTAATCAAATTCCTTTATAAAATCACATCAATGTGGAACTCAAACAACTACCTATATTAAGCTCGACCTTAACAGCATAATACAATGGGGAGAAATCAATCGAGTATAACTTATCGCTTCCAAAACCCAATGCTGTCTCCTGCCGTCTAAGCGAGTCCTAAATCCCATGCCATTATCCATGAATGGCACTTGCATCGGGGATAACTGAAAATCTCGCAATTCTCGGTATGTGCGTTAAGGACAAGCTTCGTTGGAATGACCACATATTTACCGTCGCGAAAAATTATGCGAAATGTTCAGGTTTTCTATCCCGGTGCAAGAAATATTTCAATCCCTCTGATCTGGCTACTATCGGGTGTTTCAACAGGTGCGCTTCAACTTTTCTCCGATAAGGACGGCGAACGACGCCATATTTTTTATTGTTCTTTTGTCATTTGGAAACTTCATTAGTATACATTTCATCATGGAACGCTACACATGTGAACAGCGATTGCAAATCGTGCAAATTTTTTATCAAAATAATCGTTCTGTTGCCGCTACTTTAAAAAATCATTTGCCGAAAAATCATCTTCAGCGATGAGGCTCACTTTTGGCTAGAAGGATTTGTCAACAAGCAAAATATGCGTTACTGAGCAGAAAGCAACCCACACGTGATTCGTGAGGCACCGTTGCATCCCGAAAAAGTCACTGTTTGGTGCGGATTACATGCCGGCGGCGTCACTGGGCCATATTTTTTCATCGACGATAACGATCGCCACGTTACTGTTAATGGAAATCGGTACCGCGATATGATAAACGATTTTTTTTGGCCGCAATTGAATGGAATGGACTTGGACGACATGTGGTTTCAGCAGGACGGGGCCACATGCCACACAGCACACGATACAATCGCGTTATTGAAGACTAAGTTCGATGAGCGTGTTATTTCGCGAAATGGGCCCGTCCAGTGGCCGCCGCGCTCGTGTGGTTTGACACCTCTAGATTATTTTCTTTGGGGTTATGTGAACTCATTGGTCTATGCCAATAAGCCGGCGACGTTGCAAGAGCTCAGAGCCAATATTGAACGTGAAATTGCTGGAATTTCGGCCGATTTATGCGAAAGAGTGGTCGAAAATTGGGTTCAAAGATTGGACTTCGTAAAACGTGCACGCGGTGGTCATGCAAAAGAAATCGAGTTTCATACTTAAATGTATCATATGTATATGTTCAAGTTCGTTAATAAAAAAAAAAGTTAGTTCAAAAGTCGAACAGTTTGTGTTTTATTCAAAAAAAAAGTTGAAGTGCTCTTATTGAAAAACCCTGTATATACAAGGCTTTTATTCGCCCTAAATTGCCATATCTGGTCTGTTGCGCCTAAAACAACTTTTCATCAGCTAGATAGAATACAAAACCGCGCAATAAAACTTATAGGGGACGAAAATATAGCGAACTCATTAGATTCGCTTGAACAACGCAGGAATCTTTCCAGCTTGTCACTGTTTTATGCTTCTTCTACCAGTGGTGCTCAAGAGAAATAGCCAGCTGCATGCCACCTCTTCTTGAATTCAACCGCAATACTCGTGGCGCTCTAAATTAGTCTACCCTCAAGCCCATCTTCGGACGTACAGTTAAGTTCAGGGATTCGTTCTTCAGCCGTACAACACGTATGTGGAATGCTCTGTCAAGCTCTGTCTTCCCACATCAATATGATCCACAGTTATAGCCATCTCCTATTTTCTCCTTATTTTCCTTAACGCCCACGCTGTGCCAAGCATATAGCCGGGCATTATAAGGGTGCGAACCCATTTAAGCGTGCGCGAATTATAAAAATAAATAATAATTGGAATTTTCTGACATATGTTTTTATGACATTGACGTTTGACGTTTGAATCAAAATCGCAAACGTAAAATCGATTACTTTCGAGATGTTTATTTGTACGGCCTGAACGTTCCAGTAACAAAGAAGTGAGCCCTTAGATGTGAACTAACCGTCTAAAGCCAAAGTGTAGAGCATGTAATGGAATTATCATGATTTGGCTTTTTTATAATGGCGCCAAGAGATCTGACCAAAAAAAAAAGGCTCAAGACATTAAGTATCCGGATGCTTACTAGACGTTGTATGGAAAAACCAACACATGCCCACCAATAGTAAGCTTCGCGTCTATAAAACAGGCATTAGAACTATTATGCCTTATGTGACTAGGTACCCAGGTCAGGTGGACATATTAATAAGCCTCAGGACCACAATCCGAAAGACCAACGGCGCAAACAGAGTGATCTATGTGAGTGAAATATGCCACCCCAATGGCTAAATGGCAAGCTTTGAAAGGTAGATGGACCTACTAGCTGACACCGATCATCGAAGCCTGGATAAACTAGGTTAACGGCGACTGCAATTACCCCCTTTTGCAGTTTCTGTCTGACAATAGTCGCTATCGTAAGTACCCCTACCGTTTTAGAAACGATACCTTGCCCTACTGCCCAGGTTTTACGGACTAAGGGGATATTCAGAGCAGGCAATATTCCATTGTATACGCATCAGAGTTCCCAGTTAACAGTTTATTTCAGAAGAAATTATAAAATCATAGAACATGTGGCTTGAAATTTAAGAATTTATAAGGAACGTGCAAAATGAGCTGCGAAGGATCAAAAAATTGAGGCAATCAAAAGTATTTTCATTTTATCACTATAAGAGAGGTTGCTGATAATATCATACAAAAACAGAGCCGAATGTACGTTGCTGAATGAAAGCTCATAGTTCACTTTGTTTTTGATTAAAAACAAAACTCTGTTATCATAACTCAGTCTCTGTATTCCCCGGATATGAACCTCTGCGATGGAATTTGTAAAAAAATGAGTATACAGATCAAATGGGTAGCGACCACAAGTCTCCAAGCAATGCTTCCTTTCATCTCTTATTATCTATTTCTTTTTTGTCCCATTTAAAGCACATGTATTTTTAAAATCAACTAAAAACCTACCGAAATCTACCAAATTCTACTGAAATCAGGATCAGATGGAATCTCAGCGGAGCTGATCAAATCAGCAGATCCCGCACTACACCAAGCAATTCATGAACTAAAAGGGCAAGTATGAGACAAAAATCAATAATATAAGACTGGCGAAGAGGCATGCTGTGCCCCATATATAAGAAGGGAGATATCAAAACGTGCAGCAATTATCATGGAATAAAGTTATTGAGTACCGCATACCGTATACCAGGAAAGCCCCATACGCTAAAGCCATCCTGGGGCCATACCAGTGTGCGTTCATCGCAGCCAAATTTAAAACTAATCAGATTTACATCCTTAGGCAGGTGATGGAACAATGTCTAGAGTTTCGAAACTCACTATACCATCTTTTTATAGACTTTAAAGCCGCCTAAGATCGCATAGCCAGAGTAAAGCTTTATAAAGCCATGCATCCCAAAGTAACCTTAATAAACTGACACGACTATGTAGGTTGACCATGGCCAATGTTATTAGCCAAGTAAAAATATCCGGTTCACTATCAAGCCCATTTCACATCCATAATGGGCTCCGACCTGCGTCCTCTTGAAAATGGCATTGGAGAAAGTGATGTGAGACTCCAATGTAACAGCGAATGGAACAATCCTTTATAAGTCCATTGACTTACGCAGACGATATTGACATTGCTGGTAAAAACCCAAGAGCTGTACAGGAAGCTTTAATCCAGATCGAGTGGGCGGCATAAAATCTGGGGCTGCAGATAAATAAAAACCAATCATAGTACATCATGGCCACGTCTGCGAGCAGAAGATCCAACATTGATCTCTCAAATAAAACTAGTGGAGCACGAATTTGAGGTATCTCGGGTCAACTGCAGCCGATAACTAAGCCTACTTTAGTCTGTCAAGACTATTAGAATCCAGAAAATTACCAATAATCCAAGCTGGTTGTTTAAAAGACAATGGTCGTACCAGTACTTACATATGAATCCAAGACTTAGGTGCCTAGCAAAAAGCATTCTGACCTCTTAGCCACGTTCAAAAGCAAAGTCTTACGAATAATTGTTGGCCCGTATTTGAGGAAGGACGATTTCGAAGACTCTACACTGAAAATTTCTACGAGCGTTTACCAGATGAAGATATCGTGAAGAGAATAAGGCTCCGGTGGGCAGGACACCTAACTCGCGTATGAGAAAAGGATCCTGCTCGGAAAGTCCTTTGTGGTAGGATTTATGGGACAAGAAAGCGATGCCAGCCAAGCCTACGCTGGAATGGCGTAGATTAGGACGCCCAGAGTTTAAGGATATATGATATTGGCTCGAAATCTGGACCGGTGGAGGGATTTTTTGCGGAGGCCAGGACCGGCAAAATACGATGATGATAAGGATATCAGTATTTGACAATAGAACCACATTTTAATGCAGATGTATGGAAACAAGGGCATAAAAGAATAAATAAGCAAAATGTTTGTAGGAAAATAATTAACTGAACCAGTAACTAATTGAAATTCTTAAAGAAATTGTAAAAGAAATCTATAATTTAGTAGAAGTTTAATAGAAACGAACCCAAGAACTGCGGCAGATAAAAAAAATTGTTTGAATGAAAGATAGAATTCGTGTCTTCATCGCAGACCCAAAGGGGATTTTAGCGCCGCATATTCTCCGAACAGCAGATAACCAAATAAATAACAGAAACTCAATCATAACCTTTTCGTGGTGTCCGCTGGTAGCTTTCCTTGGTTGGTTCTCTCAAAATAAGGTAGTTGCGAGGGTAAAAATCTCGCTCGCAAAAAGACAGTATTACGAACGTACAAACGGCTTTGTAACAAATAAGACGACGACGGCAATGACAACTTCCTTATGTTCGAGAGGACAGTTTTACAAAAATAAATTGGCCCTGTATATGAGGAAGGACAGACTCTGTTACAACAAATTAAAAAGCACATCCTCTATGTTAATATCGTGAAAAAATAATGAGCTCGGTATGCTCCGGTTGGCTGCAGTGGGCAATACCTGGCATGGGCGAAAAAAAGCCAGCTTGAAGTGTTCTTTGCGGTAGAATTTTAATGACATATAGGTAGTTGATCATCCATCAGCAGAAATAGGGGGAATAACACAGAATGCTCTAGAATTGCATGTGGCCGTAACTATCTCTGACTGACTGGAAGTGCGATCAAACCTCCACATGGTGGCCGCTGGTAATTTTCCTCCAATGCAGGAAAAGCTGAATGATCGGGCTAGTCCCTTCAAAGTAAGGTTGGCGCGAGGCTAATAACCTTGCCTGTAAAAAATTTATTATTACGGAACCCAAAATCAGCCTCGTATACACTGATGAACGACGTCGACCACGGCAACGAAAACGGCTTAACGATTTAAAAAATTTCTCATGGAACGTACGCTCACTCTATAGAGCTCGAGCTGCACGGCAGCTAGCCGATAGCCTGTCCAAATATAATGCTGACTTAACAGCAATTCAGGAGATGCGATGGACAGGGAATGGTGTCTTACAAAAATCAGAATATGACATTTATTGCAAGACATCATGTGCTCGGGGTGGGTTTTATAGTCAGCAAAAGAATGAAACCTATTGTTATTGGCTTTAAAGCAATAAATGAACGGCTATGCACCCTTCGCGTGCGGGGCAAATTTAAAAACATAAGCCTCATAAACGTTCATGCACCTACAGAGGATTCCCCAGATGATCAAAAAGAAGAATTCTTTGAATCAGTCGAACGGGAATTCCATGCCCTCATTATGATGTAAAAATCATTCTGGGGGATATGAATGCTAAAATAGGTATGGTGCCAGTATTCAGGCAGTACATTGGCACCCATAGCTTACACGAGAACACTAATGACAATGGACAACGAGTCATAGAGATGGCAGCAAGCAATAATTTGGTCGTTGCGAGTACAAGGTTTGCGCGTAAAAATATCCACAAAGCCACCTGGGTATATCCCGATGGAGCCACACGCAACCAGAAAGACCACGTGTTGATAGACCGCCGCCACAACCCGAACCTGATGACGGTACGAACGTACCGAGGTGCCAACGTCGACTCGGACCACTATCTTGTTGGTATGGTGCTCCGAGCGCAGATTGCATCATCACGGAAGACTGCATTCGTGAATCAGATTCGAGTCAACACGGCTGCCCTTCGCAATGAAGAGACCAGAAACAACTACGGTCAAGCGATAGGACTCGCCGTAAATGCAGGGAGAGTAAGTCCTGGGGCTGAGATGTCGGGCGTAGAAGAGAAATGGACACGCCCCTAAAATACTGCCATTAGTACTGCTGACTCCATCTTAGGCAGTAGTCGTAGAGATCTAAACGACTGGTTCGATGACGAATGTAAGCTAGCGACTGAACGCAAGAATGCTGCGTAACGAGCAATGCAACATAGAACGCGTCCACGCGAAGATAAATATAAAGAGCTCAGAAGATATGAAAAAACAGTTCACCGGCGAAAGAAAGCAGCCTGGAAGAAGAATCTCGTCCGTGAACTGGAAGTTCTCCAAGGGGTCCGCGGTATGACGCAATATACACCGCGTTGCACATACTGCAAGGACAAAGAGGGTAATCTGATCGCCGATCTTAAAGGCATCTTAGAGCGATGGGAAGAGCACTTTCATGAGTTGCTAAATGGCCAGCTAACTGAGGAATTGGAGGCTCCACCAATGACCGAAGATCATACTATGCTGCCACCAGATGACTGGCGAAGAGTTATCGTGTGCCCCATACATAAGAAGGGAGATATCACAAAATGCAGCAATTATCGTAGTATAACGTTGTTGAGTACCGCGTATAAGATTTTTTCCTCTATCCTTCAGGACAGGATAGCCCCACACGCTAAAGTCATCATTGGTCCATACCAGTGTGGCTTCATCCCAAGCAAATCAACAACTGATCAGATTTACACCCTAAGGCAGGTGATGGAAAAATGTCTAGAGTTTCAAAACTCACTACACCACCTTTTTATAGACTTTAAAGCCGCCTATGATAGCATAGCCAGAGTAGAACTTTATAAAGCCATGAGAGAATTCGGCATCCCAAATAAACTGACACGACTATGTAGGTTGACCATAACCATATAAGCCAAGTAAAAATATCCGGTACACCATCAAGCCCATTCAACATCTATAACGGGCTCCGACAAGAGTATGGAGTGGCCTGCGTCCTCTTCAACCTGGCGATGGAGAAAGGATCCGAGAATCTGACGTATCCTCTATAAGTCCATTCAGATACTGGCTTACGCAGACGATATTGACAACGTTGGTAGAAACCGACGATCAGTACAGGAAGCTTTCATCCAGATAGAGCAGGCGGCACGAAATCTGGGGCTGCACATAAATGAGAGCAAAACAAAGTACATGGTGGCCACGTCTGCGAGTAGAAGATCCAACATTGGTCCCTCAATTCAGATAGTGGAGCACGAATTTGAAGTAGTGCAATCCGTTAACTATCTCGGATCAACTGTAGCAGCCGATAACAGCATGGAACCAGAAATACTCGCACGGTTGCTTAAAGCCAACAAAGCCTACTATAGCCTGTCAAGACTCTTCAAATCCAGGAACCTAACCATAACATCCAAGCTGCTGATATATAAGACAATGGTCATACCAGTACTTACATATGGATTCGAGACTTGGGTGCTTAGCAAAAAGCATTCTGACCTCTTAGCCGCGTTCGAGAGAAAAGTCTTACGGAGAATTGTTGGCCCCATATGTGAGGAAGGACGATTCCGGAGACTCTATAATGATGAGATCTACGAGCGTTACCGCTATGTCGACATCGTGAAGAAAATTAAGCTCGGTAGGCTCCGGTGGGCAGGACACCTAGCTCGCATGAGCGAAGAGGATCCTACTCGGAAAGTCCTTTGCGGTAGGATTTATGGAACACGACAGCGAGGCCGGCCAAGCCTACGCTGGAAGGATGGCGTAGACCAGGACGCCCAGAGTTTAGGGATGCCAAACTGGATGACATCGGCTCGAAATCGGGACTGGTGGAGAGAATTTTTGCGGGAGGCCAGGACCGGACCCCGGTTGTAGAGCCAAATATGATGATGATGATGATAGGTAGCTCATGATTTGATCTCCACTGCTGACGTATGTACACCTGAAAACCTACGGTAGTTAAGAATACCAAACTAACATCGCCTCTGAAAATTACGAACGGTGGTGGAGAGATTTGTGCATCTTTTAAAAGAATAATAAGACGGTTAATTTATTGCTAATTGAAATGATTAAATTGTTTGTTTGGTTTTGTAAGTTAAGAAGAGTCTCGAAATATAACCGTTAGCTCCTAAATTTAAAAATAAATATATGAATATACATAAAATAATTGGTTCATTTCTCAGACATTCTTAATATATGTCAACTGTAAATATTTTGTGTATTCACCTGGCGATTTTAATTGTTCAATTTAGTAGACGCACTCCATTAAGCTAACGGTTATCTTTCAAAAAACATTTCGAGTAACAAACTGAACACGTCAATGAAGAAAAGACAAAGGCATTGATGTGTCATTCAGAAGTGGTACCAGCAAAGACTAACAACTATTTGCATCTGGACAAAAGAACAACAATTACTTGCAAAAACGAATTAAAATAAATAAATTATGCGATAATTTGTATTTTTGTGAATTTCTTTGTCCGGTTGGAACATCAGATAAGAATTTGTTAATCGTTTGCAAGCAATTATTACGTAACCTTGAAGTTGTTTTGTTGTCAAGATCAGACTGTTATCCCATCAGTAAAAGTTGAGGGGATTCGAATGTGAGTTCCATGAGAAGTTCTTTACATTTTCAAAAAGAGATATTGGAATTCTCACGTTACTGTATTAATCGGTTGTTGTTGCATTGTTATGCATATGTTAGCTGATATCCGAAACTTAGGAAGAAGAAAGAACCAGTGACCTGCCAGTCTAACATCACATCACAGAGAGATTTTCTGTTCGGCAATAAATTAATGTCACTTAAAGTTTCAAACAGTAGCTCATGGTAGCCATTTTATATACAAAAGCGAAACAGCAGTATTGTACTACTGCTGTTTTATTTAAAGAAGCCCCAACTTAGATAGTAATTCAACTCATAACGAGTTCAAAGCACTGTCTTATTCAATATCAAGAATTATTGTCAAACAATATCCTCACACTGAAATCGTTATTGCGGGCGATTTCAATGTACATAATTCCGGGTGGCTTCGCCATTCTGTTCAGACAACATTCGAAGGAAGGTGTGTTGAGATATTCGCTTGTATAAATAACATTACTCAGCTTGTAAATAGGCTCACAAGAACACCTGACTTTTCAAATTATTCCGCTAACACCCTTGACTGGTCCTTAACTCTCATCCCGAATAACTCCCAACGATAATACACTGTCAATGTATTATCGCCTCTAGGCTCATCAGACCATTGTGTAGTATCAGCGTGTAAGGTGTCTCGCCGGGGTTACGCTCGTCGGAATACCCAGGGTTCTTTTCTTGTTTGTGTGTTACAAATTAATAAGTGTGTTGTTTCTGGTTGAACAATATTTGGTTTTTTTCCTTGCGTCGTCGGTATGTATGACTTATAAGACGTACTCAATAATAATAGCTTAAAAAAATGATCTACTATGCATGCAACTAAATACGGGAAAACGATGTTTAAGCACGTTGTCTGGTGATCAAAAATCAAGTGGGACGGAGCTGTAGGTTGCAGAAGTTGACTAGTAGATTTTTAGAGTCCGGTGTAGAACTCTCAAAATGGGCAGTTTGAGCAACGAAAGTCCTCCTTGGGACTCACCTAACGGTGGTTTATTTGAGTGGCTGTACTCAATAAGCCTTTTGTGCAAAATGCATTGATTGGTGTAGTAGGACTAGAACACTTTTGGGTTTGGGTGGATTTAGCGCTTCAGGTCATTACTTAATTCATTCAGCAGTTTGGGAATTATTTCGGTTTAGAATAAATAAAAGAAGATAATACTGGAAATTATTTGGTTAGAGTTGATTTTGTCTTTTCTTGTTGTTGTTGTAATTTGGCCTATCTAGGCTTGGTCGTCCCCACCCACTGTTTGGGTGTCCAGCCTGGGAATTAATTTCCTAATGTTCCTTTCATGTGCTTTAATTTAAGCGAATACAAAAAGTTTTCAGGTTTCCACTTTATTGAACGTAGTCCGATTCGCCGGTCCTTTGCATGCCGTTTGGGCGCTTAAGCTGACTTAATGGCTTATGAGCCATTCTAGTTTATATGTTCCCGTTGATAAAATTGTATTTTAGTTATATGGTATGTGTGGATACAAAAATAGGTAAAAATCTGCAATTATCCTGAGTTCGAAAATGTTCATGATTACTTTACTTCCCTTAACTATGTTAAAGAAAGTAATAATAGGATTCTCTTACCAGCAAGAGCACAAAATATATATATATATATCTGAAACGTCTAACTGGATCGAAAACACTAGAAATTACACCGACCGTCTAACCCCAGAACGTGATTTCTTGAGATTTGTCAAAATAGATGGCATTTCATATGCACCCGTGGCATGACATCACAAATCAAAATCAATTCTTCACGCTACGCCGTGAATGAAAGTGAAGCCAAACCGTTCGGATTCTTTCGAGGTCAAGAAAACAACAACAATATATATTGCCATATTGGCCAGAAGAGTTAAAGCCGCTATTTGTCAAGCACTGGTTTGGTGAACTATTTGAATATACGGACAATCGAATCGAGTCTCTGCTTATGAAGTGTAAGTTATTGCCAACGCTTAATAAACGGCTAAGCAAGCTATCATTATTAACTTAATGCACAGTGATTAGTGATATTTTTTTTCTCTCAGAGTAAATAAATTTGCCGTTTAACGAAATAAACGGTAATTTGTAAAAAAATTCCATAGAAAATGTTCAATGCCCGCTTGAAGCAAAAATTTATAAATCGATTTTTAGTCGTTTTAAAAAATCTCGTTACATCTTTCATGTGTGGCCTAAGTTTTTGACGTAACACGTTATTGAGCGAAAACAAACAGATTGTAATGAAGCGCTTTACTCTGGCTATCGCCAATAACTTAATGACTTTTTTATGACCTCTCATAAAGAGATGATTTAAAACTGATTTGCGTACTTAGAGGAATAACAGTGGCCTATATTTCAACAATTTAAATTTCAATCAAAATTGTGTAAGCAAACGGTTTCTTTTCTTTTTTAGTCTTTTTACGTAACTTTAAAGTTCCAAATCATAACATAACATAACAAAGACACGATGGCTTTGGGTTGTACTTCCCAAACCCTTTTTTATGGAATTGGCCGGGAGATGTTTCCTACTTACTGCTGCAGCTGTTGCTTCCGTTTTTCAATACCACAGAATTGTTCTGGTATACCAGCTGAGTTTCTGCTCCTCAGTTCGTCCGCTCATCCGCTGGCTCGTTCCCTTCTATACAGATATGCCCCTGCACCTAGTATAGACACACTGTTCAGTGTAGAGAGTCTGTTCAATTGTGCTCTGCACTTTTCCACCAGCCTTCACGTTATGTGGAATGAATATAGAGCCATGATTGCTGCTTGGTTCTTAGACAGCATCTTTCTATCGGAATAAGCTCGGATATTGTCCAATGTCCCATAGCTACGGAATTCTTGGTTTTTGGTCGATATACTCTCGTGCCCGTACCGTCTGCTTTGATCCCTTCGTATACCATTTCATGGCTCCCAGATGAATTTGCTATTTAGTTCCAGACCACAATTCTAACTTAATGCTTAAAGTCAATTTTTTGCAATATGTCATAGCATGGCGTACTGGCTAGTGGTATTTGCTGGAAAGTGTGTTAGTCCACTTCGCCTCTTGCCTTGACGTCCGCGATGTCTCCTACCTTGTTCAAAAGTAAGTTATTCTCCTTCATTTTACTTTTACTACTTACACGTAGTGGAAGTAATTCAATTATAGCCTTCTTCCCCGCTTTGGGATAGGTACGGATGAACGCATGTTATTAAGAGAGAGACTCAGCCTCTGGACTTTTTCCAGTTCTCTCCGTGTAGAGGTTAAATTGCTACTGATCCGTAGGTGATAATTGGTATAATCATTACGGTGTATATCAAGTGCATTATTTGCGGTCTTTTGCCCCACGATTTTCATGCAACTTTTCCGCACAATATGAGTGAACTTTTTGCATTTAGTAGTACTTCTGGTTGGTGTTGCTGCAAAGCAGGCTACTGCCCAATATATTTGCACAATATGCTGATAGGAATCTATATTCCATTCAGGATGTTTCGATGTATGTGACACAGCATCCGTTTTGTTTGTGAAGGAAACCAGTGTAGTCTTGCTCGGATTTACAATGAGCACTACTTATTGGCTAGGTTAGGTTGAAGTGGCCGTCGGTCAAAGCCGACGCACTTAGACCAGTGAAGGTCCGTTGTGATACCACAATGATCTAGGAAAATTTCCACGCCTACTCGTTGAATCACTTGGAGCTTCGTATAAAGCGCAAGAGACTATTAATGTCAATGTGGGTTAGATCGTTAAAACAGAATGCCTCCCGCTGGAGCTTTCGCCTATTCGAGAGGGCTGGGCACGTACAAAGTAGATGGAGAGTAGTTTCCTCCTCCTCCTCATCCATGCAGCTTTTGCAGAAATCGTTGGAAAAGACTCCTAGTCGTTCTGCATGCTTGCCTATGAGATAGTGTCCAGTTATGACACCTATAATGGCACCAATGTGCAGCCTGTGGTGTTGAGAGATCAAACATTTGGAGCGTTTCGGATCTAGCTTTGGCCAGATCAGCTTCGTTGGTATGCAATTTGTGCCGTTTGACCATCTAACGGGTGTTTTTTTAGGAGGTTTGTTTTTCCGATAGATGTCGTTTTATTTTATGACAGTTGTTTTGACAGCTCAAAGTGGCATTTCTACTCAGTATTGTTTGGCAAATCATTATGAAAAAATGAAATTGTGTTTAAATGTTAAATGCCAAAAAATTATCTACCAAATAAAAAAAAAAACACGTTATATCTAACGGGTGTTTTTTTAAGAGGTTGCCGATTTTTTTTTTGAATAAAACACATATAAAATTATGAAATGACCAAAATTTTTTTTTATTTGGTAGATAATTTTTTGGCATTTAACATTTAAACACAATTTCTGGCATATGGCTACCACGACTATTTTTCACAAATGTCATTTTTTTTTTTTTTTTTTTTTTTTTTTTTTTTTTTTTCATAATGATTTGCCAAACAATACTGAGTAGAAATGCCACTTTGAGCTGTCAAAACAACTGTCATAAAATAAAACGACATCTATCGGAAAAACAAACCTCCCAAAAAAACACCCTTTATAATTAGTTTTTTACTATAGCATCCCGTTTAAATATGAGTTTGCACGTAGCGATCGGCATGCCTAGTGAACTATATTCAGGCAATAGGGGTGGTGTGGTTCCATATTTGGCGAGTTCATCAGCCATACAATTACCTGGAATGTATCTATGCCCCGACACCCAGCACAGGTGAATGTTGAACACCTCCGCCATCTCCTCAACAGACGACCGGCAATTCCGGGCTAGAATGGAATTTGTGGAAATTGATTCCATGAACTTTAGCGCAGCCTGGCTATCCGAGAAAATGTGGATATCCTTAACAGATATGACATTACTCTTCAGCCAAGACAAGGCTTCCTTAATAGCCATGATTTCAGCTTGGAAAACACTACTATTCAATTCCATTAATTTACGACACTCACACACTTGTCAGTGTGGTACTTTAAAAGGAATAGCCGATCGAGCCAGCGAGAGATAGTGAAAGAGAAAAGTGCTGTACTTCACAATTATCTATCGACTGATAATGTAAGAGCATCAGTTGACATTCTTTCCTTTACAAGCTGTCCCGGAATTCTAGTTGTCATCAGCAAAATGTGTTCCAAGACGACCAGATTCTTAGTTTGTTGTTATTGTTCATCACTAAGTGCACTCTTTGATTTTAATTTTGTAAACGAGTTTTCAAATAAGGATTAAGTTCTGCAATCTTTGTTTTTTTTTTTATAATGTACACCGCTAAAGGGATTTGCACTCTTATAATGCTTAGCACAGCATGGACGTTAGGAAATTAGGGAGAGGAAAAGATGAGATGTCTTAAATGACTGCAGATCATACAAATGCGGAAACACAGAATCTGGCAAAGTCGCTTATATTTATAGCATCAACTTTTCAAAAGTGGCAATCCAAAGGTGATTACTAAAAATTGTTTATCCAAAGTTGCTACTCCAGAGTAAATTTTTGGCCGTGAGACGGTAATCACTTTTAGAGCGTTATTTAAAGGCGTCACTTTTGTATCGTCACATTTGGACTTTTAGATTCAGAAGTGATGACTGAATCTTCTGGGATTCCTTTAGAACGTTCTCTAGTGATGACCCGAAAATGACGATCCAAATAATGATTCAGTAGGATTTAGGTGAGTAGTTAAAAAAACCTTTGAATAGCCAGAAAATTTATTTGCCTACTTCTGCAGCTGTTATGCAAATTTCAAAAGCCACCAACTATTGGCTTTGCACTTCTTACATAAGCTTCTTTGAAATGTGATGAATACAACGCAAAATAAAAGTATAAGGATTAAAGCGTATACGATCCTTAAAAATAAAGAAAGTTGCTGACAAAGTAGCACCAACAGAGATTTATGCTCCCGAAATTCCCACATTTTCAAGATAAAGACGACTTTTGTCCGCTATGCTCGTGGCATTAGTCCGCCGCTCTGCACACAATGCAACAATTTGTAACATTAAACGCAGCAATTGTGCATAATCTGCAAGCAAATAACATTCATTAGATAGCATCATCAGAGATATCAATTCCACGAGGATGGTTTAATGAGATAATTTGTTAGGCGTTTACGTTAAGAAAAAGTGATGACCACTTCTGAAGATGGGATGCGATGCGATGCGACTTATCATCATCCGCCTTTCCATCTCGCATTACAGATCACAACATTGTGGTGCATCATGTAATGCACATTTCACACACACACCAACACATACTCGTATAACTAATATATAACACTCTATGTAACTGACTGTGAATTTCATTGCATTTAGTTCGCGTAGTTTAATAAAATCAGCACTCCAGCCCACCATCAAGCAGAGACAACATCGTCCAACAGATGATGTTACCACCATCAGATGAGCAGTTCCATCCGTCTATCATCGTCGTCAGCGTTGTACAAATTTATGTAACAGATTCAGTCGATTCGATCGGTGCGGCATGCGGTATGCTTGTTTCGGTGTGAAGAGGAAACACATTTCTCCCCTCAACCCACCACACGACGTACTCGTTCCTCGTATATTCCCAAACAGAACGCAAAGGATCAGATGATGATGATGGCGCAGCAACAGCAACGACGGTGCATACTGATCGCAATTATCATGGAAAATTACAGTTGGCAAATTGTTAAAATCTCTTTCACGTCTTCACCACGACGCCGCCGAAAACTGAAAACCAAAAAGTGAGTTCGTATTGGGGAGAAGATAATTCTGGGTATCTTTTGGCGGTATCTACGACTAGTAGAGTACCTCACGTCAGCGGCAGCGTTAGCCTCAGCAGCCGCTCAGCATCTGGCTATAATAATTATTAATCGGAGGTGCTGAGCATTAAAGCGTTGCGCCAGCGTTTTTGTGCGGTTTTTTCCGGTTGTTCGCTTTGTTTCATACCAAGAAGTTTAATCTGAAAATTTTCACAGATTCAGATTCCGATTCCGATTTGGTGAAACGACAACAACAACAGCTAGGGCAAGTAAAAAACTCGCTAAATATGCAGCGATATTCTTTGGGCTTTGGTTGCGACCTCAAATCGGCTGGCCACACCGCCTGCCATCGCATCGCAACATGCAAAACACGCAGAACAAGCACTTTGACGTGATCAGAAATTAGTGTCGGAAAAACTGTGAAAATCCACACAACAACAACAACAACAATAACAACAATCAACCGACCAGCCAACAAGAAATCACGAATTCGAATTTCGATTTAAAGCGGACAGACAGGCAGACTACAGCGGTGGTACTTCCTTTTCTTTTTATTGTTCCTGCGCCGTTGTTGTTTATTTATTTTCTTTATTTGTTTGCCGTGTGTAGGTATTGACTGGAAAGACCCCTTTGGAATTGGCAGAGTTGAAAAAATTATGTTCATCCTCAAAAGTTTTACTTCGACTTCGAGAATGATCCGAATTCACGAAGCGCAAAGCTATTTTGGGCCAATAGGTAGATGTATATACTTTTGGAGTAATGCGGCGATCAACTTCTACTCTTAGCAACCTCCTCCTCCATCTGCAGAGTGAACGGAGAGTTGTGAAATTTTAAAATAGTCTGTGGAGCATCATCTACAATTCATCAACGAACAACAAAAGTTCGGTGCGCGCCGCCTATATGCCATGTAGCAAGAACATTCTGTTGATCACACACACACACACACGCGAACACACTCCACTCGCATATGCAAAGGTAGATTTTGGATTTCATTCATTGATTCGCCTTATGCCATAAAGGTGGTTATAAAGTCACATAGGGTTGGAGGGAATGGGACTTGCGGTATTGCGTTTTTGTTCGCCTCTGTGTATAACCAACAACGTTGTCGGTTGCTTTGGTTTTGTAATGTTCTGTGGGATTGGTTTTGAATTTCAAAATGTTGGGCATTGAAATTCTTGGGAAGGTCTTTTAAGTATATGTATAAGTAAGGTTGTCTTTGGGGAGGTTATAGATCATCAGGTAGATTGTGTGAAAAACTTTTAATCGAATAGAAATGTGATGTGAATTGTGAGTTTAATCCAAGAGCTGTTTGTCTTTTCTGGTTTCGCAAGTGAAGGAATTCGTGCAGGGGTTTGGCACTAAAAAAATGTATCCAAAGAAAGGTCGAACTTAAATTGTTACACAAGCAATTAGTCGTAAGTATTAAAGAATCTTCAAAAACTTCATTAGAACCTACTACTCAGAAGTAAAAATCAAGATTGGAACGTGCGCTGTACGTGTACAATCCCGACAAGTAAGAAAGGAGCATGACGAGACTTACAAAAGGTTTGGTGAGGTAAGGACATTAACAGCAAAATAGATAAAGTCGTTCACTAAAGACACGACGTTGCTCTAGTGGTTGGTGCGTTAGACTTCTGAGTGAGAAGTTCGCAGTTCGAATCCCAGAAAAACAGCAACAACATTTTTCACGGTTCCACCTCTCGCGAATGTCTGACAAACGTCCGTGAGTAACAACTGTTACGAAAAGCTTCTCAATTCATCGTTAAATTGTAGAGATCTTCATTTTGTGTTTTTTTTTTGTAAATAATAAGGCTTCGGGATTAAGTGGTTTGCAGCGGAGTTGCTCAAATGTGGAGGGCCAAAATCAAACCAAGTTAATCACGCACTAAGAGTGCAAGTATGGAAGGAAAAAACGATTCCAGAGAACCGAAGAGGAGGCATTACCTGTCCTATACATACGAAATGAGATAACACGACGTGCAACAATTATCTTCATATAAAGTTATTGAGTACTGCATATAAGATCTTCTCTGCAATTATTGACTTATACCAATGTGGCTTCATCTCAGACCAATCAACAACAGATCAGATTTTCAGTTTCAAAACTCACTACGCCATCTGTATATAGACTTTAAAGCCTCCAGAGTAGGACTTCTTTAAGCGTTGGCAAAATGCGGCATCCCAAGAATCTTATATGACGATGATTATATGATGATTATAAAAATAGAGATACCCGGATCACTATCAAGACTATTCAACATCTATAACGGACTCCTACGTCCTCTTCTACCTAGAACTGGAGAAAGTGACTCGGGACTCTGATGTACCGACGAGATTAGCAATCCTTTATCCCATCGAGATTCTGCCTTACGTAGACGAAATGAGACCGTTGGTAGAAACCCAAGAGCTTTCATCAAAATCAAACGTTGTACTAAATCTGCGTCTGACATATGCGAGCAGATAGTAAATTTGAAGTCGTGCAATCCTTTAACTATCTATGCTCCGGTGGGCAAGGACGCCCGGCTCACTTTTCTTTTTTCTTTCCTTTACTCCGCGAGGGAGCATAGGGCTACTACAATCGCCCGCCAACGTACTTGATTTATCGCCTGAGGTTTCAAGAGACGCCACTCTGTCCCCTGGGATCTTGCTTCCTCTTCTATTGTCTTTTTTCATGTCTTGCTAGGACGGCTAACTCGGCGGCTTCCTTATGGATACCAGTCGAGCGCTAGTTTCGTAATATTGTCCGCTGGTTTTTTCAAAGTGTGGCCAATCCAGATCCATTTTCGTCGTCTGATGGTGATCGCGATTGCTTCCTGCTGCGTTACTCTCTACAAGTCTTGAATTATTTTTTACTGTCCCAACTCTCGCGAATGGCTAACAAACTTCCGAGAGTATTAACTTCTCGCCTTTCGGATACTACATTAAATTATGGATCCCTTCCATTTGTGTGCAAAAATATAACACGCATAACAAAAATGGTCGCGAGAAGCAAGGCCTTGGACGCCAATCACCAGTCGCGTCAATAATTATTATAAAAAACCTTACAAGGCTTAGAAATTTGGCAAAAACTACTCCGAACTATTCGTAAGATATTTTTTAACTACAACCCATGCATGTTCATGCAGTTACCATTTGGCGAAGAAAACGAAACTGAACCCTTCATTTTATATTTATTTTATTAAATTCTCTATATTAACTTCACTTGCCCGCGTGTTTGTGGGTTTGTGGATTTGTGTGTCATGGAATCTTGCGATCAATTTTTGACCCACTTCCCAAAGTCCTATTTTATTGAAATTGCACACATGCATATCTCTGATGACAACACTTTCTATTAAAATTTGAGGACCCTCGGGCCACGGGGTCGGTGGGCTCCCCTACAAATATTTTACAAAATTTTACTCGATTTTCTTCAAATTTTATACACATGTGTATCTCTGATATAATGGGTGTTTTTTTAGGAGGTTTGTTTTTCCGATAGATGTCGTTTTATTTTATGACAGTTGTTTTGACAGCTCAAAGTGGCATTTCTACTCAGTATTGTTTGGCAAATCATTATGAATAGGTTAACTCCAGAACAACGTTTTCAAATCGTGGAAATTTATTTTCAAAATCAGTGTTCAATTAAAAATGTTTATAGAGCACTTCGTGAATTTTATGGTGCACATAATCGTCCGTCAGAGACCACCATAAAGAACGTAATTACCAAATTTCGGTCTACATTCACTCTTTTGGATGCCAAGCCACCGACAAGAATGAGAAGAGTTCGTACAGAAGAAAATATTGCTGTCGTTGAGGCCAGTGTCGAAGAAAACGACAATTTATCGATTCGTCGTCGTGCTCAGCAAATTGGACTTTGTCCATCGACTTTATGGAAAATTTTACGTAAAGATTTGGGTTTGGTGCCATACAAAATTCAATTGGTGCAAGAATTAAAGCCACACGACCATCGTTTGCGCCGTGAATTCAGTGATTGGTCGTTAAATCAATTGAACGAAGATCCATTTTTTTACCGTAAAATTCTCTTCAGTGATGAGGCGCATTTTTTGTTAAATGGATACGTCAACAAACAAAATTGTCGCATTTGGAGCAAAGATAATCCACACGCCGTTCAAGAATTACCAATGCATCCTGATAAATGTACTGTTTGGTGCGGTCTATGGGCTGGTGGGATCATCGGTCCATATTTCTTTAAAAATGAGGAAGGACGACGCGTTACCGTGAATGGAAATCGATACAGAACCATGTTAAATGAGTTTTTGTTGTCAAATCTTGAAGATATGGATATGGATGAAATGTGGTTTCAACAAGATGGTGCCACTTGCCATACAGCACGTGAAACAATCGACTTATTGAAAGAAACTTTCAACGACAACATTATTTCGAGAAATGGTCCGGTGAATTGGCCTCCGCGTTCGTGCGATTTGACGCCACTCGATTACTTTTTGTGGGGATACGTGAAGTCATTGGTTTATGTGGATAAACCTCAATCGATTGACGCTTTGGAAACCAATATTCAACGTGTCATTGCTGACATACGCCCTCAAATGCTTGAAAAAGTGCTGGAAAATTGGACCTCCAGAATGACATTTGTGAAAAATAGTCGTGGTAGCCATATGCCAGATATTGTGTTTAAATGTTAAATGCCAAAAAATTATCTACCAAATAAAAAAAAATTTTGGTCATTTCATAATTTTATATGTGTTTTATTCAAAAAAAAATCGGCAACCTCTTAAAAAAACACCCGTTACAACACTTTTTGTAAAAATTTTGGAGACCCCGGGCCCGGCTTCGTAGGGCCCCATAACTTTTTTTTAAAAAATTAACCTGATTTTCGTCAAATTTAATACACAGGTGTATATCCGATAGACAACACTTTTTGTAAATTCAAAAATTTCGAGACCCCGGGCCCGGGTTCGTGAGGCCCAATAATTTTTTTAAAAAAAAAACCCCGATTTTCTTTAAATTTAATACACATGTGTATCTCCGATAGACAAAACTTTTTGTAAAAATTTTGGAGACCCCGGGCCCGGCTTCGTAGGGCCCCATAACTTTTTTTTAAAAAATTAACCTGATTTTCGTCAAATTTAATACACAGGTGTATATCCGATAGACAACACTTTTTGTAAAAAATTCAAAAATTTCGAGACCCCGGGCCCGGGTTCGTGAGGCCCAATAATTTTTTAAAAAAAAAAAACCCGATTTTCTTTAAATTTAATACACATGTGTATCTCCGATAGACAAAACTTTTTGTAAAAAATTTGGAGACCCTGGGTCCCGGGGTTGTGGGGCCCCAAAATTTAAAAAAAAAATTAACCCGATTTTCTTTAAATTTTATATACGTATGTATCTCCGATGAAAAACACTTTTTGAAAAAAAATTGGAGACCCCGGGGCCCAGGGTCATTGGGCCCCAAAAACTATTTTTAAAAAATTAACCCGAATTTTTTTAAATTTTATATACCGATGGACAACATTTTTTGTAAAGTTTTTGGAGTGAACGGGCCATCAGGCCCGAGGGGTGCCCATGTAATTTTTTTAAAAATTAGCCCAGTTTTCTTCAAATTTTAACACATACCTATCTCCTATTAGAGAATTTACATAAAAAATTGTAATTTTTATGGGTTGTTTTTATTTTTTATTTGATTTTCATAGAATTGGTTGGCTCATTTGTGTGATTTCAACTACATAACACGAATAACATCATTCACATGTGAATTTCGCACTCTGACATAAAATATATTGCGTCCCATCGAACAACTAAACGTTAACCATTTCAATTTTACTTAAAAACAAGAAAGTATCGCCCAAGGCGTGCTACGCATTAAAATCATTACGGCTATATTGTGAACGAGATAAGAAACCGTGACTGACAAATCATCCATCCGTTAGTGATACGAGCACGAGAACTAATACGGCAGCAGTTGAATGCTCAATTCGTGGCCCATCTCTCTAGCATACTCAACTTGATTGACTAATATCACACCTTAATGCCAAATACCACTACGATCAGATCTGATTGCAGTGAAATTTCCATTTCGTGAGGGCTGAAAACGATGCCGAGTTCAATGAACTGCGTATCTTTGGCATTCAGCACAGGAACCCGCTGATGATAGTGAAAATTGGATCGGTCATGAGTATCGCTGCAGCTACTGTTTTGTTCCTGTCTTGTTCAAGAGATCTTGCATCGATCCCTTCAGTGTAAATTCATTTAATAAAGATCATGTGGAGCACCATCCATCCGATTGAGTATTTCATTTGTATTCTCATAACGCAGAGCACAGCCTGAAGCGGTTTCTGTTCGATCACTTTTCAGCAGATTTAAACTTTCATTTTCATTTCACCGACTGAAGTGGAATGAATTAAACCGAAAATCTAGATAAATGAGTAAATAAGTGAAAGAAAGATTCACATTGCGCACGTGCGTTTAGTTTTGTGTGTGTGTTATTTGGGGTGCTTGGAACACATATTACACGATCGCACATCAAAGCAGAGATGTTATTCAATCATGAAAGTGAATGACATCTCCCAATTAGCCCAATTTTCACAACAGCAGCGACTCGCACCGTCATCATCATCACCTGGCCAAGCTATACATGCGCTGTCATATCGCGGTTGTAATCATCAACCTGGGAGGCAATTACACGCTCGCAATCGGTGCTTCGATCATTGGACGTGTCACATTATTCCGTCTGTTCATCGAAATTCATAATGCACGCAATTACTTTTAATTGCACTTGCTGCTACGCGACGATCGATGCGAGACTTCACCGTCGCCATATCGCACCCCATGTCACGTTATATCTAAGACGCGGAAGTAATTCTTCTCTGTTGGCCGCCGAACAAAAAACGTTCACCAAAGTAATCATGATCATGATCAGTGTACTTATAGCGTGAGCTGATCTCGCCATCTAATCGCCACAGATGGAATTACTTTTCTCTTCTCGTTTGGCTTTTTCGGGGTTTTACGGCTACATATTTATATTCGAAGGTTTATGTCGGAACCCGGTCCAACACCCCCACCCACCCGCAAAACAAATGATACTTTGTGATCGTTAATACGAGTATACTCTCTGTTATACATTGTGCTGATCGTTCATCATTTATCAGCAACATTTCCTCTTTCGTCCAATTCATTGGGAAATATATGAACCACAGTGGGTCGCGTAAGGTCGATTAGCGGTTTAGCGCTTTCTTCAATGTAACAAAAAATATGGACCGCAGTTCATTGTACGTCGACACACAGCCATTGTTTATGCAAAGGCATTACTTAAAAGGAACCGAAACGGATGAAATACTGAAACTGCGCGCAGCTGAGGAGAAATCAGAAATTGTGTCTCCTTATTGGTCTTTGGTTCAATTGTGTCTTATAGCTAACGAATATCTATATATACGTGTGTATGTAAAATTAAAGGAAACAACGCTTTAAAAATTGTCATATTTTGTTTATGATGCCTTGACCTTACTGCTTACCCAGCACAATACACCGATCGAGAAAACAAGATCATTTATTGTTTTGTCAACCTCTCGGGCGATGCCTTGATTCAAAAATAGACAAAGCCTAATTTCTTTTATATTTTCGTTATATCAAAATACTGTTGAATACTAATTGAACTTCCTGTAGCAAGTAGGTGTCAATTGACAAGAAGCGCAAACAAAGACTAATGTTTTTGATTTATTATTTAAAGTAATTTATAAATGTAATGCGACTACACTAAATTATTAATATTCGGTATCATTTTGTGATCTGCAGTCTTAAGTCACTGCGTTGCACTATTAACAACCAGAGCATTATAAGGAAGACCCTTTACGCGTGCGCAAATTATAAAAAAACTACGCTAAATATTTTGATGGAAATCATCATCATCTTCATATTTCGCTCTAAAACTTGGATGGGGCCTCCCATAAAAAATCTCTCCAACGGTCCCAATTTCCAGCCGATATTATCCAGTTTGATGAAAATATGGAAATGTAGCGAAGAAATTTCTCGCTGCAGCCCATGAAGCTGCATGTAATATGCTTTTTCAGCCAAAATTCTAAACACCGATTTTTTACTTTCAGTTTTAGCTGTTCGGTTGCTGATTGCCTAGGAATATTTGCTAGGAACCTTTGTGGAATAGCCATATTGAGGATATCCTGGAATCTGTAAATAATGAAGTCGCCTTTGCGTGCTTCCAATTGCATGGTGTTGTCCACGGAAGCCATTATGGGGGTCATTGAGAAGTTCTCGTGATAAAAGATATTTATAAGCTGTATTCCCATGACCTTAGAATAAAGGTACGTTATTTCTATTGGTCGGTACGAAGAAAGACATGACGATTCGCCTTTTTTTGGTATAGGCTGGACAACTTGCTGTTTTCAACCTACTCGGGAAGAGTCCAAATGTGTTACGTTAAAAAGCTTACGCAATGGTAATGCCATTACCTTGTTACCTTGGGAGTATTATAATGAAGGATGGCGGTTCGGAGACATATATATTGTCTCACATAAATAAAGCCCGCCACGCATATCACCAAGTTAACAAAGTGTGGCGCTCTCGTACCATCTCGAGACGCACAAAAATTCACATCTTCGACTCAAGTGTGAAATCAGTCCTTCTCTGTGGTTGCGAGACCTGGCGAGTCACAGGTTCTGCAACAAAAAGACTCCAGGTTTTCATCAACAAGTGCCTAAGAAGAGTGTGTTGCATATTCTGGCCCAACACGATATCAAACAACGACCTGCAATAACTAACATCTAGTCAAACAGTTGCGAATGGTAATGCCAGCAATGAAGAACATCTCTTCAGAAGTAATGGGGGAATACCATCAGGTCCAGCGGATTTGTGTACGCTGAGGTCACTTAGAACTCTAGCAACTTCACGAGTACGAGTGTAACTCTGTCCCATAAGGTGTTCGGCACTCGAAGGTACAGGTGGAAGTAAAGCACAGTCTGAGAGCGTAGAGCTAGCTGCAAAATGTGCAGCAAGTAGATTGGCCTTGTCCTTGGGCTGACAGCTGGAATGTCATTGTGGACGATCGTTGGAAATGACAACGAGGCAATATTTTGATTCTTTTCACGAATCACCAAAAAATTTTACTACTGTTGGGACTAGTTATCTTTGATCAAAGGCGAATTTGGCTTGCGCATTTTTACATTACTATTATTTCTGGCACGCTTGTATTATTGTCGGTTTTCCTCTGTGGTGTTTACTTTATGCAACGGAAAGCTTACGTCCTTGTTCCTGGAAGCCTCTTTGCAGCTAAAATCATACTATCCACTGACTTAGTTCTAAAAGAAATTAGTCTTTCATACCAATGTGAATGATGTTTGTAATCGCATCAGCGGCGCATCCACGTCATTATTGAGGAAGAATAGCGATTTCCTAAAGAAAGTATTAAAACCATCCTGATTGGCTTTCTTGTAATGCATTCAATTCTTTTTGATTTCTTTAACTGATTGGTATAGAAACGAAAAATTAGCTGATACAACACAATGGTCGGATGAGCCTAGCGGTGATGAAATGAACTACCGCTACCGAGCTAAGCTGCGCAACTGCACGTAATGAGAGCACTTCCTGTACTTGTTCCAATCATCACCTACGGAAAACGTTTGCCCTATGAACATAACCTGTATAGAATCAATCACGTTGCGCAATTTTCTGCTCAATGGGATAGATAGTCTTTGAGTCTTGCCATGTCTAACGCACAGAAATACAGAGTTTGATTTTTATATACTCGAATACATATAAGGTAAATACAAAAAATCTACACGAAAAAGTTAATAATCTAAAGTAGCTATAATAAGCTATTGCGACTACAATATAAATCTTTAAAGCCAGCTTTCTTGAATCCAACTTGTAATCAATATTTACAATATAAGATATAAGAAAAAACAATTCACTGTGCTTTAAGCAAATATAATTTGGAGAAGGATCCCTTAAATGCTTGACTAGGTGCACCACAAATGGAAATGTTATTCTTCTCCTTTTTTTCTAACTTTTTCATTCCACTATTATGGTCATGGTATGGTCTTCTATCCAGTTTCATTTTTTATTTCCTTTCTTGAATCCACGTGGAATTGCAGGGCATCTACAAACGTCCCCCAATAAAGAATCCCTGGGCGTAGTACTTTTTTCAAGTGAAAAATTTGCCTGTTCCAGTGTTAGTTAATAGAAACATCCCAAAGTTCTACTGGCTCAACCGCATTTATCACCAAGGCCAAGTCAGTAATCTATAGCATATATTATGCTTGTAGAATGACAGACAGGTTGTATTGGCCACTCATTTAGAAAAACCGACACTTCTATTGCAAGCAACTCTATGATACGGATCCCTCTAGCATATGATGGCAGAAGAGTGGACCGAATGACAAGGCAAAACTTTTGAAAAGATGTTACGACCACGCGCGGAAAGAGCAAATAGTTGCCAGAAACCATACTCGACTGTGCATAGGCGTATATTAGAGGCTCTAGGACCCTCAGGAGAATGAGAGGACATACGAAGAAGGAGAAGACGTGTGTATTCGTGTCGAACCATTCAACCATCCCAAAAATCTGTTTAACATTAATCATCATCTTATCCTAAGATTGAAACAAAAAACCAAAACTCAGATTCATGCAAACATTTAACACCACATCCGAGAGAAGTGTTACACGGGACGCACGAGTGTGGAAACAACCAAGATGTCGGGTTTCTACACTTCATTAATCATCAGCGTTTCTCCGTAAATGAAAGTGCAAACGGTGCGATCGTTAAATGCACACCGTTCAGGCAAAACACATCGCAACATTACATTGTGAATCTTCAATTAGGAAATTTATCAGTTTGTCAGTCTGGCTGGCCAATGCGTTGGGCATCCTACTAGGAGAAAGAGTTTGGATCGTATCGATTTCTGCAAGAAATATGTACCTAAATACTGCGTGCATTCAATTTGATTAGCGATCGATCCGAAATGTTCAAGTAATGTTCAAAATATCTCCCCGTCACTTTAGCCATGCGAATCATGCACTCAACTGACTTCAATAAATGCGAGACCTGGTGGCCTGGCCATAGATATGTAACACACAAAGATCTTGACAGTTTAGCATAACAGATTGAACTATTTTTTAAATTGTTTTCCATTTGGAAATCTGCGCGGCGCTCACCCACACCGTTGGTTGCTCACTTTGAAGTAAAAGTTATCGCCTGCTGATATACGATTGTTTTTTTTTTGATATATATGTCAATTCTGTCAATTTTTAATACTCTTATGCCACACCTGAATTATGTGAGTTTTATGTTTAGTTTTTTTGTTTATAAATTGAATTGCCATCTATGTCGTGAGCCTCTATTAGAAAGAGGTTGGGCTCGAAATCCCCAAATGCAAAATCTTAAAATAAAGTCCCCAGCAAAAAAAAAAACCTTAACTTAAAATCACCCAGCAGAAAATCCCCAAATCGTGTTTGAGATTTAGGTGTGTAGTACTTGGAAGCTGGGCACCACTAAAGAACGCAAACTGCAAACCCTTGTTTATAGAAGTGTAAGAATCATCTTTCAATCACGTCTCCAACGAATAACTGTATCAGAAAACGGGGCAAGAACTACTAGACATTACTAACCAGAGGAGAAAGTGTTATTGGTAGAACACACCCTACAGCGCGAACACAAATCCATTGCAAAATATACCATATGCAGCGGTTTTTAGGCGACAAAACTAACCGGATTTCCTTATTCCACAATATGCTTGCTGTAGTTTGCAGCTTTTAGAGTTCTGTAAAAAATGTCATAAACTTACGGCTTAGTTGTCTGGAATTCCGTTCAATTAACATGAAAAGGAACACCATCAGTCGATATCAGATCACTTGATCTCTTGAGAGAAATTTGCGTTCGCTTCAACACAATTGCCTATGGATGATGATATAAGTAATTTATCCTTTCTTTTCAGGACTAAGTGTATCAGACCGAAAGAAAATGTATGGTATTAATTAAGTTACAAAGAGCCAAATAAAAACTGGGAGATTTACTTATATAAAATACATCCCACTGGGGAAACCCGAATAAAATTTAGGATAGTCGGAATTGATTACAGACACTGAGAGAAAAAGGTGCGTGTCAGCTTCGACGTGCGACTGGAGTTTACTCCTTATGAACGATATTCTTGGAATATATACAATACGCAAAAGGGGGTTAATAAAAGAATCTCTTATAATACTGAAAGCATGTATATACTTTACATAAACATGTATTACCTATATTACATAAATACATTGTTTTTAGATTGTTATAATGCTCGGCTATATGCTTGGCACAGCGTGGGCGTTAAGGAAAATGAGGAGAAAGGAGGAGATGTCTATGAGCTTATGTTTTGAATGTCTGTGGATTATATTGATGTGGAAGACAGAGCTTTGCAGAGCATATCACATACGTGTTGTACGGCTGAAGAACGAATCCATGAACTTAACTGACTGTAAGTCCGAACTGATGAGTATTGCGGTTGAATTCAAGGAGAGGTGGCATGCAGCTGGCTATTTCTCTTGAGCACCGCTGGTAAAAGAATCGATAAAGCAGTGACAAGCTGGAAACGTTCCTGCGGTGTTCAAGCGAATCTAGTGACTTCGCTTTATTTTCGTCACCGATAAGTTTTTATCGCGCGGTTTTGTATTTTATTTAGCTGATGCAAAGTATTTTTAGGCGCACCAGAACAGATATGGCAATTATACTCAAGATTAGGGCGAAGTATAGTAGCTAGATCAGAGGGAGTAAAATATTTCTGGCACCGGGCTAGAAAACCTAAACATTTCGCAGCATTTTTGGCGACGGTAAATATATGGATAAGGGTGTAAAGGGAGGTGATGGAAAAATGTCTAGAGTTTCAAAACTCACTACAACATCTTCTTATAGACTTTAAAGCCGCCTATGATAGCATAACCAGAGTAAAACTTTATAAAGCCATGAGAGAATTCGGCATCCTAAATAAACTGACACGACTATGTAGGTTGACCATACCTATGTTATAAGCCAAGTAAAAATATTCGGATTACTATCAAACCCATTCAACTTCTATAACGGGTTCCGACGAGAGGATAGACTGGCCTACGTCCTCTTCAACCTAGCGTTGGAGAAAGGGATCCGAGACTCTGACGTAACGGCGAGAGGAAAAATCCTCTATAAGTCCATTCAGATACTGGCTTACGCAGACGATATTGACATCGTTGGTAAAAACCCAAGAGCTGTACAGGAGGCTGCACATAAATCTGAGGCTGCACATAAATGACAGCAAAACAAAGTACATGGTGGCCACGTCTGCTACTAGAAGATCCAACATTGGTCCCGCAATTAAAATAGCGGATCGTGAATTAGAAGTAGTGCAATCCTTTAACTATCTCGGGTCAACTGTAGCAAAAGCTTAGCAAAAAGCATTCTGACCTCTTAGCCGCGTTCGAGAGAAAAGTCTTACGGAGAATTGTTAGCCCCGTATGTGAGGAAGGACGATTCCGGAGACTCTATAATGATGAGATCTACGAGCGTTACCGCGTCGACATCGTGAAGAGAATTAAGCTCGGTAGACTCAGGTGGGCAGGGCATCTAACTCATATGAGCGAAGAGGATCCTGCTCGGAAAGACCTTTGCGTTAGGATGTACACAGCGACAGCTAGGCCGGCCAAACCTACGCTTGAAGGATGGCGTAGACCAGGATGCCCAGAGTTTAGGAATGCCAAACTGGATAACATCGGCTCGAAATCGGGACCGGTGGAGAGCCAAATATGATGATAAAGTATGTGTCATTCCATCGAAGCTTGTCGTTAACGCACATACCGAGAATTGCGAGGTTTTCAGTTTCCTCGATGCAAGTGCCATTCATGGGTAATGGCATGGGATTTAAGATTCGCTTAGACTACAGGAGACAGCATTGGGTTTTGGAAGCGTCTACTCGATTGATTTCTCCCCATTGTATTTTGCTGTCTAGGTCAGAATTTAACATGCTAAACATACGTAGTTGTTGGAGTTTCTCATGAGAAGTGGAGGGACGTTCCTCAAACTTATATAAGAAGCTGAGAGTGCTTTCGTCGGCGAAAGAGTGAATTGGATTAGAAGCCACAGATAAGAGATCATTAATAAAAATGAGGAAGAGAGTCGGGGACAGAACAGAGCCCTGGGGAACGCCAGCATTTAAGTAATGAACTTTAGACTTCAAACCATCCAATGTAACTTGAATTGAGCAGTCCAAAAGATAGCTTCTAATCTAATGAAGCAGTTTTTCATCGACTCCATAAGCACGCATTTTAGACAAAAGAGCTTGATGCCAAACTTGTCAAATGCCTTAGAAATATCGAGTGCAACAGCTTTGCACCACTGTTCGGTGAGTTATACCATCAAATCACCAGTAGAACGTTGCCCATGAAATCCGTAATGCCGGTCACTAAGCATTTCATTGGTTTCAAGATATTTCTTGAGCTGAAAATTAATCAGCGTTTCCATGACCTTGGAAAGAATGGATGTAAATGCTATAGGTCGGTACGAAGAAGGGCTGGACAAAGGCTGTTTTCCAACTTCTCGGGAAGAGTCCTGAAGTATAGAATAGATGGAAAAGCTTACGCAATGGGAATCCCAGCTTTGGAAGAACACCTCTCTAGATAACTTATGGGGAAATACCATCTGGCCAAGCGGATTTGTGAGTGTTGATTGATCAGCGTTACCATGACCTTGGAAAGTATGGATGTTAGGGCAATGGATCGGTACAAGGAAAGAGATGACGGTTCGCTTTGTTTAGGAACAGGCTGGATAAAGGCTGTTTTCCTATGTGGATGGGCCTTGATTGACGTTACAAAATCAATCCGTGTCCGAAGAGTAGTGTGGAATTATGCACTCTGTTGGTGGTATTCACGGAAATCTGAATACACACCAACCTTGGATCTCAGTCAGAGCAGAAGTACCACATACTTCTCCAATAGCTTCGACCCTTACATCTAGTAATAATAGATTCTCTCATTAGTTCCACCTTAGGAAAAAAATTAAATGATTACAGAAAAAACGGTCGAAAAAATTTAACTTTTTTACAATCTGTAATTGCGCGACTTGCGTTGAGCAATCAAAGCGTGGCTTGGCGTATTTGCCTTTATGTTAATGGGCGCCGCCGTCGCAGCTACTGTGCGACTCTGTGCGGCTCTTTAATCGACCACCAATGCCTTTATATGCAAATTCTTTGCTTTTAATTTGTGTCGTCGTCGCCGTTGCGACGGTGTTTCCCGCCAGCAGCAACAATCGCGTTGTACTTGTATTTAATACGTTATATTGTTTTTCTGTGGCTTAACTATTATTATTTGAAGTTTTTTTTCCCTTAAAACAGAAGAAGAAGAAGAAGAAGCAGACGCAGACGAGTTGCAAGAAGTGGGAAGTCCACGGCTAAAAAAAAAACATTTTAAAAGCGCAGAGTTCTCAGTTTCTCAGCGATAATTTTAAATTATGTAATTTTTTGTGAGTTTTGTTTTTGCTGTTGATGTTGGTTACAGCAGGAAAAAATTATTTGAATTTTTTCCGCCGCCATCGGTGATTTCTCAATAAATTATACTCATACTAGGTGTCCGCCGGGTGGTGGTGTAATGCAAAAAGTGTCAGAAGACTTGACAAGTGCCAGGGTCTGACTCGCACTTCGACATTGTTATAATATAATAATTTATAATGCTCAAAGTTATTCGAAGAAGTGAACCTTTTCTTTTTATACGAATAAGTAGATCTGTGTCTTTGCGTTTGGAATCTGTCGTCTTTAGCATACTAACTATACTATTGCAGTACCAATTTTGTTTCATATTAATGATGGTGAAGCTTCTTGCTAGTTTTTAAGACCACCGCCTTTTTGTCCGTCTGTCCATGCACACTGCCTTTTGGAAGGCAGTAACCGCAATATACGAACGGTGTTCACACGATTCCAATCGCGGCAAGAGATGTCAGTTGCTGTGCTTATGTGTGTTTTTTTTTGTTGGTTTTGATGGCTTATCCTGAGATGAAATTCAAATCACATAACTCAATTATTTAATGGATTTGATTTTATTTTGATAATTTTTAATAAGGTGGTGGTGCTCTGTAGGGGTTTTCGTGCCCGTAAACAATTGTGTGACAATATGACATATGCTCGTAACACAATATATTTTACTACACGCCGTGTACACATGGTTATTTGCGGGTGGTGGGGGGATTCTCAAGGTGTCTTACTGGTATGATAGCGCGCTTGCTTGAATGAGGAAGCGTGTTATATGCGCTTAACAATATGTTACTTACTAATGTTAGAGATCAAACGAAGATAGCGCTACAGATCGCACAAGGTGGGTGCTATATGCTAAGATAAATTATAAGACAAGGAAGCGTCACCTACAGTGCATGTGACAGTAGAGTATACATTCGAATGCCTTAGAAAACGTAACAAGCCGTCAACGGTTCAGTGATGTGTTTATTGCATATAGAACCGAAAAGCGTTTGATTCTTTTGATTTCAAAAGGGAAGATTGGATTTAAATTCAATTATTGCAATTGGATTTGATTGAGTAATACAAAGTAACAGAAGGTGACAAAAAGTGAAAGAAGGTGGTAGAAGGTGATTCAAGACCCCGTGTTTTTTTTTCCTAAACTTCTTCTAAACTCCTCTAAACTCCTCTATCTATTGCGATATCTGTGAGATATGCTGGTTCTGTTTTTCTGAAATAAAGATTTTGGACGTAAACAACTATCCTGAAAAATCAGACAAACAATACATCATCATCATCACATTTCGCTCTACAACCGGGGTCCGGTCCTGGCCTCCCCCCCAAAAACCTCTCCATCGGGCCCGATAAACTCTGGGCGTCCTGGTCTACGCCATCTTTTCAGCGTAGGCTTGGCCGGCCTCACTGACGTGTTCCATAAATCATACCGCAAATGACTTTCCGAGTAGGATCCTCCACTGGAGCCCACCGAGCTTAAGTCTCTTTACGATGTAAACATCGCGGAAACGCTGGTAGATCTCATCATTATAGAATCGTAGAAATCGTCCTTTCTCACATACGGGGTCTACAATACTCCGTAAGACTTTTCTCTCGATCGCGACTAAGAGGTCAGAATGCTTTTTGCTAAGCACCCAAATCTCGGATCCATATGCAAGTACTGGTATGGCCATTGTCTTATATACCAGCATCTTGGATGTTATGGTTAAATTCCTGGATTTGAAGAGTCTTGACAGACTTAAGCAGGTTTTTGTTGGCTTTGAGCAATCTTGCGCGTATTTCTGGTTCGGCTGCTACAGTTGGCCCGAGATAGTTAAAGGATTGCACTTCTTTAAATTCGAGCTATATTATTTTAATTGATTAACCAATGTTGGATCTTCTATTCGCAGACGTGGCCACCATGTACTTTGTTTTGCTCTCATTTATGTGCAGCCACAGATTTCGTGCCTCCCGCTCGATCTAGGTAAAAGGTTCCTATACATCTCTTGGGTTACTACCAACGATATCGTCTGCATAAGCCATTATATGAATGGACTTATAGAGGATTGTTCCTCTCGCAGTTACGTCAGATCACTCACTCACTCGAATCACTTTCTTCAACGCCAGGTTGAAGAGGATGCAGGACATCCATCCCCTTGTCGGAGCCCATTTTTCCCAACATTTTTCCATCACCTGCTTAAGGGTGTAAATCTGATCAGTTGCTGATTTACCTGCGATGAAGCCACACTGGCATGGACCAATAATGGCTTTACTGTCTTCAGTTTACTGTCATCAGGTTCGGGTTGTGGCGGCGGTCTGTCCAAATGTGGTCTATCTGGTTGCGGTATCTCCAACAGCAGATACCCAGGTGACTTTATGGATATTTTTACGCGTAAACCTTGTTCTCGCAACGACCAAAATATTGCTTGTTGCCATCTCTGACATGACTCGTTGTCCATTATCATTAGTGTTCTCGTGTAAGCTATGTGTGCCAATATACTGCCTGAATACTGGTTCCCTACTTTCTTTTACATTCATATCCCCCAGAATGATTTTTACATCATACTGAGGGCAGGCATGGAGCTCCCGTTCGACTGATTCAAAGAATTCTTCTTTTTCATCGTCTGGGGAATCCTCTGTAGGTGCGTGAACGTTTATGAGGCTTATGTTTTTAAATCTGCCCTTCACGCGAAGGGTGCATAGTCGTTCATTTATTGATTTAAAGCCGATAACGGCTTAGCGTTATACTACTAAGCGGGAGATTTGAACTTTGAATCCGAGAAAAGCGCTTCAAACCATTTTCTCGGTACCACCTCTCGCGGATGTCTGACCAACTTCCATTAGAAATAAAATAATTTTCATGAAAGGCTTCTCAATTCACCTTTCGGAAATAGTTTTAAAAAATTTAAAGTCTCTTTCATTTGCATGCAAAAATAAAACACATGCAGCACGGAGTAAACAGGACCTGGATAACATCGTTAACTTAAATACGAAATTTTAGACTGAAATTTAAATAGGATCTGTTCTATGTAGGAAAAGGCATTTAGTATTGAGAACATATTTTATATATAATACATATAAATATATTTAAAATACATTTTAGCAGAATATCTAGTGAGTTTGGATAAATTCAAAAAAATCAAAAGATTCAGAAACGAACTTGAACAATTAAATATCTAAAACGGACCACCCTGTTTGTATGTCATAACAAACAACAACATTATAAAATCTTATCTAAGTGCTATTTGGTTGTGCTTCTATAACATAACGAAAAACATGGTATCACTATGAATTATTTAATTATTTTAAATAAATAAAGCTGTAAATGTCGCTAAGGTAATGAGCTACTGCTCGGTGCTTTTCTGTTTCACTGTTAAGTTTACATCACAGAACTGTAATATCACAGTTCATGCATCTTTATCTGCTTTCATCGCATATTTCCCATTTTTAGACCATGATAGTAGCATTAACATTCCAACAAAAACATTTATATATAGAGACATGTGGACCATGATGAGCAGCAATCACCAAACGGCACACACACAAGTGTTAACGCAATATAGTTAAAGAGCAGAAGTAATACATAATATGCCACGCTTCCACGAATCTTCTTTAATTCCCGTCTCATCAACGGCTGATATCAAGGTATCATCACCATCAGGCAGATCGTCTACTATATGGCTCTATCTATTCACTTATCGGACTGTCTGCTCTGTTGTCTGCTGTGCATTGCGGTGGCCATTACCACTCACAATAAAGTCGAGTTATCGTTATTAAACTTAGACTTACTGTCTAACCTAGATAGGTACGGGTTACCCTATCCACCTGTTTGACTGACGGACGGTCTGGCTGACTGACTGTCTGAATGTTAGTCATGTGATTGAATGATTTTTTGCCAAGCTTTTAAACTTTTACCATCATCATCGTCATCTTCGGCATCTTCATCGCCGGTTTAATCTCCTCGGAATCTTCTTCTTCATCGTCGTATGATCGTCATCGTCTTGTTCTTAAAATACCTTACTCATATGTTCCTCATGTGTTGTTTTCATCTAAATATTCTCGTCTTCTTTTGCTTTTTCGTGTGTTGTTTACCATCTTTGTGGCTGTGGGTGGCTGAGTATTCTTCGATTCACTTAAAATTAGTAAATTTTTGCATTCGTATTATATGGAGGAATGCAAATTAAAACAAACATTAAAAACCAAAACACACACGCACACTCACACACAATTCTATGTTTGGGTGTGTTGAAGATATTTTGTTATTTTTATCGTTTTTTTGTCCATACAAACGCAGTCAACGAGCGTACATAGTTCCACTTAAGGTCCGTCTAGTTCACTGCAGTACACCAACAACACTCCTCCACCTCTCTCATAACCGCATGCTCTTGGAAATGCTGTGTGCATTCTAGTGTGAAGCTCTAGGGCATTCTTTGTGGTCCGTTTAATTTTTGTGTCTCTATCAAAGTTTGCAGTGGATTCGTTTGGGATTGTGTTGTATTACATTACCAGAATAATGGTCGAATTTTTTGTTTTCGTTTTTCTCTCTCCCGAGATATTAAAATTTAATATTTTGCAGCTCTAATCGGGATCAACAAAGATTCGCTCTTTGAAGTTCGTAAAAACTTCGATGTAATTATCAACTGGAAAACCACAATGAGTGAATGAATGAACGAATGAAAAAGGAGCCATTGAAATTGAAATTGAAATTGAATTATATTGAAAAAATAAAAAGTTTTCAATAACAGTCAACTTAACAACAACTCCAGCCAATGTAGTAAGGATAAGTTCTGATTTGGAATTGGGCGTGAAAACCACCTTAAGTTTAAAATTTTCTCTAAACAAAAATGATATTATACCTTTAAGGGCAACATTTGAGTCTGAATCTTCCTTAATGTGGAAAGACAGGATGGATAAAAAGAAAATGTACAACTGCTCTCATCCATAAAAAATAGAAAGTCCAAGAGTTATCGGGATGTCAAAACCAAGTACTAGTTTTGGAGCTCAAAATGATGAATATTCCTCACAGGAGATTCATAAAATTATAATGTCTCTTAAAACTTCTACCTAATTATCGTATGATATGATTTGCAATAAAGTTTTGAAAAATATTTTGTACTATGTTTTTAATGGGATGAAGTATATTTTCAAGATTGGAATAACGAAAGGAGTTTTCAACAGAAGTGCTTGAGTTAAAAATCTTTATCACGTTACACAAAAAATGTGAAACTGCGAGTGACAACAATTACCGTCCTATTTCTCTTTAACCAGTTTTTTCTCAAGTTTTTTAAAAAGGAATAAAATCAAGAATGTTGTCCCTTTTGGATACAAGTAACTCCTTTAGTTTTTCTCAATTTGGATTCGGAAAAGGGAGATTGACTAGAAAAGCTGTCTTGAGACTGTGAAGAACTTTATAATAACTTGAGTGAATCTGAGATTACTGCTTCCCTGTCTATATATATAAAAATAAAAGGCTGTTCGTTGGTAACCGCATCATCCCAAATCACAAGGGCAGTTATTGAGTGTTTGTGGCATTAACCTTGAAAATCCATGCTTCACGCATAGATTCAATTGTATGTCGTCGGTTCCAGTGTGGGAAAACCATCAACTTTGTTTGTTTACGCACCAGACAACAAAACAAATAAAAAACAGTTTGCGTATCTTTTACGCGCGGTTGAAGTGAAACTTCTTTGATGTTCTGGGCAAAAATGTCGCCAAATGACCCTAAAAGACCCATCAAAGACCCTCAAAACCTCCAAAAGATTCTTTGATGTTCTGGGCAAAAGTATCACAAAATACCTCTCAAAAGACCCCCAAAAGTCCCCTAAAATACCCCCAAAAGGTCACGAAAAGACCATCAAAGGAATCATAAAAGACCCCCAAAAAAATCATTAAGGACCCCAAACGATCCTTAAAAGACCCACAAATGACCACCAAAAACCTTCAAAAGATCCTCAAAAGACTTCCCAAAAGACCCCAGAAAGACCTCAAAAGAAACCCTCAACAGACCCACAAAGGACCATCAAAAGACCCACCAAAAAACACTCAAAGGACTCTCAAAGACAAAGAATCACAAGAAGATCTTGAGAAGACGATCCTTAAAAACCCCCAAAAGATCACAGGACCACACAGAGGACCCACAAAAAATCCATCAAAAGATCCGCAAAAGACCCCCAAAAGACCCCCAAAAGACCCTCAAAAGACCCTCAAAAGAACCCCAAAAAAGGCCAAAATACCCTCAAAAGACCTTCAAAAAACCAGCAAAAGACCCTTAATCACATCACAAGAAGATATCCGGAAAAATATCGTTAAAAACCCCCTCATCAGAGGACCCACAAAAAAAACCTTTAAAAGATTCTCAAAAGACTTCCCAAAAGACCCCAGAAAGACCTCAAAAGAAACCCTCAACAGACCCACAAAGGACCATCAAAAGACTCCCCAAAACACCCTCAAAAGACCCACCAAAAGACACTCAAAGGACTCTCAAAGACAAAGAATCACAAGAAGATCTTCAGAAGACGATCTTTAAAAAAAACCCCAAAAGATCACAGGACCACACAGAGGAACCACAAAAAATCCCATCAAAAGATCCCCAAAAGACCCCCAAAAGACCCTCAAAAGACCCTCAAAAGAACCCCAAAAAAGGCCAAAATACCCTCAAAAGACCTTCAAACAACCAGCAAAAGACCCTTAATCACATCACAAGAAGATATCCGGAAAAATATCGTTAAAAACCCCCTCATCAGAGGACCCACAAAAAAACCTTTAAAAGATTCTCAAAAGACTTCCCAAAAGACCCCAGAAAGACCTCAAAAGAAACCCTCAACAGACCCACAAAAGACCATCAAAAGACTCCCCAAAACACCCTCAAAAGACCCACCAAAAGACACTCAAAGGACTCTCAAAGACAAAGAATCACAAGAAGATCTTCAGAAGACGATTTTTAAAAACCCCCAAAAGATCACAGGACCACACAGAGGACCCACAAAAAATCCATCGAAAGATCCTCAAAAGACTTCCCAAAAGACCCCTAAAAGATCCTCAAAAGACCCTCAAAAGAACCCCAACAAAGGCCAAAATCCCCTTAAAAGACCTTCAAAAACCAAAACTCATCAGAGGACCCACAAAAAAAACCTTTAAAAGATTCTCTAAAGACTTCCCAAAAGACCCCCGAAAGACCTTAAAAGGCCCTCAAAAGACATACAAAAGACCCCAAAATACCACCTAAAGGACCCTATTTTCAAATAGCTCTTCACAAAACAAAACGATACAAAAAAAATTTATTGAAAGTTGGAAAGCAAAAGGTCTGTCGGGTCAACTAGTTATTGATAGAACTATGGCTTTCGACATGGTGGATCATGTTTTATTAATCCAGAAAATACATAGGGCATGTTTCCGATGATTTGTTTATGATTAGTTTGGAAATAGTTATGATTCAAGATAAATTAAGCTCGGAAGAATCTATAAACATTGGCGTTGCTAAGGGTTCCAGGTTGGCACCTATTCTTTTTTTGTGAATTAACTTTTCGCTTAACGTTTTTTTTTATATATAGAGACTCATTGCCAAGGGAGGACTCCCTGAATGACTTGCGTCACCAAAATACCACCTAAAGGACCCTATTTTCAAATAGCTCTTCACAAAACAAAACGATACAAAAAAAATTTATTGAAAGTTGGAAAGCAAAAGGTCTGTCGGGTCAACTAGTTATTGATAGAACTATGGCTTTCGACATGGTGGATCATGTTTTATTACTCCAGAAAATACATAGGGCATGTTTCCGATGATTTGTTTATGATTAGTTTGGAAATAGTTATGATTCAAGATAAATTAAGCTCGGAAGAATCTATAAACATTGGCGTTGCTAAGGGTTCCAGGTTGGCACCTATTCTTTTTTTGTGAATTAACTTTTCGCTTAACGTTTTTTTTTTATATATAGAGACTCATTACCAAGGGAGGACTCCCTGAATGACTTGCGTCACGGCAATAAGTTGGGCTGAGCCCTTTATTAAAAATTCAAATTCAAAATAGAATAAAAATCAAAGGAATGTGATTTACAATACATCACATTCCTAACGTTTGTAGCCGGTTTCAATTTATTTTCTCAGAATTCTCCCCGATTCATTGAAAAAGCAATACGAAACTAAAACGACGCGAGTCCAAATACTTTTATCAATGAATCATGGTCAGGGAAAAGTACAAAAAACTTTGACCAAGAAAATATGACAAATCTTAAGAAATAATGTAAATAATATATTTTTTTTTTTTTTTAATAAAACAGCTTATGAGCACTTCATCCTTCAACCTTCATCCTTCAGGAAGTTGTGAACGGCTAATTTGAAGGCCTGCAGATTATACGATTCGGGAAACACGGGCTCGACCAATTGATTCCACATCGAAGAGACTCTCGGAAAAAAGGAGGATTTAAAGTGTTGGGTTCTACATGAAAAACGTTTTAAGGCAAACCTATGTTGATTGGTCCTTAATGAGTGTTTACGTTACTGACAAAAGGACCTGGAACTAGAGAACGGGTTTCTAAAGAACATTTACCGTTGTAAAATTTGTAGAAAACAGATAAAGCTCCTACATTTCGTCTGTACTCCAAAGTATCAAGAGACGAAGTAATGGTTACATCGTTTATCAAACGAATAACTCTATTTTGAACTCCATCAAGATGAACCAAATGCGATCTAGGAGCCCCACCCCACACATATGAATTAAATTCTAAAATTGGTCTAACATAAGATTTATATAATCTTAATACTGCAGACGGAGTGAAGTAGAAGTTTCAACGTCTTATAAAGCCTAAACATTGGCTAGCTCTTTTTGAAATTTCAAAAATATGATCCTTCCAGGAAAGATCACTTGATACTTTTAAACCTAACAACTTAAGTGATTCTGATCTCGCAAACCATTTATAACAGGTGAAACGTAATGTTGAACTGTCTTCTGAGAAAAAAGACTAGACTGAAATTTATTTGGGTTAAATTCTACTCTATTAGAAATGCCCCAATCAAGAATGACTTGAATTTCGACAGAATTGTCGAATTCATTAATTTACGCGAACCAATCAAGCGAGAATTGCATTCTTTTTTACTAACAAACTCCATGGAAGCCGATAACGTCGTATCATCAGCAAATGAGTGGATATCACAGGTTGTAGAAGACAACAGGTCGTTGATATATATCAAGAAGAGCGTGGGCGACAAGGATGACCCTTGAGGCACGCCAGCATTGATCTTATGCGAAGATGAGGAAAAACCATTCAATACCACTTTTATTTTGCGGTTCCATAAATAATCCTCAATCCATGTAATGAGAGAAAAAGAGGTAAATTAATAAAAAAATATTGGTTATTGCTGTCAATATATAGGACTTAGAAATTCTGTATAAATGGTTTTTTGTACATAGTATACTCATTATAGGTGAAAAAACCAAATTCAACAATTTCGCGACAATTTAGTTGACCTAAATAAAACTTAAATGATAGTTAAATTTACAAGCTAACTTATAATGTCAACACAAAGTATTTCGTTGGTTGCTTCAATATCTAACGTGTTGGTATTTGGGAATAATTTTGAATAGAAATTTAAGCTGAAAAGATAACGCTTAGAATTTTTACCATACTTAAATACCGTTTTGAGAGAGTCTCACCTCAGCCTTTATTGTAGCCAGTCTTATTACCTCAGCCTTTATTGTAGTCAGAATATTTTTAAATTATTTCATAATGATTCATTTAGATCTAGGCTATATGGTTTGGGTGGTACTCACTCTAATAAAATCCCACCTTTGCTTATAAAGCAAAAGCCTGCTATTCAAAGTGTGTGCAGAGTTAACCTCAGAACTCATAGTTTTGAGTTATTCAGGAACCTTCAAGTTGTCCCTCTTAAGCATTTATATTATTATTAAGTTTTGAAAACATTTTTTTTTAAATCCGTATGATGATTCCCATTATTTACGTGTTAATAACTTGAATTTAGTTATTATATAGTATTGTGGCTGACCGCCATCAGTAGAATAGGGCGAATAAAACAGAATGCTCTAGAACTGCAGAATGCCGTAATTATCTCTGACTGGTGGAAGTGCGATCAAACCTCCACGTGGTGGCCGCCGGTAATTTTTCTCCAAATACAGGAAAAGCTAAATAATCCCTTCAACCCAAAATCAGGATACACTGAATAACGACGACGACCACGGCAACGAAAACGGAAAAACGATTTAAGAATTTTTTCATAGAGCTGTATAGAGCTCGAGCTAGGTGAATATTAAGAGCTCAGAAGATATGAAAAACAGTTCGCCGGCGAAATAAAGCAGCCTGGGTGAAGAATCTCGTCTGTGAACTAGAACTGTACATAGAGCGAGGGCCGTACCAGGCGCGGAAGTTCTACCAAAGAATCCGCGGTATGACGCAATTTACACCGCATTTCACATACTGCAAAGACAAAGAGGATAATCTGATCGCCGATGTCAAAGGCATCATAGAGCGATGGGAAGAGTACTTTCATGAGTTGCTAAATGGCCAGCTAACTGAGGAATTGGAGGCTCCACCAATGACCGAAGACCAGACCACGCTGCCGGCTCGCAAATAGTAAGGCCCAGGGATCTGATGGTATCCCAGCGTAGCTAATTAAAACACAATGCAATTCATGAAATATGAGTGCAAGTATGGAAGATGAAGCGATGCCAGAAGACTGGCGAAGAGGCTTACTGTGCCCTATACATAAGAAAGGAGGTATCACAACATGCAGCAATTATCTTGGTATAACGTTGTTGAGTACCTCGTATAAGATTTTCTCCTATATCCTTTAAGACAGGATACGCTAAAGTCCATACCAGTGTGGCTTCATCCCAGCCAAATCAACAACTGGTCATATTTACACCCTCAAGCAGGTGATGGAAAAATGTCTAGAGTTTCTAAACTCACAACACTATATTAGGATAGACTTTAAGACCGCCTATGATAGCATAGCCAGAATAGAACTTTATAAAGCCATGAGAGAATTCGGCATCCCAAATAAACTGACACGACTATGTAGGTTGACCATACCTATGTTATAAGCCAAGTAAAAATATCCGGATTACTATCAAACCCATTCAACTTCTATAACGGGTTCCGACGAGGGGATAGACTAGCCTGCGTCCTCTTTAAGCTGGCGTTGGAGAAAGTGATCCGCAACTCTAACGTAACGGCGAGAGGAACAATCCTCTATAAGTCCATTTAGTTACTGTACAGGAAGCTTTCATCCAGATCCAGCGGGAGGCATGAAATCTGGGACTGTACATTAATTAGAGCAAAACAAAGTACATGGTGGCCACGTCTGCGAGTAGAAGAACCAACATTGGTCCCTCAATTAAAATAGTGGAGCGCGAATTTGAAGTAGTGCAATCCTTTAACTATCTCAGGTCAACTGTAGCAGCCAATAACAACATGAAACCAAAAAAAAGCGCGCAAAGCCAACAAAGCCTACTTTAGTCTGTCAAGACTCTTCAAACCGAGAAATTTAACCATAACATCCAAGCTGTTGGTGTATAAGACAATGGTCATACCAGTACTTACATACGGATCCGAGAAATGGGTGCTTAGCAAAAAACATTCTGACCTCTTAGCCGCGTTCAAGAGAAAAGTCTTACGAAGAACTGTTGCCTCCGCATATAAGGAAGGACGATTCCGGAGACTCTGTAATGATGAGATCTACGAGCGTTATCGCGATGACGACATCGTGAAGATAATTAAGCTCGGAAGGCTCCGGTGGGAAGAACACCTAGCTCGCATGAGCTCGTGAAGTCCTTTCTCTAAAGTTAAAGAAACAATTGAGTTTTGAAAGAGGTTTACTACAAGCGATGTTCGTCGATATTTCGGCTATACCAACTTCGGTATTGGTGATTGATACTTCGTTGGACATGTCATTGTGAGACAAATAAAGAAATATATGACAGAATAAAAAAGTAGGCTCACATATTCGATAATACAAAACTGCTGAAAAGGAGAAGGACTGCAAGAAAGCAGTCATTCAAAATGCCGGAGACCTTTCTTAAATGCAGAAGCCGTTCATTCGAAAAGATTTTTAATTATATAAGCTACAAGAGAAAAACCAAAAATTGATCAAACATTCTTGCAAGGAATTCACCATACACAAGAAAATCTTATTTACTAGCAAAACTTGATATAAGAAATACGTTCAACCCTGTAAGGTAAATAGACATCTCTTGAATACATTGGGAAACTTTTCAGGATTTCAGGATACCTCCTGCGGATTATCCACAGCTATCTAAAAAAGTCAAGAACCATAGATGAACATTTAAGGGAAAACATAAAATATGGAGAGCATCGCTTAAAGTTCGATAATAATAATAATATAAAATTTGGCGCGTCTGATCGTTGTGGACCATCTTATTGTGCGTTATATTGTTATATGTTTGCACACAAATTAAGGGGGCCTGATCCTCAATAGTCTGTCGCGCCGAATATTATTATCCGAAGGCCGAATTGTGAAGCTTTCCGTGATAATTATTATTTTTTTACGTTTGTCAGATATTCACGAGAGGTTGGGCCGTGAAAATTACTTTTGTTTTTTTTTTTTCTGAGATTTGAGATTCAAAGCTCTCGCTCAGAAGTGCAACGCACTAACCACTGGAACCACGGCGTCCATAACCTCATAGGAAAACAAAATTATCGAGATCACCGTCTAAAGATCGATACTATGATGTAGTACTGCGGTCATATCCTATGCATTAAGATGCCAAAAAACTTTCGCCGGATCAGTATGCAAACGACATCGTTACGGTAAAAATTGCGCGACGCGATGAAGTTGCTCAGTACGTCTTGCCAAGAGGAACACATTTAACGACTAGCTACGTAATTGTATTGCTCATCAATAGGCTGCTCATCACTGGGGATGCAAAACACACGAGTATTTTTGCCTGTATGTATATATTGATTGCTTGGGCTACGACGAAACGGATCCCTACCATTGTCAAGATAATCTTTAATCTCAACTTAAAGATTTATTCCTCCGATAATCTGACACTCAGGTTGAACAATGTACAACCTAAAGTTGAATAATGCCGCTGCATTCCAAAGAAGCCATCTGCTTCTTGCCTTTTCCTTTAGATTATTATCAAGTTATCTGATGATTAAGTTAATATTTATTAATTTGTTTATCTTGCTATCTTGCGTTCATTCTTTTGTTATTTGCGAGAGGTGGGCTAATGTTTCTTTGAACTTTTGTTATAAGTGACGTAACGTTTTGGTTTGATAATATTCAAATTTTATTAATAATGACCTGCTAGTCGAATACAAACAAATACTGGTTTCAATCTAATGTGTCATGTTCGATCTTTGTAAAGAAATTTAAAAATAATTATTATTAATTTATTTTGTTGCTGTCTGGTAGATTATTAAATTTAATATTTTATTTCCCATTGATTCGATTGTGTAGCGATGTAATTCTTTCAATTTCGGTTGAGCTGAATCAAAGTTAAGCTGAGTTGGAGGAGAAGCGACTCCTGACTATAGACTGGTCTACAGACAACCAAAAGTTTAGAAATAAATTGCTTTTATCACGATGCACTTACTACTGCTTAACCGCAATATTCTAGAAATTCCTTGATATAATTCAAAAAGTAGTCATTCTAACATTTTAACATTGTGCAAAGATTATTGGCTAAGTCATCAAGTTATTTCCAGAAGGTTGTGTGCCAACTTCCTTTGAACAGGGACGAGAATAATTTTTCAGACCCATTAATTGGTATCAACAATAGTAAACATTATTAAGTAACCATTCATCTGGAAAATTAATGCTGGAAAAACAAGAACGTCTGGAACTGGTTTAAAACTATCTTGTACGATAGTTTCATGGTGTTTGTTAGTCGGAAACTGATGTCACATTAAGCAGGAAAGAGGACTAAACAAGGTACTCTGTTTTAGCTGTACAATCTCAAAGTAATCGAACCCACAACAACAAGAATATACGAGAGTTGCATGTTGTATTTCGGGATTGGGCAGCCTAGTGCTGTCACATGGTAGCTGATGTCTCTATCCTAAAGGGCATTTTGTTTTTTATATTGATTTTAAAACTTTATTTCAGTGCAAAAATGGAACTAAATCGTGAACATTTCCGTGCGATTATTTTTTACAACTTTTGACGCGGAGTAACTCAATAATAGTGCATTAATGAACTTAATTATACTTTTAGCGATGAAGCACCATCATGTACCAGGCCTTATCGATGATTTACAGAATTTAATCGTGGACGCTCAACGCTAAGATTCGTGAAGTTTGTCCAAAATCGGTTGTTGTTCCGGAAAACATATATGCTGTGCTGTGCTGTTACTGCCAGATCATCATGTGACATATCGTGCGTTTAAGGCATCTTTTGGCATTAGTGGAACCAGCATACATTGAATATTGCATGAACATTTGGCAGTCAAAAAGATTTGTTCGCGGACGGACAGACGCCGACGACGATTCTCCACCACGACAATGCGAGTTCTCACACATTGCCAGAAACAATTGGAGTGCTCAAAACATTAAATTAATGGGTAGTCCGCCATATAGTCCTGATTTTGGATTTCTTTTTGTTCCCGCAAATCAAAAATAAATTTCGAGGTAAAAGTTGTACGGTACCTGAAGAAGCGGTTGATCCGTTCAAAATGCATGTTTCAGAGGTACCTCAATTGGAGTGGAAAATGGTCTTCGAAAATTGGTTCAAACGCATCCAAAAGTATATTGATCTTCATGGAAAATACTTTGAGAAACAATAAAGCATTTGCGATAAGTAAATAAAGGCGACCCTCGTATCACAGAGCACCCTGTCAGTTGAGCAGTGGTTAGACAGTTGGTTTCCACTTGGAGGACAACTGTTCTGGTTCGAATTCCGGCTCGTCCAAATGAAGCGTAAATTCTCTAGGACATTAAGTCTTTCCATGTGTCCTGATAATTTGTTTTTAATTTTTTTTTTTGGGTTTTCGGGTTTCTTGTCCAGACAAGTCATAAGACAAAATAAGCAAAAAAACAACCCATAAAAATAAAATTTTTTCATGTAATCCCTTTAATCGGAAATACACATGTGTGCAAGTTATGAATAAAATCGGGTTACTTTTTAAGAAAAAAAATTTGGGAGCCCCTCGATCACTCCATAAATTTTACAGAAAGTTTTGTCCATCGGGAATACACATGTGTTTAAAATTTGAAGAAAATCATGTTAATTTAAAAAAAAATTACATGGGCGCCCATCAGGCTTCAGGGCCCGATCACTTCAAAAATTTTAAAAAAAGTTTTGCCCATCGGAGATACACATGTGTTTAAAATTTGATGAAAATCAGGTTAATTTTAAAAAATGTATATAGGCACCCTTCATTCCTGAGGCCCAAGGGTCCCCAAATTTGAATAGAAAGTGTTGTCACCGGAAATACACATGTGTGCAAAACTTTAGTGAAATCGGACTTTGGGAAGTGGGTTAAAAATTTGTCGCAAGATTCCACGATAAACAAACACAAACACGCGAGGTTAGTATTTTTAAAAAATACAATAAAATATCTCTGCTGTACAATACATTTTGTAAAGAATCGTGTGATATGGCATCAGTCACACGTATTTATGTATTTGTTGCACAATTATAATAATAATAATATTTTGGCGCGAAAGACCATTGTGGTCATAGCTTACCGCGACCATTTGTGTTGTGCGTTACATTGTTATATGTTTGCACACAAATGAAAGGGAGCTACAATTTAATATCGTATCCGAACGGCGAATTGGGACAAGTTATTACTCTCGGCATTTGTCAGACATTAGCAAGAGGTTTGGCCGTGAAAAATACATTTTAGTGTTACTGGGATTAGAACCATGAACATCCTGCTCAGAAATTCATGCACTTATCCACTGAGTCACGGCGCCCACATCTGTTGCACAATAGCAATGTAATAATTAATAATTAAGAACTCATATAAACTGCGATGGAGGTGTTTCTTTAGATAGGGCTTTTCATCCTGAAAGTCTAGACAAATTTATCCTAAATTTATATACAGTTGGCAATTGCTGTTAACAAAAAAAAAAATAAAAAATAAATAAACAGCAGCTGCAGCGATACATAATAATATATATAATAAATCATATATAAATAAAAATAACTGTTCAGAACGACAATTTCGTTCATTCTTCTTCAGCGAAACATAAACAATGGATGTAGCTAAGACTACAAATATAGATTAGCTGATTAGCAACACTTTACTTCAAGTAGAGTACCGCATACACCAGCGCGAGTAGTTAGAGGTTAAGGTAAAAGAATCAATGTTGTTGATGCACAGCGAAAAAAGAACATAGTGTCTTTTTAAAAAAAAAAATTCAATAAATCGCCAAATCTCGTCTTGGTAGTTGTGTGTGTGTTTTTTGTGATAAGAGTGATGTAACTGACAGACTATCAAAGTCGACTGAAATTTTTGATCGACACAAAACTGTGAAAGGGCTAAAGTATTGGTGGTTAGGTTTTTCAGACATCCCTCATCTGAAAGATAAGATGAAAGGTATTTGTATTACTTTTTATACGATACCAATTTAACCCCGAACATCCACCAAACAACTTAGGAAAATTCATTTTTTTAAAAAATCACTCATTTATATGAAATACCACATGAAAGGTCAAAATAGCTAGCAAATATTTTCGTTGTTAACTGCATGTTCAGAGCACGAATGATGTGTGCAATATATGTACTAAATGCATGATTTCTGACACTTTTTAATTAGCTTAATAGTCAAGATTATATTCGAGTACTCTATTGGATTGTTTACTAGGCAGAAGTCCAATGTAGCGCAGTCTACTCTAATTGCGTTTTTCATTGTGAAAACAAGGCTAGTCTCTTTAGTTATTTCGGGCACATTAACAAACCTACTTAAATAGTACAAGTATAAGAATAATAGAAGAAGCTATGACTTTCTTCATGAACTATTAGACATGTATCAATTAATAATAAAAAATCACAAGACAAAGTTGCCTTGGTATTGGCCTTGCGTTCACCACTACATGGTATTAGGGTGCAAATCACTTAAATCACGTGCTTAATTCTAGAAAACAACCTTCATTTCCAACAGATGCTACTACTATCGTTTGTAGTAAGTACTTCGTTATCATATTTGTCTCTACAACCGGGTCCTCTCATATAAAATCTCTCCACCGATCGCGATGTCGTACAGTTTGACATTTCTAACGTAGGTTTTTGCAAAGTAGAAAATTAAAACGAAGATTGCAAGAAAGTTCCGCAAAAACTTCTGAAGGAAAAGATAAGTTTCGAATAAGAAAGAATAATCTAACACGCCGCCATAGACGTACACATTAAGGTCATGTAGCAAATCAGAAGTTATGCATAAGGGAACTAAGTCTTCAATTCGACTTAACAAAGGAGACATTATAGGGAAGGACTACCAAACATCCGTCAAATAGAATATCGTGTAACGAAAAAATTGTTGCCACTAAAGCATCCGCAGATAGAATTAAGAAATAAACAGGAAGTGTTAATTTTCTGTTAATGGTATTTCAATGACCAGAAGTGAATTTGGTTTTATTTTCCTGAAATATTAGGTTCTCTATCGATTATGCTTTATGCATTTAACAGAGACATAGGCCAAGTGACAAAAACAAGATATCTTAGCATGTTCTACACCGGTTTTAGAAGTTTTATTCTTGCGATTGATATGCGATCAGTGGCATAACCCGTTCTTCACATAATGTCAAAGTATTTTTAGATGTTCACACATTAAATCTGACAAATTAAAGTCCCAAAAAATCATTGTTAATAATTATCAACAACTTTTTAGCAATTAAATTGTACAATTCTTTGTCTACCTCTAATGTTAAGAGATTTTAGTTAAGCTTTTCACAAGAACATAAGACTTCTGGATACCACCTTAGACAACGTAGATGCGAATTTTTTAAACTTGAACTGCATCGCGAATCAGAAGGAAGCACCAAGTGCGGAGGTTTTATAAAAGAGTTTGCGGGAAAATACAATATACACAGGGTTTCGCATACCACAAGGACAAAATTGCTCCGAATAATCTCACTTAACACAAACCCTCCGGCTTGTACCTCTATTATGTTCTAACGGCTGTAATTAGAATATGTACAGATTGCTACACATGGCTAACAGCGTCGTTGGTTCACTGCAGCATATCCAGCCTTAGAACTGCCATCCTTTGATATAATAGCACCTCTTCTTCATCCTTCATTCTATAGCTTAAGTCTTAGTTTAAGTTTTTAGATTTAAGATATTTTGGTATTTTTTTGTATTTCCAACATTAAGCTGTAAACTTAAATACATTTATGAGATCTACAAGCGACATAGAGCACTAACATGATTTATACCACAGTTATCTTTATTGAGCCTTGACAGACTATAGTAGAGGCTCTAAGCGGCATTGCGCGTATTTTTATACAGTTGACCGGATATAGTAGAGGGATCGTGTCTGACTACCTTACTCTTTTGAGCGAGTTTGTTTGAATGAAATTACTTTACTTACAAGAACTAGAGAAATGGCAATTCAACTAACTTATTATGTACTAATAAATAAATCAAAAAAAAATACTTATTAGCATTTAAATTTGCAACCGTTTGCAATTAAAATGTTTCCAGCATTACAAGAAACTTACTACATGATGCGATCACCTAACCGCAATGCCAATGTAGGCAAAGAAGGTCAAATCTGCACTAAGTTGCGGTAATTTTTGTTATTGATGGTCAGCGTATAACAGAAAAAGTCGGATCATTTCGCTGTAACTTCAGAGCAATTCAAATTATGCTTCCGCATAAGAAGAAAAGGACACCAAACCATAATCATTTTCTTGCGGTGATGTTATTTTAGATTGGCATTTTATTAAATAAGTTTTCCAAATTTAATTAAATTTGTAATAATGAATGAATTACTTTTAAATTTAAGTGGAAATGTCTAAATCATCAAATAAGTCTTATAGAGTTTAAAAAAATTATTTTGATCATCATCAAGTTTGTTTCTTAAGTCTTTTGTTTTTTATTACGAAGCAGGAAATACAAATATTTCTAAGCAGTGGATTATTAGTGAGTCTTAAATGAGTGAAGTTAAGGGCTGGTAATATCTGAAAAAATTACTAAACTCTAAACTTTTTGATGACTATGGCTTTAGAGAAATTGATTCTAGATTCTGTTGTAACATTACGAAAAACAATATTCTTTAAGGCAACTTCTAGATACCTTAAAGATTATGACACTTCAAATTTCTCTTTAAGTCTTAGCCGCGTCTGAGAATAAGCAAGTTCATTCTGGATGTTTTAAAACGGCGATATTTAAAAGTGCAACCCTGTATGCGCTCAGCGAAGAAAATTTTTTTTGGATTTATAAGAAAGTTTGACGTGTTTGAGAAATCTGAACGACGTTGATTGAAACAATCAGAAGACTTTGACATATAACGAAAAAGTTCAGTTGTGTGCAAAAATATCACACGCACAGCACGAATGGAAGCAAGAGGCTAGGCCGTGGACCACAACGGTATCTCGCGCCAAATATCATAGTAACGAAAGGCTGATAAGCCCTTACCTCGGCCGATGTATCGAACTCTATTATCTATTATCTATATATTTATTTATAACAATTAAAAATTACAGACTTTCTGCATATAGTACAGCTTTAGGAGATGCCTCGCATTTTATAGAACATAATCTAAAGATGGTTATAGATAGATGTCATAGATGTTGAATTAGCGGGAAGATCTGGATATCTTTACTTTATTTTAACACTGATTTGGTGTTAACCTACATAGTCATATCAGTTCATTTGGATCTCTGGCTTTTCCATTATAGGCGACTTTAAAGTCTATAAGTAGATGTAGTGAGTTTTGGAACTCTTGATATTTTTCCATCGCCTGCCTAAGGATGAAAATCTGATCACTTGTTAACTTGCTTGTGATTAAGCCACACTGGTGTGTCTTGAAGAATAAGGGAGACAATTTTATATGCGGTACTCAAGAACCATGATGATTTTTGCGCGTTGTGATATTTTCTTGCTTATGTATGGTGCACAGGAAGTCAGTCTTCTGGTATAGTTCTGTCCTCCCATACTTGCAATATAAGTTTAATGCCTTGGTGTTCTACAGATTTAATCAGCTCCGCTGGAATCTCAGGCCTTATTATTTTGAGCCCATTTATCTCTCTGCTAACTTTGTCTATGTTTGGTGGCTGGATCCCTGTGTGGTCCTCGGTCATTTTTGGAGCTTAAATTCGCCAGTTATGTGGCCATTTATTAACTCATGAAGGTGCCCTTTCCATTGCTTTTGAGGTGGGCGATCAGATTACCCTCTTTTTATGTTATTTTATGTAAGTAACTTTTAAACGGCAAAGACCAGCCGAACGAGGAAGTGCTTTTTCATAATGTAACTGAGCAAAAATTTTTAAAAATATTCCTATTACTATTTTTACTTTATTTTCCTTAAATGAGCTCAATGTATTTGAATCCTTATTTGAATTATTCGTGTGCACTTTACAACTAACTAACTATGCACATTAAAGTCACTTTCATTCAAGTCACTATGGTTTTCATCACTGCAGAGAAATACAGACCTAAGACAATCAAGCGATGGAAATATTATGAAAAACCAGCCGAATAGTACGATGGAATGAAAAATCCAGCCAATGGTCAATATTTGTTTAAAAACTTAAGCACAAATCTACCGGAACATTCCCGATTTGTAACAACCGAATAGAGAAACCGATTAATATTACCATTGCCCAGCCATACTTTATGGGATTGTCGGCGACCACTTACATAGAAAATTAACCGTAAAAGAATAAACAATATTTTAATGATCAATATTGATTGGCAAGCTTAGCTGTAATTTCTGAAAACATTCCTTATACAGCTAAGTCAAGGTAGCATGAAGATTTACCGCAAAATATATGTTGGTAATATATTAATTAATATGTAGAGACTTAATTACAGGCAAATGAAACCACCAGAGTATATATATATGTATATTATATTCTACATACATATATGTTATGCAAAAAATCGAATTTAAGCAATCTAGTACAACTTTTTTGAAAAGTAAATACATAAATGAAAAATAATAAAATTCTTAAGACTATTTAACTTCAAATTTAGTTCTTTCCACTCACTCGCGTAACTAGCATTGAGAAATATGTTTAACATCATTCATCACATTAATGATCAAATAGCACGAAAAATGGACAGGGTATCATCATTAAAAATCATAACTCTCCGCTTAAATCGAAAAGTGACACTTTTCCAGTAGAGTTGCGCTAAGTTGCTCGATTTGGCCAGAAAACAAGAACCAACACATATATTGGATATGAGTACACTATGAATTGGCAACGACTTAATGGCTGCACGAGTATCCAATCTGACATTTATAGCCCAGAGTAGTCTATCTGTGGTGGCTCTTGATGCTTTTTCGAAAGGTTATTGCATTTCATCTCCTCCTCAACACACAGACATCATGGAACTTCGCATGTGCTTATGTAACGAGCGTGCAGAATTTACTCGTACTCGTGTGAATGTATGTAAATGGCTTAACGGAAAATAATATGGACTTACTTTTAAATTGGATCATCCTTTGAATGCGGACACACACGCGCCGCTTTGATGCGAGTCGAGAGCCGAGGTAATAAACAGAAGCGACGCTGCCAATGATGAACTGCACAGATGATAGCCCCGCAGGAATGATGATGATGACGCGGAAGATTGGTTTTATTCGATTTGTTGGTTTGGTTGTTTACGAAATGTACCAGCGCACAGTCCAATGCAAAATTGAAAGTACTATCCACTGAGTTTGTTGAATCGACAAAATTTTCAGAAGCGAAAAAAAGTCAACAAAGAACAGAGAACAGATACAACATGCAATTCACTTCAGTTTGTGTTGAAATATTTCAAAATTCTATTTTAAGTTTTTGTTTCTGATTGTCTAGTTCTGTGGGAACTCACACATTCGCATTGCGTTGCAATTCGACATTAGCTGTTAAGCAAAAGCGAGTGATTTATTGCCTGCTTAGCGGGGCGACAAGAATTACAACAACAAAAAACTTTGCCACTAGGTTACACATTCAACACCCCGTGTTTGGCGTAAGGGTTCTATTGCAAGATCACTTAATTACGATCGTCCTCATCGATGGACGAATCTAATTTTTAATTAGTAATTCGGATGATTTACAGGTCGTCAAAGAGTAGACGATATACACGGCCGACTTGTACGCACAGTGGGAAATGTTTGCGTTTTTTCGTATCTACCAAAAATTTACCAATTAACCATACAGTAGGAAAATAATTTCGTCTGACGTATAGAAAAACAGCTTAAAATTCGCTGCTTTTACGAAAATTACAACAAATCACTTGCAAAAGTTTGTTAACAACACGAAACAATAGGAAATGTTTCTCACAAGAACTCACAGGACAATATCCAATTTTTATTCAAATTAAGAAATAATCCAAACACAAAAACTCAATAACTGATCGGAGTTAAATTTTAATTTAATTTACCGCACGAAGATGAAATAAGGAGAAGAACGTCTTGCCACGATCGTAACCAACATTTGAATGTTTCAGTTGAGAAAAATGCAGACAACCTTTAGTAGTTGGAGGCTCAGCTGAGGATGGGATGGTAGCGAAGATGTGTTGCTGCTGCTGCTGCTGATGGGAGGTAAAAACAAGCAACAAAACAAAAATACATGGAGGGAGCAAAACCTCTTTCAACCACAATAACAATAACAACACAACTCTGAGCGCTAAAATGTAAGATGAATTTAAATCTGGCGATGTGCGGCGATCGTGAGTCTAGTCATTTGCAGACGGACAACAGCATATCGAGCAGCATATACGAATACGAGTACATCAAAGTGAAGATGAGCAAACGAATTTTTAACAGAGCGAAGATCGTGTCTGTTAAGTGAGTCGTCTCTTCGTTGGCGTTAAAAGAGATTGATGCCCGCATGCTCTGCGATTAGACCGTAAAAGTGATTTGATGATATTCAAAGCACTCCGCTTGCGACTCTGCTCAGGATGATCGTAATCACCATTCACATGGAGAATTCAATTCATTCACAGTTTATTTTGTGCGATGATCTTAGAAATCATAACGATCACAACGATGATGATGATAATGACGATTATCAAGACGAAATGCTGATCGCTGTCGTCGTCGTGATCGACGCGTCACTTGTCAATGCTATCATCACGATTATAGCAGAGGATTATTTGTAGTACCAATTTGTATCAACTGAGAAGAGTCAGAGAAAAGTCGCCGCTTTTCTGTACACTTGTGAATACTTGCAAAATCTCTCAGGATAGTTGCGGTCAGAGACTCACGCCATCGGAAGCGGTTGAAGGCAGTTTACCAGAAGCACAATGGATGGATAATGGTACGTTAGCTATGCTCTATGTGCAGTGCTGCAAGTTATTGATGCAAGTATTAACAGAAAACCATTGATATAAGAAACTTTTCAGCCAATGCTGTATATTTAACAGTGGACGTTTAGTAAATTAGTTTTAGTAATATTTTGATAACATTTTAGTAGGTTAGGTTAGCTTAGGTTAAGTTGGCGGTCAGTGAAACCCAACCACTTAGACCAGCAATGGTCCGTTGTGATACCACACAGATCAGGACAGTTTCCCTCCACCTACACGTTGAATCAAATAGATCTTCGAATGAAGCGAAGGACATTGCTGATATCAGTGTTGATAAGATCATTAGTGTCGTTGTAGAATAAAACTCCCATATGGAGTTTACATTTCTGTGAGAGGGCTGGACAAGTACAGAGAAGATGGATAATGGTCTCCTCCTCCTCCTCAACCATGCAGCTCCTGTAGAAGTCATTCGAGAAGACCTGTAATAGCACAGATGTTCGATCTTTTTTGCGAGATCAAACACTGGGAGCGTTTCGAATCCAGCTTGGGCCAGATCTGCTGTGTCACTATACAGGTTGTACCGTTTGACCACCTACGATTAGTTTTATCAATAGCAGCCCGCTTTAACATGAGTTTACATGTAGCGATTGGTATGCCTAGAGAACCATATTTAGGTAAGATGGATAGCGTTGTTCCTTGTTTGGTGAGTTCGTCAGCCATACAGTTACCCGGAAGATCTCTATGCCCCGTCATCCAATACAGGTTGATATTAAACTGCTCCGCCATTTCCCTAAGAGATGATCGGCAATTAAGAGCTAACATTGAATTTGTAGGGAGTGATTCCACAGATTTCAGCACGAGTTGGCTTTTTGGGACTATGCCGATATCCTTAGCGGATATGACGTAACTCTTCAGCCAAGATAAGGCTTCACTAATATTTGAAACAGTAAGGTTTGTGCTTAGAATGTAATCAAAAATTAACTCACCTTTATCGTTGCTGTCGGAACCAGGATCCAGTAGGTGCCTATGGGAGTCTCTAGTTGCGCCGCGGTGAAATCTCGATCGCTGAAGTTTGGAGTAAAAATACATTAAGATTACATTTCACTAATATGCAGGATCTAGGGTTACTTTTATCTGTCACATATAGTGAGTAATATCCAGGAACCCTGAGTCCATGAACCAGCTTGTTAACAATTCATGGTTCCTGGATCAGGACGATGTCCACTCCATTTTTCAGCAGACCTTTCAGCAGACGGAGAAGATTAGCTTAATGCGGCCTTGATGCCACCCGCCATCGCAGGCTAGAGAGCTTCAAATTGACCAATTCTACTGTTCGGTTAGAGTTCGGTATATCGCTAAAAGAGCTTAGAGATGTGGCAGTGGAGCTGGTATTATGTACCTCGGTATGCTTGGAAACCGGAGCGGTTTCCTCCACAATCACATTGGATTGTACGTGGAGTCCTTGGTGGCCCGCTTACTGTCCTTGTCGACAAAGGCCTGAGCCCATTTGAGTTTCGCAAACTGACTCAGAGTTCTGTTGGTCTCCGGAATATTTCCGAGGGCCTTCAGTGTCCAAGATCCTTGTAGTGTGATCTGGGTGGTGTGCGTTATTGTCAACGTCCATTGCCAGATGCGCCTTCAAGGTTGGCGTCTGTAGTAGGGGGAGCTACCTTGTTACCTGCAGCGGAAGGCTATGAAGTGCCACAATCCTGCGACTCCAGGTTGAAGGCATGCCTTTAATGGCCCTCTTGCGGTTATAGGCAGTAGATGAACCATTGCCTTTAGTTACAAGGGCACTTCCGGTAGATAGCAAGGTGCTACCGTGCTACCGTCCGGCTTAGAAGTGGAACCGGTCTTTGAATTTATTGGTTCTAGTTTGCTCGAACTAGCTTAGCTTCCTATACAAAATAAGACCCAAATACTTGGCTTTATTGGAAAATGTTAAGCTTGTACCTTTAACAGAAGGAGGGTCAACATGTGGGATTTTGTAAAGAGGACAAGTTCAATTTTGCGCGGGCTTGATCCTAAACCGCAGCGATCTGCCAAATTTGTTAGCTTGTTGAGGGCATTTTGCAAGACTTCTATTAAGGTGTTAGGGTACTTTCCTGAGGCAGCAATAGCAACGCATAAACAATAGAGTTAAATTTAAAACTCAATGCTGTCTTCTGTCGTCCAAGCGTAATTAAAACCTCCAACCTTTATCCTTGAATGGATCTTGCATCGAAGAATTTTTTATAATGTACACACGCTAAAGAAATTTACACCCATATAGTGCTTAGCACAGCGTGCGCGTTAGGAAATTAGGGGAAGGAAAAGATGAGATGTCTATGCACGTGTGTCTTAAATGACTGCAGATCATATATATGCGGAAACACAGAATCGGGCAATTAATTCCACATAACTGTAGTGCGGCTAAAGAAGGAATCTCTGAATTGATTAGTACGTCCGAAAATAGGCCTAATGGTCCGTGGGCTCCGGGGGTCAGGGAGGTGTGGACCTTAGGTCCTTACCAACTTGGATACCTGGGGTTGCTGGTTGCATCGACGCAAAAACCGATCAATGTGGTAGGGAGCTGCCAGGCAATAGAAAAACTATTTCATAAAAGATATGCCGGGTGGCTCAAGAAGCATTTGAAAACATACTTCGTTGTGAGTGTTGTGTATCGACGCGTATGCCGGATGTTTTTATCCTCTATTACCTATATAGTGCGATCATCTAGGAAAAACACTTCGCTGGAAAGAAAAATAAACCAAATATATTTTAGCCGCCGCTAAATAACCGCCGCGCAACATAAAACACATAGCTCGAATATAGGAAGAGCTGTTCTATGAATTGCTAATTGACCAGGTTACTGAGAAATTGTACATCCAGACAATGAACGATGTCAATACTATATTGTGCTGTCACCTCCAATCGCAAAAGAAGTTATTATAGCGATAAAAAAGAACCATCAAAAACAATTTGTGAACTTAAGGATAAATAATGAGAGGAAGAAAGATTCCGGAAGACTAAAGCAGAGTTATCCCCTGTCCCAAACAAATATATGAGTATCACAACGTGCAGCAATTATTACAATTACTCCAATTATATTACTCCTACTATTCCAAATGACAAGATGGACCATAATAATACATGTCGTTATCAGATCAGACTTTTAATCTTAGGCAATCGATAGAGAAAATTCCAGAAACTATCTTACGACAGAGACGATATTTATATCATCGGATGAACGTTAAGTGAAGAGTGAAGAACGAAAAGCTCGAGGGGGCGGCATGAAATTTAGGACTGCATATTAGTTAGAGTAAAAAATGTACATATGGAGAAAACCGACGATCCTTAAACCATTAAGTCAAAGAAGACTTGGCAGACAACGGCATATAGGCAGATATATAGGCGCACGGCATAGGCAGTAATAAGACCGCAAGTATTAAAAAAATCCCTGAAACACTTTATGAAATCATAGCCGTTAGTTAATTTAATTTCGATTTCGAAATATCAAAACAAAACAAAAAACTCAAGGCTCTAAACGATGCAGATATTGCAGATGAAAAAACTTCTTGCAACAATAAAAGCAAGTTGACGATTGATAGCTTTAGGCCAGAATATCGCATCTATGGACATAAATCAATATTCACGATCAATCGGATTTCATAATCGCGTTAATTTCAAAATTTGTTCTCGGTGTGAATCTGACTGATTCTAACTGTTTTGCGGCCCGCTTTAATGATTTTCCCACGCATCGCAAGATCGCACAGAATTGCATGAACACTAAGCGGCAATACCAAAAAAATATATCTTCTCCTTATCTTATTAAGCGCATACATATCTGCGATTCATAAATTGCGGATTCGTCACTACATTATGCGCAGCAGCTCACAACTGACATTGGCCAAATGACACCGACGCGAACGACGACAGCTATGCGAAGCCGTATTGAAAAGAATTCTTAAGAAGAATTTAACAATCGCCTGGCTATTAGCTAATACGAGTGTATGAGTTCACGCTTTAAGCTGTGAGGACAGCAACTCGTATTAGATAAGACTGATGGCTGCTGATGGCTGCATGGAAATTTATGTCATCATTGTGTAGCATACCAGAGGTGGAAACTTGGCTCTTGTCGGTTCCCAGTGGTCGGAACCAAATTGAATGATCATTTTTTGTTTTTTTCTTTTTTTTTCAATTTATTTTTAACTCGTTTTGCATTTTCTACATGAATTAGCGTATCTCTATGTATTCAATGCCTCTATGCCTGTAAATGACGAATTGCTCGTCTATTTTTTACTGAAGTCGGCCTAAAATTAAAAAAAAAACACTAGAGATGCTAGTTGACTAGAATGCTGGTCGCTGCCGCCTTATGTTTTCTACCTTACTAGGAGTATTGTAGGCATAACAAAAGCAAACCTGACCATATTCCTATATCCTATATCCATAGGATATAAATATTTCATCAAAACATTTCAACGGCGGAGCTTGTCTTTCGTGGAAACGGGACAGAGACGGGAAAATATGATTTAAAATTAGCCCATCAGCTCTATGAGTAGTGTCATCCCATTTAATCTAAAACATCCGATATTAGAGTCGAATCCATAGTTTTCGGGGTAGCTGAAATGAATATTGACGGGAAGACACCTGTATCATCTGTAGGATTAGGATGGGAAGGATATGTCATATAAAAATAATCGGGCTAGTCCCTTCAAAGTAAGGTTGGCGCGAGGCCAATAACCTCGCCCGAAAAAAAAAAATATTACGGAACCCCAAATCAGCCTCGGATATACTGTTGAACGACGACGACCACGGATAAACACGGCTAAACGATTTAAGAATTTTCTAATGGAACGTACGCTCACTGTATAGAGCGCGAGCTGCAGAGCAACCAGCCGATACCCTGTCAATCGAACGGGAACTCCATGCCCGTCCTCAGTATAACGTAAGAATCATTCTGTGGGATATGAATGCCAAAATAGGAAGGGAGGCAGTATTCAGGCAATACATTGGCACCCATAGCTTACAAGAGAACACTAATGGCAATGCACAACGAATCATAGAGATGGCAGCAAGCAATAATTTGGTCTATGGGAGTACAAGGTTTGCGCGTAAAATTATCCACAAAGCCTCCTGAGCATTTCCAGCTGGAGCCACTCGCAAGCAGATAGACCACGTGCTGATAGACCGCTGCCACAACCCGAACCTGCTGACGGTAAGAAAGTGCCGAGGTGCCAACGTCGACTCAGACCACTATCTTTTTGGTGTAGTGCTCCGAGCGCGGATTGCTTCAGCAAGAAAGATAGCATCCGCGAATCAGATTCGAGTCAACACGACTGCCCTTCACAACAGAAAGACCAAAGAACTACGGTCAAGCGATAGGACTCGCCCTAGATGTAGAGAGAGAAATTCCATGTGCTGAGACGCCGGGTGTAGAAGAGAAATGGACACGCTAGCGACTGAACGTAAGAAGGTTGCTTACCGAGCAATGCAACAATTTCATAGAACGCTGGTACGCGAAGATGAATAAAAAGAGCTCAGAGGATATGAAAAAATAGTTCACCGGCGAAAGAAAGCAGCCCGGGAGAAGAATCCCGTCCATGAACTAGAACAGTACACAGAGCGAGGTTCGCACTATGGGCGGAAGTTCTACTAAAGACTCCACGGTATAAAGCAATATACACCGCGTTCCACATATTGCACAAAAAAGAGGGTAATCTGATCGCCGATCTCAAAGGCATCTTGCAGCGATGGGAAAAGCACTTTCATGAGTTGCTTAACGGCCAGCTAACTGAGGAATTGGAGGCTCCACCAATGACTGAAGACCACACTATGCTGCCGCCACCAAGCATAGACGAAGTTAGCAGAGCGATAAATCGGCTCAAAAATAATAAGGCCCCCGGATCTGATGGTATCCCAGCGGAGCTGAATAAAACAGGACAAGGGGGTGGACTGGCCTGCATCCTTTTCAACCTGGCGTTGGAAAAAGTGATCCGAGACTCAGACGTAACGGCGAGTGGAACAATCCTCTATAAGTCCATTCAGATACTAGCTTACGCATACGATATTGACATCGTTGGCAGAAACCGAAGAGCTATACAGGAAGCTTTCATCTAAATCGAGCAGGGGGAACGAAATCTGAGGCTGTACAAAATGAGAGCAAAACAAATTACCTGGAGGCAACGTCTCAATTCAAACAGTGGAGCGCGAATTTGAAGTAGTGCAATCCTTTAATTATCTCGGGTCAACTATAGCAGCCGATAACAGCATTGAACCACAAATACGCGCACGGTTGCTTAAAGCCAAGCCTTCTATAGGCTGTCAAGACTCTTCAAATCCAGGAACTTTACCATAACATCCAAGCTGCTGGTATATAAGACAATGGTCATACCAGTACTTACATATGGATCCGAGGATGGGGTGCTTAGCAAAAACCATTCTGATCTCTTAGCCGCGATCGAGATCGAAAGTCATGCGGATAATTGTTGGCCCCGTATGTGAGGAAGGACGATTTCGGAGACTCAATAATGATGAGATCTACGAGCGTTACCGCGATGTCGACATCGTGAAGAGAATTAAACTCGGTACGCTCCGGTGGGCAGGACACCTAGCTCGCATGAGCAAAGATGATCCTGCTCGGAAAGCCCTTTGCGGTAGGATTTATGGAACAACACGACAAAGAGAATTATTTTTGCAAGATTTAAATCTGCTGTTCGACAGGTTTGTTTAAGTTTACGCACTAACGGAACAAGCCACCTCTGAAGAAAAAGACACGTTTTACTTGCGTCTAAATAATTCATTATATCAACTACGGAAGAGTGACATCTGTATTTTGATGGGTGACCTTAACGGAAAGGTAGGCACCGACAACAGTGATTGGGAACATGTCATGGGAAAGCATCGCCTTGGTTCTGAATGAATGACAACAGTGAAAGGTTTGCTGATCTATGTTCTGATCGGAACCTAATCATTGGAGGCACAATAATTTTTCCCCACAAAAACATCCACAAAGCCAAAAGCTGGACCTCTCCTGATCACATGTACAACAACCAGAGATTGATCACATCGCTATAAGCCGCAAGTGGCTATCATCGTTGCTGGACGTTAGAACCCGAAGAGAAGCCGACGTCTACAGCGACCACCAGCTTAGCAGTTGGCAGTTTGCGATTGAAGCTGGCAGTCCGCTCAACCAGCCAGCTATAGCAGCACTGAAAGACCCAGATGTGAAACTGCAATATGTATCCCGCATACAACAGTCACTCTGAAAGATACAGCCCCAAACCCTAGAGTCTAAATGGGAGAAAACAGTAAATGCGTATACGAAAACAGCCTCAACCATATTAGGTTATCCCGACCAAACTAGAAAAGATATCAAATAGCACATGGAACACCATTCGTAAACGAACATCCATCAAAGCAGAGCTAAACGCGGCCTCGGGTGCCGAGTGAAGCGCATTAGCGCGGAAGTATAGGGATCTGGACCGGGAGTCGACTGTTCAGCTAGGAACGACAAACGAGCATGGCTAAGCGACATCGCAACTAAAGCACAGCAAGCCGCTGATAGTAGACAATACAGCACAGTATACCAACTCGCTCGTAAGCTCGCCAACAAAAAACACCACATCAACTACCCTGTTAAGGGAATAGACGGCTCTTTGATCTTTATGGAGGAACAACAATTAACATTTTAAGAATGTTTTGGATTGTACTTCGCTAGGCACGTCCATCAACCCTACATATATGCACCCTAATACGCTACTTAACATCAGCGTCGCTACCCTTTGTTTGATGAGATAAGGACAACAATTCTTTCACTGCAATCAGGTAAAGCAGCAGGCAATGATAACATCTACGCAGAACTCCTTTAGGCCGACGTCGAGTTAGCTACGCGAATATTGCATGCGATATATCACGATATCTGGGATTCTGAATCCATTCCATCGTCCATTCATCCATTCCATGCCGCGTCATTCATAACGGTCATCTTGGCTCACCTTTCAACATCTACTCGGGAGTCAAGCAAGGTTGCACCCTCTTACCATTGCTTTTCATCGACTGGGTGATACCAATAATATCTGTCTCCTATCAGAATCGCTAAGTGATATGTAGTGAAAATTAAACTCACTTGAACTCCACGCTAACAAAGTGGGTTTAAAAATTAACGTCTCAAAAACAAAACTACTTCGCGTTAACGCTAGTGGAACATGTGATCTCTCGATTGACGGACATCAGATAGAGGAAGTCGATAAGTTTAGTTATTTGGGCAGCTGGATGTCAAAAAATTGTGGTACTGACTCGGATGTGAGCACTCGTGTAAACAAGGCGCGACACTCATATAGTATGCTAAATAATATCTGGAACTCCTCGCAAATCTCCCGGAATCTGAAGCTAACGATCTTCAGATCTAACGTTCTCTCAGTTGCGGCGCACCTCGGCGCCTCTTACTGAGAATAAGATGGCCGGACATTATCACCAATGAAGACTTGTGGAGAGTAACGCAGCAGGAAGCAATCGCGATCACCATCAGACGAAAATTGAGCTGGATTGGCCACACTTTAAGAAATCTAGCGGATGATATTACGAAACTAGCGCTTAATTGGAATCCACTGGGAAGCCGTCGAGGTGGACGTCCTAGCAAGACATGTAAAAGGACAATAGAAGAGGAAGTAAGATCACAGGGGACAGAGTGTTGTCTCTTGAAACCTCAGACGCGGGCGTTTGTAGAAGCCCTATGCTCCCCCGTGGAGTAAAGGAAAGAAGGAAGATTCTTTAAGTAACGAGATCCTTCAACTTGATCATCACAATCAAGGAACAAGGAACCAATGAACTGGCTTGTTAAAGAAGACATATATTCATTTGAAATACAATTATAATTCATTAAAAGTTCATAACAGAATATTTTGGTTTAGCAACACAACAAAGCGATTTAGGCAATAGTTCCTTTCACTGTTCTTATGATTTGTGTTAGTCAAGCAACTAAACTCATAAATCTGCGGCAAAAATAAAGCAATGTGGATGATAAAATAAAATAAATAATTATTAATTAAACAACGAATTTATTAGCAAATGTTAGAACGACAACAGGTCTGGATATGTACAAGTAATCCAAACAAGAATGACCATTGCCCATAAATTCATCTTGTCTGGAATTTTTCTTTCTTTCGTTAAAGTTATATTTTTTTTGAGATTTCAATTTTTTTTTAACATTCATGAGAACATTGCCGCGATGAGAGTTAAGGTCGTAGTGAGTCACAAGCCGAAAGCTGAACAGATTAACTAAGACTGAGGTAATATTCTGATTTTCAATTCAATTTCTCGCCATTAATAAAAATTTATTATTGTATTATCTAAATTTTAAAACAATATAATAAGACAGGACGTCACAATGCGATAGTGAGGAGCAGCAGATGGTAATTACCTTTGGAATTATTGAATTCAAAATCACAACGTGGCCTTAACATTTTCTTTCTTTTTTCGTTCTCTTTATAAATTAAGTTTTATACAAAAAAAACGAGCTAAAGTTAAAGCTAAATAAAAAAAACTGCACCAAACACATCTCAACCAAATGAAAAAGCTAATTTCTGACCTCATCAATGTGCTCAACGATTTGTATACTCTCGTTAGGGATTTCGTTAGATCGTAGCTGCAATTGTTACTTTGGGTATATCCAGGGGATTCAATCTTGGTTGTTTCATTTAGAAAATTATATTCTCAATTGACCCCACAATCTACTAAATTTAATGGTTCTGTAAGTATCAATAAATATGTGCACTGCGGAGTGCCTCAAGGATCCATACTAAGTCTACATATTTTCATTTTTTATTTTTTTGAATTATGTAATGTTTTTAAAAACTTTTATTTAACTTGATCCCTAGAACTAGTTGTCTGTCTGCTTTAACTCCTTAGAGATCGCTTTTTATCGAACTTTCGCACGTTAGAGAGCTGAATGGGTCTAATGGGTCGTTTCTGAGTTTTCAACTAAATTGAGGTTGTTTTTAGGCAAATTTCTCACATTCTAGAGAGCTGAAATTTTGTGCGGAGCTTTTTCTCATAGAACATGTCAAAACGCACGCGTGTGGTGCTTGGCGCATGTTGCGTGTGGGTACCGTGTGTAATGCTTGTAAAGGTTGTTTTCTGTCAACTTCCTTGACAACTTTAACACGTCCTAGAGAGATGAAATTTTGTGCGCAGCTTAGTCTAACCTTTTTATTCTTCTTCGAAGTCTTTTTGAACAACTTTCACACGCATAAATACTATTTTACATACACAGTAAAAGGAAGTACATATAGTAATCATGAAAAATTTAGAACTCGGGATTGTTGCAGACTTATCCATTACCGTATCTCCTGAGAAAGAAAGAGCGAAAAAAATCTCTGTAAGTTTGTCTGTTTCCAGCCTACAGCCCAGACGGTTGAACTTATGATGATGAATATTCATATTTAAGCTTTTTACATAAATTGTGAGGGGCCAGTTTGAGCTTAGACAGTTTTTCGATTTTTTGCAAATAACTCAAAAAGTATAGAACTTAGGAGAAATCTGTCAAGTGCAAAAAGAATTTAAACAAAAAAAAATTAAAAAAAAAATAAATTTGAGAAAAAAAATTTAATACAGGGTTTTTCAATAAGAGCACTTCAACTTTTTTTTTGAATAAAACACAAACTGTTCGACTTTTGAACTAACTTTTTTTTTATTAACGAATATACATATACATATACATATGATACATTTAAGTATGAAACTCGATTTCTTTTGCATGACCAGCGCGTGCACGTTTTACGAAGTGAGCCTCATCGCTGAAGATGATTTTTCGGTGAAAATCTGCATCATTTTCGATTTGCTCTTGAGCCCAATTCACGAATCGGCGTCGCTTCAAATGGTCAAACGGCTTTAGTTGTTGTGTCAGCTTGATCTTATACGGATGTAGGCCAAGATCTTTACTATACGGTCGATTGTCGAACGGGGTGGCTTGTTAAATGGACCGTAAAATGGCCGTAATGCTCTTAAAGTAGCGGCAACAGAACGATTATTTTGATAAAAAATTTGCACGATTTGCAATCGCTGTTCACATGTGTAGCGTTCCATGATGAAATGTATACTAATGAAGTTTCCAAATGACAAAAGAACAATAAAAAATATGGCGTCGTTCGCCGTCCCTATCGGAGAAAAGTTGAAGCGCACCTATATAAACACCCTATATATATTTACTTAAGATTCCGACACCGTCCGTAAAAGAAAGACGTGTTGTGCCAACACCTCCATTTTTTATTACATTTACTTGTAACTTTTGATGCGATGAAGCTACCTTTTTCAAAATGAAACATACTTATGTCCTATATCCCCTTGTGGATCCTAGGGCCTCTACTACACCTACGCACCATCTTGCGGTTCCTGGAAATGAGCTTCAGCTCTCTCCAACTCTTCCGATTGCCGTGACTCCTCCTCAACTGTTCTGCGCCATGTATTTCTCGGACGTCTACCTCTCTAAGATAACGGATTCCATTGCATTGCGTAGTTTGCTATGGAGCGAACGCCTTTTCAGATCATATGACCAATCCACTGCCACTTCAGTCGATGGATGGTTGTGCCTATTGATTCCTGACCCGTTCTCTGGTAAAAATATTCGTTAGAGATACGGTTAGGCCAGAAAACTCTCTAGATGTTTCGTAGGCACCTATTTACGAACGTTCATTCCAAACACAAATTTTGCTTTGCCGATTTGGTTGATAATGTCCTGTTTGGTTCCACCTTCAGTCGAGACAATACTCCCAAGATATTGGAAACTCTCTTCTTTTTCTACCGGTTGTCCAGCAATGTTAACTTGAGTTACTGAGTTAGTGCCGAGGTGGATGATTTTTGTTTTGGAAGTATTAAACTTCAAACCCGCAACATTTGCCTCCCTTTCCACATTTGTTGTCATTTGGTGTAGCTCCATAATCCTGTGTGAGAGTAAACAAACGTCGTCAGCGTAGTCCAGATGTTTGAGTTGAGATGTGAGAGTCCAACGAATTCCAGTTTCCGTTTCCAGTTGATAAAGCTGCGCGAAGCATATCGCTAATCACCAACAAAAAAAGTATCGGCGATAGAATGCAACCTTATCGTAGCCCACTTAGGATCTCGAATTCCTCTGACAGCTTTCCTCTATGCAGCACATGACATTTAGTGCCATAATAGGTTGCTTTAATAATAGCTATTAGTTTATCGGGTATACATCTCCTGCGCAAGGTGAGCCAGATAAACTGTCTGTTGACCCTGTCAAACGCCTTTTCAAAATCGATGAAGAGCAGGTGCAGTGGTTGCCGGAATTCAGCGCACTCTTCAATAATGATCCACATGGTGTTGATGGAGGAGGATCCAGTGCAGAAACCTGTTTGTTCGGCATCGAGCTTATCTTCCAGATGTTCCTTAATTCGCTCAAGTACTACTGCTATTACCTACAGGAAAGGTTGGTCTAATTTGGCCCAACTTTTAAAATAAGAAGTTCTTACGATACCTTTCAATTGATACAAAACAACCCCACTATTCTTAACCCTTTCCACGACAATCGGTCGGTAAGCAACCAAAGAACTTCAGTGTTTATCCAAACACAGTACCAAGAATCGTTAGCCCAACAATTGAACTGGAGTTGCTACTACAACAACAACTTTTCTTAACCCCTCCAAAATACGCATTTTTCCCGATAGGCCCACTTTTTAATCCAGAATGTAATGGGCTTTCAGATGTGTAGGGTCTTGACTTCCAAAGTCATTAGTCGATATTCTGCAGTTTGCCTGCCCCTCCCACAGGTAAGAGTGTTCAGATTTTAAGAAGGAACTTATTACCTGTGTTACCTTTCATTTTATATCAAACAACTGCCCCGTCTGTTTCCAACCACTCCAATCTTCGAATTTTTCCGAAAAAAAATAATAAAATCTTATGGCCGCAGGCTAATAAGACTGGTTTTAGCATTGGAGGGAAGGGCTTTTATATTTGTCTTCGCTTATGAATTTTTTATCTAAACTAATGTATAACTCTAGGATGCTTACAAAGCATCCCTCAAATCTTATATAAAGAAGAATTAAGGACAGGTAAACGCTCTTTTTGCAGACTCTTCTGTGGTAAAAAAGAAGAATCTGCTGATGCATCTAGGATAAGAAAAATCCTCGCAACCAACCCAATAATGCCGAACCAGACGGCTCGTGGACTACCTCAAAGGAAGAATCGCTCAATCTGCTCTTTGATACCCACTTCACGGGCACCTCCCATGTTTTAAGTAATGTCAGCCTTGACACTCGTATATCCAATTATCTGATAAATTAGGGCCAACTGCTTTGGGCGCTACAAAGCTTCAAACCATAGAAATCTGCAGGACCTGACGGTATAATTCCAGCCGAGCTGCAAAGGACTACGGATATTATCCTTCCTTTGCTAGAAACAATTTTTAAGAATTGTCTCGATCTGGTCCACATTTCAGTTTCATGGAAAGAAGTGAACGTGGTTTTCATACCAAAAGCCGGCAAATGCTCTTATGTTAGTCCAAAGGATATCAGTCTATCAGTTTTGTTTCGTCAAAGGTAAGTCCACTGCGGACGCTATGGTAATGTTTCTGTAAAACATTTATGAGGGACTTGACAAAGGAAATAAAACTGCTGTACTTTTCCTTGACCTCACTAAAGCTTTCGATCTAGTTGACCATAAGCTTTTGCTGAGTACTCGATAGGCTTGGTTTTAGAAGGGATGGCGTCCTACCTCCAAAACAGAAAACAGTATGTACAAATAAATTCTACAGTAAGTGATAGGTTGCCTTGCCCTGAACGAGGTGTTTCACAGGAATCCTTTCTAGGTCCTCTTTTGTTTATTATTTATTTAAACTCAATTTTCAAACTGACGCTCTATGGGAAAGTCGTGGCCTATGCTGATGACCTGGCTCTGTCGTATACGACCTCGTGTATACTATTAGGCAACATATGGATTCTGATTTATTGCAATTGAACAGATGGCTTACACTCCATCACATGATAATCTCATCTAAATCCAAGGTAATGTTTTCTTCAGACACTTATAACAGCCGAAAAGAAAGTTGTAAGATAATGACTTTTAAACAGAGGCTGGAGAACACACTTCCACTCTTTAGATCCCTAGGCTTACTCCCTCTCCGTTACTTATATGTGTTCAAGGTTCTTAAGCTATTCTATGTTCAAGGTGGCTATATAAACTTAAGAGAGGGAATGTAACTTACACAATGCAGTCTAGGGCGACTGTTGCAACATCCAGAGTCAGAACTCAACACCACAGATGTTTTGTCACAAATATAGCACCATTTATATTCAATAAACTTCCTTCAGATATATGCAGTGCAGTTGAGTGTACGTCAATGTTCTTGTTGAATTTGAGTCTGTGGCTGTTGTTGAGATCGGAAATTAAATCGTTCATCGTTCAGGTGATACCATAAAAACTTAGCTAAATGTTTAAACTGTATTTTTTTGTAAATTTTGTATTTGCTTATTTATCTATTCTTTTATTTATTATGATGCAGTTAATACTGGTTTCCTTTAACACAAAGTGTATTTCACTCATCCAAAAATGATTATTATACTACATAGATATGATGCAATTTAAATCTCAAATCTCATATACACATATTTTCAGGAAAGTTAAATAGTGAAATAATTTCTTACATACAAAAATATGTACACATAATAATCTTCACTTTATATTATGAAATATTGTATCATATAATGTACTTGAATTTACTGTAATTGGTATGAATGAATAAATCTAAAATCCAAAAATCATCTAAATCATCATTCCTGTTAAAGAAACTGGAAAGACTGATCGATATCTACGTACGCACACGCACGCAGCGTATTGCAAAGGCAAATCTAAAGAAACAGCTATGCATACACTGGTACGTTCTATTGAACATTCCCTTCAGTACAAGGAGTACACAATGGTAATATTCCTAGACACTGAAGACGCTTTTAACATCGTCAACACATCTGCGATTACGGATCCACTGTCGACTTGGAGGGTGGACGACTCGCTTGGCGAATTGATTAATCTTCTGCTCACAAGTCGAATTATTAATTCAAAACTAGGGGTGTCGTCTGCCAGACTGTCCCCCCTTCCAAGGAAGCTAGCGGTGAATGAGCTGCTGGTATGCCTAAGCGGTGAGGCCTGCAGAGTAATCGCGTATGCGGATGACGTTGATATTGCCGTCTCAGGAAAACCGAATTTCTTAAAGGAACTCCTGCAAAATGCTCTCAACAAGCTAACTTGCTTGGCAGATCGCTGTGGTTTACGGGTAAATCCTCACAAAACTGAGCTTGTCCTATTCACTAGGAAATAAAAAGTTCCACATATTCACACTCCTTCTACAAAAGGTATACGTTAAACATTATCTAATAATGCCAAGTATTTGGGTCTTATTCTGGACAGAAAATGAAAAAAAAACCATTGGTATGGTCTTCAACCTCATATAACTCATTGACTAAAATCTAGACAAATTAAGCAAAGTCCAAATATCAGCTAGACTAGGTATGAGCGGAGCAATTCGTACAACCCTCTCCACCGCACTGGACATTCTGTTCGACCACACCACTTTACCACTCGAACTTTTCAGCAGGCAAGTAGCTACTAGCTCAGCTCTTCGGCTTAATGCTATCTCCCAGTGGTCAATCATCTATCCTGAATTTAATCAGGATCTCAGACAACATAGACTACACCACTCCGCAACTCCATTTCAACGGAAACTTCCAGGTCACATTCCCCCTCCAGATGATTCTGGGAAGAAGACGCTTACCTGGAAGATGAACACATTAATTTTTAAACAGACCGGTCTAAAACTGATGACGGAGTTGGCGGAGCTGTTTTCTCAAAAAAGCTAAATCTTAGCCTCTCTTTCCATCTTCCAAATCACTGTAGTGTTTTCCATGCTGAAATTATGGCGATCAGTGAAGCCATATCTTGGCTGAAGAGAAACGTCATATCCGCTAAGGATATCCGTATATTCTCGGATAGCCAAGCTGCACTGAAATCCCTGAAATCAGTCTCTACAAATTCAATTATAGCCCTTAACTGCCGATCATCTCTCATGGAGATGGCGGTGTAGTTCAATATCCACCTATGTTTGGTGCCGGGTCACAGAGACATTCCGGGTAACTGTATGTCTGAAAAACTCGCCAAACAAGGAACTACACTACCCATCTTACCTGAATATGGTTGCCTAGGCATACCAATCGCTACATGCAAACTCATGTTAAAGTGGGATGCTAATGATAAAACTAACCGTAGATAGTCAAACGGTACAACTTACATATCGACAAATCAGATCTGACCCAAGCTGGATCCGAAGCGCTCCAAGTGTTTGATTTCTCAAAAAATATCGACATCTGTGCTATGGTAGATTTCATCACTAGACACCGTCTCATAGGCAGGCAGACAGCAAAAGTTGGAGTCTTCATGAATGACTTCTGCAGACCCTGCATGGGTGAGGAGGAACAGGAGACTATCGTCCATCTTCTCGGTACTTATCCAGCGCTCTCCCAAAAATGTAAACTCCTTATAGCAGCTTTCTTCTACAACGACACTAATGATCTGTTCAACATGGACATGAGCCGTCTCCTACACTTCATACGAAGCTCTAATTGGTTCAACGAGTAGTTGGAAAAAAATTGCCTGATCCGTCTGGTATCACAATGGACCATTGCTGGTCTAAGTGTGTCGGTTTCACTGACAGCCACCTTAACCTAACCGAACCTAAGGTATAACTTAAGCCGTACCAACTAAGAACCAAACACAATTACGTTTTATATTTGAACTTTTTGCAATGTACATTTAACTATATTAGATTTAATAAGAATATTCATACATATATATATAAATAGGAAAACCTACAATTGTCCATTGAAAAAAAAATCCATTACCTTAACAATTAGATTGCAAAATTTCCATAATAACTGAAAATACTCGTACGCCTGAGCCCTACGCGATCACAGACATAATGCACTATCACATGCTCACGTACAATTACCTCTCAATCATCCATGAAGATCTTTGACCAAGGAACTAATTAAGTGGATCTACTGTAATTAACTTTTCTTTTAGTTTATTCAGTAATCTCAGTCCGAAAAAAAGCCAAGCAAGACATTCGTTGGACCTGCTGTCGCGAGTTGTTATACATTATGAAGCATTTTCTTTTACGTCTGCGTGTGTGTGTGTGTGTGTGTGCATGAATACCGCACATTGAATGTGCACTTCAGAAGAATTCAATAAAGCCACTGTGACTTCCTCCATATATTGAATGGGTACGGTGTGTACCATAAATGATTTGCTTGCTACCTTCAAAGACGAGACATGACGTCGTCATCATATTGAATAAATCACTAGCAAGACCGCCTGCCTTTCCGTCTGTCTGTCTGTCTCTTGTCTCAGTATAGTACCTTCCTACCATATCCAACCGACAATTGATTGATGTTTAATTCTCCTGGATTTTTTTATTGTTACTGTGGCGCTGTTGAGTTTATAAAGACTCCTTTGGATAGTTACCAAAATTAATAAATCGTGATTGTTTCGGCTGATAGAGATTGCTATGCTCGAATATGTTCACAAGGAACAAATTGCAAAGGTACTTCACCAATCAGGTAACGCCGAGAAATTACACAGTGGCACAAACGATAAATAGGGCTTCGACGATTTATGCCACAAATCGATCCGTCTGCAAGCGCTTGCAGTCATCGGCTGATGGCCAAAATCTATAACAATTCAATTGCAATGCGAACGCGAGCATCATCATCGACATTGTACTGACGGTGGGGCGATGTACATACTACCAATTGACCAACAGCAAGACCTTTTCAAAAAATTAATCTTAGGCTACCTATTAAAATTGTTGTGTTAGGAAGGCCTATAGCCGTTTGCAGACCGAAACAGCGAAGTTACCAAGTAGTAGTTCAGTGACGGTTCAAGTGAAAAACACACGCGCCATTTCAGCGGGACTTTTAAAAGTTCTCTCTGTAAACAAAAAGTGTCGGGTAGATATCTTTATTTTAATTATATATATCTTTAAGCAATCATTTAATTCATTAAACCAATTAAATGATTTTATTAACTAAAATTCATAAATTTCAATTAAAAACGGGGCGTTGCTAAGGGCGCAGTTTTTTTTTAAATATTTGAAGTCAAATACTGTCAGTTACTGACAAAGAATGTATTACTCTGCTTCTTTAGTTTGCGAGAACGTCTTTTTTTCGTTTCACCAATTTAATTAGATGGCTGGTGTACCGGAACGAAGAAGCTTCGGTCCTTTATCATTTACTCTATTTGAGTGGCAGTTGCGGAAGCATACCTGAAGGGGGTTATAAAAGTACTTCTTTTCTAGATGATTGTGGAAAAGCTAAGCTTTAGAAAGCTCTAACTCCATCCCACTTACGTTGAAGAAAGTTTATTCATAACAATAATTTCGCATTAGCTTCTTTACTATAAAAACGCTCAAGGGTTCATATGAGCCTTCCAATAAATATTTTAAAATTAACGTTTATAGTGTCGCTTCGTCTTCCATATAATCAATTCCGCCCAACCACGTTGATAATGTGAATGATCCTCGTCTCTTCATAAAATAAGTTAACATCCATATCTCCACACAGCCTACAGCTGACATCCTCTTCTAGCTGTCTAGAAACAGCTCAGAAATGTGTCTCCTTTTCTGAAATGTTTCTGAAACATTTCGTTCGGACTGGACGCACCTTTATAAACATTATGAAAATATAAGTTCACCGTGACTCGAGGGGAAGTATGTCAAAAAGCAGTTACGAGTACATGCCGGCAAAACACCTCGTCAACCAAACTTTTTAATGGCATATCTAGGAAAATCTTTGAATCCTTTATGTTTGATTACACTGTTTCTATATACCAAACCAATTTTGTGTCAAAGCACAAAGTGAAAGCCGTCACAATAGAAACTTTGGCTTTCTGGTGAAATACCAGACAATATATCAGTGTTCCAGAAAAGGACAAGCAAGTGAAATAGATATAAACATTTGATCGCAAAAGTCTCGAATGTTACTTAATACATCCTAGGGAACAATTTGACTTGGCAGTATTATAATCAAGATTAAAATAAAAAAAAATACCCAGATACCCAAAGAAGGATACTTTGCATTCATACATTGCATATTCACAGTTACACTATCCTGTTTTTGCATGAATCAGCATGGCATCAACGTGGCTAGGAAATACTGTACACTATCGCGTTAAAATACCAAATAAGTTTTTGCTCCAGTTAGATGAGGAGATTCAGTTCTTTTGTAAAGTTATGCAATGATGGATGAGCATACAGTAGACATTGGAGCGAAGTAATAATTGTCAAAAATTGTAAAGTGTCAACAGACTGCTTATCTGGCTCGCCTTGCGCAGGAGGGATATACCCGATAAACTAATAGCTATTATTAAAGCAATGGCTCTAAATGTCATGTGCTGCATAGAGAAAAGCTGTCAGAGGACTTTGAGATCTTAAGTGGGTTACGACAAGGTTGCATTCTATCGCCGATATTCTTTTTGTTGGTGATTAACAATGTGCTTCGCGCACCTTTATCTACTGGAAACGGAGCAATTCGTTGGAATCTTACATCTCCACTCAAACATCTGGACTACGCTGACGACGTTTGTTTAATCTCACACAGGATTATGACAACAAATGTGGAAATGGAGGCAAATATTGCGGGTTTGAAGACTAATACTGCCAAAACCAAAATCATCAACCTCGACACTAACTCAGTAACTTAAGTTAACATGTACGTCATACACTCCAAAAAGGCGACAGTTCCATAGAGTCACGGCAATTGGGGGAGAGTTGGAGAGAGCTGAAGCTCATTGCCAGAAACCGCATACGATGGCGCGTAGGCGTAGTAGAGGCCCTAGGACCCACAAAGGGATATAGGACATAAAGAAGAAAAAAGAAGAAGTCATTAATAAAAAAAAAAAAAAAAAAAAAAAAAAAAAGGCCGAAATGACTACCTTGAGGTACTCCAGCCAAATTAGGGATAACAGGAAAGTAATAGATTCAAACCGCTATAAGTTGGCTTCTGGCAAATAGGTACCTGGCAAATTTTCTTATAAACACAAGACGTTGGACTTAGCAACGAGATAACATCACATACAAACCCACATGGCTGGAGAGGTTGGTTATATTTAACGTAATAAGTGAAGTGAGTCTAATGAATTCCTACATGTGCTCTGGAAATTGGATGATTTGGAACGCGGCTGTCTAAAGTCATCGCCATCACACTTGGCTCTAGACCCGGGACTCCGTCCCAAGTCATCCAGTTTAGCTTCTCTATCATCATCATAGAGTCTCGGTTTAAAGTAAGTGAAGAAACCTACAACATTCTATACGTTTCAAATTCAAAAATCTAACCATAACATGCAAGGTGGACAACATGAAAAAGTTAAGTTCGTTAGCCTTCCTTTATATAGTTTGCATAGAAAATTCCTTTACGGGAGAATTGATAGGAGACACAGAAAGAACAGAATTTCCAGAGCTTATGGATGGTATCGATACCAAAAAGGATTAAGAACAAAATGCGGCTGTAGTTCTTAGCTAAATTCACTGTTGATATCGCAACAGCAGTTAACTTAAATAAAAGGAAGAAAAGAACACTTCTAAGGCACTTTAAGACAAACTCGCCTCAAGGCCCAAAGCAAAATAAATCCGTCACAAGAGAATTGTTGCATTGCACTGCCCTGGCTTTCTGGTCAAATATCAGCCAAGAGATGGGCTCTCGCCTGAGAACTGCAAATGCCTGCCAAATATGATGATTGGATTATAAAGAAAAGTACACCGTCGGCTGCTAAGCAATCACCGGATAACTTTTCACCATGGTAAGTAAATAAATAAAATGGTAAATTATTTGTTTCGTTAGACAAAGTTAATAAATTTATTAGACGAGCATAGTCGCTGCGCGAATCCCAATTACCAGAAAAAACCGAAGGTGACCGCTGGCCGATTGTTGCATATGACAACATTCCGCTAACATTCTAAACAATCGAAGCTGTGTAATTTTTCAAACAACAAAGTAAAAGCTTCAACATATTATTGCACCAAAATTTCGCTTATCGATCGCATCATTGTTGTTGGCCGCACCAGTGGTGTGGGGTGGTGGTGCCGTTAGTCGTCCCTTTTGGACATTTCTTCATAAATTTTTTCACTCGCCAATTTTATCTGCTTGCGATTTGGTACACTTTGCTGAATCTTCAACTCCTGCATAGGATCTTCTTCGGTTTCTGCTTACAGATAAATTATGCATTTTAGATTCCAACTGTAATTTGAATTTAAACATCATCTTACCAATTGATTGCTTATCCGTGTTATCTATAGCATCCATCTCCATAATTTCCTTGCTTTCCAAGAACTTTTCATGGTAATTATCGCGATATTTGTCATTTTCCGGCTGGCTGGTTTCGACGCGGTAGACCGTCATAAGCAGTTGCACTTTGTTATTCACCGTTTTTAAAAGCGTAGCAACTTAAACAATAATTGTATTGAATTATTATTAAATCTTTTAAGATATCTATGTCAACAAGTATAGGTTACGTACTGTTCTCCTCAAAGTTATCCGGTGGATACGCACGTGCAACCAGATTTTCAAATTTCAGTAAAGGTAATTTAAGGTCTGCAGTTGGATAAACCCGTCTGGGTGTCTTCATGGGACGGCCAACATGACGTAGGATTTCGTTCATATTCCAAAGAGTGTACCTTTAATGGAAGTAAAAGTATTTTCCAAAAAAAATTTACGAGTTTAGTAAGTTTTGTATGTGATTCCGATTAGGCGATTGTCTCTCCCAAATAACTAAAGTATAACATAATTGTTACCTAAAAAAAAAGAATGAAGTCATAAGGAACCTTGCCAGCTAATAATTATATTTGGTGCACCATATCGTTTTCGCCTCGCGCGACCATTCGTGTTGTATTTTTTGCATACAAATTGAAGGACAGCCAATTTTTAGCTGTATCGGAAAGGCGAACTAAGAGGTTTAACATGACAGTTATTCGTATTCGCCCTTTGCACCACTTAGCGGTTACAGGAAAGCATTAGATAAGTAACTCGAGAGCTTAGAAGATCAGAAAAAACCGGTGTTATTCCCTCATAACGAATATAATTGCGTTTCTATGGCAACGTGCGTAACGTACCTGATCGAGACCACAATAAAAATAAAGCAATACTGGTGGCTCATCTGAGGTGTAGCCGACATTCAATCCTAAGGTAAAGCGCGGTAGCGTCGTGTAAAGCGTCACTATTTACAACACCAATATCGACAACCTACCACTTCCATCGACCCTGTCACCCTAAGCAAAGAGATGTTTACCATCTACAACGACACTAATATCGGCCAACCCTTTTCTGATCTACATCCTCCCACTAAGGGTGTCTTACCAACACTATTTAGCTCAGCGACCACAACAACTATAGAATCTCCACTAATATCGGTCACCTAACCCTCACCTTCACGGGTACACCACTCACACCTTTGCGTGTCGTGGACTCTTTGGTATAAGTTCCGCACCTTGTGCGGTCCTTGTTCTCTGTACTGTTCTAGTTCACGGACGAGATTCTTCTCCCAGGCTTTCTTTCGCCGGTGAACTGTTTTTTCATATCTTCTGAGCTCTTTATATTCATCTTCGCGTGCTCGCGATCTATGAAATTGTTGCATTTCCCGGTACGCAGAATTCTTACGTTCAGTCGCTAGCTTACATTCGTCATCGAACCAGTCGTTCCGATCTGTACGACTACTGAATAAGATGAAGTCAGCAGTACTAATGACAGTATTTTTGAGGCGTGTCCATTTCTTTTCTACGCCTGACATCTTAGCCACAGGACTTACTCTCCCTGCATTTAGGGCGAGTCTTATCGCTTGAACGTAGTTGATACTGGTCTCTTTGTTACGAAGTGTTGCCGTGTTTACTTAAATCTGATTCGTGAAGCACCATACCAACTTTCATTAGGGTGGCGGAGGTCTATCAACACGTGGTCTATCTGGTTGCGATATTCTTACACGCAAACTGCGCGGAAGTACTTTAAGGCCTAGATAATCGAAAAGAATAATTTATCTATATTTCTAAGAAAAACTTAGAAAATAATGTTTAGAAATGATTTTTCTTTTCATCTGCGGTACCATCTCAATAAGCTGAACCAATCTCTACAGACAGAAGAAGAGGTAGAGACGAATGATCATATTCTCTGTTAGTGTATGGCTCTCCCGTGGTTAAGACGTATCTGGTCTTTTTTCAATAGCCTTGAGACAATAGGTCTCTTAATTATGCAGTATTAACTTTGTAACAAAACAAAATTTTTCCACGACCAGGCGCTTATCAATGTTGATACCGATCTTGTGGAATTCGTTGCTTAAGTCTTCGAAATCATCATTACATAAAAACTTCTAGAAATTTCTACCTTTTCTTTTTAATCCTTGGGCTTTGAAACTGATGTGTGTCTTCCCACAGCCATAAGAATTGGCAAAAACCTATTGGCAACTATAAGAGCATATTAGTTGGCTTTTAGTCTAGAAAGTAGTAGGTTCGGATTCTGCCACTGGATCTTCTTAGGCTAACGAGTATCAGTAACAAAAACTAAACAAACCCAACGACCACTTAATTGATAACATTACTTTAACCCTTACCTAAGCATCACAAAAATAGCAGCTCGTTCTTTCAGGTGGGCAATCATTTCAGCTTTTTGTTCATCTTCATCTTCGACTTTTGCGTGTAGTTCCTTAATGTGATCAATGCGCCTTATCAGGAATCGAACATTGAGCCTAATGTAGTTAGCTGTATGCCAAGAATATGACACTTTATTTACCTTATCTCCTCTTCGGAGAGATTATTCACTAAAACACTGCGAAGAACATCTGCACGCTTTAGTTTTTTATCCAGATATTCATGGGTTATCATATCTTTTGCTATATTCTTGCGGAGAGACTCATTGTTGTCTACTTGGATTCTTATTCTGAGTTAATGTGTGTAAATGTGAGGAAGGACATCAACAAATAAGAATGCAAACTAATAATTCGATAAAATTACCTCGGATAGACCTCCTTTGCCTTTGAACAAAGTGTGACGAATTTAACCCGTTTTATGGTGGCCTCGATTTTTTCCAATTCTTCCTTCAACCTGAGCATACTTGGCGTTTCACGTACATATCGTTTCAGTTCCTCCAAATTAACCTGCAAACGAATGGAGATTGGCCGTTATTGATTTATCGAACATCACACGATATGACTTGGCGTGATTACGTCTTTGGCATCTTGTTTCGCTTGAACCAGATCCTTCATATTTTTAGTTTTCTCTTCTCTGTATTTAGACACCCAAAGTGCTTTAGCATTTGCAGCTTTCCGATTCTTCTCTTCGAGTTTCTTTAGAGAAAAAAAATTAATCGACAAATTACGAAAAAGAATACCAATTACAGACGATTGTCGTTGCAACATCTCACCCTTAAATGCGCGCTAATGTCCTGAAACTTGGTAATTGCAGGTGTCCCTAGTGCGACAATATATTTTGCGAAATTCATCTGATCATCCTGATCGTCATCCAACGATCGCAATATCGGCTCATAAAAGATGGCATCATTACGCAGCACTTCAATTATCCTGCGGTAAGTAACATTGATAGTTTTGATCGCATTCAAGCGGACCACCGAATTCTCGATAAGATTGCGAAAGCGTTGCGCTTTGACCTCCTCGTCAAGGAGAAATTCATTTTGATATTTGACTCTATTTTCCATTTCTGCCCTTGCGATCTGTAACAAGGGAACGCAACGGAGTGAATGGATGAGAAGAAAAGTCACACACACACACACACACCGAAACAAACATTTACAATGCAATTACAATAACAATTTGCGGTGGTAAAGTTTTCTCACGATGACAGCGCGGTCATGCGACGATTAACTTCACATCGCATGTCGCGCATCCAAACGACGTTGGCGTAGTGATCTCTCACATCGCGACCCACTCACTGAACAATGATGAAAATCTCACCGGAATTGTCTAGGGCACAAACACCTCTACGAGTACACATACATACATAAATAGATATGCAAATATGGAATGGAAGTGCTTGCCAATAATTATCACTTTGATGCAATTATTGCAATTATAGGATTTGGCAACACTAATAGACAACTAAATGGAAAAAGGGTATCGGATTCGGAACAATTGGTGTACTTCTAGCTGCTATTACTTCATTGTCTAGGGTTGACGGTGGCCAAATTGTTTTACATGATGCAATCACACATTTAATTTATTCATAGAGCGAATCCGATTTTTACCAAACAATTATTACATTCAACGACCACAAGTGGGTAGTCATGGGAGCATGAGTGTGTAAAAATTTTAAGTCGCTATATCCATACCCAAACTAACAACGTGAGAGTATTGCAGCTTCGTCCAAATTTATTGCGATAGCCAAATGAGGTGTGTACAGTAATACAAAGTAAGAATGAGTTACAATTAATTTAAGTAATCTTTGCATAATGTTGGTTTTACTAAAAAGAGCTCTACTTAAGTGAAAGTTTTGTGTTTCAGAACTTTCACATAAGTGCAGCTCTTTGCTTTTATATTAACTTGCTTGTGTCTTTCTGTGTGTCGGTTTATATGTCATTCTGTCTTTTTTATTTTTTTCATTACAAATCTGTGAGTAAGTCTCGTACGCTTTTTTGGGGTAGGACTTAACGGGGGTCTTTTGGTGGTCTTAAGGTGGGTCTTTAGATGGGGTCTTGAGGTGAGTCATGATGGAGCCTTCAGGAGAGTCTAGAGGGGGTCTTGAGGGGGTTTAAAGAGGGTTTTGAGTGGGATATTGATTGGGTTTTGGGGTAGTTTTGAGGTCGTCTTGAGATGCTGTTAAAGGAGTATTAAAGTGGTTGCTTTAGGCGGTCTTGTGGGTAGTCTTGAAGGGGTCTTGAGGGGGTTCTTGAAGGATGTTAGGGTGCTCTCGAGGGCCTGAGGTCGGTTTGAGGGACTCTTTAGATGGTCTTTAGGGGTTTTTGTGGGAGTTTTATGAGAGTTTGAGAGTGAGAGTGATCTTGAAGGTGGTCTTGAGGATGTGTCTATGTGGTCTTGAGGGGTTTTTTAAAGTGTCCTTCGAGGGTCCTTTCGGGTATTTTGGGGGTCTTGTGGGTGTCTCCATATTACCATTCCATCTGAATAATATTGAAATTTTATAAACATATTTCAATAAAAACTAAAAAGTATAAAATTAAATTTATATAAAATGAACTTTTTTTTAAAAAGCAAAAAAAAGCATAGCAGAGTTTTTTAAATTATGTGATTTTTTAAGTCACAAATATTCCAGATTTCCATTAATACATTCCAGCGATTAACATTTATTTTATAACAGTTCTAGTTGCTCCAGATCTACCACCTATTTTATGTTCTACCTTTTAGGGGGCTGCTTCAATAAAAACATTTTTAAAAAAAAAAAAGTTTTTTTTACATAATTTTATTAAAGAAACAAATCTTAGCGTCCCAGTGTGACATAGTAACTCGTGCGTACACTTGCATATTGATGTTTAGGTTTAAAAAAAACAACACATAAAAATTAAAATTTTTCATGTAAATTCTCTAATAGAAGATGGGTATGTGTTAAAATTTAAAGAAAATCGGGCTAATTTTTAAAAAATTTACATGGACACGCGGTTCACGGTTCTCAGGGCCCTATCACTCCAACAAATTTACAAAAAGTTATGTCCATCAGTGATACACATGTTTTAAAAATTTGAAGAAAATCGAGCTAATTTTTAAAAAATTTATATGGGCACCCCTCGGCCCTCAGGGGTCGGGCCCGTTCACTCCAAAATTTTTACAAAAATTCAAAATAAAATTTGAAGAAAATCTGGTTGATTTTTTTTTAACTTTTGGGGCCCCACGACATGTCCATCAGAGATACACGTGTGTATACAATTTGAAGAAAATCGAGAAAAATTTGTTAAATATTTGTTTTGTATGGGAGCCCGCCGACCCCGGAGCCCGAGAGGCCTCAAATTTTAATAGAAAGTGTTGTCTCCGAAAATACACATGTGTGCAAAATTTCAATAAAAACGGGCTTTGGGAAGTGGGCTAAAAATTGATCGCAAGATTCCACGACAGACGACCGACCGACTACCGACTGCCGTGCCACGGGCAAGTGAAGTTAATATACAGAATTTAAAAACTGAAACATCATGGCTCTACAGCCGGGGTCCGGTAATGACTTCACTATCTACTAATATATTTTGATTACATTCTAGTTTTGTTCTTAATTACAGCACCAGGTACTTTGTCTTAGAAATGTTAAGCGTAACATCAGCTATTTGCAATAAGGGTTGGTGCTGCAATCTTAATCAAGGTATCATCGGCAAACATATTCACTTTCCAATTTTTTATAACTTCCACTATATCATTGATATACAGAATGAAAAGCAATGCTTCTTACGTAGATTCCTGCGGCACTCCGATTTTATTCGGTATTAGCGTAGAAATACAGTTATCGACTCGTTATCGATTACTAAACCATTCAAATTCCTTGCCTTGTTTTCCATATTTACTAAGTTTTTTTAATAAAATTTTTCTATCGATTGTTTTAAAAGCTCGTTTAAAATCCAGGAAAACTGCTACTACATTTTTGTTGCCATCTATCTCAGATTTTCAATCATCTAACATTAAGTTTAACGCAGTTTCACATGAATGGAATTCTCGAAATACAGATTGTTGATCAACTAGAATATTGTGGTTTTTAATGTGGTTTATTAATTGATTTTTAACTACTCGTTCTATCACAGCGACGTTGGTAGAATATTTATCGGACGTAGTTCTTCTGAAGTTGTTGGCTTAAAAGTTTTCGGAATTGGAATAACCGTTGATGTTTTCCATGATTTCGGAACTTTAATAATAATAATATTCGGCACCGGTGGGACACCGTGAAAAACACTTTTGGTGTTACTGGGATTCGAACCACTAACCTCCTGCTCAGTAGCCACGCGCATTTCCACTGAGCCACGGCGCCCAAATTTCTGAACTTTAGCATAGCATCCAAAATGATAGTACGGTTTATTCCATCAATTCCAGCATTCGACTTCAGGCTCCTAATAATTTTAGTTATTTCTTGGCAGGTAATGTTTTGAAAACAGAATGGTACTGGGTAAAGAAGCGTACTCAATTCATTAAAATTCTTTACATCTGGAATTTTGTTATGAATGTCAATTACACTGGATTCCATTGTGTTGAGGTTTTAGTTTATATATCGGCTTTAACGTTTTCCATAGCTTTTTTGGATTATTTTAGTTTTCTACGAATATATTTTTGAAATAATTGGATGGTTCCTTCCTTAATGCTTGTTTGTATATGTTTATGGCTCTTTTGTAATTATTCCAGCTCTCCGTTGATTTAATAATTTTCATAATTCTATAAGACCTTAGTTTATCTTCTTAGCTTCAGTAATTTCAAATTTTCGATGAACAATGGCAGTTTAAGTTTAAGTTAAGTTAATCTCTTGGTATATCACAAATTGTTGATTTAGAGCATAATTAATTGATTCATGATAATTATTTTTCCGCGAACATATCTCTATCGGGTCGCAATTTTCTATTAACTTCATCTTCCACTCATCCTTGGTTCAATATTTGGCGACAAGAAACACAATGATTTTGTGGAATTTCCAACATTTTTGAGTCTTTTCCGTTTTTGGAAGCTGATTTTAGATAAGCCTATTAGCTCGACAGTTGTGCGTGCCTTTTTCGTTTGTTACGGCTGGTACAACAGACGAATCCGGTACGATTCACTGTCAAGTTGTTGGCTTACAAGAAAGACATCAACTAGTTTCTGAAGGACCACTTACGTCATTTTTTGTAATATTTTCTTGGTCAAGGTTTTTTTAGTTTTCCCTGGCCATGATTCATTGATTATAGCATTTGGACTTGCGTCGTTTTAGTTTCGTGAACGTTTTCTGTATTGTATTTTCAATGAATCCGGGAGAATTCTATGGAAATAAATTGAAAGCGGCCGCAAACGCGAGAAATGTGATATATTGTAAATTACATTTCTTCGATTTTTCAATTTTATTAAATGGCTTAGACTACAGTGGCGCAAGTGAGTTCTCCCTTAACAATAATTTTAATTAAGATAGTAAAGCGAGCTTCTCAGCTCGCTATATGGATAGTTGTAACTCAGTCTAAAAACTAAATTATCCTAAAATCCCAATAGTAACCATTTAATTCACAAAATTCGAATTTTTTTTTCTGTGGGAAAAAAATATTTTTTCTTATTTTTTTTTGGGAAATTCTTTATTTCTTAAAAAAAAACTTTTTTTTAATTTTTTTTTACATTCGCCACATCCGTCACACGCGTCACACGCACCACACGCGTCACAATTGTTTTATAACTAGACCCATTAAATTCTGACACGTAGAAGCCACGATATATGAATTCCTATACTAAAAACTTTACACTACTATAGACACACGAGCTAATGTATTCTGCTATGCGAGTTACTACACACACCCGTGTATGTATATTTAGTAATTCAGTCTAAAGAATAATTTATCTTAGAAGCCTAATAGTATGCAACGTTAAATGTAGGTCTTTCATTCATAATGAACTGAAAATAATACATTTTACTTTGCAAACGTTTGGGCTTAAAAAGTCGATAGCGATGCATAGATTGAGTATTTTTTTCAGTTTTCTCAGTGGTAGTAACCCCAATGAATAAAAAAAATTTAGCCATCGCAAGCCGAGCGCTAACAAATGTTTTTAAACAATTCCCATCAAAATTTGACTGGTAGAACCCGAGATATACGACACTACAAACAAACGTATAAACGTACATCCGTACAAATGTACACACTTTCGCTGAAAAATGTTCATGCCCGTTATAGACGGATATTTTTACTTGGCTTAAAACATTGGTCGTGGTCAAACTACATAGTCGTGTCAGTTTATTTGAGATACCAGATTCTCTCATGGCTTTATAAAGTTCTACTCTGGCTTTAAAATCTGTAAACAGATGGTGTAGGAAGTTTTAAAACTTTCTATCACCTGCCTAAGGGTGATAATCTGAAAAGTTGTTGATTTGCCAGGGATCAAGTGACACGGGTATAGACCAATGATATGGGGCTTAAAGGATAGAGGAGAAAATCTTGTACGCGGTACACAACAACGTTATACCACGATAAATGCTGAAAGTGTTGATATCTCCTTTTAAGCTATGCGGCACACGATGCCTTTTCTCTAATTATCTGGCGTAGCTTCTTCAACCCATACTTGCACTATTAGTTCATGCAATGCTTGATTTAATGAGCTCCGCTGTGATGCCATCTAATCTAAGAAGCATTTTTTTCGTCTGATTTGTCGCTCCGCTAACTGCAGTTATGATTGGTGGCAGTTTAGTGCGCTCGTCTGTTATTGGTGGAGCCTCCGATTCCTCAGCTAACTGGACATTTAACAACTTTTGGAACTGTTTTTCAAATCGCTTCAAGGCTGCCGTGTTGACTCGAATCTAATTCGCGCTTGGAGCACTATTCCATTGTCACTTGTCATTGGTGTTCTCGTGTAAATTATTGGTGCCAATGTACTGCCTGAATAATTGCTCTCGAACTAATTTGCGTGTTGGTGTCTTGCGTGTTTGATACTGATATCACCATTTTGTGTTTCTCCTATCAATTCTTGAGACAGCAACAATTCCCAGAGGTTGTTAAAGTATTCCTTTTCCTTACATTGGTGATTCACCTCTTATTGTAAATGGAATAGAGAATTCCAAGTCCGCCGACATTGCAACTTTGTTGTTTTCTTGCCACCTGGTCACTCTGGATGAAAGCCTTTTATTCGGCACTTACCTATTAGTTGATCATTTCAATATCAATATGCTAAAGCTAGTACCTGGTTGGATTTGTAAAGATTTTTTAGCCACGATGTTAGACTATCCAGAGCATACCATCCGCTTGTCGGAGATCGTTAAAACTGATTGGATTTAGTCAGAGTTATGGACAAAAAATGGGAAGAACCACAATTTTATTCTTAAAAATCGTAAATGGAGCGCCGTGGCTCAAGTGGTTCGACTACTGAATGAACGGTTTGAAGTTCGAATCCCAGAAAAACATCCAGAAGCTTTGCACGGTCACACCGGTCCGAGAGTAATAACTGCCATGAGAAAGCTTCTCAAATCAGATGTAGCTTTAAATTGTAGATCCGTTTCATTAGTGTGCAATAATATAACACGCACAATATAGGGATAGTCGCGACAAGGTAGGCACTGGGACGATCTGTTGCGTCAAATATTAATAAAATAGTTAATTGCGCGAACGTCAGCATTGCATATCATAGATACTAAAATCCATAAAATTTCCGTATATACATCGGGATGCTTACAATGGGTACTGATTACCATTTATTAACATCAAAGTAAAAGTAATAATTCACAAAACGTACCAGTTTCCCCTTGTAATCATCGATCATCTCTGATAGGCGATATCGTAGACGATCTCTCTCCTTCCGCAGAACAAATGTCCTTTGATTTATATTTGTCACAACCATTTGCACCGGCATTTTCTGATAGAGCCTCTGCATGTCCTTGTAATTAAGAAGATAATTGTGAATCTTCTTTGCATTTTCACCGTGCAAGGCCAGTTGCAATTTTGCCCTTCCGTCGCGGCATTGCTGTTTGAGAGCGCGATTCGAGCGTCGATAACGCTTCTTCAATGCGGCGCTCTCGTGTCGTTTGTACTGCAAGTGCTTTCCTGCATTTTACAAATAATCCGGAGACAAAAGAGAAAGATTGGAAATGCTACACGTACCATAGACAAACAAGTAAATCTATCTATCTATCTATCTATCTATCATAATATACCTAACAGATTGGTCATTCCCTTGAATTGCGTCTTCAGCGCATTCGGTTCCCAACGTTCATCCATCATCATGTGTTCTTTGAAGAACGGAATTCCAAAGAAGCCGTGAGTTCGTGATGGCCGTGGAATAACTGGCTTGACAGTGAGTGCTTGTTGTTTAGGCATTGCAGGATCTCAGAGGATGTTCAGCGTAGCACGATCAAATTGAATATACGTAAAATGATATGTCACACAAATTGCAAAGAAAAAAGAATTTATTTGTTTTTGTTGAATTTTTGTCTATGAAATGTCAGATTTATAAAAGTCTTGGGGTTCTACGAATGACAGTTCCAAAGTAATCGGACGTACGCCAATTTAGAGGACGAACAAACAAAAGAACTCCCCATATAACGGATAATCGCATTCAGGTACCCATCGCATCACATCGTCATCCGAACTTAGAGTTTTGCCTTTTTCCTTGTAAATGCAAAAAATATTACAAAAACATCTCACTTATTATCGCATGTTTGAGATTTAGAAAACATCACCGATTGGATAATTGCATAGTGGTACGAGTAGATACCGACAGATTTACTAAGTTCCCGCTGATCGATGTGCAACCAGCAAAAGACATGACAACAAAGCTGGAGACTATAATTTTCCGACTACGATCGCACAATGATGAAGAATTTAGGGAGAAGAAGTTGTTACAAACGTCGCACTAAGCACGACTGACGAAGGAAAAGCGAATTACAAACTAAATTGAAATTGTTGACGATGTGATACTGTAGGGTGCGACGGCGGCGGCAGAGCTTAAATAAAAAGACACCACTGTAATGTTTAATATTAAAGAAATGTTTATTGTATTGAATATAATTAAATAGTTGGAGTTTAGTAATAAGTGTTAAAATGGCGGCTTGTGTTTTATCGCGTGTTTCGGTTTGGTATTACGGCTTGTGTCGCGGCTTGTTGGCAGAAGTATTTCTGCGATGTGTTCTGAACTGCACGACGTCTACTTTTCAACTCAATTCAACTTTCGTATTGCTGCGCTATACTGCTTGTCAGCATCAAGTACGATGTCGGTCACTATCAGTCGTCTCTCTCTAACACTCCTCCCCCCGTGAATCACCCAGGGATTCACCATCAACGGCAATGACGGCAAGTTTCGTGGCTGGGCGGCGGATATGTCCGGTTGCGGTTTTGACCTCTGCAAACCGCACTTGTCCATCTTTGGCAGGAAATACTCGAACTATTCGGCCTTTACGCATTTGACTACGAGACTGACCTGATTCGCAAATTATGACCAGATCGTTGACTTTCAGTGGGCGTACTTCATCGTGCCATTTTGGTCGTTTTAGCAGCTGTGGTAGGTATTCGACGGTCCATCTCTTCCATAGGCGATCTTTAAGATTTTGACATATTCTCCATTGTTTCCTGAGGCAGATTTTATCATCAACTGGATGAGGCGTCTGTGTAGAGTTTACGCAGCCTATCAAGAAATGGTTCGGCGTCAATGGTTCGTCGTCTTCCATGTTAAGTGGGATATCTGTGAGTGGACGAGAATTTATGATGTTTTCGGCCTCGATAAATACACTTCGTAGGGTTTCTACCCTGGGTGTCTGGTCTGACAGTGTTCGTAGGAGTAGTCTTTTAATTATCCGAATTAGTCGCTCCCAGCAACCTCCTGAGCTAGGATTGGCGGGACAATTGAATACCCATTCGATATTACGGTTAGTGGCTTCCCTTTGTATATGGTCAACATCAAATAATTGACTGTCTTTCAATTCTCGTTGGGCTCCAATAAAGTTGGTACCATTGTCGCTTCTAATTCTGACCGGTGTACCTCTTCGATTGATGAAGTTGCGGAGACATACGATGAAGGCATCCGTGGATAGATTCTCTGCTAACTCCAAATGGGCGGCTCTCACTGTCAGGCAAGTAAATATTACTCCCCATCGCTTTTCTCGTCGTCTTCCAATAGCCACGTTAAAGGGGCCAAATAAGTCAACTCCCGTGTAGGTAAACGGACGCACGTATGGAGTGACGCGGTCAATTGGCAGCTGACCCATGAAGGGTGGCACTGGTTTGGATTTCTCGATCTTGCACTTCATACATCTTTTTTGTACGGCTTTAAGAAGAGACTTGGCACGTGGAATCCAAAACTTTTGGCGAGCTTCGTTGAGAACTACTGCTGAATTTTGATGGTAGAGTTTCTCGTGAAAGTGGCACATAATAAGCTCGGAAACTATGTGCTTCTGCGGCAACAAAATTGGACGTCTTGTTTGCAGTGGCAAATAAAGGGCTTCGTCGATGCGACCTCGAACCCGTAAAAGACCGTCGGGGTCCAGGTACGGCATCAATGAATGTATTGGGCTATTTTTTAAAATAGGTTTTGATGACTTCAGGGCGGCAATTTCCTTTTGATATTCATCTTCTTGAACCATACGGCATAAATGATTTTCTGCACTGATTATCTCGTCGACTGTCAGCAAACCATTCGTTATACGCAGCGTTGAAAGCTTTCCCAGGCAAAGGAATTTTCTGACCGCACGCCTTACGTATGCTATCGTTCGTATGAGCTTTAAATAAGAAGAGAAACGATTAAAAACGATAACTAAATTGTTACCTGTTTCACATTGGACGATTAGACAAGGCTTGACTTCTTCTTCTTCTGGTCCGTTTGACGGCAGTGGGATTATTGTGGCAGGCCAGTTATATTCAGGTAGTTGTAGAAATTCTGGGCCAGAAAGCCAGATGCTACTCGAATTAAGTTTCGGGGAACTTTTCGCGCGAGTGGCTACATCTGCGCTATTCTTATTTGTTGGCGTCCAACGCCATTGGGATGGTTCTGTTGACGTAAGAATTTCTCCAATGCGGTGACCCACAAATGCTTTATATTTTCGTTCAGCTGAATTGATCCAATATAAGAGGGTTCTGGAATCAGTCCAGAAAATGACCTGGGATATTTTGATATCGTGATTGCGAACTATTACTTTGCTGAGACGGGTCCCTAGGACTGCAGCTTGCAATTCCAATCTGGGAATAGACATAATACGTTGAGGAGCTCCACGAGTTTTACCAAAAACGAAAACAACGTCGACTCCTATTGCGTGGCTGATTCGAAAGTAACCGGCAGCAGCAAAGGCAACTTGGCTGGCATCTACAAATATGTGCAATTGAATTTCCTCGGATTTGTTCATGTGCGGCGAATAACAACGCTGGATTTTGAATGTGTTGATATTTTGGAGGAATTCTTTCCACCATAACTTCCATTTGTTACTTATATCTGCAGGCAGTGGATCATCCCAAGCTATGTTGTTTTTCCAAGTGTCCCGGACCATTATTTTTAGGGACAGGAGGAATTCAGCGAGCAATCCGTATGGATCAAAGATTGCCATCACGATCCCTAGGAGCTCTCGTTTTGTAGGCGGACGAATTCCTTCTAAGACATCTGGAGGTATGTGGTGGAACTTAGTTTTGAATTCGAAACTATCGACGACAGTGTCCCAATGCATACCCAGCACCTTTTCTGAAGTAGCTTGGCGTTCCATATTCACGGTGGTGGCACATCCTGTAGGGCTCTGGTTCATGTATGACTTTAGACGAGTTGAATTTGAAATGAACTGTCTTAAAACAAATCCGGCTTTCCTGTTGATCTTTACCACTTCGGTACAAATTCGTATGGCTTCTTCTACTTGACTAAAACTAGTCACATAATCGTCGACATAATGTTGATTAATTATGGCTGCTGCTGCTTCGGGGTATTGTTGTTGATGCTCCTGGGCATTGACATTCTTGATATATTCAGCACTGCATGGCGAACAAACGGCTCCAAAGATCATGGAAACCATGGCATAGTGATCAATTGGCTTATTTTTGTCTCCGTTCCTCCACAAGAACCGTTGGGCATGTTGGTCTTCTGGTTTAATGCGGATTTGCGAAAACATTTCTTCTATGTCGGCGGCAATGCCAATTGCACCTTCTCGGAATTTGAAAAGAATGTTTATTAAGGACTTGGCTTGTTCGGGTCCTTTAAGTAGTACAGAGTTAAGGCTTTTTCCATCTACTGAGGCTGCAGCGTCGAAAACTATCCTCAATTTATTTGGTTTGTGCGGGCTTTGCACGGCAAAATGTGGCAAGTACCATATCGGTTGGTTGTTGTTCATCAGTTCTTCTTGGGAGAGTTTTCTGGCGTATCCTTTTTCGATGTATTTAGACATATTATTTTTATAATTGGCGGCAAAATCGTTGTCTTGGCTCATCTTCTTCTCGATTCCGAACAGGCGTTTTTCTGACATCTTGAAGCTGTCAGGCAGGATGAGTCGAGGGCTCTTCCATAGAAGACCAGTTTCGTATCTTTTACCAATACGATGTGTTGTCTCTTTTAGAATTTGGCGGGCTCGTTTATCTTCTTCGGACTCAATTAGTGTGGGCGTGGTATTGATACCAAAATTGTCGGCGGCGAAGTACTCAATCATCATGTTGTGCAATTCTGCATAGGGCTGTTGTTCTCGTATAAACAACACTAACGGCGTTGATGTTGAAGGGCTTTTGTTCGGTCCATATGCTATCCATCCCAGTTTGGTTTTGACGGCGATGGGACCTTTATCACCAGACTGAACAGTAGTTGAAGACGCTCCAAGATGAGCGTTGTCTAGTCCGAGAAGGATAACTGGTTTGACCATTTTGAAGTTTTTCAGTGGCAGAAACTCCAAATGTTGAAACTGTGACTTGTCAAACGATTGAGACGGTAAATTAAGATTTCGGACTGTGCGACAATTTTTAATTGTAAAACTAGTTGTCTCACTCTCACCTCTTATTTCAAGGTTAACTGCTGATGATTGTTCTTTGGTTACCCTTTGTCCATACCACTGAAGAGTTAACGGCTTAGGCTGACCTCTAAGTCCCAGTTTAAAGGCTATGTCTTTCTCTATAATGGATATGGCGGAACCTTCGTCAAACATGGCGAAAACTTCGATTTTCCCATTTGGTCCACATAGTGTAACCGGTACGATTTTAAAAAGTATACCACCTAGCGACGATGTCGTACGGCAACTTAATAACGGCTGGACGTTGCTCCTAGACAATGTTGTTGAAGCAACTGGTATTCTGGTGGCTGATGATTCATCATGTAGGCTGCTATGATGATAGCGTCGGCATCCATTAACGCTACACAGTTTCTTGGAACGGCAATTTCCTGTGCTATGACCTTTGCGTAGACATGAAAAACATAAACGCATACTTTTGACTTTATGCCAGCGATCTGGCGACTCATTAAATTCGTTGCAATTTGAAATGAAATGATTTCCACCACACTCGTAACACTTAATAGTTTGTTGAACTTCTGACTGGGCTCGCGTATTTTCATTTATGTGCATTATGCGTCGTGGCTGTAGTGGCTGTTTTGATGTGCCACTACCTTTAAACGAAGTTGACGGCATAAGGCATACGATTCTTGCTAATTCGCATAACCACTTTGAAAAGTCGGCAATGTTGGCATACGGCTTAACGGTTGCCGAATGTTTTGCCCACTCGTACTGTTTGTCCAGAGGGAGTTTCGTAACCAGCTCATCCAAAATTGAAGAATTTGTGAGATTATGTTCACTGTTGGCCGATCTTAGGAACGCAACAACATTGCGTACTTGCGTTGAGAACGAAACGAGTTGATCCACTCGACTCTCTGCTATAGCTGGAAATTTTTGAATTTTACTGAGCTGGTGTCGGACAAGTAAATCCGCTCTTCCAAAACGGAAATTTAATTCGTCGATTGCGTCAGAAACATCTTGCGTATGAATTAACATTGAAGCGACAGCTTCCCTTGCCGGTCCTACTAAACATTTCTGCAATCGCATTAAGTTTTGACGATTTGTATATTTGAAATCATTGGTGGTGTCATTATAATTGGCAAGAAATAAGGGCCATTCTTCCACATTTCCCGAAAATACTGGTAGATCGTGCAACTTTATTGTTGTTGTTGCATCATTGGCGGCGGTGACTCCAGTTTGACTGTTAGACAGCAATGGTGAAACGTTTTGAGGAAACTGGACAACTGCTTCATTGGCGGCAGTGGCAACGGTGGTGTGCATTTGCAGTTTTTCGTTTAATTTTTCAATATCCTTTTGGCTGTCCGCCGTACTGTTTCGAAGTTCTTGTACGGATGTGCGAAGCTCGTTCAGGCTGTTCAAAATTGTTGTGATGGTTCCTTGGTCCATTGCTTCTTCCTCTATTGGTGATTCACTTTCTTCTGAAGAATCTTCTTGAGCCACCGCGCTTCTTAGCATGTACCTTCCTTCTTGCATTAAATGGTCTCGCGTATGCTTTATAACTTAAACGTTTCGATTAGCATACAAGTTTAATACAAGTAGCTTCAGCGTAGCAACTGATATCGAACAAGCGTTTTTCAAAAACAAGACAAATTTATAGATCGAACGTTTCGATTGGCTCACGAGTTTAAAAGACGTATTTTGATTGGCTCGTAGCTTCAGCGTGGCGGCTGATATCGAACAAGCGTTCTTCAAAAACAAGACAAACTTATAGATCGAACGTTTCGATTGGCTCACGAGTTTAAAAGACGTATTTTGATTGGCTCGTAGCTTCAGCGTGGCGGCTGATATCGAACAAGCGTTCTTTAAATCACATTAAATTTATTATGTAATAAATTTCCATAACCTCGAATTTATATTTGCTTGGCAATATTATTTATGGCAAGCATTTCGAACATATATAGCAATTAACACCGATTTCCCAAAGTCATTGGCTGCGACAGTAAATGAATACTTGCTAGCTGAGAAAATGGCGGCTGGGTGCTCCGCTAGACGAGACTTCCAAGTGTTATTCACTGGCTGTGAAAACGTCGGAACTTGATATGTAAAGCACGATTTTATATTTTAAATGCAATTGTTCGAATTTCGTACAGATTTAACCAGCAAAATAATAACCAAGAACCGATTGAAAATGGCGACAAAACTAATCGTATTAACACTTTGAAATTACTAAAACGCACTTGGAGACGAACAAATCAGAACACATCGGCAATTCTGCCAAACTAATGTAGGGTGCGACGGCGGCGGCAGAGCTTAAATAAAAAGACACCACTGTAATGTTTAATATTAAAGAAATGTTTATTGTATTGAATATAATTAAATAGTTGGAGTTTAGTAATAAGTGTTAAAATGGCGGCTTGTGTTTTATCGCGTGTTTCGGTTTGGTATTACGGCTTGTGTCGCGGCTTGTTGGCAGAAGTATTTCTGCGATGTGTTCTGAACTGCACGACGTCTACTTTTCAACTCAATTCAACTTTCGTATTGCTGCGCTATACTGCTTGTCAGCATCAAGTACGATGTCGGTCACTATCAGTCGTCTCTCTCTAACAGATACCATAAGCCGGGGTTTTGTTGTTGTTGTTGTTGTTCGGTTTAATTGACTTTCAATTCACTTTTATAAAACAATCGTCCTGTTTGTATGCCTTCAGATTTCCTCTGAACAAATTGATTCAATTGTGTTCGTCCATCTGTCCGAGTGTCCTCTTGTTCATCTATATATAGTTTTAAGTTTGAATATAAGTTTATTTTCACAAAAAGTAGAATTACAAAGTAAATTCTTTTAACAGTACAAACAGTGATGTTGGAGAATTAAATGTATTTAAGAAAAAACAACCCATTAAAAATAAATTTTTAGTGTAAATTCTCTAATTGGGGGTACACAATGTGCAAAGTTTGAATAAAATCGGGTTACTTTTAAAAAAAAATTATATGGGTGCCCCTCGGACCTGGGGCCCGATCGCTTCCAAATTTTTTCAAAAAGTGTTGTCATCGGAGATACACATGTATAAAATTTGAATAAAATCTGGTTTGGGAAGTGGGTTATTAATTAATCGCAAGATTCAACGACAAACAAACAAACAAGCAGACAAACAGATCACGCACGCGAAATTAATATAGGGAATTTAATAAAAAAATGTACCTAAAATTATATAACAATGATATTATATAGTTGTGGTTGATAAAACCACACCAGAGCACTCACACCATCGATCCATTGTAGTCGTTCCCAGTGAAGTTCACTATTCAAATATCTGCGTTACCATTAAATAGCGAATAGCGATTCGATTGTTATTCTATCCCTTCTTAAAACGTGATTGCAATGTAAAAATTCAGTGAACCAATCATGATCAGAGATTGATGCGAAAAAATTAAAGCTCTAAGGACAAGGCCAATCTACTCTCTTCACATTTTGCAGCTAGCTCCACGCTTCCAGATTGTGCGTTCCTTCCACCTGTACTTCCGACTATCGAATACTCTATGGGATAAATATATTCGTATTCGTGAAGTTGCCAGAGTTTGGCATACACAAATTCGCTGGGCCAGGTGATATTCCTCCATTATTTTTAAAGAGATGTTCTTTATCGCTGGCAATACCATTGCGTAAGCTTTTCTACTTACCATATTCTTCTGGACTATTTTCGAGAAGTTGGAAAACAGCATTTGTGCAGCCTATACCAAAAAAAGGCGAACCATCATGTCTCTTTTCGTACTGACCCATAGCATTAACGTCATATCATTCTAAGGTTGTGGGAACGCTGATTAACCGTAAGCTTATGAAACATGAATCGGGTGAACTACTCGATGACCGTGGACAACGTTTTACTGCTTATCTGATGAATATGTCATTCTTCTGTGTGTGCAACTTCTAATCCAATAAGTACCCTTAGATTCTCTGATATGTTCTCAGTTTTCCGTCATTTTTCTTCGTGTATGGAACTGAAGGAAGAACAACGTATATTAAGCTCGGTTTATTCTGACCTTGACAGCATAACAAAATGGGGGGAACACAATTTCGAATTTAACGTTGAATCGTTAAATCGTATGCCAGTAGGCATAGCAAACTACGCAATGCAATGGAACCCGTTATCTCAGGATGGTATAAGAACGGGTCGTCCGAGAAATACATGGCGCAGAACAGATGAGGAGGATTCACGGCAATTGGGGAAGAGTTAGAGAGAGCTGAAGCTCATTGCCAGGAACCGCACGCGATGGCGCGTAGGCGTAGTAGAGGCCCTAGGACCTACAAGGGGATACAGGACATAAGAAGAAGCGATTATCCATGAATGGCACTTGCATCGAGGAAACTGAAAAAGTAGATGACGTTACGAACATACCGAGGTGCCAACGTAGACTTTGACCACTATCTTGTTGGTATGTTTCTCCGAGCGCGGATTGCATCATCACGAAATACGGCATTCGCGAATCAGATTCGAGTCAACGAAGAGAAAAACTACGGTTATGCCGTAGAAATCGCCCTAAATGTAGGGAGAGTAAGTCCTGGGGCTGAGATGTCGGGCGTAGAAGAGAATTGGACACGCTTAGGAAAACTATCATTAGTACTGCTGACTCTATCTTAAGCATCAGTCGTAGAGATCGGAACGACTGGTTCGATGACTATTGTAAGCTAGCGAGTGGAAAAAAAGAAACTTTCGGATCTTTAGGAATAATTTATGCTATATTAGCAATTGGTTTATTAGGTTTCATTGTATGAGCCCATCAGAAGATATGAAAAAACAGTTCACCGGGGAAAGAAAGCATCCTGAGAAAAGAATCTCGTTCGTAAGCAAGAACAGTACAGAGAGAAAGGACCGCACCAGGCCCGGAATTTATACCAAAGAGTGCGCGGTATGACGCAATATTTACCGCGTTTCACATACTGCAAAGACAAAGAGGGTAATCTGATCGCCGCTTTCAAAGGCATCTTAGAACGATGCGAAGAACACTTTCATGAGTTGCTAAATGGCCATCTGGTTAACGTAAGTCTCACTCAATGCCTTTCAGCAGACTTGAGCATCGAGTCAAAGGTAGCATTGTCAAAAGCTTCCTGAATACCAATAAACACCATTATGAGGAAGACTCCGTCCATCATGTTCCTCTCAATCCTGTAAACAAGATCATGAAGACAGACTCACAGGATCTTCCACGTTTATTCTGTGTTCCAAGTGTTCAAGAAATTGAAAATTGCAGCAGAACTAATGTAATTGCTGTTGTAATAATTTCAAGTCGGTTGTTTTTAAAATATTTGTAGATCACATGCTTACCTATATATTTTCCTCAACGAAACGGGAAGATAGTTTCAAAATTTGACAGCGTAAATGAAAAACATGCGCTTACTTTTAAGGAATGTAAAGAGAGGATTGTTCCAGCATTTTGGCTTCGTGTGGACTGCAATAAATACATCATATCAGAAAAATAGCGTGGTTTCCCGAAATGTAAATTTTACTAATTTCTAATCGTGAGGTTATATCTAAGCTAACAGTTATATATTTGGAAACCTGGCTATATCTTGATCTTGGAAGCATAAAAACGTATATTATTATGGCCTTATTCATCTGTACTTGCAAGAGTGGAACCCTCTGTGTGATGGATCTACTTTCGTACTCGTGCAGAAGTTAGAGTATTATTTTATATCAACTTTAATAAATCTGATGGGCTAGATGAAGATCTTCAAGGCTAGCATTACCATTGCGTAAGCTTTTCAAATCACTTATCCTTCTGAAGTCCAAGTACCAAAAAAATGATAAATCCTTGCAGCCGTTATTTTTACAATAATTATTCCATATCTCGAAATTACTTATGAATAAGCTGACTGTTAGTTTGCTTTGGTCGCTTGATGGTTCCTGGCGGTTTTAGTTAAGTAGCGTTTATCATAATTTCTCAAAATCGGTATCCAGTCATAGACTCTCCACAATTCAGTAATATTGTTTTTAAAAACTTTTATTTAACTTATTAACTTGACCTCGTTTTGTCTGCATTTTCAACTACTTTAAGGTCCTTTTTAACCGCCTTTCACACCTAGAGAGCTGAAATATTGTGAGTGAATCCAAAATGGCATTTTTAATATTCCGAGTATGACACGTGTCACATGTGGCGCGAGTGATTGGTTGGATTTTTTTTTCGACTTCTTTGATGTCCTTTTTAACCACCTTCCACACGACCTAAAAAACAGAAATTTCATGAGTGTTTAAGTCCAAAATAGTACGCCTATGACGCGTGTCGCGTTTCGCATGTGTATCACCGATTAGAGAATTTACAAGAAAAATTTTAATTTTTATGGTCTTTTTTTTTATAACTCTTTAACCGTACCGTAACTTGATAATGCAAACCCTCCTAAGAAATTGCATTATTTATTCAAAACTGATTTCATTGCATACAAACATAAATAACATTTTAAATTGTATTCAGGTGAAAGTTTGTGATGAAACCAACAAATATTTTTGCTTAAACTGTCGAAGTCACATACGAGAAGTACTGCTCCATCAGTCACATGCTAAGGCACAATGGATATCTCAGAAACAATAATTCATTAAAAATTACAAAAGAATTTGTCAAAACTGAGCTTTTAGTTGAAAAGATGAGTGATGAGAGATTTTTTTTCTGTTTTGCCATGTTGTTTAACAAATTTGTCATTATCTTTCCAAGTGGCGACGCAAATAGTTATATTATGACAGTCAATGGAGGATTAAAAACAAAAATATTGCGCCATATGTTGACAACCAAATTTAGTGCTATACACCTTTAACTCTTCACTAGGTAGTGTTCATTATTAGTAAGTGGCATTATGTTTCTGTCTTCGGGTAAAAGTTCAATGATCGAAAAAAAATGATTTACGTTTATATTCGAAACTATTCAGTCAGTCTATCATCTTTCTGTTTATAGGATTTGTCAATTGACTGCTCAGTTGATTCTATTAAGATGAGTGTGGCGTTATAGGAATAAACGAGCCCGTAGCTTGTAGTATTTAATTTAATGTCGATTACCTTCGAAATCTCTTGAAGCGTGCGCTAATTAAAACAAAGCCCACCATACAACACCACACTCCGCCGACCCACCACTGTCTAAATAATGATATTCATCTCAGCTACCCCAAAAACTATGCACTAAAATTATTTAATTTATTGTCAAGTGTCTTACAATGAAAACATTTCCCAAATTAATAAAAGTGTTACTGAAACTGTTTCTCCCATTATGGTTCATGTCTCTGTTTAAAACTTGTGAGCCACTGGATTCGTATGCTAATCATATTTCATCACAGTTTTTGAACCACGTTGTGTGTGAGCCGACGACATCGACAAAAAGTGTATAGATTGAAAATCACTGGATGTTTATGCTAATGGTATTTCACCACCAATCTGTGTGTGAGCGAGTGACATGAGCAATTAGTATATATCTTAAGAACCTGATTGAGTATATTGTTACAAAAAGTAGTTAGTAGAAATGTTAATAGAATCAGCCTCGACTCGCGCGGTAGAAAAATAGGCACTGAATTAGAATTAAGAATTGCATACTTTTAGACATCTAATAGCAGTAGTTGACAGATTACATCATTATATACTCCTGTGCCAAATATGTAGTCAAACCAGTTTGTCTGGTTTGTCCGGTTTGTGTGTACATGATTCCACATGGAGTTAATTTTTGGAAGATGACTCATTACATAATGAGTATGGTTAGTTGTAAAAAAGTGAATTTCCTAGATATTTCTTATTTCTATATATAAGATTGGACACCTCCGGACATTTTTTAATAGGCGGCATTTTGCCGCAGAGATTCATTAGTTTTTTGAAATTCACAGAGCAGTTTAAGAGTACTTGCAAGTAGAATACGAATAGTACTGAAATACAAGTATGGTTGTAACAAGTGTTTTTGTGTACTTAGTAAAGTAGTCACCAGTATAAAATTGTGAACTTTTGTTATTTGTTATTCTCTATATTAACTTCGCGTGCCCGCGGCTTTTGTACTCAAGTTTAGGGCGAATAAAAGCCTTTTAAAAAGTAGCCAGATCAAAGGGAGAGAAAGATTCCTTGCACCGGGCAAGAAAACCTAAACATTTCGCAGCATTTTTGGCGACGGTATATTTGGCAGTGCAAGCGTTCATCAATGCTATTCAAGATGAACAGTTGAAGCTTTCTTTGAGGACTACAGCCAGAGGAAAAACAATGAATGAAGTTTTGGGATCATCTTTGGAGTACGAAGCAGCTAAGACCAGTGTGTCTTCGGATTTTGTTGGGCTACGCAAGTTGGAAACGGGGGATGTCACACAAATAAAATCTCTGATTGGACAGGAGATCCACTGGTCGTTCCATGAGAAAATGTTCAATTTAATTAGTCGTGCGGTCATCAGACTTGATCCTTTCATCTGAGGATTCTTGCAGTTTCCGTTATAAATTGTTTGTTGCAGGAGAAGTTAACAGCCTCCCGCCACCCCTACCAGAGAAGATTCATCGCCAACATAGCCGCCTTTTCTTCTTCTAAGAAAAGTTGCTGGTGCAACTGCAGCGTTTTCATCTCCCCTTTTCTGCTGATAGCTGACTTTCGTTTCTGTCCGATTAACAACAATTTATTTCAATTTTCAGCAAGCTTCTTGCAAATATTATATTGCTCCATAAGCACTCAAAGCTAATTTTCTATTAAAAAAAAGACGAATCCTCCAAAAATTGGATGCTTTAATCGTGCACAGCTCTCAAAATACGAGTATAAACCCAATTTGGGAAAAGTTTCACTTTAATTGGCGAAAAAAATTTGTGGAGGATATGTATCCTGCAAAACTATACTAAGACATACTAGTAAGTACGGCTCCGAGATCCGTTCAAGGGGCATTGTGACTTTTTTTCTACCAATATCCACAGCGCAATTAAGTCCAGATAATTGGACCTGCGCTATCGACATCGGCAAATGTTTCATCGCAATGCATTTGACCATTGACGAAAGTTACAGGATGACCCTTACGTAGTAACGACGCGACGGCCGGCCAATTCGTAGATTGCGAGGTTTTCCAATTTAAACATAATAACACCAATTGCGTGGTACAACAGCTGTGCCCGTGGTGCAGACCCTTTAATGTTTTAATATGCAAATTTCGATAACGATCAAGTGAAACCATCATCCTCTTCCTCTTCTCTTTCTTCTTCCTGATCTGTGCGCCACTTAGCAACCCCGTACCATCAGACGACTGTAATCATAACCTGGAAATGATTTCTTTCACTTTCCTTTTGTTCATTTTTGTATCCTAAATTTATTTTTTGGCAGCGCTCTCGGTTCGTCTGTGGATGGACTGGACCGCATTCAAGTCCAAAAGGAATTTCTTTGCAAAAAAAGGAACAGGAACAGTGGCAGCACGATTTTCACAATAACACATTGTCTAGCGCAGAGTGGCTGAGTGTGCCGCGATATTCCTTCCTTGTCGATCGGTCCGTCCGTCCATCAAGAGTTCAATTTCGCTAGTAGCTCCAAGATAACCAACAATGAGCTAAGCTCGCTCGAATTCAATGTGCCACCAGATAACAATTTGAATGAAAAACCACAACAACAACGATGACGGCGACGATGCCATCCCACTTTGCCGCCATTGTGATGCGACCTTAACTGATTGAAATAATGCTATGCTTTGGGACTTATGCGAAAGCATTTCTACATACTGATGCTTAATGCTCACCGGCAATAGATACTTTCCGAGATACCGTTGGCAACGTTGGCCGAACCACGCGCGCAGCATCAACACCAAGAGGGAATTCTTTTAATTCTTACGACGAATTAATTGGTGTAGTGTTGCCTGCCTGACTGCCTGCCCGATGATGGTATAATAGCTCGCGATGACTTAGCTTGACTTGGTCGGTCAGGGAAAAAGAAGCTTTTGTTAAGTTGGCTGCCTGGCTGTTGGTCTGCTGGATGGCTGAAACCAGCCATGTTCACCGACTTTAATGAAAGATAATAGTTTATTTATGGCTCTGGCTTCTTTTTACCGCATCTGCAATGGTGATGACCAAGTTAACTGCAAGACGGCTGCTGCAGTCTCAATTGTTTATCGATTATGAAACCTGAATTTAATTCTTTAAGTAGTGTGTTTCACTTTTCTCGCTGCGGGTTCGTTCGTTTCGCAATCAACACGCTTGCGCTCATTCGAGAGTCAATTGTTTGTCTATGAGAACGCCCTGGGCGGGCGCAACTGATACCACCAGCATCACCACATGTACCTACCACTAAACGTACCTCACCGCGATGACCCATGTTTCTTTGAATTCACAGATGTTTACCGTAAATATATGGTGTCACGTGAAAAATAACATTTAGGAATTCCTCTGTAAGGTTCTCTCACTCGGAAGCGACCTCTGCTGCTGGGTAGTATGATGTAATCTCTTATCTTTAACTTTGATGCGATTGAATGCGATAATGTGCATAAGGTGGTAAGTTATTGCGCCGATCTTTAACAGAAAAAGGTGTTGCATTATATGTTAAAGGGTCATAAAATAAATCATAAAAACAAATTATATACAAAATTCCCAACATTTTCTCCCAATGGTGATATTTCACCGATAATAATTACCCTCAAAGAATACAATAAAATGTATTGATTGTTACAATATTTATAAGAGGACTAACCCTAAATGTATACAATAAAATCACAATGACTGTTGCAATATTTATTAAAGGATTTAAACCTAAAAGCATATATGAAATGTATTGATTGTTTAAATATTTATTAAAGAATTAAACTCTAAAAGCATTGAAGTTGTCTCCCAATTGCCGTTGTGCACGGTCGTGCTGCACTCCAGCACACGCTAACGTCAAACTACAAATATAAAAATAAAAAAACAACGCATAATGAAACAACCCATAAATATAAAATTTTTCATGTAAATTCTCCAATAGGAGATACATATGTGCGCAAAGTTTGAGCCGGGCTGATTTGGAAAATATTAATATTAGAGCCCCTTTCACTTCAAAATTTTTTCAAAAACTGGAAAAAAATATGAAAAAAAATTCAAATCAAAAAAATTTTTACAAAAAGTTCGGTTTATCGGAGATACACATATGTTTAAAATTTAAAGTAAATCGGGCTGATTTTTAAAAAAATATTTATGGCCCCACCCTTGGGCCTCAGGGCCCACTCGCTCCAAAAATTTTACAAACACGTTTGTTCATCGGGATAAACATTTGTTTAAAATTTGAAGAAAATCGGGCTAATTTTTTTTAAAAAATTATATGGGCACTAGCACTTACATCCATTTTTTCAAACGCTGATAAATTTTCAGCTCACGAAATATCTTCAAACCAACGAAATCCTTAGTGACCGGCAGTATGGATTTCGTGGGCAACGTTCTACTGGTGATTTGATGGTATATCTCATCGAATAGTGGAGCCGGTCTCTGCATCTTTGTTGAAAGCAAAACTGTTGCACTCGGTATTTCTAAGGCATCAAGCTCTTTTTTAAATTCTCTATATTACCTTCACTTGCCCGTGGCTGGCTGGCTGGCCAAATCTTGTGATCAATTTTTAACCCAATTCCTACAGCCCGATTTTATTGCACACATGTATATCTCCCAAGACAACACTTTCTATTAAAATTTGAGGCCCCTCGGGCCGCGGGGTCGGGGGGCTCCCTTACAAATATTTTACAAAATTTACCCGATTTTCTTTTAATTTTGTACACATGTGTGTCTTCGATGGAAAACACTTTTTGGAGCGATCGGCCCCTTGGGGACCCCAATATACAATTTTTAAATATCGCTATATCGCATCAGATCACGGCAAAGTCTGAGCTCTGTGCTTTGTGAGCAGCGCTGTTCGCTGCCGCTGCGTCATTTGGTGAATGATTTTGCCACAAAACGAGCACGCAGTGTGTGTGTGTGTGTGTGTGTGTATCCCCGATTAGAGAATTTACAAGAAAAATTTTAATTTTTATGGGTTGTTTTTTTTTCAAAATACGTGCTTATGAAGTCGCTGATATACTGCTTCATTGGATTAGAAGCTATCTTTTGGACCGCTCAATTCATGTTATATTGGGCTTCAAGTCAAAAGTACATTACTTAAATGCTGGCGTTCCACATGGCTCTGTTTTGTCCCAGACACTTTTTCTCATTTTTATATATGATCCTTTATCTGTGACTTCTAATCCAATTCACTCTTTCGCCGACGACAGCACTCTTAACTTCTCATATAAGTTTGAGGAACGTCCCTTCACTTTTCATGTGGAACTCAAACAACTACGTACGTTAAGCACCTTAAATTCTGACCTAGACAGCATAATAAAATGGGGAGAAATTAATCGAGTAGAATTTATAGCTTCCAAAACCCAATGTTGTCTCCTGTCATCTAAGCGAATCCTAAATCCCATGCCATTATCCATGAATGGCACTTGATTCGAGGAAACTGCAAATCTCGCAATTCTCGGTATGTGCGTTAACGACAAGCTTCGTTGGAATGACCACATATTTACCGTCGCCAAAACTGCTGCGAAATGTTTAGGTTTTCTAGCCAGGTGCAAGAAATATTTCACTCCCTCTGATCTGGCTACTATCTACAAGGCTTTTATTCGCCCTAAACCGCGCGATAAAACTTATCGGTGACGCAAATAAAGCGAACTCAATAGATTCGCTTGAACACCGTAGCACCAGCGGTGCTCAGGAGAAATAGCCAGCTGCATGCCACCTCTCCTTGAATCCAACTGCAATCCTCGTAGCGCTCTAAATGCTCATCAGTTTACCCTCAAGCCCATCTTCGGACGTACAAAGTTAAGTTCAGGGATTCGACCTTCCGCCAGCCGCACAATACGTATGTGGAATGATTTGACAAGCTCTGTCTTCCCACATCACTATGATCCACAGGCATTCAAGACACAAGCTCATAGACATCTCATCTTTTTTCCTCCTCTTCCTTAACGCCCACGCTGTGCCAAGCATATAGCCGAGCATTGTAAGCGTACGAACCCCTTTAAGCGTGCGCGGATTCTATAAAAAAAATGAACTTATAGAGGATAGTTCCTCTCGCCGTTACGTCAGTCTCTGGTCACTTTCTCCAACGCCAGGTTGAAGAGGACGCAGGCCAATTTATCCCCTTGTCGGAGACCGTTAAAGATGTTGAATGGGCCTGATAGTGATCTTCTTACTTGGCTTATAACATTGGTCATGGTCAACCTACATAGTCGTGTCAGTTTATTTGGGATGCCGAATTCTCTCATGGCTTTATAAAGTTCTACTCTGGCTATGCTATCATAGGCGGCTTTAAAGTCTATAAAAAGATGGTGTAGTGAGTTTTGAAACACTAGACATTTTTCCATCGCCTGCCTACGGTGTGTAAATCTGATCAGTTGTTGATTTGCCTGTGATGAAGCCACACTGGTATGGACCAATGATAACTTTAGCGTATAGGGGTTATCCTGTCCTGAAGGATAGAGGAGAAAATCTTATACGCGGTACTCAACAACGTTATACCACGATAATTGCTGCATGTTGTGATATCTCCTTTCTTATGTATGACGCACAGGTTGCCACTTCGCCAGTCTTTTGGAATAGCTTCTTCTTCCCATACTTGCACTATTATTTCATGAATTACTAGGTGTATTTTGGGGCCTCCTATTTTAATCAGTTTCGCTGGGATCCCATCTGATCCCGGGGCCTTATTATTTTTTGAGCCGATTTATCGTTCTGCTAACTTCCTCTATGCTTGGTGGCGGCAGCATAGTACGGTCTTCGGTCATTGGTGGAGCCTCCAATTCCTCAGTTAGCTGGCCATTTAACAACTCATAAAAGTGCTCTTCCTATCACTCTAAGATGCCTTTGAGATCGGCGATCAGATTACCCTCTTTTTCTGTGCAGTATGTGCAACGAGGTGTATATTGCGTCATACCGCGGACTCTTTGGTAGAACTTCCGCGCCTGGTGCGGTCTGTGCTCCTGTACTGTTCTAGTGACGAGATTCTTCTACCAGGCTGCTTTCTTTCGCCGGTGAACAGTTTTTTCATATCTTCTGAACTCTTTATATTTATCTTCGCGTGCCCGCGTTCTATGAGATTGTTGCATTACTCGGTACGCAACATTCTTACGATAAGTCGCTAGCTTACATTCGTCATCGAACCAGTCGTTCCAAATCTATACGATTACTGCCTAAGATGGAGTCAGCAGTACTAATGACAGTATTTTTGAGGCTCGTCCATTTCTTTTCTACGCCCGACATCGCAGACCCAGGACTTACTCTCCCTGCATTCAGGGCTAGTCCTATCGCTTGACCGTAGTTGTTTCTGGTCTCTTCGTTGCGAAGGGCAGCCGTGTTGACTCGAATCTGATTCGCGGATGCAGTCTTTTGTGATGATGCAATCCGTGCTCGGAGCACCATACAAACAAGATAGTGGTCCGAGTCGACGTTGGCACCTGGGTATGTTCGTACTGTCATCAGGTTCGGGTTGTGGCGGCGGTCACAGAATGCAATCCGTGCTCGGAGCACCATACAAACAAGATAGTGATCCAAGTCGACGTTAGCACCTGGGTATGTTCGTCCTGTCATCAGGTTCAGGTTGTGGCGGCGGTCTATCAACACGTGGCCACCTCAGACCCCCTGACCGCCACAACACTCCCCTCAATAACCAATAAGAACACCCCTCAAGACACGCCTCAGAAAAGTCTTTCACAAAAGTTCGTACGAGACCGTCAACTAACAGCATTAGAATGAAAAAAGCGTGACAGAATGACATATAAACCGACAGAAAGACATAGGCAAGTTAATGTAAAAGCAAAAGCATTTAAAAAGGTCAGTTTTTTCATTTTTCTTCACATATGTGTACGTCTGCAGACGTACCTCTAGACATTTATTTAAATATTTCTTCTATTACATCTGTTTTTATGTTTTTGTTTTAGTTTTTGTTTATTTATATCATATCGTTTTGTATTCTGTTTAGTGTCCTTCAGTGTGTGTATACATATATCTGTTTTATATATATCCATATATATATATAAATAGAATAGCATATATTCATATAATTCTTTTCGTTTATTAAATTTTAACACTTTGTTCACATTTTATATAATAATTTTTGTTCTGAGAAATTTTTTGCAAAGTTTGCAATTAAATAAAGTTTACTTGCAGTTTCAACTATAAGCTATAAATACTGTGTAATATGTTATACAGTCCGTAACATTTGGATAACCTCACACATAGTTTCTCTTAAAATCACTTGTTTTTGGTACATTCTTGATGTTTACTTACATTTTTGAATAATGAGAGACAAGGTAAGACTGAGCCGTTGAGATTAAGAGAAGTACTTACTGGTTTTTTAAAGTTAACCAATTTTCTGAGTTGATTTTGTTTAAGGTCACTCAAATGTGCATTTTTTATTGTAACATTAGAATAGCCTCAATTAACTTTGTTCTACAGAACGAGCGAAAATTTGTCAGCGTGAGCATTGAAAAGCAGTACTTGTTTATTTTGGTAGCTTTAAAATATTAAAATTTGTAGACAAAGTTCATTGACTGCAACGGAAATAGCCAAAATCGAGGCATATCATGAGTAAGGTCTTTTTAATCGTGCTATAGATCAGAAAATAAATCGCAGTCCAAAAGTTATAATTAATTATTTAAAAAATCTATTATTGTACAGAAAAAACTATAAAGGACGTACTTCAACAGTTCTTACTGACCATGACAAGCGGAGAATTATACGACTGGCTTCCAATTCTTCCCAGTCTTTGAACAAGATAAGACACGAAGCTGGATTATAAGTTATCCGAATGACAGTTAGAGTTCTTAAAAGTGCCTGACACTTGAAACGCCTGAAGCTGAAAAAAAAACCACCACTCAACACTCTTCGAAAGCTGCAGCTGCTCAATTTCGCAAGACAGCACATGACATGGAATACCGATGGCAGCAGCCAGTCAAACGATTGGCGAAAAGTGACATTTTTAGACGAAAAAAAGTTCAACTTAGACGGACCAGACGATTATAGTTTTTATTTTCATGACCCGAGAAAAGAAAAACTGTTCTTGGATCGCCATCATAGCCGAGAGGGAGGCATTATGGTATGAGGCGCGATATCGTTATATGGCACAATTGATTTAGTCGTTGTAACCTGTAAAATGACAGCGACGTACTATAAAACTGTATTGGAAACAGCTTTGCCCCAGTTTCAAAATATTTTTGGACCACTGACGATTATTTTCCAGCAGGACAATTCACCGATTCATACAGCTGGCGTTATTAAGGCATCGTTGCAAAGCCAAAAACCTGAACATCATTGAAAATGTATGGGGCTGGCTAGCGCGCACTTTTTATGAAGGTGGGAAACAGTATGCAAGTAAAGAGGACTTAATTGAAGGCATTAAAGCGGCCTGGGCGAATATTTCATTGCATTACTTGAATTCTCTGTATAAATCGTTAAAAGATCGCATTTTTGAGGTAATTAAAAATAAGGTTGTTATTATCTTGTTATCTTGTAAAATCAAATCAAATACAGTGAGGCTATTCTACTGTTACAATAAAAAATGCACATTTGAGTGACCTCAAACAAAATCAACTCAGAAAATTGGTTAACTTTAAAAAACCAGTTAGTACTTCTCTTAATCTCAACGGCTCAATCTTACCTTGTCTCTAATTATTCAAAACTGTAAGTAACCATCAAGAACGTACCAAAAAAAAAGTGATTTTAAGAAAAACTATGTCTGAGGCTATCCAAATGTTACGGACTGTATGTACATATGCATGAAGTGTGCTTTCATGTATAATATATTTGTTTTTTTTCTCTCAATAATAATTTTAAAGTAATAGTGCAATTGTTATTGTTTTTGTTTCGCTACTTCTTGTTATCATCTAAGACGACGATTTCTAGGCTACTCTTTGTGGTCACAGCTGACTTTCTGACCGAAAACTAAACTGAAAAATGCATATATAGATAAATATTTGTTTTGTTATTTAACACTTTTTGTTTGTTCTCGCGTAAGATACTCCTACTTCTTTCTATCACCTACCACCAGCTATAAATATTGTCAATTTTTTTCATATTTTCGTATTGTTGTTTGTTTAAGATTTGTCGTTACAATATTTTTGTTTGGATTCAGGTGAGTACATTACATACATATATTTTTTTCTGTTATTGTTGCTATATAATTACATAATTACAATGATTAAGTTGCATTTTTCCTGTTTACATTGTGTACGATTTGGTAATTTGCGTATTTTTTATGTTTACGCAATTTGAATTTGAAATGTGTGTGTGTGTGTGTGTATTTGTAGTGCAATTGTTTTGGTTAAAGTTGTCCTTATTCATAAGTTCTCTACAGTTTTCTTAAATAAATTCAATAAATTTTTACACAACAGATGAATTGAAATATCTTAGTTATAATACATACATGTATTGCAATTGTTGCAATGAAACACTTAACATAACAACCGATTTCTTTTGTGCTGTTGAAAGTTTAACTTTTAAAATAACACTAAAGTTTATGCAATATACACAAATGTGGGATTAAACCGAGAAGCGGGTAAAATGTTGAATTCTCTATGGCAAAGGGCATATATTTGCTGTCGCTCTCATCAAGCTGGCCAATTACACTCAACTGCACTTGCTCTTGCTTGAGTCGTTAGTTTCATATATTTTCAGTTTATCTTCAACGCACACTTAATGGTAACTGGCAACACTTAATAAAAAAAAAATAGCAATAAAGGTAAGAAGAGGTTTAAATCTTTGAAAATCATTAATTTCCATATTATGGGTAAGGCGGTCAGCTATAAAAAGAAAATGGACTATCAAGCCAATTAACGCTTTCCATTTTTGCTGCGGTCAGCCATCAGCAGAGTAGGGCAAATAACACAGAATGCTTCAGAAATGCATGTGGCCGCAACTATCTCTGACTGGTGGAAGTGCGATCAAACCTCCATCTGGTGGCCGCCGGTAATTTTCCTCCAATGCAGGAAAAGCGGAATGATCGGGCTAGTTTGGCGCGAGGCCAATAACCTCGCCCGTAAAAAACCATATTACGGAACCCAAAATCAGCTTCGGATACACTGATAAACGACGACGACCACGGCAACGAAAACGTCTAAACGATTTAAGAATTTTCTCATGGAACGTACGCTTACTGTACAGAGCTCGAGCTGCGCAGCAGCTAACCTATACCCTGTCCAAATATAATGCTGACTTAACAGCAATTCAGAAGATGCGATGGACGGGGAATGCGGTGTCTTACAAAAATCAGAATACGAGTATGACATATATTTTAGAGCTGCCATGCAAGACATCATGTGCTGGGGGTGGGGTTTCTAGTCAGAAAAAGAATGAAACCCACCGATATCGGCTTTAAAGCAACAAATGAAAGGCTATGCACCCTTCGCGTGCGGGGCAAATTTAAAAACATAAGCCTCATAAACGTTCACGCACCTACAAAGGATTCCCTAGATGATGAAAAAGAAGAATTCTTTGAATCAGTCGAACGGGAACTCCATGCCTGCTCTCAGTATGATGTAAAAATCATTCTGGGGGATATGAATGCTAAAATAGGTAGGGTGCCAGTATTCAGGCAGTACATTGGCACCCATAGCTTACACGAGAACACTAATGACAATGGACAACGAGTCATAGAGATGGCAGCAAGCAATAATTTGGTCGTTGCGAGTACAAGGTTTGCACGTAAAAATATCCACAAAGCCACCTGGGTATCTCCCGATGGAGCCACTCGCAACCAGATAGATGACGTGACAGACAAAGTTGGTAATCTGATCGCCCCGATCTTAAAGGCATCTTAGAGTGATAGGAAGAGCACTTTTATGAGTTGCTAAATGGCCAGCTAACTGAGGAATTGGAGGCTCAATCAATGACCGAAGACCATACTATGCTGCCGCCACCAAGCATAGAGGAAGTTAGCGGAGCTATAAATCTGCTCAAAAATAATAAGACCCCGGGATATGATGGGATCCCAGCGGAACTGATAAAAATAGGAGGCCCCACATTACACCAAGCAATTCATAAAAAAATATAGCAAGTATGGGATGAAGAAGCTATGCTAGAAGACCGGCGAAGAGGCATCCTGTGCCCCGTACATAAAAAGGGAGACATCACAAAATACAGCAATTATTGTGATATAACGTTGTTGAGTACCGCGTATAAGATTTTCTCTCTCCTTTATCCTTTAAGACAGGATAGCCTCTAAAGTCATCATTGGTCCATACCAGTGTGGCTTCATCCCCGGCAAATCAACAACTATCAGATTTACACCCTTAGGCATGGAACCTTAGTGATGGAAAAATGTCTGGGGTTTAAAACTCACTACACCATCTTCTTATAGACTTTAAAGCCACCTATGGTAGCATAGCTAGAGTAGATCTTTATAAAGCCAAGAGAGAATTCGGCATCCCAAATAAACTGACAGGACTATGAACGTTGACCATGACCAATGTTATAAGCCAAGTAAAAATATCCGGATCACTATCAAGCCCATTCAACATCTATAACGGGCTCCGACAAGGGGATGGGTTGGCCTGCGTCGTCTTCAACCTGACCTTGGAGAAATTGATCCAAGACTCTGACGCAACGGCGAGATGAACAATCCTATATAAGTCCATTCACATACTGACTTACGCAGACGATATTGACATCGTTGGTAGAAACCGAAGAGCTGTACAGGAAGCTTTCATCCAGATCGAGCTGGCGGCACGAAATCTGGGGCTGCACATACATGATAGCAAAACAAAGTACATAATGGCCACGTCTGCGAGCAGAAGATCCAACATTGATCTATCAAATAAAACTAGTGGAGCGCGAATTTGAACATTGTTGAGGCTATCCTTTAACTATCTTGGGTCAAATGTAGCAGCAGATAACAGCATGGAACCAGAAATACGCGCACGGTTGCTTCAAACCAACAAAGCCTACTCTAGTCTCTCAAGACTCTTCAAATCCAGGAATTAAACCATAACAACCAAGCTGCTGATATATAAGACAATGGTCATACCATTACTCACAATGCAAAAAGCATTCTGACCTTTTAGCCGCGTTCGAGAGAAAAGTCTTACGGAGAATTGTTGGCCCCGTATGTGAGGAAGGACAATTCCGGAGACTCTATAATGATGAGATCTACGAGCGTTACCGCGATTTCGACATCGTGAAGAAAATTAAGCTCGGTAAGCTCCGGTGGGCAGGACACCTAGCTCGCATGACCGAAGAGGATCCTGCTCGGAAAGTCCTTTGCGGTAGGATTTATGGAACACGACAGCGAGGCCGGCCAAGCCTACGCTGGAAGGATGGCGTAGACCAGGATGCCCAGAGTTTATGGATTATAAACTGGATGACATCGGCTCGAAATCGGGACCGGTGGAGAGACTTTTTGCGGGAGGCCAGGACCGAACCCCGGTTTTAGAGCCAAATATGATGATGATGTAAATTCTACATACAACATCTATATTCTGTATTGTTTCCTCCTGCGAATTTGGTCACGACGGAATCGCTAAAAGTGGACAAAATGCTGTAATCGTGCCTTGATCTGATCCACGTCTCATATACGTTCTCTATACGTGTTCTTCAATCATATCCATGTGATACATACAGACTAACACACATATTACGAGTAAAACGATTGATTCAATCGGGTGACTACAAAGGAGCCTTTAACTCTTTACAGGCAATCTTTTAAATTTAAAACCCTAACTGTAAAACTGCGGGTGTGTCTGTGTCGCAGCTACAGAAGGAAGACGGACATACCTCTACAATGTTCGCAATTAAGTAGAATGTGCAGGTTACAAACAAACACAATATTAAAAAAGTAAAGACCGGGCTATTATGGGCACTTCTCAAGAGGATCAAATGAAGTGTATATCCCGAATGTGTCTCAATTGCAAATCCCAAAAAAAAATTCTTAGTAACTCGTCGTCTTTTTACTTTTTAATTGCAGAAATGGGCCGAAACTATAGGAAAAAACTGAGCGAAAAGAATATCAAAAAATTTGTATGTTTTGTAAACTGGATTACTCCGTTTTCTGTTTTATTATGTTACGAACACTACTTTTTTAATTAATAAAAAAAAACGAATAAATCAATTAAATCTATGAAAGTCATTGCCGAAAGCGACTCGTGACAAACTTTTTTTAAAAGAATAAAACAAGACCTGCTCATAATTGATAACAAAAAAAAAAATTTTATTGCCAACTCAAAGTGCAAAAGTTTGTACAAAGAATGTACCCCGGTCTCCCCTAATTATTATAAAAATGAAAATCTCAACAAATTAAAAATTTCCGCTAAAACTGCGATACATATTTTATTTATTTACTTATTCACTGTGCCATTCGTAATGTTAATAGGTTTCACTTTCACAATATTATAATAAAATAAAAATAAAAGATCAATAATATTTTAATCCTGCACAACAAAAATTAACACAAATCATTTCATTTGCACACTAAAACTCCAGCAGTCAGTCTACAATTAAAAATTGTTTCAAAAAATAGTAATTATTGTAAAAACGAAAAGAAATAGCAAACAAAAAAAAACTAAAGGAAAAACAATGTATGCGTTGTAGTCACCATCATTGTTCTATTTACAAAAAAAATTCATCATTTATGTGTACATTTTCATAATCATATTATGTTTTTTTAAATAGAAATAATAAAAAAGAATATCTTAATCAACTGGAATGATTACTCTTTAATAACTTAGTGTAAAAATTTAAAAAAGAAAACCTCTATAATAATTAATAAAGTAACTATTTAGTAACAAAGTTTACATTTTTTTTATAAATTCAGATATGCAAAGCAAAGGAAATAGTTTACTCGATTTTGTTGAAAACAATCAGTTCCGCTAGGCAAATACTTCTATCAAAGATATTAAGTAAGGCTTTCAGATTGCTACTTGATGTGGAATCCTCTCCGACTTTTGTTATACTTGCACTTGCCAAAAAAATGTCTCTTAGTACCTCCAGAACGCTAATCGAAATTAAAACTTCGGTACCACGTCTTCGGTTTTCGCTCTCACGCCGTCGACAGTAAGACTGTACAACGGGCGTTAGCTTAGTTTGAGTGTACAACCATAGAGCAATAAGCACATAGAGTCTTTCCCCCGTATTAATAAACACTGAATAGCAGTGTGTTAGCACTAATGCATCTGTTAACTGGTAGTTCGCATTAACAAATTTTTGTTAGCTTTAACAACGATCGGATAACTTAACTCACCGGATTTTTTTTATAAAGAGCGGATAAGTTTCTAACATACATTTCCCCCCGTATTAATAAACACTGAATAGCAGTGTGTTAGCACTAATGCATCTGTTAACTGGTAGTTCGCATTAACAAATGTTTGTTAGCTTTAACAACGAGCGGATAACTTAACTCACCGAATTTTTTGTATAAGGAGCGGATAAGTTTCTAACATACATTTCCCCACGTATTAATAAACACTGAATAGCAGTGTGTTAGCACTAATACATCTGTTAAGTGGTAGTTTGCACTAACAAATATTTGTTAACGAGCGGATAACTTAACTCCCCGAATTTTGTGAATAAGGAGCGGATAAGTTTTTAACATACATTTCCCCACGTATTAATAAACACTAAATAGCAGTCTGTTAGCACTAATACATCGGTTAACTGGTAGTTTGCATTAACAAATGTGTGTTAGCTTTAACAACGAGCGGATAACTTAACTCACCGAAAGAGCGGATAAGTTTCTAACATACATTTCATATAGAGTTCGTTGTCATGACAAAAATCGGTCTGAATATCAAAATATAACAAAAATATGGAGCTAATTTTAGTGTCAGCTGCTGAAATATGATAGATTTGCTCGAATTTTTGTAAAATTCGGTGAAGTGTTGCCGTGCTTTAATTGATAATCACCGGATAGCTTACATAGACAAATGATATGTTTATTAACAAGAAAAGTTATCAAATGACAAGTTCTCTATTCATGTGATAGCTGACACGTGTGTTAACGAGCGGATAGTGATTTTTTATTAATACGGCTGTTTTTCTTTAACAAAATTCTTTTCTATGGGCAGTCAAAACTCGACTTTGTTAGTTTTGTGTATTATTTATGAGACCAATACGTTTCTGTTTGAGTTTGAGGATTAGTCAGTTTTAGAAATTATGTAGTATAACCTGTATAACCCTGAAACGCATTTTTTTAAGACTTGCCCATATGGCCGACACTGCGACCTGAAAAGTGATATTTTATCAGAAGAGTATGACTAGTCTAAGAGACGGCCCAGCTCCCTGATGAAGAATAGTACTCGTACGTCCTTAAGAGCAGAGTTTCCTAACTCTGCTGCCGAACATATTTCTTCATGGAAAATACGTCTCCTTAACCAATGTAATGCTGTGCATTCACAGAGAATGTACTCAGATAATTCGTCATCTTCCGAGCTGAACCTATATTCCGTTTCAGCACCTAGATTGAAATCGTTATGGTGGAATCGCAGACCACAGTAGCCTGTGAGAAAGCTAACCAGCTTTCTGATGCTTTCCTTGTCTAGATTAAGGATTTCCTTGAACGAAAAGGGCCTGATTAATCGTTGGATTGTCTCAGCACCGGAACATTTTCCCACTGGGCCAGAAAAAGTTTGTTTTCCCAATTATAAACCAGCGCTATGGCGGCAGCCCAGTTCCTATGAGCGCAGATTTCAAGCCAGCACTTGCTAGTTCATCTGCAGATTCGTTGCCTGCAATTCCTTGGTGACCAGGGATCCATCTGAGTTTCACCCTGTTATGTCTGGCAAGGGATTGCAGTGCATCGTAGCAGCATTTAACTAATGTGGAGTCCATTTAGTTGGACGACGCTGCTATCTCCCTGGCTATCTGCGAAGATTTATATCTGAGTGTCCTTGATACCTTTACTTAGTCTAGCGCAGATATCAATGACACGAGTTCCGCCATTTTCCCATAGGTATCGAGACTTCGGTGTTAGGTCCGAAGAAGACACCAGCTACAACTTCAGATTCCATCTTTGATCCATCTGTGAACCAGACCAGACCTCTAGCGTCCAGTGCCGGAACAGCGCTGAACCGTATAGGCTCAAATTTATATAATAAGGTGTTGTGGAAAGTGGGACATGCAGTTGCTTACCTAAAAACAGTAGATTTCTTCACGGAGTGAAAATATAATCTATTCAGTAGTAAATGAAAGCACTGGTTTCTTATTTTTGTTCGCACAAGAACTTCTTTTAAATTTAAACTGAAGTATAGTTAGTCAAGGGCTAATTCCTTTTCCTGTCAAATAGTTTTGTTGTGCCACATGCCACAGGCGATTTCGATTTTACATAAATATTTGGACATGAAAAAGCTTTCCGCAAGATGGGTGCCGCGTTTGCTCACAATCGACAGCAAACGCGTTCGTTTGACAACTTCAAAAGCGTGTTTGGCGATGTTCCAGAAAAATTTTACTGAGTTTTTGCGCCGTTTCGTAACCTAGATTCACCACAACACATTAGAAACCAAGGAATAGTCAAAACAGTGGACTTCTCCTGGTGAATCAAAGCCGAAGAAGGCCAAGGTTGGTGTGTTAGCAATCAAGTACATAGCGTCAGTTTTTTGGGATGCGCGCGGTGTTATTCTCATCGATTACCTTGAAAAGGGTAAAACTATCACCGGCGCATACTACGCAGAGCTGCTGGATCGATACCAAGCAAATTTGAAGCAAAAACGGCCGCATTTGGCGAAGAAAAAGTTATTTTTCACCAGGACAACGCACCGGCGCACAAGTCCGCAGTCGCAATGGCAAAATTGCATGCTACGAACACCTCTCTCATCCAGCATATTCCCCAGATTTAGCCCCCTGCGACTATTTCTTGTTTCCAAACATGAAGAAATGGCTTAGAGGTAAGAGATTTGGGTCGAATGAAGAGGTCATCGCTGAAACAAACGCTTATTTTGAGGGGCTCGAGAAATCGTATTATTTGGAGGGCATCAAAAAATTGGACAACTCTAACTCTAACTCTAAATTGCTGTCATTTTTTTCTTTACACCTATTTTCATTGATCACCGTTTATCAATGTGGTTTTTCGTATTTGAAAATTAAATGTTAACAAGAAAATTGGTGGCTTGTCGAATGTTGATGACAACGACAAATGACAATAACAATACAAGCAAGCGATTTTTTTACAGTTCTAAATCAACTTAAATAATGAAAGAAATTAGCTAAGCATTTCGTTTGGTTTTCACATTGCACTACCGCCCAATATAGTTAAGCCTTAAGTGTCTAAGACATGTAGGCAAACAATAAAATTGCTCTAAAACTGGACATATCCGAGAGCATATCATAAAGCTAGACTGATTGCCCCCATAACATATACAAAAGTCATTTAAAAACCAGGTGATTATCCAAATATTAACGTAGAAGATTGAAATCATAGAGTGGTACTCTTTATCTGGCTCGCCTTACGCAGGAGAGTTATACCCGATAAACTAATAGCTATCATTAGAGCAACCTATGATGGCTTGAAATGTCATGTGCTGCATAGAGGAAAGCTGTCAGAGGAATTCGAGATCCTAAGTGGGGTACGACAAGGTTGCATTCTATCGCCGATTAGTTGGTGATTAGCAATGTAATTCGCGCAGCTTTATCTACTGGAAACGGAGGAATCCGTTGGACTCTTCCATCTCAACTCAAACATCTGGACTACACTGACGACGTTTGTTAAATCTCACACAGGATTATGACAACAAATGTGGAAAGGGAGGCAAATGTTGCGGGTTTGAAGACTAATACTGCCAAAACCAAAATCATCAACCTCGACACTAACTCAGTAACTCAAGTTAACATGTACGTCATACACTCCGAAAAGGCGACAGTTCCATAGCAAACTACACAATACAATGGAATCCGTTATCTCAGGATTGTAGAAGAACGGGTCGTCCGAGAAATACATGGCGCAGAACAGTTGAGGAGGTGTCACGGCAATTGGGGAAGAGTTGGAGAGAGCTGAAGCTCATTGCCAGGAACCGCACGCAATGGCGCGTAGGCGTAGTAGAGGCCATAGGACCCACAAGGGAAAGTCGCATTTTTGTTTTGTTGTAAGCGATTCGATTTCTATCAAAAATTCAATGATTTGCAAAGTCTGACTTAACTCAAGTTTATTTCGATTTCATTGTTTCTGACACTCGAATTTGAAAGAATTGTGCTCTTAATTTGGAACGAATCGAAATTCAAATTTCATTCCCCAATTCTTCCATGTTCCCGCTACTCATCGTATTGTGCGTGTAATATTTTTGCACACAATAGTAAGGGATTTTTAAAGCTATTTTCGAAAGGCGAATTAAGAAGCTTTCCATGACAGTTATTACTCTTGGACTTTTGTGAGACCGTGAAAAAGAAATCGAATATGGAATCTCCCGCTTATTAGTCAAACGCACAGCCATAGCACCCGTTGAATACAAAAATATGGGCAAGTAAAATGTTGACATAAATTTGTATGCTTTTTTTCAGTCTCGTTTAAATTTAACCACAATGTGCAATGCTTAAAAAGATCTTTTAGAAGAAAATATTGTAAACGCAAAGGGATTTAGCAAAAACCGCGTGCATTGCGAGTAAGGGAAACAAAGAAGCGACAGAAATGTTAAATAGCTGTGGCCATTCACATGGAAGATTGTAAAAAAAACTTAGAAAACAAAGAAATAAATGCAAACACCGTCGAATATTGTTGGCTGCATTCTAATGCAATATACAAAAGACAAAGGCTGAAAAAGAAAAGAGAAAAGTGTCAGGATTTAAAGATAACAACCGAATGAAGGTCAAGTAAGGGTAAGTTTCGAGGTTTGATCATTCCAATATACCGACGGAATTACGAGGTATTTAACGAGTTTAAAAAAAGGGATTTAAGTGCTTTAATTGATTGCTACAAAATTGCATCTAATTGTCACTTCCTCTTGTTTGAGTTAAGAAGTTTTTCTCTAGTTTTTGATTTGGAAAATCGCAAGCAATATTGTGAAGAACACAAATAACATTCTTTGTAGAGAGATGATAAAAGAGAAAGGAGAGCTTATAACTGGTAAAAGATGCAGACAGTTTTCAAAGTTAATTTACATACTTAATAAGTTCTGCTCTCCTATCTAATTGGTAACTTAAATTTTCAATTAACATGCTATACATAAATACATACTTAAATATTTAGTTGGAGACACATACTATATCATAATCATAATCATATTAACAAGAGCGATTCATTCATTGTATATAATTGTAACAGTATTTTGTGAAGCTTAAATTATGTAATTTGTAATTTGTTAAACGAACGAGTAATAGGAAGAGGAGAAGGCAAACCGAAATAGAATTGATTTCATGCGGTTTTTGCTGCTATCTTCACATTTTTTTATTGAACATAGAATGTGTATAATATATTCGTATATACTCTCCTTATAATATATAAATCTTTTTTGTGTTTATTTGTATCTACATTCCGCTTCAACAGAATAGGTACAACATTTTTGACAAACATTTGACTCATTATTTGCAAATCATGTGGTTGGTTGACTTTATCTCTTAATGTTGCTAACAATTTGTGATGTTAGGTAAAGGAATGAGAGACAAAAATCAAATATCTTAGGAAGCATTCTTCCAAAGCAATCCATGCATATGGAAAAATGTAATTTCTGCATCATCTGAATATGTACAACTGCGGTTATTAAAAAAAATCGATGTATGGAACACGTTTTCAACACAAAACAAAATTATTTTTATGCTTTAATAATAAGTATTGTTCACGAATTTGTTGCCCTCAAGTAATTCTTGATTTCATTTTGCTGCAAAAAGGGCTCAGTCTTCAACTCTTGCAATACCCACCTCTATATGTTTGTGCTGCCACTGAAGCAATGTTTGGTATTGTTGATTAGTCTTCCGACTCGTGTGTTCTGAATTTGAAAATTTCGTGACTTTCTTAAAATGTCTCCGGATATATGAGGATAAAGTACAACTAGAATTAGAAAAATCGGGCAGCAAAGTGTAGGTACAAAATTGCAATAAGAATGAGACGGAAAACGTGGCATCTGACAAGCTCAAGTATGAATGGGGATTTCGTTGATAAAGAGATATCGAGAATGCAATGTAGCTCGACGTATCTAAGGTAGGTGATCAAAATTTGACTTTCCCCGATGCCGACAACTACATAAACACCGCCTGTGGTTTAAATTTTTTTTTGACACTATCACTGCTCTGTAACAACTATGAGACGTTGTAAGGGATCGTCGATCCAGTGATCAATAGCCCTGAGAGTTTATGTATCATGTACATATGTTACTAACATCACGAACAAACGAAATTGCTGGCAACATTAAATGATAAATTTTTGCACATGGTTTGCAAATACTTAGTCAAAAGGCTATCAAAAATTGTGTACCTACTCTCTCAAAGCGGAGTGTATGTATATATACATATATATGGGTATGTATATGTTATATTTTTTTCATATAATTAACTACGCTCATGTTGTAGCTTATTTGTTTGCATTTTGTTTAAATGTATAGTTATATATTTATGTGTATTTATACATTATCTTTATCTTTTTATGTACCTAGTATGTATATTCATGTTCGCTCATTAATTTTACATATAAGAAGGTTTAGTTTATGTTTCCATCTCTTCTATAGCACAATCAGAGTAGTTTTTGTTTTACTTTTTTGAATAGCATTTAGTGATTCTCTATACTACTATAATTTAGCAATATATACATATATGTATATTTACCATAACAATATATATATATATAATAATTATGTATAGTTATAGTACGATAATCAATGAATAACATAATAATGATTATAATAATAATAATGCATTCTCAGAGCCCTGAAACTTTACTTTCCGTTTATAACGCCCCGAATGGGTCTAATTGGACATTCGGTTGTTGGCTATTTGCTGCTGGACTACTGTGCACCGGCACCGGTTGCGTCGTTCCCATCATTGTTGGCATTCCCTGTTGGGTGGTCCCAGCCAAAGACGGCGCGCCCATCATTGGTGCTCCCATCACTGGCATTCCTTGCTGTTGTGTGTGATTTTCAAATAAACAGAGGGATGAGAGAGAGAGGGAAAGTAATCATTAAGTTTTGTTCAATTTTTGTCTTCATTATTATTACTATATATACAAAGTATACGACTAAGAGTACAATACAATATGGGGGAGGAAGGATAAGAGACCAATAATTTAATAAACAAAAACACTTTTGCAAAAACCGTGCTCGTAGATAGTTTTAAAAATATACATATATGGATATATGCATATATAGATATAGCGAAATAGAGTTAGTATATAATAATTTAAAGGTTGATAGGTTAATATGTCAATTTTGTTATATTCAACAACACATTATGATTAAATTTGATTTTGATTAGTTTGGAAAGAGAAGATAATAAAGAACAGGAAATGAATGAGAACTAATGAATATAGTAACAGAGAAAAAGGGAAAAGATAACATGAAAAATAAAACTAAGCAAAGAATATTTTAATTAAAAATAGTAGTCATCTAATAACTTAAACTAAAGCTAAAACAAAAACAAAAACAAAAACAAAAAACAAAATTAAGGAAATCATAAAAACATAGCTTACCTGCATGTAATTTGGTATTACAGGATAACTAGCGTGTATATACGGATGATTAATAGTGATTGGCGCAGGACTTACTGTCATGCCATGTGCCTACATTTAGAATGTTCATTTTTTTATTTTTTTATCAATTCAATTTGTACACGTGATAAATAAATACAAACAAACAAACGAACGAACAAAAAATAAACCACAGCAAAAAAAAAAGGAAAAAAAGGGGGAGAAAAAAATTAAAAATAGTGTGGCAATAAAGGAAGACGAAAATATAATATTAACAAAAGAAAATTGAAAAAAAAATCGTAAACCTCCTAATTAATATTATGAGCAATAAGATTTATTTTTTTTTTTTAACAAAAAAAAATCTCCTAACGTTTCCCCACCCTACTACTACTCCTCCAACAAGAAGAAATGTACCAAAATCCTACCTACGTATGTACGAGGGTGGGTCAATAAGTCCCTGATAAATGAAATAAGAAACACTCTTTTCGGCATAAAAACATTTTATTTTTCAACATAGTCTCCTTTTAGCTCGATACACTTCATCCAACGTTTGTCCAATTTTTAATGCCCTACAATTAATACGATTTCTCGAGCCCCTCAAAATAAGCGTTTGTTTCAAATTCGACCCAAATCTGTTACCTCCAAGCCATTTCTTCATGTTTGAAAACAGGAAATAGTCGCAGGGTTGTTAAATCTGGGGAATATGCTGGATGAGGTGTTCGTAGCATGCAATTTTGCCAATGCGACTGCGGACTTGTGCGCCGGTGCGTTGTCCTGGTGAAAAATAACTTTTTCTTCGCCAAATGCGGCTGTTTTTCTTCAAATTTGCTTGGTATCGATCCAGCAGCTCTCGACCGTAGTATGCTCCGGTGATCGTTTTACCCTTTTTAATGTATTCGATGTGAATAACACATCCCAAAAAACTTTCACCATGAACTTGTGTGCTGAAAACCCACCTTGGCCTTCTTCGGCTTCGATTCACCAGGAGAAGTCCATTGTTTTGACTGTTCCTTGGTTTCTGGTGTGTTGTGGTGAATCTAGGTTACAAAACGGCGCAAAAACTCAGTCGAATTTTTCTGGAACATCGCATAACACACCTTTGAAGTTGTCAAACGAATGCGTTTGTTGTCGATTGTGAGCAAACGCGGCACCCATCTTGCGGAAAGCTTTTTCATGTCCAAATATTTATGTAAAATCGAAATCACTGCGCCATGTGATCAGCCTGTGGCCTCTTAAGCTCGCGCACTTTCACTCGTCTATCGTCCATTATGAAACCATGGATTTTGTCGACCATTTCTGGTGTGGTGACCTCAATTGGGCGACCAGAACGTTCAGCATCACTTGTGCTTGAACGACCGCACCGAAATTGAGTAAACAAGTGGTGAAGAGTCCTCATAATATTTTTCAAGATTTTGTTTGGTTTGCGTGATAGTTTTTTCTCGCAAATATAGGAAATTCACTTTTTTCCATTTTAACGAAAATGCCCGTAGGCGTCTATATAAAATGGCTGCCACAACAAAACTATTTGACAGATCTGTCTGAAAATTTGGGTGCGTTCTTTTGACAGATGATTCTTGACACAAAAACAATGATAAATTTAAGGTGACGACAGTATTTGTGTTAGTTTTCAGGGACTTATTGACCCACGTATTTACTGAAATCTGTCGGTCGATAAATTAAAGAATCTGGCAATTTTTTAAGCCGTCAACAAAATGGTAGTCTATTATTAGTCTGTCAATCGTTTATTATCGCAAGCCAAATATAGTCAATTAATTATTTTTTTATTATTATTATTATTATTATTATTATTATTATTATTATTATTATTATTATTATTAGGTTGGTGGGCCGAGAAGCCTGGTGCACTGCGACTTAGAGATCTATTGTGCATCCCAGATATTTACCACATTATGTGGTGGCTTAGTTCCTTTATGAATGCCATTACGTCTGCCAATTCGATCGAAATGGCATTCACATAAACAGTATGTGTTCTGACGCTTCTTTTGCCTTGTCCGTCTGGGATTCTCCAATTTTTTCTAGGTGACTATTGAATGGGCCGTGTCCCGGGATCTGAGTTCGATTGCCTTGTCTATGTGTTTAATGTTATACTTGAGAAACTTTTTGGTTTGTTTCATCCCTGTCGACGATTCCTATTCAGCTTCGATGGCATTGTAGCCCACTCATTAATCTTGTTTTTGAGGTGGCTAAGGGAGTAGGCAATGCTTGGTTCTGGCCCAGTAAATGTACCTCCTGCGCCTACTCTTGCGCTGCCTCGTTCCCTACAATGCCTACCCTGCAGACCACATAAGGGTGATTTTATTGGTTTTGGCCAATTGTTTTAAGTGGCAGTAGCAGCTCCACGTTGTTCTGGTGTTGAAAATATGGCCTTTTAGTGCAAGTAGTGCGGCCTGGCTATCTGAGATCATGTAAATCTCAGTTCTTCTATATCTTCTTTAAGTGCATTCCAAGATGCAGGCTTTAAGTGCAATTGATTCTGCCTGGAAAACGGTTGGGGAGTTACCTAGGGGTATTCGCATTGTGGTTCTAGGTCCGAATACTCCTGCTCCTGTTTCTGTGTCTGTTTTAGATCCGTCTGTGTACCAGATGGATGCATGAGAGGGAGGTTATTGATGATATTTGCAACTTGATGACGCTCTGGAATTCTTACCAAGAAGTTCCTTTGGAAATCAATTGTTTTCATCATTGCGTTTGATTGTAGGACAATACCATAACCCGAGTTTATTTTGGAAATGATGTTAGTATGTCCTGGTCTATTGGATTTGACCTGATTGTGTATGTTGAGAGTAGAGAGTCTAAAGCCAGCTTCCCTTTTAATGTGCATGTGAAGTGGTGTAAGTCCTAGAATCTTCACGAGGGCAGCCGTAGGGCAGGTCTTTATGGCACCTGTTGCACTAAGGAAAATGAGTCTTTGGATCTTGTTGAATTTTGAGCGTGTTGTTTCAAGGCTGCGTATGTCAACCTCTGGTATAGCCATAGAGTCATTTGCGGGTTTATTCCCCACGTTTTATTAAACGTGCGTAGGCATGTGAAGTAAGCTTTATTAGCTTTGTTAGTAATGTATGTCAAATGGAAGTTCCGTGTTAGTTTTTGGTCGAACATAACTCTCAGATATTTGGCTTCCGACATTTTTTGGATGACCTTGCCTTGAAAATTCATTGTAGGGAGATTCATTCTTCTTCTCTTTGTGTCGCTTTGTTGAACTACTATTCTAACCACCCTCAAAACACAGCATTCAATGTAGCACACCGTGTACTGCGGTTGAGTTTAGAATATTACCACAAAAAGAACATGCACAGGATCTTTCATGATTTGAAAATGAATAACTATCCGGTGAATGTAATAAACGTGGTGTTAATTAAATTGCTTAAACAATTGAATACATTGTTCAAAAATACAAAATACCTATACACAACATACTCAAGCCAAAAATATCAAAAATCACACAGGCGTACTCTAATAATATACAAGTGGCGCATAAGAGCAATGTTAGCTTACACAATGTTTTTACAAAATTAAAAGACAGAACATCTAGGATAAGGACGGATGTCCGAGCTTAGGCAAGGAGAACTAAACGATAAATGTAAGCTCACCTATGTTGGACAAACTCGACAGTTTTTGGAAAAGAAGATCCTAAACCATAAATATGACATAAAAAAACCATCCATACACTGTCCATTCCAAAAACTGCTGTAATACAGCATTTACCTCACTCAGGTCAGTTTACCCGGACTTTGAAAATGGGCACACAAAAGCATTATAACAAACGTTTAACGATTGAAGCTTTACATATATATATATATATACACAAAACACATATAACCAGAGACGTGATGTTGACAAAATTTCACCAGTTTATTGTGCAATAATAGATGACAACCGACCAAACAAAATGAGAAAATACACAACATACAACACCACCCACAATGACTTCAATCCAACTAAACGGATACGATTACAATAATTTCCTCGTGACTTTCTCATTTCCACTCTTGTTGTTCAGTACTCTACATTTTTTATAAACTTTTAAATTTTGTCTAATTGTATAATTGTTATATATAAAAAATAATCTTTTGACTCCAATTCTTAATTGTAAGTTCTATTATTATGTTGTGAGTAAGCCTGTAGTGTTTATTACGGTTTTTTGGTTCTAATTGTAGTCCCTTGAAAAAGGCATTATAACGTCGAAACGTCGGGAAGAGTAAACAGAATGAAACGATATATGTAATTGTAGTTTCAAATTAACCATCGACCGAAAATTTAAGGTTTTTTTTATTCAATCACTGAATACTTCACATCGCATTTAAACAAGCGTCACTTGAATACAGACTGGCTTCGTTTTACGATCACAGATTTTCTTGTTCTTCAAATAATTGAATGAATTGTCTTTCCATGCTGTAGTGCTGTAATAAGCGATCTTCAGCGATTTTTGTCTGGAAGTAATAGTCGTAACCGTCAGGATCATCCAAATAAAAAATAATAATAAGAAACTATACGTCTTGTGCGAAAATCCAAGCGATGTTATTCAGTTTAGCGGTTGTTATTCAGTGTTGCACTTTTATTTACCCGCCTCATGATAGAAAGACTGTTCCTAGCACCACTTTTTGCTCCGATATTTAATGCGGAGTCACTGGAATTGGAGGCTCTCTACTGCTGGTGTGGCTCTTGCTTGCCTTCATGTCAATTTTTTTCCGTACTTTTGTTTATTCTTCAAAACTCTTTGGCAATTCTACGCAGGAAGAATGCGATTTTAGCGTGAATCTGTATTTTTTGCTTTCCGGCGATAATTACTGTGTTTGCTTCACCCATTTCTAGTCTAACCTAACAAAGAATAGTTTTGAGACAACCCAATTATTAACGCTTCACAATCGTATAGCAACTCATCTATTAGTGTTTTTATTTAGTGATCCAAAAATACCTTGTTTTTTCTCGTAGGAATGTGAAAAGGCATAAAGAAATAACATAACGATACTTCCTGCATTATTCTGTTTAGGCATTTTTTTTCCAATATTGACTCGTCTATTTAGCATCATTAAGTTATAGCTCTTAACCGATAGAATAATACGCACTTATATTCAAGTGACGCGGAGTGTATCATTGGAAATTGTATTAAAGTTTTTTGTTTAAAAAAGGAATTAAAGTGCCATTAAAATGCAAATGTGATATCATCTGTATAACACTGTAGACCTCAGAAGTAACAAACCACGGAAAACAGAAATTATTTTGTGCCATTTGTATGAATGTTATCGAAAATTTTATAGTATATTACAGAACGAGCAAGGAAAGTGGAGTTTATCGTGCGAGGTCGAAGCTTCGGCAATCTAACGAGCACGATGATCACTTTTCTGCAAGTCATGTACGCTATTTTTCACGCGTCCAAACCGGGTTTTTTTGCTAAATCGAGAGAGAAGCAGAAATGTGAGAATGTGTGTTCGCTGTGACTGCAGTAAATAACAAAGAAATGAATTTTTCACGCGTCCAAACCGGTTTTCCTGCTTATTCGAGAGAGAAGCAGAAATCACAAACGACAAACAAAAGAGAATTCTTGCTCATGCGCAATGTGTTCGCTGAGATTGTAGTAAATAACAAAAGACGTTTATATCATAACATAACTAGTGTTGTTATGGGCTACTTTCGAGGCTAGTTTATAGCGTACGAAACAGTCACTTTCGTCTATGGCCGTGTGAAAAAACATTATCGAAACTAATAATCATCATAATCATCATGATAAATCGGAACCTACCTACCTACCGTCCTATTGCTTTGTTGTCGGTTCTATCAACGGTAATGGAATCTATCGTTATTTCAGACTAATGAGCTAATTGGATTTGAATGTCCTTTTATCCCCAGTGCAGTATGGATTTTGTAAAAATCGGTCTTCCGATGAACTCATGACGTGCATGACTCATTGTTTGGAGCGAAGCATTGAAAACCTAGATGAATCAAGCGTCGTTTCCTTAGATATTTCTAAGGCTTTTGATAGAGTTTGGCATGGTTGTCTTACTAATACGATTCGTGCGCTCAACTTACACACCTCTCTCATTGCATGAACTGAGGATTATTTGTGGAACCGTAAAATAAAGGTTGTATTGAACGGTATCTTCAGCTTCACATGGGATCAATGGTGGCATGCCTCAAGGGTCATCCTTGTCGCCTATGCTCTTCCGTTGAGTTTGTCAGTTAAAAAGAAAGCAATTCTCGCTTGAAATGGATCAAATAGAGTAGAATTTAACCCAAATAAATTCCAGTCTTGTCTTTTTATCAGAAGGCAGTTCAACATTACGTGCCCCCTGCCGTGCATCAATTGCGAGATCAGATTCTCTTCAGTTGTTAGGTTTAAAGGTATCAAGTGATCTTTTCTGGAAGGAATATATTTATGGAATTTGAAAAAAAAAAGCTAGCCAATGTTTGGGCTTCATAACACGTTGTAACTTCACCCCCTCTGAAGTATTAAGATTATATAAGACATATGTTAGACCAATTTTAGAATTTAATTCATATGTGTGGGGTGGGGCTCCTAGATCGCATTTGCTTCATCTTGATTTATCTTAGAACTCAGAATAGAGTTATCCACTTGATAACCGATGTAACCATTACTTCGTCTCTTGATATTTTGGAGCATAGACAAAATGTAGGAGCTTTATCTGTTTTCTACAAATTTTACTACGGTAGATGTGCTTTAGAAACCCGTTCTCTCGTTCCAGGTCCTTTGGTCAGCAACGTAAACACTCGTCTTAGGTCCAATAAACAAAGATTTGCCTTAAAACCTTTCTCATGTAGAACCAGATATTTCAAATCCTCCTTTATCCGAGAGTCTTCGATGTGAAATCAATTGGTCGACTCCATGTTTCCCGAATCTTTTCATCTGCAGACCTTCAAAGTAGCCGTCAACAATTTACATTTACAATTTTTTTTGTTTTAAATTTGTAATATTTTCTTGGTCGAGGTTTTTTGTAGTTTTCCCTGACCATGATCCATTGATAAACGCATTTGGACTCGCGTCGTTTTAGTTTCGTGGTCGTTTTTTCGTATTGCTTCTTCAATGAAATGAAACGGGCTACAAACGTGAGGAATGTGACATCTTGTAAATTATCGATCGATTATTTTATTTTTAAATTTAATAAAGGGCATATCCATCCTTATTGCTGTGACGACGCAATTCAGGGAGTCCTCCCTTGGCAAATTTAAAAAAATCAACCGGGATCCGGTCCTTGCCTCTTTCTGGTCTAGTCCCCATTTTGGGCTAGCAGTCTTAAAGTTTTGAGTGTTGTCACTAAAACTACATTTCAGGGAGGATTTGAAAAGCGAAACTATCCCTATGTTAGCCAGAGAATCAACAATAAATATCTTAAAATCTCCATCATCCTAATCATACCCTACCTGACAGCAGAGTGTTTCTACCTTAAGCTTTTCGCCAAAAAATTTAGAAAACCAACTCAAAGTGGTATACAATGTTGAATACAGAATACATTTGCAAATTCTTTTATAGCAGTTGGGATATTATTTTCAAAAGAAATTGCAGGAGCAGCATTTGTAGTAGTAGAATAAGTAGTAGAAGTAGTAGTAGAAGTGGTAGTAGGAGTTTAGTATTATAGTATTGAGACGTAACCGTTAAAAGTGTTGCTCCTAATTAAATAACAAAACTTAAGCTCAACAATAATTTTGCCGCTGAACATATAATCAGAGAGTTTTTTTTTAACGAGAATTTAAATTTAGTTGGAATTAGAAGTAGTTGAAGAAGAAGAACTCACCATTGGACGGTAACCAGCACCAGTTGTTGCCGCCATTGGTTGCGGTGTCCAATTAGCACCTGGTTTCGCTGTATTTTTAGGCGAATTCCATTGTACAGGTCTAAAGCGAAAACCAAGTGGGAATTTTGTTTTTTGTTTTAAATTCAATATCAGTTGGGGAAATAGCAACAAAAAAAAAGAACTACACTTTAGCTTTTAGATACAGAGAGCCATTCAAGTTACTATTACTTTTTACAAAGTTTTTTAAACTAATAAAGCGAATTTGTTTTTGATTTTGATTTTCAATTTGTTGTATTGCATTTGTATCTACTCACTTTCCACTCCCCGATTTATTTATGTTTAGATTATCTACAAGTGACATTAGGGAACTGTCCAAATCGCCGGTGAGAATTTTTCCAGTGCTAGCTGGCTGAGTGGCTTGCTGTTGTTGCTGTTGTAAATGCTGATGCTGCTGCTGCTGCTGCTGTTGATGCTGTATTTGTTGATGTTGCTGCTGTTGTTGTAGTTGTTGTTGACCACTGCCCGCGCCACCTATAGCAACAACATCATATTGATTTGCACCAGCATTTGATATTAATGTTGTAATATTAGTACCTGGCTTCAGTACATCACCCAATGCATCGAAGCCTTTTGTTTGCATTTGATGTGATGCGTGCGTGCGTGCGTTTATAACCCAAATTGTGTTTTATTTACAAAACCCCAAAAACCATTACACCGAATTAGGAGGGAGAGTAAACGAGAGACCACACACAACACACGAGGGCGTTGATGATTTGATTGTTGTTGTTAGTTTTGTAAAATCGTTTTATGTTTTTCAATATAATTCCCAATCGGTCAGTCGACGCACCATCATAATATTTTGACAATGTTTTCATAGACACAGTACAACACAGGGTGGTGGTTTTTGCAGATGATTTTTAATACATGGATATTGTTTGTGCCACCAGAGGATAATATGTGATGATGATTTATGTGTATTAGCAACGTAAATAGAAATAGAGAGAGAGAGAGAGAGAGAAAGAAAGAGAGTAAACAAGAGACAAAAAATAAAAAGTGATTTAGTGAATGAATTACTAAATCATCAGTCACCCACCCACTCACTCCATTTCGCAATGTTAAGCAATAGGAGATGGAGTTGAGCGAGTAAGGAACAAAAAAAAAACCCAGCCCCAGATTTTTAGTTTTTACGTTTTCTGTGAAAAGGGTTAATTTCAGCCATCAAAGTACTAAGAAGCACATTTATAGATAGATTTACGTAAGCGTTAAATTACATGTAAAGCGGTTAAGACATATTGTTAATTGATTGAAGTTGAATTGCAATGCTAGAGGAGAAAGTGCTCTTAAAATTAACCCTAAGTACTCGTATTATTGTGCATTTGGCAATACCAAACACTAGCAGAATAAAGAACATACACAGCCAGAAAAATCTAGACAAAAAGCAGAGATTGTTTGCAAATTCCCTTCAATACTTAATAAAAAGAGCAATATTTATACATTACATTTTTTTAACCTACATACCTCCTATGGGGTTATTAAACTGATGGTTACAATTTAAATATGGCAATACTATGTCAAAGATAAACCGAGCTGACACTTGACATTTCTTCTTTTCTTATTAATGTGGTCTTATTTTGATTTTTTCCCTTCTTAAACAGTGTGCATCATTTTTAGACGCCAAGCGAACATCAAATTTTCACTTGTACTCTGTGTATTTGTATGCGATGATGCGATGACAGTTGCTGAGTTTATACCACAGCTAAAATAGCAATTGGTCGCGGGAAGCTAGGCGGTCTTGGACCGCAATAGTCGGTCGCCCCAAAATATTATTAAAATAGCAATGCTACTAAATTAGCACTGCTATGTTTTGACAGACATACATTGCTAATTTCGCTGTGGTATAAACTCAGCAAATGACAACAAAAGTATTATTGATGTCTAAACATCTTACGGCTAGGGGTGAAAATTGATTCGCGTCGCCGCGTAAGTTGAACTGCGCTGAATTAAACTGCAAATATTATATATTCGTATATAGTCGCTGAGATAAATAGTGAGGGAAAGACACCCCTCTAGCATGTGTCCGATGAAGCCTCTCTGTCTGACCATCAACACATCAGGTTTGCCCTTCCAGGCAGATTGGCACATGCTTCGATCCGATACGATCCTAAGTCTATGGGCTGGAATCTTTATCGGGGAGTTGTCCTCACTAAGCTAGATATGCGACCTACTCCAATTAAGTCCATAGGGGACCTTGATAAGGCAGCTTATCAGTTGAATGATGTGTTGCTTACTTCCTACTATGGTAGCTGTGTCCTCAAAACCAGTTTGAGTAAACGTAAGGTTCCCTGGAGGATTGAACGGATGGCTGAACTTAGAATGAAAGTTAGAAAGCTTTTCAACACTGCTAAATGCACGAAGAGCTGGGGCGATTACAGGTTCGCCCTTACGGAGTATAGCTCTGAATTGAGACGATCCAAACGAGCCACATTGAGGAAATTCTATGAAGGCATTGCTGATATGCCAATCCACAAGGCACTCGTCAAGGATCAGACAAACTGTGTAAGCTTACTAAAGAAGAACAGATGGTAACTACAGGTCTGACCGTGATGGCACAATTAGAACGCTACTTCAAGTTTATTTCCCCGGTTCGTCTACTTATGTGTCACATACACTCCCTGGTGCTCCTGATTATAGGGCACGCATTGACAGCAGGGTAAATAGTTTATCTGGAAAAATGTTTAGTCCAGATAAGATTTAATGGGCTGTAGGCTGCTTTAACCCATTTAAAGCAGCCGGCGGAGATGGCATTTTCCGGTGCTCTTACAGAGGGCAATTGAGCTCATACTGCCGGGGTTGATTTCTTTGTTTAGAGCCAGCTATAACTGGGGTTATATTCCGTATACCTGGAGAAAGGTAAACGTAGTCTTCATCCCCAAACCAGGCAATCGGCCAGTGAGCTGCCAAAATCCTACACACCAGTGTCAGCTTGGCTACGACCACAACAATGATTAACAAATGGGAAAAGAAACTTCGTCAAAGGTCACTGTGGCTTGCGACCTTAACAAAATCAATCTGGGCTCAAACATGGAATGTAGGTTCTGCTTGGAGGAGAACGAAACATCCAGGCACATTCTCTGTGACTGTCCAAGTTTAATCTGGTTAAGGAGACATATTTTCCACAAGGCATTATGTTCGTCGGTGGATATGCGTAATTCTGCCACTAAACTAAGGACATACTATCCTTCATTAGGAAGGTAGTAAGTCTCTTAGATTAGTTACACCCTGAGGTACACTAGATCTTTTTAGGTCGCAGTGTCAGCCAACTGGATTTATATAATATAAAAAGAAACCCCTCGACATGGAGGGCCCTTTCGATAACACACACATACGACTCTATTGCAAGGGCAAATCAGTAGCAGAGGTATCGAAGACTCGACCAATCATTGGATAAGGGCCATGCTTGAAAGTCTAGATATTATTACCTCCTCGGGAGGAGTGTTTGTGTCTGTGACTGCAGTTAAGGGATGTCCCCCAGAAGGAGTGCTGTCTCCCCTTCTGTGGTCGCTATTCATTGACAATCTTCTTGTCGATCTTCACAGATTAAGCTACATCGCCATTCGTTATGCGAACGATTTGGCGATTTTTATTAGTGGTAAGCACTGCACGTCTATCACTAGTGTCATACAAGGTGTTTTACTACACATTGTAGAATAGTGCAGCAGAGAAGGACTATCCATCAATCTTTGCAAAACTGTTCTAGTGCCTTTCACGAAAAAAAGACTGGTCAATTCGGGACCTACATCATCAAAGGCGCCACTTTAGATTATTCCAGTGAGGTCTAATATCAATTCCTGAAAAAGACATGTTCTGCACATTATTCTCAGGAGTACTGTTTCGGCAGGTTATTTGAGGTAGAAATAATGGACCAGGCAAACTGGTCCAATGGTGGTCCTGAACTGGACGCTAGAGGTCTGGCCTGGTTAAGAGATGGATCGAATATGGAACCTGGAGTTGGAGCAGGTGTCTTTGGACCCAACACCAAAATCTCGATACCAATGGGAACAAGTCCCACGGTTTTCCAGGCGGTATCAGCGCCAGAATTAATCTTAGTAAAGGCATGAAGGGCGCTATATTATCTATCTTTTCAGATAGCCAGGCAGAACTTAAAGCTCTGTCGTCCAACTTAATGGACTCGTTATCAGTCAAAAACTGCTACGTTGCACTGAAACCTCTTGCCACTCACAACAGAATGAAACTCGTTCCCTGGTCATCAAAGAATTGCACGAACTAGCTAGGGCTTGCTCTGGGCTGGGCTGCCGCCACAGCACTGATAAATTCTTGGGAACACAAACTTCGTCTGGCCCACTGGAATAACGTCATGGGGATGAGGCAATGCAAACAATTAATCAGGCCTTTTCCTATAAGGAAATCCTTAATATACATATGGCTAGCATTAAGAAGCTAGTGAGTTTTCTAACAGGACATTGTGGCTTGTGGTGGTCGACAGCGTCACAAAATCCATTTGGTTTTTTCTTCGACAAGCATTTTTTGCAACTTCCAGTTTTACTGTCTAAAAACGTGAAGACTTCCACAGAATATGCTCCGCACTTTGTGTAACAGCTGCATCCTACCAAACAGATCTATTGAAGTGGGTTGAGACGGTGCAACCTGCCACACAGCGTGCGAAAGAAGACAGCAGTTCCAGATAAAGATTTCCAGGCTCGTCATCACGCTGAACTTGGCTTTTTATTGCTTTGAGGCTATCTTAAACCAAACTGTTCCAGTTCCAAAGGACGTTAATCGACGAATTACTGATCAAGTACAACAGAATGTACATATACCGAAAAGTATTGGACTAAAAGGTGGCAAGGTCAGCTGCACCACCACCCATTTTTTAAGCCTTTTATTTCAATGGATAATGGATAGCTCTGTTAATATTTTAAAGACAGGAAAAATAAATATTTTGATTACTCCACAAAATTGATTGGAGCAGTGGACATATTCGAACGACTTTTCACGTGTGGAACATACATTGCACTTGAAAATGACTTGAACTTGGTGGATAAATCAAAGTCAAATTTGTATATTCGATGTTTCTTTATAGCAACAATTGACAGAGGCTATTACTTTAGTTCATACATGCTTAAAATCAGAACGAAGGTCAAAGAATCGGAAATTTTAAGAAGGATTTTCTCTGGTTGGCCAGTTCTAAAAAGGGGGCACCTTATCTTTTAATTTTGTTTAATGCATTGCTTACGATTAAGCGAAGCGTCACCGCTAACATCCATACTTTCTAAAGTCATGGAAACGCTGACTAATCGTAATCATAGGCAATACCTTGAATCACATGAAATCCGGAGCGATTAGCGGTATGGTTTTCGAAGGCAAAGTTCTGATGGCATATCTCACCGAAAAATGGAACTATGTACTCTATTCACCAATTTGATGAAAACAAAGTTATTGTACTCGACATTTCCATGGTAATTGATATCAGCTCTTTTGTCGAAAATAAATGTATATCGAATTGATAAGGCTCTGCTTAATTGGACCAGTAGCTATCATTCTAACCGTTCAATCCAGTTCGAATTGTAAGGTTTCAAATCCAATGTTCACCGCATAGACGCCGGTGTTACCAAGGTTAAGTTAAGTCTCTGATACGCTTTCTCATTTTCAATAATGATCTTCTATTAGCTACTTATAATCCAATGCATTCCCTCGCTGATGACAGTACTCTTAGATTTTTATATGCGCTTACTTTTTCTGTATTTCCATCTTTTTGGCCAATAGAACTTGAACAATAAGGTATGATAAGCTCGTAAAATTCTGAACTTGACCGCATGACAAGGTGGGACTACAATTCTACTCAATTGTGTGCGTCATGGATCGTATCGACCACCAACCTTTATCCATGAATGGCTCTTGCATCAAGGAAACTGAAAAACTCGCAATACTCGGTATGTGCGTCAACAACAAGCTTCGTTGATGGAACGATCACTTACTTATTCGCCATTGCTTAGAATCCTGCGAATTGTTTAGGTTTCCTAAAACGGTGCAAGATATACTTTGCTCCCTCAGACCTGACTACTATTTATAATGCATATATTCGCCCTAAACTTGTCAAGACCACATTACATCTACGAGACAGAATTAAGACCCGCACGATAAAACTTATTGGTGACGTAAATATCGCAAAAACAATTGAATTGCTTGAACATCGTAGGAATGTTTCCTGTTTGTCACTGTTGTATCGCTGTTTCTACAAACTGTGCTCCAAAGAAATATCCAGATGAATCCCGCCCACCCTGCAACCCATCAGCAATACCCGTGCCTTAACTTTAGCCCATGGGGGTACTATTATGTCTATTTTCAGACGTATCAACCAATTCAGAGATTCCCTCTTTAGCCGTACAATAATTATGTGGAATGAATTGCCCGACCCGTGTTTCCGCATTTGTATTATCTGTATATACATTTAAGACACATGTTCATATACATCTCATATTTTCCTCTCCCTAATTTCCTAACGCCTTATAAGGGTGTAAATTCCATGAGCGTGTGTTCATATAAAAAAAATATCGCCTTTATATTGAAATAAAAATTTGGTACCACCAGTTTATCAAAAATGTGCTTTATAATTTAAATTGTTACCTTCAATTTAATCACCCTTTACTATTATGCCAAAACAAAACTACCACGAAGAACAGAAAAGGACACGCGAACATAAAAGGACACAAGGAAACTCTTAAGTTGGCGCCAACAATTGAGCACACTTAGGTTCCGTTCAAAATCAATATTCGATGGCGACTGCGTGCAAATAACACTTATGCGGTGCGGCGGTGACAGTGGAGAGTTCACAATCCAGGACAAGCAGCACAAAATGTCGGTGAAGCAGGATTATCGCAGTAGCAACGAAATCCTCAGTAGTGAGTGCTGATAAGTGACATCATTTGGCAAGCGACTTACATCGAGCAGCAGATAGTGTAAGAGAGAATGAGACACACAAAGATGTATAAAAACAAACAAACATACATTGTCCGTCAAACAGAATTACATAGCATGAAGTAGTCAAGATCTATTGGTGCTTGGTGGTGTAGTGCATGAGAAATGTAGCAATAGCAAAGGGGAAGAAGCCAAGCGCAAATGTTCACCTGTTGTGGTGATGATTCCCCCCGGAAATTGCGTTTCCGCAGAATCAAAAAATGGATTTGCCAGAATTGCCGCCGATGCTGCTGGCGATACTGAAGAAGAAGATATTATTTTGGGATCCATTGCAGTAGCTTGAAAATAATTTCCATTCAGATAAAAACAAAATGCAATAACAATTATCGAGTAAGATAGGCGATTTGTCTGGATTTTTGTGTAAAGTATTCAAGTGTTTTAATTAAGATATTTGATTATGTTGATTAGTTGGTTAGTTGGGCTGTTAAGCGTTTTGTTAGTAAGCTCATTAAAAGTTTCATCGAATTTTTTCGTTGAAGATACATAGAGAAACATGAACATACATACAAATAGTTTATCACCGGATAGATGTTAATTGTTTGTTTGTTTACTAATGCTGTTAACCGGATTTGTTTACATTGGTGTTTGTGTATTCATAAAAATAAATTTAATCATAAATTACTGAATAATTAAACAATAAAACAATAAAACATATGTATATATGAAAAATAAATTATGTAATCTGCGAAAGGAGAGAAGATTCCAAATTTTGATTAAAGAAATTATACATTCATGAGAATAGTGATGAGTGTGTGTGAGTTGTGTCGGTGTCGATTTGAATTCAGTGCAGTTTACAAGTTTACAGACACAATTGGAAATATCAGTGCAAAGGTTTTACAATTAACAATAATATATTAGAAATCCGATATACCACAAAAAAAAATACAATTACGAACAATTAAATTACAACGCTTTTATAAACGCTCCCTAAAAAATCAGTTTTTGAAGTTAAACTTCTTTAGGCGCGACTAGGGGGTAAATGAAATCATTTTGATGCGGATGTAGATCTTACGGATGTGATGATGCGGATGTAGAAGTTGGTGTATATGATTACATTAAATACTAGGGGGTAACTGAAATCATTTCGATAAGCATTTGCGTAGCGCTTAGTGTGTTTGATAAAAAATTAGTTAACTACCTTATCTACCTAAATGTGAGCGAATTCATAAAAACTATGACATTGCCCGATGTGGAAGCTTTAGTTTAATCGAACACCGCAATATTTTTGCTGAATTGGCGCTTTTTTAATAAACTTTTGAGTTTGATAAGCTAATTCTTTATCGAAGACCCCCTAAAGATCCCACTCTATATCCCTTTCCAGACTCCACTCAAGACCCTCTTAAGATCATCGCAAGACGCCCATAATATCCCACTTAAGGCTAATGCCACACGAGCTCCAAAAACGTCGCGCGGCAAATAATCCGCGCGCCCGGAGAAAATTTCGTTGTTGTCACACGAGCTGCATTTTGACCACGCGACAGCATATTTTGCTGATCATGCTTGTTAGTTTAGTTTGGTTATTCAAGATGAATACAGTTCAGTTTTTATATTTGTTGCAAAAAGAAAGAAAGAATCAATACGATCCATGATTTCCTTTCCTAAATTCATTAATTTAATTTATGTATTGCAACCGGGAAATTTCAAAATGCATTTAGACTCACCTTGCCTTACAAAAATTAAATTTTAAATGACGCACTCCAATTTGGACGATCGTATGTTCATTCTGATATATAATAGTACCCCTCATTATGCTCTACGGTTCGCGCGCCATGAAAGGAAGGTCGCGCGACCATACCGACTCCTTTTTGTTCGCGGACGCTCGTGTGTACTATTCCATTGGTTCTCTGGGTACTCATGCCAAAAGGAGCTCGTGTGTCATTAGCCTAAGACCTTCTTAAAACCATCACGAAATGCCCTCATCACCACCTCAGGTCACCTTAAGAACACTCCTCAAAACCCAGCCCGGAAAGTCTTCCACAAAAACGCGTATTAGACTTTCAACTCACAACATTTGAATGAAAGAAGCGTGACAGAAAGAGAAAAGCGTGACAGACAGATATAGGCAAGTTAATATAAAAGCAATTAATATGATTAAAATGATTAAAAAAAAAATTTGTTAAAAAAATGCTTTTAATAAAGTATAACTAGTCCCCTAAAAGGTAGAAAATAAAACAGGTGGTAGATCTGGAGCGTCTAGAATTGTTATAAAATAAATGAAAATTGCTGCGATGTTTATATGGAAATTTGGAATTTGTTTAAAAAAAAACACAAAAATTCAAAGCACCACGCTTTTGAGGTGTAATAGCAGATTAAAAGAGACTCAAATGCTTATCGTGGTGCTTTTCTATATTTTATAACAGTTCTAGGTTCTCCAGATCTACCACCTATTTTATTTTCTATCTTTTAGAAGACTATTTATACTTTAATAAAAGCATTTTTTAAATGAAATATGTATATATATAACTTTAATAACATGAAGATGGGATGGTATTATAAAAACCTCAAAAGGGCCCCAAAATACCGCCAAAAAGACTGCTAAAAGACCCCCAAAGACCCCCTCAAGACACACTAGAGACCTTAAGACCCCATCTCCTCAAGACTTCCTCAATACTCTACTAAAGATCCTCCCAAAACCCTCTCAGGCCTACTCAAGAATTCCTTAAAACCCTCTTAAGAGCCCCTCAAGACTCCCGCAAGACCCCACTTAGGGCTATTTTAAAATACCCCCAAGACCCCCGTCAAGATCACCTAAAAACCCCTCAAGACCCCTTAACTCCCTTAAGACCCCCTCAAGACCACCTCAAGACCACCTAAAGACCCATCCAGAATCCCTTAAAACCCTCTTAAGAGCCCCTCAAGAACCCACTCAGGGCTCTTTCAATTTTTCTTTTAATTTTTCTGGTTTTTATATGATTTTATTGGCACGCGCTATTTTCGATACTCAAATTGTGAGTCAATATTTGATTGTAGGTGAAACTACTTTATCAATTCTTGGATATGGGCAATAGGGTCTAAAATTTTGGGAACTAAGCCATTTTTCAAGCGATTCGTATGAAATTCGGTATATAGGACTATTTTTGTCTTTTAATTTAATCGTTATATCGGACACTACGTCAAAGAAGTTTACCGTCAACCGCGCTAAAGGTTACACGCTCATCATTTTTTTTTATTTATCGAAGTGTTCTTTAGTTCCACAGATCTTAAACCCTTCTCGGTCACCTATTTAAGTGTAAATTGGTTTTTCTTTTTCTAACTACGCAATTGTCTTATAATACAGACTGCTTGACTTCTAAATGGAACCTGATGTACTGCAAGGTTCTACTTAAGAGCCATATAAAGAGTTTTCAATTGCGACGCCCCTTTTTACCAATAGGGTTTCTAGGCTATGCGTAAAGTTAGCTGCGGTTTGTTTGACATTTCAACTCGTCTATATTTGCCATTTTACTGTGGGAAAATTAAAAGAAAATTAGAAATTTGTTCCTGTTCGGTTTGCGAGATCTCTACGTGTGCTAATCACTCTCAGCGATAAAGCCCAATTTCTGCTCAACGGCTTTGTAACTAAGCAATAAAACAGAGACTTTAGACCACATCGAACTAGAAATTGCCAGCATTTCGACCGAGGTGTGCATAAAAATCAAGAATAATTGAGTTTAAGAGCATTCGCTAGTGTAGGCTATTTGAATGACCTTAAACTTTAGGCGGATCACTTACTAGCGTTCGAGAGAAAATTCAGGGAGAATAGTTGGCTTCGTATCTGAATGAGAATTATTCCGGATACTCTCTAATGAGGAAATCTAAAAAAAAGTATGGCCAGGGCTGGACCACGGTTGTAGAGCTAAATATGATATTGAAGAACAAACTTCAAAGGCAAAGGAAGTTGGTGAGAGGAATTTAGAAGATGTCTTTGATTAATTTTGATATTATTTTATAATGTACACACGCTCAACGGATTTGGGCGCTTATAATGTTACGCACAGCGTGGGCGTTAGGAAACTAAGGAGAGGAAAATATGAAGAAATCAAAGAAGTGTGCTTTGGAAGCTATATAACTCGAGACAAAGGATAAGGAGATATTTAGAATTTAGAAAACCAAAATTAAACCCCCCATGAACTGAAAACAACAAGCTCTTAAAATGTTATTTTCGTTCTTTCATATAGAGGAGAAATTGATGACCATGGCCGAGATCCTTGTGCAAACAAATGAGTGGGACTTATCTTATCTTAGAATAGAAAACTTTGGAACAAAACCAACTATGGAGTAGTGAAAAGACTAACTCGATCGGCTATACTTTGCGAAGATCTGTAGGTGAGATTATAAGCAAGACGACACTGAACGGGACGGAGTGAGGAAAAAGCAGAGAGAAAGTTCTGGGTGAAAGTTAGATTCCTCGTACGAAACCAATTGAAGAGATTAAAATGATAGCCTATGAAAACACATAGCCATAGTTATCTCAATGATTACGATGCAGTCTAGCCCATTTCTGTTATAAATACAGTCACGAATTGAAGCAAAGCATTACCCTGACCTATCTTCTATCACTAAAAGCACATGTACAAAAAACTAATCGCGGACAGTAGTTTTCTTTACAAAATAGGTTATAGGTTAGCAGGAGACAACTAAGCAAAACTAAAAAATTTGAGCAGAGAACGAGACTAAGGCAAGGCTGTTCCGAAACGAAGACTTATTTGTAGAACCTAACTTATTCAAATATGTCTTTTCGTGAGGTTACTTATTTTAAATCTTTGTCTGGCAAAAACGAATGTTTTCAAAATTGCAAAGATGTATGACAGGACACAACTTTTATTAAATTCTCTATATAAGCTTCGCGTGCCCGTGGATCTGTTTGTTTGTTTGTTTGTCTGTCTGTCGTGGAATCTTGCTATCAATTTATAATCCACTTTCCAAAGCCCGATTGAAACTTTGAATACATGTGTATTTCCGGTACTAGGACCGAGGGGCTCCCATTTTTTTTAAATGAACCCGAAGTTATTCAAATTTTATACATGTCTGGAAGTGGACCCATGGCCGAGGGGCCCTATATAAAATTTTTTAAAATTTCTTGAAACTTTGTATACACGTGTATCTTCGATGACAAGACTTTCTGTACAAATTTGAAAGTGATCGGCTCCCAGGGCCTAGGTGCTCCCATATAATTTTTTGTAAAAAGTTACCCACTTTAAGAATTTACACGAAAAATTTTAATTTTTATGGGCTGTTTTTTTTATTTTGATTTTGTAGTTAAATCAAATCAAATATGGAATCAATTCGGACGGTTTTAATGACTTATTTATGATGGCGGCAAATGAGTCAATATGTCTGTGAAATAGGTCTTCGTTTCGGAACAGCACAACACATACAATATTTCCTATAAGCTTTTCAAATCGACACTGATATAGAGGAAAACATTGGAAGGAATCATGCATTTCCCCCCCTCGTTTAACTAAATTTAAGACACACTTCATTTTCAAATTATAAATAAATGAATTCTATATTGTTGGGACAGTAAAATAATAAATAAAGAAATTTAGGTTAACATAATATGTATAGATAGTATTTTGGAAAATGTTATAAAAACAGCATGCACGAACATATTAATGTTTTTTAGACGTGTGTGTGTAGAGAAAATAAAAAGTTTTGTAACTGTTCGGTTTGAAATCAAATCAAATTGTTGGACAGCAATAATACAAGACACACGATCATTGATTGATAACAGTAACAGAGAACAACACAAGATGACTTACCCGATGGATCCGAATTACCGAAAACAGACGAGAAATTGCTGTCCGAGACGAAAGCATTTGCACCCGACGAAGGTACAGACGAACTATTGAAACCTGCAATAGAAAGCAATAAATTTTAATAATTGAGAATTCTCCTAAGCCACTCCTCGTACAAAAGTAGAAGAAGAAAATTATGTAAAACCAAAACATAAATAAATAAAAATTCTACCATTATTCATCCAAATATTATTAGCACCTGGAGCTGCTGGAGCTACTGCCGTTGAATCAAACATATCAGCGAATGGATTTCCCAACTGAAGAAGATCATCCGATGCTTTGCTATTGCTAGTGGCTGCTGCTGATGCCTGATCAGGCGGAGCACCAAACAAATCAACAATAGGAGCGCCCTGCGCTGCTGCTGGTGGTGATGACAAGAATGGATTTGTTAGGGCATTGCTGCCGCCGGTCGGTGATGAGACTTTCGACTGGAGGAAAAGCAAAGCAACAGAAATTTTAACACATTCCAATAACAGTACAGAGTATTACAGTTGACACCAACTTCCAATTGAAACTCACTTTATACTGATTCATAGCGGCCTCCTCTTCGGCAAGAGCTTGAGCTTTAACGTTGTCGTCAATGCCATTTGTTGAGTCAAACTTGCTGGACGCAGCAGCAGTGCCGAACGATGAGCTAGTAGAAGATAGGGCAGACACGGCCGTCTTTACGTTTTTTTGGTTGCTACTACTCTCATATACAATTTTTTTGTTTTTGTGTGTGTTTGGGTTGATTTTATCAACAAATTAACAAGCGAATTCAACAACAAATAAAAGTATCGAATGCAACCAAATTAACATAAATCATAGTCAAGTGAAAAGCAAAAAATATAGGTGACGGGAAGGATTTTACAATTAATACAATTCGATGGTTGGGAATGAAAATGAAAAAGAAAAGAAAAAGAAGAAAACAGAAATAAACACAAAAATTAAAAATAAATAACTACTTTTGATTGTGCGACTAAGAAATGTTTTACGAAAATATAAAAAATCTAATAACTGCTATGAGATTTCTATGAGATGGCTGCATGATATTTTTTCTCTATTCACACCTAAACACTTTTTTGAGTCAATTCAATTAAGGCACAAAAAATAACTTAACTTTTGTACGTTTAGTAAAAAGGTTAGTGTTTAAAACTACTGGCGAAATGGGTGGTTGAACTGCGAAAAATCTCTGAAGACTCCAAAAAGGAAATACGACCAGATACCTGCTCTTTAACGTAGTTTTGGAGAAAGTAATCTGAGACCTTAGCGTTACAAAGCGAGAAACTTCTCCTACAAGTCTTACCAGTTACTGGCTCAGACAGATGACATTGGTACCATCGAAAGAATTTCAGGAACTGTAAAAGCAGTTTTCTGCGGCTAATTAAATGGAAACAAAGTAAAACAAAGCTGCATCTGCGAAGCGATAAGCAAAAGCTCCAACATTGAAGGTAGTACAAATATAATTCGAAGTTGTGCAATACTGTGACTACATCTTCTTTAGCTGCTGCATTATCGCGAAAATAAAAATATTCCATCAAAGGAAACTATAGACTGTCTAGAATCTTCAAATTCAAGTACATAATTAAACAGCAAAACTGCAAGGGTATAAGACAACTTCCTTAACAAAACGTATTTTAAGATTTAATGATTTTATAAATTTTGAGTAAGCATTTTGTAGTGTAAGCCGGGGTTTCATCTGGCATGCATCTGGTGGAGCAGAGATATCCCATAAAAACTAACAGCTACTATTCAGGCTACCAATATAGAAGATTTTTAAAAGCCACGACTTACAGAAGAGAAAGAGACAGATATCGGAAAACTCCGCCTTGTTACGAAAGTAGCATGCCGGTCCCAAGCCCGGGTAAAGCAGGAGGGAGACTTGTCATATCCTCAGTAAAGTAATTGTGGGCATGAGCATGAGGTTCGGGGCACGAATCCTGGTAATACCAAAAGTATTCTTCACGGTGTCCCACCTCTCGCAAATGTCTGGCAAACGTCCGAGAGTAATAACCTGTCACAGTAAAATTCTCAATTCGCCTTTCGGATACGGCATTAAACTGTAGGTACCTTTCTATTTGTGTACAACAATTTACATGCACAACACAATGGTCGCGAGAAGCTAGGCCTTTCTACGATGATAGGTTCTACACACCGGGAGGACTCCAGTGTTTCTCACATTGGACCAAGGATCATCAACTCCACTCAACAATAGGTTTCACAGACCTGGAACTGCTACTACAACAACAACAACAACAGATATCGGGAAAACTTTGCAATAATACAAAGTGGGGCTACACAAGGCTGCCTACGATTTTTATTTTTTGTTGTAATCAGTGATGTACTACGTGTAGCCTTAAGCTATGATTAGATTGTGTGACAAAATTGCAGATTTCTGCCATTTTTAGTATGGCACAATCGTCAAATTTGTAGATTGGCTGAAAATCGTCACGAAAAATTTGACGATTACATTGTTTGCCTTCAGCTGAAATGGGAAAATGGCGGAAATCTGCCATTTCTTCACACAATCTAATCATAGTTTTTACAATAAATATCCGTGGAATACTTTAGACGATATATGCTTTCTTTCATAATTATGGACCTACACGAAGTCACTCAAATAATTTTGTTTTGGAAAGGAAATGAATAAGGTTGTGTTCCATAATTAATCCTTTACAAAATTTAAATCAAAAAATAAAATCATATACATATCAGATGACCAAATAGAAGTTGCGACTACAATGGACCGCCTTAACCTTACCCAACTTTTACTAACCTAACCTAAACTAGCTCTTTAAGACCAGTGGAACACATTGGACGATGGCATCCTGCCACACTTGCAATACGCTGACGATATCTGTTTTCTTTTGCACCGAAGTATGGACACACACCAATTCAGAAACCAAAACAGAGTCGGACTGAGGACTAATACGTCTACTATAAAAATTTAGCTGTAAAAGCTGTATAAAAGGTGAGCTTAATAGAACGCACTCTGAAAACACGTTACCACTTTAGGTTAAGTTAGTTTAGGTTAAGGTGGCTGTCGATACCACACGGATACCACACGGATAAGGAAAAATTCCCTCCACCTACTCGATGAACCAATTAGAGTTTCGTATAAAGCGTAGGAGACTACCAATGTCAATGTTGCTGAGATTATTAGTGTCATGTAGAAGAAAGCACCCATATGGAGTTTACGTTTCTGGGAGAGGGCTGGACAAGAACAGAGAAAATTGATAATGGTCTCCTCCTCCTCCTCATCCGTGCAGCTTCTGCAGAAGTCGTTCGAGAAGAATCCCAGTCTTGCTTGCCTATGAGACAGGGTCCTGTTATAACACCTACAATAGCACCGATTTGCGATATTTTTTTTTTGTGAGATCAAACACTTGGAGCGTTTGGGATCCAGCTTGGGCCAGATCTGTTTTGTCGCTATGCAACTTGCATCGTTTGACCACCTACATTTAGTTTTTGCATTAGCATCTCGCTTTAACAAGAGTTTGGATGTAGCGATTGGTATGCCTATGGAACCATATTCAGGTAAGAAGTGTAGTTCCTTGTTTGGCGAGTTCGTCAGCCATACAGTTACCCAAGACCCAAAACAGGTGGATATTAAACTGCTCCGCCATCTCCAAGAGAGATGATCGGCAGTTAAGGGCTAGAATCGAATTTGTAGACGCTATCACTTTATAAAAAAAATATGATCAGATCACCAAATATAGTTGGGACTCCATAAATCCAATGGACCGCCTTTACCTTACCTAACCTTATCTGACCTAACCTTACCTAACTAATGGGCTTACAAAGACAACATAATCTCCTTTATGCAAAGATTATATGAAAAATGCTAATTGCTTTGGCTTATTCTAGAATTCTTGCAACTTTTTTTTCTCATATTTCTCGGAAAAAATACTGTCATTACACGGTATCCTTTACAAACAAATAAATATGACTCGTAGCATAATGGTATAGCCACACGACATCACATGCCACAGAGCTGCCCAAACAAATCAATAAATCGACTTTCTATCACCAACAGAAATAGACAAACCAATTGGCAGCCGCTTCGTTTGTGTGATTTGACGCCTCTGTCCATTTTTTTTTTGGCTATGTCATAGTCACCGTCTATCCCAGAGATTTTGGACGACCTACGGACCAACATCGAACGCGAAATTGCCAGCAATTCACCCGGTTTATAGGAAAGTCATTAAAAAATTGGGTTTATGCATTAATTCGAGGAGGTGCTTTTGTAAAATACATTTGAATGATGTTGTGTTCCATTAATAATGTCATCAATGCTACTTTAACCCGAAATATTTAGATATTTTGATATTTTGATATATCAAACACAAGCTATTTTATTTAAAAACAAAATGAGGCGCTCTTTTTGAACCCTATATTTGTACTACATTCTAATGTAATCAAATAATGAAAATACAGACGTAAACTTTCTAAAATCCTTCTAATCGATTTCAATTACATTTAAATAAAATGAAGAACACTACATCAAACAATCTTACTATCAATTAATGAAAATACAGACGTAAACTTTCTAAAATCCTTCTAATCGATTTCAATTACATTTAAATAAAATGAAGAACACTACATCAAACAATCTTACTATCAATTAATGAAAATACAGACGTTAACTTACTTAAATCCTTCTAATCGATTTAAATTACATTAAAATAAAATGAAGAACACTACATCAAACAATCTAACTATCAATTAATGAAAATACAGATGTAAAGTTACTAAAATCCTTCTAATCGATTTAAATTACATTAAAATAAATTGAAGAACTCTACATCAAACAATCTAACTACAATTTAACTTGATTTTAAAACTATACTACTAATAGTATGTGTCTCTCAACACTCAATGTGTGACATATTTAGGCATTTGCAATACCCTCAAACTTCTCATCCTTACCTTGCCGACTGAGTGGGAGTATTTGCCGTTGAACCTTTACGTCCTTCCAACGTAGCCAAATGTTGTTCCAAAGCATCCAACAATGAGCTGGGTGCTTTTGTCAAATCGGGAATATCACCTTTATCGATACCAACATTCTAAGAAGATTCAATTCGATTGTCATTACACCACATTACAATCAGTAAATGGTGTCATCAGTCGAGAACTCACCTCGGCAACCTTTAGAAATTCTCCAACACGATCCATTCTAACCAAAAACTTTTTGTACAAATCCAAAGCATCGCGACACTGTTTCTTATTCATATCGAAATACTTTTCAAGCAGATTTATAATGCCATCATTGTAGCAGGCAAATAAGCGAATCAAATCCCGGAAGAGAAGCATAAAACTCATGTTGATAACACCTGAAGAGATGAGAAGATGAGAGATTTGTCTATTTGGCTACACATGCTCACCATTGGTAAGATCATTTGACTGACAGTCAAATTCAAGCAAAGCATCAAGTTGCGCCTGAAGCACGGGCAATGTCTTCAACAATTTATCGGCATTCATTGTTCGCAGTGATCCTTCCTCTTTTCTGTCGATGCGACGACCACGTGAGTTACAAACAAAGTGAACAAATAAAAGTTATATGGCATCATACATAGTAACCAATTTTTTATGACTTACCCCCTCTTGACTTTGCAGAAATCAAAAGCCATTGTTCGGTAGGACAGAGCCTTCTCATTCAAATATTTGGCATATCGGCGAATAAACGGTGACATATCATAACCTAAACAGAAATAAAGATAAAAAAGGCATTTCCATTAAACAGTTTTTGTACTTTTTTCTGTTTTTTGCGATTAATCTAAATTTTGACTTTGAAATTTCTCCTAAATTTGAAAGTTTTTTTTAATAAAACGATTTGCCAACTCAACCCGAAACATATGTATATTGAATTTGTGTGTGTGTGGGTGATATCGATTAATTATCTAATTGATGATTTTTGGATTTTAGAACATCATTGACATTATTATTATTACAACAAAATCTTTATACTGTACTCACCAATTCTTGCCCCCACGGCTCCCATGCCCTCTATTTTGGTCGGAAATGGGGTTTTGTGTGGAGTGTTTTGTTTTTTTAAATATATATTTTTTTTAAAAATAAGTATTTGTTGTTTGGTATTTGTTTGTATTTTGGTATTTGAGTTAAGACAAAAGCCAAAAGGAAAAAAGAAAAAGAAAAAAAGCAATAAATTTTGGTTAATAAAACATTTTCTCGTTGCAATTGGGTTATTGTTATATTATTATTTATTTGAAGTAGATAACTGAAATTTAATGGTTAGTCATTAATATTAGATAGAGAGAAGAAGACATTTATTTTAAATTTAAAGAAAAGAGAGTAAGAGTAAGAGAGAGAGAGAGGGATTTAAAGGCAGGTAGAAATGAACAAAATAATTTTCTACTGTCAATGTAAAGATGATGATGATGACAATCGCTACACAGTTTGTTATTACTCGCAATATTAACAAACGCTTAACTAAAAAACTTGTAAAGAATAAAACTCAACAACAACAAAATAAAAAAGTTAATACGAAAATGATACAACGCAAGCGGCTCTATCTGCGAGAATTAACGAGCAGTTTTTATTGTTTGGAACACATAGACGACTCATACATTAAATGTGTAAATACACTCCTTTAGAGACATTCGAGTTATTCAAAAGATTTCTTTCAATAGAGAGATTAACCGTTCTTCTAAAGAAAAATTTTTATTTTTTTTATTAATTTTTTATCACCAATGAGTTGAGGTTAAACTATTTTCATTTTCTAAACTTGTATTTCCTTCTTTATTTAACAACTAGCTGATTAACAAAAAATGTGCTAACCCCCACCACCTATATTTGATTCCAGATAGTTACTTTTATGTATACGTGCTTGGTTGAAATTGGTCAAGGCGTTCCAGAGTTAGTTAGGCACAAATATTCATAAATGACAGGAGCGCATATGTGGAATTCAGAAATTCCTGCTCAAAGCTTCGGAAACTAAACCCATCCTGTTTAATCCTTATGTCTCGTTGCTCCCCAGTCCCCCTATCGATGTTAAATTGATGGTTACTTTGTTGCTGCATCCGGTGCAGATGAAAACGAGGTTACAAATAGGATAAACTCCTACCTAGCAGAGCTATCTGAATCCTTCAAGAAAAGAAAAATTTCACCTCGCCTTCCAAAAATCGTCTGCTACGCTGTTCACCTGTTGTTCTGCTGTTCTTGGACCATACAATTCAGACATTCGTATAAACAACGGAATTATCCATACAGTAAATAACCCCAAAATATTAGGAGTCATATTCGAGTATTTCGTTAGCTTCTGTAGGCACGGAAAAACTATTTGCAATAAAGTGAGCAATCGCAATTGGGTTCTAATAGCCCTAACCGGAACCGCATGGGGAAAGAAAAGGAAGTCCTTGTTACGACGAATAAAGACATTAGCAATTCAATTATTTATTTATTTATTTGCTTAATACAAGCTTAGCAACTTTAACTTAACTTAATTTAATTTTTTTTTTAATTAACTAACTACTTACTACTTAAATAATTGTACTTAAAAGAGAGAGAGGTCAAGAGAGAGGTCAAGAGAGGTATAGAGAGAGCTTTTAAGCGAGGATATACTGGAATGAAAGTCAAGGATGTTCTGTGCATTGTTGGCCAGACGCGACATTCTGAAGATTGGTTAAAAATGGCCGTAGTTGGTGCGGTGGTGAGGGAGACAAAAGAGCGGTACAGACTTACGGTTACGTCGGTTAGTGTGAAGGGAAAACCATTTCCAATAGTGCGGGGGAGTCGATCGTTCCAGTTAATATTTGGTGCGCGAAAAGTATGTCAGCGAAATCGCGACGTTTTTTAAAGGGTTTGCAAGTTTATTAATTTTAGCAGATTTTCGTAGGGTGGTAAGATATAGTTGTCGGCCTACGGGAGACCGCGTAAGGCAAAACGGATAAACCTGCACTGCAAAGCTTCAATTCTAAGAGAGTGGGTGTCGTGGAATGGTGACCAGGCTGGACTGGCATATTCGAGCTGGGGTCTGACAAAGGTAGGTAAAGGGATTTTGTAACATAAGGGCTCGAAAATTCGTTGGACCATCTTTATATGAAACCGAGAGAAGAAATTGCCTTGTGTATAATTTGATTAGTGTGGGAACGGAAGTTTAGCTCCCTCAGATCGCGAATACAAGACGTGAACTGGTTCGTTCCGGAAAAAAATGGGTTCTGGGGGGGGGGGGAAGTCGTTTACGGGAGATGGTAATGGATTGACATTTAGCAACATTAAGTTGTAAAAAGTTTTTATCGCACCAGGTGTAGCAAGAATTTAGGTCGTTTTGAAGTAACAGAGAATCGCTGGGGGTAGATATAATTTTGATTATTTTCATATCCTCCACGTAAATAGATAGATCTGAGTCTTTTATGATGTGACCAACATCTTTTATTGTTAAAATAAAGATCAGTGGACCGAGATGACTGCCTTGAGGAACACCTGAAGTATGGGACCTTGTACTGGCGCTTCTCAAGGTACGATTTCAGCCATGAAATGAAAAAGGGGAAAACCGAGGGCTTTAAGTTTAAGGTAAATAATTTGGTGGCATATTTTATCAAAAGCCTTGCTGTAGTCGGTGGTAATGACATCCACTTCCTTACCTTCCTCTAATGCTTGTAGTGTTTTAGAGACGCCCTCGTCTGGAAGTAATTTTTGAGTGACGCACAAGTCCAGACAGCATACAGCCCTCACATCGCAACTAAGTTTCCCTCCATAACCCACCCTGATCATCTTCGTGACGAGAAAAGTACACGATCTCCACCAGGCAACGCAATGAAATGTTGTCAAAACAATTCTTGCTTGCCTGTCCCAACACCGCAGATCCAGTTCACGACATCACTGTCGTTGAGATGCCTTCACGCTGCATACGTAAAGAGATCAGGACTAAACTCAGTCATTCCGGCCACCTAGATTCCAACTGGCACCAATGATCCCTTCCCCAACTGTAACAAAGGCACCCATACTACAAACCCTCATAACCCCACGAATTTGGACGCGACAGACCTGTGGTCAGATCCAGTCGGCATGGCCTCTTTTCTCTGCCTACCGACGGACTGCCGACCTAACTCGATAACATAACTATACACCATCTTTAGTTCACCCAATTAGGACTAGGGACTTTTATTTGCTTTGCTTGCCTTCAAGCTTATTCGAGGTGGTGCAAAAGTAATGTCATAATGTGAATGTGACATAATTTTTGAAAATGGCGCTAAGTGTCATTGTGTTTATGTTGGAGACAGATAGAAAATTAGTTGACAACAGGCAATCGATCGATACACACCTGAAGAACGCGGAATTATTGTTACTGCTTATTTGAACAATCTCCGGATTGTTGTTTTAACGCAGCGTGAATTTTGTCGTTACGAACAATGAAGCGTTTGACCGAGCGTGTTGTACAAACTGGGTCCACTAGAGATGTCGCAAGAAGTGGTCCCGTATTACTCCCGAATATCGCTGCTGTGGCCGAGGACGTCCGAGAGAGTCCACAACCATCGACGAGAGATCGATACACACAATCAGCAGACGTTCGTTGCGTTGAATTTTGGTAAAAGACTTGAAGATGTTTCCTTACAAATCGCAAACCGTTCACCAATTGCTGCGTGCTGACCGTCAAGTACGGTTAACTTACTCCCATGCTCTGTTAAACCTGGTGCAAAAAGAGAATGATTTCTTATCCAAAATCATAATGAGCGAACAAGCCCATTTCCACTTAAGTGGGTATGTGAAAAAACAAAATTTGCGTTTCTGGGGCACGGAGAATCCACATGAAATGCACGAAGGGCCATTGCATTCCATCAAAGTGACTGCTTGTTGCTGCATTTGCAGTGAAATTTTACAGTTATTGGCCCTTACTTTCCGCCCTTATTGGCTCCACCGTAACCATAACTGTCGACTGCTACAGACATAAAGGTTAAACGAGTTTTTTTTGCCGCAAGTTGCTGAATCTCGAGCATTGTTGGTTCCAGCAGGACGAAGCAACCGCTCACACAACTGCGGCAAGGATGGAGATTTTGAGTCACCAATTTCAGGGTTGTGTGATTTCCCGAGATATATTTCCGAAAGCTATGTTTATTCTGATTTTAAACCTACAGTTGCTAAACAACATTAACAACAAACCACTACTCCGATTCGCACTAACCCCAAGATCTCAATACATACTTGTGTTCTAAATTGTCTCTATCTGGAGGACCATACGAAAATACGAAAGAAACCGATGGTTGCATCATTCGGGTGGGCTTGTATATTATAATATAGATTCCTTCCAAGAGATTTTATTTGCTACAATATCTTCAAAATGCCTGCCAGCTTCATAGACTTTTCTTGTTAAGCAACCCCAAACATTCTACATAATACTTGAGTCCGGAGACCACCACATAACACATCGACAAAAGGTATTTCCATTACTATTATGTAACTCACAGCTGTAATTATGGAAGAGGCACCAGATTTAGCAAAGAAAAAAGTTCACTTCCATCAGGACGTTGCATCAGCTCAGATATCTTCAAACATAATGAATTGATCAAGGAAACACATGCTCATCCATAATACTTTGTGTTCATAACTAAAATTATTTTTGTCTTACAATTTTTTTGCTAAAGCTTAGTACAAATCCTACTAGCTCATAATATAGAATGTGCTTAGTTTCAGTATTATGTAACGATGAAAATCACTCGAGTGTAAACATTATAAAAAAATAACAATATACGGAAAGAAATCTTTGAAAAAACAAATGTCTTTAAATGAGTCACAGACAGAGTGAAAATCTTCAATAAGTAAACAAAAAAGTTCAAACAAATAAAATAGATAAAATCGAGTAAATCATACAAACTATAACTTATAATTAGTAATTAATTGTTTGGAAAAGAGAAATGTAACAATTTATATTTTTACCCTGAACTCCTCCTTTGTCTAGGAAATTTCCAAGATTGAATGTTGAGTTACTCGATGCTAAATACTGCATGAATCTCTGAAAAAAATGAATTGTTCTTTTAATATAATCTTAATTAGAGGAAATAAAAGGAGCAAATAAAGAATTTTATTATTTTTATGGTTTTGTCGTAAATATCAATTTTAAAAACTAAAATTTCACATGAGAGACCTAAAGGTAAAAAATAATCATTTTTTGCAATAAATTAATATTCGTTGACCATTTTTCACTAAAAATGAAAACAGGTGCCCCAATTGACTAAATGTATCAAATTAAAAATTTTTTCCTCCTGACTTTCTCTATCGCAAGGTAAATAAAAAAACCCATAAAAACTAAAACTTTTCATGTAAATTCTCTAATCGGGGGATGCACAATGTGCAAAGTTTGAATAAAATCCTGTACATTTTTTATTAAAATTGTTTATGAGCCCCCTATCCCCATCACTCAAAAATGTTTAAAAATAGTGTTTCCATAGGAGATACACATGTGTATAAATTTTTTTTAAAGTTTTGTATGGGTCCTTCCGACACCGGGGCCCGATAACTTAAAAATTTTTACAAGAAGTGTTGTTCATCGGAGATAGAATTTGAAGAAAATCGGGTAGTTTTTTGTATAAAATTTGTATGGGTGCCCGCGGACCCCGCGGCACGATCACTTCCAAATTTTTACAAAAAGTTTTGTAAATTTGAGATACACTTGCGTATAACATTTAAAGAAAATCGGGTGATTGTTTTTATAAAAATTGTATGGCTGCCCCCGACTTTGGGGCCCGATCACTTTTTATTAAAAGTGTTGTTCATCGGAGTTACACATGCATATAAAATTTGAAGAAAATCGTGCACTTTTTTTTAGAAAATTTGTATGAGTGCCCCCGGACCCCACGGGGCTCCATCACTTCCAAATTTTTACAAAAAGTTTTACACATGCTTATAAAAATATAAAGAAAATCAGTTGCTGGCTTTTATAAAAATTTTATGGGTTCCCCCCGACACCGGGGACCGATCACTTCCAAATTTTTATAAAAAGTGTTGTCCATCGCAGTTACATGTGCATATAAAATTAGAAGAAAATCGGGTACTTTTTTAAAAAACCGTGGCCTGATCACTTCTAAATTTTTATAACAAGTGTTGCCCAATGGAGATACACATGTGTATAAAATTTGAAGAAAATCGGATAAATTTTGTAAAATATTTGTATGGAAGCCCCTCCACACCGAGACCCGAGGGGCCCAAATTTTAATAGAAAGTAATGTCATGGGGGTTGAAAATTGATCACAAGATTCTGCCCACCAGCCAGCCATCCCCGGGAACGCGAAGGTTATATAGAGAATTTAAAAAGGAGGCAATGTTCCAAAACGGAATTTAATGTCACATGGCTCAAAGTAAAGGTACAGAAACGTAACATACACTACTGCTTTTTATACAGAAGCCCCAACTTAGACAATGTTTCAACTGAAAAGGAGTTTGTTGCACTGTCTGATTCAATTTTAGGAATTGTTACATAATACGAGTATCGTAAAACTGAAATAGTTATTGCGGGCGTTTTAAATGTACACAATTCTGGGTGGCTTCGCCATACTGGCCAGACAACAGCCAAAGGAAGGAGTGTTGAATTATTCACTGAGTTTAATCACCTTACCCAGCTTACCTTGAGCCTGAATACCTGACATTGCATATCATTCCGCAAACACCCTTGACTTGTTCCTTACCTCTCGTTCTCGTTAATATACCAGGAAGTTAGAGAAAAAAATTCCCAAAAAAACAGTATGGCAATACGAGAAAGCCAATTGGTGCGGCCTTAACAACTTCTTTGGTTGTATTAACTGCTCGTTATTGTTTCGCGATAACAACATGGATGCCGCTGCTGATGCAATCACAAACATCATCTTTATTGCTATGACAGGTAAATATAATTCCTTCTAGGAATTATCATCATCATATTTGGCTCTACAACCGGGGTCCGGTCCTAGCCTCCCGCAAAAAGTTTGGCATCACTAAGCTCTCGGCTTCCTGGTCTACGCCATCCTTCCAGCGTAGGCTTGGCCGGCCTCGCTGTCGTGTTCCATAAATCCTACCGCAAAGGACTTTCCAAGCAGGATCCACTTCGCTCATGCGAGCTAGGTATCCTGCCCACCGGAGCCTACCGAGCTTAATTTTCTTCACGATGTCGACATCGCGGTAACCCTCGTAGATCTCATCATTATAGAGTCTCCGGAGTGGTCCTTCCTCACAAACGGGTCCAACAATTCTCCGCAGGACTTTTCTCTGAACGCGGCTAAGAGGTCAGAATGTTTTTTGCTAAGCATACAAGTTTCGGATCCATATGTAAGAACTAGTATGATCATTGTCTTATATACCAGCAGCTTGGAGGTTATGGTTAAGTTCCTGAATTTGAAGAGTCTTGACAGACTATAGTAGGCTTTGTTAGCTTTAAGCAACCGTGCGCGTATTTCTGGTTCCATGCTGTTATCGGTTGCTACATTTGACCCAAGATATTTAAAGGATAGTCTCAACAATGTTCAAATTTGCGCTCCACTATTTGAATTGAGGGACCAATGTTGGATCGTCTACTAACAGACGTGGCCACCATGTACTTTGTTTTGCTCTCATTTATGTGCAGCCCCAGATTTCGTGCCGTCTGCTCTATCTGGATTAAAGCTTCCTGTACTGATCGTCGGTTTCTACCAACGATGTCAATATCGTCTGCGTAAGCCAGTATCTGAATGGACTTATAGAGGATACGTCAGATTCTCGGATCCTTTCTCCAACGCAAGGTTGAAGAGGGCGCAGACCACTCCATCCTCTTGTCGGAGCCCGTTATAGATGTTGAATGGGCTTGATGGTGTACCGGATATTTTTACTTGGCTTATATGGTCATGGTCAACCTTAATAGTCTTGTCAGTGTATTTGGGATGCCGAATTCTCTCTTGGCTTTACAAAGTTCTACTCTGGCTATGCTATCATAGGCGGCTTTAAAGTCTATAAAAGGATGGTGTAGTGAGTTTTGAAACTCTAGACATTTTTCCATCACCTGAATAAAGGATGTAAATCTGACCAGTTGTTGATCTGCCCGGGATAAGGCCACACTGGTATGGACCAATGATGACTTTAGCGTATGGGGCTTTCCTGTCTTGAAGGATACAGGAGAAAATCTAATACGCGGTACTATAAACCACGATAATTGCTGCATTTTGTTATATCTTCCTTCTTATGTATGGGGTACAGGATGCCTCTTCGCCAGTCTTCTGGCAGAGCTTCTTCCTCCCATACTTGCACGATTATTTCAGGAATTGCTTGGTGTAATTTGGGGCTTCCTATTTTTATCAGTTCCGCTGGGATCTAATCCGATTCCGGGACCTTATTATTTTTGAGCCGATTTATTGCTCTGCTAACTTCGTCTATGCTTGGTGGCGGCAGCATATTATGATCTTCGGTCATTGGTAGAGCCTCCAATTCCTCAGTTAACTGGCCATTTAGCAACTCATGGAAGTGCTCTTCCCATCGCTCTAAGATGCCTTTAAGATCTGCGATCATATTACCCTCCTTGTCCTTGCAGTATGTGCAACGTGGTGTATATTGCGTCCTACCGCGGACTCTTTGGTAGAACTTCCGCGCCTGGTGCGGTCCTTGCTCTCTGTACTGTTCTAGTTCACGGACGAGATTCTTCTCCCAGGCTGCTTTCTTTCGCCGGTGAACTGTTTTTTCATATCTTCTGAGCTCTTTACATTCATCTTCGCGTGCCCGCGTTCTATGAGATTGTTGCATTGCTCGGTACGCAACATTCTTACGTTCAGTCGTTAGCTTACATTCGTTCGAATCTCTACGACGGTGCCCTGTCACTGCATCTCCTGGATTGCTGTTATGTCAGCCTTATATTTGGGTTCCGTAAGAATAATTTTTTACGTGCGAGTTTATTGGCCTCGCGCCAACCTTACTTTGAAGAGACTAGCCCGATCATTTCACTTTTCCTGCATTGGAGGAAAATTACCGGCGGCCACCACGTGCACGTTTGATCTCACTTTCACCAGTCAGAGATAGTTACGGCCACCTGCAATTATAGAGCATTCTGTCTTATTCCCCCTATTCTGCTGATGGCTGACCGCCGAAACTATGTCATACGAAACGATATCATACGACCTTAAAATAACTGATCACGATTTAACCACCATTCAGTTGGATCACATGTTCATCACATGACACTACTGTTTCTGACCCTTTTGAAATGGCTGAGATATTCAATGATATTTTTTCTAATATAAATTCATTTCGAGATTACCGAATAAATAACAGTTTATGTGAATGTTTCTTCTTCGAAAATTTTACTTCTGTGGAAGTATATAAAATTATTTTATCTCTCCTCATCGTATGATAACATATCTAGTAATATTATAAAAAACATCTCTTTTCAGATCTCAGATGTGTTATCTTTTATTTTCAATGTTAGCATCATGAAAGGCATTTTTCCTGAAGTTCTCATTTTTTTGGTGATTTGGTTTTAGGAGTGTGGCCCGATCACTTCCAACTTTCAATGTTAAGATACACATGTGTTTAAAATTTCAAGAAAATCGGGTTAATTAAAAAAAAAATTATATAGGCACCCCTCGAGCCTCCCATTATATGGGCACTCCCCGGGCCCCAGGGCCGATTCACTCACAAATTTTACAAAAATTTTTGTCAAGCGGACATACACATATGCTTAAAATTTGAAGAAAATCGGGCTAATTATTAAAAAAAAAATATACGGCCCCCCTCGGGCGTCAGAGCCCATTCGGTTAAAAAATGTCCAAAAAATTTTGTATATCGGAGATACACACGTGTATAAAATTTTAAGAAAATCGGGATCATTTTTATTTTTAATTTGTTTGATTCCCAACGACACCGCGGCCAGGCGTATGTAAAATTTGTACAATAAGTGTTGTCAATCGGAAATACACACGTGTATAAAATTTGAAGAAAGATGGGTTAATTTTTTTAAAAAAATGTGTATTGTGATGATTACATGACCCCGTGGCCCGGGGTCTCCTAAATATTTACAAAAATTGTTGTCCATTGGAGATTCCCACGAATATAAAATTTGAATTTTTTTTTTAAAATTTGTTGGATTGACCCTGGGGCCCGGGGTCTCCAAAATTTTTACAAAAATATTTGTCCATCGGAGATACACACGTATATAAAATTTGAAGTAAATCGGATAAATTTTTTTTAAAAAAAAATTTTGGGGCCGTAGGAGTATAAAATTTAAAGAAAATCGGGTTGATTTTTCAAAATTTTATATTGGCACCCCTTGGCCCTGACCCAAATTTTAATAGAAAGTGTTGTCACCGGAAATACGCAAATGTGAAAAATTTCAATAAAATCGGGTTTTGGGAAGTGGGTTAAAAATTGATCGTAAGATTCCATGACAAACCGACCGACAAACCGACCGACCGACCGGACAGAGCAAACGAAGTTAATATAGAGAATTTAATTAAAAATCTTCTCAGCTCTCAAAATTGATGTATGGGTGTCCAACAAGGATCTGTTCTGGGCCCTATCCTGTTTTTAATTTATATAAATTCTTTATTTCATCCAACCTTTTAATGGAAAAATTTCGTCATTCCCTGACGAAACTGCTTTATCATATTCTAATAACAGCCTTTTTTATTTAGTTTCAGATGATAATAATGATTTAGAATTACTGCGAAGATGGTGGTCACCGCTCTAGCCAACATCCGTTGAAAGGCCTAGATGGTGCCGTACTCGTTTCAGATGAGGACAGCTCAAGCGATGGAAGTAGCATTTCTCTACGGTCCTTAACCGTGTATTCGCCAACGATATGCACCCAAATCAAACGGAGCTGCCGGAAGTAACAATTTGCCGAATTCGCACCACAACTCCACTCAAGTAAAGAACAACAAGTCGGTAGGACTAGACGGTATACCCGCAGAGCTACTGCGTGCCGCTCCAACGACATCAGCAGAGCTTTTATATCCTCTTGTAGAGATAGCTTGGGAGGCAGAAAGTTTCTCCGACGAGTGGAAGAAGGGAATGATTGTCAAGCTTCCTAAAAAAGGTAGTCTTATGGAGTGTGAAAACTGGAGAGGCATTTGCGTTCTTCCTGCAGTTGCAAAGATAATAGCCAAATATGGAGCAGCGCGTTGAATTCCGGTCACCACTGCACCTGCTATTCATCGATTTTGAGAAGTCGTTTGACAGTGTCAACAGACACTCCTTGCGCAGGAGAGGTATACCCGATAAACTAATAGCTATTATTAAAGCAACCTATTATGGCTCTAAATGTCATGTGCTGCATAGGGGAAAGCTGTCAGAGGAATTCGAGATCCTAAGTGGGGTACGACAAGGTTGCATTCTATCGCCGATACTTTTTTTTTGGAAACGAAGGAATTCGTTGAACTCTTACATCTCAAACATCTGGACTACGCTGACGACGTTTGTTTACTCTCACACAGGATTATGGAGCTGCATCAAATAACAACAAATGTGGAAAGGGAGGCAAATGTTGCGGGTTTGAAGATTAATACTGTCAAAACCAAAATCATCAACCTCGGCACTGACTCAGTAACTCAAGTTAACATCGTCTCGACCGAAGGTGGAACCGAACAGGAACATTGTCAACCGAATCGGCAAAGCAAAATCAGAGTTTGGAATGATTTCCATGATATGGCGAAGCAATGCGATCATGCAATGCTGTTGAATGGGTGCAGCACTTGGAAGGTGACCGCTACTATCACAAAAAGTTTACAAACGTTCGTAAATACGGAACATCTTAAGGGGTTTCTGGCCTAACCGTATCTCTAACGAAAATCTTTACCAGAGAACAGGTCAGGAACCAATAGGCACAACTATCCAACGAATACACTCCGAAAAGGCGACAGTTCCCTAGCAAACTACGCAATGCAATGGAATCCGTTCTCAGGATGGTAGAAGAACGGGTCGTCTGAGAAATACATGGCGTAGAACATTTGAGGAGGAGGCACGGCAATTGGTGAAGAGTTGGAGAGAGCTGAAGCTCATTGCCAGGAACCGCACGCAATAGGTGTAGTAGAGGCCCTATGACGCACAAAGGGATATAGGACATAAGAGAAAGAGAAAGGATGATTAAGAAATTTTGAGAAATTTCTTAACATAAAATTCACAGCCGAAACGACTAGTGCAGATGTAGAAGCTTCCAACAAATTCGAAGGGTAGTTCAAAGCAATTATCAACAACGGAGAATATACAGCCCAACAAATTTTCAATGCGGATGAAATTGGAAGCGCATGCCTAGCCAAACTTATATCTCCAAGAAAAGAAGGACTACCTGTAGACTGGAAGGCAAACATAAAGGCTTGGATTAACTCAGCGCTATTAACTGACTCGTTTAATAAACACTTTTGTGCAGAAGTTGATGCCTACCTTAGAAGCAAAACCTAAATTTTAAAGTGCTGCTTATTCTTGATAATGCGCCGTCATCCTCAAGCCCTATGTAATTTTAACCCAAATGTAAAATTTGTACTTATCCCTCCAAAGACTACATCACTAAATCAATCAATGAACCAAAGAGTCATTGATATATTTAATGTTGACTTTTTTTCCTTAAAAATCCGCCCCAGAGCGCGCTCGATCGTAGATTTTTTCAAAAGGGAAATCGAACACGAAAGGCACGAACATGTGTTCTTGTTGTGTTATTATAAAGAGGGGTAAATCTCCCAAAGTATTCAGATCTGTTTTCGCTCTACGGTAGAGTCGTTTTGAAGGTGAAACGAACAAGTTGACAGCCAAAAAAAATTCTGGGGCAGAGTTTTACGGAAAAAAACGACATAAGAAAATATATCTACGCCAAACTAGAAGCTAAAGATAAACCTAACGAACCCACTCTTCGAGAGTTTCGGCGTACCTAATAATGCAATAAATAACATCAAACCATCCTGATGTAATATAAAAACAACGACTATGAATTATGGCCATATGTAGGACACGACGTCGATGGCACTCCTGAATGCAGTGCAGAAAACTTGCTTTGCTTAGAAGACGGATTGGAGCGGACGGTTTTGAAGACCTGATATCAAGAAGCACCTACAAGCGCACGATAGTGAGCTATCAGTCAAGGAATTGATAGACCTGGAACCTGCAACTGAAGATAACTCAGATCTAAATGGAGAAGCTGACCAAGCTGAGGATCAAAATCATACAAAAATTGACTTATTATAGAGTTCAACCAGCACAGCAGGTTTTCTAAACTCGATTGCTCCAAACAAACTGACGAAGAGCAATAAAAGAACCAAGCCTTTTTAATTTCTTCGTTATCATTAATCATTATCATTATTTTTGTTTTTTTATTTCTTTTTATGTTTACTTTTCTAAAAGGCATGATTTGATTTCTTTGGAACGCATCTCTGAATTTGCATACATTCTCTAGTCTCACGCGAATTCGACTTACAAGGTGCTTTTTTTGGAACGGATCATTTGCGTATGTGGAGGGTTTAGTTTACGTCGGGGAGAGAGAGAGAGAGAGAGAGAGAGAGAGAGGTCCCGTCGTATATTTTGAGATTGGTGGCAGATTACTTTAGTAACAGAATTCTGCTATACAACACCGACAATGACCTGAAGGAATATAAGGTTACAGGAGGAGCTCCGCAGGGGTCTGTGCTTAAGCCCAAATCACAATGTCGCGTTCGGGCGCTCGTGCGTTGACATATTGAGTAGAAACACTGCGCACATATGAAGCAATCTTAAATGTGACCTCATGCTTTATATCGTAAATATCGTAGACGTCTGTGCAACGATCGAATAGAGCTACTTTCTACTAAGTCGCCAGTTTTTACAGCTCACAGCTGTGTTGTTGTTTGTTCCGGGTCTCTCTGTTGCAGGTTTCATAATTTAGTGAAGCGGCATTTCGTTTTGCAAATTGCGAGGTCTTGCGTTGGAGAGAAAATATCGTAAAGTCGATGCAACGCCCGCGAGTCGATAAAACGCGCGCGAGCGCCCGAACGCGACATTGTGATTTGGGCTTTAGTCTTTTACTATGGTACATAATGTACGACGGTATAATTAGGCTCCAAATAACAGAAGAGTCGGAGATTGTCGATTTTGTAGATGACATTGCAGTAGTCGTTGTGGCGAAACACGGATAAAATAACCGCCGTATGTAATGCAACAATTAGAACTATCTGGCCGTGGCTGACGTCAATCGGATTACAGTTGGCAGAACATAAAACAAAACCAATATCCAGTGGGAAGATAAGAGAGACAATAAACTTTGAAGTTGGTAATTGTTCAATTATTTCTTATCCATCAATTAGATACCTGGGAATTGAAATTGATGCGAGACTATCATTCCAAGATGTTCAGCACTGTCCCGAATTATGCCAAACACTGGAGGAGCAAAGCAAACTAGAAGAAAGCTTTTGGCTTTTGTTGTCTCGTCGATCCGTTTATACGGAGCAGCAATATGGCCTGACACAATGGATAAGGTTAGTTAACGGCGAAAGAAGTCGTCTATCCAGCGACTGAGTGCACTAAAAATGATCTGTGGCTTTAAAACATCTCGAGCGAGGCAGCGTTTGTGGTTGCGTGTATGCTCCCAATCGACATACTGGCCTAGGAGCGCTAGGTGATTTATAGACGCCGGGAGTATGTGACAAGATCAGAGAACAGCACGTGCTGAAGCCGATAGAAACTGGCAAATAAGATGGGATCAGATGGACCCATTGATTAATACCATCAGTAGAATTATGGATTGATAGAGCTCCTGAAGAAGTCGACTTCTATCTATTCCAATTTTAACTGGGCATGTGTGCTTCTGCTCATACCTCTTTAAATATAAGTATGGGAGTTCCCCCCACCTGTAATTTATATGAGGGTACACCAGAAGATGTGGCACATGTTTTCTTCCATTGACCGTTTCTGGCGGGGAAAAGACGGAATATGTCAAAACAAATAGAACACACCATTTCGCCAGAAAGCATAGTGAATTATATGCTACAAATTGAGTAGATATGAAATGCATTCAGTACAATGTCTTCCAGAATAATGCAGTGCCTACCGTGTCTCGAGCGCGAGAGAAGGAAGGAAGAAATGTAAGACAGCAAAATGATACATAAAGAAGCAAAAGAAATAAAATATTAAAAAAACAACCCATAAAAATTAAAATTTTTCTTGTAAATTCTCTAATCAGGGATACACACACACACACACACACTGCGTGCTCGTTTTGTGGCAAAATCATCCACCAAATAACGCAGCGGCAGCGAAAAGCGCTGCTCACAAAGCACAGAGCTCAGACTTTGCCGTGATCTGATGCGATATAGCTATATTTAAAAATTGTATATTGGGGTCCCCAAGGGGCCGATCGCTCCAAATTTTTACAAAAAGTGTTTTCCATCGAAGACACACATGTGTACAAAATTTAAAGAAAATCGGGTAAATTTTGTAAAATATTTGTATGGGAGTTTTAATAGAAAGTGTTGTCATGGGAGATATACATGTGTGCAAAATTTCAATAAAATCGGGCTGTAGGAAGTGGGTTAAAAATTGATCACAAAATTTGGCCAGCCAGCCACGGGCAAGTGAAGTTAATATAGAGAATTTAAAAATGGAAGTGCAGCCATCGCTAAGAGCTTTCCCGTGATGAATTCCCGCTGGATTGCTATGAAATAATTATTGGGAGTTGGTTTTAGCCAGTTAGAATGTGAGATTCGCACATGTTAGGGCTAACGGTGCACATACAAAAAAAAAATACATACAAAGTTTCTCTTTTATTTAAACAGATGTTTAGAGCTATATTTTTAACTTAAGATCCCGCTTAAGAAATCCCATACAATTAAAATGTTTTAGTAGAGTTAACCCCGCTGATAGGCAAGCTCGATGTATCGAAAAATCTCAATCTTTCTTTAGGGAAAATGTTCAAATAAAATAAATGGTTTAATTAACAGAAAAGAAAACATGAACATCAAGAAAAATAAATTTCTTGTGTATGTTACTTACCTCATTTCCATAAGCGAGCAAATGATGGGATGTTATCAGGGCTTTATACACAACCACCCAATTGGCATTTTGTGATCGTTCAACAAGTAAATTGGCCAAATGTGGAATCGATACATTCGGTTCATTTGTACAATGGACCAAATCTGAAAAAGTAGCGTTGATGAAAAAATATATCCAAAAATTGTATTTATAAATTAAGTAATATATGGAGATGCATATGAATTAAGTTAGGTAAAGCAACGAAGAGAAAAGCTGCATGGCATTGGCCTCGAACCAGAGGATATGCCAAAGATTTTCAGGGAGTAAGCAATCGAAATTTCGCTTTCTTGTTTATCGGAAGCGAAAAACAAAGGAACCATCCGCCCTGCTGCAGATATGAATTTTTCTTATCAGTAGCACATGCATTTTTTGTATTATTTCGTTTTTTCCAATCTGTAAATACAATTTTTGTTATTGTGCCATATCACAGTAAGAAATTCGGCGACTACAGCTAACGAAGCCACCCATAAATCGACAGATTTCAGGGGTGTATGCAAGTACTCTTAACACAGAGGCAAGATAAGCTGGAGCTGCGAAAACTTTACTGCGTGATATGGCGAAACCCAATGAAGCAAGGAAACCTGTTGTTCAACTTAGAGTAGGTTTCAGGGGGCGTTTATTAATAATTACACAGCGCAGCAGGAAAAACTGTTCATTCACCCTTAGGAGGGCTTTTCTATGTACACAACTGAATACTTTAGCGGAACACGTTGAAAACGTATTGCTCATGAGTCATGACGTAATAGAAGCATGCATTCAGGCCACAAAACCTTAATACATATACACACAATTTACAAGGTTCATTGTTTTTTTTTCGTTTGTTACTACATTTACAACAACAAAATTGTTTTTTCCAATGATGCAGTGAGTAGCAACTAATGAACAAGTACATAATTTTATTCATATAAAATACACGCAATACTTATACTTACAATCCAAGTGCTTTTTCTTTGGCCCGATAAGCTCCTCTGTGGTCGCCTTGCAAACAGATTTCGCCAGACCTTGACCGGCCAGACTGTGCCTTGCGGCCAGCAGCCTGTCGTTAATTGTTTGACCTGCCATTGTCATTTTGATTGGAGTTCTTTTTTTATTATTTACTACCACTCGAGGAGGAATCAGGAGAAGAGGAAACTCGAATTGCTGTTGTAAATGGCGTTCTCAATTAATTTGAAGTCCCGTATTCTTATTAATCAATTATTTAATTTAAATTAATATTTCTCGGTATCGGTATTGAATTGTAATAGGGCGATCTGCTTGTTTCCTCAATGGTTGGTGACTGACTGGGTCTGCTTATTATTTTTCAGTGACTGTATAACCAAAAGACACAGAAAAAAAAAACACAAAAAATCAAAAAACAGAAATGCATAAGGAAATTTTATCGAACTCTATTGTGGTGGCCGTAACCCCACTATCACCATCACCAACACCACCAACCACAACGTCGTCGTCACCAATTGGATAAATTTTTTTCTCCGAATGGAGAATTCTTTCTAATTTGATTTTGCGTGGTAACGAAAACGTAGTTTAAAAAAAAACAAATTTGTTCAACGCGAACGAATCGCGAGACGCACCTTTCACGTTTCACAAACCAAAAAACAAAAGCCTGGAGAGCTAAATTTTTGGATAAATCACAGCGAAATAAAAATTTTCTTAAGTACGCCCGTCCTCGACTTCTTTCTTAATCATTACTTGGACAACGACAACGAGACGACGAAGACAACAACCATGTTCGAGAAACGAGAAGTAGGACGGCAACTGCAACTTCTTCTAGGTAACGAGAAGAACAAGAACATGAATACAAAATTCTGTTTAACTTTTGACAACCAAGACACAGCGGCAAGTGGTGACGACTGTTGAGGCTGTCCGCCCCCTTTTTTTTTAATCGATGAAACGATTGATGATGAATTCTGATACTGTACTGATTAACTTGCTTTACTTCACTTTACTTTTTTCTATTCCTATTAATGATGACTTGAAATTCACTTTGCAGTTTTTAGTTGGAATAAAATTATTAATCCTGGTTTTTACTTTTTTTTGAATATTTTCTTGAATTATTTTTCACAATTATGAACTTCTTTCATATACGTTTGCGCCTGTCACAGCTTAAGGGTGAGAGAATTACGGATTTCTTCAGCGTAACCTGCAGAGTACGACGGTCGACGACTGACGACAGCAAAAGGGCTTTATATCGAACATCAATAACGATTTGGTTGGTTGTTGGTTTGTTTCGTTCGCGTTGAATTGATTGGCATTTTTGACAGCTGACATAAAGATATATTTGATTTGAATTCGAATTGGGAATTACAGCTGCATTTTAGATGCATTTTACTTGCCGAGCGAATTCGGAATTCGAATGTCAAAACCAGCCAAACAGCAGGTTTTCAAAATCTAAAGAAGGAATTCGACAGTGCAATTGTTGTTGTAATTCATAATTCGGATTCAAATAAAAAACAGCATACAACATACAGCTGGTTTTGACATTTGAATTCGGATTCCGATTCCAAATAAAATACAATTAAAAATGAATTCGGGCTGTCACTTGCTCTTACTGTCAAAAAAAAACGAAATGTATTGGTTTTTTTGTGAGGTGACGGTTGTTTCAAGAAAAAATCAACAATTTCGATTGGAACATTTTTTTTAGTAGATGAAAAAGCAAATATTTAAACAATCACACGCGCAATAATTAAAAGTTATTATTTACGATAAAATTATTCTTCAGCAATTGTGATAATAAAGATTTTTGTGAGTAGAAAATATTAACACGCAAAACAGAAAACTCGGATTCCGCGAGCGATTAGGTGTGGTCGTGGCTCGAAGTTGTGCTTTGCAGCAAATTTTTTCTTTTTCTTAGAAACAGTTTTTCAATGTGCAATTGATAATGGCGGATGGCAGTCGATCACCTCTATTGGTGCCAAAGGTGCCCCCTGTTAAGCAATCTTCTCTTGAAAAAATTAATCTTCCGTCTCATTTATTGAGTAAGGCAGAAAAAAGAAAGATAATTAAAGCAGTCACTATCGATTGGAATCTTGATGACGCTGACCTGTCTAACCCCGGCAGCGATAATGTGATATATTCTGAAAATGTGGTGGATACTAATTCTATAATCAACTCCGCTGGTGTTAGTGCAGCAAATATCAATAAATGCAGTCAGAGTCTGCCTCTTAGTAACTGTGTCATAATTGGACACGCCCTTAATAACTCAAAAGTTGCTGGACAAATTAACTTCCAGCCTGGCACTGAAGGTGTTCTTTACAACCAACTTTCTAATGACGCAAACAAGTTTTTGGCGGTGACGGCCCGAAAAAGACGTCAGTACGCACCGATCGTGGTGTCAAAAAGGGTGGCCAGGGAAGGCGTCAACACTCAAAACCGTTTTCATCCTTTGGCTGAGAATAATGATGAAATCATCTCGTCGGGAAACACCCAAGCGAATTCAAGTGGTATAAACTCCAACCGCAATTCAAGTGGCAACCCTGGAAGCTCTCGCAACATTTTAAGAAATAGGAACAACGGCAGTCTCATTAATGACAACGAAAAACCAGCCTTCAATTCTGAGCCTTGGTGTCCTCCCATCTTCACAACAAGGGTCTCTGCTAAAACCATTATGGATTTTATAAGTAAGACTAACAAAAATTTAAAGAATGTAAAATTTATTGCTAATGGCTTTGGGAAGTTAGAAATATTTGTAAAGGAAGTTGAATTGCACAGCCTCTTTGTAAGAAAATTTAAGGAACTTGGCATTGCTGCCTACTCCTTCACCCCTAAACAATTAAAAAAATATAATACTATTCTTAAGGGCATTTCTAGCGATTTTTCGCCTGCTGAAATTCAAAATGAAATCTTAAAGTTGGACCCCTCGTTGAAGGTCACTGTTAAAAATTTTGAGACCAAATGGTCTAAATTGAATGACATTCCACTTGACATATTTCTTTGTACTACGGAAGATAGGGAAAGTTTCATGAAACTTAAACAATTTAAATCTCTTCTAAGACATAGAATCACTTGGGATTCCATTAAAAACTCTGATACAAAACAGTGCTACCGACACCAAAGATTTGGCCACATGGCTTCCTATTGTTGTTTTGCTATAAGGTGTGTAAAATGCCTTAAAGATCACGACATTGGAGCTTGTGAAATTAACCAAAAAAACAGAAACTTCAGTCGCATCTTGTGTCAATTGCCAATCGGAGGGTCACCCTGCGAGCTTCAGAGGCTGTCCAAACAGAGTTGCCTTTCTCAAAAAAAAAAAAAAAAGAAAGCTTTAGCTGAAGCTAAAAATAACAAACCCATTTTCCAGGGTCCAATTATAAACTTGGCTAACAGTTACCAAGAAAATGTCATGTCTTTTGCGGACATAGTGAGAGGCCACAAAAAAAAATCCTAATATTCAAGAAAGTTCCTCTTTCCCTCCTGAACTCCCAAAAAATGACATATCAGATTTTATGAATGAATCTAATAGACTATTTGGCTTGCCGATAACCAGCCTAATTTCCTAAATCAGAGGCTTCTGACCTAATTATAAAAAAATGGATGAATCTCAAAAACCAGGTGCATACCTGTGCTTTATTGCAGCTCTTTCCCCCTCTTCACCATGAATATCAATGATATCAGCTCTAACGTCACCTCGCTCTCCAAAGAAAAACAAATAGAAATTGACCTTTTACTAAAAGATACTTCCCCAACTGCAATCTTATTGCAAGAAACTTGCCTTTCAAAAAACCTTAGGAAATGCTGTTTTAATAACAAATATGACTTTATTAGAAATAATGAGGGCCGAGGAACAGGAATTCTCCTGCAGAATTCCGTTCGGTTTGAACAAAAACATTTTTCCAATAATCTAATATCAGCAACTATAGCATCAATTCCATTAAACTCACAACATACTGCTAGTTCGTTAGCACTCGTCTCAATTTACGTTCCCTGTTATGCTGGTCTCTTGTTGCCTTCTGCACTTGACAACCTACTTGTTTCTTTACAGTCTTTTGACTACATCATAATTGGTGGAGATTTTAACTCTAGACATCCCCTTTGGGGTGACTCAGTTACAAATCAAAATGGCTCTATATTAACCTCTTGGTTCCAAGACAATCATTTTCTTGACCTGGATATTGTAGCGGCTCAAGGCCCAACTCGCCCTAGCTCAGGCTCTCATATCGATTTTTTTATTATTTCCTCTAACCTCAGATGCGACAACAACATTGCATGTTTAACTTTAGATTTAATTTCGGATCACTTTTCTGTCTTCATGAATATCCAATTAACACAAAATTTTACACTTCCAGTCTTTCCTCAGTTTTCTGCTAACTTTAAAAACACCAATTGGTCTGCTTTCAATCGTTCACTTTGCAATAATCTTTCAAACATAGAAATTCCTACGACCAGAAATTTGTCAAACTCAGAAATAGATAGCTTTATCGAGGCAATTACTGTAGCAATAACCACGTGTATGGATATTCACAGCAAAAAATCCTTGCGGAAAACATAACATAACATTTAACATAACAGAAACAACTTTAAATTTATTAAAAACTCGAAAAATAGGGAAACGAAAACTAAAAAGAATTTTCCACTACTTTGGGGATCGCATTAACCAGCCTTATACTGAGTTATCCGCTCGCATTAACTGCCTTAGTAAAATCATTAAAGATAAGATCCGGTTAGAACTAAACGAAGAATTCAGAAAGAAATTAAGCAGCCTAAGACCTTCCTCAAATGTATTCAAAGTGATCGATCAAATCACGGGACGAAAAAGGAACTCGAACTCAATAAATGAGGTCTTATCATATGGTGACAGAAACTTCATCTCCTCTTCTAAAAAAGCTGAAGCGTTTGGATCCTTTTACTCTGATTTGTACTCTCTAAAAATTCCACTCACCTATCCCGAATCCTCTCTAGAAGTTACGACTTTTTATAGCTCTTTCTCTGTATGGAATGAAAATCTTCAAATCACTAATTTCTCATCCTCGAATAGATCTGATGACACCAATGATGAAAGTTTTACCTCCTCCAATAGTGTAGAATCAATTATATCCTCACTTAACAATAAAAAATCTGCTGGTCCAGACAAAATCCCTAACTTCATCTTGCGCAAAGCAAAAGTTGTAATAGCCAATTTTCTTACTTCAATACTCAATAATTGCCTTAATAATTGCTACTTCCCTGTGAAATGGAAAAAAGCTAAACTTATACCAATTAAAAAAAACAAAACCGTAAACACAATAGACAATTTTCGACCTATCTCTCTTCTATCCAACTTAGGTAAAATTCTTGAAAAAATAATTCTTTCCAAAATGCTTAATTTTTTTGAACAAACTAACCCTATACAAGATCAACAATTTGGTTTCAAACGTGGCCACTCTACAGAGCATGCTCTTCTTTACTTTCAGGACAAAATCTTAAACAACCTAAGAAATAAAAATTGTACTGTTGCTTGTGCCTTGGATTTAACCAAAGCATTTGACTCGGTCTGGCATATGGGCCTAATCTTTAAACTTAACGAGCTAAATCTACCGTCATTCCTTATTAAATTAATTCAAAACTTCCTCTCTAACCGCAGTCTTTCAGTTCTCTTTGAAAACGAAACTTCCTCCCCCATCACTATTAATGCAGGCGTCCCCCAAGGCTCAATCCTTGGCCCCCTCCTCTTTAACCTCTATCTGTATGACTTCCCAATTCACCATCTTAGTTCTGAAGACATACTATATGCTGATGACACCATTCTTTTAAGTCCCAATGAGAGACCGCATGAAGCCCTAAATTCAATAATATCGCATCTAAACGTTGTAATTCCTTATTATGAAAAATGGGGAATTTCCTTGAATTTGAATAAATGCGAGATAATCTGCTTCCGTAATGCCTCTGGCAGAGGTCATCACCTTGCAGTACGAGAGAGTCGTTCTCTGAATTTTTCCATCTTGGGCAACCAAATCCCATTAAAAAAATCAATTAAATACCTAGGTATCAATTTACATGAAAGACTCAAAATGAATCCGCATACAAGGAAAGCCTTGAACAACAGCAGAGCCGCTGCTGCGAAGCTTAAAATTTTACTTAATTCTAAACATGTTGAAAGTAGAACTAAGCTCCTTATGTATAAAACGCTAATCCGGCCCCTTATGGCCTATGGTTTCCTTATCTGGTTCCAAATCACTCCTAATGTCGCACTTGAACTTCTTAGATTTGAACGGTATATTATAAGGAAGTGCATAAATAAAAGACGTAGAGCATCCGGAAAATGGTACAGCAATAAGTTAATCTATGAAGACTCTGGTATATCCCCTTTGTTTGACTATCTCATTTTCCTTGCCTCTCAGTCTTAAAAACATAAATGTACTCTAAAATAAAACTAAATTAATATCTAAGTTGTGTAGCCTGACCAATTCTAAGTCGGCAAAATCTTCGTAAGTAATCCTAAGTGACTATGTAAACATAGAATTTAAAAAAATGTATAAAGAACAAAATCTCAATCCAAACATACATACATACATTGGTTTTTTTTGTTTCGTTGCATTCCACCGGTCACAGATTACTTGGTATTTCTATAGGAATCAAACAAGATAATTCAATTGGTTCAGATTGTGGGATGACGAAATTTCTGACGAACGACGATGAAGAAAGAAGGATATTTGATATGTGTAGCTCCATATTTGTTAATATCTACAGTTATTATACATATATACAAAAAAATTATAAATTGCAAAACACAAAAATTATGAAGTAAAAACCAAAATTGGCGATAAATACGAATCTAATGAAAAATTGTGCATCGTGTCAAGTCAAAATCACAGAACGGTGAGAGGCCTAGGTTACCGCGACAATTCGATTTGTGCCTGTTATCTTAAAATATGAAAATGTTCGTTACGGGTACAAGCGTCTAAAACTCGATAACCGCTGGACTGATTGAAAACTCAAACTTAGACAGCAGGAAGGTTTCTCTTAAGTTTAATCCCAAAACGTAGCGCTGTAGTCGTTTTAATTAAATTGTTCGTATTAATGGTACGATTTGACTTAAATTAACGAAATAAATAAAAATAAGTTTGCTTATAAATTTTGGACCATTAAGTGACGGTAGAGTAGAGATATTTACGAAAAAAACATTTAAATAATCAAAAATACCAAGATTATAAAAAATGTTTAACATTCCAAACCTAGCGCTAATTTTATTTTGACGTTTCCTACAAAAACAAGAAAATGGCGATATTGGGCAATAGTTATTCGTATTACGAAAAATTTTTTGTCATACATGCTTCAATTACGAAAATTTTCAACATTGATAATTTCGACTTGTCGTAAGTCGAAAGTCGAAATACGACAGATACATATCTGCCCCCATATCTTAAAACTATCGGAGCGAAAAAGCTTCAGAGAGAACAATTGTTCGCGGAGAATGAAAAAAAAAGAACGCAGACCTGAATTCTGACAGTTAAAATAAAAACAACCAATAAAAATTAAAAATTTTCTTGTAAATTCTCTAATTGATACACAATGTGCAAAGTTTGAATAAAATGGGGAAACATTTTAAAAAACAAAATTTGTGAGCCTGATCACTCTAACATTTTTACACAAACTTCCACTTCCAAATTTTTACAAAGAGTGTTGTCGATAGGATTAAACATATGTAAAGGGTGTTTTTTTGGGAGGTTTGTTTTTCCGATAGATGTCGTTTTATTTTATGACAGTTGTTTTGACAGCTCAAAGTGGCATTTCTACTCAGTATTGTTTGGCAAATCATTATGAAAAAAAAATTTGCCAAACAATACTGAGTAGAAATGCCACTTTGAGCTGTCAAAACAACTGTCATAAAATAAAACGACATCTATCGGAAAAACAAACCTCCCAAAAAAACACCCGTTATATAAAATTTAAAGAAAATCGGAAACATTTTTTAAAATTTTCATGGGACCCGACCCCGGGGCTCGATCACTTCCAAATTTTTACCAAAAGTGTTGTTCATCGGAGATACACATGCGTATAAAATTGAAGAAAATCAGGGTTTTTGGGTTTCTTTTGGGGAGTCTTTTGAGGGCTTTTTGGAAGTTTTTATAGGGTCTTTTGTGGGACATATTGGGGCATTTGGGGGTCTTTTTGGTGTACTTTAGGGGGTATTTTGGGAGTCTTTGGGGGATTTTGTGTTGTCTTGGGATTCTCTTTGGGGTCTTTGGGAATGTTTTGTTGGCCTTTTTGGAGATTTTTGGGGGTCTTCTTGTAGTTTTTTTGGCAGTCCTTATGGTCTTTTAAGGGTCTTATCTGGTCTTTTTGGAGACTTTTGTGGTTTTTTGGGATTCTTTTTAGGTCGTTAGGGTTTTTTTTGGAGTGTTTTGGTGATCTTTCGGAGATATTTTTAGGGATCCTTTGAAGGCTTTAATGAGATCTCTCTTATATATTTTTTGAAAAATAATAATAATAATAATACATATTGCTATATTTAATATTATAGAGCTTTGTTTATTATCCAGTTATGACATTTTCTTGCGCAGTGAGCCATATATTTAATTTATATCGTGTCGTGCTATAAATTTTCATCGATTGAATTTACTGCCTCCCATTAATCCTCTTATTATTCTACTCGTATGGATCCGTTGGATGAATATTAACCTTTATTCTTTCAATCATGCTAAAGAAGAATAACGCACGTACACAAGTCCACACCTCCAATTTTTTTAAAAAAAAATAATCCTATTTTATGCAAACATTGCACACATGTGTATTAATTTTTATGGATTGTTTCCGTTTTAAAGGTAAGATTCACCGAACGCGTTGTGCCTGGTGAGACATTTTGTAATCTACATATTTGTACTTGTTTTTAACTCCTTTTTAACTCCTCTATATCTGTATTTGACATTGGAATCCGAATCCGAATTCCAATGTCAAAACCAGCCAAACAGCAGGTTTTCAAATTCCAAAGAAGAAATTGGACAGTGCAATTAATTGTTGCTGTAATTCCCAATTCGAATTCAGATTACAGCTTATTTAAACTTCACGTGCCCGTGATCTTGTGATTAATCTTTAACCCACTTTCCAAAGCCCGATTTTTTTTTCCAGTGACAATACATGTAAATTCTCTATAAACCAAAAGTATATTGAATTCCACTATAAATGCTGAAATATAAAACACGTACGAAGCACTGCAACCAAACAACAAAACAACCCCAATCGTAGTGCAAGCAGCGCTGCTCACAACGCACAATGCACACAGAACACAGTCATTATAGTATGAAATGATCTGATGCCGCTATATGGAAAAAAATTTTGTACGGTAGCCCCCCGACCCCGCGGCCCGATCACTCCCAAATATTAACAGAAAGTATTGTCACCTTTATACATGTGTGCATTTTAATAAAATCGGGCTTTGGGAAGTGGGTTAAAAACTGATCACAAAATCTGACCAGCAAAGCCACCAGCCACGGGCACGCGAACTTAATATAGAGAATTTAAAAAGCAGTATGAAGTCGAGCAAATAGGTTCCACACGATCCAAACCCAAACAAGGTTCGAGTTAGGGCCCATACACGCCACAGACACGTCGCTGCAGACCAATATCGTGTCGTGTATTGTTAATTTTGCACAGACCAGCGGGAAAATTCATTTCATAAACATGAATAAAAACCGATAGACAATTTTGAATCGAGTTTTTAGAAATTTATAAAAGTTTGCCGGTTTTGTGGCAAATAAAGTTTTTGTTTTTTTAATAGCCAAAGCAATAATTATGGCGGCACAAGCAGTGTCTGTAATTTTTCCGACCCGACGACCACGACGAAACGATACAAACTAATGTCTGTGCAGATTGTCTGCACCGTGTGTGGAGAAAGGGTGTTTGCACAGACTTAAGGTTTGCAGCGACGTGTCTGTATCGGGTATGGTCCCTATTATAGGGTTATTACTTGAAATTTTCCAGTACTTGAAGTCGATGGTCGACGGATTTGGTTAATGCGTCAACCACAAAGCGCTCGGTGTATCTTATCTTTTACTGCCGTTACTGGTACACACAAATGCTCATCCAAAACGCCACGGCAATAACAAAAAAAAAATATAAAAATCGTTAAATTGATATGAATAGCATCCCGCCACTACAAAGTTTTGTCTAATTGCTTTGCTATTGTACACTGATTGCTTTTTTTATTTAAAGTTAATATGTTTTTATTAGCTCGCTTTCGTGTATGTCTGTCTGTGCAGGTGGAATTTAATGATCGATTTTACACTAACTTCCCATTGAGGTAGAGACTTGAAACTTTAAGATCAGAGCTGGAGGAACATTGACAAATCACAAAATACTAAACTTTTTAAATTAAAAATGTATTTTTATTAGTTAACAGGTTTTTATTTAGTTTTTTCTGTGTTTAAAGAAAATGTAAACCAAAGTTCGCTAAATCTTCTATTTTAATGTAAGTCTAATACCTAACAACTACATACAAATTAGCATTTCTTTATATAAAACCATCAGTTTTATTTTATAACCATTTCATTTACTTTTGATAAAATATTTGAGCAATACGCTATAACCTTCAAACCATCAGTTGTCGGTAAACATTTTCCCAAAAATTCCAATAGCAGTGGTTGTTTCCGTACAACACATTCATAATCTTCATATGAAATTAAACCATCCCGATCGAAATCGAATTTCTTCAAAAGTAACTCAACCATATCCTGAAAAGATAAGCATTTGAAAACAATAAAAACTGAAAACATTGTAAACAACAAAAATTACTAAAACTAAACTAAAATAAAATTTTGTATTTTTGAATTTGGGAAAAATTATAAAAAATAGTTCCTGTTGTTAATTTTAAACTTTAAAAAAGATATTTTTGTTATCCATTAATAAATTGTTGTTAATAAAGTATTTTTTTAAACAAAAAAATACCTTGACGTAAATTGTGCCAAAATGTAGGTTTAAATTGACACACAAAACTAGATTCACAACTGCAAATTAAGAGACCACATTAAAAAACAAATTAGAAATGTCAACTAAAATTGTAGTTGTGAGTGAAGTCTTGGATATTGTTGACGGCTGTTTTCGAAAGTTATTTGTGGAGCCGAACTTATTCAAAGAAGTCTCCTCGTGAGGTGACACGGCCGTGGGTTTTGAGCGTGACAACCGCCAACCGTCCGTCTGCCCGGGACGAAAGAAAAGAAAACAAAGATCTTCTTGCCATAGTTCCTAAAACTCCATACCATAATGACCATATTCCAGAATTGCCATAGAAACAAGTGTAATAGTCGCACCTTAGTCCTAGATACCGAATTTCATACGAATCGCTTGGTCCACAAAATTCCAGACCCTATTGGCCCTATCCCAGAATTTACATAGGAACAATTCTTATAGTCCTACATACCAAATTTTATGCGAATCGCTTGAGAAATTGCTTGGTCCACAAAATTCCAGACCCTATTGGCCAGACCCCAGAATTTCCATAGGAACGATTCTTATAGTCGCATCTTAGTCCTACATTCCGAATTTCATGCGAATCGCTTGAGAAATTGCTTTGTTCCAGAAAATCCAGACCACAATGATCATATTCCAGAATTTCCATAGGAAGAAGTCTTATAGTCGCATCTTAGTCCTACATTCCGAATTTCATGCGAATCGCTTGGGAAATTGCTTAGTTCCCAAAGTAGTGACATTGAACAGTGGCTCACTTAACAGTGGCTCACTTAACAGTGTCTCACTTAACAGTGCTCACAATAGTGTGACATTTAACAGTTGCTATATTGCTTTCAACAAAATGAGTTATGTATTTTTTGTGGTTAACGGCTGATCAAAGCAACAGCAAAACTTACCAAATTTTGGTCAATTTTTTGTTTCATGTGTTTGCCAACTTATCCATATATAATTTTTAAAAGTCGACTCTGGTGGTGGGAATTATAAATAAAAATTTGGTTAAATATTTCTTAACCAAAAAAATTTTTTTGGTTAACGCTAAACCAATTCTGGTCTATCAAATGTGTTTGTTGTTGTAATTTTTATTTTTTTGTTGAAAGCAATATAGCAAGTGTATTACTTAACAACCTTGTACTCATACGTTGTCACGTCAAAAAAAAAGGAATTAATTTGCTGTTGCGAATTTAAAACTGTAAACTGTCGATTTGAATCTAAATAGGTCAATATATATATTATTCTTCATACCGATGTAAGCTCACTAGCTTCATCTTCATCTTCTCCAATGAAAAATTTCTCCACAAATTTTGTTAAAATTTCTCTATTCAATAAATTGGTTTCGTGTAAGTTGTAAATCTGTTAAAGAGAGAAACGGGTTAATTTTGACAATAGAAAATATATATTACGCGAAATTTCGTTAGCGGATTACATTAAACACAAATTTCATTCTTGCTTCAGGTTTGTCTGAAAAGAAAACAGAAAAAAGCTCCAGCCATGCCACAGGATCAACATGTTTCTTTAAGTCCATTGCAATTAGAATCCTTTCGATGATTTGTAGATCGTAAATTTTAAATAAGACTTCAAATAGATGACAAAATTGTTTCTTTGTCATAAGTTTGGCACGCGGTCCATTGGCCAATACAAATTTATGATATATTAGCATGATACAATTTAGCTCAGTTTCAGTGAAATGAGTTCGTTTCACCATTTGCTTGACCAAATCGTGATAGATGTTTTGAAAACGAGTATTCTGGATTTCATCAAGTGTTAGGTCAATCTTGTTCATATTTTAAAAACACAAATATTTATTTTTTGTTGTGAAATATATGACTGTTTTTTTCAAAAAAAATATATAAATTTTAATGGAATGCCTTCTCTGATTAAAGGAAAAACAAGTTACAAAGTTTCATTAACAATTCCAATGACAACCATCATAAACAATTCATTTAGAAGATACAACTGTTTTCCTGCTGTTTTCCAACTTCTCGGGAAGAGTGCAGAATAATAGAATGGATGGAAAAGCTTAGGCAATGGTAATGCCAGATTGGAAGAACACGTCTTCAGAACTAATGGGGAAATACCATCTGGCACAGAGGATTTGTGAGTGTTGAGATCGTTTAAATATCGTAATTCTTTGGAATTCACGAAACACCAGCTCTAACACTTTCGTCGGGATTTTAAATGGACTGATCAACATCTATATATTCATATTACAAAAACTGAAAGGAATAATTTTGCGACCGACTCTGTATAAAATATACTATGCTCATGTTCACTCAAAAATTGTTTATATAAATTATATAAAGACCAGATCTTTAGCTCCGGTGTACAAAATACACCAAATACAAGTACTCCAAAATCGAGCAATCAAGGCTATATATACATGGATTACCAGGGTTAACCCCATCAGCCCTACTCTACTCATGGAGAGTAGACTCCCCATTGACTTGCTTATAAAAAGTTGAAATTATTATGCTCTTTCACAAAATGATTACCCATCGTCTTCGTCATGGAATTTCATTTACACGTAACAGTCAGATACACATGCATAACACCAGATCTCAAGAAGATATACATCCAAAACCTTCTCTATAGAAAGCCCAACTGTTCCGATCGTATACAGATACATGCTTAGATTTAGACCAAAGGCATTTGTATTAGTAATCAACTAAAGAGAAAAATCCATATAAAATTTTTCTGTTTCCCACTACTACATCTTACGTTTCTCGCTCTTTGCGACTCGTGATCCCACAAACACACATGCGTTTGGTTTTGGTTTGCAGCATTAGTATACGTAGAGTTGGGCTTTCTATAGAGAAGGTTTTGTATACATCTCCCCAAAATACACATAAACCACGGCAGAAATGGTAAAATGTAGAGGCTTTCAATTGTATAAATCTATCCCAAACAGAATCAAAGATATCACAAATCCGGCTCGATTCAAAATTGAACTAAAAATGTTCATTTATAACGAATCATATCTTTCAAATTACACAACATAGCTACATTTATAATTATATATTATCTATACTTCACACATTATCTTTATTTATCATTGTAATCTCTCACACAAGTGCCCTTGGTACTTTTTGAGGCTAATGAATTTATTAAATAAAAAAATAAAATAAAAAAGTTATATTTTCGAACGCACTATTGAGTGGATTTGACTTTCGATACTCGCTTTCACTATGCATTTGAAATCAGCTGATGTTTATGCATTAGGCGGTTTTTGGCGAGAAAAGTGAAATGACAGCAAGAATTCGCAGAGTTATTAGTGAAAAGGTTATCATTTTCGTCTATTTATTGAATTATAAATATGACATTTGTTTTAATCTGGCCTAATGGTTAAATTCTAATGTTCACTTTCAGATTTCGCAAATAGTAAAAATCCAAGATGTCGCGAACCTCTTGGAAGTACCAGCCCATAAATCAGCTTCGAGCACTGTTTTTATACCAGAGTTTCATATACCGGTGAACAAAATAACCGCAGAAAAAATTCTGAAGGATATTCTGCAGGTGAAATTTGATTCTTCCCTTATAGAAACAGTGAGTGTGTTACCTGCTGTAGGAAAAATTCCACCAAGAGTTGCATTTAAATTGAACGCAAAAGCATTTTTGGATGATGTTCTTACGCCAACGACCAGCAGTAGCTTTTCATCCGAAAACAACTCAAAGTCGATTGTTGTTGAGTTTAGCTCACCAAACATAGCCAAGCCATTCCATGTTGGTCACTTGCGTTCTACCATTATTGGCAATTTCATTGGGAACGTAAATCAGCATTGCGGTAACCTTGTGACCAAACTGAATTACCTTGGCGATTGGGGAACACAGTTTGGTCTCTTGCAAGTTGGTGTCGAGATGAATGGCCTTACCGACGAACAGATGCAACGAAATCCCATCGAAAATCTTTATCATGCATATGTTACCGCGAATGATGCAATGAAATGCGATGATAGTGTCATTGTCAAAGCAAGAAAATACTTTACCAATCTGGAAAATGGTGAAAGTCCTGATGTCGAGAAACAGTGGAAAAAATACCGACAGTATACTGTTGCCGAGCTGGAACGAGTGTATCGGCGCATTGGTGTCCGCTTTGACCAGTACGATTGGGAATCACAATACTCGCAGAAGCATATTGCTGATATTGTTGAGCAATTGCAACATAAATCGCTGCTTTTTAATGAGGTTGATGGTAGAAAGGTTGTCCAAGTGGATGGACGACGGGTACCAGCAATCAAAAGTGATGGTTCTACACTCTATCTTGTGCGTGATATTGCAGCTCTGGTTGACCGCTTTCATAGATATGCTTTTGATAAGATTTTCTATGTTGTCGACAATGGCCAAACGGATCACTTTAACGCTTGCTTTAAGACAACGGCTGCATTGAGTGCAGATATTGGAGAAGATCGCCTGAATCATGTAAAATTCGGACGCATACGAGGTATGAGCACACGTACTGGGAATGTGGTTTTTCTCCGTGATGTACTCGATGAAGCCCGCGACATAATGCATCAGAAGCAGCTACAAAGTCCAAGTGAGCTTTTTGTTGTTGTTGTTGTTAATTTCCCCCATTTGGATTATCGCCTTTCTAGCTACAAAAGTCAACATGTCCTTGCCTGAAGTGTCGGCTCTGAACTCTTCTACTTCAAATGTGTCCGATGTTCTCGGGGTCTCAGCTGTGATCATCAACGACTTAAAACAACGTCGACAGCGCGATTACCATTTCGATTGGAATAGAGCTCTGCAGGCGAACGGAGATACTGGTGTTAAACTCCAATACACTCATTGTCGACTGTCGAACTTGTTGGAAAAAGTCTCCAGCGTTGGTACAACAGCTGTAACACCGAATCTAAGTCTTCTCGCAGAACCCGAAGCACATGAACTATTGATGGTTATTGCTCGATTCCATCAAGCGGTGTGGCAATCCAGCGAACAACTCGAGGCTTGCATTCTAGTAAATTATCTCTTCTCATTATGGTAAAAAAGCAGACATTCAATGGCAACAATATTGATTGATAATTATACTATTTTTTTTGGCGCGTGGCCATTGCAGCAACTCAGCGAGTCGGGCTCTTAAACGTCTAAATGTGAAGAACGAACGCTCATTGGAGATTCAACAAAATCGAATTTTACTTTTTTCATCTGCCAAGGATACGCTTAAAATTGGAATGGACATTTTGGGATTACAAGCCTTGACCAAAATGTGAACTGGTACTAATTAATGTTTTTCGATAATAAATTAGACGCTAACATAAAAAAGACTTTTGAAGAACATGTTTTTTTTTATTTTAAATTGTGGCTCTATCGTTTCTTCCATGTGTACTTCCTTCGGGCACCCTCTTGACCATACTTCTTTCTTTCACGACGACGATAGTCACGTGTTAGTAAGCCAGCTGCAATTTAAACGAAAATTTGGTTAGTTCTTATTCTAAAATATTGCTCTATACAGATCTTACTTACCCAAGCGCATTTCTTCGACCATTTCTCCATCGACAAAACTGCGCAGGCACATTGCAATACCCCAACGTATGGCACCAGCTTGACCTGATGGTCCACCGCCTTCGACATTCGCTTCAATATCGAATTTGCCAAGCGTATTTGTAAACACCAATGGGAAGATCAGCTGTAAATAAGTTTTGTGTTAGTAAACGTTCAGAAATAATTATCTGCACTTCATCAGCTAGTCAATATTTGAAGGCAAGAGGCTGTTGGTCATTGACTATAATCGTAATAACATAGTAATAAACTGAGTTATGCTTCAACAGTACTCGTATTGTAATAAAATCGTTGTGCCTTTAATAACTGACCTGCTTATAAATCTAAAGCCATTTCAGTGTCTTATTTCCTGTGTTTTTTTGTTTTTAGTGGAGTTGTAAAAAAGCGTGTGCGATAAATATACAGTCTCTTCAAACATAAGATCCTACATTAGTTCTTCAAGTCTTCGGAGGTCTTAGGAGCTACCGCAGGGAAACAGAAATATGCCCATGAATCTTTAGAGCGGCAATTATAGTCAATCATAATAAGTAGCCAGATAAAAGCACTGCAAAGTTTTAGCCGTATTTAAAATACATATATGTCATACTGAAAACTTTTGGCCACGTATGTGAGAAAGGAGCGAGGCCTTCCCCTCGTGATATAACTAGAATCTGCTTAACAATTCTTTTCCGCTGAACCGTTGGTGTAAACCATGATCAGAGTGTATGTTATGCCAAACTGAATGATATCAGTTCTAAGTCGGCTGTATCGTCAATCATACCGCTAAACACCAAACTAACAAACTTGTGGCATAGAGTTGATGTTGACATCATGGGGGGTTCAAACCGTCAGAAGGTTGTAGCTTCATCAGTGTTCCATATGGAGCATGTCTATATTGTCAAAGACTAATCTCCTATACTGCTGTCATTTCTATTTCAAGCATTCTATGGGAGCCATCAGCAGAATAGAGGGAGTAACACGTAAGATTCATCAGAATTGCACGGGCCGTCACTATCTCTAACTGGTGGAAGTGCGATCAAACCTCCACGTGGTGGACCCAGCTACCGGCTACTCCCTTCAAAGTAGGGTTGGGGCGAAGCCTTGTCAATAAAAAACTCTATTTTACCAAAATCATATATATAATTATAAATTTTCTCATATAGCTCGAGCTGCACAGCAGCTAGCCGATATCCTGTCCAAATATAATGCTGACATGACAGCAATCCAGGAGATGCAGTGGACGGGGAATCGTGTCTTACAAAAAATCAAAATATGACATATTAGAGCTGTCATTGAAGACATAATATGCTCGGGATCGGCTTTCTAGTCAGCCTTGGCATGTGTGGGAGATTTAAGAACATTCGCCTCATAAACGTTCATGCACCTACAGAGGATTTCCCAGATGATGAAAAAAAAGAATTCTTTAAATCAGTGGAACAGGAACTCCATGCCTACCCTCAGTATAATGATGAAACGCCAAAATTGGTAGGGACCCAGTATTCAGGCAGTACATTACCACCCATAGTTTACACGAGAACTCTTGTGACAATCTTGTAAAAACGAGTCATAGATGTGAAATAATATTTTGGTCGTTGCGAGTACAAGGTTTGCGCGTAAAAATATCCACAAAGCCACCTGGGTATCTCCTGATGGAGTCACTCGCAACCAGATAGATGACGGTACGAACGTACCGAGGTGTCAACGTCGACTCAGACCAATATCTTTTTGGTATGATGCTCCGAGCGCGAATTACATCATCACGAAAGAATGCGTCCGCGAATCAGATTCGAGTCAAGGCTACCATTAGCAACGAAGAGACCAGAAACAACTACGTACAAGCGATAGGACTAGGCCTAAATGCAAAGAGAGTAAGTCCTGGATATGTCGGGCGTAGAAGAGAAATGGACTCGCCTTAAGAATACTGTCATTAGTACTGCTGACTCCATCTTAGGCAGTAGTCGTAGAGATCGGAACGACTGGTTCGATGACGAATGTAACCTAGTAACTGAACGTACAAATGTTGCGTATCGAGCAATGCAACAATTTCAGAATGAGGGCACGCGAAGATGAATATAAAGAGCTCAGAAGATAAAAACAGTTTACCGGCGAAAGAAAGCAGCCTGTGAGAAGAATCTCGTCCGTGAACTAGAACAGTACAGAGAGCGAGGACCGCACCAGGCGCGAAAGTTCTACCCAAGAGTCCGCGGTATGACGCAATATAAACCGCGTTGCACATACTGCAAAGACAAAGAGGATAATCTGATCGCCGATCTCAAAGGCATCTTAGAGCGATGGGAAGAGCACTTTCATAAGTTGCTTAATGTCCACCTAACTGAGACCTTAGACCACACTATGCTGCCGCCACCAAGCATAGGCAAAGCTAGCAGAGCGATAAATCGGCTCAAAAATAATAAGGCCGCGGGATCTGATGGTATCCCAGCGGAGCTAATTAAAACAGGAGGTCCCGCAAAACACTAAGCAATTCATGAACTAATAGTGCAAGTATGAGAGGAAGAAGCGATACCAGAAGACTGGCGAAGAGGCATCCTGTTCCCCATACATAAGAAAGAAGATATTACAACCTGCAGCAATTATCGTGGTATAACGTTGTTGAGTACCGCGTATTAGCTTTTCTCCTCTATCCTTCAAGACAGGATAGCCTCATACGCTAAAGTCATCATTGGTCCATACCAGTGTGGCTTCATCCCAGGCAAATCAACAACTGATCAGATCAGATGATATCCGGATCACTATCAACATCTATAACGGGCTCCGACAAGGGGATGGACCGGCCTGCGTCGTCTTCAACCTGGCCTTGGAAAAAGTGATCCGAGACTCTGACGTAACGGCGAGAAGAACAATCCTCTATAAATCCATTCGTATACTAGCTTACGCAGACGATATTGACATCGTTGGTAGAAACCGAAGAGCTGTACAGGGAGCTTTCATCCAGATCGAGCAGGCGGCACGAAATCTAGGGTTGCACATAAATTAGAGCAAAACAAAGTACAAGCTGGCCACGTCTGCAAGTAGAAGATCCAACATTGGTCCCTTAACCCAAATAATGGAGCGCGAATTTGAAGTAGTGCAATCCTTTAACTATCTCGCCGATAACAGCATGGAACCAGAAATACGCGCACGGTTGCTTAAAGCCAACAAAGCCTACTATAGTCTGTCTGTCAAGACTCTTCAAATTCATGAATTTAACCATAACATCCAAGCTGCTGCTATATAAGGCAATGGTCATACCAGTACTTAGATATGGATCCGAGACTTGGGTGCTTAGCAAAAAGCATTCTGACCTCTTAGCCGCGTTGGAGAGAAAAGTCTTACGGAGAATTGTTAGCCCCGTATGTGAGGAAGGACGATTCCGAAGACTCTATAATGATGAGATCTACGAGCGTTACCGCGATGTAGACATCGTGAAGAGAATTAAGCACGGTAGGCTCCGGTGGGCAAGACACCTCGCATGCGCGAAGATGATCCTGCTCGGAAAGTGATTTGCGGTAGGATTTATGGAACACGACAGCGAGGCCGGCCAAGCCTACGCTGGAAGGATGGCGTAGACCAGGACACCCAGAGTTTAGGGATGCTAATCTGGATAACATCGGCTCGATGTGATGATGAGTTTCGTCACAGCTTAAAATGGTTCGATTCGCTCACATTTTTCAAATAAAAGAACCTGTGTTACCTATCATTTGATACCAATTAACCCTCCAAGTGTGTCAAAACACTTAGAAAATGAGTTTTTCTGAAAAGAAAAGGAAGTTTGCGCTCAGTATGTATACGTTTTGTATCGAAATAAGGTACAGAAGAACCGAGATCTATGTGATCTCAGACAGCCAAGAAGCACTAGCACTAGCGCTAAAAAGTCCAGTCTTTTATTCTAAAACAACGTAGAGCTGCTTCTGCCACGGGAACTCGGGAATATCAGGAAACGAGGAAGCTGATCTCTGTGCAAGAGAAGGAGCAGAAGGAGCCCAGTAATGTGGTCTCCAGGAAACTCGAGCATATCAGGAAACTTGGCAGCAGATCTCTGTGCAAGAGAAGGAGCAGAAGGAGCCCATTATTGCTTATTTCAAAAGCCATATCAAAAACAGAGTAAGGGAATGGGAAAACACTGCCATTGAATTGGAGTGGGTGTCATCGACTGGGATAAGAATTCCCAAAAAGCTTCTCAAATTCAACATTTGGCATACAGGACTGGACCGCCATATACTAAGAACACTGTACTGGTACCTGACAGGACACGGCCCATTCCATGGCCATATCTTGAAAATGGGTAAATCCCAATCGGATCTCTGCCGATTTTGCAACGACGAAAACGGAAACATCGGAGCACATACTATTCATATGTGCAGCCCTCACCCGCGAAAGAATAAAACATTTCAAGGGTCATACAGTTCTCTGGCCAAAAGCCAAGCCAATCGAACGGGCAGATGTGGTGGCGTTTACAAAGGAACTGAGCCATCAGAATATGTGGAAAAACATTGGGGATGCACAATAGACCTCAAGGTCGCAGTGCACAATGCTTAAAAGCCTCACCGACAATAATAATAATAATGTGTACATTTAGTACCAGGTAAACTAAGCGCAACGATACCGTGCCAACAAATTAGGCAGTGATCCAATACCATAACATATTCCCCACTCACCGCATTTACAGTTCCGTACATTGTTTAACAAAATATCCAACCTTTTATAAAAAAAAAAATGCAGGTTCCGTATTACATTTGTGTATGCGTGACCAATCGCCTTTCTATTAGTTACGGAAAAGTACCGGCGGTCACCGCGAGTAGGTTATGATCGCGCTTCCATCCACTGTTCCCCCCAACAGATTCTTCCGATGACTTAATCCAAAGTAAGTCAAGCTAAGCACTTAACGTACCTTAATTAGTGTACCCTGTAATACTATGTCGCAGCAGAATGAGCTACATCTTCCTTTTTTAATTATTTGAATTTTTGTGTTACCAATAATTATTCCAGCGGATTGAAATGAAATATGGAAATGGGAAAATGTCGCGCAAAAGTACAAGTATGACAGTCTGTGCTACTCAATTACGAAGCAATTCGAAGAATTTCGCCACGACGACGCCATTTTATATTCATCTTCGCATTCATCATCGTTCATTATCACTGCGATGATAGCAGATATCAGCCGATTATGTGCCCGTATTTTCATCAGCAGCCAAATGACTGACTGACAGTATGTGTTTTGTTTGCTAAATTGAAAATTTTATTGTAAAAAAAAAAGAATAGAAAAGAAGACATTACTACTTAAGCGCACAAGAAGCTTGTAATTTTTTTCCACTCGTCTGTCTGACAAAAACGAAAAAAGGAAAGAAAGAAAAAAAAAATTTATTGCGATCTTATTCGGTGCGAGATGCGATCCGATGCAATTTTTCATCATCAAAACATTAGTCGATCTGGGAACGATGATAACAATACGGTGATGATCATGATGGTGGCTATTGTGTGTGCAATTGAACCTGCCACCTTGAAATGCATCACAAAACAAACCAACGTCGCAGCATGTTAGCTTCGCCGCCATCCGCGGCCGGCAGTGCCGCGTACGAAAGGAATTCGCTTACATCTGCAGTGTACGATAGATAAGGAGGCTGCTATCAAAAATTATTATTAACCAATTGCCACAAGTGTCAATAGGATAGATAAATTAAATATTTTAAATTTCACTTTTAGTACAGAACACAGAAGAACTGGTTGTTAGCTAACGATGCCGGGCAGAAAACTGGTCTGGCGCGTGGTAAGCCTTGGCATAATTTGGCGTGTAGATTCAAGAAAAACATGTGTGATGGCAAAGTCATCTAAGTGTGGTCCAGCGGTACCCAACCGGTGTCTATTAAAACTTTGGCCGGAGCACTCAGACAATTTTTTGGGATATATGAGCTGCATTTTATTGGTACCGGAATAAGAAGAGGAATAATTTTACAAAAAAAATTCGAAATAATTTTATTCCAGCTTTTTGTACGAATAAAATAATTTGGCTTTTAGTTAGAAACCTCACCACCAGAGTTGATTTTAACTGTCATATTGCCTGTTCACTGTGCAAGTCTTTGATTTTTTCCCATTACGAGAAAATATCAAAGATTTTTGTTTAAGGGATAAATGAAATGAAATCAGAACAAAATTGTGGATTAATATATTTGCAAATTTAATTTAAGTGGCAAAGTATTGTTTGTCTCCGCCCTACTGTAACGCTGCGTCAGAATGAATATTTTCCATAATATCTGATGTAAAATCAAACAAATAAATGTAAAAAATTTTTATAAAAACATAACAAAACATAAAAAATAAATATTTATCAGTAACTAGCGGAAATACCCGGCGTTTCCCGGCTGCCCCATACAACTGACAACCCGCCAACTGACCTTCCGCCCACTGACTGCTTCAGACTATGACGAACATTTTAAAATAAAAATGAGCCAAATCGGACCAGCCGTTCTTAAGTGATGCGGTTACCAACGAAGAGCATTTAATTTTTATTTATATAGATTCCCATACAAAACGTAAATTTCGATTTTTCTGATTTTCCTGTTTTTTCTTTTGGTTTTTCTGAATTTTTTCCCAATTGTTTTCCTAAACCACTCCAGTATTAAAAAAATTAATAGGAAAGCAAGCCTTGCGTATATATTCACAAGTTATTTAATTGAAAATGATAATAAAATTTCGATTAAACGGAGGACACGCAGTACTTGGGTAAAAGACTGGCTGGAAAATCGAGACCAGGAATTCTTCTGCGTAAAGCTATTATGAAAATTACGGTCTGATGAACCGGAGTTGTTGGTTAAGACGTTTATCGAATAAAATGATACGAAAATAAGAAAAAGCATCTCAGCGGCTGACCGATTTTTTTTATACCGGGTGACTGACACGAAGTGTTACCAACTTCAGACTTTCATTGCTGTCAAACCAGTGATGACAAAGCGCTCAAATTTACACTAATGACAGTTCATTCCATTGTTAACAAGCGTACAAAAGCATTTTAGTGGGAAATATTCAGAAAAAAGTTATCCGCAATGGAATTCAAGCGTAATAGTGTGATTGCTCTGTATTTGGCTGGAAAACCACTTGCGCTTGCACGAAAGTGGCGATTTGCCGAATATGGTTTTCTCCGATGAGTCACTGTTCGTTATTGAGCTATATGTGAACAAGCAAAACGACCGGATTTACTTGCCCGGCCGTTCTACTGAAAATTTGGACCAACGGATTGCCACTCGAAACCAAGCGCCCCCGATGGTGATGGTTTGGGCTGCCGTAACGGCCGAAAGCCGTTCACCGCTCGTTTTTTTGGACCGTGGTATCAAGACAAATGCTCAAACTTATCGGGATCATATGTTGGAAGGAGCGTTGAAGCATTGGACACAAAAATATTTCGGCCGCAGAGCCTGGACATTTCAACAGGACTCGGCGCGTCAATCAAGATTGGCTGAGAAACAACGTTCCGCTGATCATTTCCACTGCCCAATGGCCATCAAATTCACCGGATGCAAATCCGCTAGATTTCTCGGTTTGGGGTACTTTGAAGAGCAAGGTTGGGACAAAAAAATACCAAAGTGTCGATCATCTCAAGCAAGCGCTTCGCCGGGAATAGGCCAAAATGCCGCAGAGCCACTTTCGTGCTGCATGCAATAGCTTTGTCGGCCGTTTGAAGACCATGATCGCGGCTAAGGGTGGCCAAATCGAAAACTGCTAATGCAGTTCGAAAACTTAAATATTTGTAAACTTTTTTTATTTTGATTCAATAAAATTCATCAAAAAATAAAAATTCTGTGGCGTTTTGTTTTGGTAACACTTCGTCGGCAACTTACTTGTCATTCACCCTGTATATTGTTACGAAATTCAGGCTTTCGAGTTCGTAAAGGATTTTGCAAATAAGACACAACACAAGTTTATTAATTTAAAAATAACAACATATAAATAAATAGACAGTAAAAATAATACAAGTTAACAATTTATACTGGTGATAACTTTATGTGTACACAAAAACACTTATTACTTGTACTTTACAAGAGCTTTTCAACTGCACTGGTTGAATTCCAAATAAGAACTAACTTACTTTTTTTTTTTTAGATTAAGATATTTTATTAAACATTTAGACATTATACAATTTTGACTTAAAAACTAAACTTATAACTATTATTATTAAGTGTCGGCTCAACAATAGGGGCCCGACGTATTTACATTGTCTTTTTTTTTGTATTGCTTATTATTAAACAATATTTTTTACTACTTAATCTACTACATGTTTATTTTTAAAGCAATTTAATTTTAAACGATAAATTTTAAAATAAAATAAAAATGAAGAATAATATTAAAGGGGGTATAAACAGGGCGATCTTCAGCCTCTGTAATGTTGATTGCTGGCCTTCTCGTAGAAGGAGACGTCTTGATTATTAAAGATGTCGTCAAATCTAGCATCTGTGAATCCTCTGATGTTTATATAGCGGTGGCTTGGCTCGATTTCTTCGATTCTCAGTCCTTGCATCTCCGGACTTGGATGTGTTTCCAACCCATCAACGAATTTCTTTGCCATTCGGAACAAGTGGTCGGTTATGGGCAGCAGACCTGCCGCGTCGTAAAGCCTTGCACTCGAGACAAACTTATAGCTGTTTGGCACCCTCCAGAGTCCTGTACAGATCCTAAGTACCTTCCTTTCAAATAGGGAGATCTTCTTCATCGTTGTTGGTGAGACGGTGAACCATATGGGATAGCCATAGGTTATCACTGGCCTGATGAGCTGCTTGTAGATGAGCAGCCTGGTGTTGTTTGACAGTCCGTTTCGCCTTCGTAGAAGCGGGTGCACCAAATGAAGGGCGTAATTAGCCTTTTTCAACGTTTTATCGATGTGGGCATTAAACTTGAGCCTCTCGGAGAAGTTTATTCCCAGGTACTTCGTCTCTGATTGGGTTTTTATAACTGTGTTGTCTGGAAGGGTGAGTTTTAATCCTCTGCACCGGCTCACAAAATTTTTTCTCCCTGTTCTTGTCCCTGGCAAACTAACTTACTTCGACCTAACGCCTCTATTTATACTCAATCAAACGCTTCCAGAAACTTTCAATCTTATAGACAGAAATATCCAGAAAAAGACCAGAAAATTGTAGCCTTATTCCTTTATTTGCAACTAACGATACTTATATGCAATGAGTCATCTTCTAAAAATAAACTACATGTTCAATCATGTTCTTTTACAAAAACCGGGAAAACCGCACAAACTGGTTTGACTACTTGTTTGACCAGTACACAATGATTCAAACTTGCAGGCGGTTACATTTCAAATTTTAAATAATCTAAAGTCTTACAGCCTAAAAGTATGCTAAATAAAAGTGCTTATTTTACGTATGCAGTATTTACATTGGGATTTATGTATATGAGCTACTTAATACTTTCGTAACAATATATTATACACACGCTCAAGTGGTTTGTACCCTTATAATGCTAAGCACAATGTTGGCGTTCGTAAATTAAGGAGAGGACAAGATGAGATGTCTACGCACGTGTGTCTTAAATGTGTAACGTTGATTCGTTCGGGTGACGCACGCCGATGAAAAGTTTGGTTTCTTTGTGTTTTATTATTTTTTCTTTATTTCTATTTCTTTGACTTAATATACCAACAATATTGGTCTAAAATACTTTTTTTTACTTAGCATACGAATTAAATAATACTATGCTAGGGTGTTGTAGTTGGCACTAAACCAGAGGAGCACACTGTGGGCGTTCGGGGTTGAACGGCTCGGCTCTAAGCAGCTACCGAAAGTTGCGAAAGCATCAACAACTTCCGGTAGCTTACTTGAAACTGAAATGGAGCACTCGGAGTGCGTTCGAGTTGAACATATCAGCTCTAAATAGCTAGCGAAACTTGCAAAACCATCAACAACTGTCGGCAGCTTACTTGAAAATAGAAGTTAAAGGGAGCACTCGAAGGACGTTCGATTTTAACAGCTCGGCTCTAAGTAGCTAGACTAGAAAAAAATGGATATCAGATAGCACATGGAACATCATTCGTGAACGCCACCCATCAAAGTAGAGTTAAACGCGGTCTCGGGTGCCGTGCGAAGCTCATTAGCGCGGAAGTATAGGATTCTGGACCGGCAAATTGGCTGTTCTGCTAGGAATGACAAACATGCGACAACGCAACACAAGCACAGCAAGCTGATAGTAGACAATACAGCACCGTCCACCAACTCGCTCGTAAGCTCGCCAACAAGAAACACCACATCAACTACCCTGTTAATGCAATAGACGGCTCTTTGATCCTTATGGAGGAACCACAATTAACCCGTTGGACAGAACATTTTAAGAATGTTTAGAATTGTACTTCGCCAGTCACGACCATCAACCCACATATGCACCCTAATAGGCTACTTAACATCAGCGTCGCTACTTCTTTGTTGGATGAGGTAAGGACAACAATTCGTTCACTGCAATTAGGTAAAGCACCAGGCAATGACAACATCTACGCAGAACTCCTTCAAGCCGACATCGAGTTAACTAGTAAGGCGTGAAACTCCTATAGTATGCTAAATAATATCTGGAACTCCTCGCAAATCTCCCGGAATATGAAGCTAAAGATCTTCAGATCTAGCTTTCTCTCAGTACTCTTGTATGGCTGCGAAACGTGGAAAGTCACAGAGTCAATTGCGACGCGCCTACATGTCTTCGTCAACAAGTGCTCACCAATCAATACTTATGGAGAGTAACGCAGCAGGAAGCAATCGCGATCACCATCAGACGACGAAAATGTAGCTGGATTGGCCACACTTTGAGAAAGCCAGTGGACGATATTACGAAACTAGCGCTCGACTGGAATCCACAAGGAAGCCGCCGAGTTGGCCGTCCTAGCAAGACATGGAAAAGGACAATAGAAGAGGAAGCAAGATCCCAGGGGACAGAGTGGTGTCTCTTGAAACCACAGGCGATAAATCGAGTTCGTTGGCAGGCGTTTGTAGAAGACCTATGCTCCCCCGCGGAATAAAGAAAGAAAGAAAGAAGAAGAATTTATGTCTATGCACACATGTCCGATCTCCGATGATATTTTCTGTAAAAATTTGGAAGTGATCGGCCCAGGACCGAGGGGCCTTTTCGATCATGGAAGCGTACGACACCACTACGTTGTGTTACACTGGAGAGTTGGCTGAGTCTTATAAAAAAATAATAGTAATGGTCCGCGGAAGTTTACAGGTCAGTAAGTTCGAAAAGATTGGTGGTCACTGCTCTAGCCGCGGTTCGTGTGCCTCCATGACTGTGTCTATGGTCGGCGAAAATAATTGTCTTATCAGATTTTCACTTCAGTTCCCATTTGATGAGCACAACGAGGGAGACTGCATTCAACACCCTCGCATGGGAAAATGATGTAGTACATATTCCAATTTGCATGTTTTTCTTTAGCAGGAAACTCATTCGAATGGAGCTTCTATTAAAGGCGGTTTTTTAAGTAGTTTTACCCATCCCCACGGAACTTGAAGCTCATTAATTTATTTACGATCGTTCGTCATTCGTTGCGACAGCCAATTTTTAAAAGCCGCTGATACATATCGCGGTTTGATTTTGCGGAATGGATCACAGCACTTAGTTTGAGATACAGATACATTGTCAGTATCAATAGGTAAATTAAAATAACTGCGGGAAAACTACCAACAACAACAACAATAACAACTCAGCTACATCCAATCAATATACATATTGTGTAGTTGGCAGTGTTAGATATCATGTCTCAGTAATTAAAAAGATAATTTCGCGAATAACCATTAATCAAAATGTAAATCAGTTGCGCGAGATTTTTTGTTTGCACTGAAATTTTCAGATTTAATGGCCCAAGACAAGATGTGCTATGTTGCATTTTCGCACCGCCTTTAACAATTTGGCCATTTTTTTAAATTGAAAAACAAATAAAAAAAAAACAGAACACTGGGTACAACAACAAATAAATATTCATTTAACAACAACATAAACAACCACCACAACAACAACAAAATATATTTCATTTAAAGAAAAAAGAAAAAAAAAAAATTTAATTTTAAAACAGAAAACCCTATGTGTAACAAATACTTAAAGGGTGGTTCCAACATCATCATCAGCACTATAGCCCATCTTAAAACCCTACTAGATGTTAACCCCGGCCCGCCGACCATCACCCCCAAGACACCGTTTTGACTCACCAAAAGTTCGGTTTTGGGATGCTATATAGCTATCGTGTATAAAAAAACAACCCATAAAAATACAATTTTTCATGTAAATTCTCTAATATGAGATGGGTATGTGCTAAAATTTGAAGAAAATCGAGCTAATTTTTAAAAAATTTATATGGGCACCCTTCGGACCTCCAAAAACTTTACAAAAACTGTTTTCTATCCGAGGTACACATGTGTATTAAATTTGAAGAAAATCGGGTTAATTTTTATAAAAAAAAGTTATGGGGCCCCACGAACCCGGGCCCGGGGTCTCCAAATTTTTTACAAAAAGTGTTGTTTATCGGAGATACACATGTGTATTAAATTTGAAAAAAATCGGGTTAATTTTTTAAAAAAAGTTATAGGGCCCCACGAACCCGGACCCGGGGTCTCCAAATTGTTTACAAAAAGTGTTGTCTATCGGAGATACACATGTGTATTAAATTTGAAGAAAATCGGGTCAATTTTTTTAAAAAAAGGTATGGGGCCTCACGAACCCGGGCCCGTGGTCTCCAAATTTTTTACAAAAAGTGTCGTCTATCGGAGATACACATGTGTATTAAATTTGAAGAAAATCGGGTTAATTTTTATAAAAAAAGTTATGGGGCCCCACGAACCCGGGCCCGGGGTCTCCAATTTTTTTACAAAAAGTGTTGTCTATCGGAGATACACATGTGTATGAAGAAGAAAATCAAGTAAAATTTTGTAAAATATTTGTATGTATGGGAGCCCCGAGGTCCGAGGGGCCTCAAATTTTAATAGAAAGTATTGTCACCGGAAATGCACATGTGTGCAAAATTTCAAAAAAATCGGGCCTTGGGAATTTATTGCAAAAATTTATTGCAAGATTCCATGACACACAAACCCACCCACAAACAAACAGGCAAGTAAAGTTAATTAGAGAATTAAAAAAAAAACAACCCATAAAAATTTAAATTTTTCTTGTAAATTCTCTAATCGGGGATACACACACACACACTGCGTGCTCGTTTTGTGGCAAAATCATCCACCAAATGCCGCAGCGGCAGCGAACAGCGCTGCTCACAAAGCTCATACTTTGCCGTGATCTGATGCGATATAGCGATATTTAAAAATTGTATATTGGGGTCCCCAAGGGGCCGATCGGTCCAAATTTTCCATCGAAGACACACATGTGTACAAAATTTAAAGAAAATCGGGTAAATTTTGTAAAATATTTGTATGGGAGCCCCCCGACCCCGCGGCCTGAGGGTCCTCAAATTTTAATAGAAAGTGTTGTCATGGGAGATATACATGTGTGCCAAATTTCAATAAAATCGGGCTGTAGGAAGTGGGTTAAAAATTGATCGCAAGATTCCATGACACACAAATCCACAAGCCCACAAACCCACAAACACACGGGCAAGTAAAGTTAATATAGAGAATTTAAAAAAGGGATCGAATCATTAGTTATGGCCGCAAGTTCATACATGAAACCCATGGAAAACGGAATTTTTTCTGTTTTTCCCGAATTTTAGAAATTTTCAGGTTCCAATAATCATCTCCGGACTATTACGAACATTTTAAAGAAAAATGAGCCAAATCAGCCCTGTCGTTTAGCCGTGAAAAGGTAACAGACAGACAGAGTCCCTTTCACATTTATAATATTAGTATTATTATAATATTTTCCACGCATTCTATAACACCATGTATAGTTCAATATTACTAAAATTTTATTTTTATTTCTAAGGAAGGAATGTTAAGTTCCGATCCAAACCTTTCATATTTAAATTCAGCCACTTACCGGGTGAGTTTTCAACCAAGATTTTTTAAATATGGAGAAAAAATGGGGGTGTGGCCACAACACCACTATCTTTTACGGACGGAAGCGGAATCTTCTTGGTATTTTGTTTGCATGAGGTTTTCAACAAATTGATAGAAAACAACCCAAAACGGCGAATCATTTTGCATCACGATAATGCGAGTTGACACACATCACATCAAACGAGCGAGTATTTGAGCACCCATACAAATTTTATAAAAAAAAGTACCCGATTTTGTTCAAGTTTTATACGCATGAGTATCTCAGATGGATAACACTTTTTGTAAAAATCTTGGAGTTATCGGGCCCCGGTTTCGGAAGGACCCATACAAAATTTTATAAAATTTACCCGATTTTCTTCAAATTTAAATTTTTTTTTATCTCCTATAGAAACACTATTTGTAAAAAATTTGAGGTGATCGGGCTCGGGGGGGGGGGCTCCCATACAAATTTTCCATTTAGCGGCATCATCAGGATCATATCATACTATAATGACTGTGTTCTGTGTGCGCTGATGAGTGATGCGATGTAGGCAGCGCTGCTTGAATTTACGATTGGGGTTGTTTTGTTGTTGCGTTGCAGCAGAGAGTATAGAGATATCAAGAGGAAGTAGAACAAATATTTTTATACAAAACTGAATGGTTCCGCAATTGAAATGTGTTGTACACTCAGATGTGTGAGTGCATTCTTAATTTGTGTTTTGTACATATTACGAGTATATGAAGAACTGGTTACGCACTCAACTGCTTTACAGCTTAACTCAACTCAAAAGAAATAATTTAAGTGGTACTTCGTACGTCGTTGTGTGTACGTCGCACCAACCGTGCGCTGTGGCTGCTATGTTTTCACCAACAAATGGGGAATTCACCACAAAATCGAATCTCCGTGGCACGGCAGTTTGTCGGTCGGTCGGTCTGTTTGTCGTGGAAACCCGAATTTTTAAATTCTCTATATTTACTTGGCTGGGGCTAGCTGGCTGACTGGCCTACTTTCCAAAACACACATGTATATTTCCGGTGAAAATACTTTCTATATAAATTTGGGGCATCTCGGGCCTCGGGGTCTGGGGTCCCATACAAATTTTTTACAAAATTTACCCGATTTTCTTAAAATTGTATACGCATGTGTATCTCCGATGGACAACACTTTCTGTAAAAATTTGGAAGTAATCGGACCCCTGGGTCGGGGGTGGGGGCAACCATACAAATTTTATAAAAAAAAGTACCCGATTTTTTCAAATTTTATATGCATGTGTATTTCCAATTCACACTTTTTTAAAAATTTGGAAGTGATCGGGCCCAGGTGTTGTGGGGGGGGGGTCACCCATACAAACTTTATAAAAAAAATCACTCAATTTTCTTCAAATTTTATACGCATGTGTATCTCCGATGGACAACACTTTTTGTAAAAATGTGGCAATGATCGGGCCCCGGGGTCGTGGGGGCGCCCATACAAATTTTATAAAAAAAAAATACCCGATTTTCTTCAAATTTTATACGCACTGTTCAATAATGATCCGCACGGTGCTGATGTGGTCGATACAGGAGTATCGAGTGCGGAAACCTGCTTGTTCGGCACCGAGTGTATCATCCCCTTATCTTAGGAGACAGCATAGCAGTTTTTTTTTTCGCGTCTTGAAGTGTACTACTTAACGTTCCAATTTTGTAGGTAATGTTCACATAGCATATGTGCCACTTGAAAAATAACAATTAGAACTCAGTGTCGACCATTAAAAATGTGGATAGAAATCAAGAAACATGTAGAGGGTCGCCAGGTACTGCACAATATAAGAGAAGTATTGAACTTCAAATTAGCTAATTAAACATGGATGGAAATGCAAGTTCTAATTTTGCTATCTTGACTCACACAAAAAACAAAAATATGATTACTTACGTATGAAATGACAAAAATGTAAACAGAGATTTAAAGCTTGAACATTGATGGATTGTGCCATTCTCGAAATATTTTTCTTTATTATGATTCATGCACAGGGTGAGATTTGCTTCTTGTGGCTTAACTGATGTTTTGCAGTACGTTAAACATAAGATAAACGATATTGTTATTACGTTATTAACAATAATTTAACATTTGGTGTATAGGCATACATAAATGTGTCCTGGGCTGGGCTCCATTTAACCAAAAACCAGTTGCTCCAAAGCCATAACATACAAAACATGTTCGTCGCATTCAGAGCATCAACTTTTTATCAGATTAAGTCTTTAACCCGGCTGAGTTCGATCGATTATGATGTTGTGTGGGAGGTGGGATTGAACAACTCGGCTTAACGGTGCAATAAGCGTGCGCGCTTTATTTTCCAGCTACTTACAACAGCTCAAGTATGTAGGTATTTATATGCAAGTACAAATATTAGCATATTCTTATCAAAACCCCAAAAATATAGCTTATAACGAGAGAGAGAGAGAAATAAAAGGTGTGAAAAAGAGAAACAGAAGAGACGACAATGCGACAACGGTGCGATATCAAGATTCGAGATTATCAAGATAATGAAATGGATTTTTACTCATAGGTCAGATCGATGAATATTAGTCGCCGTCTCGCATCAGAACTCACAACAGTTTAGCTAAAGCTCTAGCTCTTCACATCCTCAAAACAGAGATTAGAGTTTTTCCTTTTTTTTGCTATAGATCACTATTAATTCTATTAATTCGGTTGCAGCAACTACTAACTAGCAAGTAGCCAACGTAGTCGAACAGAAAATTGTATCTTGTTGAGCTGCGGTGAGATAACAAGTTCTAGCGAATAGATCGAGTTTTGAGTGTTTTTGTCTGTTTTATCAAATCCAAACGGATAATGTTCCTTGATTGTCATAAAATTAAAAAATAGTTGTTTTTTGTGAAAATATTAAGAAAAAAATTTGATAAATTACTCGAGTCATTAAAAAAAACCGTACAATAAAAAGATATTTTGTGATGTTTTGTGAATTATTTGTCGATTAAATAAAAGTTGAAAATTTAATTTTATGGAAACGAATAAACGAAACGAACTGGATTAACTTGTCCAATAAGGAAAAAGGATATGCGATGTGCGGATGATTGACTGGCTTCTGGCTGTGGATTACTAACTGAGGATTTGACGACTTTTTTTTAGGTTTTTTGAACCATGAAACTAATTTTAGATTAATTTGTATAGTTGATACATACAAAGTAAGGAATAGAATTGAGCTGCGTTAACTCGAAATTTGATGTCAATGTGTGCAGAAAAAAGTCTAAAAAAAGGATTATTTTCGTTTAAAAAAATATATTTTACATATTTTTTAAGAAAATTATTCTTTGTTATTGAACTCTCTTTTTTTGTAATAGCGGTTCAGTCTTGTGTGTTCTCGTAGTTAAGTGGAATCCATGCGATAGTCATGGCACTGTCCTTTTTGTAACCAATAAGATATCGTCAATTTTTTAACTTTTTTTTTTGCTAATTTCGAGTGTGAAGGGTATTTTCAAAATTTGTTAAACTTTTGGTTAAGTCAGACTAGTATTTTTTGCATAATACATCTATTTATAATTCCATTGTAATCTGAAAATTGCTGGCTTTCGGTAACTCATTTTATAGAAAAAGTTCCCAGGATTTAGGGAAAAATAGTCTTTTGTTATGTAAATTGTTAACTTTTCTGTTAATTACTCCAAATGGAATGAGTTCTTTTTAATACGCTATTAGCAAAGATAAAGACACATTGCATTGCGAGGTCTATATTCCATTAGGTATAATACAAAAAAAATTGAGGTGTGGGCACAACACGATTTTTTTTACGGACGGGGCCGGAATCTACATTAAATGTATATTAATTTTTTTTTATTTTTTTTTCCAAAGTTTTTTTTTCAAATTTTTTAATTTTATTTTTAATTTTTTTTATGTATTTTTTTTTTATTTTTTGTTTAAAGTTCTTTTGCACTCAACAGATTTCTCCTAAGTGCTATACTTTGTGAGTTATTTGCAAAAACTCGAAAAACTGTTTAAACTGACTGTCAGATATCCGTCAAAATCATCTGGCCCCTCACAATTTATGTAAAAAGCTTAAATATGAGTTTTCATCCCGATAAGTTCAGCCGTCTGGGCTGTAGAGTGGACACAGACAGACAAACCGGTTTTTTTTCGCTTTTTCTGATACAGAAATGGGTAAATCTGCAAAAATCCCGAGTTCGAAAATTTTCATGATTACTATGCTTCCTTTTACTATGTAAAAGAAAGTAAAAGAGTCGTCTGGTGCCTGTGCAACGCATTGACCAACACATTTTACTTTTTAAGCTTTATGGTTTTTTTTTAACATTTTCATTGACGTACAGAACTCAATAAAAAGTGTCAAATTTTCGGCGGTAACATCAGAGGTTCCTGTGAGGAGTAGCTTTTTCGACTCCGGTCCGGTTCGGTCCGAAGGAATATACTTTGAAATATTTCTTGTTTTTCACTCAAATCGGTTGATGCCTGGCCACTTTTTTAAATTCTCTATATTAACTTCACTTGCCCGTGTGTTTGTGGGTTTGTGGATTTGTGTGTCATGGAATCTTGCGATCAATTTTTAACCCACTTCATACAGCCCGATTTTATTGAAATTTGGCACACATGGGTATTTCCGGAGACAACACTTTCTATTAAATTTTGAGGCTCCTCGGGCTGCGGGGTCGGGGGGCTCCCATACAAACATTTTAAAAAATGTACCCGATTTTACACACATGTGTATACCCAATAAACAATACTTTTTCGAAAATTTGGTCGTGATCGGGTTCCGGGTTCGGCCGCAAGGCCCTTATACATTTTTTAAATATCTATACTGGCATCAGATATTCGTCGCCCTTTATGGACTGTGTGCGGTGTGTGCTGCGCAGTCGGCTGCGCTGCATGGTTTTGGTGGTAGAGAGAGAAAGAAATCTTAGCTCACGCACAAATGAACCCAGCAAATGAAACGAGACATAAATGTTTTATGCTTAATTCAACAACTTACATTTTTATTTACTAAATTTTATTTTTATTGATGTCGTTTTTTTTGTTGTCGAAATCAACTTACAGATAGAACAACAAGTTTTCGCAATATTCTGTCATTTCGCGTTTTTATAAATTAGTTCAGAGCAGTCAAACAGTTCTCAAGATAAATGTTCGTGTTTCTTATTTGCTCAGAGTATGAGCTTGCTCTAAGTGCTCAGAATAAAATGATCTGAGCATTTTCAATTTTAACATCTGATGTCAAATGTCTGTTTCGATGATTTTCTCCTACAATAAAAAAAAATGGCCCAGGATCGAGGGGCTCCCATATCAATTTCTGCGATTAGAGAATTTAGATGAAAAATTTTAATTTTTATGGGTTGTTTTTTATGATGATAAACTTTAACTTCGGAAGGCCATAACAAGAAGAATAATAAAAACTCAGATATTGATCGTCTTTTATGTTTGTTTCGATTTGCTCAAACCATCATAACCGAAACCATACCCACGGGTAAGATGTCAAAGGGACAGGGTTTTTGTGGTGAATGCTTTGCAAATTGAACGCCAAACCAACCCAAATTTGACAATTGTAGTTTATAGATATTATTTATTCGGTGCGGGAGTAAAAGTTTATTTAAGACGATAAATTACGCTGTTGCGCTGTGATATTAATTAAATTACTTGCATTTTTATATATCAATTAAAATTTAACAATATTCTTAAATCGTTTGTGGTCACTTTTAAATAGATTTTTGGTAAACAATATTCTTAAATCGTCGTCGTCACTGAAATGTCAAAAACAAACTGAAAAATTAGTCTTCTTGTTCTCTCTTATTCATTTTGTGAGTAAACAAAACCTTACCCGTCAATTGTCGATGTGTAGCAGCGTTACAGTGTCGGTTACAAAACTTTGCAAATATAACGAAAAATCAAACCGTACCCCGGGTACAGTTTGCAAATAGAACGTCAAACCAAAAACACGAGAGAGAAATCTTAACTCTACCCTGGAAATCGAAAGACACATAAGTTTCTTTATTCCCTACCCTACATTATCAGTCAAAAAAGGCTTAAGTAAAAGGCAATTTATGAGTAAAAATAAGACATGATAATAAAACAATATTCTAAAGAACATCTTCTAATTAATTTCTATTGAGTTAACTTGTAAAGGTCTTAAAGGAGCCCAAAATTTTAACATTTTGCATGACCGCTTAAGATCAAAGTTAACCAAAAGTAGTTTGTTCAACCCGCTTTGTTGAAAACAGGCTAAGATAATTAGATTAAAAATTCTTGTTTATTGCAGTCAGCTAACGACACACTTGTAATAATGTTAGAGCTACCCAGAATTAAATAACGAATATATGCCTGTAAGAAGGAATACATTAACATTTTAACATTATTTTTTATTATTAGTACATAACATGATGTAAAAATACTATTACTACATTTTTTATCCAGTTAACTTTACAATTTCTCTATTTTTTGTAAATAAATGAACTTTTGTTTTCCCTCTTTTACCAAAGAAACCTACTTCAGTGCGGTCATTTCATTTCTGTGTTGCGTTTACGTTGCACGAAAGAAAAATTTATAATCCGTAAAATTCTGCATAAAAACTTCGTTAAAAGGGTAATAAATAATAACTAATAATAATAGCCCTTTTATTTTTGCTTTCAATTTATGTCAAATTGCGTTTTTGCGGTTTATTTAAATTGTGAAAAACCAAAAAACATCTACTCACAGCTACATTGTAGGTCTTAGGAAGACATAATAGAATACAGCATATATTTCGTATTATCAAAACGTCAAAATTTAAACTTTTTACCCAGTTGCATTTAAAACAGCACAGTTAAAATATTTCACTTTTTAACCAATTGGAACGTAGACTTAATAGAAATATGTAAAGGAATGCTCGTAACAAACGATAATAAGGAATGATCGAGCAAAAATTATGTATATCTGTGGCTCAACTTTCAAAATGCCAAAATAATTATAAGAATGGTTCAGTAATGGTCTAATTAGCCTATTACTCTGGTCTGACTAAAAAAAATTGCGAAAAATCAAAGTATATGTATTTCCTGCGTTCAACATTTGCTTTCCGGCTGCCCAAATCCGCAAACCATGCTATCGCCCAATATCAACAGCGGTTTCCGTTCCCGTGCATCATTAACCAGACGGTCCAGAAAAGCTTTAAGCTTAATGATGCACTTGGTTGTGTTGATATCCAGTTCTTCCGCGATAGCTGTAACGCCTTTTGATTTACTGGGCACTTATAGCTGCTTGCCACATGCTTACCATTAGAGGTGCCATCCTTCCAGGCAATGAGGCTCATAGGTGCAGGCCTTACCTATAGACACTCGAGGATCAGTCTTTACCGCTTTGACGTTTTTACGCTGTATGTCCACAATCAAGCCATCTATAGCATTTGAGTGAAGCTATTTTTTCTCTAAAACTACAGAGCACCTATCCAATTCGGATTACATGGCAGATTCAAAACCGCAGAAACACACGGCTCTCATTGTTTTAATTCTGAAAGACTCCTTTGCGTCCTTTCTTTTGTTCAAGTGCGTCACGCATCCCATCTGCAGTAGTTAGTTAGATCGTCAATGTCTCTAAATTCTACTAGCAACTTCTGAGTTAGGATTTTGACATCAGCGTTAGCGATTCCTCCTAGTTTCACTTGGTATTCCCAAAATTTAGATTTTTTTTGCTGCTTCTCCAACAGAAGCAACGTAAGTCTGGAATCAGCCTTCACCTTGAATCTTCACCGCGTCTTGTCCGTTAGTTTTGTCTTGTTACCTGTCAGACAAATGTCCCCCAATAGATATGAAGCACTAGATTGCATAAATAAAATAAATTAACATTAACAAAGATAACGCTTTTTTATGAACTATTTAGACCACTCACAATATGAATTCGCCAAAATAAAATTGAAGTCTATCTGTGAAACAGCAAGATCGATTATTGAAATTGTTAGGGAATTGTACGAAGATAAATGCCGCTGCAAGCAAAAGTTTTGAAAAGTAGCTTTCCTATTGTACCCTATACCATATCTAATAGATATCTGTTAGTTGTTATCTTTTAATTTGCTAATGGTTAGGATTAGAAAATATGACGCGAAATTTTCGGGTACCAGAGATCAAAACCATTCGCTCTTTTTTTGCAAAAATGATGCGGAATCAATTGCTAATTAGCCCATAGCTCTAATTTTAAAATGAACGAAGATAGGTATTTTAATGTCAGCGTAAATTGCACATGTAAATTCGTAGATATCTTAAATCAACTACAGGATTTTTAAAACCGTGGTTTTTAAGTTTATTCAAATTCAATCCAACTACTAAGAGGATGACGATATAATTTCCAAAATAATTTAATTAACATCTCACTAATTTTGAAGCTATCCATTTGTCAATCATTTAACTTTTTCTGCCCCGTGGTAGGTAAAATTTTAAGTGAATTTCTCAATAATTTAATTAACATTCTCGCTAATATGAATGCACTCAAGCGAGTCAGCCCGGCGATAGAAGTGTTACCAGAAGGCTGTAATTTCGTCATTTATGAATATTTTTATTAAATTATTTTAGAGAAATATCTCAAATTTTATGAAAAACACGTTACTGCTGGACTTTTGCCGCGTCGAGTCTCTTAACGAAGGCATTGCATGCTTCACGAAAGTGAGTTGTTGGTATTTTGGTCTTTTCTTTTCGAAGAGCTGTCTTCAATGCGTCCACACTTATATCTTTTTGTCGACACCTTTGCCTCCGAAATCGACCATATGGAGAAGTCCATTGGATTCAAGTCTGGTGAGTATGGAGGCCATTGTTGGTTGCAAATAAATAAAATTTGGAACATGACTTTGTAAAAATTGTTGTGTCAAACGAGCTTTATGTGACGGTGCTGAGTACTGTTGGAATGTCCAGCGGTTGTTATCGAATTTTTTTATTCCCTAGTTAGCGACGCATCATTTAATACCTTTTCCCGGTACACTTCTTGATTTACCTTGACGCACATCACAGTAACCGACGTTTGTTTGCGAAGAGCAACTCTCTTGTCCAAATTGTCGTTGGAATTGCCCTTTGGATCACTCACGATTTATTATTTGTGTATCAACTGTTGAACCCTAAAAAAATTTTCATCAGAAAACACCAAGTTGACGAGATCGTTACGTTCGTGCAGACGTTTTAGCACTTTGCGTTTTCAAGTCGAGCCGTTGTTAAATCTTGCACTTTTCTAATATTGTAGACCTTCAATTGAAGTTAATTATTCAGTATCCGTCGGATGCTATCGAACACGTGCAGATTTTTTGTCACTTTTTGCGCACTTTCTCATGGATTTAGCTTAATTCGTGCATAAAATTTGCAAACCATTTCTGGCGATGTTACTGGTTTAAGAGGACCACCTTCTTAGCGTTTTGTGATGCTAGCAGTATCGTTATACGATTAATGGTCCGATGCACAAATAATTTTTTCACATTCAAATGCTGGAGCTGTTTGACAATAGCCGGTTGTGAGTTTCCACCGAAGAACAGACAATCAAACTGTTACGTTTGAATTCCAATTATAATATTCTTTTCATACACGATGTATATCGATTGTTTCCGTTGAATTGTAAACAACATAACAGATGATATCTTGCGCCCGCTGTCATCAGTGGTTTTCAGATACAAAATCGTGAAGTTAGTAACACTTCGCCGGACTCTAACAGCATCACTTGAGAACGGCTAGACCGATTTGACTCATTTGTATTCTAAAATGTTCGTCATAGTCTGAATAAGGTTTATACGCAAAGTAAATTTGGAAAAGTTGCCAGAAAAATTGAAAATTCTGGAAAGTACACTTTTCCATGGGATTTTTGTAGCATGAACTCGCGACCATATTTCACGATTCGAACGATGGATTTTTGACCCCCAAAAAACCTTCAAAGTTTCGTTAAAAAACTTTCCAAGAGACCTCCAAAAGAGCCCTCAAATCCCTAATTTATGTTTTATTTCTTTTGGCATTTTTTCATTATAGAACTATGAATAGAAAATAGGTCTCGACTAATTATTGCCGTGGGCATCGTGGCTCAGTGGTTAATGTATTTGGCTACTAAGCACGAGATTCGAAGTTCGAAGTCCAAAAAAAACACCAAAAAGCATTTTTAACCTCTTGCGAATGACTGACAAACGTCCTACATTTGCCTAAATTATGCTTTAATTGTAATTGTAAATTATAAATATTTCAAAGAAGTAATATTGAATCTTCTGATCGCCATCATCGTAGTGTGTTGATATGCTCTGCGTGTCAGTACTTAGCTAATCTCTATTTGTTGATCATAATTTTCTCCTGTTACTGTGTAATATCCCTTTTATTCAGATTCACCAAACTGCAATATGTATAAAAAAAAACTGAAACTGACTCTTATCCATGATCCAGAAAGATCCAGAAGATATACTCCCGTTCTATCACTATTTAGCTCAAGTTCAAGGGCAGCTCCGGTGGCAATTGATTTAAATTATAATTGAATAAGCATCATACAGTCGTTGCAATAACGAAGAAATGAACAAATAGCCAACCAACAACAAGAATTGACACAAAATGGAAAAACAAAGTAGGTCTTCCGGGCCGTTTACAAATCGACGCGATCGCTGACGGCCGTAACCGAGTCGCAGCCGGCCGGCCATAGTCCAGCATAAACAAGAAGAATATCGCAAACGATCTTAATAAGTAAATAAAGTCTCAAAGTCGCGCGCTTATAATCTTTGTTGGAAATGCCACTTGCAGTTGCAGTTGCAAGTATGCAATTTAGAGGGATGTTTATGGGTTAGTAGTAAACGACAACGACATTGGCTGGATGTAAGCGATTCTACGCCACAAGCCGAAAAGAAAGAAAGCTACAGAGATAGATACACATTGGTATAAATGAATTTAAATACATTTGGCGACAAATGGGATAATGCGATGAGATGAGTGGGGGAGAAGGTAAAGAAGGAGATCATCAAAAAGTAGTAGTAGTAGTAAAAGAAGAAGAGCTGAGCGCCGGAATGTCGCACTTCTTTTGTTATAGACTCAATAGATGGAACCTTAAACACTCGAGAATAAATTAGATACGACGATCTGCTATATCTGTGAGTAGCTATCTATATATGTATTTGATGTCAAACGTGGTAAGCGAACGAACGAGACAGTAAATGAATGAATGAATGAATGAGCGTGAGTGAGTGTCGTCAACGAGCTGATTCGGATAATCACAGTTAAAGTTAATCGAATTTGAATTTGTTTATTGCTATTTATCTGAACAAAAGGCTCTACGTATCTACAAAAGACTGCTGAACTAGAAAAATAGAAAACAAACATTTGCGGCGAACAATGTGAACAACTGAACTACTGGCGTGTAGTAGCATTTAATTAAAATAATACTTGATTCAGAATCGCATTTATAAAAATCACAGTTAATAGATAGATATATAGTTTATTCTTCGATTGGGATTTGACAAACAAACAAATCAGAACAAAAAAAAAACAAAAATGCAATCATTTACAATCACAGTGTGGTTTTAAGCAAATAAATCAAATTAATTAATTCTTATTTTATTTTGTGATTATTTCCTCCTTTTTTATACCGAGTGTAAAAATATTCAACACAAAACCGCAAACCTTCAGTTGAATGCCGGCCGGCCGGGAACAATCAAGCGCTGGATAAACAAATTTATGTGGGCGAGACTGAATTTGATGGATATTTAATTGTTTGTAAGGCTTTACGTGATGTTTAGTGGGATAGTTTCCATTTACATAGATTGATTTAAACTTTTTGTTGGCAGTTAGGATGGGATTTTTCAAATACTTAAGATTAATGGAAATGGAATGCCCAAATAAATGCATGTCATTTGTGTATTTATTAATTACTTCAGCTAATCTGAAATCTGATGTTGATCTGAGTTTTTGAAAATTTTTCGTTTCCAAACACGAATTTGTCCATACGATTAATTTTGTCCATTCATGGAAACGTGACAATTATTTAAAAATAAATTTAAGCAAACAAATGAGATTTTTTTCCTGTCTTATTATTATGTGAATAACGTGGAGTTTATGGAAGAAGATAACAATTTGATAACTAAAATTAAGTACATAGCTGGAAATTTTAAACATATTACTAAGTAAATATCGGTGTTATGCGAATTTCGTGGAAGAACAAATCGCAACCCATTAAGAGAGCACAGTAGACCCACTATGGTTTGATTTAATAATGTAAATGGCAAATTAAAGGGTGTCCCAGATTAGTAAATTTTCGCTATATACTGATTCAGATCTCAGCGATAAGGAATTGTTTGAAATATTAAGTTTGACTGTTTTAAGAAGATACAAGTCTTGTGAGATCGCGATTTGTTTGGAGAAAATGATTTTTACAACGGCCATACATAAAAAACAAAACATATTGGTAAGTTAATTATTTTCACTCTATGGCGACGCTGGGCTATGCTAACTATATCTGAAGATTGACAGAGAAGCTTAGCAGAAATTTTAAATAGCTGTGGTCCTCTACCTAAGAAAGGCGCCACATAAAAGAACGCTAACAAGTTTCTAAACAAATAAATTTGGCATGTTGTTACAGCGTCAATTTGTAGGCATACGTTTGTAGGTTTGTGATACTTTTAAACCCAATAAAAGAAAGAAAATGGTGAAAAACGAAAAGTGAAAAAGGTTAACCTACCCTCGAAAGTAGGCATTATCCACACTAGTCTGTTAACATGGAAAATACTTTAGTTATTTACTACATTCTCAGCGAACACACATTCCCACAGTAGTTATGCAGTGCGAAGGAGAAGTTTAGTAGAAAAATAGCGTACATTACTCGCTGAAAAGTGCTTATCGTGCTCGTTAGATTGCCGCGCTCGTTATGTTATATACTATATTCGTTTGAATTTTGGAATTTAAAAAAGTTACTCAAATAATTTTTCGAATACCTAATGTTTACAGAATTTTTGAATGTAAGCTTAAGCAGTTCGATATATTTTTGTTATTTAAATGTTTTGGAAGGAGAAGAAAGTAGATTTATTAGTTTATTCGCAAGATATGAACTGAAATTGATTCACGCAGTAAAGCAAAACACTTATAGAAGAGGAAGCGGTGGTGAATTTTTTGGCTTCCGCAGGTCTATGAATTGTATAGATGCAAAATTCGAAAAACTTGAAGATATAAATACAATAAATTTAAGAATTACCAACAATCACACATTCATAATCCCCATTTACATAAACGGTAACAACTGGAAAAGTAATTACGATAAAATTATAGATATTCTGTTTAAACTTGGTTCATCAGACATTATGCTGACTGGAGATTTTAGTGGGAGAATTTTTCTCTCACAAAACAACCTGGAAAGCGGTATATCAACTTCACTATTAAAAACCACTCTATCTGCGATGCAAATGGTAAAAAGATTCTTGATCATGCAGATGCGTTCGATCGCCGTATTTTAAACGGAAGTTGCTAAGGCGACTCTAGAGGAGAGTACACGTTTATTCGTGGAACAGCTTGCTCTATAATAGATTATTGTATGGTTTCTGGTGATTGGATTCAGCTGATATCTGACATCAAGATCGCAATGATGAATTTTTCAGACCACATGCCACTTGAAATTGCATGCAAATTGGAGATATCAAGTACAGGTACATCAAAAACAAAAATGAACGATTTTGAGTTGGAATAAATAAATTACGCAGTTATGTTTTTAATGAAATGTTATTTTATATGTAAACCTTTGTTTTTATAAACAGTCAAACACCGACTTGACCAAGATTTAAGTGCCCGTTGAATCATTGCCAGAGGAATGTTCCTTATCTCTCGCTTTATCAATCTTTTTAGTTGCGCAATATTATCAACTTTAGATATTGCCAATTGTGACTTCAAGTATCCCCACAGGAAATAATCACAGGGTGCTAAGTCGGGTGATGAGGGAGTCCATAAATTAGGATGGATATAGGATACGTTGTTTTGTTGGAGGAATGCAAGTGTTTTATTTGCCGTATGTGATGGAGCTGAGTCTTGGTGTAATATCCAGTTACCATTTGGGCACAAGTGTTTTGAATCTTTGATAAGAGGTTTTAAACAGTTGCTTATGTAGTAATCTGCATTTATTTTAGCACCTGGCTGAACTAAAATGGGTACTGTTGTGCCAAAATTAGATATTCCCAAGAATACCATGAATCCTTTCGGATGAGACGGTTTTGTGAAGGGAACTAATTCCGCCCTAGTTTGCTTGCGACTCAAATATTGCACACTTCTTTGGCCGTCGGCATTTGTTAAATAAAACCAAGCTTCGTCGACTGTGATATATTTTTTCCATTTATCGCCTTTCAGTAGTCGGTAAAGGTCCAGAGACCGTTGGTGCCTTTTGGTGATTGTTTGCGCAGACATATTGTGACGCTTCGGCTTCTTCACAAGTCTTAGTCCCAATTTTTTTTTTAGTGTATATTGTATGACTCCAACCTTCCTGTTAAAATGTTTTGCCAGATGTTTCTGCGTCGGTGGTTGTGGTTTGGTTGCCATTTTTCGCAAATTTGAAATTTGGCGTTTTGACAAAGATGATTTTCGTCCCTCATTTTCAATTCGTTTATTATATTTGGTTAGTGTATATTTGGTATATTAAACCCCACTTTTTTACACTCTTTTATAATTAGTGAAAAACTAACGTTTTTCTTTAAAAAAATTGAAACAAAGAGCTGCTGTTCAATTGTCAACACCATGAACATTTAAAACAAAATTGCATTTTGAATATTCTATTGTTTTGATGCTTGTGTTTTATACGTACTCTACTTCTCTCTAAAATAACGGGGCTCTGAGTTTTTTGTGTTTAAAATCGTTCATTTTTGTTTTTGATGTACCTATACAACAGCTGTTTAAAAAAATGCACAACCACTTGCTCTTTTGCCAAAACTGATTTGGAAAGACAGCCTAACTACATTATTCCAGAGAAATCTAAAAGAAGCACGTTTAGAAGCATCGAACTTGCCTATAAACATTGACAACCTTACAGAAATAATCAAGCAAGCTACACCAAATGAGTCAACAAGGCGGAACTTTCTAAGTAAACAAAAGTGGTTTGATTCTGAATGTTTGAAAGCAAGAGAGTGTTCTTTTGCAGCTCTTGGACTTCTGCGAAAACACAACACAAATGTGTTTAAAACCATCTATGGTGAAGCGATCAAGAACTTCAAGCGAATCGGTTACAAGAAAAAGATGGATATTGAAGAACAGACCATTGAGCTAATCAACAGATCAAGATCCTCAGCAGAGTTCTGGAAGGCTGTAATGTATGTCAACGGGAATACTAATACCATTGGGTCCAAATTTCGCCAGCTTTTCTTTACCGCATACCCTAACTAACTAACTTTGAATAAAGTTCCAATAAAACCTCGAATTAAATTCGAATGATAGTAAGAATAAGAGTAAATAATATCAGGCTTTAAACGATGCCTGCTCAGTGAGGTTCGACGGTAACAAATCAGCTGATAAGCCAGCTTAGCATATTTAAAAATTATTCGTCGGTTATAAATAATATTTATCAGTTGAATGAGTTGAGCTGAAAGGATACAGACTTATGAACATCCTGTGATCCATACCGGATCTACGATTTATTGACCACTAGTTGTTCCTGGGCGCTTCGCTACCCTCACGCATGAAAACCCGGGATGGATGGTTAATGTATGTATATAGTAAAACGAGCTTCTCAGCTCTCCATATGGATAGTTGTAATTCAGACTGAATTAGCTTAAAAAGATTTTAGTATTTGTTATTTATTTATTTGGTATTTGTCTGTATTTTTGAATACTTTGAGGTCATTTTAAACCACCACACCACACGACCTAGAGAGCTGAAATGTTGTGAGTGTCTAAGTCCCAAATAGCATTTTTTATATATCGCGTGTGGCGCATGTGATACGTGGAAAAAGAAAATACATAGAAAAAGGCCCGACCACAAAATCAGATATTTTTGCGATTATTACCAAATAACTTGTTTTGATCTATATGTATATAAAAGTTTGTACCCGAAAAACTAAGTTTTTTTTCCCATTTACTTATTTTACTTTCTTTAACATAGTAAAAGCAAGTATAGTAATCATGAAAATTTTCGAACCCGGAATTTTTGTAGATTACCATTACCGTGAAAAAAAAGAAAAAAAATCTGTCTGTCTGTATGTCTGTCTGTCTGTGTCCTGTTTACAGCCCAGACAGTTGATCTTATGATGATGAAAATTAATATTTAAGCTTTTTACATAGATTATGAGCGGCCAGATGATGTTGACGGAAATCTGACAACCAAAAGTGACAGTTTCTAAGTTTTTCGAGTTTTTGTAAATAACTCAAAAAGTAAACCCTTGTTTGGTTCTACTAGATTTTCTGGCACATAAACCAGAAGATTTCCGAAGATCAATGTAAAACCTCGGTTGGTTCTATAAGATCTTCTGGCACATAAACCAGAAGATTTCCGAAGATCAATGTAAAACCTCGGTTGGTTCTATAAGATCTTTTGGCACATAAACCAGGAGTTCTTCGAAGGATTAATATTGTTGTTTTGTCGTAAAAACGGCACGTAAACGGCGGTAAAAAGATTAAATATGAATTTTCATTCCTATAAGTTAAGCCGTCTGGGCTGTACAGTGGACACAGACAGACATACATCCAGACAGAGATTTTTTTATTTTCGCTTTTTCTGACTCCGAAGATACGGTAATGGGTAAATCTGCAAAAATCCAGAGTTCGAACATTTTTTGATTCTTTTACTAAGTAAAAGAAAGTAAAATAGGTTGGAAAATGTGATTTTCGATAAATAACGACCGCACAAAATTTCATTTTTATTTATGTAGATAATAGATACAAGATAGATAGATAGACAGAAAGAGGTTTGTAGGTTGCCCGCGATGATGCTAAGCATCAATAAGTACAGACTCATCTAGGTATTGCAGGAATTTTAAGTGTGTGAGTTAATATAGGTAGTATCTTTACCATGTGTAAAAATAGAGAAGGGTATTTGTAAAGCTGGCAAACAGTTAATTAATTCGCAAAGAAAATCATAAATAAACTACCAATATGCAAATTTAGATAAAGTCAAAACAGCAAAACATGCACTCTCTCATATGAATGATCTTTTGTTAACAATTATGTACACTGCTACTAACCAGATAACAACTTAAGCAAATGGTTTAACCACTTGTGTAAATAAGTAATGTAGACACACACACATATGTATATATACAAAGTTCTCTTTGTTGGGGAACAAATAATTTGGTGTTAATTAAATCAGTAGATGCTGATGACAAAATTTGCCTCGATGCGGTTTTTTTAGTTATTTTCGCGTTCTTCTCCCTTGTCTTGTGTTGACGCTTAATCATTTCGAATTCGCTTCTGAGAGAAAGATCATATATTCAACACATGTTAAAAGTGTCCGACCCAAATTTATTGCATCAAAAGACTCACTAACGGTGGCAGTTTTCAAGCAGCTTCCGTGCAAAAACTATGACGCACATTAAATCAAACAAAAAAATCCTACAGGTAGAATTGATAACAAAAGATAGAGACTCAGTCACCGCACAATGAAAATTGAAATCACCTCCAATTAGCTCATTCAGCCAGCAGTAGCTGTAGCAGTCTCTGACTGACATTCAATCAAGTGTGAAAAAATTCCAATACAACAACAGCAAAATGTGCCACCGAAAATTACCAATATCCGCCGATCAATGAGAAATTTCTAAAATAAACTTCAATTTTCTTTTCATTTCAGTTGAGTTGAGAGTTACAGGCAAAGTTCATCAGTTTTTTGTTTGTTGTTCGATTTAATCGGCCAGGATGATCACATTGAAATAAATTTAAAGCCAAAACAAAAAGACGAGCTAGCGAGCAATACAATGCTGATCTACTGAGAGCACAGTAGATCAATAATTGTAACTAAGGTAGAAAAACTTTAATAAATGTTTACCGCCTCCCACAACGCCGCTATAACAGGACAAATCACCGCCGACGACAACGACGACGCGAAAACGCAAACTCTGAAAATTTTCCAAGCAAATCAAACAAAATGGAAAATTTAGGATACAAAGAAGGCACCGCCAAACCACGTCGAATATCACGGGCTATCAGTGTTGTCTCTAAGAATGATGCCGAACAGCCATTGTCGGAGAATAACACAACAAGGTGAGTGAGTGAGAAAGGAGAGTTAGTCAGAAAGGTGAGCATGGTGAGCGAGCAAAAGGACGGTTCGACTTTTTTTTAATCTACACTGAAAAATACAAAAAATAGTTGCGCAGCCACACTTTTTGTAAACCATTTTTTTTATCAAAATAATCCTTATAATGAAGTGTTAGTTAGTAATAAAATAAAAAAGTGTTTATGAAAGAGACCTGATTCAATCTTGTTTTTGCTATCTGTCAATGTATTTTTTTGTCTTTGATGTGTAAAAAAAAAGTAAAACCCTAGTCCATATTTGTTTTTTTTTTAAATTTATTAAAACCTCTTCACAAACCTAGTTAACAAAAAAAGAAAAAATTGCAAAACCAAAAAAACTCAAATAAAATCTAAATATAAGTGCGGGCTGATAAGTAATCGGCATAAGCCAGAAAACACAACTTTTTTCGACAAAATTCAATTTATATCTCAACAAAGTCTTCTTTTAGATTAATACACTTCAACCATATTCCAATTTTTCGATACCCTCCGAATAATACGATTTCTGAAAGCCGTCAAAATAGGCCTATGAGTTCCTAATTTGACCCAAATCTCTTACTACGGATCCATTTCTGCAGGTTTGGAAATAGACAATAGTTGGTGGCGGGCAAGTCTGGAGAATAAGGTTGTGGTGGTTGCGGGGTTGTGTGCCGGTACATTGTCTTGGTGAAAAAGCCCTTTTTTTAGCTTTTGCTTCAAATCGGCGTCGAATCGAACCAACAGCTCAGCTCTATGTGAATGATGCATCCCAAAAACCCGGGATCCTTGTTGGCCAACAGACCAACCTTGGTCTTTTTATACTTCGACTCGCCAGGAGCAGTGTACTGTTTGTCTCTGGGGTGTTGTGATGGATCCATGTATCGTCGACGGTTGCGAAACATCGCAAAAACTCATTTTTGTCGCGTTTAACATCGCCATACATTCCTTTGAAGTTGTCAAACAGTCGTGCTTATTGTTAAAAGAAAGCAAACGCGGCACCCATCTGGCAACGAGCTTCCTCAGTGATGCAATATATTCTCCAAACGTTCACGTGAAATACCCACAGCCTGAGCAATCTCTCGTACCTTCACTCGTCTATCGTCATCGACCATTTCTGGTCTGTTGACCTCTTTTGGACGGCCTGGACGCTCATCCAGGCCAATCGTGAAAAGAATCAAAAATACAGCCTACAACGCTAATTTATAATGACATTTCAGTTGTCAGCTCTATAGATAAAGCCAATCTGTTTGCTGCGTATTTCGCTCCACGCTTCCAGATTGTGCATTGCTGCCTCCTGCACCTCAGAGTATTGAATACTGTATGGGACAGATATTCATTCTTACTCGTGCAGTTGCCAGAGTTTTAAACGATCTCAACACTCACAAATCTGCTGGGCCAGATGGTATTTCCCCATTAGGTCTGAAAAGGTGTTCTTCCAAGCTGGAATTACCATTGCATAAGCTTTTCCATCTATCCTATTCTTCTGGACTCTTCCCGAAAAGTTGGAAAACAGCCTTTGTCCAGCCCATACCCAAAAAGGAGAGCCATCGTCTCCGTCTTCGTACCGACCCATAACACTTACATCCATTCTTTCCAAAGTCATGGAAACGCTGATCAATTTTCAGCTCAAGAAATATCTTAAAGCCAACGAAATCCTTAGTGACCGGTAGTATGGATTTCGTGGGCAACGTTCTACTGATGATTTGATGGTATATCTCACCGGAACCGGTTTTTGCATCAATTTGGAGAAAGCAAACCTGTTTCATTCGATATTTCTAAGGCATTTGACAGAGTTAGGCATCAAGCTCTTTTGCCGAAAATGTGTGCTCACGGAGTCGATGATAAACTGCTTTACTGGATTAGAAGCTTTTTTTTGGAACTCTCAATTCAAGTTGTTTTGAACGGTTTCAAGTCTAAAGTACATCACTTAAATGCTGGCGTTCCCCAGGGCTCTGTTTTGTCCCCGCAACTCTTTCTAATTTTTATTAATGATTTGTTATCTGTGACTTCTAATCCAATTCACTCTTTCGCTGATGACAGCACCCTCAGCTTTTCATATAAGTTTGAGGTACGTCCTTCCACTTCTCATGTGGAACTCAAACATCTACGTATGTTAAATTGCGAAATTTTTAGGTTTTCTATGCCGGTGCAAGACAAATTTTAACTCCCTCTGATCTTGCTACTATCTATAAGGCTTTTTTTCGCTCTAAACTTGGGTACAATTGTCATATCTGGTCTGATGCACCTAAAACTATATTGCATCAGCGATAAAACTTATCGGTGACGAAAACATTGCGAAATCAATAGAGCGCAGGAACGTTTCCTGCTTGTCACTGTTTTATCGCTTCTTCCACCAGCGGTGCTCAAGAGACATAGCCAACTGCATGCCACGCCTCCTTGAATTCAACCGCAATAATCGTGGCGCCCGAAATGTTCATCAGTTTACCCCCAAGTCCATCTATGGACGTACAGTTAAGTTCAGGGATTCGTTCTTCAACCGTAAAACACGTATGTGGAATGCTCTGCCAAGCTCTGTCCTTCCACATCACTATGATACACAGGCATTCAAAACACAAGCTCATAGACATGTCATTTTTTCTCCTCCTTTTCCTTAACGCCTACGCTGTGCCAAGCATATAGCCGAGCATTATAAGGGTGCGAACCCTTAAGCATGCGCGAATTATAAAAAAATTACGCAGATAGTAGAAAACTTGGTATTCACATTAATTAGAATCTGGAATCAAATATATAGGGTAGGATTCTATATAAGTTTCGATTCCATAGTTGTCAGGGTCGCTGCGGTGAATAGTGTTGTAGGACACCCCTAGGGTGATGGGATCGATAGGTGAGGGGTTGGGCTGACCGATATTAGTGTCGATTCTATGCTGTCAAATGTTACACACCTGCAACGCTGGGAACCTTTAGTTCTTTAATAAAGCTTTGATAGCGACCTGTGCCCCCGGTACATCCCGCCCAGCAGAGCTTTCACCAGGGGAAATCTGCGAAACCAATTCCACAAAACATGACCTTGCCCCCGATTATCTCTTGGGTAGAATGCCGACTGTTAAGTTTTTATATTGTGATATTATACGTGCCATTATAGGGACAGCTGTAAATGGTTAAGCGGTAAGGCGGCACTACAGGACTGTGATCAGCCTGGAATAGTTTCTATCCTAGTTTCTATCTTAGCTGAGTCTGGGCAAACTTTTGGTTTAGGAGCCAGTTCCGTTCAGGGTTTTACCTACGTAGTGGCTAATGGTTTACTACCCAAATGCGGGTAGAGCGCCAGCAGTGGACCATCAGAGGCGTAACTGATATTACTGGTGCGATGATGTGCTCTCTGTGGACTTGCATATCTCAACCGGTTGTCGTGAACCAAGGATCGGCAAGGACTTTAGTTAGGTCCTGCTCTAACCATTGAGTTATTACTGGCACATCTGTCTAAGATGATCTGTCTAAGATGATTGTCGTATAACTAATCCGCGTCCGAAGAAGACCGTGGAACTATGCCCTTTGTGGGCGGCGTTCACGTTAATACTAAGACATTTCATATTACTGTTAAGTGCGCTTTGTATTTGGATCAGCTCTCAAGTTACCTTATTTAAATATTCGATTTCGCGCTCCACTATCTTAATAAAGGTACCAATGTTAGATCTCCTCGCAGACGTGGCCACCATGTGCTTAGTTTTGCTCTAATTTATGTGCAGACTCAGATTTCGAGCCGCCCGCCCAATCTAGGTCAAACCTTCTTAGACAGCTCTTGGGTTTCTTTTGTAGATTGGATTGTTTCTCTAAAATACCTGGTTGAAGTCAGTACATCCCTATGTCAGAACCCTTTATAGATGTTGAATGGCCTTGATACTGATCCGGATATCTTTACTTGACATATAACATATTGGTCATGATCAACCTACATTTTCGTGTCAGTTTATTTGGGATGCCAAATTTTCTCATATCTTATCTTATCTTATATCGTTCTATTCTTATCTCTGGCTATGTCCATTAAATGTACACAAAACACCTATTACAACAACACCTGTACTCCACTATAATTCCCTTAGGCGGTAGCTGTATCTCTTTGCAAGAACTTTTTGAACTTGAATTCTAAGCAACTGAACTACTTCGGCCAAACGCCTCTATTTATACTCATTGAATAGTTTCCAGAAACGTCCAATCTTAGAGAAAGAAATATAGAGAATAGCCAAAAATTGTGGCCTTATTCCCTTATTTACAACCATCTCATATGTAACGAGTTATCTTCTAAAAATAAACTACATGTGCAATCATGTACTTACACAAAAACACGGCAAACCGTAAAAACTGGTTTGACTACATTTTTGATTATATTTAAAATAATCTAATTAATCTTACAGCCTCAAAGTTTGCTTTTGTAAGTGCTTAATTCTAATTCAGTGCCTATTTATTTTGTACGAGTATGTACATTGCGATTTATATTGGGATTCGAATTCTATTATCTGGGCTACCAACTACTTTTCGTAACAATACGATAGAGGGGATTTTTAAATAAAGGATGCTGAATTGTTTCTGCCCCTATATAGGTATTTGAAGGTGTTAGATTCTTCTAGGGTCTTTCTGTTGCATGCTGGTTGCAAGTTAATAATCCAGATTGGTTCTACGTTATCATTCCGACGAGAAGTGTTTTCATCCGATCTCTCGGAAAAATTGCTCGCTTTCAAAGTCTGCCAGTTGCGAAGTCTGGAGACTAAATAAATTGCGGCTTTTAAGTCTATGAATAAATCTGTTTGTTTTGGGCAATCCAATTTAACGCCCCTTTTACTATACTACAATATCCCTTATAAAGTTCTCCCCTATGACACGAATTCTTATAACGCGAAGAAAAAAAGTGCGACTAGTTTTCAGATTTGTCGTCTGTCTAGAAATGTTTCTCATAAAATTGCATAATTTCAAAATTTTCTTTTTCTACCATCATTGACAGGTTTAAATCCATCCCCCCCAACCTTATGGTACGATGGCGCAATAATCCCGACGCAATGCTAGAAGCCCAATACCCATCGACTGGAGAATTCGAGTACATGGAATGTGGACCATCGCCACCAGCTGAAAGTGCTCCAAGTATGTACGACAGTTTCGAAGAGCCAACATCTGAGCTGAGCGTTCAGATTTGTAACGACACGTTACGCATCAGTTTGATAGATCAAATGAAATCGGCGGCAGGACGTGTCCGCTTCCTTGAGGATATCGAACAGGGCAATGTAATTGCCGAAAATACAAAGACACACTTTGAATCAGCGTCGAAAATCGAGAAAAATTTGAGCTATTTGTGGGCGGCGTTTTTAAAGCGATGGGATTTACTCGACGGACTCCTCGCCGTCGGAGCTGAATTGAATTTCTGCGATCAAAATGGAATTTCCGCACTACACTTGGGTTCGTTTAGTGGTTGTTTGTCAACGTTGAGCTTTCTCGTCGACAAAGGAATGAATGTCAATCTACAGCCAAAATGCTATACACCGTTACATTGTGCTGCTTTTGGAAATGCCGTCGAGGCTGCAAAAATGCTTATCAATAATGGTGCGATCATCACGATCGATACGAACAAACCAAATTGCGAGGAATCTCTGCTACACTGTTCGGTGCGATCGAATTCCTTAGAATGTGTGCTGCTTTTTATAGCCGAAGGAGCGGATGTGAACTCTTTGAAACCGAACGGTACCAATCCGATTCATTTGGCCGCCGATTTGGGTAATGCACAGTGTCTGGAAGCGCTGCTTAATGCACCAGGCGCCGATCCAAATGTACGCATTTGCATACGCGAAAAGGAGTCAACTGCATTGCATCTGGCAGCCGATGAGGGTAATGTGGAATGCGTTGATCTGTTGTTGGCAAAAGGCGCCGATGCTAAGTTGAAAAATCATCGTGGATTCACTGCGCTACACCTGGCAGCGAGAACGTCCAGCTTGGAATGTGTAGAATCGTTGTTGCGCAATGGCAACGCAGATCCAAACGCAGAAGATTTTGACCATCGAACACCGTTGCACGCGGCAATAGGAAAGTCAGAGAACGCTTTCGATATTCTGGAAACGCTAATCTCATGGGGTGCGAATGTCAATCACAAGGACATTTATGGATTCACTGCACTGCATTTGGCAGCGTTGGATGGTCTGGCGCAGTGTGTCGAAATGTTGATCTTCCATGGAGCAGATGTAACAACAAAATCGAAAAAAGGCACCTCCGCTCTGAATGTGATTACGCGAAAAACTCCAGCATCGGTTGCAATGATACGCCAGAAACTCGATGCGGCAATAACACTGCACCATTCGCAAGATCCGGTCAATCGAGAGGTTGAATTGGAGCTAGACTTTCGACAGTTGCTGCAGCACTGTCATCCGCGCGAGATCAGCTATCTGAATACATTTGTGGACGAAGGCCAAAAGGAAATCCTCGAACATCCACTGTGCTCGTCCTTCCTCTATATCAAATGGGGCAAAATCCGCAAATACTACATTGGCCGGCTAATATTTTGTTTTACATTTGTTCTCTTTCTCACACTGTACGTGCTGACTGCACTGGCGCATAACTGCTACAATGGCAGCAAAGATGACAACACAACCATCCAAGCCCAGGAACTCTGCCAGAAGCAATCGATTCTCGGCGACATGCTACGCAATAATCCGTTTGTCATGGAAATGCAATGGTGGGTGCTGGTAGCCATTACAATTGTGGAGATATTTCGCAAACTCTACGGTATAACGGGGTATTCATCTTTTAAACATTATGTGATGCAAGTTGAGAACATCATGGAATGGTTTGTTATAACGAGCGTCTTTGTCATTTCGTACATTTACACCAAGCAGACGTACACCTTTCAAAATCACATTGGAGCGTTTGCGGTGCTGCTCGGCTGGACGAACCTTATGCTTATGATTGGTCAGCTACCGGTATTCGACGTGTATGTGGCAATGTATACGCGTGTACAGGGGGAATTTGCCAAACTCTTTATGGCCTACTCGTGCATGCTGATTGGATTCACCATAAGTTTTTGCGTGATATTCCCTTCGTCGTCGTCATTTGCAAATCCTTTTATGGGATTCATATCAGTTTTGGTGATGATGATTGGCGAACAGGATCTCTCGTTGTTGATCAACGATCCCGATGGCAAAGATCCGCCATTCCTGCTGGAGGTTAGTGCACAAATAACATTCGTTCTGTTCCTGCTATTTGTCACAATTATTTTGATGAATTTACTCGTCGGTATTGCTGTGCACGATATTCAGGGATTAAAGAAAACCGCTGGACTTTCGAAATTAGTGCGACAAACGAAACTTATCTCGTACATTGAGTCGGCCCTATTCAACGGCTATTTACCAACATGGTTGCGCAATTTGCTGCACTACACGGCGCTGGTATCACCGCAAGCGTATCGTGTTGTCCTCTGTGTGAAACCGTTAAATCCCAGTGAGAAACGCCTACCGCGCGATATTCTCATGAAGGCGTACGAAATTGGTAAAATGCGCAAACATTGTGGCAATACAATTTCAGCGAAAAACTCCGCAGCCACATATCTATCATACAAGAACAAATACAATAACAACAAAAGCCAAACATACTCAGATGATGGCCTCGAAACGTGCAGTTTCACAACAATAACGACCAAAATCGACGACAATGCCGAACGCATTGAATTCCTAACACAAGAGATTCAGGAAATGAAGCAGGCACTCATTACACAGCAAGCACAGGCAAGCAAAGTCATCGATAAGCTACTAATAGTGATTTCCAATCAACAAAAGAATAATTTAAGGAAATGATTTGAAGAGCGATATAGAGTATTATTGCAATTAGACGCTGTGGGCTGGGACAAGCACAGGCTTGAGATTGAGAATAGACAATAACAACTATAGTAGTATAAGGTAATATAGTGTGTAATTATTGTTATAATTATTATATTAACAAAAAAAATATAGGGCGACATAGTTTATGTGAATTGATTTGATTCGAGTGTAGTAGGTCGATAGTTGAAATGTATGCTGTTTTGTTTATTTGTAAAAAATTATGAAAAACCTTTTTTTACACAACTTATATCACAATTAATACATCGAGCTTCGCATGTCAAATTGTCAAAATAACGGATATCACCAATTAAGAAATACATACATGAGTCACTCTAGGGGTTAGTGCGTTGAACTTCTGAGCAGGAGCTTTGAGGTTTGAATCCCAGAAACACCAAACAACTTTTTCACGGTCCCATCTCTCGCAAATATCTAATGTCTAATTGCCACGGAAAGCTTCTCAATTCGCCTTTTGGATACGGCATTTAATTGTAGGTCCCTTCCATTTGTTTTTCCAACGAATTCCTCCGTTTCCAGTTGATAGCTACGCGAAGTACATCGCTAATCACCAACAAAAAAAAATCGGCGATAGAATGCAACCTTGTCGTACCCCAGCTAGGATTTTGAATTCCTCTGACAGCTTTCCTCTATGCAGCATCACATGACATTTAGAGCCATCATAGGTATCTTTAATAATAGCTATTAGTTTATCGGGTATGCCTCTCCTGCGAAAGGCAAGCCAGATAAACTGTCTGTTGACACTGTCAAACGCCTTCTCGAAATCGATGTACAGCAGGTGCAGTGATGACCGGAATTCAACGCACTGCTCAATAATGGTCCGCCGGGTGTTGATGTGGTCGACACATGTGCGTTGCGGAAACCGCCATGTTCGGCATCGAGTTTATCTTCTAGATGTTCCTTAATTCGCTCAAGTACTACTTTGGCTATTTCCTTTGCAACTGCAGGAAGAACGCATATGCCTCTCTAGTTTTCACACTCCATAAGACTACCTTTTTTAGGGAGCTGGACAATCATTCCCTTCTTTCACTCGTCTGGGAAACTTTCTGTCTCCCAAGCTCTCTCTACAAGAGGGTATAAAAGCTCTGCTGATGTCGTTTGAGCGGTTTTGCGGGTATACCATCTAGTCCTACCGACTTGTTGCACTGTAGTGCGTTCGTTGATCGCGGTAGCGATCTATCTTTACTGCGAGTTGAGGTGCGAATACGGGAAATTGTTACTTCCGGCAGCTCCGTTTGATTTGGGTGCATATCGTTAGTGAATGCACGGTTAAGGACCGTAGAAAAATGCTCCTTCCATTGCTTGAGCTGATCCTTATCTTAAACGACTACGGCACCATCTAGGCCTTTCACCGGATGTTGGCTAGAGCAGTGACCATCTGTCAGCTCTTTGATGATTCTGTAAACGGTTCTGCTATCGCACCTGCTCGCTGCTTCCTCTGCTTCTAAGGCCAGGTTGTTAATATCATTACGTTTGTCAGTTTTAAGTAGCTTACGCTCTTCAATCCGCCTCCAGGTATCCTCGGTAAGCAACGTGCTGTACCTTGTTGTTGGCGTGATGAGGGGATCTTTAGCCGGTCGATGTTATACCTAGGCATTCGGATGATATTGCGGAGTCTTTGAACTGATGAAGTACGAAACAAGACAGTAGCAACCATAAGGTGATGATCCCTGACTTTGTGGCAGGTCTTATGCTCAAACATGGTGCCTCCCATGACAAGGTGGTTGGTGTTGCAGAAATCAACAAATCTTTCACCATTGTCATTTCGTTCGACGAGACGCGAGACTCACGTTCCAGTTGAAGAAATCTGGCAATTTGAGGTCCTTCACTCCCTGAGTCAAGGAGCGTCCTCACATTCCAGAAATCAATATTAGTCCGGGTACAAAAGCCAAAAGTCGTCATTATTCGATCATTACTTATCCGAGGCGTTGTGTCGGTTTCAGTAGCGGACATTTTTCGGTACCGCAGGTGCTAACCCACGTTACGTAGACTAGAAACGCTAGACCGTTCGCACTTGCAATTTAAGCCTACATATATAAGGATTTAAACATATAGTTGCCCGGGGACCATCACTAGGAGGTAAAGAAAGCACTACATCACGAACTTGATTGTTGCGCTTCTGGCTCATCCCAAGTTTTGAGCAGTCAGTAGTTTCCCGATCGATCGCAATGCAGATGTCCTCTTTGCTCTTTGCATATGTAAATTTTACATTTTCATTGCGATACGAAAAACAGGGACAAATGCTTATGCAGGCAAAAGTTCATTATAGCCATTTGTTGCAATTTGGAAAACATACATGTCAGCATTTCGTTTAATTTTGACATTAACTCATGCACGCAAGTCTATTATAATCGACCCTTAAGTTATTTTCTTCTAAGTTAATGATAATGACCGCTTGCTTATTTTATCATTGTCGTTCTCTCATTCTACTTTGATGAAATAATCGACTTAATGGATATGAAAAAAATCAAATTTCCGTACGGAATGTATCACTTCATTGGCACTTTGATCTCATAAGTTAAGGAATATTTGACTAAACCGAGAAAAATCACATTATGGACTACGATTTGCATGTGTCCTATCCTATTATAGTCGGCTCTTTATGTATTAATAGGGTCCCGCTCAATAATAAAGCAGTCAATACGCTGTCAGAGGTGTTTATTGAAAAGCTAACAAGCCATATATCCACAGGAGGAAATCCATTTCAATTTCTTTCATCAAACCTATTACAACATCAGGTGCTTTTAATATAAACTCACAAACTTTTTACAAAAAAAATCTACCAACTATCGACCCACAAATTCGAACTTAAATTGATTTTTTTAATTTGTTCTATTTAATAAAAAAAATAACCCAAAAACCTATTACCATTAAAGTAGGCGTATAAGTTAAAATAACAATCCACCCTAAAATGATGTGAACTGCATTGCGGTTATTACCTTCACAACCTGTGCGTTAACCCAAATAAGGCGTTACGTCAATGTTTTTTCTTTATGAATGTAGCCCGATTATTTTCTTATTTTTTGTTTTTTTTTTGTTTTGCATCCAACTTTTCTTCTAACTGCCTCGTAAGCATTGGAAAAGCTCTGTCTCAGTGCGTTATGTATTACGGTAGTCTCCATACAAGGTCGAGACCATTTTGACCGATAAAAGAGGCATCAACGCATCAATTTAGGGTGGACTCTATGTAAGCAGCAACAGGTTATTATAGTAAATCTAAAGTAGATCATGTTCAGTATTCCTTTATAGTTTTTAAGAAACAACAAGTTGTTATGACCATTTACAAAAACGAAATGTTAAATATACATAAATACATACACTATAATACATATTACTATTGATAAGAATTTGCTATATATACATAGATACAATTGTATACTATAAAATAATGTCTCTTTCCAATTGTACAAATCATACCAGAAACCATACCCACGATTTAGGTGTCAACTTGCCAGGTTTATATGGTTTTCGTGCCAGACGATTTGAAAATGTAACGAAAATCCGCATAAACTAGAAATCCCATTCATTTGCAATCGTCGTTATGTGTGATATCTTAGGAGCGATTTTGGTAGCAAAATGAGGATGAGGTGCGTACAATGTTATTGTTGTATTACAAAATTGTCGCTGCGAGCGAATCGGTTCTCTTTTCTCATACGGGAGACTGACTAGTCACATGCTATTGCCAAGTGACGTGAGTGTCAAAAAAGATAAATGCAATGCATGCGTTAATAACCATACTAAACACACAATTTACTGCTGCTATTAACTTGCTGTAATTTTTGTCTCATGCCTTATTTTGCGACCAAAATCGACCCTCTGTCGTTAACTGAAGTATGCAACAAGTATAAAATTTTGTCGCACACTCAAACTCTTGCACACTCACATACTTGAACTAGTTCAAGTCCCTTTTCACGTTTTATTTTTGCCAAACTAGTTACGGAACTGATTTATTGAAAACCAGTTTGCGGAACTAGTTTATCGCAATTAACGAGTTCACTACAGCTGATTTTGACACTTGGCTACAAATTTTGATTTGTTTGGGCATCGGCAGCGTGTACACTTGCACTTGCACCCACTGGCTTGGAAAATTAAAATATACAATTTAATTAATAAAACAAGAAGTTGCTATATTGAATATTTTTTGTTATTTGATTTACTACAAAATTGTCGCTGCGAGCGAATCGGTTCTCTTTCCTCATACGGGAGACTGACTAGTCACATGCTATTGCCAAGTGACGTGAGTGTCAAAAAAGATAAATGCAATGCATGCGTTAATAACCATACTAAACACACAATTTACTGCTGCTATTAACTTGCTGTAATTTTTGCCTCATGCCTTATTTTGCGACCAAAATCGACCCTCTGTCGTTAACTGAAGTATGCAACAAGTATAAAATTTTGTCGCACTCTCAAACTCTTGCACACTCACATACTTGAACTAGTTCAAGTCCCTTTTCACGTTTTATTTTTGCCAAACTAGTTACGGAACTGATTTATTGAAAACCAGTTTGCGGAACTAGTTTATCGCAATTAACGAGTTCACTACAGCTGATTTTGACACTTGGCTACAAATTTTGATTTGTTTGGGCATCGGCAGCGTGTACACTTGCACTTGCACCCACTGGCTTGGAAAATTAAAATATACAATTTAATTAATTAAACAAGAAGTTGCTATATTGAATATTTTTTGTTATTTGATATACATAACTTATAAAAATGAATGGTCATATATTTTATACATGTTAGTATAAAATTTGAAAAGTAATTTTTTGAATAAAAGCGCTTAATCGAGAATAGTATTGAGTATGTCACCCTCAACAGTTGTCTAATGAAATACAAACGATAAAATTGTTAAAGTTAGCCAGTCTGTCAAGGGTATAACTAACATAGGCTGATCGAAATCGAAAAAAATTCTCACAGAAAATTATTTTGCTTGCTCTCCTCGCGATCTTGTTGACAAAACAAAACCATAACCGTCGATTGCGTACGCGTAGCAAAGTTAGTTTCGGTTACAAAACTATACAAATGGCACACCAACAGAGAGAAATCTTAACTCAACTCAGCAAATGGAAAGAGACATTACAGATAAGCATATTGTGAGAGTTTTAAGGTTAATATTCTAAACACATATGGATGTGTAAAATGAAAATGTATTTTTCTTTACTATTTCCTACGAAGTAAGGCAGATAAGAACAATTAGAGGAACTAAATATTTAACTAATTATTATTTGTGGCATTAATGTGGCTGTGTGAACCTTGAAACCAAAAATAAAAGTCTTACCTTGATACCTAAAGAACCAAAAAAACAAGTTTATTCGTTTTTATGCTGGTTTTGCTGGCAGTAGGGGCGCATACGCGTACTAATACAGCGAAAAAATACGATCGGCTGTATTTGTGAGCAAAAATAAACGAACACATATTTCGAAACTAACTGGTGGCAGGGTTGCCGTTAAACAAAAATTCTGTGGACCAAATTAAAAACAAAATTGGACCAAAAATAGACCACTCCTGAAATATACAGTGTGTATACGTTTAGGTGGCAAATTCTTAAGGGGTGATTCCTTGGCTAATTTCGTAAAAAAAAATCGTATGGGAGGGTGTACGTAGCGTTTTAAACAACAACGAAGGCTTATTTTGAGGGCATCAAAAAATTGGACAAACGTTGGATGAAGTGTATCGAGCTAAAAGGAGACTATGTTGAAAAAAAAAAAAAGGTTTTTATGCCGAAAAGTGTGATCCTTATTTCATTTTTCAGGGACTTATTTACCCACTCTCGTATTAAAAGATATTATGCATAGTATTTTGAAAAAATTTCACAAACATCAAATGATTTGTGGGTTTTATGGAGAAAAAGAAAAAAGCAAAGGGGTTTTTTTTTTAAAGTTCTTAGAAAAGTTTATGGAATATTGGAACAGCTTTGCCATACACCTAAATAGCTTAGGATCACCATTCGACGGAGCAAAAATTTATTTTATAGATTTATTTTTTAGGTTTAGAGCGATCTCAAAAATAAAACTTTACGTTTTTTTTCTCAACTGGAACAAATCCTAAAAGTCTTAATTTTTTTAGAAAAGACTGTACGATTGGAGACACAGAACAGTATCTGGTTTTTAAATTCTCTATATTTACTTCACTTGCCCGTGTGTTTGTGGGTTTGTGGATTTGTGTGTCATGGAATCTTGCGATCAATTTTTGACCCACTTCCCAAAGTCCTATTTTATTGAAATTTTGCACAAATGCATATCTCCGATGACAACACTTTCTATTAAAATTTGAGGACCCTCGGGCCACGGGGTCGGTGGGCTCCCCTACAAATATTTTACAAAATTTTACTCGATTTTCTTCAAATTTTATACACTTGTGTATCTCTGATATACAACACTTTTTGTAAAAAATTTGGAGACCCCGGGCCCGGGTTCGTGGGGCCCCATAACTTTTTTTAAAAAAATTAACCCGATTTTCTTTAAATTTTATATACGTATGTATCTCCGATGAAAAACACTTTTTATAAAAAAATTTGGAGACCCCGGGCCCCAGGGTCATTGGGCCCCAAATTTTTTTTTAAAAAACTTAACCCGATTTTTTAAAATTTTATATACGTGTGTATCTCCGATGGGCAACACTTTTTGCAAAAATTTTGGTGACAAGGTTTGGAGAGTCATGGGGCCCCAACAAATTTTTTAGAAAACTTAACCCGATTTTTTTAAAATTTTATATACGTGTGTATCTCCGATGGACAAAATTTTTTGTACAGTTTTTGGAGTGAGGCCCTGTGGTCCGAGGGGTGCCCATATAATTTTTTTTTTCTTATTTATTTGCAAATATCGATAGCATAAAACTTCTCAAATTTTAAAAAATATTTGTTTCTTTGTTTAATTATTAATCTCTTTTAAATAAATAACAAACGACTGAAAAACGCCGACTGCATAGTAATAGATATTACATCAATTATAAGGAATAATATTTTTAGTGGTGCCGGATAGGTATAGATTTTGTCATTGCGCATGATTCGGCTTAGAAAATACCAATTTAAACTTGAAGTGATGCGAAAGTTATCTCATCACATAAAGCGATGCGACTATGGGAATAGGGGGACTGCAAATTTAGAAGTGATAGCGAGTAAAATGGACTTATTTAAATGTAAGTAGAGGTATGTATTTGTGTATTTACTCGTATAACATATATTATGTGTATTAATTTTTTTATAGAAAAAATATTAGATAGATCAAACAATTTGAACAATTAGTGGTTTTTATGGAGAAATTTCTGAGCTAGCAAAGGTTTTTTCCATAGTTCTAAGAAACGTTTATGGAATCGTGAAAACACGTTTGCCATCCAGCTAAATAACTTAGGACCACCATTACGAGACGGAGCGGAAATTAGTTTAATTTCTATGTTCTTATGAAAAACTAGTACCCGGCGTTGCCCGTGGCCTCGTGACCCACCTATCGACCCGATTGGACGCCCAAGAAAAGAAAACACATGTATTTAAGACAAATGGGAAATTATTAATTTTACTAATTCATCTTAACGCCAGCGGATAAACAATGTTTTTTGTTTTTTTATTTGAAGTAAAAAAGTAAAAATTTTTCGTTGTGTGGTGCCAGAAGCAAGCGTAAAAGCGCAAAAATTAACGGTCGTGAAAAGAGCAAAATTACGAAGTAGAACCTACACAACATAACATAAGAAAAAGAAGACGAAACCTACATTTTTCATCCTAGCGCCACCTATCGGGAAAAATTTTGCCAAAGACTTGCCAAATCGGTCCATAAATAAGAAAAAAAGCAACCCCATCGTTTTAAAAAAAGGGGAATCGAACGCTAAAATTGTTTGTTTACCTTGTTTTGTTGCATATGTGTTATTCTTGTGTTAGTATAAAGAGGGGTAAATCTCCCAAAATATATAGATCTCTATTCGCTCTACGGTAGAGTCGTTTTGAAGGGAAAACGAACAACTTGACAGCCAAAAAAAACTTAGGGTCAGAGTTTGTACGAAAAAAAAATTAACATTAACATCTACAAATTTTTTAACCGAAATGTTGTTTCAAATCAAGTGGTTAAAAAGTTAAAAATTTGACGTTTTGAAAATAATGCTTGATTTACATGAGAGAGAAAATGAGCAGGACGGCTATTATATAGAAATTGTGGTTAGCAAGACGAGAGAAGTCGTCTATTTTCACGGTTACCATAATGCTATAGATAATATTTCACCTGCAGATATAAATATAAAGGCTGTGTTCTTTTTTGATGTCGGAGTACTCGGAGAGATAATTTAACTTTCAGAATTCAGATCTGTTTTTTTTTCATTCTCCGAGAAATATTTTTTCTCCGAAGTTTTTTTTATGTTCCGATATTTCTCGGATATGATTTTTTTGCTTTGAAAAAATATACAAAACATTTTAAACAGCTGTAATTGTTTGCTTTTTTAAACCTGAGAGCATTTAGGTAAAAAATAAACCTTTTCTCTGATACTAAAAAAACAGATAATTTTTTTGATCTGACAGACCTGATCAGAGAAAAAATTATCGGATTTATCGGATATTTCGTATTTCTCAGATTTCTCCGATATCAAAAATAACTATAACATCCTCGTAGTGTCAATCTCTTTTGGCTAACCACAATTTCAATTTAACTGTAGTCAAATTTTTTCACGCACAGCTCAAATGGAAATCAAGCATATAAATTGTTTGCTGTACTCCATTGTATTTTTAAGTCTTACAATGTAGTCTTGAGATGTTTTTTACAATTTAAATAACGGGAAATTTGACATAAATTGAAAACAGGTGTTATCAGGTCATGAGATTTACTCGATAATCATTGGAATAGGCCGCATCTCAAAAAAATTAAAAGGGCTGTTATTTTTTAATTATTATTTATTGCCCAGTTAACGAAGTTTTTGTGCAGAATTTTACGGATTATAAATTTTCCTTTTAAAAAACGTGCAACGTAAACGCAACACAAACGTGAAATGGCCGCACTAAGCTAATTTTCCTTAATAAAAGAGGGAAATTTCATTTATTCACTGAAAATAGAGAAATTATAGAGTTTACGTGGGTAACAAAAGTAGTAAACGTTTTTTTACATCATATTTTGTACCAATAACACAAGAAAATTTGAAAATGTAAAAATGCATTTGTGAGAAGTTTTTTTAGAGGTTGAAATGAAATTATGGAATACAGCAAATAATCACTGTCAATAGTTGTGTTCAACCAGCTGCACTGGACTACTCTAGGCAGAAAAGTGTAACTTTTTTGTGTTCATTGAGAAAATATCTGCACTGACTTACACTTATTAGCGTTAATTGAGCTGAACTAGTGTACTCTAGTTCTGAATATTCTGCACAAAAGATAGGTGAAAACTGTCATCATCAGCTGATTCTTTATTCGATTATATTTTTGTGATTTGTGATTTAAATTTTGAAATTATGCGTAGAATAGAGCTAGAGTTCCATGAATAAAGATGAAGAGGAGGAAGAGGATTTTGTGCTAAACATACCAACAACGTCGTTCCAGGCACTGGGAACGTATTTCGTCCCATTACAATCGATTTCAGCGCAGGCATTAGAAAAAGCAGTTTGGCTGGAAAACGATGTAAAACTTCTGATCTCCATATTCAAGGAAGCTTACCCCGATTTAGGCAAAAAAAAATGTGGGAGTATGTCACCGACAAAATGATTTCGCACGGCAAAAGTTTTTCACCGTGTCAAGTGGAAAATAAATGGAAAAGCCTTGAAAGAGCTTATAACATAAAAATTAAAAAAAAAACAAACAAACAAGAAACGATAGGATAATTATTCCTTCCAAAACATGTTTTAATTTTTGTTATTTGTTTTCTTCTTTTTAACATCTGACGTATAAAGTTTTTGCCTGAACTTGCTCTGACAGTTTTCATGAACCTGCACTGCTCTACACTACTCTACACTGGCATTTTTGTGGTTGAACACAACTAATGCTACCTTTGACATAACGACGCGATTTTGTAGAAAGAAGAAGAAATTTAACTGGTCGCAGAGCTTTAACTTTTTATGCTGTATTTTTAACCATTTGGAAGACAGTTTGAATAAATAACAGAAATCTTGTAATTTTCCGCGGAGAGCGGTAGGGATAGGGAGTCATTATCTGTTGCTTCGTCATATGCTTGTTTTGATTGCATCATCCCAAAGGAAGTAAAGTAAAGGAAATAAAAGAGAAAGAGAGAAAGAAATTGACAATTTCAAGAAAGCAGCTAGTTCCAGATAATCAAAAATTATGGGAGTGTTTTTTTATGTCGGAGTAATAAGTGAGATAATTTTCAAAAATCAGATAAGTGTTTTTTTTTTATTCTCCAAGATAAAATTCATTTCTCTGGGTCGTTTTTTAACGCTCCGATAATGTTATGATCTTTACTCAAAAAAATATACGGATTTTTTTTGACACTTTCAATTTAGGTGGAAAATATTAATTTAACAAATCTTTTCTATTTATTTAGATCAATGTTACTTTAAAATTGAAACATTAAATTCGCCGGTTTGGATGTATGGGAACAATTTTCGCAGCAAAATTTATTACTTTTTCTTCTAGATCTTTATCGCAGTCAGCATCCCTGGAACTTTCGTATATCTAACGTTCTAGTATACTAACTAGTACTAGTAAGGCACTAGTATACTAACTACATTATTTTTACTTTCTTTTACATAGTAAATGAAATTAAAATTTTCGAACTTGGGATTTTTGCCGATTTATTAAAATTAAAATATTAAAATTCCATCAGAACTTCTTTTCAAGAGTTAGAGGAAAAAATTAAATTTTTTAATGTCAGTTTGTTTAACTCCGCCCGTTGACATGCAAACTCCAAAATGACCATGCAATTTAACTAAGACTACTTATTAGTTAGTTTAAACCTACCTGTTCTCTACACTGCAAAATATCAAAATATGTAATATCTTGTCCATTAATGAGGATTTTTCCTGTTCCGGGAAGGCGAAGAGTGACATCTCCACGTGCTTTCTTACGCAGACATTCTGTAAAACGATAATCGAAACGAATGATAAGTAAAAGTAAAGAACTCCCAAATTAAACTCACCATAAGTAGTTATAAACTGTCTACCGTTTTCATCAATTTGTGGTTTGGGAATTTCCGTTTGTTTACTTTGATCAAGTAAAGCTTTCATAAATTTATCAATAAATTCCTTGCGCTTATACGAATATGGCAACTGCACCAAACGGTCCATGGCATTTGTGAAGTTCATATATTCAATATCAGCGATTTTCTCAACTAATTGATTTTCAAGTTGTTCCTTAGGTAGCCATTGATAACCAGTTAAATCACTAAAGTATAGTGAAAAAAAATCAATTTTTAGTTTAATGGTACCAAAAATATGTACTTTTATTGTATAACATGCATTTTCTGATTAGTATCCGGTTTGGTACCCTTTCTTATCATTCGCTCTTCCAAGTCGTTGAGTTTGTTCATTTCCTCGACAATGTCCTGTACGATATTTTATTGAATAGAATTAGAGAACGATCCTATTATACTTACAAAAAGCAACTTAAAAAAATTAGGCTTTCCTGTATAGAACATGCTATGAAATGGTCTACCCGTCTCATCAAATTCTGCAGCCTTACGAACGGGAAAAACTTCTTCAGGTTTTTTCATTGCAGGTCGAGCAAGCTTATCGAAAATTCCCGAGGGAAAAAGGTATGCAATTGCATTCTATTGGATAAAGTACAATTGGATTTTTTGTTGCACTAAGCTATGCCCAGCAACTTACATCAACATCATCTTGGGTAAATGTCTCTGGATCTTCGCCCATCATGTTAGCCAAATGCCGCTTACCAACTTCGTACTCCAACTGTTGTTCTTTCATGAATTCGTCGTGTTCCTGAGCGCGCTGCAGATAGGCTTTCATGGCTTTGCTTACTTTGTGTTTCTTGATGGCGAGTGGAGATGCATTTACAGTCACCTCCGTACTGTAGCAGGGTGACTGATTGATTAAAAAAAGGATTTCATATCTCTCATTTAGTACGCAATTAACAACCGATCGAGGTTATGAGCCTTTTCGAAATTTTTCAAAAAAAAATTGTTGCCAAGATGACACTTACCACATAAGGAACAGCAACACAGTTGATTTTATTTACATTTAAAAGAAAGTTTCTATTATTTTTAAGTATATTTAAAAGTGCAAAACTTCGGGCTGCCATCGTAATGACGAGTTTCTTTGGTTTTTATTTTTATAAGTATTAAATATATTTTGACGTACCAAACACTTTGAATTTTTTTAGGTATGTTCCCCTACATTTTGTATTAAAGCCGCGTTCGATTAGACTGAATTAACAAATTAGTAGATATATCGGAAAAACAATAGTGTATTGTAGTGCACGAAACTAGGTAACGGAAGTAAGTAAAAGGTCTTCTGCATGGTATATGTACAAAAATGCGTGAACCCCTTGACCAGTGACCAGAACGCAATTTTTGTACAAGATTCGTTCTCTATAGTTACAATACTCCAATGAAAGAAAACAACAAAAATAGCTGTATTTTATTTGAATTCGAATTTGGAATTACAACAACAATTGCACTGTCGAATTCCTTCTTTGGAATTTGTAAACCTGCTGTCTGGCTGGTTTGGCTGGTTTTGACATTCGAATTCGTATTCGGATTCCAAATAAAATACAGCTAATGGCCCGTATTCCAGGAATTTAAATTTTTATGTTATTTTCTTATGTTTTAATTTTTAAAAAGGAGGTAACATAAATATAGTTTTTATTTTTTATGCAATTTTGTGTAATTTACACTAATTAAATTTTAGAAAAAGTTACACGCCAACCCAAAACAACGCGCGAGCAATACGATATATATGTATCATTTCTTTAGAATCATTCAGAGTTCTGGATAATTAATTAATTCCCGTAATCTGCAACCCAAATTATAACAATTTTCATATTCTGAATTTGCTGACGACAGATAAACCTCATCCATGATATCTATTATATTATTTTCGGGGTTTAATTCGTCTTCGGGTAAATCACTGTCCTCTGAGACTTCATCTGCATCCATTTCCTCGCCAGAATCGAATAATCCAAACATAAATACATCACAAACACTGTATATATAATTTTACATGCAGCCGTTTGGTGGTAATGTAACGTACGATGCCGTAGTAGGCATCGGAATTCGGAACCTCGATTTTACGAGACCAAAACATTTCTCGACAATGTTGCTCGCCCTTATAAATTTCTCGTTGTATCGAAATTCCCTGCTTCCACTTACCGGAATATTGAAAGGAACAAGCAACCAAGGTTCCAAAGGAAATCCGGAATCACCTAATAGAATATTTGTTTGGTTAGAAATATTTGAGAAATTATCCACAAAATATTTCCGTAGTTGCGATGTCATCAAGTTTGCGGAGTCGTGTACCGAACCTGGAAACCGCGCATTTGCATAATTAATACGCATTTTTGAATCGCAACAAGCAAATACATTTATACTGTTGAATCCTTTTCTGTTGCGAAATAAATTCCCACGAAAAAATTCGTCATCCTCAGGTGGTGCAATTATTGCAAAGTGGCGTCCATCAATCGCGTCAAGCACTCCGCCCATTTCAAATGTTCTTGCAAAGCCCAATTTAGTTCCCACTTGACGAAGAACATCTTGTGGGAACTTTATGACATCATCTAATAAATAAGTACATATTAGAGTTGTGACTTCTTTTATACAACGGGATGTGCTTGGCTACGATACGGCTAGAATATGGCAACTTCCGGCTGCTACCTGATATGACCCATGACCATAGAAATGTAGAGCACACAGTAATTTAATTCTGAAGGGGATTGTTGATTTCCATGACATTAGCTCCAACTTTAGTATTACAAATTCCACTGTTTTCTCATTAAGCCTAAACATACGGATCCTAAGGACCATAAGGATCCCTACAATCCATAAGGATCGCATCTCGGAGCATCCGTAGATTGGCGCGGTGTTGAATTTTTATGATGAAAACTTTATCATTCTAAATAAATCAGGAATGCATTTTTGTACCTGGCACGTCTTTCGTTTCGTTCTCTTGTATATCGTAGAATGTATGGCATTTTCTAATTTTGGCGACTTATTTTAATTATTTGCCTATTTTAAAAAAATGTTACAAAACAATTTGTCCCTATCACAGAATTTGACATATTCGATTCAGTTTTTGTGTATAACATTTCATAAAAGCACCTTATTTATGACTTTTATGTTATATCAAAATAACATAGAAAATAACATTAAATAATAAAATTGAAATTGACCGGAATACCAAAATAGCATTTTTCATTTTATATAACATAATAACATGATAACATGATAAAATGTTGTCGCCGGAATAGGCTTTTCACTTTCCGACTCGCATTTTGCGACCAAAATCGGCCTTCGGGATTCTGACCACTTCCAAAATATGAAGAAACTTTACTCATTATGGCATAAAACCCCTATGCGATGTATAATACAAAATTTACATTTGAGGATTTCGAGACAAAGTGAGCGGGCCGACTATAGTTAAATTGAAGTTGTGGTTATCCAGAAGAGATTGACACTACACGAATGATATAGTTATTTTATGTAACATGGGAAATGTAATCTATATCATTATGGTAACATTGAAAAATATACTACGTCCTGCTAATTTTTTCTCGCACGCCACAAATGTAAATAAAGCGTAATGCAAAATTTTACATTTAAGACGTGCGAGACAAAGTGAGTGGGCTGACTATAGTTAAATTGAAGTTGTGCTTAGCCAGAAGATTTAAAATTTACATTTGAAATGTGTGTTTTTTTTTCGTTTTCTTTACAATGTAGTCATTCAGGTAGTTAACAAGATAGTTACATAAAAAAATGACTACGTAGTTTTTGACGTGGTTTATTGCGTTATAACTGCTTAACAACTATGGTTAGACCATTAATTATGAGCTGTGTCCAACGTAAATGTGGCTTTCGTTTAATAGAATAAATTACACTGATTGCAAAAATACTTCACTAATCTTCCCAAAAACTATGCAATAGTTTTATTCGTTTTATTTTGAAAATTACACTAACTGCAGTTGCAGAGTAAAAATTTTTACCGTAGGTTTGTTGTTTGTTTGTTTGTCCTTCCTACATACATCAAGAAAAAACTGTCATTGTGCTGTAATTTTGACTTTTGATTTCTGATTAGTTTTAATTTTTCATTGAGTTTATTTTAATAACTTTACACAAAAATATTATTTTTTAAACATATTCAATTAGTTATACAACTTTAAAATAAAAACTTTTGTCATATTGGAATTTTTGCACTTTTTCTATCAAAAGAAAGCCACATAACTAATTTACTTGTGAATGTTGTATTTTGGCATAAGGCATTTTGACAGTTTCTACCAGACAACAATTTTGTGGTTTTATGCTTTACCGTACTTTTTTGTGTGCTTGGTCTCTCTGAAATATTTTATGTCAATTTTCTCTTATACTTATTTTTACTACAAAAAGTACGGGAACATACCTTATATATAGACTAGAAATAGTCAAGCGTAATTATTGCTATGTGGAAAAGAGAAGGGCTCAAAAAATACAGGGCCGGTATTTAGAATTTTATTTCGTATTGAAATGTAGTTTGCTGCTTTATATAAAACCAAATTTTAAATTTAATTTTTTTAGTTGTAAATATTTATTTTTCGAGAAAATATTTTGTTGTACTTTTTTGTGTGCTTGGTCTCTCTGAGAAATTTTATGTCAATTTTCTCTTATACTAATTTTTACTACAAAAAGTACGGGAACATACCTTATATAGTTTTGTGTTACTAAATCAAAAACTTACCCATCAAAATAAATTGTACTAAATTTTATGCCACTTTTGTTTGAGCATTTTTCCACTAAAGACTTTATTTTTCACTAATATTTTAATTTAATTTAAAATCTAAATTAATTTAAAGAAAAACCAACCATGGACATTTTCATATACCTGTCCTGTTCCAAGTGATTCCACATGAAACAGAAGATTTTATATGGGAAACACAATTATTTCTGGTCTATATCTTTAAATTTAAAGTCTTTGAACATTCCGAACTATCTGTCAGCTCAGCAATAAAACAAATAAACAAATAAAAGAAAATGAGGACAATCAAACCTACCTCGGCAGATTTAGTCAAAAACTGTCGTTTTTTATAAAATTCTGGCGCAGATTGTTTTTTTTTTTGCTGTTAAGTTATTTGAATTTGGCACGTGGCGCAATAAGTCATTCGATTTCTGTTCTCAGAAAGCACTGACTTTTCCGTATTTATCCATTTTTCTAGCAATAAAAATATATAGTAAATAGTATATACTTTGAAGAAACAGTTTTGTGAAATGGAAGAAGAAAACAAAAAACAGAAAATTACGTTTCAAATTCTTGCATTATTCAACCCCCCCACCCCTTTCCCATTGAACAACCATTGAAAACCGCCATCTTGTTTGGAATGTAGAAAATTTACATTGTCGGTTACAAAACTTTTTATGAATAAATACTATTTTTAGTTGATGCCTTTATAGATTAAATAATAAAAAATACTAAAATATAACAATAAATACTATTTTTTGGTGGTGCCATTAAAATTTAAAACACAACCAACTTCTCAATGCATAGCCATATATGAAAATATGAACTAAAAATTACACTAAAATCTATATACAATGTAATGTACAACAAAAAATTTAGTCTTTCATTAGCCGAGAAATTGTAATTTAATTTTTGTCTAATGAAATAGAAAATAATTATTTTTGGAATTAAATTTTTTCCCAAAAAGGATAAATATGGCAACATTAAGCTTATATTTTATTTTATATCATAAGTAAATATATGTAGTAATTTGTTTTCTTCTTTCTAAAGATAGCCCAACTTCTTCTTACATTCCATGGCGCGCCGGTTACATGCTTGGTTGTAGAAGAGAGGTAGATACGGGTTCAAATCTCACGTCCGTTTTTTTTATTTTTTTTTTATTTTTCCAGTATCTTAAGGGGTTTCGTTTAATGCAATTACACACGGGCCACCTAGTCTATATATAATAAAAAAAACTAATGGAAATGAGTGTAGCATATCTTTCTAAAAAGTGTACGATGATTATAGAGTTGCATATATGCATTAACTACCCTTAACATTTCCATCAGCCTCCTGGATGCCATTATACGATTCCGATTACATTTGGGAGATGATTATCAGAATGTAAATTTTAGTTGTCAATGAAAATATTACTATATACGTACACATAAACAAAAGCAAGTACAGTGATATTAAACCAGAAGCATTTGTGTGTAGATTGTCATACTTAATGGATTCCAACAATAGTTTGAGGATGGGTATATTCTAGTAATTCCGAACAAAAAACACGATTTCTAAAAAAAATTATGTCTGTATCTATGTAACATATGTCTTCGAGTTAATAAACACTGGCGATTAATGTCAAGAACAAGTACAATTACTATTTAAGTTATTTTACACGTCTCCAAAATTGAAAAGTCAATTTTTTTAAATCAACATAAGTTAATAGTTGCAAAATAGTTTAAATCAACATAAGTTAATAGTTGCATAGCCATATATGAAAATATGAACTAAAAATTACACTAAAATCTATATACAATGTAATGTACAACAAAAAATTTAGTCTTTCATTAGCCGAGAAATTGTAATTTAATTTTTGTCTAATGAAATAGAAAATAATTATTTTTGGAATTAAATTTTTTCCCAAAAAGGATAAATATGGCAACATTAAGCTTATATTTTATTTTATATCATAAGTAAATATATGTAGTAATTTGTTTTCTTCTTTCTAAAGATAGCCCAACTTTTTCTTACATTCCATGGCGCGCCGGTTACATGCTTGGTTGTAGAAGAGAGGTAGATACGGGTTCAAATCTCACGTCCGTTTTTTTTATTTTTTTTTTATTTTTCCAGTATCTTAAGGGGTTTCGTTTAATGCAATTACACACGGGCCACCTAGTCTATATATAATAAAAAAAACTAATGGAAATGAGTGTAGCATATCTTTCTAAAAAGTGTACGATGATTATAGAGTTGCATATATGCATTAACTACCCTTAACATTTCCATCAGCCTCCTGGATGCCATTATACGATTCCGATTACATTTGGGAGATGATTATCAGAATGTAAATTTTAGTTGTCAATGAAAATATTACTATATACGTACACATAAACAAAAGCAAGTACAGTGATATTAAACCAGAAGCATTTGTGTGTAGATTGTCATACTTAATGGATTCCAACAATAGTTTGAGGATGGGTATATTCTAGTAATTCCGAACAAAAAACACGATTTCTAAAAAAAATTATGTCTGTATCTATGTAACATATGTCTTCGAGTTAATAAACACTGGCGATTAATGTCAAGAACAAGTACAATTACTATTTAAGTTATTTTACACGTCTCCAAAATTGACAAGTCAATTTTTTTAAATCAACATAAGTTAATAGTTGCTGTCACAGTGTTGCACGTAGCGCTGTTTTTTGAAAATATTGCCAATTTCATGCGGATTTTCAAGATTCATTGACGAATATCATAATTCTGTAACAATAGGTTTTGAAAGAGCTTTTAAACCATTTTGAAAGAAATTAAATCCGATTAACCGCACAAACGGAGCATGGTTGATATTTCGCTACACAATCATAAATTAATTATAGATATACACCTGTATTAACCACTTCGCCAACAGCACTGTGCATATTTACAATAAAATTGAACACAGAAGTACAAACATACGTTTTATTATTACATTTTATTTTCAATGTACAATAATGATAATAGGAAGAAAAAATTTACAAAAAAATGTGGAACGCTTCACGATTTTGCGTGTCATCCTTGCGCAGGGGCCATGCTAATCTTCTCTGTATCGTTCCAATTTTAGTATATGTTCTGCCGAAGCAAGAACAATTACTGGCATCAGAAAATTGTATATACAATGCGACCTTCTGAAAAAAAATATGGGAATTATATAAAGTAGTAAAATTTAAAACAAAAAAACCCCAAATATAACGAAAAGTAATGACACAAACCAATTTTAAGAAGTACAGAGAGGTCAGATTTATTCGTTTTTACCTAAAAACTGTTGGCTTATACCTCAAAGTAGGATAAATTTTAGCTTTATTGCTTTGGCAAAGCCAGCTTGGCTTACAACAACAATTGCTATATTACTTTGGCAAAGCCGGCTTGGCTTTACCGCCTTACGGTAAGAACCATAGCCGAATAAATAAATCAAAAATTTTTTAGGACTAAACTAAAGCCATTTTATAGTTGTGGTGCTCACCGTAAGGCGGTAAAACCAAAAGCTGTTGCTTTGAGAATTAAAGAAAAACCAGCTTAGCTTTACCAAAGCAATACAGCTTTTATCACGCACCTTTTGTTTTCACATATGCGTCGCTTACACTACACGACACAGCGTTTAAATCTGGTCCCACGTGATAGTTATTCCATATTTGGTCAGCAATGTATTTCCATAACTTTTTTTATTCGAAATTTTTTTTAGTAGATCTATCTCATCAAACAAATCGCCGTAAAGCTCCAACAAATAATTACAATATCATCTACGAGAAAGACAAATGAACTTATCAAAATAATAATGTAAACATTACCTGAAGCTGAAGTGTTCCAGTTCTCTACCGTACTTGCACGTACTTATCGATGGAGTACAATGGACTTTCGCAACATTTGAACACTAGACAACATTCGCCATTTACTGAAGAGTCGGCAGAACTGCGGCCAATGTCGCAATCGCAACATACGTCTGTTGGGTTAACGTAAACCGCTTGAATGGTTGCTGCAGTTGGTACGAGAATATGGGTATAAGCAAAATATTTAAAATAATTTAGAAAATATATGTAATATAAAGACATTAACATACATTGATTATTACCACCTTGTTGCAGCTGCGCTCCACAAGCTGTAGCGACAGTTACAGTTGCAGCAGCATCCCCAGAGATATTCTGAGATTAGTCGCAGCCGCGTCTGATGGCTAATGGTACGTATTATTATTCTTGCGTATTAGGTGTAACTGTAGTCCAGTGTTGGTCACCTATCTAGTGGTCGCTGGCGATATGACTGTTGCTGTTGATGATGAGCTCAGAAGATATGAAAAAACAGTTCACCGGCGAAAGAAAGCAGCCTGGGAGAAGAATCTCGTTCGTGAACTAGAACAGTACAGAGAGCGAGGACCGTACCAGGCGCGGAAGTTCTACCAAAGAGTCCGCGTTATGACCCAATATACACCGCGTTTCACATACTGCAAAGACAAAGAGGGTAATCTGATCGCCGATCTCAGAGGCATCTGAGAGCGATGGGAAGAGCACTTTCATAAGTTGCTTAATGGCCAGCTAACTGAGAAATTGGAGGCTCCACCAATGACCGAAGACCACACTATGCTGCCGCCACCAAGTATAGACGAAGTTAGCAGAGCGATAAGCCGGCTAAAAAATAATAAGGCCCCGGGATCTGATGGTATCCCAGCGGAGCTAATAAAAACAGGAGGCCCCGCAATACACCAAGCAATTCATGAACTAATAGTGCAAGGGAGGAAAAGCGATGCCAGAAGACTGGCGAAGAGGCATCCTCTGCCCCATAATAAGAAAGGAGATATCACAACCTGCAGCAATTATCGTGGTATAACGTTGTTGAGTACGGCGTATAGGATTTTCTCCTCTATCCTTCAAGACAGGATAGCCCCATACTCTATAGGGATCATTGGTCCATACAAGTGTGGCTTCATCCCAGGCAAATCAACAACTGATCAGATTTACACCCTTAGGCAGGTGATGGAAAAATGTCTAGAATTTGAAAACTCATCTTTTTATAGACTTTAAAGCCGCCTATGATAGCATATCCAGAGTAGAACTTTATAAAGCCATGAGGGAATTCGGCATCACAAATAAACTGACAAGACTATGTAGGTTGACCATGACCAATGTTTTAAGCCAAGTAAAAATATCCGGATCACTATCAAGCCCATTCAACATCTATAACGGGCTCCCACAAGGGGATGGACTGGCCTGCGTCCTCTTCTACCTGGCGTTGGAGAAAGTGATTCGAGACTCTGACGTAACGGCGAGAGGAGCAATCCTCTATTAGTACATTCAGATACTGGCTTACGCAGACGATATTGACATCGCTGGTGGGAACTGAAGAGCTGTACAGGAAGCTTTAATCCCGATCGAGCAGGCGGCACGAAATCTGGGGCTGCACAAAAAAGAGAGCAAAACAAAGTACATGGTGGCCACGTCTGCGAGCAGAAGATCCAACATTCGTCCCTTAATTCAAATAGTGGAGCGCGAATTTGAAGTAGTGCAATCCTTTAACTATCTCGGGTCAACTATAGCAGCCGATATAGCATGGAACCAGAAATACGCCTACCGGTGACGCACTGTAAAATGCTCTGCGCTCAATTCATTTATGTCCAGATAGGAGTTTTTCCTTTTAAAAAACGATGGCGATTTTCACACCCCCCCAAAACATATTTTTTTAGGTTTTGTATGGGGTAAGCATAATATGGTATCGGTCAGCATATGGTATGGGGTAACCATTTTTAGATAATGTTGCATATAAACGCAATATAAACTGTTCGCGATTCCGCTAGAATTGAGCCACGCCCTTAAGAATAGCATGGCTGTGTAGACCTAATTATCACCTTTTATTTGATACCAATATTTTGCCCCACCCACTTTTAAGCACGCCCCTTTTTACACTTTTATAGAAAAGTCTGTTTTTTGCTCTCACTCCGTCGAGGGGGGTTCTATTGGCCCCATTTTTTTAAATGGAAGGTATTTTTATTACCTTTCGTATGATACCAATTAACCCCCACACCTCTTTATAAATACTTAGAAAAATGCATTTTTCAAAAAAAAACTCAAAACTTTGGATGCCCCTCCCACCTAAAGGGGGCACATTTGTGGGAGGTTGTAGGTGGGAGGGGGCGGTGGGAGAGGGGTGGGTTAAAAATACCGTTGCCGAGCATACCGTTGAAACGCCGAGGATCCTGCTCGGCAAGTCCTTTGTGGTAGGATTTATGGAACACGACAGCGAGGCCGGCCAACCCTACGCTGGAAGGAGGGCGTAGACCAGGACGCTCAGAGTTAAGGGATGCAAAATTAGATGACATCAGCTCAAAATCGGGACCGTTGGAGAGATTTTTTTGCGGGAGGCCGGGGCCGGACACCGATTGTACAGCCAAATATGATGATGTTGATGAACTCATGCTTTAATTCAATATTGAAATATTTACTTCATTCACTTTTAAATTAATTTTTGATAACCAATGTTCTTAAATCATCGAAGTCACTGAAATTTCAAAAACAAACAGAAATTAGTCTGCTTGCTCTCTCTTAGCTATTTTGCCGACTAAACGAAAAATTAACCGTCTATTACCGACGGGTACGGTTAGCAAAGTTATAAAGTTACGTCAAAAAAATTAGCGTTAGCATTGAAGAAGAAAAGTAAAAAGGTCTGGAAGAAACGGGTGTGGTTGAGAGAATGGCTTAAAAACAGCCCGTAAAAATTTAAATTTTTCTTGTAAATTCTCTAATCGAAGAAAGTGTATAAAATTTGATGAAATTGGGAACTTTTATTTTTAAAATTGTATGGGTGCCCCTGATCCCGGAGCCCGATCACTTCAAAAAGTCACTTCATAAAAAGTGTTGTCCATCGGAGATACATATGCGTATAAAATTTGAAGAAAATTCTAGACCAGAGGAGCCTCAAATTAATAGAAAGTGTTGTCATCGGAAATACACATGAGTGCAAAATTTGTATAAAATCGGTCTTTAGAAAGTGGGTTGAAATTGATCACAAGATCTGCCCAGCCAGTCACGGACTCGCGAAGTTAAGTTAGAGAATTTAAAAACGAAACTAGTTTTCACATGAAATCTTCTGAGCATATGCACCTTTCGTTTGGACAGCGACGAAATAAGAAGCAGACAGCGGTAATGTTTTTTGCCGCTTTGAATCTGCTTTGAATGACTTTTCTCTACATGGCATTTCTCAAATGAGAGTTCTGCCACAGTTCTCTGCTTTGAACTTTCAGGCAAAGCAAATGTTCAGCACTTTTGAACTAGAGCTTCCGTTTGTAGCTTCGTTACGTATCACTATGTTTTTCTTTACGATTGCCAAACGAAACGTTGAAGCCGAAGCTACATTGTGATAGGAAGCATTGAAATCGTATGGCTGAACTCGTAAACGTCAGGCGAAGCCGAAGCTGAAGCGTGTTTGTGTTTCAGGCATTAAAATTTAATTTCGTATTTTTTGTTTTAGATATCTGCGCTCGAGCTCTGATTTTTTCTCAATAAAACGAACTCGAAAGCCGAGAATCTTTTGTTTACATTGTTTATTTGCATGTGGTGTTGTTGCAGTTATTGAAAAAATCTCCCAAAATATCAAGATCTGTTAGAGGGGAAATCCGTACCATAGATTGGTTTGAAATCTGCTCTCGAGCGTTGATTTTCTTTCGAAAAAACGAACAACTTGACAGCCAAAATATCAATCTACGCGGATTTTTTAAAAAAAAAAAACACAAAACAGATTTATGTCGCGTTTTTTACATAAAATCTGGCGCAAATTGATTTTTTGGCTTACAAGTTGTTCGTTTTTACCAAAAAAAAACCAATCTACTGTAGATCGGATTTACCCTTTAACTGATCTTGATATTTTGGGAGATTTTTTCATTAACTGCAACAACACCACATGCAACTAAACAATGTTAACACAATATTCTCGGCTTTCGTGTTCGTTTTTTTCGAAAGAAAATCAACGCTCGAGCGCAGATTTCAAAAACAAAAAAAACACGATATAAGATATTTCCTGCAATTCGAAAGAAGCTGTATTTATTTGCCGAGGAATAAGGAATTACAACTACAATTGCATTGTCAAATTCCTTCTTTGGAATTTGAAAACCTGCTGTTTGGCTGGTTTTGACATTCGAATTCCTTATTCAGATTCCAAAAAAAATACAGCTAGAGTCATTTGGGAAAACGAACAATTTGACAGCCGCAAAACCAATAGGCGCCAGTTTTTTGTTTGTCAATTCGCAATCAAGAATCAACATTTTACATTAAAAACGCGTAGCGCGTCTTCTCGTAGCCAGCAAATTGATTTTTTGTTTGCGTTTTGATTCTGATATCTGATTTGCAAATTGCACTTCATTAGACTTGCATATTGATTTATAAAATACTTTGCAAAAGGAAAAAAACAAAGAAAGGTTTAGATAACTTAATTCCTTGAACAAATAATTGCAAAAATGTATAGATCAAAAAAAGATGTGGACGCTCATGTGCGAACTGCGCTTTCAAAAATCCGCTCGGAAACAGAGGTAATTTAATGTTATTTGTTATTTAATTGTAATAATATACAGTGGTTATAATAATTATTGTGTTGAAAAGTGTCAAGAGCGGCGGAAAGGTCGTAGGTTTTTTTTGTTCAATGGCCGCTTTAGTTGTTAAGCGGTGTGTTATGCCTACCTATATTGAGTTTCCATTGGACATCGTTTAAAGTTAATGGTTTTTTGAAATTATAGATATTATAGAAAAAGAATTAAAATGAATGCAGTCACCTAATTCTCAAATTTGTTCTGTATATACAAAACATGATACGGTTTTGTACAATTTTAAGACAACATAGGCAATTTTTATTATAAATTATGTAATAAGAAGACTCGAGAGTTAAGGGCCAGCCCATAGAACCCGTTGCATTCGATGCGGCGACTTATGCAACTAACAGATCGATTAAATACACGCGTTCTTATGGTGGCATAGTATATGAGTTAAGCGGCGCAAAAAGTTGACCAACTTTCAACTGTTCTCTCCGGCATATCCTTTGTCAGTTCTCTCACAGCAGTTTGAAGTTTATATTGGCATTTATTTTTGTTTGCCCGTACGGCGACAAGTATTTGCGTTACATACGTTCCGCGTTTCTGAAGCGGAGGGCTCCGTATCCTCCGTATTCTCAGTAACCCGAACACGATTCCTCAAGGAAGAATCAGGGGACAAAATTATGTTGGATTCTCACTCTCCTCGCTATGTCGGTTCACTTTGATAAGTTTTTATTGCTGAGCTGACAGATTGCTGAGAGTATTGTTCGACTGAATCCATTCTCTTCTGTGAAAAAAAAGAGAAAATCTCTTCTGAGCTGGGGGCTGAGCCCTTAACAAATTCATTTCCTCTAAAAGCTTGGTGTACTTAACACACACAGCTTTATTAAATGGATCTCTCAGTGTTGTCACTCCTCCACTCTCAATGTCATAGTCATTTAAGTTTTTATTAAAAATATCCACTGTTTTTTGGGACTATATGCGAAATATAATAGGAATCATCCTTTGATCCCGAAAAGTCCAAAAGATTTCCCCCTTTTTAACAATAAGGAAAACAATAAATAATTACTGAGGTTGAAAGGATCGCACCATGTATTTATGTTAATAGAAGTTGATCTATCCAAGTAAACATTCAATTACCATTATTTTAGAAAAAGTCATGTTTATTGTTTTCCACAGAGAAATCTTCGCAGCCTGACCATTGCTAAACTCTACTACAAGATCAACGAGTACTCAACAGCAGAGCAATATGTTTCGGCATATCTTAGCGTAAAAGATGATAACGACCAAGCTCACAAATTACTGGGACAATGCTTTCAACGTATGAAGAAACCGGACAGAGCGCTTATATCATTTCAGCGGTCACTGCAGCTTAATCGTCATCAACCTGATGTTCTAGTCGAAGTTTGTCAGCTTTTGCTCGAGGATAAGTCTCTTAATACGAATAAAGCAAAACATTGGTGTGATTTGGCAGAAGCCGAGAAAATACAACATGAAGCTGTGTTTTCTTTGCGTTTTAAACTCATGCAAAAGTTGAATAATAGGGAATCGAATAAATTTATTAACGGAAGCGGGCACAACAACAGTAGCAGCTATGAAGATGCCGAAGGTGATTTCTACAGTGATACATCACCGGCTATTAAACTCAATAGATCACGACGCGAATCTATAGGTCCTAAAAATGGGCAGCTCGATCATATTTTAAACTCTATGGCAACGACAATGACTTCTTTTAAAGATGAAATTTGCGGTACAATTAATCAGGAAGTACTATCGCTGAAAAAGGATATATTACATTTAAAGGAGAAATTGGCGAGCATCGAAGAGACAATGAAAAAGGAGACAATTGTCACACCAAATCCACCAAGCCGCGATGATGCTTCAAATGTTTTGGATGATTTCTTAGAGGTCGATCTACATAACCAAGGATATTCTTCCCAGCAGCAGCAGCAACATAATTATCTTTCGTCGAATTTGTATTCACAGCAAATACCACTTCAACAACATCAACAACAACAGCATCATCAGTACCAACAGCAACCACAACAACGCATACAAGCCCCGAACACAATGCAAATACAGAGAACAGTTAATGCTGCTGCCGCAGCACTTGCTACCCCCACATCATACCATAGTCCACTTTATAATCCGAATTATTCAATGAATTACTATTCTCCGCAGTTCATGATGACACCGCAACAAGTTACAGGAGCTGCTCTCGGCAACCAGATTGGTAAACATTGGAGGACATAATTTCATATATAACAGATTTAAAATATCATTTTATTTCAGGTCAACACAATCCGTACATGGATCCAGGTCATGTTATGACGTCATTGCTGCCACCCACAACACCAATGCTGCCGCCGTCGTCCGCAACTGATCATAAAAATATGTTTGGATTAATAATGCAGCAAACTCTGCAGCATCCACCACAACAGTTATTGCCATCCCTTGAACCTTCTGCACTTATATCTACTGAGCCGACAAACGTTCCATTGCAACAACACACACCAGTAGGTCCGGTATTATTCAATAAATCATTGAATAATATGCCCGTTGAAAAGGAGGCACCGGTCAATGTTGTAATCACAAACTCGGACCCATTACCTATCAATAGTAGAGCCCTGCAAACGCAACCGCCCGTGCTAAGTGTGACAATCCCATCACATCACATTAAGCAATGCTCAATATCGGCAACCATCGATAATGTCGTTGCTGGATTTGGCGGCGACTGTGGCGTTCAGTTGCCTTATTCAGCTGCAGCTACAACAATCTCTTCAAGCCAATCAAGCTCGATCTCAAATTGCTTAGTACCTTCCGTCTCAGCCGTTTCTCCATCGACGTTCAGTTTTAAACCACAAATTGCGCAGGCCAAACAAGCCGAAGCTTCATTATCAGCACTTAACAAAACATCGGAAAGCATAACCAGTGAGCACAATAAAAGTGAATCCGAAATCGAATACGACCCTCGACCTGATTTCAAACCAATCATACCGTTACCCGCTGAGATCGAAGTGAAAACTGGCGAAGAAGACGAAGAAGTCATGTTTTGTGCACGATCGAAACTGTTCCGTCACGTCGATAAGGAATGGAAGGAACGTGGCATTGGTGACATAAAAATCCTAAAGAATAAAGCTGGCATTTCAAGGATTCTTATGCGACGTGATCAAACGCACAAAATCTGTGCTAATCACAAGATCACGGATGACATCGTACTAACCAAACCAAAGAAAGAAGAAAAGGGTTACATATGGGTTGCAAATGATTTTGCCGATGAGTTACTGCGTGTGGAAACATTCTTGGTACGTTTTAAAACACCGGAGACGGCTAGAAAATTCCACGATACATTCGAAAATGCCAAGAAGGATGCTGGTTCGATACAAAGATCAACAGCCCAGCTACCAAAAGAACCATCATTTATGAATTTGGCTGCAAATTTTGCCGAGAAGAAGACAAGTACACCGGCGTCGAAGAGTGAGAATCTGCTTCCAAAAACATCGGGTGCCGACCAGAAAAATACAATTGTAACAACGTCTTTATCTGTTCCCAAGACAGCGACAACGACAATAGTTTCTAAATCTATTTTTGTTGGTTTGCAACAACAACCACTTGCTTCCGAAGGAGATTGTGGTTCTAAGGATGTACAACGGACGAATACAAATGCATTACCATTTGCAAATTTCACATTTGATAAAGGTTTTGGAACTGGACTTGGTATTGGCACAAGTACATCAACCGCCTCGTCATTGCAACCATTTGCAAATATTTTCAGCAACCTCGGAAAGACATCAGCTGAACCCTCTCCTATAACACCATTGGGAGCTGGTGGCACAACAGGAGAATCTCCAACAAAGCCAGCCGCCGATCCGCATAACAAATCTGGGGCGTCTGACATCGAAGAAGAATATATACCGACGGCTCAATTCAAGCCAGTGATTCCGTTGCCAAATCTCGTCGAGGTAACCACCGGCGAAGAGAATGAAATTGTTCTATTCGAGCATCGCGCCAAGCTGCTTCGCTTCGATAAGGCTGCCAACGAATGGAAGGAGCGTGGTCTTGGTAATATTAAAATTCTACAAGACAATGCGGACACCAACAAAGTACGCCTCGTTATGCGCCGGGAGATTGTTCACAAACTTTGTTGTAATCAGCGCTTGTACAAGGACACTTCGTTCAAGTACGGGAAGAATTCACAGACTGCGCTGGTGTGGGCCGGTCCTGATTACTCAGAGAACGAAATACAAGTTGAGACACTAACTGTTCGCTTCAAGACAGCCGACATTTGTAAGAGTTTCTATGATGCTGTGTTAAAGGCTCAGGCAAATATGAACAGCGAAGCTAAGAAGGAAAATGCTGAGAAGGCTGAAGAAGCGAGGAATGCTGCGAATTCATTGGAAACAAATAAAGAAACCTCAAAGGGTTTTGGTGATTCATTCAAACCCAAAGCGGGTTCATGGACTTGTGAGGCTTGTTACACTTTGAATTTAGGTGAGCAATTATATTGCGCCGCATGCGAAGGTCCCAAGGATAGCACTGTGCCGAAGAAAGAGCCCGCATCTATATTGACAACAGCGGCAAAGAGTTCATTTTCGTTTGGATTTGGAACCGGCGGAGCAGTCGAACCGTCGGCAATTAAACCATCTGCGTTTAGTTTTGGATTGTCAAAGTCAGCGACATTGACCGAGAATTCTGTAACTACTGCAACTTCTTTAGGAGCAGGATTCACATCGCCAGCGCTTCCAACAGCTGCTCCTGCAACTACCGGTGGCGGCTTTGGAGACCATTTTAAACCGAAAGAGGGCACATGGGAATGCCAAGGCTGTTATTTGAGTAACTCCGGCACAGACATATACTGCAGGGCCTGTAATGCTCCCAAAGATGACACAGTGCCTAAAAAGGAACAGAAGCAACCAAATATTCTCGCTCTATCGAATCCTTCGCAAAAGTTTAGTTTTGGATTTGCCGCGCCACAAGCGGGCGTTAGTGGCACCACAACATCAGAAACAAAAAGCTTTAGTTTCAGCAACAACGCTCAGGAGACAGCTCTGTCAACAAACCCAGTCAATTCTGCCATAAGTGGAGGATTCAATTTTCGAAGTGCAGATACTAGAACTGCACCCTTTGGGAATCAGTCAATCTTTGGAAGCTCCGCAGTTGCCAAAACCAACAACGAAGAAGCTTCAAAGTCATTTTCGTTTACTCCAGCAGCAACAAAAACATCAACAGCAGTCACAGATGCATCAACATCCGCTGTCACAAGCATTTCAAAGCCAAGCTTCTCTTTTTCGATGAATTCAAAGGCCATAGAGCCGCAACAATCGACTGCTGCTGAAGTGCCAACTTCTGCGGAGGTGCCAAAATTTACGTTGGACAAAAAAAATTTCTCATTTGTTCTTAAGCCAAAGAGTCCAGGCGGAAAGTCGAAAAGTCCATTAAAATCGTATGATGGAGATGATGGTGGTGACGACGATGGAGATTATCACGAGGAGGAGGAGAATAACACTTACTTTACGCCTGTAATTCCGTTGCCCGAGAAGGTAAGCATTTTTTTTATTTTGTAATTGGAAGCAAATTAGGTCTGTAATTTTAATTCTATTTTCAAATGCAGGTCGAAGTAAAAACAGGCGAAGAAGGCGAAAATGTTGTCTACCAGCATCGGGCAAAATTGTTTCGGTTCGTTGAAGGTGAATGGAAAGAACGTGGTCTTGGAGATGTAAAAATTCTCCGTCACAAGGAGACTAAGAAACTTCGGGTTGTCATGCGCCGGGAGCAGATATTGAAAATCTGCCTTAATCATGTGCTCACCGAGGAGGTCCAGTACAAGCGCAAGGATGACAAATCATGGCTATTTGTGGTCAATGATTTCAGCGAAGGTGAAGTTGAGTTGCATCAGTTTTCGTTGCGATTCAAGACGAAGGATGTCGCTGATAGTTTCATGGACGCCGTGAAGCAGTCGTTACACGGTGATGATACTGCAATTCAAGCGGCTGAAGACCACGTATCAACACAGCAAAATGCCTCTTCGATTATCATAGATGCTGACAAAGAGCTGGCTGAAAAACTGCAATTGCCGCACGGGTTCTTTGAAACACCACAGTTGAGTTGCCCTGGATGCCGGGGTTGTGATCCGGACGCATTCGATTTCCCAGTGTACAAAGATACAAATGAATTTTTTAAAGCTGATGTACATCCAATACCGTTAGAAATTCCTGAATTGATCACTCCTAAGAAGAATCATTCGTTTTTAAAAGCAAGCGCGCTTTCACCAGCAGCATTCACAACACCCCATGTGGACGCTTCCAAGCCTAAAAATAACATTTTTGGCAGTGGGTTTGGTTTGGCTGCAGAAGTGAATCCGAGTACTGCCCCTAACACGACATTTTCTTTTACCCAAGCTTTAAATAGCACCACAAAGCAGGATGACAAGGTGGAGTCGGGTGGATTTTTATTTGGCAACGCTGGTGGTAGGCCATTATTTGGTGCAACTTCAGATGGTGAGGCACATTTTTTTTATTATTGAGTAGATTTGCATCAAATACGCAAGTTATTATTTTATTGTCGACTTAACTTTTCTTATTTTTAGACAAAAAATCTGTGTTTGGTGGAACATCAATTTTCGGAGGTGGATCTGGACTTTCGTTAAGCACTGCCGATAAAACAAAATCAATTTTCGGTGGAGCCTCTTCGATATTTGGTGGATCCGAAAGCAATGATCAAACGAAACCTATTGGCAGCGAAGGCGCATCGATTTTCAGTGGGAATTCAGCTACATCGTTAAATGCCAACACTACTACGACTACTGCTACTGATGTTGCTTCATCGAATACTAAAACAAAGTCGGTATTTAGTGGAAGTTCATTGTCGAAATCTTTGCAAAACAGCGCCCCACTGTTTGGCTCATCAACTTTTGGTTTTTCATCCAGTACCAAACCACTACTTTTTGGTGGGATCTCAGCGAATAGCTCAAATGACGCTATCAACAGCACCACGTCATCTTCCTTATTAACTGCTGCCTCAAATACGCCTGAAAATCTCTTTGCAATTAAAAAGGAAGACTCAACGAGCTCATTTGCTGGTATGGCTAAACCGAAAACAGAGCCTTTACCTTTCACAGAGTCTGCAGTAAGCGCTGTTGACTTTGCCAGTTTAGCTGCAAAAGCCTCTCATAGTACTCCTGCAGCCGATGCCAAACAAAGCCCAGCGCCAGGCGGATTTATTGGTCTAACTGGCACAAATGCGTTTTCAAATTTCCTCAAGGCGAGCAACAGCAAAAACAACAGCCTAAATACTAGTAAAACCAACGATCCAAATGATATTTCAGTAAAAAGCGAAGAGGGCGTCGATAACGACGAAAACTATGACCCACACTATGAACCAATTATTGCTCTGCCCGATGAAATTATCGTTGCGACCGGCGAAGAGAATGAAACAAAGTTGTTTGGCGAACGAGCAAAACTCTTCCGTTTTGATGACGTCAATAAGGAATGGAAAGAGAGAGGTAAATTTTGTCAATAATCGATTGTTTTTTGTACTAAAAAAAGTTCCGTGTTCACCTTTACATTCTCTTTCCACCCAGGTGTCGGCGAAATAAAAATTTTAAAGCACTCTGAGCATGGAACTTATCGCCTGCTAATGCGACGTGAACAGATTCACAAACTTGTCCTTAATCATGCGGTCGGCGCGGATTTCGTATTCAATCAAATGGGCGGCAATCCAAAAAGTTACGTCTGGGCCGCCATGAATTACGCCGAACAAATTGAGGAGCCTGAACTGGAGAAACTCGCTGTGCGTTTCCGTAGTGTTGAATTGGCACAGAAATTTGAAAAAGAATTACGTCTATGTATCGAAGATGCAAAGAATAATTTGGCCAACGAAAACGTACAGAAAAAAGACTAAAAAGTAAATCCACCTAGAATTAAACACAAAAATAAGAATTAATTAAGAAGCAGAGAGAAGAAAAAATAAATAAATAATAATTCCACATAAACAGACGGTTCGGTTCGACTTGAGTCTGATCTAATTTTTGTTACTTTTTCTGTTCGCCGTTTATGTGTTATTTATTTGTTGTAGTTTGATTTAATTTGATTTAATTTAATACAAAAATCGTTAACATATAATCTATAATCGCTTTGTTGGAATTAGAATATGTACTGCATTATTAACAAAAAAAAACTTAAATCTGCAAAAAATTTCACTTATAAATTTATAATAATAACTTTGCATCCGAATGTGTTTGTTTGTTTGTGGCTGGCTGGCCGATTTAATCCAAAACTTTGCACACATGTGTAACTCCGAGTACAACACTTTCTGTAAACATTTGGTAGTAATCGGGCCGAGGGGCCGGATTTTATTCATAATTTTCACACTTGTGTATTGACGAACGACGAATGACGACGTCTTGAAAAATTTTAGTCTTTTATGGGTTGGTTTCTTCTGATTGCACTTTTCGCAATCTTTTGCATTATTATTTTGGAAAAACTGATTTTTGTGTAAGAAGTCAAGTCGAGCAGATGATTTTTTTCTTTTTTAATTCATACCACGAAACGGTCAATTTCAATGTAAACAACATAAGCCTATTAAATGTTCAGGCACAGATGATTCCCCACACGATGAAAAAGTAGATCTCCATAAGGCTGCTCTCAGATTCATGTTGTTTTGATCAACATAAACCCTTACCAAGTGTCACTCTATTATTGCCACAGTCACATCAAGGTAATTTATGGCTTTGACATTTCAATTATGCAAGCCAAAATCCATAAATAGCAATGATACAAGCTGGCACTGCATCATTCAGTTCTATGTTCACACTCGTAATTCGCGACCAATTGAAAACGGTTCACTGACATCATACGGGAAGCAAAACCACTTACAGGGCAGGGCATTTTTAACCATTAACTGGAAAGTGTGTACTTACATGTCAATACACGTCACTTGACACCTAGTGGAACATCTACCGAGCAAGTGATCGGCAGTGTATTTCAGTTATCAACGAATTGAGATTATTATGTAGTGCATGGATCTATGCTGCGTAAGAGAAAGAATGATTTTGAGAAACAATAATCGGATCGATACTATTCGAGGCTAATGAGTGCACCTAAAGCTATTAAATCAGTTCCCTTTAACTTAAACCCAGAAGTTTAGTTATAAAAGAGGCTGCTGTATAGGAAGAAATCGAAATTAGAACTAAGACCGAAACTAACAAGTCGCAGCAAAGCTAAAGCGGTGGGTTTGTCTAGAGTGGATGTTAATATATATATAAAAAAAAACCCATAAAAATTAAAAATTGTCATGTAAGTTCTATAATAGGAGATACATATGTGTGCAAAGTTTGAACCGGGTTAATTTTGGAAGATTTAATATTAAAGCCCCTTCACTTGAAAATGTTTTTCACAAACTGTTGTCACTAGACATGTGTAAAAAAATTTGTATGGGAGCCCCCGACCATGAGGCATGATCACTTCCAACTTTCAATAGCAAGTGTTGTCATCAGAGATACACATGTATTCAAAATTTCGAGAAAATTTTTACAAAACTTATATGGGCACCTCTCGAGCCTCAGGGCCCGATCACTCCAAAACTGTTAACAAAAGTTTGGTCCATCGGAGATACAAAAGTGTTTAAAATTTGAAGAAAATCGAGTTAATTTTTAAAAAACTTATACAGGCACCCCTCGAGCCTCAGGGCCCGATCACTCCAAAACTGTTAAAAAAAGTTTGGTCCATCGGAGATACACAAGTGTTTAAAATTTGAAGAAAATCGAGTTAATTTTAAAAAAACTTATTTTAGCACCCCTCGAACCTTGGGGCCCGAGCAATCCAAAAAATTTACAAAAAGTGTTGTCCATCGGAGATACACATGTGTATAAACTATGAAGAAATTCGGGCTAATTTTTGAAAAAAAAATTATATGGCCCCACGACCCCGGGGACCGGTGTCTTCAAAATTTCTACAAAAATTGTTCTCCATCGGAGATACATATGTGTATAAAATTTAAAAAAAATCGGGTTAATATTTAAAATTTTTATATGGGCACCACTCGGCCTTAAGGCCCGCGGATCCCAAAATTTTTATAGAAAGTGTCGACTCCGGAAATACACATGTGTGCAAAATTTCAATAAAACTGGGATTTGGGAAGTGGGTTAAAAATTTATCGCAAGATTCCACGACAAACGGACCGACCGACAGACGTGCCACGGGCAAGCGAAGTTAATATAGAGAAATTAAAAATTATGCTTTGTCTGGTCGCGCATAATTTGAAGACCGTTCATCCGATATAGCTGAAACTTTGTGATGTGGTTGGAACGGTTGGCCTGGACGTTTTTAGGGTTTGTGTGATATTGGTGTTGAGGGGTTTGACGCGGTGGTTGGCTTGAACCGAACACCGTGCACTTTTTTTAACATAAACTTATTACCAAGGGACAACTCACTGAATGACTTCAGCCACGGCAAACGAATTAAAACACAGCCTCGTCTTCAATTCCAACGCGCATTCACAATGACATTTCCCAACTGTCGCTGTTAGCTCCACGCTACCAGACAGCACGTTGTCGCTGCATGTACTTTAAAGAATCGAATTCTCTATGGGAAAGATCTACTTTCGCACTCGTAACTAGAGTTTAAATGATCTTAACATTCATAATCTGCTGGGCCTGATGGTATTCTCGCTATAGTTTTGAAAAAGTGTTCTTTAACGTTGGCATTGCCACTGCGCAGGCTTTCCCATTTTTCTTATCCTTCTGGAGTCTTTCCAAGGAAAACACCCTTTGTTCAGCCTGTTCCTTAAAAAGGCGAACCGCCATCTCTTTTCTCGTACCGAGCCATTGTGCTAACATCTATACTATTTAAGGTCATGGAAACGCTGATCAATCGTAAGCTCATGCATTATCTTGAATCAGGTGAGTTCCACTGGGGATTTGATGGTATATCTCACCGAACAGTGGAACCGGTCTTTGCATCAATTTGATGAAAGCAAAGCTGTTGTACTCGATATTTCCAAAGCATTCGACAGAGTTTGGCATCAAGATCTTTTGTCAAAAATGCGTGCTTATGGTGTCGAATATAAACTGCTTCATTGGATTAGAAGCTATCTTCTGGACCGCTCAATTCAAGTTGTTTTGGACGGTTACAAGTCTGAACTTTACCACATAAATGCTGGCGTTCCCCAGGGCTCTGTTCTGTCCCCGACACTCTTTCTCATTTTTATTAACGATCTCTTATCTGTGACTTCTATCTATCCAATTCACTCTTTCGCTGACGACAGCACTCTCAGCTTCTCATATATGTTTGAGGAACGTCCCTCCACCTCTCATGTGGAACTCAAACAACTTCGTATGTTAAGCACGTCAAATTCTGACCTAGACAGCATAATAAAATGGGGAGAAAACAATCGAGTAGAATTTAACGCTTCCAAAACCCAATGCTGTCTCCTTTCGTCTAAGCGAAACCCTAATCCCATGCCATTATCCATGAATGGCACTTGCATCGAGGAAACTTAAAATCTCGCAATTCTCGGTATGTGCGTTAACGACAAGCTTCGTTGGAATGACCACATATTTACCGTCGCCAAAAATGCTGCGAAATGTTTAGGTTTTCTAACCCGGTGCAAGAAATATTTCACTTCCTCTGATCTGGCTACTGTCAACAAGGCTTTTATTCGCCCTTAACTTGAGTACAATTGTCATATTTGGTCTGGTGCACCTAAAACCACCTTGCATCAACTAGATAGAATACAAAACCGTGCGATAAAACTTATCGGTGACAATAACATTGCGAAATCAATAGATTCGCTTGAACACCGCAGGAACGTCTCCTGCTTGTCACTGTTTTATCGCTTCTTCCACCAGCGGTGCTCAAGAGAAATAGCCAACTGCATGCCACCTCTCCTTGAATTCAACCGCAGTACTCGTGGCGCTCTAAATGCACATCAGTTTACCCTTAAGCCCATCTTCGGACGTACAGTTAAATACAGGGATTCGTTCTTCAGCCGTACAGCTCTGTCTTTCCACATCACTACGATCCACAGGCATTCAAGACACAAGACATCATAGACATCTCCTCTCTTCTTCTCCTTTTCCTTAACGCCCACGCTGTGCCAAGCATATAGCCGAACTTAATAAGGGTGCGAGTCCCTTTTTGCGTGCGCAAATTATAAAATAAAAAAATTCAGATTTCCTAAAACACGGTGCAATATGTACTTCACTCCCTCAGACCTGGCTACTATTTACAAGGCGTATATTCGCCCTAAACTTGAATACAACTGGCTGGTCAGGTGCCCCTAAGACCACTTTACATCTACTAGTTATATGAACGAAAAAAAAAGACGGGGCCAGCATTCCGACAATACATAGTTCAGACAAGAACACTAATGAACTAAGGAAACAAGAATTTGATCATTGCGAGTGCAAGGCTAATGTGTAATAGTATTCACAAAGCATCCTGTGCATCTCCTTATTGAGCCACTCGCAACCAAATAGATCACTTATTGATGGCAGGAAGGAAGAAAGATGCCAAATGACTGGAGTAGAGGCATCCGAGCATCAATTATTGTGGTAAAAAATTGTTGCGTACTGCATGTAAGATTTCCTCCTCAGGCAATTCAACCACTCAACAGATTTTTACAAGTAGGCACGATGGTAGGCTCCTTGTCGTTATAAGTAACAAACTAAAAACTACCGCACCTAATCCAGTCGTGTCAGGCATTTCGTTCCCAGTGGGCCAGGGGTTACTCTGCTATCTCGAACGGAGACCGTGGATATCTGCAGCCTTCCTCTTCTAAGTAGACCCTCCAGTACAAAAGGCTCTGGGCTGGAGGCTTATGTTTCTCAGGATCTTATAAGTAGAAACATAATGAAAAAAAAATCAAAGCAATGTAGCGGATCAAGTGGAGCAGATGCTTCACAAAAAACTCTTCGGAAGACCCAGACTTGGTCGGTGGGGCTTAGCGCCTAGACCAACGAGGGGCAACTTGGCAAGGTCTAGCCGAGGCCCAGGGCCAGCAAAGCAGCGGTTCGGTTGGAGCAGAAGCCCTACTCTGACTTACATAGACTTATCGGAGCACCAAACGGACATATGGTGTGAATATGAACCAAATCCAAACATAAACAGAAATTTTCGTAAATGTCTCGACTCCAGCCCCAGCTAACGGGTCGAAAAAAAACTTAAACTTATCGGAGCACCAAACGAACGTATTTTGGAATATGGCTTCGATACGTCCCGTGGTTTAGGCGGGATGAGGTGACATAAAAGCATACAGACAAACAGACAACGGTAATTATGTTATTAGGCGATTACAGCCAAGTTATCTGTTTAAGAGGTCGAGCCTATTTTAAAGTATTTTGTTTTTTTCTATGCATTACACGCTACACGCTTCACATACGGGATATCAAAATTGGTCCCTGACATTGAGCTGCCAACAAAATTTCAGCCCTCCAGGTCATTCGAAATGTGGTTAAAAAGTACTTCAAAAAACGAGACAATGACACACTTCCAACCATCACACGCGTCACGCGACACCTCACACGCGGAATATAAAAAATGCTTGTTTGGACTAACACTCACAAAATTTTAGCTCTCTAGGTCATGTGGAAGGTGGTTAAAAAGGACCTCAAAGTAATGGAAAATACAGACAAAAAGGCGTCAAGTTAAAAAGTTTTTTGTAAGAAAAGGTTACCGCACAATACGGGAAGAGATACTGAGAATAGGTAAGGCTACAGCTACCGTAAGATGGGATAATCTCCCAGGCTTTCAACAGGCAAAGGTAATGATGGGAAGCTATAACCCAAAGAGGTCTCGCTCGATAAGCTCGTAATAAGCTGAAATGTAAGAATCATTACGGGGTTCCTAACAGGATTTTGAAGGCACTTAAAGAATTTAGGAATAGAAGAAAATTGCAGCTGCATGCTTTGTGGAGAAGCGGAGTAGATCCCGTGGATCTCAACGAATGCGGATCAACGATCAGAAAGAGAAGAAGAGCTGCACAGAAACTTTTATCCAGATTGAGCGGTCGGCAGGGAATCTGGGGCTGAACTTAAAAAGAGATTAAAACAAAGTATATAAGATTCAACATTGATCCATTAATGTATACCTTTCTTTCTTTCCTTTACTCCGCGGGGGAGCATAGGGCTTCTACAAACGCCCGCCAACGAACTCGATTTAACGCCTGAGGTTTCAAGAGACGCCACTCGGTCCCCTGGGATGAAACAGTGAAACGCAAATTCAAAGCAGTACAATATGTACTTGTAACTTTCTCGGATCAAGTTTAGCAGCCAATACGCGCAAGTTATATCAACCAACGACGCAGTCGTCGAGTCTATATCAACGCCAATGTAAACAATAATTTGGAGGAAGTAATTAATTTGTCTGCCTCATAAAAATCAACAATGATCCAAACTTGATGTCCGACCCATTAATGTCGAGTCCATAAGACATAAATTACAAAATGCAATATTGATAGAAAACTAACCGGACATTGCTGATCTGGCAAAATCAACAATGAACGGAGCTAGTGTTCGACCCATTAATGTTTATAAATGCAATACTCATTCTCGATCTGGCAAAATCAACAATGAACGGAACTTAATGTTCAACCCAATTATATCAGAACATAATTTATGAAGTAGATTGTTTAAGTATGTATCTATGTATCTCAGCATACTATTTAAGGTCATGGAATCGGTGATCAATCGTAAGCTCATGCAATACCTTGAATCACGTGAAATCCTTAGCGACCGACAGTACGGTTTTCGAAGGCAACGTTCTATAGGTGCTCTGGTGGCATATCTCACTGAAAAGTGGAAACAGTATATTCACAAATTTGGTGAAAGCAAAGTTGTTTCACTCGATATTTCCAAGGCATTTGACAGAGTCTGGCTTCAAGCTCTTTTGTCGAAAAATAATGCCTATGGAATTGATAAGGCGCTGCTTGATTGGACTAGTAACTACCTTTCCGGCCGTCCAATCCAGGTCCTATTAGACGGTTTTAAATCCAATGTTCACCGCATGAACGCCAGTATTCCCCAAGGCTCTGTTGTGTCTTACAAAACTTTCTGATTTTCATTAAAAGATCTATTCGCTAATTCTAAGCTGATTTATTCTTTCGCTAACGACAGCACTATTAGCTATTCATATGAGTTTGCACTTTCTGCTCACCCCTCTTCAATGCAAGTGGAACTCGAAAATTCTGCATAACAAGGTCGGAACTACACAAACGATTAGAATTTAACGCTTCCAAAACTGATGTCTTCTGTCGTCTAAGCGTAATTTAAACCCCCAACCTTTATCAATGAATGCATCTTGCATCAAAGAAACTGAAAAATTTGCAGTACTCGGTATGTGCGTCAAGAACAAGCTTCGTTGGAAGGACACATATTCATCATCGCTATGAATGCTGCGAAATTTTCAGATTTTCTAAAACGGTGCAATATGTACTTCACTCCCTCAGACCTGGCTACTATTTACAAGGCGTATATTCGCCCTATACTTGAATACAACTGGCTGTCCAGGTGCCCCTAAGACCACTTTACATCTACTATATGAACGCAAAAAAAAAGACGGGGCCAGTATTCCGACAACAGATTGACACCCATAGTTCAGACAAGAACACTAATGACAATGGACAACGACCAGGACATAATTTATGAAGTAGATTGTTTAAGTACATATGTATCTCAACATAAGAAATGTATTGTGGAGCAGAGTATAAATTGTGATCTGTTCCACAAAAATATTCAGTTCAACTTTTTACTTTAATCAATAAAGACAAGACATTTGTAGTGGCTTTTATCAAAGCTTTATCCAATATTAAACAAACGCTTTTAATTTTTGTCAAAAGGATTTATTACACTTATATTTCTTATTGTATTCAATATACTAAAAATCTAATTTTTATTATGACTTAATGTTAAACATTAACTCGGCTTAACTTAACTACTCGACTGAGAACAGACAACTTCGTTAGAGAGTTATCAAAATAGGAATGAATGATCGAATCGAATATTGCAAGATAAACGGGAGGTAGCATACTCGAGTGTGTTCGTGTTGAGTGCCATCTCACTCCTTCCTCGTGCTTTTCAATTAGTGCGTTCAACCGGTCACTTATTTTAAAGATAATGTGTACTGTATAGGGTATTGGTGGGGCACATTGATAACATAAATATTGTTATGAGTGTGAACACCATAAATTCTCCCGAGTAGAACGAAAAAACTATGTCTTTCTTGTATATTATTTATACAAATACAAAACTCGCACGGTTGAATAAAGCAAAGAAAGCTTACTCAAATTGGATTGGACCAAATATTTTATAGGACGTAAGGTATTTTTATTACCTTTCATTTGATACCAATTAACATCCATCAAACCACAAAGAAAAATGCATTTTTTTAAAAACGGCTCAAAACTTTAACTCCCCCACTCTCATTAAGGGGGAATTTCCGAGAAACTCCGCCCACATTCCCGGGGGGTGGTTGATAGGCTTGGTGGGGGGGGGAATTAAAAATTCCTTAAAATTCGGTAAAACACATATTTGCCCTTACCCTCAACTTCCGAACGACTAAACTTTTGCTATATTGCTTTGGCAAAGCCAGCTTGGCTTTACTTTAATTCTCAAAGCAACAGCTTTTGGTTTTACCGCCTTACGGTGAGCACCGTAACTATAAAATGGCTTTAGTTTCTTAATCCTGAAAATTTTTTGGATTTATTTTCGGCTTATGCGATTGTTGTTGTAAGCCAAGCTGGCTTTGCCAAAGCAAGATAGCTTTTGTCTCCTACTCTTGTCCTCGTGTGAATCAGAAACTTAAATCACAAAATATCTTACTTTAAAGTTTAATTGTTTAAAGTAAAATCCTACACTTAGATTTTCAATATTTTTTGTTTTAATATTTGATCATTGTTTGTATTTTTTTATTATAATAAAAGTTACCCTGAAAAATGAAATAACGGTCATATAAATTCCCATTTGGAGGTGACTGTTTTTGGAATCACACTTGGGAATTGCTACAATGTATTATATGTATAGTAAAGCCTACAATGTGGCAATAAAAACACTTGAACTTCTCATTAACCTCGCAGCTCTTCAAATTAATTTATTTGCTTCTCCATATTTTTTAACATATAATTTTCAGTTTTAATCCCCACACACGAACTTATGTTTGTAATATGAACAAAACGCACTTGAAGCTAAATTTATTACGGAACAGTAATACTTCACACAAAAAAAAGTATTGCCATATCTTTCACATGAATTAATTAAATATTTTCTAATAAAATTTGAGTTAGGATTACAATTATAATGAAACTAGACAATAATTATTTGTTTTTATTAGTTTTGTGTTTAACTTTCTTTTGGTGTTTGCTGATATACAAAGTTTATTTCCATGCCTGCTTTAAGATTTTTCTAGCAGACAAGTGCTTGACAACAAGCGAACCTGAAGTCAAAGCGACCAGGACGACAGTGATAAGAATGTAGTCAAAGTCCTCCTTAAGAAGATCAAATGTTTTCGATGGGGAAACACGTGTAACGAAAATATCTTGAAAATTAAATGGGAAACATTTATATTTTAATATTATGATGCATGCAAATACCTACCCAATCCAGTAGCAACAACTAAACAGGTACTCTCCAAACCACTTGGTGCAGTGTAGATATTCCTAAGGCGGGCTACTGTTTGATTGTAGTTAATAATGCTCTCGGTGGGCAGTGGTAACTCCGGAATGTATGGGATGACACCATCTTCGCGTGCTTGATTCGGTAAAGTAACTGGACGACGAGGATCTAAAAGGGCCCATGGCATTTCAATAATGGCGCCACTTGAAGTGCCAACTGAAAATGAAAATACAAAAAATAAAACCAATTCCCACATCGTTTATCATCAATCACTAACTTAAAACATGTTTGTTTGTGATTCCTCGTTCTGTAATTGTTTCCTTCATTGTTGTCACAGTTGTTGGAATAATGTACGACTGCCTCTCAATCCATGGCATTGGTGGGGCATTCAAGGAACTCCAAATTGAGCTATTCGATTGGGTTTTACCTTCGTACAGTTCAATTGTAGCTGCAGATAAGAGGGGGGAAACGAAAATAAGGAACTTTTAAAAATTCTTATTGGGATAGGCGCATATCCGGGGGAAACATTACTTATTTCGGTTCGGCGGACTTTGTCATTGTAATAGGAATAGGCGAGCCAATTTTCTGAATGGACAATATTAAGCGGGCCACGAACTTTACGATGTGTCATTGAGAAGATAACCGAACCGGACACAACATCAACCAGATGGACATTCATAACATCTGCAACACAAAAGACAAAAAGGTTATAAGCCGCCTGTAATTTAATTGCATTTATACATTTATGAATGCTGTCGGGAGCTTGAGTGACAACTGCAACTAAATTTGGATTAATGTACTTGTAAAGAACCGAACGATCGCCAAGCACGCGACCTTGCGAATGAACTCGTTCAATGGGATTCTTCATGGCAACAGCAATAATTTTATGTTCACCACTATGGCCAGCAAAGCGAGCATTCCAGATGGGACAGGTTGAAAGTTTCTAAGCGAATTGAAGTGTTTCAATTTAATTGAAATGGTACAACATTAAATTACTTACTCCATTTATTAACTCAACAAATAATCCATTTAGCGTTGCAGCAACCTTGTCAGCTGCGAAGAGGTAAATTCCATTAGCCTAATCGAAAAAGGTGAAAATAAATAAAATAACTCTTTGAAACTTTTTCAACTCATCGCTCTCACCATTTTCTTGGCTGACTCAGGAACAACATGTACGTTATCGCTTGCATCAAGTAGCAAAAGTCCTTTTACAAAATCAGTTTCTGTTTCTGCAAGTAAGGACATTTGTTTAATTTTATAACTGAGGCTGATAAGACCTCCTTCGGTTGGTTTTCCAGTAATTGGATTGAAACGAAAGACTACACCATTCCCAGAATTCTATGAATTGGAGAAATACAATCCATTACTTATTATTTATTATATCAGCAAGGTAGAGAAATATTCACACTCACCCTGTCTTTACCGACAACGGCACACAACGGTTGAAGCGGAAAATGTTTCGATGTACGCTGAACAATCAATCGCATACTCTCATCATTAGAAAAACTTTCAATTGTTGGCATATACTGTATCCAATGGTGTTTGCCACTAATATTGTCAACGCCAAATATTTTGCCACACTTTGTTAGAATGACAAGGATTTTATGCAAACCGAATGAGTCACGGATGAGGCCTGCCTTTTGTGTATCCGTGGGTGGTGACCCAAGTCCAACAACATGCAGGAAAAGGCTTTTAATCTGAAGTACCTGACCGGAAATCCGCCTAGCAAATGCACCAGCAATATCGCCTGTACAAAAAGGGCAAAAAAAAATTTATTTATGGGGTTTTGTTTAAAAAAATAATGGGCGTTGGGATTACAAAAATATAATTGGACCACTAGATTAAAACAATGAAAAATCATAATATATCCTTTACAACTTAAAAGTAGCTTCTCATTATTGCAATAAAAAAACATCACGCCTAAGTATTTCAATTATTTACAGTACCTGCAAATGCAGTAATTTTCTAGTAAACAAATTTGGACCTAATTCTCTTCTATAATTAAATTTTATCAAATTTATTTAGTGACACATTAAAGGCGAATAAAAAAGAGTCCAAACTAAACAAAAACTATTATTATTATGATTGTAATAAACAAAAACTAAAAGCATTCAATAAACAATGACAAAACCTCTGTACAAGCAATAAACAAAGTCCATTTACTTACGTTCGATTCCTGATTCCTCTTTTTGTTTAAAAAAAATTGTAAGGCACAGAAAAAAAAAATAGTTAAGTATTTTAAGTACAATAAGACAATAAGACTAGGTTGACAGACTACAGAAGCAGCAATATCTTACATCGACTGCCCCAGAAGATCTTACCTGGTTTATTCTTCATTTCACTTTCAATTGCACCTTCGACGTCAGCTAGAGGCAGATCGATCAACTCTGTTGCAACCACATTTGCCAAGGCTTCCTCACGGACCCAACGGATTTTGTCTAAAAAAAATATTGACATTTTTACTAGATTGTGAAAACGGAAAATAAGGAAAATGAAAATAAACGGACTCTGTTGCACAGCCAAAATTGATTCATCAGTTGTCGATAAAATGTACATGCATGTCTTGCCATCTTTGGAGCGAGTGGATTTGCAATCAAATGACCGGAGTTGCGGTGCTCCATAGTTGTCGGGGTAAGATAAGCTGTTGGTTAGTTCATCGATTTTTTCGCAGGAATCCGCTGCGAATGCTTGGATTTGAAGAACCTGTTTTTTGGTGCGGAGAGATAGTTTTTTATTTACTTAAAAAGTTATCTAAAACAAAAATATAAAGATCTTACATTATTAGTAACACCAGCTTGCAGTATAATTCGTCTTTGATTATAACTAGTAATAAGGAAACTATCAGAAACTAGATTTTTACAAGCTTCAATGTCCTCGCTGACGCTGATTAAAGTTTTGTCCACAACAAGTAATCCTTCTTGACCCTTAATATATTAAAACAGCATTAACTAAATATACATATTTCTTGATGTCTTTAGAAACTGGAAACTTAATTTACCTTTAAAGCCTTTGGCTTTGAATTAGGAATAGTCGCCAACTGTATCCGTTTGACTTGTGGTAGTGTAGCCGTCAAGTCTAAACTAATTAGTTGACTTCCTTCCAAGCAAACATAATACATGCCTGTTTGCAAACAACTTTCTAACCCTATCCATGGCGCTGTAATTTTCGCAGTTGCTCCTGTCGATTGTCCAGTCGTGGCAAAGTACTGAGTCACTTCCAAGTGACTTTTCCACACGGGAATTACATGATAAATCATTGAATTAGTATAAAACCATGTAGCATGTTCTGCTTTCTCTGCTTGATTTGGCATCAATGACCATTCCCATTCGATGTGACCGGTCACTGCATTCCAACCTCGTACTATCGCGGGGGCATGACCCTGAACGGAAAGCAAATCGAATTTGTGATTTGAATTACGGCGTGCAGCTGCGGTACTACTAGACTCAGCGAAATTCTGTAATAGCTTTACACGCCCTCGTGGGTCTTTTTCGAGAACTTGTCGCCAAATAATTTCTCCAGACTTTGGACAGAGCGATGCGATGACATTCTCTCTGGTACTGACAAGTATTCGATCTTCATGTGAATTCGATAAGTCAAGGAATGCATTATCCAGTTTCCCAATATGAAGACTTCGCCTAAAATGAATTTTATATTTTATTACAAAAAAAAATTAAAATAGTAAGCCTCATCATTGAACTTACCAATCGAATTTTTTTATTTGATCTTCATATAGAGAATTAGCAATATTAACACATATAAGAGTCACAAGAGCACCAATAAGAGTGCATTTATTGTGCGCTTTCATTATTTTTGATAATTGTTAATTTTTTTTTCAGAGTAAAATAGTATGAGTTTATTTTGAATTTTATATTGAATATATTCATATAGTTAACAAATTAAGATAAAACTCTAATTGTGAGTTTCATGCCGATTGCTTCTCTCTAGGGCTTGCACGAAAATCGTGGAAAAAAATTAACCGATTGTCAAAAACACTAAAGTGACAACTTGAAATTTAACGTTGGGTGTCTTAGCCAACGAAAAAGAGTTTTATCGAATTTAAGGTTCGGCTCTCATCTGAAAACTTAAAGAAAAGAAAAAAGAAAGGAAGTATAGAAAAAGAATATTGACAGAGTTAAAATAATTATAACAAGTCTTTAACGTTTAAAAAATGGTAGGCTGTGTCGTCTATTTTTTTAAATTTTTAAGTACATCAATTTGACTTAGGTCATAATTTTACATGAATATTTTTTTAAAGTAAAATTAAGTGTAGAGATTTACTCACCCAAATAGTTTGATCTGAATAAAAATAAAGGTGGCTGATCAAGGTTTTGTGTTTTATTTACCCAAAAAATTTAGAGATTGTTTGATCTAAATAAAATGTAATAAACCGCTATTCTTTTTAAGATTTACCCCACTTTTCTTCCCAATTCGTAGAAATGTCAATTTTGTATTATAAATGACAGCTAAAAACTAAAAACACCAATTTAGTTGGCGTATTTAGCGTGAATTGAATGCTATATTGTGACTCTTGTACGGAGATTTTCGAGTGTAAGGTTATAAAACTATGTTTTTAAATTCTAAACAGAAGTTTATGGTTACTAACACAACTACAAAAACAGATCAAATGCTTTTGTGTTCTATTAGAACCACCAAATCTAGATTTTTCAAAAAAAGTGGATAGAATTCGACATAGGTTCGATGTGCATATGCTTAAGTATTGCGAAATTAGTATACTTCCATGCATGTTGCATATTGTGTATTGCATGACGCATAGTGCATGTTATTTTTTGTGTGTACAAGTAGCACGTTGCATGTCAATATTTTGGAATTGTGTATAACCTGGTACACAGTTGCCAGTTAGGTGTTCCATATTGAATGTTGCATGTTAAATCTTGCAAGTTGCATGTGTCACGTTATTTGCTGCACGTTCCCAAGTTAGGTGTTGCATAGTGTATGATACATGTTGTATGTAGCATTTTGCATGAATGCTGCACTTTGCATTTACCAAAGTTTTCTATATTGCATGTTGGGTGTAGCATGTTGCATATTGAGTTCCGCATATTGCATGTTCATACAATGTGTCACGCCTTATCAAACCCATTGACCATGGTTACTAAGGGTGTACTACTGTCATTTTAGTCATTTTCGCGATCCTGAAAAAAAAACTGTGGTTCGACACCATTATCGGTCATGTTATATGGCACCCTTTTCCACCACCACCTCTATGGTTGCTTGGAGTAATTACCCTAATAGTATTCGATTCCAGATTCGACTTTTTAAGCATGTAACAAATGAGAGTAGACGTTGTCACGTCAAAACAAAAATTGGAGAATCGCTCCATTCTTAACTATTACAAAAATTTTTGGTACCGACATTTTCGTAATCGTAAATGAAAGGTTGTGTAAACAGAATGAGATTACAAAAGTCATTTGTAAATTTAAGTAAATCGAATCCTATACTTGATTAAAAAAGAAATAAATAGAAATAATAATTGTTTGAACATTTTTATTTTTAATCAATTTATATAATATGTGGGACAACCACATACGACACGAATTTAAAAGATTCTGAATTGTTTCGGGTTTCCAGATAAAGACTTATATAGATATATATAGAGAAAGAGAACTCAAAACCCAAAAAAAATGCCGTTTTTTATTTAAATGTGATTGCGAAAATAATATAAGTAACGAAAGGTTTATCCTTCTGATAAATAAAGCAACGTTCCGATGCGAACATTTTCAGAATCCGATTTCATAAATATAATATTTGATTATCGTAATACGAATACTTTGACAATAATTCGGTACCAGAAAATAGTTAAGAATGTTGCTAATGGAAGGTCAATTAGAATTATTGGTCTGCAAATTAAATTTTTAATTGGTTTTTAAACGTTAAAACGGCAAAATTGATACAGAGCTCTCTTAGTCTTAAAGTCAAAAGTCTTGAATTTTTTTCCGTTGTGAAAGATAGTTGATATGTCCAGGCGTCCTGTTAAGGTTTATAAAAAAATCATAGTACATAGTTATAAAATAAATTAGTTTTAAATGCAAAAAAAAAACAACCCATAAAAATTAAAATTTTTCGCGTAAATTCTTTACTTAAAAATCAACCCATACAAATTAAAATTTTTCGTGTAAATTCTCTAATCGGGAATACACAATGTGCACTTTTTCACTACCAAATTTTTACAAAAAGTGTTGTCCATCGGAGATACACATGCGTATAAAATTTGAAGAAAATCGGTTACTTTTTTTATAAAATTTGTATGGGTGCTCTACAACTCAGGGGCCTGATCACTTCCAAATGTTTACAGAAAGTGTTGTCCATCGGAGAAATAAATGCGTATAAAATTTTAAGAAAATCGGGTAAATTTTTTAAAAAATTTGTATGGGAGCCCTCCGAGCCCGAGGCCCGAGGTATTATCATGGGAAAAACACATGTGTGCAAAGTTTGAATAAAATCGGACTTTAGTAAGTATGTTAAAAATTTATCACAAGATTCTGCCCACCAGCCAGCCAGCCACGGCCACGCGAAGTTAATATAGAGAATTTAAAATCTTTTTTCGCGGAAATTCCCCCTCAAGGAGAGAGGGGGTTTTAATTTTTTGAGCACTTTTTTGAAAAATGCATTTTTCTAAGTGGTTTGATGGATGTTAGGGGGTTTATTGGTATCATATAAAAGGCAATAAAAATACCTTCCTTTAAAAAAATTGGTTGGATTGCAACCCCCTTCGATAGAGTTAGAGCCAAAAAATGAAGGGCGTAATTAGCCTTTTTCAACGTTTTATCGATGTGGGCATTAAACTTGAGCGTCTCGGTGAATCCTCTGCACCGGCTCACAAAATGTTTTCTCCCTGTTCTTGTCCCTGGCACTCGGAAGCAGATGAGTTCCGTTTTGGTTGCATTTATCTTCAACCCCCACTTGAGGTAGTAGTCCCAAAGATTTCGGAGGTGTTCCTCCACTCTTCGGGCAGCTATGGTATGCTGATGAGGATTTGAATCCAGCCAATCTGCAATAGCCTTTCCTTGACTGTTGCACACTTCATCTTGCCATCGGGTGTGTCTAGCGTTAAAATCCCCTCCAACCACACAGTATGTGTGCCTAGAGGAGATGCCGCAGACAGTTTGCAGATTCCGTTGGAATGCCTGCTGGTTTTAGCTTTTCCCAATGCACCAGCTGGTTCATCAGGAGTGTTTTCGAGCAAACTGCTGCCTTATCGCAGTTCTTCTCAAGTTCGACAATGAAATGGTTAAATTTCCTGTCGATCCTCTGCGATTTGAAGGGTTTGACCTCCATTACAGGGACACCCTCTGCCGTCAACGCTTCCTTCCTTCCTTGACATCCTCAGTGTCAAAGGAGTGGTAAATACCTTTAAGGACCAACAATTCTTTCCTCCTGTCCTCCTTAGCGGTATAGGTGTTGAATTCAGTCTTTCCCGACTGTAGGAAAGACCGAATTCGCTGGTGGCCGTCTTTGTTTATGGCCGTAACGACCGATTTGCTGCTATTAATGTTGCGAATTCTGCAACTTATATTGGCACTCTTCGTGAACTTGGAGAGTTCAGCGACGTTCAGTCTGAAGCAGGCATAGCAAATGGTTTAGTTGTTGGTCCAGTACTCTGTGTGGTTATGTTTCCTGGAGCGGTTGGTTGTGATGACTGCATCGTTTTACGTTGCACCTCTTTTGGTTTTGTTGTTTTCTCCACAACAATTGGTTTTGGCGCGATCCTGAAAACATTGGCTACTGAAGGCGGAGATGAAGTTGGTGGTGATGAAGGTCTGGAACTTGCAGACAATCTTCTTCTTTTTGCCTTTACTGGCATGGTTTCGGGAGATGACCGATCCTTGCGACTATCTTCGTCGCTAAAATTATCCTCTCCTTCGCACGCTTCAGTATCCGATTCATCGACAACGCTCATGGTTTCCTCCTCTGAAGTCGCTGAATCGCAAAGCTGGTTCACTTCATCCAGCCTTCGGTACAACGACAAGAGGAAATCCCCACCATGGTTGGTTACTTGTTCCTTAATTAAGGATAAGACCTCGTTTACTTTTTCCTTCCTTTTTGCTTTTTTCCCCATTTTATAGGGCTGATCGAAAGGAAGATCTTTTCTGAAAATATATATGAAATGAGAGAAAAATATTTCTGAAATATAAAAAAAATTAGTGAAATAATAAAAAATAAAAAATAACAGGTAGCGAAATGCTCGCTTTTGGTTTTGGGTTTTTTTTTATTTATTGCAGAATCGGTGTGGCGAACGACTAACTAGAACTACTGCGCGACGAGTTTATAATAAATTATTGGTTATTCTATTCTATTTGTTGAGTGTTAAATTTTCATAATGCCGCCAAAGACAAGTGGAAAAGCAGAAAAGAAAGCTGGAAAGGCCCAAAAAAATATTACTAAACCTGGTAAAAAGAACAAGCGCAAGAGGAAGGAAAGCTACGCAATTTACATTTACAAAGTGTTGAAGCAAGTCCATCCGGATACTGGTATCTCATCAAAAGCCATGAGTATCATGAACAGTTTTGTCAATGATATTTTTGAACGTATCGCTGCCGAAGCCTCCCGCTTGGCACACTACACCAAACGTTCGACAATCACAAGTCGGGAAATTCAGACTGCAGTTCGTCTTTTACTTCCCGGAGAGTTGGCCAAGCATGCGGTCAGTGAAGGAACAAAAGCTGTTACTAAATATACCAGCTCTAAGTAAATACCGTTGTCATCTTTGTCTTTTTTAAGACACCACCAAATAAAAAGGCACTTTTCAGGGCCACAAAATGATTCAACGAACAATATGTAACTCGAACGCAATTTAATTAGTATAAAATTCAATTCAAATCCTAAAATAAATCCCAATGTATCCTATTTTTAGAAGGTGACTCATAACTCATTGCATATAAGTATCGTTAGTTGGAAATAAGGCTACAACTTTCTGGATATTTCTGTCTACAATATTGGAAGTTTCTGGAAACTTTCGATTGAGTATAAATAAAGGCGTTAGGCCGAAGTAAGATGATGAGTTGTTTGGAATTTAACCAGTGCAGTTGTAAAAGTTCTTGTAAAGTGATAAAGCTATAACCTAACAGAATTATTGTGAATTACGAGTACCTATTATAAGTGTTTTTGTGTGCATCTAAAAGTAATCACTAATATAAATTGTGAACTTGTGTTATTATTACTGTTGTTCATTAAAGTTGTTATTTGTAAATTAATTAACTTGTCTTGTGTTTTATTTGCAAAATCCTTTACGAAGTCGAAAGCCTGAATTTCGTAACAATATTTATGTACTAATTGTTATTAACTATAAACTTCAATATAATGTACCTACCTACATACAAAACATAATAAGTTTTTGCAATAAAATTGGAAAACCTCATAAAACATACGTTAGTTAGTGTATCTAATGGTGTTATGGTGTCATCTAAATTGAAAATTATTATGGCTTCATATAAATTGTGTACTGTTGGTACGGTACTGCTACTGCAGTTTCGTAAAAATTTTGAACAATGAGATTGAACATGTTCAGTCACATTAGGTGTGTGGTACTAAGATAAATAATAATGAAAAAACCTCTGAAACCACAATCATAAAAAAAATTCTGAAAGGTACTGACGAATTTGAAAATTCTTATTAGAAATGTACATATACCATTTGGAATTGGTACGATTATCTGTGGCTATGTATCTTGCATTAAAACAGCTTAACCGTCGGACAATGACTGAGTAACAAATAATTGTTAAGCAATAATGCCGATTTTATAATGTGATATTTATAGATAAAAATAAGTTAATAAAAAAATTCAGTTTTACCAGTTTTTTTTTCGGGGGGTCCTTATGGTGTTTTTTGAGACTTTTGAGGGGCTTTTGAGCATCATTCCATTTTAAGCAGGTTTTTCTTTTTTATAATATAGTTGTGTAACCTAATGAAATATGTTTTTAAAGTAGCTTGTTGATCCAGAGACTGTCGAAAGCCATACAATTTAAACAGAAATGAAGATATTAAAAACGAAACGAAATTTCCTGGAAGTTACTCTTTTCTGAGACTACAGTTGGCCTCTGATTGAATGTTAATTATTGATTAATTTTGTAAAAAAATTGTATCTTTTGTAATATTATAAAAGTTCGAGAATAAATAATTTAAATAAATGAATATGAACGTAGATAAATGTGAATTCGCTTTGAGAAATCTTGTGCATTAACTGAGTGATACTTGAAGTGTTTATCATAATTTTTAGCATCATTATGTTAAAAAAAATGTAATTTTTTAAGTTTTTAACCATCTGTATACCGTAAACCAAACTGCCAAACTGGATGACATCGGCACGAAATCGGGACCGGTGGAGAGACTTTTTGCGGGAGGCCAGGGCCGGACCCCGGTTGTAGAGCCAAATATGATGGTGATACCGTAACCTTAAAGTTTAATTATTTATATAAATAATATACTTAAAAATGAAGAATTAAGCGATAATTCTAATTAATGCGACATCCTTTTGAGATGGTGTAAATTTTCTTTTGCTTTGACTGAGATACTTTTATAATGTTAATTATAGCTTAATTTTTTTACAATTTGAATCTTTTACAATTGTTTAATCATTCGTAGCTAACCGTTTAATTATTTATGCAAACAGTATATTTAAATCATAAGAATAATAAAACAACCCATAAAAATTAATTTTTTTTGTGTAAATTCTCTAATCGGGAATACACAATGTGCACTTTTTCACAAAAAAAGTGTTGTCCATCGGATATACACATGCGTATAAAATTTGAAAAAAATCGGATACTTCTTTTTATAAAATTTTTAAGGGTGCCCTCCGACCCAGGGGCCCGATCACTCCCAAATGTTAACAGAGAGTGTTGTCCTTCGGAGAAACAAATGCGTATAAAATTTTAACAAAATCGGGTACATTTTTTAAAAAATTTGTATGGGAGCCCTCCGACTCCGAGGCCCGAGGTGCCCCAAATTTTAATAGAAAGTATTGTCAATATGTGTGTAAAGTTTGAATAAAATCGGACTCTAGGAAATGTGTATAAAATTGATCACAAGATTCTGCCCACCAGCCAGCCAACCAACCAGCCAGCCACGGGCACCCGAAGTTAATATAAAGAATTTAAAAATAAAAATATACTATACATAAATTGGCTGAATGGCGCTTGTAGTGAGACGTTGTCACGTCAAAACCGTCGTTTTCTTTGTGTATTAATAATAATAAGAAAAAACATTAGCTTTTAATTGGAAAACTATTAAATACAATCGTTCTTATTGCAATGGACCATTACTGGTCTAAATGTGTCTGTTCCACTGACAGCCACCTCAACCTAACAATCATTCTTGGTCATGATAAGTTTTGGGAAATTTAAAAATACTTTCACAATAATTCTTGATAATGTTATAATAATAATATTTAACATAGAAAATATTTAGAGTTTTAACTTCGTATACAGGAAGAAATAGTGTCAAAAAACTACATATGTAAAAGTGGATGATGCCAATTGACACGATTTTCCACGTTTAGGTAAAAATTTACAGACTTATTGACATTTAAATGTCAAAAAAAACCATTTTTTCGCGACGAAATTGAATTACGTCATAAAAGTAGTATAATTAGGCACATCATATTGAATGAAGTACTCTTAGCAGAACCTGGTCACGATCATGTGAGTAGTCTACAAAGAGTTCTTTACCTACTACAGAGCAATAATATTGTAGTACATGCTGTCGTTGTTTTCAGAGTAAAAAGATTATAGCTGCATTTTATTGACGAGCGAATTCGGAATTCGAATGTCAAAACCAGCCAAACAGCAGGTTTTCACAATTCAAAAGAAGGCATTCGACAGTGCAATTTTTGTTGTTCCTCGGAAAATGAAATACGGCTTATATCCGAAAATTATCGGAGCGTAAAAAAACGCCTCAGAAAAAAAAAGATTTCTCGGAGAAAAAAAAATACAGATATGAGTTCTGACTGTTAAATTATTTCTCCGATTACTTCGAAATAAAAAGAACACAGCAATATTGAAACTAAAATGGTACAGTGCAAAGCATATGTAGGTAAGTGCATTCCAAAACTAATATCGTATTTTTTTTTAAATCTGGCGCAGATTGATTTTTTCGCTGTCAAGTTGTTCGTTTTTTAAAAAAAAAAAACAGTCTACGCTAGATCGGTTTTCCCCTCTAACATATCTTGATATCTTGGGAGATTAACCACTCTTTTCAGATTCTCGGCTTTTGTGTTCTTTTTTTTGAGAAAAAAATCTGAGCTCGAGCGCAAATTTCTAAAAGAAAATAAAAATACTACATAAAATTCTATATACGTTTGCAACAAACGTAATTTAAAATCCTAAAACGGTCGGCTGTGTAAATAGAGATTTCGTTCGACACCACACATTTCTGCCGGTAAAATAGCGTTGCCGGCTTGGAAATGTGGAATCTCATCAAAATATAGTACAACCCTACAACGTACAGCCAAAAAGAAAATACACAAAACACCACCGTCAAACTTCAAACTGGCAGTAGCCAGCAGCATTTTTCTTCAGATTTTTCTGCTTGTTATAATTAAAATTCACCTTTTACCTAAAAATCAAAGCACAGATAAACGCAAATTATTTTTGGGGGAAAAAGATAAGAATATAATTAACCATTTAAATTGCATTGAAAAAAGGAACAAAAGTTTTTAATCTCTTAAACAAAGACGCAAAAATAAGGACTCAGCAAAAAAATGTATAAAACCAAAAAGGAAGTGGACTCTCATGTGCGAACTGCACTTTCCAAACTACGTTCCGAAACTGAGGTAATTAGAAAAGTTTAAAGAATTTCGCTATTACGTATTAAATTAAATGTAATATTGCGTAAACAAAATATTTATCGGAAAATAACGAATTTTTCTGTCGCTGTTATATGATAAGAACACAGCATATAGCGAAATATGGCGCTGGCTGACGCAGGCTAGGTGAAGCCGTTTTTTGGCGCTTGTTTACTTGTAACGTTAAATTTATTAATATTTTTTAATGCATATTTTAAAAGCACAGCTAATTTCGCTCATTCTTTAATTTACCCATAATTAACTTTAACAACTATGTACTTGCATTTCACGCAATTAGTCGATTATAGTTGGCCCTTTAAGCTGCCTGCCCCAGCTGGTATATATCGACTTTTTCTCAAATATAATGAGAAGATTAAACACAATGTTTAAGTAGCGAAAATGGTTTAAATTTTTCTTTGCAAATTGTAATGCTTTGCATTCGAAAACTGGGCAAAGTACAGCAAATACTCCCTTCCGAAAGGAAAGGGACCCAGAATGTGTTATGAACAGAAGGTTCAATGGTACCATGTTTTTTTTTATTAGGTATTATGTTATGACATCTTAAGATATGTATTAAAAGTACTAATCATTTAAAAAGTAAATGTAAAAAAAACTTAGTTTTTAGGGTATTTATGTGACAACTCCACACGAGTTACACGTGCCACACACGTCACATGCGCCACACGCGTCAAATGCGCTCAAAGTTTCAGAACTATTGGTTGCGTTAACGATGGTTAAAAAGGACCTCAAAGTAGTCGAGAATTCAGACAGATAAAGTCAAGCCAAGTCTGAATAAAATTTAGAATAACACAAATAAATTCGGAATTCAATATTAACGGAATGTGTACCCAAGATAAAAATATTAACATAATATAGACCACCAAACAGCAATTTCAACAATTTTGTTCTCAACTTGATGAAATACTAAGCAACAGTCGCAACATGCTGATGGCTGTCGATATAAATATTAACAAAATGAAAATGAATAACATTTTAGGAAGCAGCAAAATCACTCCAAAAATTTTACAAAAATGTTTGTCCATCAGAGATGCACAATGTTTAAAGTTTGAAAAAAATCGGGTTAATGTTTTAAGAATTTATATCATCACACCTCGGGCTCAGGGCCTGATCACTCAAAAAAGTTCTACAGGTGACCTGTTGGCTTATCTCACTAAAAAGTGGAACCAGTCTATTCACAGATTTGGTGTTAAAAAAAGTTTCGTCCATCGGCGATACACATGTGTTTAAACTTTGAATAAAACTGTGTTAATTTAAAAAAAATTTATATGGGCATCCCTCGGGTCTCAGGGCCCGATCACTCCAAAAAAATTACAAAAAGTTTTGTCCATCAGTGATACGCATGTATCGTAGGCAACGTTCTACAGGTGGCCTGATGGCTTACCGAACTAAAAGGGGGAAACAGTCTATTCACAGATTTGGTGAAAGCAAAGTTGTTGCACTCGATATTTCCCAAGGCATTTGACAGAGTCTGGCATCAAGCTCTTTTGTCCAAAATGAATGCATATGGAAATAATAACGCCATGCTCGATTGGACTAGTAATTATCTTTCTGACCGTTGAATTCCGGTCGTATTGGACGGATTCAAATCCATTGTTCACCGCATAAAAGCCGGTGTTCATCAAGGCTCTGTTTTGTCTCCGAAACTCTTTCTGATTTTCATTATTGATCTTCTATCCGCCACTTCTAATCCAATCCATTATTTCGCTGACGACAGCTCTCTTAGCCTCTTCTTCCCAAGGGGAACTTGAACAACAACGTATGTTAAGCACGTTAAATTCTGACCTTGGCAGCATAACAAGGTGGGGACTACATAATAAAGTTGCATTTAACGCTTCTAAAACTAAATGCTGTCTTCTATCGTTTAAGCGTAATTTAAACCCCCAACCTTTATCCATGAATGGATCTTGCATCGAAGAAACGGAAAAATCAGCAATTCTCGGTATGTGTGTCAACAACAAGCTTCGTTGATACGACCACATATTTGTCATCGCTAAGAACGCTGCGAAATGTTTAGGTTTCCTAAAACGGTGCAAGATGTACTTCACTCTTTTAGATCTGGCTACTATTTACAAGGCATATATACGCCCTAAACTTGAATACAACTGTATTGTCTGGGCAGGTGCCCACAAGAACACATTGTATTTACTTGACGGAATTCAGAACCGCATTAATTAAAACTTATTGGTGACGTAAATATCGAGAAAACAATCGAATCGCTTGAACATCGTAGCTCGTCACTGTTTTATCGCTTTTTCCACGAGAGGTGCTTTAAAAGAAACATCCAGATGCATCCCGCCCAGTCTCTAACCCATCCGTAATACCCGTGCTTCAACTCGAGCCCACGGATCTACCATTAGGCCTATCTTCGGACGTACTAACCAATTTAGAATTTCCTTCTTTATTCGCACTTCAGTTATGTAGAATGAATTGCCCGATTATGTTTCCGCATTTATAAGATCTGCAGTTATTTAAGACAGGCTTCTCATCTTTTCCTCTCCCTAATTTCCTAACGCCCAAGGCTGCAAATCCCTTTAGCGTGTGTACAATTTAAAAATATTATATGGGCCCCCCCTCGGCCCTGAGTCCCCAAATTTTAACAGAAACTGTTGACACCGGAAATACACATGTGTGCATGCAAAATTTTAATAAAATCTGGCCTTGGGAAGTGGGTTAAAAATTGATCACAAGATCTGACCAGCAAACTAGCCAGCACGGGCTCGCGAAGTTAATGTAGAGAATTTAAGAAGAAATAAAATTTATAAAAAGGTCAAAAAATATCACATTTGGTTAAATATTTAAAAGAGTACTTGATTAAAGAATAAGATAATTTGTTAAAAAAATCATGATTTTGATATAAAACATTTTGGTTTCCAATTAAAAAGTGGAACTTATCTGTTTCGGCTCTGACTGAAGCAATCAATAACATTAACGGACATATTGATCGTGGATTTTACGTGGTATTAATGCTCTGGAATCTGAGTATAGCCTTTGATACAGTTAGACATGATTTATTTTTTATATGTCAAGAAGAACTTGGAATAACAGGTTCAGCACTGCAAATAATTACAAGTTATTTTTCAAATAGAAAAATCCGGGTAAAAGTAGTTTACTAATGCTCTGTACTGGTGTTCCTCAAGGATCCATATTGGAACCGCTTTTTTAACTGCTGTTTATTAACAACATAAGATATAGTGGACTGAAGGGAGATTACAAAATCTTGGCTGATAATACAAGCATTATGTTCCGTGGTGAAAATAAAGTAAAAATCCAGAGAATTATAAATGATGACCTTAAAATTTTCAATAAATGGCAAAAAAGGCAATGCTCTATCTTTAAATGTAGAAAAAACATGTAAACAACGTGAGAAATGTGGAAAACGTGAGCATTGGATAAATCTTAATTTGACGAGCACCCAAAGCCAAATACCTTGGTATGATTTTAGATGAAAAACTCTGTTGGGATGAACATATAAATCACATCACAAACAAAATTGTGCCAATCCTAGCAAATTAAAAAGATGCAGCCAAATGGTTGCGTTGATGTTTCATTAATTCGTAATGTCACAGGATAGATACAACCTTCCAATCTGGTCACATTGTAACTGTAGCACCATCAAGAGATGCTCTACACTTATGAACAGGGCCGAAAAAATATACAACACCACAAGAATGCTTAAACTAAAGGAATGTAAAGGCGAAACTTATATATAAAATAGAAAATAAACTCATAAGAACAAATTTAAAGCTTACTACATCTGATGCTGTGTTCACTACTATAATATACGGAGCGGTAATAAATTTCGAAAAAAAGGTCGAAAACAAATCGGCCAGCAGGCAGTGTCCTCAATTTAAACACAAGGGTCTTTAATTCACTTCTAGACTACATAAAATCATCAAGCTGTTTATCAACATTCCTAAAACTACTCAAAAGACATTTATTAAGACTAAGGTAAAAAAAAAACCAATTATTCAAACTGAATTTCAACAAAAAAAAAATTAAATTATTAATACGTTTAAGCTATATTGATTGTTACTGTAAGTATGAGTATATATAAGTATGTATATGAAAAAACAGTTCACCGGCGAAAGAAAGCAGCCTGGAAGAAGAATCTCGTCCATGAACAATAACGGTACAAGAGAGAAAGCAAGAACCACACCAGGCGCGGAAGCTCTAACAAAGAGTCCGCAGCAGAGCAGAGCTCGGAAAGTCCTTTGCGGTAGGATTTATGGAACACGACAGCGAGGCCGGCCAATCCTACGCTGGAAGGATGGCGTAGACCAGGACGCCCAGAGTTTAGGGAGGCCAAAATCGGGACCGGTGGAGAGACTTTTTGCGGGAGGCCAGGACCGGACCCCGGTTGTAGAGCCAAATATGGTGATGATGATGACTGTAAGGATAATAATAATAGTGCTGCAATGCAAAACAAATATCTTGTAAATGAAAAAAACGCAAAATCACAACCAGCTCGGTTGACTACAACGGAAAGGCTAAAGACTGAAACATACAGTGTACATATAGTATATATATGTGGGAAATTGCTTTATACCAGCATCAAATTTGTTCAGAAAAAGAACAATTAAGGAAAGTAGAAATAAGTCAATTAAATAAAAGATTTTAAAAAAGCGGACCAAATCGAATCGCGCTTTCTATAGGTAATAGGTGTAAGAATTCAAAAACAAATTTATTTAAAGAGAAAATTTGTATTGCAAGTCCGATTGTGAAAATTGAGCTAACAAACTCAACTTAAGTTTAAGTATTACACTAAAGTTATTATTGATTGTTTACATCTTTATGATCTTATTACAGAGAAATCTTCGTAGTCTGACGATTGCCAAACTCTACTACAAAATCAATGAATTCTCCAGTGCAGAGCAGTACATCTCGGCATATCTGACCACAAAAGATGACAACGATGAAGCTCACAAACTTTTGGGACAATGTTACCAACGTCTAAAGAAACCCGAGAAGGCACTCTTATCCCTTCAACGGTCGCTACAATTGAATCCCAAACAACCAGCTGTATTAGCCGATGTTTGCCAACTTCTACTCGAAGATAAGTCACTCGATACCAATAAAGCTAATTACTGGTGTGAATTAGCCGAATCGGAGAAAGTGCAACATGATGCTGTCTTTTCGTTGCGTCTCAAATTAATGAGCGAAGACAACTTGGAGGCGAATCAAGTGGAGGAACTGATTCAAAAGGAGATAACTGCACGACCAAATGATGTCAAGTTACGTGTACGTCTAGTACGCAACTACATCGAGCAAAATAAAATTCTTGCCGCTTTCAAGTACACATATAACTTGGAAATGACGACATCTCACGATATGTCGTTCTCGAGCAGCGGTGAATGGTATAACGTCGTCTGGGTGGTCCTAAGCAAATATGAGCAAATGCCTAACATCAAAAAGGACTGGGAATTTTGGCTTTTACTCGTGATTTGTCTGGAGCGTCAGATTTACATAAGTCTTTTAGCAAACACATCTAACCAGCCGAATGGTGGCACAACAGAAACGGCCAATTTACTCTTCAGTTTGGATCAATATCTGTATAAGATCTCACAGATTACCGAAAGCCTGAGTCAGCAAAAGGAATTGGTGGCACGATTCCTTAATCACTATTGTGGCCAACTGTTGTTACATTCGGTGTCACTTATATTCAAACGTGAACTTATACAGAATAAAAATAAGTGGAAGGAGACCATAAACTCAGCATTACCACTGCTATTGCTTGCCTATCAATGCGATAATCCCGATGCCAAGGAACCCTGGATGAAGCATTGCAACGAGCAGGGCAAACATTTAATTCAGTTGTGGAATCGCGAGGGGGCCTTTCGTTGTGCTCAGGTGAGATTAGTATATTTTAAGCCCATATTTTCTTTCTGTTTAAACAAATATGTTCTTATTGCATCTTTAGGTTGGCCGAACCCTCCTCTCATGTATTTCTGATGACCTCGATAGCAACAAGGAAAATTCCATAACCATTCATCAGCAGAATACTATTGCCAGAAATCAGCAGAACGTTTGGGCTAGTTCCGATGAACTTATTTTGCAGATACGTCAGATTTGCACCGATAAGGCATGGCGTCGCAACATTTTCGGTTTGCTTTTTTGTAACAGCGATCAAAAAGTGAAGGAGCAATCTTCGTTGTTAATTAAATGCTCGAAACTAGCGGAACCACAGTATGAAATGCTAACGATTGCCGAAGTGGAACGTTTCGAGGAATCGGCACAGTACTTAAGCCCTCAGTCTTTGCAACATATGGTCTACTTATGTCTTGGCAATGATAAGCTAGCCTCAGTGCGAGTAAAATTCTTTAGCGGATTAAACTTCTCTACACAGAATTTATCGTTTTGCAGCGCTGAATCATTAAACCAGTTAGACATTGAAACATTCCTGTACGCCGCGACAATTCAAGCAGCGCGAATGCTGGAAGTCGAACATGAAACAATTGATAAATACAATTCCGAAAGTACTCGCCGGCCAAGGGTAAAGCCACGCATCATGCCGTTCGTGAATTTGCAATCCATACTGTGCACTGAAGAGCAAGCTAATTGGTGGACAGCAGCCTATAAGGTATATAAAAATCTTGCCAGTGACAACCTCGCCGAGATGCGTGCAAACTTACAGTACGGCATTGAAGCAGTCCGAGGCATAAACGGCCCTAAGATTGATATGATGATCGTATTCAAGTTGGCAAAGATTTTCATAGCACGTGCCCAACATTTTGCCAAACCTGTCGAAAAGACAATGCTCGAAGCGCGCGCCGATTGTATTTGCAAAAATGGCCTTAATATGTTTAAAATAAGTAATAAAGGGGTTCTCGAGCCATTCCGCAAGTACTTCAAATACATGAAAGCCAACTGTTCAGCCGTTGAGCGTGAAGTCGCTCAGTTAGCCGAAGACGCTGCAAGTTATTTGGCAGCAAGTTACTTTAAGCAAGCTGAGTATGAGGAACTTATCGAAGAACTGAACGGAGTCCAGTTGCCATTAGCGACATACCTTCAATCTGAGGCGTACCGGAAGCTCGATGAAGCGAACAATAAAACTCCCAAAAAGACCGTCAAAGGCACGTATTTGGACCGAGCCAGTGAATGCCTAAATGAGACATTAAGTTTGCTCAATAGTAGTCAGTCTGATTCCAATCATACCCTTAATTCGATCATTCACAGCAAGTTGAAGAGCCTGGAGCAGGATACAACCAAATTGATAAATGAAAGTGCTCATATTAGCGACTGTCAACACAGAAACAATAACAGCAGCAGCTATGAAGACGCCGAAGATGACTTCTTCAATGAAAGCTCACCAAAGGCTGTGAATCGTGCTAATCTACTTAATCGTTCACGTCGCGAATCTGCAACTTTAAGTGCAACGCCTCGAAATACGGAACATGAAATTCTCTTGAAACCAATGACAACATTATTGACTACTATTAAAAACGAAATATGCAGCACATTTAAACAGGAAATACTTTCGTTGAAAAAAGAGACTTTGCATTTAAAAGAGAAACTGGCGACCATTGAGGAGCTCATGAAAAAGGAGACGATCACCTCAAATCCACCAAGCCGTGACGAGGATGCATCAAATATTTTAGATGAGCTTTACATAATCGACGATGCTCTACAGAATCAAGTTTATTCCACTCAGCAGCAGCAGCAGCAGCAGCAACAAAAACAACAACTACAGCAGCAGATGCACCACCATCATCATCATCAAATTACGTCTAATATGTATGGTGGTAATGGAATGGGCGGTATGTACGGTCAGCAAAACATTAATGTCCAACAGCCGCCGCCAGTTCAACACCAACACTACCAGCAACAACAACAACAACAGCGCATTCAAAATCCAAATACAATGCAAATGCAGCAAACAGTTAACGCAGCTGCTGCCGCCGTTGTTGCCGCAGCATACAATAGCCCACTGTATAATCCGAATTATCCAATGAATTATTATACGCCGCCGTATATGATGACTCCACAACAAGTAGCAGGAGGATCTACTCTTGGCAATCAGATGGGTAAGTAATGATTTTAGGAATATTATTGGTATTCGGCATAATATTAGCCGCGTCATATGTAACTGAGGGCGCAGAACTATTGATATTTGTCTCAATAAGGGCGATAATGCAAACAATTTTAATCTCAAAATTATCTGATTTCTCAGTGAGCAATTCCCATTTCGAAGTGGATCTCCTAATGTAAACGACGTAGAACATCCCCGTTGTAAATCTACAATGCTGTTCACTAGATAAGAAGCGCATGATTTTTGATATTTCCTAAGTTAAATGTCAAAAAAATAAAAAACAAATGATGGTGAAAGTTGGAGTACTTTGTGGTTAATACAAAGTGAAGTTTTAAAAAATATTCAGAACAAGATACCGGTACATTAGAGACGTTTTTGCCAAATGAGTCAGAATATCATGCATTTATATCGGTTCATAAGATTAGAAGCACCTTACATATCAATGAAAAAAAATCATATTTTTGGCTTTTCTTATAAAATTTTTTAATAATGAGTAGAACCAACTTTCTTTAAGGAAATTTCAAAAGTTCGATCTTTAATGGAGTTGTATGTTGGAGACAAGTAATCGCATTCCAGGCAAGTTAAACGGCATTGGTCAGCGTTTCCTTGTCATTGTATTATATTCCATTTCGTACACTTTTCGTGTCTGGTCTGGTGAATATGGTGACCATGGTAAAGTTCAACAATTTCACTGGCAGCAAACGATTTAACAATGCGAGCGGTGTGTATAGGAACTTTGTCGTGTTAAAATATTGATGCAAGTTTCGGTTTCGGAAAAGCTGATTTTGAGCTTTGTACCACCAAGTCGATGGTGCCATAATAAGATACTGCAGCTATTGCGCCTCCTTCTCCGCTATGATGGCGGCTTAAAAAGAGCACCTGTTATCTCAGATCGTGGAAGAAGAAGTTATTGCCTTCCGGTCCATCTAAATTGAACTTTTTTTTTCGTCAGAAAAGACTACTTTTTTCCATTTATTCGAAGTTGCTTCTTGTTGCACATCCCATGTGGTCTTTTGCGAATTGTAAGGGTTGAATCTTTCGCAAAGTATTAAGTGGTGGTTTGAGATGGTTGGTTCTAAGAATCACACGACGAACTGTAGATTTACTTGCATTAACACAGGCTGCTTCTATGATTTTAGCTGTCCAAACAGCTGAATTGGAGGCTAGTCTGGACATTTTTCGTTTTCCCGTTGCTGTAAAGGCCGTTGAAATATTTCCTTTGTAATTTTTCCCGTACATTTTCGGATCCTTTATATAATTGCCAACAGGCATGATCACTCTGATTGATCTTGCAAGTGATAGCTCGTTTAGCGAAGCCTTTCAAATGGCAAACATCTATTTTTGTCTTCTCCAAGTTGTTTGGCATAGCGGTTTGAGGTAGGAAAGCAAGATCGGTCACGTACCATGACGCGATTCCCAGTACTCGGCGAAGATTTATTCTGTGGTGCGAGTGGCATTTTTATGGCTTTTATTTTACTGGGGTCGGTGTGGATGCCGTCTTTGCTTATCATATGCTCGAAGTACTTTATATCTGAGCTGCCGAACTCACACTTGCTGGGTTAATTTTTAACTTAGCCATCTCCAGTCGTCGGATCACTTTAGTGAGGGATAATATCGTCCAAATATTCAAAAGCAAATGGCTCTAGCTCGAAGCTAATGATACGATCTAAGAGGCGCTAGAAGGTCACGAGCGCTGAGTGTAGCCCAAACGGCATCAACTTCCACTGGTATAAACCTCGCCCCGCAACAGTACATGCCGGTATATTGTCGACTTGCAGGATTCAGCGTCGTCTGTCCCACTTTAGACAAATGGTCGAAATTTACCCAGTTCCTTTTAAGTTGTCCAAGATGTTGTTGTTGTTGTTGAGTTGACGACGCAAAATCTCCAGGTCCCTTTCTTTTTCTTCACCAATTGTAGAACTGTACGGACTATTGGAGGGCTCAATCTTATCATCAGCCAGCAGCTCGATCTCTTGATTATGGCTTGCATATCTTTGTTTCGAGACATATACCTCTGTCTGGAGTGTTTGAGATGGATCATGTGCTCTGCCATACACGATCTCCCTACACCGGTATCGATTACCGAATTGAATATGTGATGGCCTAATCTTACTGGTATGGAGTAATGAGCGAGACTTATAGTAAGTGGGGGAACTTCTATAGTTCTCACGGTACTGCTGGATTACATTACATTGGGTACATTGGGCCATCGCTGCGGTTTGGCAGAACGGTGTTTTGGTATGGCGGTATTATCGGCCTAGCCGGTGGAACAGTTGGGCGAGGTGTTGGTTTTTCTCCTTGCAAATATTCGAAATTTTCTACCAGAGCGATTAATCCGGCGAGGGTTACGAACACTCCTCGTTTGATAGCGATAATCTTTCATCAGCACTAAGGGAAAGCAGCCACCTCATCAGAGTTTGGATGGCGGTTATATATTCTTCCATTTTTGGATTCCTTATGCGGATCAACAATTGCGTGTTATATCGAAAGGAAGAATTGTAGCAACTCCCTGTTAAATTCGTCCCAAGTAACAATGAATTCATGGTTGTTACTGTACCAGGTTAGTGCTGATACTTTAGTAGTTCGGGCAGCGTTCTTATGATTCTATCCAATGGTAAATTATAGCAACCGGCCAACTCTTCGATCTGTTCAAGCGGGTCTGTTTCCATCATATCGGACGTTCCACTTCCGCACCTTGTCCACCACATCGGCATTGGATGGCATATGTGCGGTACTAACTGTGGAAAGGTTAGATGATGTAGGGACGGAATGCATCGTATGTGCGGTATGCGTTGCAGTTGATATGGTTGTCTGGTTACGTAGGTTTGGGATAACTTGTTTTGGTTTCTTCTCTGGGTTATTTTCGTCTGTCAGTGGCGGTCGGTGTGTAATTGGCGGTATTTGTAACTGGTGGGAGGATGGATTGCTGGAATTTGGCTAATCAATGATCAAATCTGATCATCCTTTTTCATCAGATATACCCCATTATATACTTCGGCCATTCTTACCAGTAAATATTTGCGGTCGGTGAAGCTACTTTTTTTAAGTCGTCCCTGTTCGGGCGCCAAATTTGTAATGATGTTTTCCAGCTGAAATAGCGCCTAGCTGTTTCCAGGGTTCGAAATTACTTTCGTATTTTACATTTGTTTTGGTTTTGTATCTTAACTCAATAAACCTGACATTGATTATAAAACCGCACAAAAATTATGTGAAATGAATTGCCCTACTCGTTTCCGCATTTGTATGATCTGCAGTCATTCAAGACACATGTGCATAGACATCTCACATTTTCCTCTCCTTAATTTTCCAACGCCCACGCTGTGCTAAACAATATAAGAGTTTAAACCATTAAGCGTGTGTACATTATAAAAAAAAACTAACCAACTACGGATTATATGGAGAGGGGAAAGACAGGTCGGTTTGGGCTGAGTGGCTGGGCGACGGGCTATTATCCATAATATATCCACAATACATACCGGTTGCTGAATACCAACAGAAGGCGGTGGCGATGATCACGGATGGTGAAATGACTACGTCATTGAGGAGTCCTAAGATCTAAAATGTCTAGAATGCTTGAAGTAGAGTATGGCGGTGTTTGAACTTGTTGAGACCCACGGCGGAGCGGCAACCGCTTAATGCTACGGGGAGAACACGATATTGTTGGACTACGGTCAATACACAGCAATATAGTGAGATGAATACTGTCAGCCTACTTTCAAGATGCAACAGTGAAGGGGAAAAGTGACACCGTTTAAAGACGGTCGCCCGGTTTTTTGCAAATTTATGCTGCTGGTTTCTCAGCAAGCCCAAAGTATTCTGGTTAGTCCCAGCTAGGAACATTTGCCTGGTGTGTAGTAGGAACTTTTAGGTTCAAGAGTTCTACTACGGTTTTTGGGTTGCCTGCTTTCACGATGTTGGTTGTCCAAAAGAAATGAAAGTCAATGTTTATTTATATTTTTATTGTTATAACTATTTTATTAAAATTAACTTCACTTATTTCTATTTATTATTATATTTCATAAATTGGTTTTAGTTTTGGTTTAGTCATTTAACTAATCTTTGACAAGACTAACATAGTATTTTCGCAAGACTTACTGATAACTTCAAGACTCTGATGCGACTCCGTGTTCTGACTGTGACTCTCAATAACGAAACCTCGGTATAGGAGCTTTTTTGAGCTTATTAAAGCTACTACCAAAGCTTTCTGTACCAGAGTTGTATTATCAAAGTTTTAATACATTCAGGCTTTATTACTGACCTATCTCTGCACGAAAGAGGAGTTGGAATTCATGTACATTTGAATCATATTGCAGCGAGGTGCGCAATATGTTAGTTGGGGTGAATGGATGAAAAGTATGACATCAGCATAAAACGTCGTACGACACGGCGCATATGGGGCGTCAGTACAACGAGTCGATCGTTTGTACAGCATACGCTGTGTCAGAATTTGATTTATTTTCTGTGTTTTTAATGGGTTTCGTTTAATTGTTTTGGGGTTTATTGCTCTGGTATAGAGCAATAGCGAACATTGATTTAGAGTAATGAATGAATTCATTGTTGCCAGGTTGCAACAATGTTGTATTGGGTTGGGAAACAGCGGATGTTAGTTCAACAGATATGATAGCGTTGTTGCAAGATTGCAACAATGTTGTGAAACGTTGATATATGATTGGGAAATAGCGGATATTGGTTAAACGAATTTGAATAATAGCTGTAATAATTTATGGGTTTCGATTTATGATTATGACTGCAACATAGTTGCAGTGCTGCCACTACGTAATAGGGTAAATGAGTTGTGAAGTGGTCACTTTACAACATACCAGCGCTCTCACTCGTTCACTTTTGCACATTAAGTTGCCGAACCTAACCATTAATTTGCATAAATTCTGCCAAATATGCCCATATATTTGAAATTTAATAAGTTACTTTGGTAAATGTGGGCACCGTGGTCAGTGGATAAGTGCATGGATTTCTGGGGTGGAGGTTCGTGGTTCAAATCCAAGAAACACTAAAAAGTATTTTTTACGGCCCCACCTCTCGCGAATATCTGCCAAACAATCGGAGAGTTACAACGTGAGTGTCACGAAAAGCTTCTCAATTCGCCGTTCGAATACGGCGTTAAGATGTAGGTCCCTTCCATTTGTGTGAAAAATGTACATGCGCAACACAAATGGTCGCGGGAAGCTAGGCCCTGAACCGCAATAGTCTGTCACGCCTAAAATATTCTTGGTAAATTGTACATGTGCGGTTGTTTCCCAATTGTTTAGCTTATGCCTGGTAGTAAGCATTAGATCAAAGTGCTGAGCGTAGTCAGGAGACGAAAAGAACGGAAAATTAGACATTGGGTTTGTAATGATGGGAAATTCGTTACACAGGTGTGCGTGCAAAATTTCAGAACGCCACTATCAAAAATTCTAAAAAAACTTATAAAAATATGCGATTCGTATGGTGAGGTCTTGACCTAGGAGTTTGACGACTTTTAAAATATGCTTATTAAGTGGTCATTATGGTATTAAAACTCTACGCAAAGTTTGAAAGGGTTTGGCAGTCCAAGGGAACACATACATACACACAAAGTGTAAATTTTATACAGGGTGTATCCGTTAAGGTGGCAAATAGTTAGAGGGATCATTCCTTGGTTAATTTCGTAAGAAAAATCGTATGGGAAAGGGGGCGGGTTCATATTCACCCCTGCGGTGTAGGAAGCGTTTAAATGCGAAGAGGCGTACTTTTGACCTTACATCACTTCACTGTTGGTCTTTTTTGGCTAATTTTTTTTTAAAATGTTCGGAATAGTCCGAAGATGATAATGTAAATCTGGAAAATTGTTAAATTCGGAAAAAAATTGAAAAATCTCGTTTTCCATGGGACTTATGTATGAACTCGCGTCCATAACTCACGATTCGAACACGTTATAGGCTACAATTTTGGGTCAGTGGCGGATTGGTGGGTGTGGGGCTCAATGGTGTGTGGTTTCAGTGGGGTGTAAGGGGCAGCTAGACAACGCCTGTTATTTTAGCTTTTGGTGGATCTAAACGTTGTCTTGGTGTTGGGGGTCGGCGGGTCACGGTTATCGCTGGGGTTAACAACTATAGTATAAATATACATTTAAATGTATGTTTGTTTTTTTATATACAAATCAACACCGTTGATCGTATCAATGTGTGGAATGCGTGGATGTGCGGAAGGAACAGTAATCGTAATTTTGTCAAACAAAAAGTGTAAAATTACGTTTTATTTATAATCTACACACAATCACTTAATTGTGACTGTCAACGTCAACGAAAAACTCATGACAAAAATTAAAAAACTTTTTATATATAATTTTGTTTAAAAATATTTGTTTATACCAATTTCAGGTCAACGCAATCCATTGTCTGCTGCACCGTACATGGATCCTGGAATGAGCTTCAATATGCAACCGACCACGCCACTATTACCTCCGTCGACACCATTGTTACCACCGCCACCGTCAGCGGAACTGAATCGACAAGCAAATCTGTTTGGATTAATAACGCAGCAACAGCAACCGCCTCCACATCCGCATAATTTGTCATCTTTTGTGCCGTCTGCATCTGCACCTGCACCAGCACCAGTCACACTGACACCAGCCCCTGTACCAGCACCAATTCCATTGCATCAACAAACACCAGTCGTTGGTCCGATATTATTCAATAAATCATTGAATAATATGCCCGTTGAAAAGGGGCCACCGGTCAATGTTGTAATCACAAACTCCGACCCATTGCCTATCAATAGTGGAGTCTTGCAAACACAACCTCCCGTGCTGAGTGTGACAATCCCATCACATCACATTAAACAAAGTTCGGTGTCGGCAATCATCGATAATGTCGCTTCTGGACTAGGCGGATCGATATCGTCAACTTCTATCAACTCACCATTTGCCGGCATTGGTGGTGGGCCATCATATTCTATAACGACAACCACCTCATCTAGCCGCCCAAGCTCGATCTCAACGAACATGGTAGCTCCAGTCTCAGCTGTTTCCCAGCCATCAACATTCAGTTTCAAACCACAAATCGCACAAACCAAACAAGCCGAAGCGTCAACGGTATCATCACTTAACAAGATTTCGGATAGCATAACCACTGTGCGCAATAAAGCTGGGTCTAAAGTAGACACACTCGTGGTTGATGGAACTGAGCAACAGAAAAACAAACCATTTAATTTGGCCAAGAACTTGGCTGTAAATTTCGCTGAAAAGAAGACAAGTACACCGTCCGCTAAGAGTGAGAATCCGCTAACGGATAACGGAGGTGTTACCACCTCATTATCTCTTCCCACGACAGCGACAATAACGACAGTTTCTAAATCTCTTTTTGGTGGTTTGCAACAACAGCCAGCTTCCGAAAGTGATGGTACTTCTAAGGATGTTCAACGGACGAATACAAATTCATCGCCATTTGCAAATTTCACATTTGATAAAGGTTTTGGAACTGGACTTGGTATTGGTACAAGTACATCAGCTGCTTCGTCATTGCAACCATTTACAAATATTTTCAGCAACCTCGGAAAGACATCAGCTGAGCCCTCTCCCATAACACCACTGGGAACTGCCGATCGGCTTAACAAATCGGGGGCGTCTGACATCGAAGAAGAATACATACCGACGGCTCAATTCAAGCCAGTGATACCGTTGCCAAATCTCGTCGAGGTAACCACCGGCGAAGAGAATGAAATTGTTCTATTCGAGCATCGCGCCAAGCTGCTTCGCTTCGATAAGGCTGCCAACGAATGGAAGGAGCGTGGTCTTGGTAATATTAAAATTCTACAAGACAAAGCGGACACCAACAAAGTACGCATCGTTATGCGCCGGGAGATTGTTCACAAACTTTGTTGTAATCAGCGTTTGTACAAGGACACTTCGTTCAAGTACGGGAAGAATTCACAGACTGCGCTGGTGTGGGCCGGTCCTGATTACTCAGAGAACGAACTACAAGTTGAGACACTAACTGTTCGCTTCAAGACAGCCGACATTTGTAAGAGTTTCTATGATGCTGTGTTAAAGGCTCAGGCAAATATGAGCAGCGAAGCTAAGAAGGAAAATGCTGAGAAGGCTGAAGAAGCGAGGAATGCTGCGAATTCATTGGAAACAAATAAAGAAACTTCAAAGGGTTTTGGTGATTCATTCAAACCCAAAGCGGGTTCATGGACTTGTGAGGCTTGTTACACTTTGAATTTAGGTGAGCAATTATATTGCGCCGCATGCGAAAGTCCCAAGGATAGCACTGTGCCGAAGAAGGAGCCCGCATCTATATTGACAACAGCGGCAAAGAGTTCATTTTCGTTTGGATTTGGAACCGGCGGAGCAGTCGAACCGTCGGAAATTAAACCAGCTGCGTTTAGTTTTGGATTGTCAAAGTCAGCGACATTGACCGAGAATTCTGTAACTACTGCAACTTCTTTAGGAGCAGGATTCACATCGCCAGCGCTTCCAACAGCTGCTCCTGCAACTACCGGTGGCGGCTTTGGAGACCATTTTAAACCGAAAGAGGGCACATGGGAATGCCAAGGCTGTTATTTGAGTAACTCCGGCACAGACATATACTGCAGGGCCTGTAATGCTCCCAAAGATGACACAGTGCCTAAAAAGGAACAAAAGCAACCAAATATTCTCGCTCTATCGAATCCTTCGCAAAAGTTTAGTTTTGGATTTGCCGCGCCACAAGCGGCCGTTAGTGGCACCACAACATCAGAAACAAAAAGCTTTAGTTTCAGCAAAAACGCTCAGGAGACAGCTCTGTCTACAAACCCAGTCAATTCTGCCATTAGTGGAGGATTCAATTTTCGAAGTGTAGATAATAGAACTGCACCCTTTGGGAATCAGTCAATCTTTGGAAGCTCCGCAGTTGCCAAAACCAACAACGAAGAAGCTTCGAAGTCATTTTCGTTTACTCCAGCAGCAACAACAACAGCAGTCACAGATGCATCAACATCCGCTGTCACAAGCATTTCAAAGCCAAGCTTCTCTTTTTCGATGAATTCAAAGGTCATAGAGCCGCAACAATCGACTGTTGCTGAAGTGCCAACTTCTGCTGGTGCGGAGGTGCCAAAATTTACGTTGGACAAAAAAAATTTCTCATTTGTTCTTAAGCCAAAGAGTCCAGGCGGAAAGTCGAAAAGTCCATTAAAATCGTATGATGGCGATGATGGTGGTGACGACGATGGCGATTATCACGAGGAGGAGGAGAACAACACTTACTTTACGCCTGTAATTCCGTTGCCCGAGAAGGTAAGCATTTTTTTGTAATTGGAAGCAGATTACGTCTGCAATTCTATTTTCAAATGCAGGTCGAAGTAAAAACAGGCGAAGAAGGCGAAAATGTTGTCTACCAGCATCGGGCAAAATTGTATCGGTTCGTTGAAGGTGAATGGAAAGAACGTGGTCTTGGAGATGTAAAAATTCTCCGTCACAAGGAGACTAAGAAACTTCGGGTAGTCATGCGCCGGGAGCAGATATTGAAAATCTGCCTTAATCATGTGCTCACCGAGGAGGTCCAGTACAAGCGCAAGGATGACAAATCATGGCTATTTGTGGTCAATGATTTCAGCGAAGGTGAAGTTGAGTTGCATCAGTTTTCGTTGCGATTCAAGACGAAGGATGTCGCTGATAGTTTCATGGACGCCGTGAAGCAGTCGTTAAACGGTGATGATACTGCAATTCAAGTGGCTGAAGACCACGTATCAACACAGCAAAATGCCTCTTCGATTATCATAGATGCTGACAAAGAGCTGGCTGAAAAACTGCAATTGCCGCACGGGTTCTTTGAAACACCACAGTTGAGTTGCCCTGGATGCCGGGGCTGTGATCCGGACGCATTCGTTTTCCCAGTGTACAAAGACACAAATGAATTTTTTAAAGCTGATGTACATCCAATACCGTTAGAAATTCCTGAATTGATCACTCCTAAGAAGAATAATTCGTTTTTAAAAGCAAGCGCGCTTTCACCAGCAGCATTCACAACACCCCATGTGGACGCTACCAAGCCTAAAAATAACATTTTTGGCAGTGGGTTTGGTTTGGCTGCAGAAGTGAATCCGAGTACTGCCCCTAACACGACATTTTCTTTTACCCAAGCTTTAAATAGCACCACAAAGCAGGATGACAAGGTGGAGTCGGGAGGATTTTTATTTGGCAACGCTGGTGGTAGGCTATTATTTGGTGCTACTGCAGATGGTGAGGCACATTTTTTTTATTATTGAGTAGAATTGCATCAAAGACGCAAGGTATTATTTAAATGTCGACTTAACCTTTCTCAATTTTAGACAAAAAATCTGTGTTTGGTGGAACATCAATTTTCGGAGGTGGATCTGGACTTTCGTTAAGCACTGCCAATAAAACAAAATCAATATTCGGTGGAGCCTCTTCGATATTTGGTGGAAGCAATGATCAGACGAAACCTATTGGCAGCGAAGGCGCATCGATTTTCAGTGGGAATGCAGCTACATCGTTAAATGCCAACACTACTACGACTACTGCTACTGATGTTGCTTCATCGAATACTACAACGAAGTCGGTATTTAGTGGAAGTTCATTGTCGAAATCTTTGCAAAACAGCGCCCCACTGTTTGGCTCATCAACTTTTGGTTTTTCATCCAGTACCAAACCACTACTTTTTGGTGGGATCTCAGCGAATAGCGCAAATGACGCTATCAACACCATCACCACGTCATCTTCCTCATTAACTGTTGCCTCAAACACGCCTGAAAATCTCTTTGCAATTAAAAAGGAAGACTCAACGAGCTCATTTGCTGGTATGGCTAAACCTAAAACAGAGCCTTTACCTTTCACAGAGTCTGCAGTAAGCGCTATTGACTTTGCCAGTTTAGCTGCAAAAGCCTCTCAAAGTACATCTGCAGCTGATGCCAAACAAAGCCCAGCGCCAGGCGGATTTATTGGTCTAACTGGCACAAATGCGTTTTCAAATTTCCTCAAGGCGAGCAACAGCAAAAACAACAGCCTAAATACTAGTAAAACCAACGATCCAAATGATATTTCAGTAAAGAGCGAAGAGGGCGTCGATAACGACGAAAACTATGACCCACACTATGAACCAATTATTGCTCTGCCCGATGAAATTGTCCTTGCGACCGGCGAAGAAGATGAAACAAAGTTGTTTGGCGAACGAGCAAAACTCTTCCGTTTTGATGACGTCAATAAGGAATGGAAAGAGAGAGGTAAATTTTGTCAATAATCGATTGTTTTTTGTACTAAAAAAAGTTCCGTGTTCACCTTTACATTCTCTTTCCACCCAGGTGTCGGCGAAATAAAAATTTTAAAGCACTCTGAGCATGGAACTTATCGCCTGCTAATGCGACGTGAACAGATTCACAAACTTGTCCTTAATCATGCGGTCGGCGCGGATTTCGTATTCAATCAAATGGGCGGCAATCCAAAAAGTTACGTCTGGGCCGCCATGAATTACGCCGAACAAATTGAGGAGCCTGAACTGGAGAAACTCGCTGTGCGTTTCCGTAGTGTTGAATTGGCACAGAAATTTGAAAAAGAATTACGTCTATGTATCGAAGATGCAAAGAATCATTTGGCCAACGAAAACGTACAGAAAAAAGACTAAAAATTACTTAAATGTTTTTTTGAATCTCTGTGCCAATTCAATATTGCGGCACATGCATGCGGTGTAATTATACAAAAAAAAAAACAATTTTGACGATAGGTTTTTTTATAAATTGCGTCATAAAAACTTCCCATGATTCCATTTTCCTTTAATCATTTTCTATGCAATCACAAAATTTATAAAGCGAATGATGATAAACATTAATTTATTTGATTGTTTGCCAGAGTTTATTGTACTCGTACTTATCAAATATTTATTTTCAAAGTAATCTGTCTTTTTCTTACCCCCTATTAATTAACCGCCTGCATCGTGCGTAAGCTACTAACTGTCCAAACTCTTTGTTAACTGTTCCACTAACCACAACTATTATTTCTGAGAACTACGACGTCATCGCTTCCCTAAGAATTTACAAACAGAGAAACTGTAAATCAATAAAAATTAATTTTAATTTTGAACAAAAGAAAGCTAAAAACAAAAACATGTTTAATTTTACTAAATAATCGAAATGACTGGATCATGAAATAGATGAAAACGTGGTATCCATTTTAACTTGAATTCAATTTAATTCCAAATGTCTACAAATGGTTTAAAAAGCAAAAAATAATCTTAGACGTATACAGGGTGTACCCGTTAAGGTGGCAAATACTTAAAGGGATGATTCCTTGGTTAATTCCTTGTTTATTTCGTGAAAATTTCAAATTCATTCTATTTTCAACCCCTGCGGTGTACGTAGCGTTTTAATGCTAAGAGACGCACTTTTGACCTTACATCACTCACACCCTGTAACTTTTGCAGGCTTTTAGCTACAAGGTCATTGTTGATCTTACGTGTGAGAAGAAGAGTTGCATGCCGAATGAATGAATGCACTCTTACCATTTCACTACAGTGCATAATGTGATTTAAATGGACTTGCCCAGAAGGACCTTATTTCGTGAGTAGACACATGAAAATGTGGTGGTGAAAATGGACATATGAAAATGGTGTCCCCTCACAAAGTTAGGTCCTTCTGAGCAAGTCCGTTCGAAAAGGTGATTATAAACTGGAAGGAAGTGTTAAGAGCGCATTCATTCCACGTGTAATTGTGTTGCACTTTTGCTGCAAGAACACTAAGACGGCATGCAACTCTTCTTATACTGCAAATATTGCACTTGGTAAAAAAATGTATCAGAGAGCATTTCTCGAAATAATCGTGTTTGTAAATACAATTTAAAAAAAACATGTCGACTTTAACGACATTCGTCGTATCGGTAAGGCTTAAATAGTTTAGAAATAGGTACTTGCTTGATCTTAAAATTTTAATTTTCATTCAAAAAAGACAAAGTAACATTATAGATGGAAGTGTTCAAGTCATGTAACGTCAAAAGTACTTTTTCGTTAATGTTACAACCTTTCAATTTTAACCCTACTTCTGTTGACGAAATGAATATTCTTTTGAGGTGATTTGTAGAAAATTTAATTGAAATACTGCAAATTTTTTTTTGACGGACATGAAAGTCGTCATTGGTTAAATAATTAAAAAGAATGTACAGTGTTTGATCTTAAAAATTAAATTTTCTTTCAAAAAAGACTAGCAATAGCCTTGTAGCTGGAAGTGTTCAAGAGTTATAGGCTGTGAAGTCATGTAAGATCAAAAGTACGTTTTCGTTAATTTTACAAATTTTCAATTTTACCCCTGCTCCTGTTGACTGAATGCAAAATTTAAAAAAAAAAACATTTTTTTTTTACTTTTACGACGTTCATATCGGTAATGGTTTTAAGAAATAAAAAAGGTACGCTGTATAACATTAGAAATTTTCTTTCAAAAAAGACCCAGTGATCTTATATCTAGAAGCGTTCAAGAATTACACGGTGTGAAGTGATGAAGTACACCACAGAGGCTGAAAATAGACCACCCTTCCATACGATTTTGTTCACGAAATTAATCAAGGAATCACCCCTTTAAATATTGCCACCATAACGGACACACCCTGTATATAAATTACCATAAATGTATTAAAATAATCTTTTTAGAAATATATTAGTCTGACAAATTTAAAACACATTAATTTACTTACTCCTATCTTATGCGTCAACGTCGCGTCAGTGGAAACTCGGCCAAATCAACTGAACGGTTTCCGTACCCAATCCGTTCTGTATTAGCTTGGGTCGGGGCTAAATAAGAAGGGGACTTGCCTTGGTCGGTGGCGCTTCATGTTGCGGTTGGCCAATCACCACTCAATTGAATTTATCGATTCTTGAAAGTAAACAAGCCTCGGATCCATATCGAATTTATCAACAATGACCTTTGGCCCACGGAAAATGACACGTTTTAGAATTTGGAACATTCGCACGCTCGTCAAGACAACAATGCTTGCACAATTAACAAAAAATTTTCGTAAATACCATTTAGAGATTCTTGGTCTTAGTGAGGTGAGATGGCCTGGAGTAGGGGAACAACGAACATCTACCGGAGAGTTTCTAATTTTTTCGGGTAAGCCTGCAGGAGAACACCATGCGAATGAGTGGGATTTCTACTCTAAAGCCGCGAGAAGATCGTTACAGGACTGGCAAGCAATATCCGATAGAATTTTTATTGCAAGATTTAAATCTGCTGTTTGACAGGTCGTGTTTGTTCAAGTTTACGCTCCAACGGAACAAGCCACCTCTGAAGAAAAAGACACGTTTTACTTGCGTCTAAATAATTCATTAGATCAGCTACGGAAGAGGGACATCGTAATTTTGATGGGTGACCTTAACGCAAAGAAAGGCAGCGACAACAGTGATTGGCAACATGTCATGGAAAACCACAGCCACAAACCCTAGAGTCTAATTGGGAGAAAACAGTAAATGCGTGTACGGAAGCAGCCTTAACCATTTTAGATTATCCCGACAAAACTAGAAAAGAATGGATATCAGATAGCACATGGAACACCATTCTTGAACGCCAATCCACCAAAGGTGAGTTAAACGCGGCCTCGGTTACCGTGCGAAGCGCATTAGCGCGGAATTACAGGGATGTGAACCGGCAAGTTGGCTGTTCACCTAGGAACGACAAACGAGCATGGCTAAGCGATATCGCAACACAAGCACAGCAAGCCGATGATAGTATGATATATACAGCACAGTCTACCAACTCCCTCGTAAGCTCGCCAACAAGAAACACCTCATCAACTACCCTGTAAAGGGAATAGACGGCTCTTTGATCCTTATGCACCCTAATACGCTAACATCAGCGACGCTACTCCTTCGTTGGGTAAGGATAAGGACAACAATTCGTTCACTGCAATCAGGTAAAGCAGCAGGCAATGAAAACAACTACGCAGAAGTCCTTTCAGCCGACGTCGAGTTAACTACGCGAACATTGCATGCGATATATCAAGGCATCTGGGAATCTGAAACCATTCCATCGTCGTTAAAAGAAGGCTTTAAAGTCAAACTCCCCAATAAAGGTGATTTGAGTAATTGCGAAAACTGGAGAGGAATTAGAATAGTTACGCGCTTACGGAATGCTTCATAGCCAATTTTGAGAAATGAACAAGCAGGATTTTGCCCAAATCGTTCTTGTACTGATCAAATTAACACCCTGCGTATCATCATTAAACACTCAGTTGAGTATCGCTCTCCTCTGTATATGGTTTTTGTAGATTTAAAACGCGCTTTTGGTAGCGTGTGCCGAAGCATCATGTGGCAGATTTTGTATGCTGTTATGGAAAAATCAACATAATTAAGGAGCTGTACCGCGACTCAACATACCGCGTCATTCATAACGGTCATCTTGGCTCACCTTTCAACATCTACTCGGGAGTCAAGCAAGTTTCCACCCTCTCACCATTGGTTTTCACAATTGTCATCAACTGGGTGATGAAAATAATAACCCGTACTCCATCGGATTTGCCATGGAATGTTTTTCACCGCCTAGCAGGTCTGGACTATGCCGCTAGGTGACATGGAGCGAAAATTAAACTCACTAGAGAACAACACGTTAACAAAGTGGGTTTAAAAATTAACGTCTCAAAAAAAAAACTACTTCGCGTTAACGCTAGTGGAACATGTGATCTCTCGATTGAGGGACATTAGATAGAGTGAGTCGATAAGTTTTGTTATTTGGGCAGCTGGATGTCAAAAAATGGTGGTGCTGACTCGGAAGAGTGCTCGTGTAAACAAGGCGCGACACTGCTATAGTATGCTAAATAATATGTGGAACTCCTCGCAAATCTCCAGGAGCTTCAGATCTAAACTTCACTCGGTACTCTTGTATGGCTGCGAAACATGTAAAGTCACAGAGTCAATTGCGACGCGCTTCCAAGTCTTCGTCAACAAGTGCTTAAGGAGGATACTGATAATAAGATGGCTGGACATTATCACCAATCAAGACTTGTGAAGAGTAACGCATCAGGAAGCAATCGCGATCACCATCAGATGACGAAAATTGAGATGGATTGGCCCCACTTTGAGAAAGCGAGCGGACGATATTACGAAACTAGCGCTTGACTGGAATCCAAAAGGAAGCCGCCGAGTTGGCCGTCCTATCAAGACATGGAAAAGGACGATAGAAGAGGAAGCAAGATCCCAGGGGACAGAGTGGCGTCTCTTGAAACCTCAGGCGATAAATCGAGTTCGTTGGCGGGCGTTTGTAGAAGCCCTATGCTCCCCCTCGGAGTAAAGGAAAAGAAGGAAGACATTGTAAAACCTTAGAAATTTAATTTTCTTTCAAAAAATACCCAGTGATCTTATATCTAGAAGCGTTCAAGAGTTACATGGTGTGAAGTGATGTTAGGACAAAAGTACGTGTCTTCGCATTGTAACGCTACGTACACCGCAGGGGGTGAAAATAAACTCCCTCCCATACGATTTTTTTCACGAAATTAATGAAGGAATCATCCCGTTAAGTATTGCCACCTTAACGGATACACCCTGTATCTAAATTACCATAATTGTATTAAAATAATCTTTTAAGAAATATATTATTCTTTGATAAATTTAAAACACATTAATTGACTGACAACTTGACACTTTCGACCGAGTTTCGAAAACAAAACAATTAATTTTCGAATATTAGTAACAACTGTTTTTGTCACCGATATCCACCACTATAGTTGTAGTGAGTTGCTATAGTGTGGTTTATAAATACCAAAACTGTTGCCTTAGTTATAACAACTGTTTAACTATAAATATGGGACTAAGACTTGCACAGAGAATCAGTGCGATTCTTAACCATTTACAGGCGCTCGCTTTACTAAGTGTCGTAGCAAATGGTATGTTATGTTTATGATAAATCATAGCAACAAAAATAATTTATTATATGGATTTAATACTTTGGGAGAATACCACAAAAATATTGGTCACGACTCCCTAGTATCACAAAAAACGATATCACGGTGTTTTAAGCTCATATCCAAAACGATTGATATTGTTTTGAGGGCAGAATATATTCGTTTTTCACAAAGCGATGCTGATATAAACGGTGTAAAGTCAATGAAAGTTTTATTTTTGATATTGAAATGTGTGTACATTTTTTATATTTAAGTTTTTTGATTTTATTTCATGCCGGTTTTATAGTAAATTTTGATTCCCAGACGTAATCGGTGCGATTGACTGCACTCATATTGAACCAAGAACTGGAATATGCCCATTATCATCATCATATTTGGCTCTAAAACTCGTGTCCGGTCCTGGTCTCTCCACCGATCCCGATTTTGAGCCGATGTCCTCTAGTTTTGCATCCCTAAACTCTGGGCGTCCTGGTCTATGCCATCCTTCCAGCGTAGGGTTGGCCGGCCTCGCTGTCGTGTTCCATAAATCTTACCGCAAAGGATTTCCGAGAAAGGACCTAGCTCATGCGAGCTAGGTGTCCTGCCCACCGGAGCCTACCAAGCCTAATTCTCTTCACGATGTCGACATCGCGGTCACGCTCGTAGATCTCCGTTGGCTTTGAGCAACAGTGCGCGTATTTCTGGTTCCATGTTGTTATCGGCTGTTACTGATGACCCGAGATAGTTAAAAGACTTCAAATCCGCGCTCCAATATTTTAATTGAGGGACCATTGTTCGGTCTTCTACATGTACTTTTTTTTGCTCTCATTTATGTGCAGCCCCAGATTTTGTGCCGCCCGCTCGATCTGGATGAAAGCTTCCTGTACAGCCCTTTTGTTTCTACCAACGATGTCGATGCCATCTGCGTAATCCAGTATCTGAATGGATTTAAAGAGGATTGTTGAATGGGCTTGATAGTGCTCCGGATATATTTACTTGGCTTATTACATTGGCCATGGTTAACCTACATAGTTATGTCAGTTTATTTGGAATGCCAAATTCTCTGGCTTTATAAAGTTCTACTCTGGTTATGCTATCATAGGCGGCTTTAAAGTCTATAAAAAGATGGTGTAGTGAGTTTTGAAACTCTAGGGTGTTAAGGGTGCCTAAGGGTGCTAATCTGATCAGTTCAGTGATCAGTGAAGATCAGCCACACTGTTATGTATCAATGATGAATTTAGCGTATGGGGCTATCCTGTCTTGAAGTATATAGGAGAAAATCTTATACGTGGTACTCGACAACGTTATACCACTTCCATGCCTGGTGCGGTCCTCGCTCTCTGTACTGTTCTAGTTCACGGACGAGATTCTTCTCCCAGGCTGCTTTTTTTCGAGGATGAACTGTTTTTTCATATCTTCTAAGTTCTTTATATTCATCTTCGCGTTCGATGAGATTGTTGGTTTCTGGACTCAGAACTCCTGGTTACCACTCACTATATGTAGCCGATAAAGTTAACCATATTAGTGAAACCATATTTTAGCGACCGAGACACCACCGTGGCGAAGCTGGAAACTGCCAAAGATACTTACTGGATAGTATGGGCTTTTCTGGCACACGACCACGTTGGACCTCGTGTCAACCTAGAGAGGGTAATCAAGGAAGCTTGTAGCCAAAATTCAGCACTAATGAGCTTGATTGTAAGGTCAGGGAACTCACCCTGGCTTTCAACAAAGCACTGTCTTCCTCCTGCCATCTTACTCGAGCTAGAGGCAAGAAAAGACCACATTGGTGGTCATCTGAATTGGGACAACACAGAAACAACTGCTGAGAACTGTTAAATTCAGCCAAAACCTCAAGGAAAGAGACGGACTGGGTTGCCTACAAAGCGTCCCTCAAAGTTTATAAAAAAGAACTAAGAAAAACCAAACGTTTATCGTGGAGACTCTTCTGTGGTAAAATAGACGAGTCCTCCGAGGCTTCAAGGCTTAGGAAAGTACTCTCAACCAATCCCATAATGCCTAGCTATTTGGAAAAAGCCGACAGCTCGTGGACTACCTCTAGCGAAGAATCGCTCAATCTGCTACTAGACACCCACTCCCCTGGTGGCTTTCATTTCATAAAAAACGTTAACCTTAATAGGTCAAACTCTCTATGACACATATCTCATGATATTATTAATGGGGACAAATTGCTTTGGGCACTGCAGAGCTTCAATCATACAGGACCAGACGGCATAATACCGGCCGAACTCCAAAAGACCTCAGATGTTACCCTACCTGTGTTAGAGGTAATTCTAAAGAGTTGTCTAGAGTTAGTCCACCTTCCGAATTTCCAAAAGATCTCAGACCTATAGTCTGTCAGCATTCCTTTGAAAAACTTTAAAAAGACTGATTGATATCCATTTATGCAATAGTATAGACGAGTCACTTGGTGAAATGATTAATGTCCTGCTTACAAGTCGGACCATTATTTCAAAACTGGGTGCGGCGTCTGCCAATAGATCTGTCAGCAGAGGACCGCCGCAAGGTGGAAACTCTTCTTTGGAATTTAGTGGTGAACGAGCTGCTCATATGCCTGAAAAGAAGTGCTGCAGAGTGATTGCCTATGCGGATGACGTTGATTTTGCCGTTTCAGGATAACACCTCAATACCCTGAAGGAACTCTTACAGAATACTTTTAACAAACTAACTAAATGGGCAGATCGTTGTGGTCTGGCAGTAAACCCCCACAAAACAGAACTAGAAAATATAAAATTCCACATGTTGACCCACCCTCTATAAAGGGCACAAGGTTATCCTTCTCTGATAAATCTAAATATATGAGTCTCATTCTGGATAGAAAGCCAAACTGGAAACCGAATGTACAAGAAAGAGTTCGTAAAGCCACAGTGGCGCCTCTCTCCTGTAAAAAAGCCATCGGTAGCAAATGGGACCTTCAACCCCATGTCACTCATTATATTTCGGTAATAAGACACCCATGTAGGGTGTGGTGGTCTGGTGGACTGCCTTAGACAAAGCAATAAATCGCGATAAACTAAGCAAAGTCCAAAGATCGGCTTGTCTATGTATGAGCTGAGCTCTTCACATCACCCCCTCCGCTCCACTGGACACTGTTCAACTCGACATCTTTCCTTGTCCAGTCTTGGCCGAAGAGAAATGTCATATCCACTAAGGATATCCGCATCTTCTCAGATAGTCAAGCACCTTTGAGATCCCTAGAATCAGTCTCTACGAACTTTATTGTAGCCCTAGACTGGCGATCGTCTCTCAGGGAGATGAAGGAGCAGTTTGACATTCACCTGTATTGGGTGCCGGGGCATAGGGGTATTCTGGGGAACTGCAGGGCCGATGAACTCGCCAAAAATAGTACTACGCTGCCCCTTCAACCTGAAAATGGTTCCCTTGGTATACCGATTGTTACATGCAAACTTATGTTAAAGCAGGATGCTACTGACAAAACCAACCTTAAGGGAACAAATGGTATAACTTGTGTAGCGACAAAACAGATCTGGCCAAAGCTGGATCCCAAACGCTCCAAGTGTTTGATTCGCACATAAGCGCTACGATTGGTGTAATTACTGGGGACTGTCTTATAGGAAAGCATGCAGCAAGCCTTGGGATATTTTCCAATGAGCTGCATGGACGAGGAAGAGGATCAGACCATTCTTTACCTTCTCTGCACATGCACAGCTCTTAACGATCAGCACTGACATCAAAAGTCTTCAACGCTTCATTCGAAGCTCTAACTGGTTCAATGAGTAGGGCGAGAAATCCTTTCGATCCATGTGTCACAATGGACTATCAATTGGTCTAAGTGGGTCGGCTTTCTGCCGACAGCCACCCCAACCTAACCCTAACCTAACCTATCGTTCTTCTGGAAAATGCTGTTCCGGTCAAAAATCAGCAGGACATTCAAATATTGCCCTCACAATCAGGTAATTAGCAACCTAAAAAATATAATTGTTGTATTTATTTTATGTCGATGTATCGTTCTTCTAGAAAATAGCTTTAAGTGGTCGAATGGCCACACAAAGTTAATTGTGGACCTGTACGGCGAGTCCATCCACCTTGTAGGTCCTTTACTCTGGTTGCGTCATTAAAAAAAACTTGTCCATCGCTGAAAAAATGTCGGAAGAGTTTGGAGTTTTCATCAATGCTGTCCAGGTGGAAACTCGGTATAAGAGTAAGAGTAAGATAAAGTACAACCTGAAGTGATGTTAAGTTCGACATCAACAACTGGGAAACGAACATTTTTGTAAACATCCACTTCGTTCGAACTATCCGATAGTTGTATTCTGGACAAAAGCGACTCCGTCTCAATTCCCTAGCACAAGCAGCAAACAAAAGTTGCATTTAAAAATAATGGATGAAGAATTTTTCCGCCACCAGAAACAGAGTGATGAAGAAAAAGGAACAAAGACAAAGGAGGAACGAAAAGAAGGACGCAGAAAAAGAGCAAGGCATGACGAAAAAATGCAGTTATTCAAAGAAATTTTTGGTAGTCCAAACCATTAAAATTATGAAGTAAGTCCAATGACATGCTATATTTTATTTGCATTAACATCAAATTAATACAACAATTATATTTTTCAAGTTGTGAGGGCAGCATTTCAACGGATATATTTTTCGTTAAGCGTTACGTCCTCAAACTTCACATAAATTTCTTCCATACCTGTAACATACAATCGCTTAATTTGAAATGGTTACATTGAACTGTAATTTTGAATACAACTTTTAAGTACAAAGCACAAGTGCTTATCTTATTTATTAATAATGTATATAAAATGCAATAAAATTGAAATTATGAAATATGTGAACTGAAATTAGTGTTATTTATTACTAGCTCACATTTATTCTCCCATTCAAGGCTCCACGTTTAGAAGATCCAAGAAAACATTCGTTTAAGCATTGACCCGGGGATTCAACCGTTTTCAAATTATGAAGGTTTCGTGTTCGCATGCAAAAAAATAAACAAAACATAAAAGATAATTCTTTGAAAATTATAATGTATATTTGTGCTTTTTTTACAGGCAGCAGACATATGAAGTAGACAATTGCTTCTGGAACAATCATGATTATTTTTGACTTTACGAATGGAGTCCGTTTCTGGCATCCCGCAAAAAGTCTCCCCATCAGTCAACCATTTGGACACTCTGAGTCTTCCTTTACGCAATCAGGATGATTGAATGATGATGTTCATGATTTTTAAGAGACTCAATAGACTAACGTTGTCTTTGTACTTTGTTGGCTTTAAGCAAACGTGCTGGTATTTCTGGTACTTTCAGTGAAACGAGATACTTGAAAGATTAGTTACACTACTACCATTTAGGTTAGGTTAGGTTACTGCCATTTACACTGGATCAATACAAATAGTGCTTTCCAAACTAGAACTGTAAGAATGTACATTCCTATTGTTAATACGAAAATAAAATAAATAAATATTTGATAATCAAACAAATTTAAATCGACTAAGTCTACAAACCTCGAGTTTAATTAACAATATGTAATTGTAATTAATGTATGATGAACGCTCTGATTAACGCTAATTTCTTGCTTCTCTATAGATATATTTAATGTCTTCAAAATATTGTTAGAAATTATTAAGAGAACCCTTAAGGAGCCACGAAGCACGAAAACGTTAAGAGAGTTGTCAGCCAACAACTACTGTCATCTTCAACAATTTAACAATTTATGTGGTGATTCGATTTTTCTTTCTATTTTGTATACGTTGGGAATTATAAATTATAGAGATGTAATTAGGTGTGTACATATATTCAATCCATATGTACAATGACACACAAGCACATGTGTTAGTTTTTTTTACAAAACAGATTGCAGAACAAGTAGTGCTTTCCAAACTAGACTTGTAAGAATGTACCTTCCTATTGTTAATACGAAAATAAATAAATATTTAATAATTAAACAAATTTAAATCAACTAGTCTACAAACCTTGAGCTTAATGAACAATATGTAATTGTAATTAATGGATGATGAACGCTAATTTCTTGCTTCTCTATAGATATAATTAATCTCTTCGAATTATTTTTAGAAATTATTAAGAGAACTCTTAAGGAGCCACGAAGCACGAAAACGTTAAGAGAGAGTTGTCAGCCAACAACTACTGTCATATTCAACAATTTATGTGGTGATTCGATTTTTCTTTCTATTTTGTATACGTTAGGAATTATAAATTATAGAGATGTAATTAGGTGTGTACATATATTCAAACCATATGTACAACGACACACAAACACATGTGTTTGTTTTTTTACAAAACAGATTGCAGAACAGAGCAGCTTGCCATGAGAATGGGAATCTAAATCACTTACTATCACATTTGGTAAGAGAAAGAAATATTCGCACGTGTGCGTAAATGTACTCTAATATCATTTGTGCTCATAGAATTTTTTTCCAGCAGTCAAAATATAAAGAGAACTCATCACGGCGAATTCAGTGTACTCCACCGTTTGCTGGTTTGTTTTGTGCTTCGAAATTTGGCAGTGAAAGTCAATTTCGTTGTGGTTTTTCAAGAGAATTATTCGAGTTGATTAATGGCGATTGGCGAAACATGTACGACGGTATAGCAGCAGCAGCAGTAGCCGACGACAGCCGAAGCCCAGCAAAATCATACTAAGTGCAAAATTATTTAAGGAAAAGAATAAGTGAATTAGAAAACTTAATAAAAATTCAAAAGACACTACATAAAAACAAACAATTAAAAGTGGAAGGCAGTCTAGAGTGGAGTCGTCAAATAACCAGCTCGGTAGCAATTCAACGAACACATCGGTGAGAATTCCAGGTGAGGTTTTATTTTTGCTTTTTAATCTACATTATGTACATATTATAATAATTTCCCGAATAATGTTGAGTTCGCAATAATACTTTTTGTTTGTTTCCTTAGTATGTAACATGTACGAATTATATAAAACTCATAGTGCAAGATTATAATTATCGAACATCGAATGTTTGGAGCACCATCATCGCAGTAGCAGTTGCTGTCATTTATTTGCCATCACCACCACCCGACTTGCTTTGTTACTTGATGTATGGTCGGCTGACTTCTCTGTCGCTGATCGCCTGGTGGAGGTTCGTTCAAATGGCGTTGCTGTCATCGTCGTCTTTCACGAAGACTAGTAGTACGTCATTCGTAAATTGTGAATTTTGTAGTCCCTGTGTACTCGAAATAATTTTGTAATAATTTGTATTAATTGTAGATTTTATTATCTATAAGTATGTATTGTTAATCAGTGTGCAGAGGCAGCAACTGAAACTGTATGTTTGGAAAACATAACTTTGGAGAGGTTTAGTCACAACCAGATCGTGCTAGTGTAAAAATTGTATTTTCATTTTTGTAGTCACTATCAGAAGAGCGGGGACTCCCACTTCTATTGTCGCTTTTGGAGGGCAGTGCCGTTTTTCTACTAATAATATCAAAATTTATACCGCAAACAATGTTAATGTAACGTTAGGACAATTTCATCGCAGCAATCATTTATATCTATATGCATGTGTAGTTGGCTCTTTCCATGCTTCTTTATTTTCTGTGTGTCGTGTCTTGTTTCTTGCATTACATCAAAAGATTTGATAGAGTATGTGCAACTAGTTGGGCTGCAATAATGGAGATAACATTTATTATTTACAGAACTTTTTAAGAGCTTTATTAAATTCAATGTAGTTTTTTGACTTCTTTATGAAAACATCAAAATATTAAAACCCGCCTGACCGAAAAGAGACTTTGTGTAGGTATATAGCTTTTATGGAACCCGACAACGGAGAAAACCAAGCCATGAAATGGGCTTAAAACAGCGTCCGGAAGAGACATTTTTTTGGGCAGCAGTCAGATCTAAATATTTTAAAACCCAATTAATATTTTTTAATCATATATAATCGATAAATGTTTTTAATATACATATAACAGTAGTGTTCCTAAGCACACATTAAAAATTCAATTTTTTTAACATAAAATTGTATCGTCTACGACGAATATGAACATATATTTTATTATTCACTCCATCCAATAATTTTTAATGTAATTACAGTGTTTTTTCTTCTCAAAAATGAACACTAAGCACAACACCCAGGAAGAAGAGAAATGTAGTAAGGTTTTCATTCCGCGACCCGAGTATGAGCCAATCGAGCAATGGAAATCTGCTCCATCTGTCGAACAAGAAAAAATCGGTGTAGGTGGGGCTGCAAAATCGAATACTACTGCAGATTCCAGTGACAAAATGTCTGTTCCATTGGCTGATTACAACGGCGATGTCCATCACCTCAAAACAGAAAATGGTGATCGAAAAAAGAATAAGATAGTTGGAGTTGCCGAAGAAGAAGACCCACACATGCTTGACGATATTGATACAAGTCCTGTTGATGCTGAAGAAGACGACGACTACGACGATGATGATTATGATGATGGGGATGGAGGCGTGCACGACGGCAGTCAGTTGATTCCAGAGAACACCAGCATCACAAAAACTTTGAAGAAAACAAATTTCTTACAACCAGCACCGGTGCATCAAAAATCAACACCAAAACTCACTCTGACCACCAACAAAACTGCCAATTCAAATTTAAATGTTTATGAAATTGTGAAAAGCTCGCCTACTGTTCAGACGACAATAACAACGTCAGCTAGTCCAATGGCAACCGTAGCGCCAACAATGATACATGCAAAAATCAGCGAAAATAAATTGCTTTTGGTCACAATGGTCAACGAAAATGGAAAATTATGTGTCCCTTTGGCGAAATCATCAACTGCTGCCACTCAACCAAGTGTTGCCAAAACATCACAAATGACAGCTACGGCACCGATAACAGCAGCCACTGTGCCAACTTTTACAACACTGCAAATTCCAAAACTTAAAATAAAATGCGCAGACATTGGCAGTACTGAAAAAATTAAAATATCAAAAATTTCGCCACAGCAACAGGAGATAAAATCGTCTGGAATGGAAGCTATTACAATAAGTGGGAGCGCGGAAACAACAATCAACAGTTTATCCCCAGCAACAAGCAACTTCACGGCCACTTTGGTTGATGATGATCAACAACATGAAATGCCACTACGCAGCAGTACCCCGCTAGCCAGAGAGTTTCTTGCGCTTCAGAAATCCTTCAGTCAGTCGAAAATTTTATCTAAATATGTAAACGATACTGAAAAAACACGCAAATCTCGAAAAGTTCCACTTAAAGGTGAAAATGATTTTACGTCGGCAGGACTAGTAGGAGGTGGTCAAGCACGGAGAAAGAGTTCTAGTCGTTATGCGCAGACCCAACTAAATCTACAATCTTTAGCTTCAGACGAAGGCAATATAGCATCGCGCGTTGTCCGCAGATCAAGGAGTAAGAGCTCCAGTCGCACTATCAGCAACCTCGAGTCCAACCAGTCGATGCATTTTGAAACCCCACAAGCGCGTGTTATTCGTTTCAAGAGTTTCAAAGATGAATTAAATTACTCCCGTTGTCGATCACGCAGCAAGAGCACCGTCAAGGACGAAGATAGAGCCTACTCGCCATCCATTGCATGCAGTAGTAGTAGTAGCAAAAAGCGTGCGAATATGCGCTCAGAGAATTTAGATTTCGTCCAGAAACAACAGAAATTTATGAATCGAATTATGAATGATGGTACTGCTGATGAAGAAGTGAGTGAACCCACCCATTCTGATAGTGAGGAACAATCATTGAACGATAGCAAATCATTTATTGGGTCAAAGACGAGTAGTGTTTCGTATCAGCAGCAACACCAACAGTCAAATCAGTATGTGGCTGAAAACACACCAATGGCAGAGAACACGTCTTCGACATCTATCGCTACACAAGTGGTTGAAGATTATTTTGAAAGTATATGGCGGCCGCCACCAAAGGTAAGTTATCCTTTTTTCGTTTTTTGAAATATCTTTTGTTCAAGAAGGCAATTTCCAAGCCTTGCTTGCACTTATTGTAATCGTTTTTCTCTATTTGTCATCGTCATCACTATATTTTTTAATTTTTTAGCGCGGCTCCGATAGCTTCTGCTGGAAATGCTGTAAATGTGGCGAACTCATCCCATGCTCCAAGTGTGTTCGATCGTTTCATGTGACGTGCATTAAGATCACAACCACAACAAAACTAGACAACACATGGCTTTGCCCAGAGTGTATTGGGGTTGATAATTTCGTTAATGGCCAAAAAAAGTATGTATTACAGAACATTTATAATCTATAGTTGTTCTATTCAAAGCTGTGCCTTTTGGGACATTACAACAAATTGTTTTTTGTTTTGCCATTTAAATTTAGATCAAAAATGAAGTCAACTTTATCTGTTGATATGCTGAATCAGTTGTTATTGTTTGCCTTAAAGAGAATGAAAGAAGTGAAAGGGGTAAGAAGCCATTCATATATTGACCGAACATATTCACGATATTTTTTAATTGCATAAAATTATTTCATTATTCAAATATTTCATGTAAGTTGTCTAATAACCAAAATATGCGCATAAAAGTTAATTTTTTGTACGGGTGCCCCCCGTACTAAGGTGCCCGATCACAACCAAATTTTAATAGACCGTGTTGTCACCGGAAATACACATATGTATGTGCAAAATTTCAATAAAATCGTGCTTTGGAAAGTGGGTTGAGAATTGATTGCAAGATTCCACCACCGAACGATGACAGAACCATGCCGAGGTGAAGTTAATTCAGAGAATTTAAAAACTGTTTGATAGTTTGCTGTGAATGTGCGTTGTGTTGTGAATGAAAAATGCTGTAAGTCTGTGAAATGGCCCGACCTCAAAAACAGATAATTTGGCGATTATTACCAAAAAGACATCATTAATTCATTCTGGAAAGAATGCGCTTATTTAAAAGATGAATACATACATTTTTTACCAGACGGGTCAAAAACTGATGATGAGGTGACACCTTATCTTAGTCTCTCTTTTCGTCTTCCTAATCAATGCAGTGTCTTTCAGGCAGAGCTCATGGCGATTAAAGAAGCTATCCACCAAGGATATCGGCATATTCTTGTATAGCCAACCTGCGTTGAATTCCCTGGAATCAGTCTCAAAGAAACTCTTGTGGCCCTAAACATTCCCATGTGTTGGGTGCCGGGGCATAGAGACATTCCGGGAAATTGTAAGGCTGATGAGCTCGCCAAACATGGAACTAAACTGCCCCTTTTACCTGAAAATGGTTCCTAGGCATACCTATCACCTATACCTATGTAAACTCATGCTACCGAGAAAACTAACCGTATGTGGTCAAGTGGAGCAACTAGTCTAGCGACCAAGCAGATCTCAAAAAAGATTGCACATCAGTGCTATAATAGGTGTCGCTGTCTAATAGACAAGCATGCAGCAAGGCTCGGCGTATTCTCAAACTACTTCTGCAGAAGCTGCATGGAGGAGAAAAAGGAAGAGACCACTCTCCGCCTTCTCTGTATATACCAAGCCCTCCTTCAAGAACGTAAGCTCCATCTATGAGCATTCTTTTATAATGACCCTAGTGATCTGACAAATACTGGTATTAGTTGTTGTTGTTGTAGCAACTATTAATTCGTTTTAGTCCAAACGTTGGGTTTTAATGTTTGCGGCTGCTTCGACAGGCTGTGTCCATAGGGATAGCGGTGTGAGTAACGTCGGATGCGGCGGGCAGCTGAATAGATAAGCTGTGTTATGTGGTGATGCACCACATTCCGGGCATTGATTGATTATGCTGTCACGTAAGCGGTGTATGTAGCTATACAGAAGAGAGCTCCATCCCAGTTGTGCCAGGGTTTATCTGGTTTGTCTGGGGACCCCTCAAGACGATATTATTTTGGCGATCATCTAGTGCGGCTCTGACCGATGCTTGATGAATTGTATTTAGGGCTGCTAACTAGATCTAAAGGTGTATGTGCGATGAATTGGTTTGTCTCTTCGCGGAACATGCGAATATCGGATCGGATATGCCTGGGTGGTGTGTTGAGTGAACGAGTTTGTGGCATGCCAGTAGGAATTGTTTGGCGAGAAGCTCGTTGGGCTCTTTCACTTCTAGCATTTGGGTTTTTTGATGGAGATGGTCCCCATGTGACATGCGGTGGCAACCAGGCATGATGCGAAGAGCAGCATTCTGACAGGATTGAATCTTCTGCCATTGTGTGTGGCAGAGGCTAGGTGTCCCGCATAGTTAAGTACCGACTTGATATGTGGTACGAAGGGTTTTTTTGTCCTTACCCCATATACTGCTCGCTAGGGATTTGAGGACTTTATTTCTGGACATGACTCGTTAATGTTTCCCGAATGAGTCGAAAATGTCAGCAGATTGTCGAATGTGACTCCCAAGATCTTTGGATGTTTGATTGTAGGGATTGTCCTGCCGTGTATCGAGATGTGGAACTGTAGGTTGACTTCTTTTGTCTAGGTGGTGAAAAGTGTAGCGGACGATTTTTCTGGAGACATTTCGAATGGTAAAAAACTATATCTATATATATAACTATTCTACTATATCGAATAGGCGTTGATGCTTCTGCAAATGGTGGGATGTCCTTGCCTGAGGCAAGAATGATGCAGTACGATATCAATTTGACTCCGGTAGGTGGTGCAGGGAGTTTTGCCATGTAGTGGTTGAAGAGAGGTGGTGAGAGGACCCCTCCTTGGGGTACACCTTGCTTAACTTTCCTGTATAGCAATTTATTGTTCCGTACTGGTATTAGTTGTCTGCTGTGCTTCATACTAAATACTCTAAATGGTTCAAAGAGTAGGGGAAAATAATTTTATCGATCCGTGTGTTATCATAGTGAACCATTATTGGTCTGTGTTTCGGTTTTTGCACCGATTGCCACTTTAACATCTTACATCTTACCTAACCTAACCAAATAATCCAATGTAAAAATAAAAGGACTGTTATTACTATTATTTAATTATTACCCAGTTAACAAAGTTTTCATGAATTGTTTGGTTTCCTTTGGTAAAAAAATAGAGAAATTATAAAGTTGGATGGATAACACAAGTAGTTATTAGTATTATGTACTAATAATAGAGAAAATATAAGTATTTTGCTTTTTATGAGGTAGGACCTATTTCAAAAGAAATCCAAAGAAGCAAATAATTTAAAAGATATATGAGGCGGCGATTATATAAAAGTTATGTCGCCACATACAGACACATACATACATATGAATGCATATCAAAATGGCTTTAGTGTCGTAGCTTACTAATGTTTGATGGGAAAAGTACCCAACGATTTAGATTATGTAGAAAACCATTTATGATTGTAATGTAATGTACCTACTAAGTACGTAATTTTTGGTATTTTAAAAATGTTACTTCTTCGAAAATGTCTTTAATTCAGCAAATGGTTGCTTAATAGACGCAGAATCTGATAGATAAGAGATTTGCCCACTTTACGGTTGAATGGCTACGCATCTATTACTTGCCAAAATGCAAAATGTCTGTCAATTTCCTAGAAGTATTGTATTTCTTTTTTTTTAGGCCTATATAAAATCTAGAAACATTTTTTTGTCCAATACCCTTTGCAATTGTTTTCTAGAAGGCGTTGTATTTTTACGCATACATATACATACATATGAATGTGTTGGGATGCGTGCAAATACCATGGTGTGTAAATTGATGGAAGAACGCGAGGTAGCCACGAATTTAAATTTCCTGTTAAATTACAAATATAATCATATAAATAAATGGATGCAACAGAAAAATATTTATATTCCATACAAATTGTGCCACCATTTTAACAATTCTTTCTAATGGCGCAATAATAATTAAGTGTTTGCTTCCATCGAATTCAAAATGTAAAACGGGTGAGCGAGACAGACGCACACTCAACAGCAGAAAGTTGAACGAGTATGCCACATAGGGAACAGCATACAACATCCCTCCATTTTGACACATCAATGTCAAAACAAGTTGCTGCTCTTTTTTTATTCTTTGCTTTTTTTGCGGCGAATTGGCTCTTCGTTTTTTTGTTGACAATTTTATGCTTCTTAAGGTGTCTACTTTTATTTTTTCATTGGGATTCTCTTAAAATTTAGTTTTGCGTACGTAATTTCTAGTTGGTACGAGAGAGAAATTGATATTTTTACGTTTTGCTATTAATGCGTAATGCAAAGCAGGTATCAAAAAATTATTTTACTCCTGGAGTTTCATTGCAAGTTGACGGCTTATTAATTTTGTAGACTGTTATCAGTTATTTATTATTATGTATTGTAATACAGTTATTGGCTACACGTTTGTTTAAAGGTTTTTCTCTCTTGCTTCAACTAAATGTTGCGTGTTGAGACTTAAGAGCGAAAAATACACTGCAGTTCACTGGATTAGAAGCGCATCATTTAAGGAGATAAAATAGATATTTCTCCAGTTATAATACAGGGTGTCCCCTAATTCGTGCTTAATAATTTGGAAAATGATTCTTGGGTATATTCTACAGCAAGGGTCTATCTCCAATGTTGACTTCATTTATCGGGGATTTAAGAAAAAGCTTACTTAGGTGTACCCTGACCCATGTTAGCGAAAATTGCTTTGTTAATACTAACGGTAGAAACTTCGTTTAGGACGTTATTTTTAGATTAAATACTAGGCTTGGTAACTGCGTTTAAATAGAGTTGATATCTTCTTTGAGCGTTTAGATATCCAACTTAAATGCCATTTCTTACCCACGCTAATTTTTAACGTTGAGATCAATTTTCTCCAGAAAATGCGTAATAAACAAAACGTTTTACTATTTTTTCTTATTAAAATTTTATTTAATTTTATTGCTTATTTATAGAATTTATTTAATATTTGCTGGTTTTGCTGGCAAAAAAAATAATTAAGTAAAGTGGCAAATATTAATATTTTTTAAAATACAATTAAATAAAGTAAATAAAAAAATAATAATATTTGCCAGTATTTCGGTGTTCCTGACTATTATCAAAGCAAAATAAATTAATTAACTAAGTAATTTAATGGTCAGCAAGACCGAAATATAGGCAAATATTATTATTTTTTAAAATACAATTAAATTAAAAGTCTATAAAAAAGCAATACAATTAAAAAAAATTTTAATAAAAGAGTAAAGAAATTAATAATAATCAATATAATTTTCTTATTCACGTAACAATTATAAAAATAAATATCACCAACAAGTTTGTGGAAGAACCCATAGATTTTATGATACTTGGGAAAACTTGCATATTTATTGTAAACCATTAATTATCGAATTATGCATTTTCAAACACCTATCTACCTTTTAACAATGGACCGTACACGAAATGTCATTTCCATATAGTTTTATAGCAAAAATGTATCTTACAAAAACATGCATCGAACAAATAATGAGAACAATTGAAACCTATCGAAATTCTGGTCTGTTCCTGTACTTTTTGTAGTAAAAAATTAGCAAAAGAGAAAATGGGCATAAAATCTCTCAGAAAGAGCAAGCACACAAAAAAGTACGGGGACGCATAAAACCACAAAATTTTTGGCTTGATAGAAACTGTCAAAATCCCTTATGTCAAAATTCAACATTCACAAGTAACTAGCTAGTAACTAGAAAACGTGCAAAAATACTGCACTCAATTTCAAAAAAGTGCACTCGATTTGTTTGCTTATGTTACAATTTTAAAATTAAAACATTTGCTATCATTCTTATCGCCATCGTGGCATTTGCGCGACAATTTCGACTGAAATTCACATACAAAACGTGCGAATGCACATTTTTTTTCGCTTAGCGCCAAAAATGAGTGCACTTAGTTAAGAAAGTGTTAGGAAAAAACGAACGCCACATAAGTTAGTTGCCAATAATTCTGTTTTTTTTTTTATGAAAATCCATTTGTCAATTAATGCATTTTTAACCATAATAAATAACTGTTAAATATAACTTTTCTTATTTAGTATGAAAAATTTCTGCATCTACCGGGTATCGTTGAGTTCTCCAGCTACGCTAAATACCTTGTTAATCCGGTTACACTCACGACGCTGCAAGAGAAAATTGAAAGGAAGTCTTATCACTGCTTGGAGGAATTTGTTAACGAAACAAAATGGATCCAGCACAATAATTCAATTATCAATTGTACAAGTGAGTAGAGAAAGATTTTAAATTATTATTTTCTATTTAATTACCATCGGCTTTTGTCTTTCTCAAATGAATAGATGGCAACCATAAAGATGCAATCATTGCGAAAACTATAATCAAAGTTTGTCGTCAGGAGGCTGCTGAAATTGAGACATGTCCGGAATGCTATCTCAGTGCCAATACGCGCCGCAATTGGTTTGTCGATATTTGCTCCAAACCCCATCTGTTGGTTTGGGCTAAACTCAAAGGATTTCCCTATTGGCCAGCTAAAGCGATGGGCCCTGGACAGGGAACTCTGGTGAATGTGCGTTTCTTTGGCGATCATGATCGAGCATTTGTTCATGTTAAGGATTGTTTTCTCTATTCGGAGCTAGATCCCAATCCACAGAATACTAAAAGAACGTCGCGTACCTCTGTACTGACCGAATGCATAAAAGAAGTCAAAGTTCACATCGATCAAATCAAAGCGAAAATCGGTGCATTTCAATATGCCGGACACAAACAGAATTACGATCCGGCCGATGAAATGAACCAGCTGGAGACGATGATGCCTGGCGTCACTGAATACATGAAAAGGCAACAGGCATTTCAGAAGCCACCGCTGCAGTATAAAATTGTAAAAACGGCTGGAAATCAAATGTCGATCTTTAAAAAGGCTGAATCTGGTACAGACTCTGATCAGTCATCTAGCGTAGTCATTGGTTGCGCTAGTGGTGGTAGTGGAGTGGCCGCATTAATTTGCAATGCCGATTATTCAAGGAAGAAAAAACATTTGGAAAAAGCAACAACGACTATAGCAATTTCACAAGCGACGCAAGCAACAAACATCCAGGATGTTGTTGTGTCAAACAACTGCAACAGCAGCAAAGGAAAATCCTCGTCCTCCTCCTGCTCAGCAAACTATGAAGTTATTTCAAAGTCTAACAAGGATGAACCTAATTCGTCTAAAATTAATTCGGTCATTCTGAAAAGAAAACCTGAATCTGCTTCCAGCATCGATTGTGGTGGCGGTAGTGTTGCTGATGGATTGGGTGTCACTGAAATAAAGAAGCCGAAAAACTCTTCCACGGAATCCAATACATTGACATTGGTAACGTTGCCGTCGAAGCAACCCAAAATCGAAAAGTTAATGGTTGAAAGGCAGGAATCCATTGTAAAACGTAAATACTCAATGACCCAGACGGAGGCGTCCGAAATAGAACAGAAAATAGTTCAGTCCAAGTCGAAACAGACAAAATACGAACACAAACTACCTGTTCCTTCTGCAGTCGCAGATCTAAGCAAAACAACTGACACACCTAACACAAACAAAAATATTATAGAGTCATTGGCTAAAACTAAACATAGCCTAACCATTAAAAAGATTAATATGACTTCAACGGCTGCAGCGGCAGAAATTGGCAATCATCAGCAAGTCTCTACTAAAAAGTCTTCAGAATCAATCTCGGCTAATGCTAGACCATCGACAAAGTCGGCAGCCACTTCAAGTAGTCGTAGTAGCTGCCCCAACACCAGTAAATCGGCCGTAGAATCCTTATCCTCTACTGAAAGTTCTGCTGAAAAATCACCAACGGCAATCATTAAAGGGCTCATCCCATTCGAGGATATAAAAACCGAAGAGCCAGAAGAGTCAGACGATTCTCAAAGTCTAACGGAGGCTGACACAAATCGAGAAAAAGCTGATCCAGTTTCAAACGAACAAACGAACGTCGCAAAAGTTTTTCCAACGCCACTACTTCTACCGGAACATTCAGTGATAAAACAAGAAACATTATGCGATGAAAATGATGATGAGGCTGTTCATCAGCAGGATAATGGAATGTCGTCAAAGTCAAAGCAACTAGCAACTAAATCAGCTTCACGGTTTGCGGCGATTACGGATTCTTCAAGTGTACGTTCTGTGGTAACTGATGAAACTGTCCACCGAATATCAGTTCGCAATATCGATTTGCTTAAAGAACAGCAACAACAATCGACTGTCACTGTTGCCGCCGCTGCGTCAACAACAGCAACCACGACAACATCAACAACAACATCAACAACAACATCAGGAAAAAAGCAAAGCTTTCGGGGAGTTCCCTATGGGCCTCTTCCCGCCAGTGCAACAAGAATTTGCAACAACATGCAACAAAATAACAACAACCATACCAGTAACATTGTTGATTCAACGGCAACACGTCAACGACAGCAGCCAAACCAACGTGCACGAAAATCATTTCAAAACAAATCACCGGTAGTAGTGCCAGCCTCTGCTGCTTCATCGCCGTCTAATGGATTCAGCACCAGTGTTGCTGGACCAACATCTACATCTCAAGTTCAAATAACTACAACACCAACACCAACTCCAACTTTAAATGCCACTCCTACTCCAACTCCAACTACTATTGTAGGCACTGACCCAAAGCGGTCACTTCTTAAGAATAGCATGGTTTCTATTCCAGTCGATTCCCCCGGAGAATATTTAAGTCGAAAAAATTCTGTACCGATACCGCCGCTTACGGCGGTTTTAAAAACAACATCGACAGCACCAAACGCATGTGGAAATCCATTAAATCCAGCAACAGAAGCTCAGTCAGCTAATGCAGGTATAACAATCACCAGCACCAACACTGCAACATCGAATGCAGCAATTCGACCGTTGCCACATACACCTAGTATGACGGCGCCTCCTCCGCTTGCTGGATTGTCACATTCTTCGCCTTCGCCACTACCGAATATCATTACATGTTCAGCAACAACAGCTACACAAAACAAAACACAAAATCAAGCAGCCTCTGCATCACCATCTTCATGCCCTTCTACGTCAACGGCATCATCCATCGCGAATGGAGGTAGTAGTGGTGGGGTCAACATCAGCGCGAATTTCAACGGCGGTACCACAACAAATGATCATCTGCTTGGCGGTTTTGTAACGCCCAATTTAGCCTCTGCCATTACCGACGCAATTTGTCGTGCACCGCCAAAAATGGTGCCTGGACCAACAGGCGCCCTCCGTTCAGATGGTAGCAGCTTTCGCTTATTCTCACAGGCTGGTCCATCTTCTCAGAGACTAACGGAGAACGCCCACAAAGTGAGTAAAGTGAAATGCTTGAATTTTGCTGATTTCTTCGAGTTTTTCTAAAATCGTTAATTTCTCTTTCGTTTACTTTTCCCACAATAGATGACAGATTTCTTCATCTCCGTAATGCAAGATGCCATGGCCGATGTTGCAGCTGCCGATGATGCCCTGCAGGCAAAAGTAACGCTACTCACAATCGAATTGGAGCAAGCCAAACACATGTACGAGCGTGAAATTGCCGAACTAAAGCACAACACTGATATGATATTGTGCAACATGAAAAAGAGCATGGAACTCGAGACAACTCGCTCTATTGCCGAAGTTCGAAAGCAGTGCGAGCTCGAGCGGCTACATTCGGTCGAGGAAACAAAAAAGCAAGAGTGGTGCGCGAATTGCTTACGTGAGGCGCGATTCTATTGCTGTTGGAACACTCCATATTGTAGCTATCCATGCCAACAGCGTCACTGGAGTGTTCATCAACCTAACTGTGTACAGGACAAAGTTCGAATAAACAGTCTGAATGAAAGTTCGGGAGGAGGTGTAACGCGTATGATGCAGTCGGCGCCAACAGTAGTAGCCGCAGCAACAACATCGACAACAAATTCTTTGTCATCACTGAAAACTTCGGTGATAGTAAATCAGGATATTGGCGGTGGCTCTGTAAGTAAAATGCGATATTTGTTTTCAACCTTGATAGCTATCACAGAGAACAAGTGTGTCTTATTACATATAATCAAATTTGCTGACGAATTCTGTTGTAAAATTTTCATTGTGTCTTGAAAAAGCGTTAGAAGTGCATCTTTCAAGCTTTAGGAAGTCCACGTCCAATTGCCAAAGACAACCAAGTTGCTAGCCGCGAGTATCAATCATACTCTGAATATTGGTTGCAGGTTAGACGCTTATGTCCAGACGATCACGAAACGGCAAACGGAGAGGTTTCACCGCACGCGTCTAAGCTTGCCTAAACCTTTTTAAATCGTCCTGCTTTAATCTGTTTTTGTTTCTTATTCCGGTCTGGACATACTTCAGTCCGCCACACATTTTTGTGCGGTCTGTGCTCAAAAAATTTAATTCACGCATAATCGACTGTACAAGTTAAAAATGGCGCTCTTGTTGCTGAAAATATGCAAATATGAGAATGTTTATATATAAAATAATAGCAACTGTGATTTGTATAATTTACCGATTTATGTTTTTCAAAATTACACTGCTACATTTTTACAGTCTTACCCTTATTTAGACAACAAATGTGTTCACGTCATGTGTGACATTCCAACTGTAAGCTCTATAGACAAGGCCAATCTGCTTGCTTCACATTTTGCAACTAGCTCTACCCTACCAGATAGCACGTTGTCGCCGACTGTACTTGCAAGAGTTGAATACTCTCTGGGACATATTGACTTTCGTACTCGTCAAGTAGCTAGAGTATTTAATGATCTCAACATTCATAAATCTGCTGGGCCTGATGGCATTCCCGCTATAGTTTTGAAGAGGTGTTTTTCAAAGTTGGCATTCCCACTGCGCAGACTTTCCCATTTCTCTTATTCTCCGTCCCAAGGAATTGGAATACAGCCTTTATCCAGCCTGTTCCTTAAAAAGACGAAGCGTCATCTCTTTCCTCGTACCGAACCATTGCGCTAACATCAATACTTTCTAAAGTCATGGAAACGCTGATTAATCGTAATCGTATGCAATACCTTGAATCTCGTTAAATTCTTAGAGACCAGCAGTACTGTTTTCGAAGCCAATGTTCTACAGGTGACCTGATGGCTTATCTCACTGAAAAGTGGAACTAGTCTATTCACAGATTTGGCGAAAGCAAAATTGTTGCACTCTATATTTCCAAGGCATTTGACAGAGTCTGATATCAAACTGTTATGTCTAAAATTAATGCCTATGGAATTAATAACGCCCTAGTCGATTGACTAGTAACTACCTTTCGGACCGTTCAGTTCAGGTCGTATTGGTCGGATTCAAATCCAATGTGCACCGCATAAACGCCGGTCTTCCCCAAGGCTCTGTTTTGTCTCCGACAAAATGGAAGGCGTGTCGTTGATACGGCAGCGAGGGTTTTAAGCGTGACAACGTTTACAAACGTTAACTCACACTGCACTACTGTTTTTTTTATTATTTTTATTTAATTTTTAAGCAAATATATTTAATTTAAATTAAAGTGCAGAGATTTAGACGTATAGTTTTTAAAGCTACAATTTATGTTCCCAAGTTCAAATCTTTTCTTAAATTATTTTAAGGGAAAACCTACAATGAAGAAACCCTTATATGATTTTTAAGTTTCATCATCATGTATCATGCAGCTTCTTGCATGTTGTGTTTTGGAAGTTTCGTGCTGCGTATTGTATTTTTCATGTTGCATAATGCATTGTAACCTTGTGTCACCCCATTCTCACCCCAAACCTTTTTTTATAATGGGGTTCGCACCCTCTTGTAATGCTCGGCTATACACTTGGCACAGCGTTGGCGTTAATGGAAAGGAGTGTTTTGAATGCCTGTGGATCATAGTGATGTGGGAAGACAGAGCTTGGCAGAGCATTCCACATACGTGTGGTACGGCTGTAGAACGAATCCCTGTATTTAACTGTACGTCCGAAGATGGGCTTGAGGGTAAACTGATGAGCATTTAGAGGGAAAGGGCCAGAAGAATAGGATAGATGGAAAAGCTTACGCAATGGTAATGCCAGCTTGGAAGAACACCTCTTATGGGGAAATACCATCTGACCCAGCGGGTTTGTGAATGTTGCGATCATTTAAAACTCTAGAAACTGCATGAGTACGAATGAAGATCTGTCCCATAGAGTGTTCAATACTCGGAGGTGCAGGCGGCAACAATGAACAATCTGGAAGCGTGGAGCTAGCTGCAAAATGTGCAGCAAACAGATTGGCTTTGTCTTTAGAGTTGACAACTGGAGTGTCATTAGAAATAAGCGTTGGAATTGACGACGAGACTGTATTTTTGATTCTTTTCACAAAGGGGACCACCTTTGTGACATTGTAGTATTTTTTGCTTCAATTTTTGGTCGTAGGCGTATTTGACTGGCCGAAGATGAGCATTGCAATCATTTCTGGCTCGTTTAAAATTTGTTCGGTTTTCCTCAGTAGGGTTTGCTTTGTAAAACTGGAAGGAAAGGTCAAAAAATGATTTTCCTGGAATGTATTCTCATTTGTATGGGGCTATATCTGTCGGTACGTGCGACAGAGACTCACTAACATATTTTCAATTGTTTTCTGACGCTTTCTTGGCCTTACCTAAAGCATTTTCTTAAAAAAAGAAAATTATCTTTAGTTCTTTTAGAAGTATTTCTGTCCAATTAATTGTCTGGGAAGTTACTTCTCGACTCTTATAGAAACGATACAACCCCCATATTTGAATTTATTGTTTTCCTAAATATCACCCAAGTTAAACAGAAATATTAGACGAAAGTCCAAGATTATACCCACTTAGTTGTTTCTTATTTAATTTTTTAATAATTTAGAAATTATAATCAACATCAACTTTCATTTTTTGATTTTCACCTGGGGTAGCCTCGCCTTGCTGGGTCGAAAGCATCCGCAACGACCACAACAACACCACACAACCCATCATTACATCATTTCAATATAAATGTTTCTAAAAAAGACAAATCGCATTCAAATAAGCCACAATCAGCAACTGGTTCTTCAGTTGTTTCTACCTCAACCGAAGTCATGAAATTACCCTCAAGTACGTACGTTCGAACAGTGCATTCATCGGGTAGAGGAGGCAATCCAATAATAGGTTCTGTTCCACGTTTTAATGTTCCGGTAAGTCAGGTAAGTCAACAATCCCTTATCTAATAAGTGGGCAACCACACACGTAAGAGTCATTGCGATTCATCGCTTAAGTTATTATTCAATTCAATTTTAATTCAGCTTCCCATAAAGGTAAATCGCGAAGGCATTTGGGAATGGATCAGCACATCGATATCATCGACGCAGATGACTTCGTCTGTGGCAACTGCTTCTGCCCCATTGGTTGGTCTGCCTCCACCTATGTCTATACCGTCATCGTCTGCATATCAAACAAGAATCGTTTCAAATCATCCACTCCATGGCAATGGTAGCGTTCCTGCGACTGAGGCAATCCGAGGAAATTTTTCACTGCCGTCCGCAGTATCGTCAACGCCGGCTGCGGTTCTGCAGCTGCAGCAGCATCAGAATGCATCACAGAGTGCTGGTCACCGTGCCGTTAAGCGGTCAAATCAAATGTGATACAATGCCGCAGTAAGGCATGGGAAACGGAAGCAAATTGAAGTACGATAATTGATTTTTTTAATGTCTTATTTTTCACTTATGTACAAACATCGGTCACGAATTTTAAATTTTTTATTTGCAAAATTTTTGAATTGATTGATGAAATTCTTTCCTTTGACTCTCCCCTCTCAGATGAAATTCAAAATAAGTTGTTTATACATTAAGCATTTTCATCCATCAGCGTAACACTATAATGTTACAATTAATTATTACAATAAAAACATTGTATGACTAAACATTATCTATTTACATATAATAAAATATTTAAACTACTACTTCCAACTACCACTACTACAGAATGCAAAGTAATTTATTAAACTTTTGTAGTTGTATTCTTGACTTTGCTGCGTGTATATAAACAAAGTCATATTTAACAAATAATATGCAATCAAATATTTTTAATATTTTCAGTTTGAAAAAAGGGCTCATATTGTAACATCAATGCATTGCACATACATAGGTTAATATTATAATGACTAATTGGTAATTAGTAGGGAAGTAGTAGAAGTAATTTAATTTTACTTTTTTTTTTGTCGTTTGTGTCTCTATTATACATTTATGTGTAATATAATTATTTCAAATAATAGAAAAGCGATTTGTATAAAACAATCCGTTCCGAAACATAAACAATACGTCTTTTTCTATGCCACAAAATCATTTTATTTCCAATTCATTTTTGTTATACGTCGAGTAGCCATGCATCGTTCATTCGTAAAGTAATTGTTAAAGAGGATCATGAAATGGAGAAGATATTGGTAAGAATCGATTTAGTTCATATTATTTGTTACATAAAAAACATTTGTTTCTATTACAGAAATCTAGAATACGTAATTGACCATCACTATGATAAATCAGCAGTAGAAAGTACAAATTAATGGCACAACGATTCGTTGTAAGCACCGAAAGGACTCCAGTGCCAGCTACAGGTCTGAGTTTGGATTATTTAGATTCTCACCTTTCATTTGCTTTAGTTTGCACGTATGCTAATTTTTTTTTGCCTTCAGAGTGGGCCTCCCGGCAAGCCTACTTGGTGTAATACTAATTAGAGCTGGGATCGATTTGAACACGGGTACCACAACCTTGAACTGTTCGGTCAGTTACCGTTCGAAAAAGTATAGCTTCTGTGCGTTGCAACATTTGTAATAACTGGTACCACCCGCGGCAATACTCAGGGCTTCAAAGTATTAATGAATATGACTACAATTTCATTGGTACCTGCTGCTCCTAAGGAGCCCCACAACCCTCTACCAGTCCATACCTACCCTACCCATACTCAACACGGCCAGCACATAGGCCATTCACTTAATTCTTTCAAGACCCTTAAATGGAAGTGCAAAGGCCTGCTAAACAATTAAGGGGAAATCACCAACTATATGTATCGCAATAATATGTTAATTGCGGCCGTGCAGGAGACAAAAATCCCCAACTCATGCTCATTGATATCCTATGGCGGTTATTATATCGTCCGACGTCACAGATCTGACAGAGGCGGGGGACTCGTGTTTTATTTTGCATCAGAATGTGTCCCGATCCTAACCTTATGGCAATGTGTATATCAGTTAATACTGGAGATTTCGAATTATTACTCACTAATGTTTGTATTCCCCGCGTAAGCAGCACAGTAAATGGTTATCAACCATCCTTACTGCACCTTCTCCAGGCTGAAAACATAACTGTGATGGGGTATTTCAGTGCCTATCGACATATTAGAAGAAACTGGTGCCCTAAATGAAGATTTTCCCACCAGAATCCCTGCCATAGGCTATAGCTGGCCTGATATTACAATAGCAAGCACCTCGCTATTAAGCTCCCTATCATGGCAAGCAGCACCAGCGCTTAGCTCTGATCACATCCCAATTGTGATCACAGTGGATAGACCTGACAACTTTGCCATATCGGGACAGCGAAACTACATTAACTGAAACAAAGCCAACTGGCAAAATATTTCTGACGGTCTTCGTTAATATCAGGTTACATCAGTTGCCTGATCCACTGAACGATATATCAGGTGAAAAGGCTTTTCGTGACATTGTAGTTCGTGGCGCCAAAAGATTCATTCCCGAAACAATTTTTACACGATATCGTGAATTTGGAATCACCAAACACGATACCTTTCCGCCATCTATTTCGATATTGAGAAAAGTTCCGCCAACAAAAAGAAGGCGGACATTTTTTCGATTGACAGTTGATATTTCTTTATTGTGTTGACAGTTGTTTGTCAATGCAGTCTGACATTAAATTAGTGAGTCTATGGCTTTAATGGATGCTTGTATGACATAAAATAAGTGCGTTTATAGTTTTTTCGATGAATTCATGATACGTAAGTTGAAGCGGGTTGGAAAAATATATCGAAATAGTTTACGACTCGCGGCGGAAATCATGATAGACCCCAGACAAAATAAAGTCCTTCATATCGCAACTGGGTGCCACTCCATAACCAACCCCGATCATCTTCATGACGAAACGTCCGTACTCTACACCAGGCAACACAATGAACTGTTGTCAAAACAACATCACGTCATCACTGTCAGTGAGGTGCCCCCAGGCTGCATACGTCAAGACAAGATGTACAAAGACTGCACAAACTCAGTCATACCGGCCACCTGAAATTCCACCACTGTCCGTTCAGCCTCAATGGTATAGACTATGAAACAGTCTCTGCAGCAGTCTCCTCTAGTAAGATTAATAGTGTCCTTGGTACACACCCTCCTTCCATAAACCCGGGAAACCCGGACAACCCAGGAACAACTTCGGTCGGGTTGGTGTCATATACTTCAGAGTTATAAAGCTCGAATTATTCCTGGCACCAATGATATCTGCCCCGACTGTATCCAAGGCACCCATACTACCAACCACCTATTCATCTGCCCCCATCAGCCCACGAATTTGGACAAGCCTCTTGACAAGTGGTCAAGCCTCTTTTCTTGGCCTGCCGACCTAACTCGATAACTATGCACCATCTTTAAGTTATCTATTAAGTATAAGCAACATTATTTTCCTATTTTTTAGCTTGCTTCTAGCCTATAGTTAATGTAAGTAAACTGTGAAACTTAATAGGTATATTAGTACTGTGGATGAGGGTATAATTATTGGAGGGTTTCTGCTTACCTACTTAAGGAATTTAGACATGGAGGCTGCTATTTTTTTTAGATTTGCCTTTGGTCTTGATCGCCCGCAAAATATATCTTTCGATATGTGTCCTAAGCCTACCGATCTTGAAGAGTGTCCGGAATTCTCCTTCCTCACGTATGGCACCAATTCAATTCTCAGTTAGTCTCGAACGAGGCTAAGAGGTCCAAATGTTTTTTGCTAGGCACCCAAGTCTTGGATCCATATATAAGCACCGGTATGACTGTTGTCTTAAAAACTAGCGGCTTGAATTTTATGGCTTAATTCCTGGATTTAAAGAGTCTTAACAGACAACAGTAAACTTTGATAGCTTTGTTGACTCGGGATAGCTTGAGAATTGTACTACTTCGAATTTACGCTCCGCTACCTTCATTAAGGGACCAATGTTGATGTGCGATATTTTTTGAGAGATCAAACACTTGGAGTGTTTCGGATCCAGCTTGGGCCAGATCTGTTTTGTCGCTATGCAAGTTGTACCGTTTGACCACATACAGTTAGTTTCATCAATAGCATTCCGCTTTAACATAAGTATGCAAGTAGCGATTGGTATGCCTAGAGAACCATATTTTGGTAAGGTGGTAAGTGTAGCTCCATGTTTGGCGAGTTCGACAGCCATACAGTTTTCCGGAATGTCTTTATGCCCCTGCACCCAACACAGGTGGATATTAAACTGGTCCGCAATCTCCCTAAGATAAGATCGGCATTTAAGGACTAAGATTGAATTTGTAGAGGCTGACTCCAGTGATTTCAGCGCGGCTTGGCAATCCGAGAATATACGGATATCATCCTTAGCGGATATGACGTTTCTCTTCAGCCAAGACAAGGCTTCACTGATCGCCAAAATTTCAGCCTGGAAAACACTACAGTGATTAGGAAGAAGGAAAGAGAGGCTAAGATTTAGCTTTTTTGAGAAAATACCTCCGCCGACTCCGTCAACAGTTTTTGACCCGTATGTGTAAAAATGAATGTGTTCATCTTCCCTGTAGGCGTCTTCGTCCCAGAATGATCTGGAGGGGAAGGTGACCTGGAAGTTTTTGTTGAAATGGAGTTGCGGAATGGTGTAGTCAATGTTGTCTGGGATCCTGACCTGGTACCCAACTTGTCGTTGGTAACCACCACCTCCAAGAACATTTAAAGTTGCAGCCAGTTGAAGGATAGGTGGAATATGTGTTGATCTTATTCCTGATGGTAAATCGAGCAACCGCAAAACATACATAAACGTTTCTTTGTTTAGTCGAAAATTTTTCAAGAATCTGAAATATATAATTTATATGTTGAATATAACTGATTAATGAATATCCATAGAGTCTTATAGGTACATTGGGTTAGGAAGTTCCAGAATATTTGCTTTATTTCTTAAGTTAATTCTGAGCAATCGAACTTTTTTGTAGTTCATTTTAATTTCTCGTTCTGTTCGCCGCATAGAAAATTTGCGTTGAAGTATACATTAATGTTCACTTATGTTTTCTTTTCACTTTGATAATTTTTTCACTTTTTTTCACTAATCTTTCGATTTATAGTGGAGATGAAGCTGACACAACTTATCTTCCTCAAAATAATTGAACAAAATGTTTGAAAGTGACACCTAAATAGCTGTCACCCACAAACCATAGCAAAAAAGTGATAGTCAATTTGATAATCACCTTACGTGGAGCAAAAGCATTTATTTTGATGATCAACAATCAACTATCGCCTTAGCCGATTCCACCCTTAGGATAGAGGAGTGACCGATTTTATTTCTAGTCCACTGGGAGATAGCACTAGCTACTGTAGCTTGTAGCTACTGGCGGAAACGCGCTGAAAACATTTTAAAATCAGATTCGCGAAACATGTTTGCTAACATTAACCGAACTTTTAAGCCCCGTAAGATTTTCGCGGTTCCGGAATTGAAAATTCCAACTGACACAGGGTGCCTCTTTCGCAAGCTTGGATGGATATAAAAACCACACTAATTACCAACAACCAATTTATTATTGGCGACATTATGGAAAATTTTTTGGCTCGTACTTTGAAACGGTTCCTCAGACAGAAACATTATCGACTAATCCTGCTGACCAATTCTTTGGAAACTCTTTTCTGGCGAATTTAAATCGGACGATCTTACCGAAGAACAGACAAAAAAATACTTTACGACGCTTACAGAACTCACAGACATTTTCGGAAAATTGACCAACAAGCCCTTGAGTCGTTTAGATAACGTCCCAAATATTGTATTAATAGTTACATCTTCCAGTCGAAATCATACGAAAATACTGCATTATTTTCAACAACTTGCTCAATAACGAATACTTCCCAAATTGCTGGAAAATATCGAAGGTTTTTCCTGTATTAAAAAAAATAAAGATGCTCCGAAAAATTACAGGCCAATAAGTCTCATGCCTAATATTGGGAAAGTTTTCGAAGTGGTTATTAGTAAGTCCATATTGAACGCGTGTGAACGAAATGAGATTATTCCGCGGAACCAGTTTGAGTTCAAGAGAAACCACTCGACAATTCATGCAGTTACCAAATTGATTTCGGATGTCAACTGGCATTTGAACGCTAAGAGGAGCACTGCGGCTTGTCTAGTGGATATCGAAAAAGCCTTCGACACGGTTTGGACCGAAGAGCTAATTTATAAAATTATTAGATATGAGCTCCCACATTATTTAGTAAAAATGATTATATCAATGATATACGAAAGGAAATTTGTGGTAACTGATAGAGAAAATACGACAGATCAAATATTTAATATCGCTAACGGTCTGCCACAGGGCACAGTAACGGCGCCGCTCTTGTTCAACATATATATTTCCGAAGTACTGAAGGACGTGGATGAGTCTATAGGATATGCTGACGACATTATAGTATACGCACTCGGCTCAAGAATCGAAGAGATTCAAAGAATCCTACAATGCAAATTCAACGAACTTTAGACATACTGCGAAACATGAAAGCTTAAGATTAGCGATCTACGACGGAATTGGAAAAAACTACAACTGACAGCTGCAAATGGTTTTCGGATCCCAACAAAGACTGTCGTGCGATATTTGCGTGCGAAGTGATGTCAAGATCATTTGCTGATCAATGCAAGATCAGAGTGTACGTTTAAATAGTGTTTAAACGTGCCTCGGTATTTGAGCCAGTCAGTCTTCCTATGATTTCTTTATGGTGATTGGTGAAGGGGCTTGTCATTTAAACTGAATTGTATATACCGGTGATCGGAGAAAGAATGTTCAGCCGATACCTTCCAGTCTAGAATTATTTGGTTGAAAGAGTCGGTGACAAGAGTAATATTCGACACTTATTGTCGACTCCTGGCTATTGAGGTTGGTTCGTTACCAGTATTTACTACAGTTAGGTTAGTACTTAAAATATAATCGAAAAGTAACTCACCCCTGTCGTTGATGTCGGAACTCCCCCATACTGAGTGATGGGCATTTGCATCGCAGAAGATTATGAGACTGGTGTTACGTCTTTTCGACTCTGCGATGAATTTCTCCAGGTTATCACCAGGGAGAGATCCAACGTGGTCGTGGGTGAGATAAGCCGATGCCAGCTAATAGGTTACTTGGTGAGTCTCCAATTGTGCGGCAGTGACATCTCGATCGCTGAAGTTAGGGAGTAAAAACTCATTTTGATTACGTTTCACTAATATGCAGGTTTACCTTTATCTGCCACATATAGCGAGTAATAACAAGGAGTCCTGAGTCCACAAACCAGCTTGTTAACAATCCATGGTGCTTGGATTAAGACGATATCCTCACCGCCTTTAAGTAGAAGGAGTGAAAGGAAGGCCGAAGCCTTTTTAGAGTGTTGAAGGAAAATCGGAACTAGCTGCAGCATTTAGACTGAATTAAACCTATCTATAGGGCGGGTGGTACCTTTTACTAAAAGAAATCCTTTTACAGATAATCTAACGTGCTGATTACGGATTCGGATTTCCCTATCAAACACTCACTTTAGTTTCTATCGCTCAGACTACTGTATTTGTTGACTTAATTTTTTCGTTTTATTTTAATTTTTCTACACTGAAGAAGAAATATCCATTTTTAAATTCATTAAAAACGATAACCCGGTTTTATTTCGCCAGAATAAATACGACTACCTTACGATGATGTGAAAAAGGTGATGAGCTTTTGACATAACTAGTGTATAAAAAAAACAACCCATAAAAATTAAAATTTTTAATTTAAATTCTCTAAAAGGAGATACATATGTGTGCAAAGTTTGAACCCGGTTAATTTGGAAAAAAAAAAATATTAGAGCCGCTTTACTCCAAAATGTTTACAAAAACTGTTGTCACCGGAGATACACATGTGTAAAAAATTTGTATGGGAGCCCCCGACCTAGGGGCCAGATCACTTCCAAATTTCAATAGAAATTGTTGACATCGGTGATACACATGTGTAGACTATTTGAAGAAAATCGGGCTGATTTTTAAAAAATTTGTATGGGCCTCGTGGTTCTCAGGGCCCGGTCACTCTAAAAATTGTACAAAAAGTTTTGTCCATTGGAAATACACATGTGTATAAAATTTGAAGAAAATCGGGTTAATTTTTTTTTAAAACATTTGTATGGACCCCCTCGGGCCTCAGGTCCCGTTCAATCCAAAAATTTTACAGAAAGTTTTGTCCATCGGAGATACACATGTGTTTAAAAATTGATGAAAATCTGGTTAATTGTTGACGCACGCACGGTAATTTTTACAAATTACAAAAAGTGTTGTCCATCGGAGCTACACATGTATATAAAATTTGAAGAAAATCGGGTTAATTTTTTTTAAAAACACTGAAACACCAACAATTTAGTCGAAACTACGACTAATCGTATGACTCAATAATCGCGTTTATTATATGATTATTTTATGTAAACTATCCCAGAATATTATGGTGGTTTCTAGGTGGTTCTTTATGTAATCAAAGAAAAGAAGCCTGTCCAAACTGTTGATTTGGTATAAATGATATGACACATTCTCAGTTTCTATAAAACAAATCGACAGTCAAATTGGTTATTAACCTAATTAAAAGATCTGATTAAATTAACCTGGTTAATCTGAAGAAAAAAAAACCAATTCGATCTCGGTTAGCAAATTAACCAATTTCGCCCACCACTTTCGCGCAATACATCGCTCTTATTTGACTATTATTTGACTCCCCAGGGGGTCGATTATGTAAGCATTTCGAGTTTCGAATGACGTCACTTTTGCCGCAATTACGACTAAACGCAATTATTGACTATTGAGTCATACGACTAGTCGTAGTTTCGACTGAATTGTTGGTGTTTAAGTCGAGCACCTGTTTGGATTTAGACTGGGAAATACTACGTATTTGTAATTTTGCCAATACAAATTTCGTTGCTTACATAGAATATTAAATTTAATTAATAATATTAGTTTTATATATAAAAAAATATAAATATTTTTGAATATTCAAAAAAACCAAAAAAGAAGTATAAACAACAACAAACATACATTCGAAATGGCGCTATCGGGCAATAGTTTTAGTTCGAAAAATTGTTTGTCGTACATGCTTACATAATTGCGATATGTCAAAATTGCGACTTTGAGGATTTCGACTAGTCGAAAGTCGAAAGTTTACATTCGTCTCTCCTTAACCGAATTTTTTGGTCGGTGACGTTTCGTGTTGGCCGAAAATCGAGTGCTGCCAAGTTTGTTAAAACTTGCATTGTTGCATTGCATTGTCAAGCAAAGTACTTAGCTTGACCTAAAAACAAGGGCATCATCATCCTCATTGTAAGTATCCCTTCTTATCACGCAAATTCACGTAGCAAGAGATTTGCACGAGTCCTCGTTTTTGAAATTCGTGAAATAACCAGAAGCGCTGCAATTGTGATACAAACCACTCCACACACTCTTCCCACCCGCAACATGGTAATACTCTTCTCTAAGTGTCAACGTGCCGCTAAGCACGCACTCAGCACACAAAACAAAATTGCTGCAACTTGTGCGCTGGCGCAGCGCATACTTTCTTGGAAAAGTCACACACATTTTTTCTTTTCGCTTGAGCCTCTACATTCGCTTAACCTAAGTTCGGGTCTCTTTTGGCTTTTATTTATGCTTATACGGGTATTCATGAACGTACATCAGACGACCGACAATGCACGATCAGCGTGGAGCGTGGACTGGACACTGGACATGAGGATGGGGTAAGGCAATGCGGCGATGATCAAATCCAAAGTGACGCAATGTCCATTATTATAACGGATCCTTTTTTAATTCCACTATAAATGTATATGACGACTCTTACTCTTGCATTCTTATTCCAGGCAAGTAGTTTTGCATAACAAGAGTGCTTTGCGCGCTGCACTCAGCGCGGGAAAGACAAACAAGACGGTCAGTGGAAGGGATTGCATCTCAATGACTTTTGGTCTTTGTCGGAGTCATTGTATAGCGAACAATTTTTGTGTTTGTTGTATTGTGTTTGGCGTCAAAACGAATTAAGGTTGCAGGTTAATTTTGAAACAGTACAATGCACATTAATGTGACACAAATTTAAATATCCTGAGTCGTCTTTACAGTACCTTTCTCTCGATCGGAAAATATTGTGGACATTTTAGCATTGGGCACAACCGTTAACTTTCGTGTGCTATTTATAGGACAGTTTCAGGGTAAGTTACCTAAAAATCTAAAACATTTCTCCACTATTTGAAATCTTTTTGAAGTTTATGTTGAATTTATTGAAAAGGAACCTAGCAACATCACTGGACGCCGCTTATATTTTCAACGTTTTGGTAGCTTAACATAATTCTTGGATTTTTTAAAGATGTTTCTTTCTCTAGTTACGCCTTCTTTTCCAGCAGTAACGCATGTATGTATGTATGTACTGAACATGTATGGCTTTTGTACTGCTCCAGAGAGCGTTAAGTATTTTCACTCACATTCATCGGTGACGAACCCAGCAGCAATGGTTGGGTCAGAGATCATTCGCATATAGCCGACCGCTAAGGAGTGATCGACTATCTAAGTCTTAAGACCGCAAATTCGATACGTTCTCAGATCTAGGTGCTGTGTGAGCAGCATCAAGATAAGATGAATAGCAGAGCTAATTAAATTCGTAAGCACTATCACAAGCGCACCCATTGAGAGGTAATCTTATTTTCTTGCTAATTTCTGACAGGACATGGGTATTTTCGTGGGTACATCAATCATCATCATCATCATATTTGGGTATGCAATCGGTGTCCGGTCCTGGCCTCCCGCAAAAAATCTCTCCACCGGTCCCGACTTCGAGCTGATGTCATCCAGTATGGCATCCCTAAACTCTGTGTTTCCTGGTCTACGCCATCCTTCCAGCGTAGACTAGGCCGGCCTCGCTGTCATGTTCGATAAATCCTACCGCAAAGTATTTTCCGAGCAGGATCATCTTCGCTCATGCGAGCCAGGTGTCCTGCACACCGGAGCCTACCGAGCTTAATTCTCTTCACGATGTCGACATCGTGGTAACGCTCGTAGATCTCATCATTATAGAGTCTCCGGAATCGTCCTTCCTCACATACGGGGGCAACAATTCTTCGTAAGACTTTTCTCTCGAACGCGGCTAAGAGGTCAGAATGCTTTTGCTAAGCACCAAAGTCTGGGATCCATATGTAAGTACTGGTATGACCATTGTCCAGCAGATCACATGTATTGGTTTAATTTCTAGATTTGAAGAGTCTTGACAGACAATAGTAGGCTTTGTTGGCAACCGTGCGCGTATGTCTGGTTCCATGCTGTTATCGGCTGCTACAGTTGACCCGAGATAATTAAAGAATTGCACTACTTCAAATTCGCGCTCCACTATTTGAATTGAGGGACCAATGTTGGATCTGCTACTCGCAGACGTGGCCACCATGTACTTTGTTTTGCTCTCATTTATGTGCAGCCCCGGATTTTGTGCCGCCTGCTCGATCTGGATGAAAACTTCCTGTACAGCTCTTCGGTTTATACCAACTTTATCAATATCGTCTGCGTAAGCCAGTATCTGAATGGACTTATAGAGGATTGTTTCTCTCGCCATTACGTCAGAGTCTCGGATCACTTTCTCCAAAGTCAGGTTGAAGAGTGGGGCCTCCTGTTTAAATCGGCTTCACTGGGATACCGTCAGATCCCGGGGCCTTATTGTTTTTCAGCCGATTTATCGCTCTGCTAACTTGATCTATTCTTGGTGGCGGCAGCATAGTGTGGTCTTCGGTCATTGGTGGAACCTCCAATTCCTCAGTTAGCTGGCCATTAAGCAACTCATGAAAGTGCTCTTCCCATCGCTCTAGAATGCCTTTGAAGTCGGCGAACAGATTACCCTCTTTGTCTTTGCAGTATGTACAACACGGTGTATATTGCGTCATACCGTGGACTCTTTGGTAGAACTTCCGCGCCTGGTGCTCTCTGTACTGTTCTAGTTAACGGACGAGATTCTTCTCCCATGCTGCTTTTTTTCGCCGATGAACTGTTTTTTCGTTTCTTCTGAGCTCTTTATATTCATCTTCGCGTGCCCGCGTTCTAGAAGATTGGAAAAGTCAGGAGCCCACAATGCTGGTATTACATAGTAAACACCCACGATGTGCACATTTTTCAAGGTCGGTTTTGTGACAAATGAGAATGACAAATGACTTTATTTATTTTTTCGACTAGTCAGTTCTCATTCTCATCAAATTTCAGATTCTCGTATGGCAAGTGAGTTTCGATATGTGCTAAATTTTAGAACACGAGTGTTTTGGTTCGTGCTCTAATTTGAAATTTTTTGAATTAAATTGAATATGTGATTGGCGGCTTGTCGTGTCGAAAGAAATTGTTTTTTTTGAATTGAAATAAAATTGATTTGATTTGTAAACTATTATTAAATTTTTAAGGAGTGGATTTCTTCCTTATTCGAGCTAGTAGAAGATTAACTTCCATCGAAGGTTTAAATTTGTTCTTTTAATTTATTTTATTTTGTTTTAGATTTCGGCTCTTAGGATTTCGAAGAAATTTACGGAATATCAAAGATTCATTTGAAGCCTGTACTGACCGAGAATTTATTCGTTTTTTTAGATTGAATAATTTTTTTTAAAAAATATTAATAGATTTAAATCAACGCACATGGAACGCTTTTTTGCGTTGTTCTGACATACTGGTAGTATTAGTTAATAAAAAAAACAACCCATAAAAATTAAAATTTTTCTTGTAAATTCTCTAATCGGGGGTACACACACACACACACACACTTCGTGCTCGTTTTGTGGAAAAATCAACCACCAAATGCCGCAGCGGCAGCGAACAGCGCTGCTCACAAAGCACAGAGCTCATACTTTGCCGTGATCTGATGCGATATAGCGATATTTAAAAATTGTATATTGGGGTCCCCAAGGGGCCGATCGCTCATTTTACACAAAGTGTTTTCCATCGAAGACACACATGTGTACAAAATTTAAAGAAAATCGGGTAAATTTTGTAAAATATTTGTATGGGAGCCCCCCGACCCCGCGGCCCAAGGGGCCTCAATTTTTAATAGAAAGTGTTGTCATGGGAGATACACATATGTGCCAAATTTCAATAAAATCGGGCTGTAGGAAGTGGGTTAAAAATTGATCGCAAGATTCCATGACACACAAATCCACAAATCCACAAGCCCACAAACCCACAAACACACGGGCAAGTGAAGTTAATATAGAGAATTTAAAAAAATGTAAATAATGTAATTCCCTCGTTTATCATGGAATAACAAATGATGACTTCTTTCGACAGATATTATGACTTTTATTTTCTCAGTCATTAAACAGTAATCGCCTTTATGATTTTCTTATACCAGTTAGAACTTTTATACTTATTAAAGCCATAAATCCCATTTCTCATAGAACCGGAATTCGGCTGCTGGGGCCGAAGAAATTACATTGTTTATATTTTTTTATAAACTAATACAATGAGTTATCAGAACAACGCAAAAAAGCGTTCCATGTGAGTTAAATTAAATTTTACAAAAAAATGTATTCAATTTAAAAAAACTAATAAATTCTGGGTCAGTACAGGCTTCAAATGGATCTTTGATATTCCGTAAATTTCTTTGAAATCTTAAGAGCCGAAATCTAAAACAAAATAAAATAAATTAAAAAAACCTAATTTTTGTGTTCACAAAGTTAGACTTTACCTCCGTTGGAAGTTAATCTTCTAAGAGCTCAAATAAGCAAGAGATCCATTCGTTAATAATTTAATAATAGCTTACAAATCAAATTAATTTTATTTTAATTTAAAAAAAACCATTTCTTTCGACACGACAAGACAATCACATATTCAATTTAATTCAAGAAATTTCAAATTAGAGCACAACAAACTAAAACACTTGTGTTCTAAAATTAAACACATCTCGAAACTCACTTCCATACGAGAATCGGAAATTTGATGAGAATGAGTTCTGACTAGTCGAAAAAATAAATAAAGTCATTTGTCATTCTTATTTGTCACAAAACCGGAATTCGGGTGCAGAAATGGGATGTGTCCTGGAAGCAATGCGACCCTTGCGGATCTGTTGCGCTTTTCCCTAACTTGTGCTTTGAGGACAACCATACAGATCCATATCCATACATTTGTCTCTCAGGAGCTTAATGATATGGAGTGGATCCAGCGAATTTCATTCAGACTCCCTACAATGGTTTGTTAAATTATATATTCACTTGTAGCTTTTCGATATTTAGAATTTACCAATTTCTAAAGTTTGTATGTACATTGTACGATTGTTAATTGTCAAGTTTACTGGTAGATTTATGGTCGTGTTATTTGTTAAAATTTTGAGCAGAGGGTTCGTATTTCGAATCCCAGAAAACACCAAAAGTATTTTTCACGGTTCAACCTCTCACGAATGTCTGACAAACGTCCGAGAGTAAAAACTTATAACGGAAAGCTTCTCAATTCGTTTTTCGGATATGGCATAAAATTGCATTTGTATGCAAAAATAAACATGCACAACACAAATGGTCGCGAGAAGCTAGGCCTTGGACCTCAACAGTCTTTCGCGCCGAATATTATTATTAATTTACGATTGACACAAGTTAAGCACAAGTCGTTTTACATAACTTCATTTACGATTAGCAATCACATGGCAACAAAACCCCATACTGCTGTCGAGGTACAAGGGTTTGTGTCTTTGCTTGTGATAAGATTTCGATTTCTGCAAGAATTTGTGTACCACTGAATTTCATCACAGTTTTAGAACCACTTTGTGCTTGAGCCCGAATTTACCAATTTTGGTGTCGATTATATAGTTTTTGGGGTTGCTGAGGTGAATAGTGTTGGTATGACACTTCTACGGGGAGGGTGTCTGACATAAGTGTCGATTCTATAGTTTTCGGGGTCACTAGGTGAATAATAATTGTAAGACACTTCTATTTGGTGGGGGATTGGGAGCGATATTTGTGTAAAATTTTACACCCGTGCAACCCGGGTACTCAACTAATAAATAATAAATTTACAGCTGAAACACAATGATGTCGTTGCGTTTTCGTTCTGTCAAAAATTTAAAAGAGTAGAAAAAGAAAGTATAGTAATCAGGAAATTTTGCGATCTCGGCATTTTTGCAGATTTTTAAGAAATATACTAAAAGAATGGAGGTCTGGCCCCAATACGATTCTTTTACGGACGTGGCCGGAACCTACAGTCCACCGGAAGTGGCAGTTTACTTTGACAGTTTTTCGAGTTTCTGCAAATATCTCAAAAAGTACAGCGCTTATGAGAAATGTGCAGAGCTGTTATGACACTACCTCTTTTTTTTGGATTGTAAATTGGTAGCAAATAGCGGCGGATAAACGAGATGGCAAGTTGTATTAGTTATAGTAGCCCTTTTTGGATCCAAGCCATATTCCATGCGTTTTAGAAATCTCTTTCAAAAAATAAATTGTTATCTCGCTTATACGCCGATATTTTTCAATTAAAATAAAGTAGAGCAGTAAGATATATTTTATATTCAGGTTCTCAGTGCGTACAAAATAGTGACAACAATGCCAACATGTCAAATAAAGCTGCTAGCCGGTTGAAAAAACCGTAAACTAAATTATGTTAGGTGCGAGTGCGTACACAATAGCGACAACAGTGCGAACATTTTTTAAATAAAGCTGCTAGCCGGTTGAAAAAACCAAAAACAGGGCTGGGTTGTTGTACCATCACTTTCGTTCGATACTCACTTGATCACTTGAAATAATTTTAGTGAGAGAATAGTATCATTATCGTTCGAATCGACTTTCGATACTCGCGATAATTATACTATTCTATCACTCAAATTATTTCAAGTGATAGTATCGAACTAAAGTGTTGGTACAACATCCCAGCCCTGAATAACATTTGCAATGCCATTTTTTTACATTTTTCATTTGAGTAGCTAAATTTGTCTTATAGGACCATTTAAAGTGACACTAATTTAAAAATAGAAAAGATTTGATAAAATAATAATGGCTGTGTTTTTTTTATGTCGGAGTAATCGTGTATAATCTGTGTTTTATAATTTATAATTTAATGATAATTTTTTTGATCTGACAGATCTGATCAGAGAAAAAAATCGGATTTATCGGATATCTCGGAACTCGGATTTCTCAGATTTTTTCGATTTCTTCGACATAAAAAAAAAAACACGGCCGATGTTTTCGTCCTAAATTAAAGTTTTATTTCTTTCCACAGTATTCGACATGTCACATGTTTGATGACATATTAGCTCTCGTTTGATAGAAAAATTGCGCTCAGGGCAAAAATATTGCGTCACAAAAGTACATTCGTTTTTTCCGTTTGATTTGGAAAATTGCACAAAATGTAATTTCGGGGTAAAATTGTCTACCTGAGGCTGAGTATGCCCTTACACCACCAAAAAACTTTCTTTGAACTGGCATTTTGACTTATTATTTTTGATTAATTTTTACTTATCAATTGTTCAGTTTTTTATTATATATTATAGTTTTTTCGATTGTTTGATTAATGCGTATAAACTTGAAAATAAAAACTCCAATTTTTTTTCAGAGTAAAACGATATTATTCGAAACATATCTGACTGTATTCACGATTCAGATTCAGAGAAATACATGTTTTCTCAGAGTATAACAAAAAAGGCAAATCTGAATTCTGACAGTTAAATTATCTCTCCGATTAATCCGATAACACGACCGTAGACTTTTATACAGTAAAAGTGAGATAAACTAAAAAATATCATTTTCATGCACTCTACTAGATATCTATCCACTTTACTAATCTATACTGCAGCAGTATAGTACTGTAAGTACGAGTATGTATATTTGCTTCTTCTATCCCGTTATGCTTTATCATTTAAAAATGTATTTTAAAGGTGTTTACAAATGTTGAATTTTATATTTTAGAATTAAAATTAATTCAGTCAATAAGATATTTTTTAGTGTTGAAATCTACTTATCATAATTACATTTATTGAGATATATACCGAGGCTATTCTTTGAAATATGTAATAAAACGAGAAAAAAAGAAGATATAAAGAAACTAAAAACAGAAAACTGCAAAAATTGCAGAGCTTAAAAATTAAGGGCGCATTATATACGTGGCAATTATTATAAACTAGCTGAAGTGCCCGGCGTTGCTCGTGGCTTCATTACCCACCCATCGTCTCCGGCGTTTCCCAGCTGCCCCATCCCACTGACCCCCACCAAGTTCACCCGCCCACTGACACTACACCCACTGACCTCCCGCACACTGACCCCCCCCCCGCCCACTGACCCACCACCATCTGACCACCAGCCCGCGGACCTCTGACCTCATATGACCACCCACTCACAGACCACCCCACCCACTGAACTCGCACCAACTGACCAACCAACCAACTGACCACCTCACCTGCCCAGATAACTATAGAATAAGTTTGAACGCGATTGGTTCATAAACACATACGATTTTAGAAACAATAAAAAAAATTCTTATGGAGACCCTTTGACTCAGGAGTCTGACCACTTTAAAAATATGCCTATTTAGTGCCCATTATGGTATAAAAACGTAACGCAAAGTTAGAACGCGATTGGTTCATAATAACATGCAATTTGTAGAAACAATAAAAAAAATTCGTATGGTGACCCCTTGACCTAGGAGACTGACCACTTTCAAAATATGCCTATTAAGTGCCTTTTATGGTAGAAAACCCATATGCAAAATTAGAACGCGATCGGTTGAAGGATTTGGCAGTTTATACCGGACATACACACATACAAAGTTTCACTTTTGTATATATAGATGAGTTTCGGTAGTCAATGCAACTACAGCTGTATTTTATTAGCCGAGGAATAAGGAATTACAACAACAATTGCACTATCTATATCTTCTTTGGAATAAGAAAACCTGCTGTTTTGCTGGTTTTGGCTGGTTTTGACATTCGGACTCAGATTCCAAATAAAATACAGCTTACAAGTCTTCTATTTTATTTTGTTTTGGCCCTCAAGGGCTCACCCCATAGAATCCGTTGTGACAGTGGCGTCGATGTATTCGTTGACATTGACGTATGTAACGCAAAGAGGTGACCCAATAAATACGTTGTCGTCGTACAGGAAAAAAAAATAAGTGTTTTTGTATATATTTAAAGTTATCCCCAATATCAATTGTGATCTTGTATTATTTTTACTGTTTGTTTATTAAAGTTGTTATTTGTAAATAAATAAACTTGTGTTGTGTTTTATTTCTTCTTCTTCTTTATGTCCTGTATCCCCTTATGGGTCCTAGGGCCTCTACTACGCCTACGCGCCATCGCGTGCGGTTCCTGGCAATGAGCTTCAGCTCTCTCCAACTCTTCCCCCAATTGCCGTGCCTCCTCCTCAACTGTTCTGCGCCATGTATTTCTCGGACGACCCGTTCTTCTACCATCCTGAGATAACGGGTTCCATTGCATTGCGTAGTTTGCTATGGAACTGTCGCCTTTTCGGAGTGTATGACCGATCCATTGCCACTTCCGTCGTTGGATGGTTGTGCCTATTGGTTCCTGACCCGTTCTCTGGTAAAGATGTTCGTTTGAGATACGGTTAGGCCAGAAAACCCTTAAGATGTTCCGTAGGCACCTATTTACAAATGTTTGTAATCTTTTTGTGATAGTAGCGGTCACCTTCCAAGTGCTGCACCCATACAACAGCACAGATTCAACATTTGAGCGGAACAGTCGCAGCTTGGTGTTTAAGCTGATCGCATTGCTTCGCCATATCATGGACATCATTCCAAACACCGATTTTGCTTTGCCGATTCGGTTGGCAATGTCCTGTTCGGTTCCACCTTCGGTCGAGACAATACTCCCAAGATATTGGAAACTCTCTACTCTCTCTACCGGCTGTCCAGCAATGTTAACATGAGTAACTGAGTTAGTGCCGAGGTTGATGATTTTGGTTTTGGCAGTATTAATCTTCAAACCCGCAACATTTGCCTCCCTCTCCACATTTGTTGTCATTTGGTGCAGCTCCATAATTCTATGTGAGAGTAAACAAACGTCGTCAGCGTAATCCAGATGTTTGAGTTGAGATGTAAGAGTCCAACGAGTTCCTCCGTTTCCAGTAGATAAAGCTGCGCGAAGTACATCGCTAATCACCAACAAAAAAAGTATCGGCGATAGAATGCAACCTTGTCGTACCCCACTTAGGATCTCGAATTCCTCTGACAGCTTTCCTCTATGCAGCACATGACATTTAGAGCCATCATAGGTTGCTTTAATAATAGCTATTAGTTTATCGGGTATACCTCTCCTGCGCAAGGCGAGCCAGATAAATTGTCTGTTGACACTGTCAAACGCCTTCTCAAAATCGATGAACAGCAGGTGCAGTGGTGACCGGAATTCAACGCACTGTTCAATAATGATCCGCAGGGTGTTTATGTGGTCTACACAGGAGGATCCAGTGCGGAAACCTGCTTGTTCGGCATCGAGTGTATCTTCCAGATGTTCCTTAATACGTTCAAGTACTACTTTGGCTATTACTTTTGCAACTGCAGGGAGAACGCAAATGCCTCTCCAGTTTTCGCACTCCATAAGACTACCTTTTTTAGGGAGCTTGACAATCATTCCCTTCTTCCATTCTTCGGGGAAACTTTCTACCTCCCAAGCTCTCTCTACAAGAGGATATAAAAGCTCTGCTGATGTCGTTGGAGCTGCACGCAGAAGCTCTGCGGGTATACCATCTAGTCCTACCGACTTGTTGTTCTTTAGTGCGTTAATCGCGGTAGCGATCTCGTCTTTACTGGGAGTTGAGGTGCGAATTCGGGAAATTGTTACTTCCGGCATTTCCGCTTGATTTAGGTGCATATCGTTAGCAAATACACGGTTAAGGACCGTAGAGAAATGCTCCTTCCATCGCTTGAGCTGATCCTCATCTGAAACGAGTACGGTACCATCTAGGCCTTTCACCGGATGTTGGCTAGAGCGGTGACCACCTGTCAGCTCTTTGGTGATTCTGTAAACGGTTCTGCTATCGCACCGGCTCGCTGCTTCCTCTGCTTCTGAGGCCAGGTTGTTAATATAGTTACGCTTGTCACGTCTTACACTACGCTGCACTTCTCTCATTTTTCTTCGATACATGGACTCTAGCTCGCTCCTCGCTACTGCTGGGATATCTACAATACGAGCTTTAAGTAGTTTACGTTCTTCAATCCGCCTCCAGGTATCTTCGGTAAGCCACGTGCTGTGCCTTGCCTGGCTTCTACCAACAATACTTTCCGCTCCAGCTGTGAAAACATTTTTCACAGCCTTCCAATGTTCCTGGATGGTTGTCGGCAGTGAGCTGCTGATTGCTTCCACTCCTTGCGATAAATTATCCCTTAATTGTTGGCGTACTGAGGGGATCTTTAGCCGGTCGATGTTATACCTAGGCATTCGGATGATATTGCGGATTCTATGAACTGATGCAGTACGTAACTGGACAGTAGCTACCATAAGGTGATGATCACGTACCATACCCATGTCGGCTCCTCGTCTGTTTCGGACGTCTAACAGACAGCTCCTAAAACGTCTGCTGATCGCCACATGGTCGATTTGGTTGGATGATGATTGCCTGTCAGTTGACACCCAGCTGACCTTGTGGCAAGTCTTATGCTCAAACATGGTGCCTCCTATAACAAGGTTGTTGGTGTTGCAGAAATCAACAAATCTTTCACCATTGTCATTTCGTTCGCCGAGGCCGTGCTTCCCAATCACATGCTTGAGTCCTTCATTGTCGTTGCCAACCTTGGCATTCAAATCCCCCATCACGATGACGATATCTCCGTTCGGCGTTGCGTTGAATACAGCGTTTAGTTGATTGTAGAAGTTGTCCTTTTCATCCTCAGTCGAGGGATTCGTTGGGGCGTAGCACTGTATGATCGTGACGCGCCGTACTCTAGTCCGAAATCTGGCCGATATGATCCTATCACTATGCGGGTGCCAGGAAATTAGGCCTCTACGTGCTGTTGGCGTTAGCAGCAGACCCACTCCAGATTCACGAGTACTGCCGGAGGGTTTGCCAGAGTAGAGTAGCACAGTGTTACACGTTGGGGATTGGTACTCTCCCGCGTCGAACCATCTTACTTCAATCACTCCCAGTATGTCCAAATTATATCGAAGAAACTCACGTTCCAGTTGAAGAAATCTGGCATTATGAGGTCCTTCACTTCCAGAGTCAAGGAGCGTCCTCACATTCCAGAAACCAATCTTAGTCCGGGTACAATAGCCAAAAGTCGTCATTATTCGATCATTACTTATCCGAGGCGTTGTGTTAGTTTCAGTAGCGGGTATTTTTCGGTACCGCAGGGTGCTAGCCCACGTTACCTAGACTAGAAACGCTAGACCGTTCGCACTTGCAGTTTTAGCCTACATGTATAAGGATTTATACATATAGTTGCCCGGGGACCACCACGAGGAGGTAGAGCAAGCACTACATCACGAACTTGATTGTTACGCTACTGGCCCAAACCAAGTTTTGAGCAGTCAGTAGTTTCCCGATCAATCGCAATGCAGATCCCCTGTGTTTTATTTGCAAAATCCTTTACTCGAAAGCCTAATTTACGTAACAATATATACACATTCTTCCCCGAGCATAGTTCATCCAGTGTCGAATAAAACTAGTTTTCTTCCCTGTAGAATTAACTATGAGGGCAGATGAAATCGGTTGGACGTCGCCACTGCAAATTCTTTATAAATGAGTTTTTGAGGGTAATTTGGTGATCTTTTGAGGGTCTTTTGGAGGTCTTTTGAGGGGTCTTTTATCATCATTTGCATTTAGTTAAAATTTCGTTAAATTTTCAATAGGTCAATTAAAACGATGAACTCTCATCCGCCATCATCGAAGAAAGATTATAGAATTCTATCAACGAAACAAGATAATAAAATTCTGTTAATTTGCTGCAACACTATCATTGAAATTATAACCTAATATATAGGTATATCTATATATATTATTGCAGGCGTAGTTAGTGCGTTGGACTTCTGAGCAGGAGGTTCGGGGTTCGAATCACAGAAACGCCAAAAGTATTGTTCACGGTTCAACCTCTCACGAATGTTAAAACTTATAAAGGAAAGCTTCTCAATTCGTCTTTCGGATATAGCATAAAATTGTAGGACCCTTTCATTGGTGAGTAAAGAAGTTTCTACCATTAGTATTAACAGAGCAATTTCCATTAACATGGGTCAGGGAACATCAAAGTAAGCTTTTTCTTAGATCCCTAATAAATTGTGTCAAGTGTCAACATTAGAGATAGACACTTATGGCCTATTCATATGAAGCGCGATTTCTCTCGCACGAGAAATTTTGATAATTTTTTCTGTGAATTATCGCGTTGCATATGGCATAAAGTTGTAGGACCCTTCCATTGGTGTGCACAAATATAATACGCACAACACCAATGGTCGCGAGAAGCTAGGCCTTGGATCGTAACGGTCTGTCGCCCTAAGAATTATTATTGTTATCATAATTGCAATATCAAATGTGAAGATGTATGCAAAAAACAAGCCATACAAAGTTAAATTTTTCATGTAAATTTTCTAATCGCAGCAAGTTTTAATAAAATCGAGTCAATTTGAAAGACATTTATATGGGAGCCCTTCGACCCTGGGGTCCGATCACTTTTAAATTTTTATAGAAATTTTCATCGGAGTTACATATGTGAGCAATAAAAATGGGGTTTCAGGAAAATTACAAAATTTGGCCAACAAGCCACAAACACACAAACAAACAAACCCACCCGGACGCGAAGTTAAGAAAGAGAATTTAAAAATTAGGCCTTCCAGCTGATGGTGCTATTTGAGGAATAGATTAAACAAAGCAGTACAAAAAAATTCCCAGTGGATCGGCAGCAACTAAAAAGGCACGAAATCTGGAGCTGTACATAAATGAGAGCAAAACAAAGTACATGGTCTCTCAATTATAATAGTGGAGCGCGAATTTTTAGTAGTATAATCCTAACTATCTCGGCTCAACTGTAAAAGCCGACAACAGCATGGAACCAGAAATACGTGCACGGTTGCTCAAAGCGAACAAAGCATACTATAGTCTGTCAAGACTCTTCAAATCCAGGAATTTAACCATAAGATCCAAGCTGGTGGTGTATAAGACAGTGGTCGTACCAGGATTTACATATGAATCCAAGACTCGGGTGTTTAGCAAAATACATTCTGCATTAGCCGCGTTCGAGAGAAAAGTCTTACGGATAATTGTTGGCCCCGTATGTGAAGAAGGACGGTTCCGGAGACTATAATGCTGAGATCTACGAGCGTTACCGCGATGTCGACATCGTGAAGAGAATTAAGCTCGGTAGGTTCCGGTGGGCACGACACCTAGCTCGAATGAGCGAAGATTATCCTGCATGGAAAGTGCTTTGCGGTAGGATTAATGGAACACGACAGCGAGGCCGGCCAAGACTACGCTGGAAGGATGGCGTAGACAAGGACGCCCAGAGTTTAGGGATGCCAAACTGGGTGATATCGGCTCGAAATCGAGACTGAATCCCCGAAGTGGTTGTGGTTTGTCATACCTATGCTTACTGTTTCTTCCACATAATCGTAAAGCATCCTAGACAAAATTGAAATTATGTAATTGCTTTGTATAGGAAACAAACAAACATGCTTTCTTTTTAATGTGTATACTAGCTGAAATACCCAGTGTTGTCTGGCTGCCCCCACCACACTACCCTCCACCCAACTGACCCCCAAGACCCACCTTGAGATACCTCCCCGACACCTCCCCCCTCACCTAACCACATATAACAACACTATTATTATTATTATGTTTATTTTAATTTTAATTTTAATAAAGGTTTTAGCCCAGCTTATTGCCGTGGCGCAAGTCATTCAGTGAGTTGTCCCTTGGTAATAAGTTTATGTATAAAAAAAACGGTCGTCGAGTTAAGCCACCTACCACGTCAACCCCCTCACTAACCCCATACAAACATCCCCCAACCCCAACCACCCCCACCACATCACAAAGTTTTAACTATATCATATGAACGGTCTTCGAGTTATGCGGAAACAGACATACAGACACAGAAATAATTTCATTTTTAAATATTAAGACTAGCTGACCCGGCGGACTTCGTTCCGCCGCAATTTTCTTCTGGGCTTTCCGGAAGTTTCCGAGTTTTCCATTCAGATTTTCCAATGTTTCTCTTCTAAAAGACCATCTGGATCGGATACGCGCAACAAAAAAAGATTGGTCCAAATCGGTTCAGCCGTTCTCAACTGATGCGCATACATTTTTTACACCATGATTTCTATTAAAAGTAATCCGAAGTGGCTATATAAATAAAGCTCATTGACGAAATACAATTGTTGAGTGCATTTACCATACAAAATTCTCATAGGAAACGCAAATTTTTATTTTTTCGATTTTACGGCTTTTTCTTAGGGGTTTTCCGAAATCTTTTTTGTTAAAAAAAGAATCATCCAAATCGGTCGAGCCGTTCTCAAGTTTTTGCGAGACTAAAGGACATAGCCCATAGAATCCGTTGCTTCCGTTGGGGCGACGTATGAAACTGACAGAGCGACGAAATACACGCGTTCTTATGGGAAGTGTCTCATAGGTAAAGCATGTGACGGAAGCTACGAAAAAGGTTACTCAACTTTCAACTTTTCTCTCCGGCAAATGCTTTGACAATTCTGTCTCTCAGCTGTTTGACGTTTATTTTGGCATTTGTTTTTGTTTGCCTGTACGACAAAAAGGTATTCATTGGGTCACCTTTTTGCGTTACTTACGGCAACGTCAACGAATTCGTCGACACAACTGACGCAACGGCAATTGATATTTATATATATATAGATTTGGATGACAAGAAAGAGAACAAGTGGTTTCAGCATAAGTATTTCTGATACAAAATAATAACAGAATTTTAAAACCTAAATAGTGACGGAGAGCTGCTTGAATATGTTCTGGAAAACATAAATAGTGAGATTTTTCCGCCGGAGAACCGATCAGAGCCTGGCTCGTCACAAGATCTGCGAAACATTGACACCGTAGAGCCTTGCTCGTCACAACATTTGCGAGATATGCCAACACCAGAGGCTGTCTCCCTTCATAATGTCTGCGAAACATTGATACTCCTGAATCTGTACCGTCACAATGTCTGTGCAAAAATCGCATTCCCGCGATGTCGACATCATGAATATAACTAAGTTCGGAAGGCTATGCTGGGCAAGACACCAAGCTCGCATTGAGTTGAGATTTTAACAACTGAGTACGAATTTTGGTCGCAAATATGCAAAACTTACATCTTTACCGCACGTTCATAGTATTAGTAGATGCTGTGTGTAATAGTATGATTTTTGACGCATGCGCATAATTTGATTTAATGTCAACAGCAGTGTTACTCGTTGTTTCCACCTCAAATAACAATAATGCTACAATAAAATAATTTGCTTGTATGGGTAAAATTATAGAGTTATCGCTGAAATGCATTCATGGAAAAAATTAAAGAATAAACTTAGAACACATGTTATCGTGTATGAGAAAACATATGGTTTTGTTGCATCTGATTTTTAAGGTAATATGTCTTCTAAATATTGAGTTTGGTAGTGCATTAGTTGTGGTTTCGCTCATAATTTCGGTGATCCCAGATAACAATTATAACTCCCACTAATACATACATTTTCTCTGCCTCCGTCTCGGTGTTTGCAGTGCGACCCTTCTTTTCAAATTCAAATTTCGCCATTTTGATTTGTGCTGACATTGAAAATCGCTTAAAATAATCCTCCAACAATTTCCCTTAAATTCGGCACACATTTATTGTAGCATTATTTGAAGCACATATACGTGTACATGCAATTGTAGCATTATTGTTATTTGAGGTGGAAACAACGAGTAACACTTTGGTGAGACTTTCTAACATCTCACCTAATTTTGAGTACACGAGTGTCGCCTATATGAGACAAAAGCGAACCGATTCAGATTTTGTACTACAATCTTGTACTAGAATCTGTCATTAAATTACACTAACCCAAAGAAAGAAAAAACATCACACAACATTAAAATTGTATGCTATACACCTCGTACGTATACGAACTGACATCTCACGTTCAGGTGAGTTTTTCACATTTGCGACCAAAATTCGTACCCTGGTTGAACTCTAAATGGAAATATAATAATAGATCCAAATGAGAGAATGGCTCTTTGTTGTGTATGTACTAAACTAAAAGATTCTGTACATTAAAAACACTCACTTTCCCACCTCTACAGAAATTATATTTCCTGAAAATTTCACCATGTGGTGGGTGGGTGGGGTAGATCAGGCAAAGAACTGAAGAAGAAGAAAAAGCATTAGCATACATTTTTAAATTTCTGTTTGTTTTAGTTCTTGTTCACGTCACTCTTTATAGCTTCAAAATAGCTTCTTATAAACGCATGAAGAACTGTATCAATATCTAATGCCCGAGAAAAATTGAGCGCGCCAAGAAATAATGGAAATGGAGTAAGGAGTCATAGTTGATTAGTGAGATTATTATTTATGAGTCCCACGAATCTGTACTGCTGAAAATCGACCCAAATTCGGAACCTGATTTGATACATTTTATATTCCTTGATTCCTCGGAAATATTGCTATTCATTCATAACTATACATAGTAACTTTACAGAAGAATGATTTCCAATCTTAGTTCAATCATTCACTCAATCGCTGGTTCATCGGTATGACGGTGATGTACACACTCGAACTCTCTTGACACAGGGTTCATTAGTTTTGACTTTCGGACTTTCCATCAGATTTGCCGGATTTGGGATGGCCAATCAAACCGATGGCCGCGCCATAATCCATATCGTTGTGTCGCCGCGCTCATGCAGGAAGTTTGTACGCAATATCAACAAAGTGGAACTGAAAATCTTGTTCAGTGAAGGTACTCGCATATGTTGAGAGCATACGTACGTAAAACAACCGAGTGCACTTGCATACATATGTATGCCTACCTTTATATAGGTTTTGAAGAAGGGGATTAGCCTTTGATAAGTTGCGCACACATTAGTGCACGCTTCCATGCGGATTCGTTCATAGCTTGGGGCTATACTTTTGTACAGATGCACATATGAATGACTATAGTCTGCCTGCTGATAACGCAGCAGCGTCGATCGAACAAATTGAATATGCACTTTGTTGTCCCAGTTGCCGCGTACCGTGGCATTTGCCATATTCATCAGAAGTCTGGTCAGGAGGCGTAGGACGTGTTCGCAAACGGATGGGGAGACCTACAGGTGGAGTTGAAGTAAAACTATAATTACCTGCCGTTACTCTGTACGCATTAAGTGCATGCATATTTGCAATTCTTAATGAACATGAACATGAACAAACTTAGTGAAGTTTTTGTTGTTGTGCTGCTTTTTGTTTTTGTTCGAGTGACCACACCACATTTCCGCTTCAAATTTTCACATTGATCACTGACGATATTCAAGGAATCTACGGGTATCTATACACGAAGTGGTTCGCTTGATGGTACATAGGTACTACCTGTCGGTGCCGGCGATATGAAACTAGATCGTTTGACCCAAAAATCCTTTACTAGTTTCACAGCGTCGTTGCGACTCGGTATGATGGATACTTGGAGATCAAGACGATGATCTTACCTTCTAGTTCATTAGTTTAACTTCAAGGTCAAACGTTAAGCACTAGACACCTGATATCTATGGATATGTGCTCTAATCTTATAACACCAGTATGTGTTCGGTAGTAACGTAAAAATGAAGTGATCAGAAGGATAAACTAAAGATATTTTTCTTTACACCTGATTTATTACACAAAAATCGATATACATATAGTTATACCTTGATGCACTCAATTACACTAAATTATAACTTCAACCATCCTGGCCATGCCTAACGATACTGGGATGATGTACCGCTGAATTTACCTTCTTTTTCTTCATTCTTTATGTCCTGTATCCCCTTTTGGGTCCTAGGGCCTCTACTACGCCTACGCGCTATCGCGTGCGGTTCCTGGCAATGAGCTTCAGCCCAATTCTTCCCCAATTGCTGTGTCTCTTCCTCAACTTTTCAGTGCCATGTATTTCTCGGACGACCCGTTCTTCTACCATCCTGACATAACGGGTTCCATTGCATTGCGTAGTTTGCTATGGAACTGTCGCCTTTTCGGAGTGTATGACCAATCCACTGCCACTTCCTTCGTTGGATAGTTGTGCCTATTGGTTCCTCACCCGTTCTCTGGTAAAGATGTTCGTTAGAGATACGGTTAGGCCAGAAAACCCTTAAGATATTCCGTAGGCACCTATTTACGAACGTTTCTAATCTTTTTGTAATAGTAGCGGTCACCTTCCAAGTGCTGCACCCATACAACAGCGGCAAGCTTGTCGTACCTCACTTCTCGAATTCCTCTCATGAGCCATCATAGGTTGCTTTAATAATAGCTATTAGTTTATCGGGTATACCTCTCCTGCGCAAGGCGAGCCAGATAAATTGTCTGTTGACACTGTCAAACGCCTTCTCAAAATCGATGAACAACAGGTTCAGTGGTGACCGGAATTCAACGCACTGTTCAATAATGATTCACAGGGTATTGATGTGGTCTACACAGGAGGATCCAGTGCGGAACCTGCTTGTTCGGCATCTAGTGTATCTTCCAGATGTTCCTTAATTCGATCAAGTACTACTTTGGCTGTTACCTTTGCAGCTGCAGGAAGAACGCAAATGCCTCTCCAGTTTTCGCACTCCATAAGACTACCTTTTTTAGGGAGCCCTTCTTCCACTCGTCGGGGAAACTTTCCCAAGCTCTCTCTACAAGAGGATATAAAAGCTCTGCTGATGTCGTTGGAGCTGCACGCAGAAGCTCTGCGGGTATACCATCTAGTCCTACCGACTTGTTGTTCTTTAGTGCGTTGATCGCGGTAGCGATCTCATATTTACTGGGAGTTGAGGTGCGAATTCGGGAAATTGTTACTTCCGGCAGCTCCGTTTGATTTGGGTGCATATCGTTAGCAAATACACGGTGAAGGACCGTAGAGAAATGCTCCTTCCATCGCTTGAGCTGATCCTTATCTGAAACGAGTACGGCACCATCTAGGCCTTTCACCGGATGTTGGCTAGAGCGGTGACCACCTGTCAGCTCTTTGGTAATTCTGTAAACGGTTCTGCTATCGCACCTGCTCGCTGCTTCCTCTGCTCCTAAAATTTATGAAATTGGAATAAAAAACTTCGTTTATTGCATTCAAAGTAAAAATAATTCTTTAATAAACTCAAAATAAGGAAGTAAATTCGTTACCAAATATTAAAAAACCTTAAATTCACAAAACTCAAAATTATTTCATTTAATATACTACATATAGTATATATATATTTACATACATAATCATTATCATTATATTTGGCTGGCGTCCTGGCAACAATTCTCCGTAAGACTTTTCTCTCGAACGCGGCGGTCAGGATGCTTTTTGCTAAGGACCCTAAGTCTCGGATCCATATGTAAGTACTGGTATGACCGTTGTCTTATATACCAGCAGCTTGGATGTTATGGTTAAATTCCTGGCTTTGTTGGCTTTAAGCAACCGTGTGCGTATTTCTGGTTCCATGCTGTTATCGGCTGCTAAATTTGACCCGAGATAGTTAAATGATTGCAGTAATTCAAATTCGCGGTCCACTATTTGAATTTAGGGAACAATGTCGGATCTTCTACACGAAGACGTGGCCACCAAGTACTTTGTTTCTCTCTCATTTATTGGCAGCCCCAGATTTCGTGCCGCCTACTCGATCTGGATGAAAGCTTCCTGTACAGCTCTTCGGTTTCTACCAACGATGTCAATATCGTCGGACTGATGGACTTATAGAGGACTGTTCCTCTCGCCGTTACGTCAGAGTCTTGGATCACTTTCACCAATGCCAGGTTGAAAAGGACGCAGGCCAGTCCATCCCCTTGTCTGAGCACGTTATAGATTTTGAATAGGCTTGATAGTGATCCGGATATTTTTACTTGGCTTATAACATTGGTCATAGTCAACCTACATAGTAGTGTCAGTTTATTTGGGATGCCGAATTTTCTCATGGCTTTATAAAGCTCTACTCTGGCTATGCTATTATATTAATAATACTATTCGGCGCGACAGACCATTGCGGTCCACTGAGCCACGGCGCCAACTATGCTATCATAGGCGGCTTTAAAGTCTTTTAAAAGGATGGTGTAGTGAGTTTTGAAAATCTAGACATTTTTCCATCACCTGCCTAAGGGTGTATTGTACTGGTATGGACCGATGATGACTTTAACGTATGGATAGAGGATAGAGGAGAACATCTTATACGTGGTACTCAACAACGTTATACCATGATAATTGCTGCAGGTTGTGATATCTCCTTTCTTATGTATGGGGCACAGGATGCCTCTTCACCAGTCTTCTGGCATCGCTTCTTTCTCCCATACTTACACTATTAGTTCATGAATTGCTTGGTTAATTTCGGGGCGTCCTGTTTTAATAAGCTCTGGTGGGTTACCATCAGATCCCGGGGCCTTATTATTTTTGTGCCGATTTATCGCTCTGCTAACTTCGTTTATGCTTGGTGGCGGCAGCATAGTGTGGTCTTCGGTCATTGGTAGGGGCTCCAATTCCTCACTTAGCTGGCCATTAAGCAACTCATGAAAGTGCTCTTCCCATCGCTCTAGAATGCCTCTGAGATCGGCGATCAGATTACCCTCTTTGTCTTTGCAGTATGTACAACACGGTGTATATTGCGTCATACCGTGGACTCTTCGGTCCTCGCTCTCTGTACTGTTCTAGTTCACGGACGAGATTCTTCTCCCAGGCTGCTTTCTTTCGCCGGTGAACTGTTTTTTCATATCTTCTGAGCTCTTTATATTCATCTTCGTGTGCCTGCGTTCTATGAGATTCTTGCATTGCTCGGTACGCAACATTCTTACGTTCAGTCGATAGCTTACATTCGTCACCGAACCAGTCGTTCCGATCTCTACGACTACTGCCTAACATGGAGTCAGCAGTACTAATGACAGTATTCTTAAGAAGGAGGGCATTAAAAGTTTGCATTTTATTGGGAAAAATGCATTATTCCAAGTGATTTGAAGGAGGTTTGGGGTTTAATTGGTACTAAAGGAAAGGACATAAAAATGTCTTTCAATAAAATGAAAAAATGGGCTAATCGAACCACCCTCGACAGTGGTAGAGGAATAAACACACATTTCTTCACAAAAAACAGGTGTTATATATAAATACAGTAAAGCCCCGAAAGGGAAAGGTGATCCAAGAGACTCCTCCTTTGGAGTCTACAGGAGCGCTCTCAGTGGTTAAAAAGGACCTTAAAAAGAAAATGGCGGCATTTCCAATTATGACATGCGCCACATGCGACACGCATCACACGCTGAATATAAAAAATGCTATTTGGGACACTCACAAAATTTCAGCTCTCTAGGTCTTGTGAAAGGTAGTTAAAAAGGACCTCAAATTATTCGAAAATACAGTTGAACGTTTGGAATATTCGGAATGAAGAAAAAAACACAACATTAATTCTCATTACAATACTGTGAAACGTACGTCAGTTGAAAGCATGAGAACCAAACTAAATACAGTGATTGGTTTAAGTCACAGAGTTCTTACAATAGAAACACTTAAACAGGAAAGATAAACATAGCTCCATATAAAGTTCTAACTAATTCACATAAAAATATCTCTATCTGTAGGAGTTGAGGGAAAGAATGGAGGTGTGGGCACAACACGACTTTCTTTTATGGACGGGGCCGGAATCTTCAGTAAATGTATATTACATTTTTTTTTGTTTTTTGTTTATTTTTTTTGCACTTAACAGATTCTCCTAAGTGCTATCCTTTTGAGTTATTTCCTCAAAATCATCTGGCCTCTCACAATTTATGTAAAAAGCTTAAATATGAATTTTCATTCCGATAAGTTCAGCCGTCTGGGCTGTTGAGGGGACACATACAGACATGCAGACAGACAGAGATTCTTTTATTTTCGCTTTTTCTGACTCAGGAGATACGGTAATGGGTAAATACTTCCTTCTACTATCGTAAAAACCAAAATAGTTACAGGTATTTTTTATGTAAGAAAATTAGTTAGAATTAAATACTGTAACATAAAAAATTATAACATAGTATGACATTTACACAAGAACTTTCTTTTAAATGGCTTTAAAGTCAACAATTTAAAAAAAAACATCGAAAAGGAGGTAACTTTTTACATATATCCATATCCATCTTATAAAATTTTATTTGTATGCAAATATTTAGATATTGTGGATTAAAAATTAATCACAAGATTTGGCCGCAGCCAGCCAGCAACAAAAAACAACAAACACTTGATTTAGCACTTCTGGCGTGGGTTGACATGTTTGTAAAATATGTATTATAAAAAGAGCCTGGTTGAATGTAACCGGGAGCTTAGAGAACCTGACATGAATGAATGTAAACGGGGACTTAGCTGTTTAGAAGGCGTATTTTATTTGTCGAGGAATAAAGAATTAGAATTTGAAAACCAGCCCAACGCAGGTTTTCTTATTCCAAAAAAGGAAAGAATAGGTGCAATAAGTTGACGATCTTGTAGTCGCCAGTAACAACACATCAATGAGTAAACAAGCTGAATATTCAATAAAAACAAAAGTTCAAGATTCAGAACTTGGAACCAATTTAAAAGTACCTTGGTTTGGAAATAAATAAATCAGCAGCTGGAAATTATTTACTTAGTTACCAAGCTGCCTATATCAAAAAAAGGGATTGCTGAATTTGGCATGGCATGACCAATGGCAAGATCTCAAATATTCTACTTGGAGTGGGATACTTCAAAGAAGCAGACACATCGGAAGTCCTTCTAACCAACAACAAATACAGAAAACTCATCGGAAGTCTGCTATATATTTCTGTTAATAGCCGCCAAGATATTTCGGCAAGTGTTGCCATTTTAGCACAAAAGGTCCAAACACCAACACAAACTGACTGAATGGAGGTAATAAGAGTTTTAAAATATCTCAAGGGCACAATCGATTTTACACTTAGCCGCTACTGATGCCGAAATCAAAAGGACAGAAAATCAAATTCAGGCTATATTTTCTTCATGTTTGGAGAAATCGTCAGCTAGAGTGTAAGAAACAGACATGCGTTGCCTTGTCATCAACTGAGATTGAATTCAATTCCCTTTTGGAATCTTGCAAAGAAGCCATATGGATGGATGACCCAACACTTATTTTAAAAGACAACAAAATCTGACCTTAAATTATTGAATAAGAAAAGATGTCCGATCAGATCAAAGATCGAAGCATATTGACACACCCGGGAATTCTACGTAAGAGACAACGTGGCCAATGGACAAATCAGATGTGAATATTGTCCAACTGATAACATTTTGGCCGACATCCTAACAAAACCATTGGCTGCAGTACGACTACAAAAGCTCCGCGAATTATGTGGCCTAGAAGTTCATTGAGGAGGAGTGTTAAATTAGTAATCGTATTTAACAAATTTATCGTATGTAAGTCGGATCCGCGAACATTGCCTCGTATACCAGATGCTTGTATGTTATAAGAATTAGGTTTCTTGCTTTGAAGAGCATTGACAGACTACAGACTTTAAGGAACGCGTATTTCTGGTCAAGCGCTACTATCTTTGACTTTATTGGAGTTTTTATTTTATTCAAACACCCTGAAGACATCCAGGATTATATCTAGACATATGGCATCTGTTTGGTACCCAAGATCAGATAACGAAATATTTATTTTTAATTTCAGTTTATTTTTCCGATTAATTACAAAAAAAATGATGACTTCTTGAGATCCATTCCAGAAGCTGAGTCTTCTATTACATATTTACATTATCGAATTGAATCGCGGTTTCTTGTAGTTGTTAAAAGGAACATGTTGGTGTCTTGGACCAAATTTGAGACGGTTCTTATTTGCGTTCCCAAAATGCGTTCCAAAAATTTTAAATAATCTTTTATTATATCTGTTATTATGGTCAAAAAGTAGACAGGTAAACACATGCATTCGTACACTGTACCGGATTAGTCATATAGAGGCAGAAGCAAGTGCAACGGACCCTGCGTCTCTGGGGGACTTAAAAATCAATTGCGCAGATTTATATAACAAAAAAACAATAGAACAAATTTGTTTACATTCTGTTTTTCTTTCTTTAAACAAAAATGTGTTCCAATTCAAGCGCAACATTTAACATTTTCAGATAAGCGCTGCCGGTGCACCACCACCTCCACCAATATTCATGACCAACCTACCTACTCGAACGTACGTACTATACTACTTGTTCGTTGCCGTTTGCCGAACAGAGCTTGCTCGATCAATGACCATCGATCATGTTCTTGAGTGCCATCGGTTTGCTGTGACTTTTAAGCTCCATTTGTCTCAGGTGTATTGCTATACGACGAAGTTTTATGTTTGGTGCTTATCTGCCTTGCTACTGGAAGCTATAAGCACGGTTTCTTTACGTTCCAGCCTGATGTAGCCTAAGCTGAACCTGAACGATCGCACGATATTGCATAACTTTTATCGACTTAGTTGGGTTCGCAGACGTGAAGTTGGGTGTTGTCTTTGGAGACGACAACGGCAAAAGAAGGTTTTCGCACAGATAAAGATACACAGGTACGTATCATTTGTGATGGATATAGATAGTGTGCGATTGTCAGAAAATATTTCTTCATATCCCTTGGGCAAGTTCTTTATGAGCGTGTGCACTGTGCTCTGCTGCCACGTGTTGCAGAGGTGTGCGTTCTGTGTACCGCTTGCATCGTATACAAATGGTGCCACTAAGCATTAATAAAAGTGTATGGTAGGCAAATCCGGCGAGGTAGGCAAGAAGAAAAAGGATGGTTGGCGTAGTATAATTATGATGCAAACAGACACAGCATAAGCCAAAGCACACAAAAACCTTCCATGTATTGACCTAGAAAGCGTAAAAAGTAAAACCTGTGAGCCGCATTCGCACTGCAGCCAAGCAAAGCAATTTGGATTTTGGTCGCTGTGGCTGTGATATCTTCGATGGTTGGTCGATCGCTGTCGAAGACTACGAGGAATTGTTGTGGTTTTTGCACGGCGTCTGGCGGTACGTAGCGTTTGGTGTTGACACTCACTGATTGGCTCGCTGGTGTTCACTTTAGAGGTCTTTGCTGCTGTTGCGCTAGACGTATGGCTTATGCGTTATTGTCAATGAATGTTTTTGGTTGCGGTCTGCTGCAGTCCGTTGGGCCATCTACGACAGTCGTTTTATGCGGCGTTGCTGAGTCGCGTGTGAGCTCACAGACAAATTGATGATGATTAGGTGACTTTTGCGCCAAACAACAGCGCAAATAACAGTTTTACTGCATTAACTGAGGTGCTGTCATATTGCAGCAGCAGCTGACATACGACACATAACACATACTCTTATAGCTTCAACAACACCTAGAAGAAAAAAAGACAAAAAAAATCAAACCGTTTGGGTCGGTTAAAAGCCGCTCTTCATGGTATATGATATATAAATGCGGTGCCAAGCGTTGGGTCTGCTATACACGCAACGTCAGAATGTCAGAAATTCCTCACTGATTATCACGTACGGCTCGTGCTTGCGATTCAACTCGTATACTTAGATGGAGATACATATTTGCATGTATCTTGGGCAAATTCCAGTGTTTAGACTCTACCTTGGACTGGAGCTACATATTTGTCCTCGTTTAGACAAATTGACATTTTAAGTATAGGCGTCATCAAATGCGAGCCTTAAATACCTTTAATCTTAACATGGATAGCTGATTAAACTGGATTTTGGCTTAACCGACGCCTTTGCTTCGGTTCTTGTGCGTTGGCTTAGTTAAAGGGTATATTCTGTATATATATCGTTCTACAGTAAGGGTATATCTCCAATGTTGATATCATTTTTCGGGGATTTAAGAAAAAGCTTACTTTGGTGTACCATGACCCATGTTAACGGAAATTGCTCTGTTAATACTAATGGAAGAAACTTCGTTTAGGACTTTATTTTGCGCAAACTTCTTTCTTTCTTTTTCTTTATGTCCTATATCCCCTTGTGGGTCCTAGGGCCCATACTACGCCCAAGCGCCATCGCGTGCGGTTCGTGGCAATGAGCTTCAGCTCTCTCCAATTTCCGTGATTCCTCCTCAACTATTCTGCGCCATGTATTTCTCGGACGACCCGTTCTTCTACCATCCTGAGATAACGGATTCCATTGCATTGTGTAGTTTGCTATGGAACTGTCGCCTTTTCGAAGTGTATGACCAATCCACTGCCACTTCCGTCGTTGGATGGTTGTGCCTATTGGTTCCTGAACCGTTCTCTGGTAAAGATGTTCGTTAGAGATACAGAAAACCCTTAAGATGTTCCGTAGGCACCTTTCTTCCACCTTCCAAGTGCTGCACCCATATAATAGCACAGATTCAACATTTGAACGGAACAGTCGCAGCTTGGTGTTTAAGCTGATCGCATTGCTACGCCATATCATGGACATGGACATTCCAAAAACTGATTTGACTCTCTCTACTGGTTGTCCAGCAATGTTCACTTAGTTACTGAGTTAGTGCCGAGGTTGATGATTTTGGTTTTGGCAGTATTAATCTCCAAACACGCAACATTTGCCTTCCTTTTTCACATTTGTTGTCATTTGGCGCAGCTCCATAATCCTGTGCAAGAGTAAACAAACGTCGTCAGCGTAGTCCAGATGTTTGAGTTGAGATGTAAGAGTCCAACGAATTCCTCCGTTTCCAGTAGATAAAGCTGCGTGAAGCACATCGCTAATCACCAACAAAAAGAGTATCGGCGATACATAGAATGCAACCTTGTCGTACCCCACTTAGGATCTCGAATTCCTCTGACAGCTTTCCTTTATGCAGCACATGACATTTAGAGCCATCATAGGTTGCTTTAATAATAGCTATTAGTTTATCGGGTATTCCTCTCCTGCGCAAGGCGAGCCAGATAAACTGTCTGTTGACACTGTCAAATACCTTCTCAAAATCGATGAACAGCAGGTGCAGAGGTGACCGGAATTCAACGCACTGTTCAGTAATGATCCGCAGGGTGTTGATGTGGTCGACACAGGAGGATCCAGTGCGAAAACCTGCTTGTTCGGCATCGAGTGTATCTTCCAATTCGCTCAAGTACTACTTTGGCTATTACCTTTGCAACTGCAGGAAAAACGCAAATGTATCTCCAGTTTTCGCACTTCATAAGACTACCATTTTTAGGGAGCTAGGCAATCATTCCCTTCTTCCACTCATCGGGGAAACTTTCTGCTATCTGTACAAGAGGAGATATAAGCGCTGCTGTTGTCGTTGGAGCGGCACGTAGAAGCTCGGCGGTCCTACTGACTTGTTGTTCTTTAGTGCGTTGATCGTGGTAGCGATCTCATCTTTACTGGGAGTTGAGATGCGAATTCGGTAAATTGATACTTCCGACAGCTGATTTGGGTGCATATCGTTGGCGAATACACGGTTAAGGACCGTAGAGAAATGCTCCTTCCATCGCTTGAGCTGATCCTCATCTGAAACGAGTACGGCACCATTTAGGCACCGCAACGGCTCGCTGCTTCCTCTGCTTCTGAAACCAGGTTGTTAATATAAATACGCGTGTCAGGTCTTACACTACGCTGCACTTATCTCATTTTGCTTCCATACAGGGACTCTAGCTCGATCCTCGCTGCTACTGGGGTATCTACAATACGAGCTTTAAGTAGCTTATGTTCTTCAATCCGCCTCCAGGTACGTAACTGGACAGTAGCTACCATAAGGTGATGATCCCGTACCATACCCATGTCGGCTCCTCGTCTGTTTCGGAAGTCTAAAAGACAGCTCCTAAAACGTCGGCTGATCACCACATGATCGATTTCGTTGGATGATGATTGCCTGTCAGTTCACACCCAGCTGACTTTGTGGCAGGTCTTATGCTCAAACAAGGTGCCTCCTATGACAAGGTGGTGGACAAGGCGTTGCAGAAATCAACAAATCGTTCACCATTGTCATTGTCATTGTCAGAGGGATTCGTTGGGGTGTAACACTGTATGATCGTGAGTCGTGACGCGTCGTACTCTAGTCCGAAGTTTGGCCGATAAGATCTTATCACCATGTGGGTGCCAGGAAATTAGGCCTCTGCGTGCTGTTGGCGTTAGCAGCATACCCACTCCAGATTCACGGGGACTGCCAGAGGGTTTGCCGTAGTAGAGTAGAACAGTGTTCATTATTCGATCATTACTTATCCGAGGCGTTGTGTCGGTTTCAGTAGCGGGCATTTTTCAGTACCGCAGGGGGCTAGCCCATGTAGACGTAGACTAGACCGTTTGCACTTGCAATTTTAGCCTACATATATTAGGATTTATACACATAGTTACGCGGAGACCACCACTAGGAGGTAGAGCAAGCACTACATCACGAACTTTATTGTTGCGCTACTGGCTCAAACCAAGTTTTGAGCAGTCAGTAGTTTCCCGATCAATCGCAATGCAGATCCCCAAACTTCTTACTGATTTTTATTTTTATTATTGTTCCGTGCTGTGGCTCAGTGGAAATGCGCTTGGCTAGTGAGCAGGAGGTTCGTGGTTCGAATTCCAGTAACACCAAAAGTATTTTTCACGATGCCCCACAACTTGTCACTGAAAGCTTTCTCAATTCGCCATTCGGATCCGGCCTTAATATGTAGGTCCCTTCCATTTGTGTCCAAAAATATACATGCGCAACACAAATAGTAGCGAGAAGCTAGGCTAGGTCCGGCCGAATATTATTATTATTATTGTTCTGTTCATAAGAACAAAATAGTAAAACGTTATGTTTATTACGCATTTTCTGGAGAAAATTGACCACAAAGTCAAAAATTAGCATGGGCAAGAAAAATGGAACAGGCATTAAATTTCGATATCTAAAGACTCAAACAAGATAAACGTTATTTTAACGCAATTATAAACCTGTAATTATAGCACCATGTGTAACAAAACACTATACATACTATTAATAAGGGATGCAATAGGTCATTAAATTACCTTTACAACTACAAACCCGGAGTTATTACCAAATGAACCCGTTTTTTATGTAAGAATTATAATATAAAAATTAATTTAAAATTAAATCAAATTGATCGGTCGCAAAATAGATAGCCATCCGTAGTTTGTAAGTTCAAAGTGTTGAAAACTCTAAAGGACAGATCCTTTTTAATACTCGTACACAAAGAATCGGATTGGTCAAATGGTATTTTAAAAGAAATGGTAGTTCTGACGTGGTGTTTTTCTACCTTTATCATCTATTCTGTACTTCTGGACACTTCAGAGCCGAGCAATTCAAGGATACGAAGCCCTTTTCGTATGCGCAAATTATAAAAAAAAAGTTGAGGGGCCAATTTTGGATCTCCTGCTCACGCTCATTAGTGTATCCTAAGGAACATTTTCGGACGTACTGTTAAGTTAGGTTTTTTATTTATTTTTATATTAAGCCCGAATGTAGAATTCCCTTTCGAGCTCTGAATTTCCCAGCGTTCAAAGTGCATGCCCACATAGCCCATCCATAGCCTTAAGGACCATGCTATGCGCTCTTGACATGCAAATCCATATAAATAAAATGAAATTTCGTTTGCTTGTTATTTATGAAACCTCACATTTACCAACCGATTTTTATGAAATTTTTAATGTAATTACATTCCTTGCTTGGAAGGAAGTCAAGGTAGTTTTTATACCGAAGGCGGGAAAAAGCATCCATGGCTACCCAAAAGACCTGAGGCCTATAACTCTATCATCCTTTCTTCTGAAAACTCTGGAATGACTGGTAGATGTTCATATAAGGGCTAAGGAAAAACCTAGCAGTTGGGAAAAGTCCCAACTTGCTTACTGGAAGAGGAAGTCTGTCGATACAGCATTACACACCTTAGTAAGCACATTTGAGAAATCAATATACGTCCAGGAGTATACACTTGTAGCATTTTTGGACATCGAGGGTGCGTTCAATAGTGTTAAAACAGAGGCAATCTGTCAGACATGGAGGTGGACTACCCTATAAGCAGACTAATTAATCATATGCTTCTAGGCAGGATTATTAGTGCGTAGCTGGGGGGTTCCACCTTGAAGAGGCAGGCAGTTATAGGAAAACCGCAAGGAGGTGTATTATCCCCTCTCCTCTGGAATATAGTAATCAACGAATTACTGTTGAAACTGGAAGGAGAGGGGATAAAAGTGGTAGCGTATGCTGATGATGTAGCGTAAGCTGTCTCAGGAAAATACCTCAGAGCGATTAAAGAGGTTATGCAAAATGCCCTCTTAATTGTTAAAGAATGGACAAATAAAAGCGGTCTGGGCGTCAACCCGAATAAGACAGAGCTTGTCCTTTTCACCAGGAAATATAAAATTCCAACAGTTGATCCGCCAACGCCACCCCTATAGTTTTTTCTGATAAAGCAAGATTTCTTGGGAGAATCTTGGAAAGAAATCTGGGCTGGAAACCTAATATAAAAGAACGAGTAAATAAAGCGAATACTGGTTTATACTCATGCAAGAACGCCATTGGTAAAAATGGCGGTACACTGGTACACTGGTTCTACACTTCGGTAGTGAGACCAATACTTCTGTACGGGGTAAGCGTATGGTGGCCAGCTTTGGAAAAACCACGTATAAAAATATATTAGGGAAGGTACAAAGAGTGGGCTGTATGCTTATAAGCGGGGCGCTGAGATCTAAACCAACTCGCGCTCTAGAGGTTATGTTCCGCCTTATCCCACTAGATATATTTGGCAAACAGAAAGCGGCAATTACAGCTACGCGACTATTAGCAGTCAATCAGTGGAAAAGTCTTCAAAAGGGGCACTCCACCATAACTAAATCGCTAAAGCAAATTCTGACGAAACTTGATTACATAACACCATTGTTATCTTTTAAAAAAGGTGTTCGGACAACAATGCCCTCCAGAGAAGAATGGAAGAGTGGATCCGTAACCGATAATGAAACAATACAGTTTTTCACGGATGGCTCTAAGCTAGACGGTAAAGTAGGAGAAGGAGTCTTCTCTGACAAGCTGAAAGGAAGCATCTCTCTCCGTCTACCTGAATACTGCAGCGTATACCAGGCTGAGGTGATAGCGATTGAAGAGGTTATGAGTTGGCTGAAGCATAATGTATATAATTTAATAATTTACGTGGACAGTCGGGCGGCCATAAAATCGTTAGAGGCGGTCTCGCTTAAATCTAAGGTGGCGCTGAGCTGACACTCCTCTCTTAACGAGATGAGTTAGCAGTTCAATATAAGAATCATTTGGGTCCCGGTCCACACAGATTTTAAGGGGAATTGTAGGGCGGACGAGTTAGCTAGACGTGGTGCGACTCTCCAGGGCAGAAGTAGGGAGTCCTATCCCAACACTGAAACTTGAGTTTCGGAAAGAGGCAGAAACAATAACAATGTAAGGTGGGAAAACACCGACACTTGTAATATTTCAAGACAGATCTGGCTGAAGCTGGACTTGAAGCGCTCGGCTGCGCTTATTTCCCTACAAAGACGTGAACTATGAACGGTTGTAGGGATAATGAGAAGACACTGCCTTTTAGGGAAACACGCGAGAAGGATGGGTGTCGAATATAATGACTTCTGCAGAAGCTGCATGGACTAGGAGGAGGAGGAGACCATAGAACATCTTCTTTGCTCATGTCCGGCACTAATGCACAGAAGGCACAAACACTGGGGTAAGCGGTTAATGAATAACCTATCAGATCTCGAAAAGAGTGCGAGATATACTTCGATTCATTAAGAGCTCTGAATGGATCTTCTGAAAAGGGGAAAAGTATAAGATCCTGTGGTAACACAAAGGACCGCGAATGGACTAAGTGAGCATTAGCTGCCACCGCAACCTAACCTAACCTAACTCTTAAAATATCGATCCGCTAATCTAATCTATCTACCTAATTCCTTATTGAAAAAAAATTGAGTGTAATCCAAAGTTAAATGAGACACCGTTTACAGAAAAACACAAACGCCAGAACGATGAAACCAAGAATTTATATACTTGTCCTCTTCGACACAACTGTCACAGGCTCTGTCGTCCCACCAGAAACGCATAATTATCACAATCACATGAGAGAAACTAAAAAAAAAACAACTTAAATGAAAAAACTCGAAATCCCACTAAAGTGGTGTCTTGTCCCTGTTTGTGTTTTTAGTCGAAATGGCTAAAACTAGCTTACCGCTCTGGTCTTGCTGTCCCGAAAATTATATACTCAGCGGATGATGGGGTCAAAAAGCCAAAACCAACAAGATGTACCTGTATATTTTCCTGTTCCTGTTACCAACCATCAACATCAAAAAAAAAAACCAAAACAAAACATAAAACAAAAGAAAAACAAAACAACAACCAAAGAAATGGAAATGATATTAATAACAATAATAATGTTATGATGGTTATAATAATGTTGCCCGAGTGTGTGTGTATGTGTGTTTGGATTGCTGTTGATGGCCATCACGACAACCTGGTCAATAGCTATATAGACATATACTCGTAGAAGCGTGCACTGATTTAGTCTTCTTCTGGCTGTTTTTTAATTCTTCCCAGTCGCACAGAACGCACAAAATAAAAAAAGTATTTTTTTTTCTTTTTCGTGTCCTACTTGGAGTATGGCTGGAAAGTTCCAAATATAGTGCGTCTTTGATTGCTCTTGTGCAGGGAGGGAAGGCGAATGTCCGCAATTGAGTCCGATTGGGCCATCAACTTTGACTGGAGTTATTGTTGCTTTTCTTCTTTATATAAAAAAAATAAACAGGTACGAGTATGTTACGACGACGACGGGCAGTATGGTATGATGATATCAAATGAACCGTTATGATGCGGCTTAAAGCGTGAGCCCTGCTCTCAACATCAATATACCACCACCACCTTGACTTTTCTTCCAAATAATAAAAATTAAGAAAACCTGTATGACAACAACAATTAAATGTCGCATCAAAAAGTACCGACGCCCAATCGCCCCGATCGCCCTGATCTGAAGAATGCGATCAAACAAAAGGCTAATATCGAATCTCAGCTTGTACTTAACACAAGCTCGTAGCATACAATAAATATTGTTGCGGACAGGTTGCATACACGATCCGTTGATAACGTTGATAATAACGTTGGTGGTGTGATTGTGATCCAATAGCATAGACTGACTGAGTGGTTTTGGTTTAACCCGCAGATTGGGTGTGCCTGGAAAGGCTCTTTTGTCGACTGTTTCACGATTTGCCCGATCACTGCTATCCGCATATGTCATGGATGGACTGAACCTAAGAACCCAGTGGGAAACGAAAAAAAAAAAAACGGTTCGATAATTTATGCCCATTTAGTCAACTCGGTAAATCATGATTTGTATGATAGAGAGGTATTTCTAAGGCTTTATTTACATATTGATTATCTCCTTTGGTAAGGGGTTAAACAGGTGTGTGTTAATTAGGTGTGTATATACTTGTATAAGGAAACCAAGGAAAGAAACTAGAATATATGCTCTCTTAATAACTGTTGAAGAACGTTGATCTTCGAAGTAAACAAAGAAAAGAAACAAATCGTACATTGCTTACCACCTCTATGTAGACAATTTCTTTTCTTAACGAATAAGCTGAGAAAAATAAATGAAATTAAGAAGAAGCAAAAAAAATAACTGACCAGGAAGCGTTTGAGTTATTTAAGACTAGCTATGTGACTCTGGCAACACTTAGATAAGAATTACCAACAAACGATCGATTTCATTAAAACAAACAAATGTTTTTCCCCACATATCCAGTTTCAAGTACAGATAAATTTAATTGAGTTGTGTCTCTGTTTTAATACTCGTTGGAACGTGATAATTAAAAACACAACACGGATTTTGTTAAATAAAAAAAAAACAACCCATCAAAATTTTTCATGTAAATTCTCTAAAAGGAGATGCATATGTGTGTACAGTTAACACCGGGTTAATTTGGAAACAATTAATATTAGAACCCCTTTACTTGAAATTTTTACAAAAATTGTTGTACACAAGTATGTTGGATGTACACAAGTGTATGGGAGCCCCCGACCTTGGCGCCCGATCACTTCAAAATTTCAATAGGAAGTGTTGTTATCGGAGTTGAAAATTTGAAGATAATAGGGATAATTTTTAAAAAAAATTTATGGGCCTCAAGGACCTCAGAGCCCGGTCATCTTTACAAAAGGTTTTGTCCATCGGAGATACACATGTGTTTAAAATTTTAAGAAAATGGGGCTCATTTTTAAAAAATTTATATGGGCACCCATCGGTCCTAAGGCCCGTTCACTCCAAAAATGTAACAAAAAGTTTTGTCCATCGGCGATAGACATGTGTTTAAAATTTGAAAAAATAGGGCTAATTTTTAAAATAATTTATATGTTTTTTTAAAACATTTGTATGGGTACTCACGACCCTGGGGCTCTGAGTCTCCAAAATTTTTACAAAAAGTGTTGTCTCTCGGAGATACACATGAATATAAAATTTGAAGAAAATCGGGTTAGTTTTTAAAGAAAATTTGTATAGGGCTTCACGACCCCAGGGCCCGGGGTCTCCAAAATTTTTACAAAAAGTGTTGTCCATCGGAGATACACATATATACAAAATTTTAAATCAAATAAATTTTTTAAAAAAAATTTGTATGGGGCCTCACGACTCGACTCGACTCGAGGCTCGAGGGGCCCCAAATTTTAATAGAAAGTGTTGTCGTCGGAGATATGCAAGTGTGCCAAGTCTCAATAAAATCGGACTGTATGAAGTGAGTTAAAAATTGATCGCAAGATTCCACGACAAAAAAACAAACAACACACGGGCAAGTGAAGTTAATATAGAGAATTTAAAAAGCCAATGGGTTCGCTTGTTGAAAATTTGTGGCGAAAAATGTCCTAACAAATCACAGTTTGTGGATTGTTTTTTGACCAAATTTAGAAACCAAAGTCACAGAACTCGATTGGTTATTGTTATTGTTACTCCTTCGAGTTATTCTACCGACTTATGCAAGATAAAAGCTTTGTAGGTTTAAAAAATCCTAAGCTCCTGGTCGGAGAGCAGGCAAGGAGAGAAAAACCTTCCTCGCTTGCACTAACGCTTCTGGTTTGCACAAAATTAAGCTGTTCGCCACCGGCGAATCAGTAAATTCACGATCTTTTAAAAATTTTGACAACAAGCTCGTCGTGTACAAAGCTAACAAAAATTCATGGATGACGTTAGCATTCTTTGAACAATGGCTCCACAATACATTTGTTCCTGAGGTATTAAAAACTCCAATCGATTGCTGGTTTTTTTTTTTGGGGGTTTTGCTCTTTTAGGTTCGACTTTTTTTTTAAGATCCAAGATTAAAAAAAAGGCGCTGTTGCCTCTTGATAACGTCCCTTGCCATCCCAGAGGCGGCGAGTTAAAACGTGATGACGGTATGATCGTTGTAATGTGTTTTCCAGCGAGTTGCACTGCTATCCTTCAACCAATGAACCAAAATGTAATAAAAAACGCTGCATTATAAAAAAAATCTATTGGGGCACTTGGTTGGAAGTTAATGCTCGGATTTGGAAGTTAAAATCAAAGTATTTATTCTGCGTAATGCAATTTGCCTCCTAGCTAACTAACTAGCATAGGATGGATTGCAGGTTAGCTTAATAAAGAAATGCTGGAATGTTGATGTCTCCTTGTAGTGATTGAAATGATGGAGATGAGCTACCTTTGAGCACAATAATAATATTCGGCAAGACAGATCATTGCGGTCCAAGGCCTAGCTTCTCGCGACCATTTGTTTTGCGTATGTACATTTTTGCACACAAATGGGAGGGACCTACAATTTAAGGCCGGATCCGAACGGCAAATTGAGAAGCTTTTCGTGACCAGTTTTTACTCTTGGAACGTTTGTCACCCATTCGCGGTTACTGGAATTCGAACCACGAACCTCCTGCTCAGTAGCCATGTGCATTTCCAATGAGCCACGGCGCCCACAGAGCGCAATAAGGGCACGAATTATGAATGAACGCGCGGTGCTAGAATCCATAACCACTTTCCTTAGTATTTCTCGGAGTGAACCGATTTCTATCCGTTCCATTGAATCATTCCATTGAAAGTTTAGACGAGAGAGAAACGGAGATTGCTTCAACTTCAAAAATAAAGACTAAGACTGCAATACATTGTTTAAACACAGCCATTCAATGGGCTGAAGACAACTCAGCACACATAGATCAGATACTGAATCTGCCAAAATTGCGAGAAATGGCCGTGTTGAAAAATGCAGCAAAGCAAAAATCTCAAACAAAAATGTGAAACTCTTTTAAAAGCAACTAATACTTGTGTATACATAAATACATTATAAAACATCCTTTTTCTTATGTTTTGATTAATTTACTTGTTTTATTTTTTATTTTTTCAGAATCATAACTGAAGTAAATAAAAGTTTTTGTATTATCTAAACATTTAAGTTCTGTTTTCTGAATTACTTATTAACATAGGTTAGGTTAGGTTAACGTTAAGGTGACTGTCAGTGAAACCGATACACTTAGACCAGTAATGGTCCATTGTTATACCACACGGATCAGGAAAAATTTCGATCAACTTACACGAAGAACCAATTAGAGCTTCGTATGAAGCGTATGATACTACCAATGTCAATGGTGATGAGATCATTAGTATCGTTGTAGAAGAAAGCTCCCATATGGAGTTTACGCTTTTGGGAGAGGGCTGGAAAAGTACAGAGAAATGGACAATGGTTTCCTCCTCCTCCTCCTCCTCATCCCTGCAGCTTCTGCAGAAGTCATTAAAGAATACTCCAAGTCTTGCTGCATGCCTGTCAAGTGATGACACACCTACAATAGAACCGATGTGCGATCTTTTTGGAGAGATCAAATACTTGGAGCGTTTCGGATCCAGCTTGGGCCAGATCCGCTTTGTCGCTATGCAAGTTGTACCGTTTGACTACCTAAAGTTTGTTTTTACATTAGCATGCCACTTTAACAAGAATTTGCATGTAGCGATTGGTATGCCTATGGAACCATAGCCTTGTTTCCCGGAATATCTCTGTGCCCCGGCACCCAACACAGGTGGATATTGAACTGCTTCGCCATCTCCACGAGAGATGAACGGCAGTTAAGGGATAAAAAAAGCTTGGCTATCCGAGAATATACGGATATCCTTAGCGGATATGACGTGTTTCTCAGCCAAGACAAGACTTCACTGATCGCCCTAATTTCAGCCTGAAAACACTACAGTGATTAGGAAGACGGAAAGAGAGGCTAAGATTCAGAAAACACCTCCGCCGACTCCGTCATCAGTTTTAGACCCGTCTGTGTAAAAATGAATGTGTTCATCTTCCAGGTAAGCGTCCACGTCCCAGGATCTGGAGGGGAAGGTGACCTGGAAGTTTTTGTTGAAATCGAGTTGCGTAGTGTTTTAATCTATGTTGTCTGGGATCCTGACTAAATTCAGGGTAGAGGAGTGATTTAGCATTAAGTAAGCATTAAGCCGAGCTAGCAGCTACTTGCCTGCTGTAAATGTCGAGTAGGGTAACGTCGAACAAAATGTCTAATGCAGCGGAGGGGCGTGTACGAAGTGCTCCGCTCATACATAGACTAGCTGATATTTGGATTTTGCTTAATTTATCAAGGTGTACTTTCTTATTTAAAGCAGTCCATCATACAGTCACACCGTATAGAAGAGTAGGTCTTACTACCGCTGTATATAGCCAATGGGTTATATGGGTTTGAAGGCCCCATCTGCCACTAATGGCTTTAATGGAAGGTGGGTTAATAAGTGGAACTTTGTATTTCCTGGTGAATTGGTCAAGCTCAGATTTGTGAGGATCTGCCCAGCAAGTTAGCTTATTGAGAGCATTTTGCAGGAGTTCCTTTAAATTATTGGGGTATTTTTCTGAGATGGCACTAGCAACGTCATCCGCATAAGCGATTACTCTGCAGCCCTCACCTCTTAGGCATACCAGCAGTTCATTGATCGCTAAGTGGACAGGACTCCACCTTGTGGGGACCTTTACTTTTCTTCATAAAACTGGAATTTGGACCAGATCGAGACAACTCTTTAGAATTGTTTCTAGCAAAGAAAGGAAGTCCTTTGCAGCTCGGCTAGAATTATGCCATCAGGTCCTGCAGATTTGTATGGTTTGAAGGTTTGTAGCACCCAAAGCAGTTTATCCTTATTTATTAGATCGTTGGAGATAGTTGTACGAGTGTCAGCCCTATCAAGGCCGACATTACTTATCGCATGGGAGCTTCCCGTGAAGTGGGTACCTAAAAGCAGATTGAGCGATTCTTTGCTTGCGGTAGTCAACATGCCATCTGCCTTTTTCAGGCAGCTCGGCATTATTTTTTTAAGCCTAGGCGCCTCAGAAGATTCTTCTATTTTATCACAGAACAGTCTCCATGAAGAGCGCTTGGCTGTCATTAAATAATAATAATATTTGGCGCGACAGACCATTGCAGTCCAAGGCCTAACTTCTCGCGACCATTTGTGCTGCACAAGTTAATTTTTGGACACAAATGGAAGGGACCTACAATTTAAGGCCGGATCCGAACGGCGAATTGTGAAGCTTTCCGTGACAAGGTATTAATTACTCTCGGAACGGGCTTGGGCCCATTTTAGCTTGGCGACCTGCTTCGGTGTTCTGTTGGGCTCTGGAATTGCTTCGAGGGCCTTTAGTATCCGTACTGCAGTACGCCGTTCCTTGTACGACGATCTAGATGGAGTGCGTTGTCGCGAACATCCGTCAGATGCGCCCACGAGCTTACTGACAGCGGAACGGCCATAAGGTGCCACAATCCTACCGCTGCCAGTAGAAAGCCTATCTGACACGGCCGACCTGCGATTGTCGGCAGCAGTCAAACAACTACTCACCGTTGCAAGAGCATTACCGATAGACGATCTAGATGGAGCGCATTGTCGCAAACATCCACCAGATGCGCCTACTAGCTTACTGGCATTGGAAGGGCAATGAGGTGCCACAATTCTACCGCTGCTAGAAGAAGGCTTAACTGTCAAGGCCGGCCGGCGCATGTCGGCAGTAGTCAAACCACCACACGCCGTTGCAAGAGCATTAGGCACCGTACTACCGCCCGGTAAAGAATAAGTACCGGTCTTCAAAGTTTTCTCAAACCTAGCAAAAAAAAAATTATTTCTGTCTGTCATTTGGATTCCCACGAGTGGCGGAGAAAGGCTGGTCCATCTGCACAGAGATCCGCAGTATGCAGATAAGCAAGGGGGTAGAATCCGGAGGGCGCCAGGTATACAGATACTCCGTGAGCGTCTGGGCTATTATTAAACTGGGCTCCCAGCCAGGCTGATTCTTGGCACGGAACGTATAATACCTTAATTCAGCTCAGGGAATTAGGATTGGGATTGGAAGATGTAAAAAGGGAGGAGGTGGAATATGGGAGGGGTGAGAGAGAGTGATAAGCGACCTATGGTTTCAGGACTCATCTAGAGAAAACTCTCAAGAATCTTTGACCTTACTTAGCCCCTACAAATCTTCAAGTTCGACGCTCGGATACCCTCCTACCATGGTACCTCTTTGGTAGGAGGATACCCCTTAACATGGTTTTTATCACAATTTACCTTCAAAAAGTTTTTGACTCGGTTATAGCAACAACCTCGTTCACTGCAACTACCCCCGATTTCTATTAGTTGCGATAATCGAGAATGCACTGTATACAGTATACACTATTCATCTCAGGATTCCTGTCCCATGAAAGGCGCTAATATGCAACAATTGCATAGCAGACAAAAATGTTGTTGCGCTTCATGATAACAAAGAAACTGCATCGTGTAAAAAATTCATGAAATAAATTTCTAAAACGTGGTCAGGACATTAAATTTCAAGCTGCTACCCACATGAGGAAAACGAGTTCCACCGCCAAGAAAAGACTCAAATAGTCCCAAGAACACACAGTGGAATATGAAATAGAAAATTCTATTAGACCTATCACTCAAACCGCTTAATCCTCTTTGTTCCTTTAAAGTCAACACAGGTCTTCATAACACATCAATGGGGTGTAAATAAGTGTGTACCTTCTTTCTTTTCATCGGGCGATGACCTTCCTTTAGCCAAACATATCCATATCTAGCTCGTATCCAACTTGACCAAACAAAGCGTGTTGTTGTGTTTTGTGATGGTTTGGTGGTAGTAGTTGTGAAGCTCATAAAAAATAACATACGTGATTTGGGAAATGATTTGAAAAATTACACACATCCCAAAAAAGGTACCAAGAAGAAAATGATGAAGCGAAAAAAAAATCCTGCCGCAAGCTGTTTACTGGATAAGTGTTTCCCCCTCTGCGAGTTTACGGTGGTAGGTAAGCAAAGTCAGTATACAATAACAATGTCACTGAAGCCACTCCCATCATATACATTCACACATATGAATCTTATGTTGAGAAATCCTAGAAAAAAAAAATTTCTAGGATTACAAATGTCCACACATGGATGCGGCCACGACGGCAAACGGCAGGTGATCTCTATCACAATTAAATTTTTGTTGTCGTCGTTGTTAGATGGACAGATGGATAGACGTAAGCGCTAGAGCGGCGTATATTTCCATTGTACTGCTCGCGGTCCAGTTGATTCCCCCGTTGCGCTTTGCCAACAACCGTGTGTGTGAAAATCACAACCGAAACGCGCAGCTTTGAACATAGAAAATATAGTAACGCTCGTAAGATATGAACGTGTGAGTATGCGTGTGTTCATAAGCGGATGTCTGTCTGTATGAAAATAATATGAGTATACGAGTATTAAGGAGCGCAAAGCGTACAGCGATAGAGTTCGGATCTAACAACGTTTCTAAGCTGTGCTAATGCCCTATGCCGTGATGACTTGTGTGACTTGTGAAAATAGAGGAGGAATTGAAACTTCAGCTGTGAGCGGATGGATGGATGGATAGTTACGCGCTGCAACAGGTAGGTATACTCGTACAAACAAAACGATACACAAATTGACAGGTTCACCTTTTGTTGTCCGTTTCGTTTGTGAACGATCTATTGCTAGACACTCGCAGCTATGTAAAGACATCCCGACCGACAACCCGACTTGGAAACCTCGTTGTTTTTTTGAGTCCGCTCGGTGCTCGAAGCTCATTTATACATTGATACAAAATACGATCGATCGATCGATCGGTGCTTTTCAAAGCGAGCTAAGTTCTTCGAGACTTTTCTTTATACATATATACATATCCATATGTAACACATAGTATGTACAGATAATTTTCATAAGAATCAAGAATGCCCACATATTATACCACTGGCTTCACCACACATCATATTTGTATGATAATTAATTGACGTCGTCTATAGTTATGGACAGTGGGACGAAAATGTTAATATGCTGAGACATATATTTATGCGATCAGTAAACACCATTGGTTCTACAACCGGTGTCCGGCCCTGGCCTCCCGCAAAAAATCTCTCCACCGGTCCCGATTTCGAGCCGATGTCATCCAGTTTGGCATCCCTAAACTCTGGGCGTCCTGGTCTATGCCATCCCTCAAGCGTAGGCTTGGCCGGCCTTGATGTCGTGTTCCATTAATACTACTACTAATACTACTACTTTCCGAGCAGGATCATCTTTGCTCATGCGAGCTAGGTGTCCTGCCCACCGGAGCCTACCGAGCTTAATTCTCTTCACGATGTCGACATCGCGGTAACGCTCGTAGATCTCATCATTATAGAGTCTCCGGAATCGTCCTTGCTCACATACGGGACAACAATTCTTTCTCTTTTTCTCTCGAACGCGGCTAAGAGGTCAGAATGCTTTTTGCTAAGCACCCAAGTCTAGGATCCATATGTAAGTACTGGTATGACCATTGTCTTATATACCAGCAGCTTTGGTTAAGTTCCTGGATTTGAAGAGTCTTGACAGTCTATAGTAGGCTTTGTTGGCTTTAAGCAAAAGCGCGTATTTCTGGTTCCATGCTGTTATCGACTGCTACAGTTGACCCGAGATAGTTAAAGGATTGCACTACTTCACATTCGCGCTCCACTATTTGGATTGAGGGACCGATGTTGGATCTTCTACTCGCAGACAGTCCATCCCCTTGTCGGAGCCCGTTTTAGATGTTGAATGGGCTTGATAGTGATCTGGATATTTTTACTTGGCTTATAACATTGGTCATGGTAAATCTACATAGTCTTGTCAGTTTATTTGGGATGCCGAATTCTCTTATGGCTTTATAAATTATATTAAATATTAATTAAATTTAAATATGAAGTTTAAAGAATTAAATTATAAGAAATATAACAATTTATATTCTACACTCGCTATGCTATCATAGGCGGCTTTAAAGTCTATAAAAAGATGGTGTAGTGAGTTTTGAAACTCTAGACATTTTTCCGTCACCTGTCTAAGGGTGTAAATCTGGTCAGTTATTGATTTGCCTGGAATGAAGCCACACTGGTATGGACCAATGATGACTTTAGCGTATTGGGCTATGCTGTCTGTGAAGGATAAAGGAGAAAATCTGATACGCGGTACTCAACAATGTTATACCAAGATAATTGCTATCCTTTCTCCTCCTTATGTATGGGGCACAGGATGCCTCTTCGCCAGTCTTATGGCATCGGTTCTTCTTCCCATACTTGCACTATTAGTTTAAGAATTGCTTCGTTTATTGCGGGATCTCCTGTTTTAATCAGCTCTGCTGGGATACCATTTGATCCCGTGGACTTATTATTTTTGGGTCGCTCTGCTAACTTCGTCTATGCTTGGTGGGGGCAGCATGATGTGATCGTCGGTCATTGGTGGAGCCTCCAATTCCTCAGTTATCTGGCCATTAAGCAACCCATGAAAATGCTCTTCCCATCGCTCTAATATGCCTTTGAGATCGGCGATCAGCGATACGAATACCCTCTTTGTCTTTGCAGTATGTGCAACGCGGTGTATAATACGTCATACCGCGGATTCTTCGGTAGAATCCTGGTGCGGTCCTCGATCTCTGTACTGTTCTAGTTCGCGGACGAGATTCTTCTCACAGGCTGCTTTCTTTCGCCGGTGAACTGTTTTTTCATGACTTCTGAGCTCCTTATATTCATCTTCGCATACCCGCGTTCTATGAGATTGTTGCATTGCTCGGTACGCAAAATTCTTACGTTCAGTCGCTAGCTTACATTCGTTATCGAACCAGTCGTTTCAATCTCTACGATTTTAACAGTATTCTCTTCTACGCCTGACATCTCAGCCCCAGGACTTACTCTCCCAGCATTAAGGGCGAGTCCTGTCGCTTAAACTTAGTTGCTTCTGGTCTCTGGTCTGGTAAAGGGACTAGCCTGATCATTCCGCTTCTCCTGCATTGGAGGAAAAGTACCGGCGGCCACCACGTGGAGGTTTGATCGCACTTCCACCAGTCAGAGATAGTTACGGCCACCTGCGATTCTAGAGCATTCTGTGTTGTTCCCCCTATTCTGCTGATGGCTGACCGCGTTACGTCATTATTGGTAATATCTTCTTGGTCTTTTGTAGTTTTTCCCGACCATGATCCATTGATTAAAGCATTTGGACTTGCGCCATTTTAATTTTGTGATCGATTTCCGTATTACTTTTTTCAATAAATCAGAATTATGGGAAAATAAATTGTAACCGGCTACCAACGTGAAAAATGTGATAAATTGTAAATAACAATCCTTTGAATTTTTTCTCACTCGGCAATATAGAAAAAAAGTAAAAAAAGACACAAATTATTTGTAAAAATTCTTTCAAATTCTGACAAATGTTTTTCATTTCATCCCACTGTTATCAACGATTACGATTCAATCAATGTTGGGATATGGCTTTGATAAAGAAAATGGAATATGACAACAACAAAAAATAACAGCATAGTAGTTTTATATGATTTCAGAAAAATGACAGTTCGTAGTTTGCTTGGATAGATCGCTCGCTGATCCATGGACACATTCGTCGGTCCCACGGCATAGCTCTCCCGTCCAACAATTGAGGGTAACTCTAATGTCCGCTGCACTTGTCCTCTCTTTTTTGGAATGGAGATTGCAAAGTGAATTTTGAACACAAAAAAAGTCCATAATTTGTTTCAACATCACTTGTTAAAGTTGGAGTCAGTCGAAGTCTTAGATGGGGAAACTTGTTGGCCTTCCCAGTGAGCATAATAAGTTGCTGCGAGCGGTGCCTCTCAGTTGGGCCCCTTCGACAAAACACCCCGAAACGGAGTGCTTATTTCATACGTAAGCATGATGCATGCATATATCGCAAGGCATTGTAATCTGTGGTGAGGCGTTAGATGGAGACGACGACGGCGACAAGGCGCAATTAATGTGCTTTTCTCACATGGGGAAGTGGCCGAGAGGCAAAGATGTAGCAAATGAAGAAGTGAAAAAGCTTTTGAAATTTATTTTATTGCTCTGCTAATGCTGAGCTGAAAGTGCCATCGCTGCTGCGACTGTGAGCTGGGATCCGCGTAAGCTGCTGTCGAGTTGCGTTTTTTTGGTGTGCCTTCTTGCCTTTGCGTTTCCCTTCGCCACCGTCGCGTCGCGACTGTTCAAAGCTGTTCGACTCGCCGCAATATTTCGATTGCTAGAGGATAGATAAGCGGGCCGCTCCACGGACGCTTGCCGGCTGCGCAACATTAGTTGGATAGACAAGAATAAAATACAAGATAAAAAAAATCCGTATTGGGGTTAAGTAATAGAAAAGGAATTTCGGATCCATAAAATTTTTATGTTTTTTGTTTGGTGTGCGGTGCGCGATGTATGTATTTGTTAATTTTATGAATATGAGAAACGCTCGCCAGGCTATATCTATGCCCATCGATCATTCGAGAGCGCAGTTGTTGCTGCTGTGAAGAGTCAGGTAGCGTTAGAATAGTATGTACTGTGTGCTTCTTTTTTATGAGCGGAACAAAGGTGGGCACTAGCACCTGACATGGAATTGAATTTGTGCTTAGGCACAGAGGACAGGCAGAGACCCTTTTATATGTACATGTGTATCATTATACTCAACCGAACAACTTTAAGAAAGATTTAATAGTTTTGTAACTGTTTCCTTTGCCTTTTGGGGATTTTTTCTTCCCTTTCCATTACAAAGTAATTTCATGCCTTTTAGTGGTCTCGCTGAGTTAGAAACGTTAGGAATTCATTGACTTTGGTGGTTCGCTATCTATATGACGGCCATCAATTTGAATCTTCATTTCTAAGATATTTCTTTACTTTTTATATAATGATTGCTACATAAATATTATGTATTAGTAAACAACAAAAATTAACTTATAGTTTGGTTAAAAAGTCGAATGAAACCCGGTGAATTCAGACTCTGAAGGCTGAACTATAATGCAATTTCGCCCTCTTACGCTAGCGTCAAAATCCGACGAAATGCTTTCCAAAGTTTCTAAAGTTTCTCATCCGACCATAATGTAATTTGGCCACCTTGACTATCTGTCATTTAAAATAGTTTTTTTAAGTACATACTTCATTTGGGATAACATTAATTTTAAGTGCTGCTAAAAAATCGAATACCACAAAGGGTTAAAACGAAGGGTTAGAAAATGTACAGGTGTTGTAATGGGGATTTTAATTTTTATCAGAATTTAAAGAAATGATGGATGTTACTGAAGAGAAGAAAATAAACGGATCCTGCAGCCACATTTTCTTGCACTTATTATCTAAAATGTAAATAAACAAAATAAGAGTTCATAGTTTAAAGTGGAAAATACCTGGTTTGTTATTAAAAACTTTTATTTAACTTGACCCCTTTTTGTCTGTATTTTTGACCACTTTGGGGTCCTTTTTACCCACCTTCCACACGACCTAAAGAGCTGAAGACTGTCTGAGTCCAAAATTGGATTTTTTATATTACGGGTATGACATGTGTCGCGTGAAGCGCGTGTGATGGGTTGAAATTTTTTTTCGACTTCTTTGAGGTCCTTTTTAACCAACTTACTCATGACCTAGAGAGCTGAAATTTTGTGAGTCTCTATGTCTAAAATAGCATTTTTTATATTACGAGTATGACGTGTGTCGCGTGAAGCGCGTGTAATGGGTTGACATTTTTTTTTCAACTTCTTTGAGGTCATTTTTAACCACCTTCCACACGACATAGAGTGTTGTAAGTTTCTAAGTCCAAAATATCATTTTTTATATTCCACGTGTGACGCGTGTCACATTACGCGTGTGGCACGTGCGATGGTTTGAAATCGCGCCATTTTCTTGTTTTTTGAGGTCTTTTAACCACCATTAGCACTTCCCATAAAGCTAAAATTTTGTGAGCGGCTCAATGTCAGGGCCCATTCTGATATCCCGCGTTTTTTGACGCGTGTCGTGAGTCGTGTGTAAAGCGTCGAAAAAAGAAAATTCTTTGAAATAGCCCCGACCTCAAAAACAGATATTTTGGCGATTATTACCAAATAATAAACGACTGTGAGGCGTGTTTCGATGTATATATAAAAGTTTGTACACGAAAAATGAAGTTTTTTTTAACATTGTTTTTGTGCTAATTTGTCTCCATGCGTCCAGTAAGATAAAAATAAAGGGAATGCTTCTTATTGTTCCTGTACTTTTTTTTATTTAAAACTAGTAAAAGAGAAAATCGACATAAGATCTCTCAGAGAGAGCAAGCACACAAAAAGGCAAGGCAACGCATAGAACCACAAAACTGTTGTGGTAGAAACTGTCAAAATCCCTTACGTCAAAATTCAACATTCCCAAGTAATTAATGTGGCTTTCGTTTGATGAAAAAAATTACCCAGAGTGCAAAAATATTGCATTGAGTGACACAAAAGTGCACTTGATTGGTTTGCTTATGTTACAACTTTAAAATAAAAACATTTGTTATCATACTTATCGTCATTGTGGCATTTGAGCGAGCATTTCGACACAAATTCACATACAAAACGTGCACATTTTTTTTTGCTCAGTGCACTGGGTTAGGAAAGTAAAGCAAGTAAATGTACAAAAACTTCGTTTTTCGGGTACAAACTTTTATGTATACATCGAAACACGCACACGGTCCTTTATTATTTGGTAATAATCGCCAAAATATCTCTTTTTGAGCTTGGCTATTTGAAAGTATTTTCTTTTTACACGCTTTATACGCGCCACACGCGAGTCGCGCAGGATATAAAAAATTGGCCCTTGACATTGAGCCGCTCAAAAAATGTTTGTCTAGGTCGTGCAAAAAGTGGTTAAAAACAGACTTAAACAACCAGAAAATGGCGCGATTTAAAACCATCACACGCGCCACACGTGAAATGCGTTTAAAAAATACAAAATAAAAAGTAGGGACATAATTTATTGATGAGTTTCACTGCCCCAATTTCACATTCATGCAACCATATATACAGGGTTTCCCAGAAAGAATGGATAAGCTTTGAACACCTTATAGTAGAGCTATTAGGCGCTCAAAATAAAATACAAAAAATAATTTTTTCCCTACATAACCTAACCTAAGTTATGTCATTTTTTTAAAAATGTCGATTTTTTTCTGTATACCACAGCTACAAATAAATAAAATCCATCGGGTTTTCGCTATTATAATATTCTTCATACTAACAGCAGTAATATGTTTGAGTAGCTGTTGTAATTTTTTGGAAAAAAATCTCAACTCCAATTTTAATCATGAAATGTGGTAAATATATTTTTTTGGTAAAAGTTTAAGAGTACTTGGTGCAAAACAAATGTATGAAAGACTAAACGGCCAACTGCGTGTTTAATACAGTTCTCAATCTTTTTATCTAATGTAAACACGAGGTTATTGCTATTAATATCAGCCTCATCATATTTGGCTCTACAACCGGAGTTCGGTCCTGGCCTCCCGCAAAAAGTCTATCCACCTGTCCCGCTTTTGAGCCGATGTCATCCAGTTTTGTATACCTAAACTATGGGCGTCCTAGTCTACGCCATCCTTCCAGCGTAAGCTTGGCCGTCCTACCTTTCGTGTTTTATAAATCCTACCGCCAAGGACTTTCCAAGCAGGATCCTTTTCGTCCATGCGAGCTAGTTGTCCTGCCCACCGGAACCTACCTAGCTTAATTCTCTTGACGATGTCGACATCGCTGTAACGCTCGTAGATCTCATTATTATAGAGACCTGGAATCCTCTTTCTTCACATACGGGGGCAACAATTCTCCGTAAGAATTTTCTCTCGAACGCGGCTAAGAGCGCAAAATGCTTAAGCTAAGTCACAGATCCATATGTAAGAACTGGTAAGAACATTGTCTTGTATACCAGCAGCTTGGATGTTACGGTTAAGTTCCGTGATTGATCAGACTATAGCAAGCTTTGTTGGCTTTAAGCAACCATGCGCGTATTTCTGGTTCCATGCTTTTATCGGCTTCTACAGTTGACCCAAAATAGTTAAGGGATTGCACTACTATAAATTCGCGCTCCATTGTGCCATATGCAGTATTTTTAAAACGTTTCACGAATGACCAAAAATTCTTACTTTCCTTGGGAGATTGAAGTATTTTTGGTCTCAGTTTCTGATCTAAGGTGGGCATATAGCAGTCATTTTCGACTCGTCTACATTTTGTTCGGTTTTCCTTGGTGGGTTTTTTGGGAAACCAAAAGTATTTTTCATGGTCTCCTACGAAGGTCTCTCGCGAAAGTCTGACAAACGTCCGAGAGTAAAAACTTGTCACGGAAAGCTTCTCAATTCGCCGTTCGGAGCCGGTTGTAGTTGTAGGTCCCCTCCATTTGTGTTCAAAATATACATGCTCAACACAAATGGTTGCGAAAAGCCAGGCGTTGGACCGCAATGGTCTGTCGCGCAGAATATTAATTTTGGCTTGAAACACTTAGTCCTGGAAGGGATAAAATGTCTGCGTCGTAAATTGTGTTTGTGATCATATCACAAATATCATCTACATCACTATTAACATTAGCCCAAAGCCCACGCTATGCTAAGCATTATAAGGGTGCAAACCCCTTGGACGTGTGTACATTTAAAAAAACAATTGTTGCCTGTTACTCTAAAAGAAATCGTTGAGGCCATCTAAGCCGCTTTCTTTGTTGCTTTACAAATTAAACTCCCGTAGATCCAGGACACAACCCTTCGTATCTAAGTAGACAATTATAGTTTACTTGTCAATTAATTTGAAATCATTCCCCAGAAAAATTTAAAAATTATTTGGGAACCCTAAATCCAGGAGTCCGCGAACGCATCAAAAATTTTTAGAAATCCTGCTGATTTTTTGTATGAAATCACTAGGCACAATTTGAATCAGATTGTCCGCATACAGGTCATAGTTACATACATATTTAAGTAACGTGGAACATCCACAGATATCATGAGTAAACCTAACACTTCATCAGAGTGCCAGTAGGTCTGTGGGTGTATTTCTGGATCCATATTATTTAACCGTTTGCACTACGAGAATGTAAGTAACTCAAATTCGTACTGATGGTAGGTCAAGTCTCTTCAAAACTGAATAAAAGTATCTCTAGCTAGCTAGAGAATGTATGTAAGTATGATGATGAATATTTCATTTTATTTGGATTTCCCAACTTCAACTCGAATTTAACCAACTTTTTTATATAATTATAAGATGTTGTTAATAAATAAATTCAACTCTGTTCGTTGTATGTATTCTCTTATGCATAATAGTATATGAGGTAAAGGTTAATTGCGAAACTATCAATAGGTTGGAATGCACATAAATAGTTATCATGTTAATAAAAGCTCTTTGTGGGAATGTTGTTGCAGCCTGTGATCAAGGAAACTTGTATACAATTATATCTTCGTAAATAGAATTACATTTATATCTATATTATGAATCTAAGAACGCACAGTCACACACACATTGATATAAATGATCTTTACCCTTTTACCAGCTAAGTTCAAAAAGTAGTTCACTCCCCAGTAAAGCGCACTACGGTCGGGCGAACAGACAGTCTCGACTCTCGACTAAGATCCCAAAGCAAATTGCGAAAGCCGACCGGATGAACCCAGCCTCTTTTGTTGTTGCTACAGTTGTTGTGTTGTAACTACACAACTTTATAACGGTATGCAACCTGTAGCGATTTGATGTGTAAGTGTGTATCTGTGTATCCTAGACGGGCTTACAAAATACTCGTCCATATTGATGCGCTCAATTCTTGCCTTCAGTGTGAGTTGGCTTGCCTGGGCACAAGGGAAACTTTATCTATCATCCACTAACGAAAAAGGCGACTCAGACTCCACTACACTATACTATACACTTTTCATTAAGATGCGGCTTTGCATTGCGTAACACCTTGAACCGCAGCGTGCACATCAGAACGATAGCGCATCACATCTCGGTACGCGTCGCCAGCGTTCGAGTGCCTTTACTTCACTTCTAGCAGCAGTTGTTGGTGTTGTGCGATGTGATGAGATAAGAAGACGAGACCCAGAGACCGAGTCAAGTCGCCTGCCGGCCTGCACACTGTATAATAGCTCACCACGAGGTGTGCATCCGCCTTTGTTCGACTACTGGCGGCGGCGGCAGCGGCGGCGGCATTAGTCGAACGTTGTCTGTTTTCGTTTTCGATTAAAGCCATAAGCGGCGTATGACCATGAAGAGCTTTTATGCGGAGGATGTAACAGTAATTGAAGTGAAGTCGAGATGGCTTGAAGAGTATGGTTGATGTGATGATTGGAAAGGAGGGGAGGGTGACGGTACGAGACACCAAGTGGTAGTGACGAAAACTGTTGTGCATCGCATCCAGCGCTCATTTGATCTTTTGATGATGATGTGTCGCGCTGAGTCATCCAGCGCGGATCAAATCAGCTTCCTCAGCCTCATATCTCAGCCCACGTTGAACGTTGAGCTTGAATTAGACGCCTGCGTTGTGGTTGTAATCTGAATGTGCAAGTGTGAGCAGCTACGACTGACAGAATGCTGTGAAAACAAGACAACAGGGAAACTTAGATGGAGGAAAAAATTTCAAAATAGGCCAGGCCAGGCTGAAAGCGAAACAAGCTTTCAACTTCTACAAGTTTTTGCTACCCAAAGGCTTCACATGAATTATTATAGTGTTTGTGGGTGTACATCTACTGGGAGTGTTGTATACCAAGATGTAAAACTAATTTCAAGTCAAGGTGCCTCGGCGTGAATATTCTATGGAAGCAACAGCTTGAGTTTGTGGTTAGCCACGATGGCGATGGTGGGAAAATCCAAGTTTCCTTTTTCATTGCATTGCACCGTCATCGAAATTAAAGAGTTTTTATGTGAGTGTTGTGTGAAAATCACTTACCCACGACTTGATTTAATTTTTTTCTCTCCTCAGATCTAATTGTAATAGAGCAACAGGAGGGTGGCCAGCTGAGTTGCAACCCTCGCATTTGATAATGTCCCATAACGCCGCCGCCGCCGCGCCGCACTGGATTCCCACAGATTTTTTATCTCTCTCCAATCATCAATTGCGATCGCAACCGGAACAAAATCGTCCACGCTTCAGCAGTTTGACTATCGCCACCGTGTGCTTTCCTGTTTGTGTGCGGGACTTGTTCGGTCTGCTTGCAGTGTTGGTTGGATTGTGTTGAACCACGCCTTAGCCCCTTGACCCGTTCTAAAAAGTACATAATGCAATGCGTTTTGCTGATTAGACACGAAGCAAGCAACAGTATTAATATGCACAGAGCTTTGTAGGGAAATGTGGGTTGCACTGCTGCGTTGTTCTGCTGTACACAATACTGATGAATAGGACGACTATGACGGCATCACATTACAAAAAACATATGTAATTCTTGTGTACTTGTGTTGTGTACACTGAAAAAAAAAAAACGATAGTTTTTAACTTTAAATGAAAACTGCAACATTCAATTGATTTTTTCCTTCTTCTTATGTTAAACGTCAAAGGATATTATGAACTCAAACCTATTAATCAATTAGTAGGTAATAAGGTTAATTTTATTCTTTGCCTCCAGCTACAAAATAAATTGGTCATGAATTCGGACTTTGAACCTAGCTAAGAGTTCAGAGTGCTTTTCGCCGACCATACATATGTCTGGATGACATGATAAAACGTTGTAGTCCAATGTCTAGCTTTTTGCTAACATTCGTGTTGTGCGTGTTAGATTTTCGCACACAAATGGAAGAGAGCCGCAGTTTTAAGACGTATCCGAAAAAGCCTAATTGAGAAGCTTTCCGTGACATTATTACTCTCAAACGTTTAATAGACATTCGCGAGAGGTGCGACTGTGAAAAAGATTATTGGTTTCGTTATGGGATTCTTACTTCGTACCTCCTGTTCAGAAGTCCAACGCACAACGAAATGCACGAACCACGGCGCCTTCCGGTTATATATATTTTTTAATATAAAATTCATACACAGTGACCCGAATACTGTGACCTCAAGACCCATTTATTGCGTTAATTAACCTACGTAGCACATATAGTTTTTAAGAATATGCATGTACATACTTAGGATCACATACAAGATCAACTTTCGTACTCGTCAAGTAGCTAGAGTATTAAATGATCTCAAAATTCATAAAGATGCTGGACCTGATGGTATTCCTGCTATAGTTTTGAAGAGGTGCTCTTCAATGTTGTCTTAGCCACTGCGCAGGCTTTTCCATTTCTGTTATTTTACTGTAGTCTTCCCAAGGAATTGAAAAACAGCATTTGTTCAGTCTGTTCTAAAAAAGGCGACCCGTCATCTCTTTCCTCGTACCGAACCATTGCGCTAACATCAATACTTTCTAAAGTCATTAAAACGCTGATTAATCGTAATCGTATGCAATACCTTGAATCTCGTGAAATTCTTAGCGCCCAGCAGTACTGTTTTCGAAGGCAACGTTCAACGATCTGATGGCAAATATGGTGAAAACAAAGTTGTTGCACTCGATATTTCCAAGACATTTGACACAGTCTGGCATCAAGTTCTTTTATCGAAAACTAATGCCTATGGAATTGATAAGACTCTGCTTGATTGGACTAGTAACTACCTTTCTGACCGTTCAATCCAGGTCGTATTGGATGGTTTCAAATCCAATGTTCACCGTTTCTCTGTTTTGTGCCCGACACTCTTTCTAAGTTTCATTAATGATATCCTATACGCTACTTCTAATCCGATTCATTCTTTCGCTGACAATAGCACTCTTAGCTTTCTCTCCACGCCCCTTTTCATCATAAAGGGAGCTTGAACAAAACAAGGTGGGAACTACACAATGGAGTAGATTTTAACGCTCCAAAAACCCAATGCTGTCTTCTGTCGTCCAAGCGTAATTTAAACCCCCAACCTTTATCTATGAATGGATAGGTATGTGCATCAACAACAAGTTTCGTTGGAACGATCACACATTCGTAATCGCTAAGAATGCTGCGAAATGTTTAGGTTTCCTATAACGGTGGAAGATGTACTTCACTCCCTCAGACCTGGCTACTATTTACTACAAGGCATATATTCGCCCAAAACTTGAATACAACTGTATTGTCTCTGGGCAGGTATCCCCAAGACCACATTGCATCCACTTGACAGAATTCAAAACCGCGCGATATAACTTATTGGCGAAGTACATATTGCCAAAACGTTCGAATTGCTTGAACATCGTAGGAATGTTTCCTGCCTGTCACTGTTCAAATGAAATATATTCATCCCGCCCATCCTCCAACCCATGAGCAATACCAGTGCCTCAACTCGACTCCACTGGTCTACCAACCAATTCCTTCTTTAGCCGCACAATAATTATGTGGAGTGAATGGCCTGACTCTGTGTTTCTGCATTTGTATGATCTGCAGTCATTTAAGACACATATGCATAGACATCTCCTCTTTTCCTCTCCCTATCTTCCTAACGTCCACGCTTTGCTAAGCATTATAAGGGTGCAAATCCCTTTAGCGTGTGTACATTATATAAAAAAAAACCTTGCGTCTAATCTTTACGCGCGGTGTAAGTGAAACTTATTGATGTTGTGGGGCAGAAAACTCTCAAGAGACCCATAAAAGACACTTCAAAAGACCCCCAAACCCCCCAAAAGAATAAAAAAAACCAAAAGACTTCAAAAAACGTCCCAAAATACCCGCAAAAGACCACAAAAAGACCCAAAAGACTTTCCAAAGACCCCAAAAAACCCTCAAAAAACCCCAGAAAGACCCCCTGAAAGACCCTCAAAAGACTCCCCAAAATGCCTTACCGAATTTAATACAAATTGGTCCAGAAATGGCCAGTCCCTAATGACCGCATTTTTCAGAATATCCATAGAAACAGTCTTATAGTCGCATATTAGTCCTGCCAACCGAATTTACAGATATCGCTTGAGAAATGGCTTAGTTTCAAGAATTCAAAAATGTAACACAAAATCGCAACACATAATCGTAACACATAATCGCAACACATAATCGCAACACAAAATCATAACGGAAAATCGTAACACAAAATTATTTTTGATACCGTGCTAAATGTTCTCCTCACCGCCGATAAAGTAGTTTTACTTACAAAAAAAAATGAGTGTCTATGTCCTCAATCTTAAGCTTGTATTCTTCCAGCACAACTTACACAGCATGCCCGAAAAGGAAAAATCAAAAAACCGAGTAAAATTTTTAAGCGAAATATATGATCTATATATAAATAGGCAAAGGCAAAACAGTTAAGAACCATTTTCTCCTCTGTTTGTTAACCGATTTTCTTTTTTTTTCTTTTTTTTTTGTAGCTATTGCTGAGCTTTAGTGTTATCAATAAAAAAAATTTGGAAACAAAAAGTTACTTACTATCGTTCATTTTAGCGTTTAGAGCAGTTGCTAAGAGTTCAACGTTAAAATTTTTGCTAGAACAGAAATACAGTGGTGGAGGGGTTGAGTGAGGTTGTTGGATGGTTGGGGATGGGTGGTGTAGGGCGAGGGAGTGGGTGGATGGTGGGTGGGGCGAATCAGTGACCGTGTGGAGGGTCGCATAGAGTACAGAGAGACGGTCAACCAATGGGCGATAACTAGTACGAATAAATATGCAAGAGCCATTACATTTCAATGAATGTCAAGAAAGTGTCAGCCAGAATTGGTGATTTCATTGGACGCATTTCATAGGAATATTTTTAGAATAAATGGGTGGGTATTTTGTGTATTAAACTTAAGTGCTATCAATGTATAATTTTATTATTCTTACTATAAACTGGAATAATACAAGTCTTGACTTATTTTTATTTTATTTTTTAAATTTGACTTAATTCCAATATTTATTTAAGGTCAACTCTAAAAACAAACAAAAATTGACTTACATTAAGTCAAAATGGCAACGCTGACGGCATAGTGACAACTGAGCAGAGTTGCCGACTCTCCTCGTACTAGTGGTGGCAATGCTGTATTTTCGCTACAAATTTTTAGAAAATAATTTTTTGTTTTTTGTTTATTCTTTCGCTGTCATCTATTTAATTTAATTTTGTAAACATTAAATAAATCTTTAAAAATCTTTATAAAATTGATCGAGATCAAAAGAACAATTTATTTTTTTGTTCAAAGAAATTAAAACATCAAATTTTTTCTTCCATATTAACTTATTTTAATCGAAAATCGTTCACCTTTTTTCTCGCGACCCACTTTTACAGTTGAAGCATTTTGGCGACCCCATTAGTTTTAGAAATGTAAATAAAATAGGACATTAAACAACAACACAAAAATAAAATATGTATTTTTAAGATTCCTTTTACTGTTACTTAGGAATTGCTGCCAAATACACTGACCAAATTGCCTATAATTATGTAAAAACATGTAGACAATGTCAATTTATGTTTCCTAAAATGGATTCTATTGATGTCCTGATATGAACTTGGTCCCTGACGTTGTTTTTTTTTGTCAGTATATATTTGGCGTTGTAGTGGACCGTACATCACAGAGTCCAAATATATACTGACAAAAAAACAACGTCAGGGACCAAGTAAACCAAGGCCCACATTTTTAAACCATATTTGGCAGGTTTGAGTGGCATATATTACGTTCCCTGTACCCGAACAGCTGTAACGCACTAATGGGTTCGCAGACTAAACACATCCCTTATGAGTGCGCCCTCATATTCTTCCTTGCGTACAGATATGTTTGCATGCCAATTAAAGAGTGTGTATTGCAAAATGTTACGAGCTATGGTTGCTCGATACAGCGATTAGGCAATCTTTTTCCATAGTTCGGAAACTTGGTGTTGTTCAACGTGCAACCTATTACAAGTGAAATTCCTAAGCTGAAAATTCGTTACCCTAATTGGATTCCTAGTCCGCGTCTGGTTATGGGAATTTTAGACTTTCCATTGAGTATACCTGGCTTCAGCCCTTTTGTTCGAATATCTGCATATTAAGTCTCTTGTAGCCGAACTCATGATGCAACCGAATGTATCAATATCAACATTGTTAACATTTTTTTTCTGAATAAACAACGTCTCTAATCAAAAAATTCAAAAGGACTGACTTATTTGTCTTTCGAACCACCAAAATGTCCCGAATTTTAGTTTTGTCCTAAACACATGACACACACGAGCGACACGATACGCGGTGGCCACCGGTTGGGTATTGGTAAGCAATTTAGTCAAAAATCTCTGGTAAAGCGAAGGTTAAATCAAAATTATAACCACCTACACATGAACGAGTATACTTTGAGTTTAGTCTGAGTGTTTTTTAAAAAAACATGTATACTACATGAGTCACTAATGAGCTTGCTTATTTGATCAAAGTAACAAAAAGACATTGCTCAAGTGATGGTCTTTCTCTTCTATATTTTGAATTCGATTGCGATATTTTGATTTAGATAGAGATACTCACAAAGCTATTGTTAAGTAGGTAATCTCAAAATTATTTGCACCGCTATGTCAGACAGGATGAGATATTTATTTTTAATTGAAAGCCAAAAATTGTCGATCGATTGATTTTTCCAATCAATATGCTTTCAATGTCAAATCAGTTGACACCTCAGCAAACTCTTCCTGTGCTTTTATTCGAAGAAGCAGATGGTAAAAATCTTCTGCTTTTGTCGTTAATCTCTCGTCTATTCGTCTATTCGTGATTTGAATAATCAAATTAGCAAGGAAAATATTTTGTTTAAATTGAATATCAAGAGCTAAAAGATCAAGAGGCGACAATAACAGCTTTTTAAGAACGCTACTTTTCATAAGATTTCTCACAGCTACAACCTCTTTCAAAACTTCCGGAGATTTTTTTAGCTTCTAATTCTTTCCTATGAATCATACAATTTGTGAATTCAATATCAAAAGTTTTAGACAGAAGTCCATTTAAATTTTCCGTCATTGCAGCCACTCAGTGCCACATTGTGAACCAAACGCAATTTTACCAAGACTGATGGTCGCGAACCCAATAAAATATCTTGCGACCCCAAGTTTAAGTACCACTGGTTTACAACACTTAGGACGGTTTTTTACCTTACTAGCAATCGGAAGTAGAAAAATTCTTAAACCTTTTCAAAGCTAAAAAACACATTCCGAAGGCCATGAACTTCTGCACCACGTTGTTTCCTGATAAGCTATGCCGTCTACCAAATATGTGAGTTTTAGATTCATTAATGAGCATCAAAGTAATAAAAGTCTAAAACTGTTTTGAAACGATTTTGTGTGGTTTTGAAATCACAGTTCTACTTCAATACTTCAATTACTTAACCTCTCAAACAAGGAACAACTAAAACTTTAGAAGAAAGTTACAATATACAATTATTTTTACAGTGTAGTATGAAACCTACATATTTACTACTACAAGCTCTCACACATATACACGCGTGAATGCCTGCCTCGAGGGCGAATAGAGCTGATGAGTGCTTGCCTGGCACTTCGTGTGTATAGAATGCGCCCAGGAAAATCGTGAAAATGTGTGGGTACCAGCATAGTCATACTTTCTATTACTCGTACTTTTAAGCAGGAGCCGTCTTGTTTAATGGTTTTCGCTTTTCAGTTGCCACAACCCCGAAGAAACTGCATCTGTAATATGCATGTATGAACTGCGTGCCACAGCACTGAAGTACCCTCCGTCGTCGCACCCTTGTGAAAGATAAAAGCGTTCCGGGTAGTTAAATAGCATCTTTTGAAGCAACAATCAGTAGGCGCCCTATTCACCAACCACTTGCAATAACGCTCTCCTGACTCTTTAGATTTTGGTTCCTTATCTTCCTGAATATATAGAATATCTATTTGATTCTGGGAAAAGAAAATCAATTTAGAGTACATAGTAGTTTTTGTCCTCAAAATATTTCTTCGAGTGTGCTGCTGCTGCTGACACCCTGAACTCCTAAACTAAATGCAAATAAACGTACAAAGCGGAACACTTGCGCACTCGTACTCGTATGTGTGCGCGTCACAATAATAGAGTTCACATAGAGTCAGTCCCCTAAGCTCGGCAGTTTTGCTATTTCTCTACTATTTTACTATTCCGTTCTTTGTATAGATATAACTTCCGCTGACAGGGCTACCCTGTGTGCTCCGTGAGCAACCAGTGTTCGCAGTCCGTGGCGATAATTCTTTGAATATGCCATTGACGGACACCGGAAATTAGATGCAAATTTTATGTGGGATTCATAAAAATATCCTTTTCACGGCTGTGTAACTACTCGAAAATACGCTACGGTTAGCTCGCACATAATTGCATTCATTTCTCAACTTCTTCCTATAGTGGCGTGGGGTGACCTTTGACTACCTACTCGTAAGCTAAAATTATCCACCGTGTGTATTGCCGATGTGTGTCCGTACACTTTTCCTCTGAATCGCAACATCTTACAATTGTCCCTTGGTCGAGGGATCACTCGTTTGTGAAAGAAATTGTTGCGACGCAGACGATCGTAATCGGTTTGGGTCGGTCTGCGTAATAATCATCATAAGAAGCTCCTTCGTGTGCGTTCATTGGATTCTTAAAGAATGATGCGTGTGAAGGTAATTACATATTTACGTATCTTTTTGACGTTCCTTAAAAATTAAAAAAAGGAAGTCCATGGTCACATTTTTGGAATAATTATAATCTTTGATTGTAACGTTCTTTTTGCCGTAAGAAGCAGCCAGTTGTCACAGGGGATGACAATTTTTAATTGGACTATGGACGATTTTTCAAAGGGTCCTAGAATGATAAGTTATACAGTAAGGAAAAGGCTGTTAAGCTAATTTTCTAAACAAAGGAAACATTTGCATTTCCGCTTCTCTAAGGCGATAATAATAATATTTATTTAACGTAATGTGACTTACAATTAATTTTTAAATAATCTTATAAAGGTTTGTGAAAGGAAGGAACATCCACTTATCTGCTTAGAGAATCTCGGAACATGGTCACCATATTTCAGACTAAAAATATATCGAGCGATGTTGTTATACAGAACGTTTAGTTTTTTCTTACACTTGTGATCGGAACACATAAACATTTCACTTCCATAGAGCAATACATAGGGTAATAGAAGAGTTTCTGCCAGCATCAGCTTGGTTTAAATGTAGGTAGAAAAGGCTGACTGGCCCACATTGTACGCAGTCCACTATACACCATACCGATAACGCTATTTATATGTGTGTGCCATGAAAGCGTACGATTAAAGATCAGTCCTAGATTTTTAGCGGTATTGACAAATCTTCGTTTATTAGACGAATAGTGTCATCAAACGCAATCATAGCACAGCTCATGAAAAGTTGAATATCGGCCGCATACATTTAAACTGAACAATGCCTAATTACTTTAGGTAGTTCGTTCACATATATTGAAAAGAGTGTTGGTCCTAGGATTGAACCATGCGGTACACCGTTTTGGACTTCAAGAAAACGTGAGTTCTTTTTTAGAATTTTGACACACCTAGGATTTAATCCATCTAGACCAGTAGCATTAGAGTTTATACTCAAAAGAGCTTGCACAACATCCTCGTCATAGACCCTGCTTAAACGAAAAGAGCTCTTATGGTCATCTTTAGCGTTTTCCTCTAAGAAAGAAGTTATTTACAAATATTTTTAAGCTTTTTTCTTTGACTTTTTCACTTCACTTATTTTGGACGGGTATTACCAAATCATTCAATCGTAATAGTTCATGTCAATAACAAATCTGTACATATTAATAACTGTCATAGATTGCTGGCTATAAAGCTGTTCCAAAAAGCTATGATAGTTTAAATTTTTTTTTGCTTGCATAAAAATTTACGAGCTATATAGGTATGTACTTATATTTAAGATAGTAAAGCGAGTTTCTCAGTTCGCCATATGGATAGTTGTAATTCAGTCTAAACACTGAATTATCTTAAAAGACCAATAGTCATTTAATTCACATAATTCGTACCAATTTTTATGGAGAATTTTTTTTCTGTAAAAAAAAAGGTTTTTCTTATTTTTTTGGGAAATTTTTTAACCTTTAGGCTTAAAAAAATCGATAGCGATGCGTAGATTTAGTATTTTTATCAGTTTCCTCAGGGGTAGTAGCACCTATGAATGAAAAAATTACACCATCGCAAGCCGGGGTCTAACCAATTGTTTTAAAACAAGTCCCATACAATTTTGACTGGTAGAAGCCGAGATATACGACACACACTCGCTGAAATTTCATGTCCTCTCAATATAAGCTTCACCCTTCGGTGTCGCAATAAATAACCAGATCAGTACTCATTACATTCTATTTACATTTGTTTTTTATATTCAAAAATATTTATTTTATATCATTTAAAGAGTTTTAATATATTACAGAAAAAGTGGACCAAACAACTTTAAATTCAGTATATTCTCTAGTTTTTCTTAAAAATACTGAAATCATCGATATAAAGCAGCGTTTGGGTCGGTTAGTGCTTAGATGGGGGACCAGCGTTGCATTTAAAATACAAAACAACCTGATTGTAGCTACATTTGGGTCGGCTTGTATATTATAATATAGATTTCTATATGATATCAACCGAAATATGTTTTAGCACGAGAGTCATCTATGCCGCTGTCACTCACTACTAACGCAAGCACGCACGCGCCATTCTGATTCTAAAACTGATTCACTAACTTTAACACAGACATGAACCACAATGGCAGCCACACTTTCAGTTATTGTCAAACTTTTAAATAAAAATTAAGAAATATTATCGTTGTAAGACAATTGACAATAAATTAAACAATAAAATCCCAAGAGCAGCCCGTTTATTCATACAACGGGCTGCTGCCACAATCGTTAAATATAATGCGCTTGAAGAGGATTATTTAATAATTGGAACAGTGTGTGGAGCCCATTAATTCAGTTTTTTTTTTCATTGAAGCATATTTGGTAATGTAATAATCTTAAGTTTTGTTAAAATCCATTGTGTTCATATGATTCCTAACCGGTCTATGAAAGGAAATGAAAGCTCTGCAATTCTCAAAACCGCAAAAGCAACAACTCAATAATTACAATTTTTTCCAAAACTGAACTCATGACAGATTCCTATTATAAATATTTTATATATTACGTGTGGAATATCGAATCAAACTAATTCTAATAACCTCTTGTACGGTAAAACCAAAGCTATGTTTTCACCAATTTTTAATAATCCATTTTAGATGGACGTAAAGCTGTAATTACAAATTCACTAACTGACAAGGATAGAACAAAATTTATTGAAATAGGGAAATTTTTTAAGTATTCTTAATACTTATGATATAAATTTTATTTATAAAAATAAATAAGAATCATCATATTTGGCTCTACAACCGGTGTCCAGTCCTGGCCTCCCGCAATCCTTCCAGAGTAGGCTTGGCCGGCTTCGCTGTCGTGTTCCATAAATCCTACCGCAAAGGACTTTCCGAGCAGGATCATCTTTGCTCATGCGAGCTAGGTGTCCTGCCCACCGAAACCTACCGAGCTTGATTCTTTTCACTATCTAAACATCGCGGTAACGCTCGTAGATCTCATCATTATAGAGTCTCCGGAATGGTCCTTTTATGAGGTCAGAATGTTTTGCTAAGTACCCAAGTCTCGGATCCATATGCCAGTACTGGTATGACTTTGAGCAACCGTGCGCGTATTTCTGGTTCCATGCTGTTATTGGCTGTAACAGTTGACCGAAATAGTTAAAGGATTTTACTACTTCAAATTCGCGCTCCACTCTTTTAATTGAGGGACCAATGTTGAATCTTCTGCTCGCAGACTTGGCCACCATGTGCTTTATTTTGCTCTCATTTATGTACATCTCCAGATTTCGTGCCGCCCGCTCGATCTGGATGAAAGCAGCTCTTGAGTTTCTAATGTCGATGTTAATGTCATATGCGTAAGCCACTATCTGAAAGGACTTATAGTGGATTGTTCCTCTCGAAGACACGAGCCTCGGATCATCTTCTCCAACGCCTGGTTGAAGAGGACGTAGGTCAGTCCATCCCCTTGTCGGAGATCGTTATAGATGTTGAATAATGTTGATCCGGATATTTTTAATTGGGTTTTAACTTTGGCCATAGGTGGCTTTGAAGTCTATAGAAAGATGGTGTAGTGAGTTTTGAAACTCTAGATATTTTTCCATCACCTGCCTAAGGGTATATATCTAATCAGTTGTTGATTTGCCTATGATGAAGCCACACTGGTATGGACCAGTGAAGACTTTAGCGTATGGGGTTATCCTGTCTTGAAGAAAAGAGGAGAAAATATACGCGGTACTCAACAACGCTATACCACGATAATTGCTGTATGTCGGGATATTTCCTTTCTTATGTATGGGGCCTCTTCGCTCGTCTTCTGGCATCGCTTCTTCCTTCCATACTTGCGCTTTTAGGTCATGAATAGTTTGGTGTATTACGGGGCCTCAAATACATAAGAATATATACAATTACTCCCGGTAAAAACAGAAACAGAGCGAAAACAAACTTCCTCCATCTTTGTCGATCCTGTGCCAGCGGGGTTTTTGACGTTTAGAGATGCTTGGTATACGCCAAACATGTCCTTGAGAGTTGCCAGCCAAATCCAAATCGTTGATAGAGATGCCATTAGATGGTGTTAGGTGATCCGATATTTTTTTGAATCGAGTACAGCCAGTAAAAGTAGTTATAATAAACCCAGCCATGGTGTGTGCGGGGCTTTCCTTACCATCGAAGTCTGCTCTACAGGCGGTATCTCTATACAGCTCACTGATCAGTGGATAGTGGATACTCTCTATAGTAGTCCAAAAGCCGTCTCTTAGACTCTTGACACCTTCTTTCCACCTTTTAGAATTTTATAGTTTTAACGCGGTTCACGTAAAACTGGCATTAGCGATGCCGACGGTGATGCTGACTCGAGTGGTTGGATGAATCGAAAAATTATTTTATAAGACATGGTGGCGTTGGTATTCTGCTTTCCGTTACAGCTACTTAGTCTTAGATCGCAATTTCATTGAAAAAATTACTACTTCCATCCTGTTGAACTCACGTTCCGTACGATTATATTCTTCCTTTCTTGTGCTAATTATTAATTTAAGATAGTAAAGCAGAGCTTCTCAGTTCGCCATATTGATAAAGGATCTTAAAATGATCTTAGTTTCATGGAAAAAAACCCTTTTTTTTCTAATTTTACTAACCCTTTAAATAACAAAAAATTCAAAATTACGCCATCGCATTACGCAAACCGGCCGCTAAAGAATTGTTTTAAAACAAGTCCCATCAAATATTGATTTGTAGAAGTCGAGATATACGAATGGACAAACTCACAAACTGATAAACAAACACACGCACGCTGAAAAAAATTCCTTTGCACTGTTTATTAGCTTCGCGCTTCGGGATCGCAATTATTAATTTAACATGATGAATAACAACAACACATATTTTTGGAACTGACTTTAGGAAGCTTGATCCAAACTGTTCCAACAATGAGCATGAACACTGCAAGGTTCCTCTTCTTCTTGTTTCCACACCTTTCAGTATGTGCTCCTCCAACCCATGTTAAGGGATCTGTTGGAAGTAACACATAACCCACATAATTTTTTTAAAATTTGCGTAAGGGTTTCGGGTTTGGCACCCTTATAATGATCGGCTAGGAACAGCGTATTCGTTAAGGTAAAGGAAGGGAAAAAGGGAGATGTCTATGAGCTTGTGTTTTGAATGTCGGTTATAGAGGGTAAGATAAAAGAAGATGACTTGCCAAAGAAAGGCGTCACTATGGACACTGGCTCAATGGAAAGTTTTAGCTGCCCAATGAGCTCAGTCAAGGAACAAATTCCACTTTTATACAACTAAGTTGAAGCAGTCTGACCAACTGCGCCATATCAAGAGCAGTCATAACGCTCTTGAATAAAAGAAGAACCTTAAAGTGTATATTAGGATCTCGGATTGTGGCTATTAATACGGATCACTGACCGCCACGCTGCAAAACTTGGTATTCCACATAATACCTAAAGAAAGTTTATCTTTGACTTATATTTCTGCGTCCTAAAATTATATAATTGTAATCAAAGACCTTATGAATAAACATTATTAGTCTATTTATTAGGTTCAATTTATTTAATGAAAACATTCGGGGAGTTGTTTTACAGAAAACGCGATGTAAGATGGACAAAAATTTAATATAAAATGTACAGTGTGTCATGTAATTTAGTTCTTATTTTATTCATTGCTGTTTCCAGATGTCAGCACATATAATTCTCTTTGTGAACAATACCTCCTCCTGGGAGCTTTAAGGAGGTAAATGAAAAAAAATTCTCATTCCCTATCTTACAGATGTCCAGCCCTAGCAGGGTCTAGTCTTCACACTGTTTACTGAGCTAGTAAGAATAAGATATTTATCATATATAACTTTTCAACTTCAACTGTTCGAATAGGTCCGTCTCCTAAATTAGAAACTAAATCCATTCCTAACCCAGTTCAAATTGTGTGACTGAAATCCTAGTTATCGTTACACAATAAACGCATTAAGTGCGCCTAACGTTAGCCGCTTTCAATAGTGTGTAAGTATCTGCGTGTGTGTGTGACACAAATTCATCCCAAAAAGTAAGCAATTTCTATAAAGACCCTAATTGCTAATTGAATTAAATAAAATTTAAATTCCATTTGAGATCAAATGAGAAGCACAAAGGATTTGTCACTTCCTTCCAATCATCATGACGCAATCAATTGCAATGATAACAGTGATTTATGCTTATGCGTGATCTGATCTCGTTTACATTGCAGGCACAGTTAACACGCTTGATGCGCGTCCTCCTACAATAACAATGAGAATGGCGCATCAATTCCGGGACGGGTGTCTGCCTGTTCCTTTTTGATGCTCTGTTAATACATTTTATGTACGTTGTGTATACAAATAGTGGAGCAAATCATTTTTCCATTTTCATTTTTACAGTATAGAGTATAGACTGTGAAGCTGACTGTTTGGCTGACTGATCACACAACAAATAAAGCCACGCACCACGAGGCTGCAATGCGATACGGATACGTGCGAACGGCGAACGCGACTATCCAACAAAAGAGCGAACAAACGAACGAACGAAGAAATGAAATTCCTCTAAAGTCAATTTAGCTCAGACTTCGCAGCCATACACGTCTGTGTGTCTCTGTATAAGTGAAATGTGATTTGCTGCCTTTTTACATCGAACCGAGCGAAGTCTTTGTCATCCTCAACTCCTCGTGCGTAGCGTGGCGTACATAGAGCAGCGTAGATCATCATATGACTGTATGTAGCGCGTATCCAGGAAAATCTAACCCCTGATTCCCAATTGGAACAGCAACAGCGGGGGTTCAACGACCTGTCTATTACGTCCGCGCGTGTACGCTCACTGTGTGCCCCTCGCGTCCCCGTCGCTACTGCTAATGCTGTGGCCAAGTAGATGTATAAATGAAAAATAGAAATCTAAAGCAATAGTAGGCAAAAGTTACGATGGACGAACTAGGAATTGGGAGCGAGGAAATCGTCTGCTAATGGCAATGCCGTGACGGTTGGGGGCACCAACACACATACACACCCATGCATACAGAGACTTGCTAATACTCGAAGACTCGTACGAATAAGTAGCGCGCCTTGAAGACGAGTATGCCTTGTGGGGACCACCACATGATAATGATGAGGGCTGTTCACCGAGAAGCAACGAGAAGGCAACAGGAAATTGGAGTCGCTGTACTGCCATTGATGATCCCATTTTCCATTAGCAGCATGCCATCCATGCCCGTCCCCGTGTATGGCGTGCAGGCGAGATATGTACTTACGTTCCCACTGAAGCAGGCAAGGAGCTTCGACTTGGCAGCCGGGCAGTTTCTACGAGGATAAGGAGGAAAACCTACATAAATGGAAATTTCACTATACAGTGCTGCGCTTGCGCTCTCAGTCCTGCCATCAACTGGTCACAGACGCACACCCATGAGGATGAAGCATGAAGGATTCATGCTTCCCCGATCGAGTCCGCACTCAACTCAAATCATCTACGCTCCGGCGAACATCGCTATAATAAGTGGACGGGTAAATAACTAAGTACTCGACTTGTAGCTAGGAGAGTGCGGTGGCGATAAATGAAATAAATACTTAAGGGGTAACATTGCGATGTGGATGCATGATGCACGATAACGATGACGGTGGCGATGCCTCGAAGGAAGCCACAAAGCGAAGCTGCAATTGCAACAAGGAACAATTTGAAGTCTCCCCTTTCTTTCTTCAGAATTTCTCATTTCACAACACAGACAACTTTTAGGTCCACCGATCACTTCTGTTATTAGCTTGAAGTGCACAGCACTGCACCACTCTCTCGATCCTCACGCATGCATGTAACGTGTGTGTGTGTGTGATCGATCGAGAACTCAGGGGTGATTGTGAAACATATTGTGAATGTGGTTGTATTTTCCTCGAGTTGAGATTTCCTTCGACGATGATCGTCGTCGCCGTCATTTTCAATTCATTTGACTTGCAATGCAAGTCAACATTTTCGAGCCGACGCGACCATCCATCCGTTGCCATCCTCGCCACTCCGTCGCGTCGCGTATCCACCGACCTTTTCTTGAAAAGGATTAAAAAATGTAAAAGTTAAATTGAGGACAATGATCTTTCAATTCAATAACACAGGCGACTGAACGACCAGCCGAACGAACAAACGAGCGGAACGCGGTGCCAGTTGCCTGATGCCTGATGATGCGACCAGACCACCGCAGGAAGATCTGATGTGTATGTATAGTACGTACGTATACGCGCGAATGGAGCGCGGCATGTCGCGTTGCGCACTTTCTGCTTCCTCTTACTGGTACACTCGTAGGTACTACATCACTTTAGAAAGTAGAGTGTATCTGTTGAAGCCATCACCAAGACGTCGGTTTGTGTTTCTATGAGTGCTTTCTGCTCCTCCTTTCATTCCTTCTTTTATTCCTTAAAATTTAGGTCGTGATGATCTCGTCTCTACTGTGCGCGAGTATCCGTACTTAGTTGCCTCAATGCTTTTTTTGAAAATAAAAAAATAAAATAAAAATAATATTAATCCGATATGGTAGTAAAGTGATGAAACTCCTTTGAGCTTTGAGGGGTCTCTCTCATTCGTAAATTAATGTTGTTTACGTTTTGTGTTAGGTTCTCAGGATAATTTATTTAAATGGCACACTGTCCGCTAGCGGTATGTTTGGAGTGAATCCACGAAAAAATGCGGTGAGATTTTTAACGGATCTTGATGGATTATGAAGCGATACTAAGTGAAAGTATCGGTCACGGATCATTTGGATTAATTGGATAAATGGAAATAAATATTTCCAATGAACGAAAACACAATACATGTATACGTATTTATTTATTTATTTATTTATTTATTTATTTATTTATTTATTTATTTATTTATTTATTTATTTATTTATTTATTTATTTATTTATTTATTTATTTATTTATTTATTTATTTATTTATTTATTTATTTATTTATTTATTTATTTATTTATTTATTTATTTATTTATTTATTTATTTATTTATTTATTTATTTATTTATTTATTTATTTATTTATTTATTTATTTATTTATTTATTTATTTATTTATTTATTTATTTATTTATTTATTTATTTATTTATTTATTTATTTATTTATTTATTTATTTATTTATTTATTTATTTATTTATTTATTTATTTATTTATTTATTTATTTATTTATTTATTTATTTATTTATTTATTTATTTATTTATTTATTTATTTATTTATTTATTTATTTATTTATTTATTTATTTATTTATTTATTTATTTATTTATTTATTTATTTATTTATTTATTTATTTATTTATTTATTTATTTATTTATTTATTTATTTATTTATTTATTTATTTATTTATTTATTTATTTATTTATTTATTTATTTATTTATTTATTTATTTATTTATTTATTTATTTATTTATTTATTTATTTATTTATTTATTTATTTATTTATTTATTTATTTATTTATTTATTTATTTATTTATTTATTTATTTATTTATTTATTTATTTATTTATTTATTTATTTATTTATTTATTTATTTATTTATTTATTTATTTATTTATTTATTTATTTATTTATTTATTTATTTATTTATTTATTTATTTATTTATTTATTTATTTATTTATTTATTTATTTATTTATTTATTTATTTATTTATTTATTTATTTATTTATTTATTTATTTACTTATTTACTTATTTATTTATTTATTTATTTATTTATTTATTTATTTATTTATTTATTTATTTATTTATTTATTTATTTATTTATTTATTTATTTATTTATTTATTTATTTATTTATTTATTTATTTATTTATTTATTTATTTATTTATTTATTTATTTATTTATTTATTTATTTATTTATTTATTTATCGACATATTTAGATGAACAAATTCTATATACGAATAGAATTCAGAATTTATTTATTTATTTATTTACTTATTTATTTATTTATTTATTTATTTATTTATTTATTTATTTATTTATTTATTTATTTATTTATTTATTTATTTATTTATTTATTTATTTATTTATTTATTTATTTATTTATTTATTTATTTATTTATTTATTTATTTATTTATTTATTTATTTATTTATTTATTTATTTATTTATTTATTTATTTATTTATTTATTTATTTATTTATTTATTTATTTATTTATTTATTTATTTATTTATTTATTCATTTATTTATTTATTTATTTATTTATTTATTTATTCATTTATTTATTTATTTATTTATTTATTTATTGCGATCAGAAATCGACATATTTAGATGAACTAATTCTATATACGAATAGAATTCAACAAATATTATACTATACATATATTATACATTTATAAGATAACAGTTAAACTCAACAAGTCAATTTTTCTACATAAATTGAGATAAAAAGATAAAAGTGAAAAGTTGAGAATAAGAATTTTTGGTTTTGATTTATGAAAAAATTCAAATTCAAAAGTAGAGATAAAAACAAAATCATGAAAAAATCAATTAATTTTCTCTGGTATTTGGCATCCTTCAGAACACTGCTGAATTAACGCTAAAGCTCTGAATATTTGCTGAATATGCTAAATATACTCTGAATATGCGCAAAGTAAGCTTATGCTCTGGATATACGATGATTAAACTAAATACGCGCTAATTATCTTCTGAATACCTTTTCATGAACTCGTTAATAACCGATATGCCCTGTCCTAATAACTACAAGATTCGCCATGTCATCTGTATAGCGACAACTTTCGTCCTGTCTCACTTGAGTATTTTCAGGATCTTGTTAATAATCATTAGACGTAACATACCCATCAGATAGGTGTACCTCTGTTGACTAATTTGGTAACGTTCCAGCTGCATAGATTAACATGAATTATTCTGCTCCCAAGCAACGAAATAATTCATTGCTTTAAGTAGTATTACCGAAGTATGATTATAACTTGAAACAAATTAAAAAGTGGACTCTAATAGGAAGTGTGTTGGAGTTCTGAGAAGGAGGTTCGAAGTTCGAATTCCAGAAAAACATCAAAAATCTGTTTCACGGTCCCGCCTCTCGCGAATGTCTGACAAATGACCGAGAGTAATAACTGTCATTGAAAGCTTCTCTTCTTCTCCTTCTGATATGGCTTCAAATTGTGTGTCCATTCCATTTGTGTGCATGAATATAGCACGCACAGCATGGATAGTTTCGGGAAGCCTGCCCTTGACCGCAACGGTCTATAGAGTCAAAATATTTTTATTATATATTTATTATTAATGGTGGTGTGTTGACAGAGCATCAATTGGGAGGATTGAGTCGAATCAATAGTTTTCAGGGTCACTGTAAGGCAGAGGTGGGTCGAAGGGGTTTTGGAGTTGTATGGTTTATTGGTTTGTCGTGGAATCTTGCGATATATTTTTAACTCACTTCCCAAAGCCCGATTTTATTGAAACTTTGCAGACATGTGTATTTCCGTTGACAACGCTTTCTATTAAAATTTGAGCCCCTCGGGCATCAGTGCCAAGGGGTGCCCATATAAATTGTTTAAAAAATTAACCCGATTTTCTTCAAATTTTATACAATTTTGGAGTGATCAGGACTCGGGGTTGGGGCACATTGTGTAATCCCGATTAGAGAATTTACATTAAATTAATTAATATAGGGTTTTTCAATAAAAGCACTTCAACTTTTTTTTTGAATAAAACACAAACTGTTCGACTTTTGAACTAACTTTTTTTTTTATTAACGAATTTGAACATATACATATGATACATTTAAGTATGAAACTCGATTTCTTTTGCATGACCACCGCGTGCACGTTTTACGAAGTGAGCCTCATCGCTGAAGATGATTTTTCGGTGAAAATCTGCATCATTTTCGATTTGCTCTTGAGCCCAATTCACGAATCGGCGTCGCTTCAAATGGTCAAACGGCTTTAGTTGTTGTGTCAGCTTGATCTTATACGGATGTAGGCCAAGATCTTTACGTAAAATCGATTGTCGAACGGGCTGGCTTGTTAAATGGACCGTAAAATGGCCGTAATGCTCTTAAAGTAGCGGCAACAGAACGATTATTTTGATAAAAAATTTGCACAATTTGCAATCGCTGTTCACATGTGTAGCATTCCATGATGAAATGTATACTAATGAAGTTTCCAAATGACAAAAGAACAATAAAAAATATAGCGTCGTTCGCCGTCCCTATCGGAGAAAAGTTGAAGCGCACCTATTGAAACACCCTAAACAAACCAGGGGCCGATTATTGGTACGGGCTATGTCCGCACTTATTATAAATAATATTAAATTATTAACATATAAATCAATTTGAAACAAAAAAATAATTTAACGAAAAGAGAAGGACATAATACATGAATTTGCCAAAAAGTTCAATTACGTCCACAATTATTAATCATCCAGTATTAGCTTAGACAAATTTTACTACCGGAAACTAATAGTATCCTGAATAATGTGATTAAAAGAGGAAATCGATATTTATTACTTTCACAATAAAAAATTAAATTAAAATTGATCAATTTCCCTGTTATTGCCGATCAGAACGACCGATTCCCATGTTTAATGTGCGTGTCCATGTGGAAAATTCATGAAAATTGGAATACATTTTCATAAAAGTCATGACCACAATTGAAACAAGTAACTTCCACACACATCACACAGCTGAAAAACACAGCGTCTAATTATTCAACACTCAACAACTGGTCGTCGTCGTGTTTCCCTTTGTCTTCCCCTTAAAAAATTGAGTCCACCATCATAGCGCAGCGTCGTGTTATAGTATTTATTCGTTGGCATCCTGTTTATGGTAGAATAGTCATTCAACAGGATGCCATTGGTACAAAGGAAATTACCTTTGATTGTGCATATTCCTCCGAGTGTGACGTACTGACTTGCGGACGGTGATGACGACGGCGACGACACGGTGCCGCACAAAGGAGCAACAATAGCAATCACAGGTAAACGACGGCAAATGCACACGAATATGGGGGAATGGATTTTTTCCTTTGTTTGTATGTTACATGTGATGTTTTTACATCATCATCATCATCAGCAGCAGCAACAAGAGCACAAAGAGGGTAGTGTGACTTGCCTCGGAGGATCTACATTTTTCGTTGGCTTCTCGCCGCCTGTTGATCGTTGCTCGCGTTTTGCTGTCAGCTCAACCATTAGACGAGCAAATCCCCTTTAGCAATGCTAATGGTGGTGGAAGGATGCACCTGAGCTAAAAAACAAATGTGTTCTCATTGTATATTTCTTCCCTTCGTTATGACGTGTGCACACAGAAAGACCAAATCGGAGATGTTAACAATAAAAACAATGAAAAGGCCAAGGGCCCAAGGGTGAGATCGCCAAGTCATGCCGCATGAAGAAATAGGATACGTGCACTGATAGTCATTTTATGATTGTTAGTGTAGCGGGTCAGGAATTCTACAGGTACTATCTTTTAGGGTAGGTAAGGCGAACATACTTTTTACTCCATTAAATTTGTTCCCTTGCGTTAGTTATTGAAAACCGGCGGTTGCACCGCGGAATCACTTGCTGCAGGGTTGATTGACTTATGATGAAATATCACAGGATGGGATAGAGGCTTCTGGGGGTTGTGGCTTCTTTCGACCCTCGAAAAACCGACACACTTGAGAGGTGCAACAGGAAGCACAGTAGTGCTGCGGGAAGTTGATTGTAGAATGTGTGTCCGTCCCTTATACTAGTAATATGCTCATGTGCACGGTAGCATAAATTTCGCCTGTTTACTTATCCTGTAACGTATTTTTTAAGTAGAAGATGTTCATCCTTTTAATAAATTTTTTTTTTGTTATAATTACTGTTTTTATGATTTTACCCGTTTCCTCTTGAGTCTTTTTGGTCTACAACCGTAAATCTCATAAATCCTACCGCAAAGGACTTTTCAAGCCAAATTCTCTTCGCTCAAGGTGTGCTTACCCGAGTCTGCCGAGGTAAATTCTCTCCACTATGTCAATGTCCTGATAATGCTCGTAGATCTCATCGTTATGGAGTCTCGTGATTCCTCACATACAAGGTAAAGAATTCTCCGTACGACTTTTCTCTCGAACGCTAAGAAGAGGTCAGAGTGCTTTTTGTTAAACACCAAAGTCTCGGATCCATATGTTTGTAGGTACTGATATCACCATTGTCTTATATATCAGCAGAGTAGATGCTATGGTTAAATTTCAGATTTCGAAATCACTTAAGAGGCTTAAGTAGGTTTTGTTGGCTTAAAGCAATAGTTTGCGTATTTCTACTTTCATTCTGTTATTGGTCGCTTCAGTTGACCCACGATAGTTAAAGGATTGCTCTACGAACCGCTATCTTAATTGAGAGACCAATGTAGGAACGTCTGCTCGCGCCACCACGTACTTTGTATTTCTCTTATTTATGTGCAGCCAAATTTCGTGCTGTCCCCTTCATCTGGATGGAAGCTTTTTGTTCAGTTCTTGGTTATTCTAATAGCGTCGTTTGCTGCTCCTATACTTGCACAATAAGTGCATAAATTGCTAGGTGCAATCAGATATATTCAGCTCTGTTGTGATGCCATCTGATCCCAAGGCCTTATTACTTCAAAGCCTATGTCGCTCATCTAACTTCGTCAATGCTTGGTGAAGGCAGCATAGTGTGGTCACCGGTCATTGCTAGAGCATCGAGTTCCTCAGTTAGGTAGCCATTTAGCAACTAACAGAAGTTCTCTTCCCATCACTCCAAGATTCCTTTTAAATCAGTGATCAGGTTACCCTCTTTTTATTTGCAGTATGTGCAACGCATTAGAGGATGGACTTTTTGGTGCAACTTCCACGCCTGGTGCGATATTCACTCTCTATATAGTTCGAGTTCACGGACGAGTTTCTTCTCCAAGACTGCTTTATTCCACCGGTTAACTATTTCGTATGCTCTCGTTCTATGAGGTTGTTGCATTGCATTCTAGACTTTATCAGTAATAAGAACTCCCTACTACTACAATATGTGTTATTAAAAAAATGTAATTTCTAATGAAAATATTTTGTTGGTAAACATTATTCACTCGTGTCTTAGTAATTCTTTATAGTTTTTATGTTTACCCGGACACGTGCCATACGCTCTAAAGCTCTAAAGGACGTGTAAGCCATTACATGCGTCACACGCGACTCGAAATACGCGTCACACGCGGATGGTAAAAAATGCTCTACGAAACTAACCTGCTCACAATATTTTAGGTCGTGTGAAATGTGGATAAAAAGCACATCAAATATAGGTTGAAAAAAACACACTGTTCCACACATTACAAGCGACTCGCGACACATGCCATTCGTGGGATGTCCAAAAAGGATCTACCAGACTAAGCTTCTAATGAAGTTCTTGCTCTCTAGGTCGTAACAAAGGACAATTAGACGGGACAACACCATCATCAGCAAATTGTACCGAAAACCTACCAGCAATGGTCGCTCAATTGACTTTAAGGAAAACCGTCATTTGCTTTTATTTTCGTTGGCACACGTTCAAGGGGCTTAAACCCTTATAATGCAGTCCTTATATATGTGGTCATTCCAACGAAGCTTTTCGTTAACGCACATTCCGAGAATTGCGAGTTTTTCAGTTTCCTCGATGCAAGTGCCATTCATAGATAATGACATTGGATTTAGGATTCGTTTAGACGACAGGAGACAGCATTGGGTTTTGGAAGCCGTAATAAATTCTACTCGACTGTTTGCTCCCAATTTTATTAAGCCGTCCAGGTCAGAATTTAACGTGCTTAACATATTTAGTTGTTTGAGTTCCACATGAGAATTGGAGGTACGTTTCTCAAAGCAATATGAGAAGCTGAGAGTACTGTCGTCAGCGAAAGAGTGCATTGAACTAGAAGTAATAGACAAGAGATCATTGATAAATATGAGATAGAGTGTCGGGGACAAAACAGAGCTCTGGGGAATGCCTGCATTCATGTGATGTACTTTAGACTTGAAACCGTCCAATACAACTTGAATTGAGGCGTCAAAAAGATAATCCAATGAAGCAGTTTTGCATCGACTGCAAATTGATGTAAAGACACGACGGTTCGCCTTTTTTGTATATGGGCTGGACAAAGGCGGTTTTCCAACTTATCGGAAAGAGTCCAGAAGAATAGGATAGATGGAAAAGCTTACGCAATGGTAGTGCCAGCTTGGAAGAAGGCCTCTTCAGAACTGATGGGGAAATAACATCTGGCGCAGCGGATTTGTGAGTATTGAGATCGTTTAAAACTCTAGCACCTGCACGAGTACGAATGAATATCTGTCCAATAGAGTCTTCAATACGGCATAATCTGGAAGCGTGGATCTAGCTGCAAAATGCGCAGCAAACAGATTTGCTTTGTCTTTAAATTTGACAACTGGAATGTCATTAAAAATGAGCGTTGGTATCGACGACGAGGCTGTATTTTTGATTCTTTTCACGAATGCTTATGTGCTATGCTGTATGAAATAGATTAGTAGTAAGGGTTAGTATTCAAGATCCTCTATGTGCTCATCTCCTTTTTCATTTGATGTGATGTGACGAACGAAGCCGTCAAAATAAGTCTTACTCAAACTGAAAGTTTTATAATGTCTCAATTGATAAATTTACCCGTTATTATTTGGCGCCATAGTGCACCTTCAGTCCTTCCTCATATGAAAGGCCATAACTTAATGTGTATTTTTTTAATTTTTAAACTACTACTGGCATATTCGGAGTAAACTTTCCAAGCCTTGCTACAATTTGGTTTGTAACTTTTAGATCAAAAGAATCTCTATATCAGCCCCGATAGCAAGCCGATGTTATCCAGTTAGTCATATTAAAATCTATGCATCTATAGTTTGCGGCATTTTTCCAGCGTAGAATTTTAAAAGAAGTATGATAGCAGAATCTCCATGTTATAAAAAATATGTGAAGGCAATAAGGAACTGGCTCCAACAAGGGGAGGACTCTTTAACTCTTCAAGTAAGACTCTTTTGTAACGGCGGTGTACTGGCTTACTCCGGCGATATTGACTTGATTCGAAGAAACCCAAGAGCTGTAGACTTGGGTGCTTAAAAAAAGTACCATGACCTCTTAGGCTCGTTTGAAAGGAAAGTTTTACAGAGACTCATGAGGATTCCGGAAAATCTACAATAACGAGATTTACTAGCGGTACCATGATCTTGCAATCATGGAGAGAATATTGGTAAGCTTAAAATCTGGATCCGTGGAAAGATTTTTCGCCACCACGATGACTATAGGATGTTAGTGGGATAATAATTGGACGATTCAAGGGTGATTATGGATTGTTTATGGGTATAATTTAGAATATTTTATAAGACAAGTTAAGGATTATGTAACGACATGACTAAGAATCTTTCAATCTCCTAAAATATAAAATTCTCGTGTCGCGGTGTTTGTGGTCGCACTCCTCCGAAACGGCTCGACCGATTTTTATGAAATTGTTTATGTATATTTGGTAGGTATGAGAATAGGTCGTAAAGTATATTTCATACCGCTAGGTGATTAGGGTGTCCTCATCTAGAAAAACATTTGAGAACGGCTGGATCGAATTTTTATTTTATAATGTTAGCCATAGTCCGAATAAGGTTTATGCGAAAATATAAATGTTGCCCGGAAATTTGTAAAATTCGGAAAAAACTGAAGGTACTGTTTTCCATAGGATTTTTGTGTGAACTCGCGACCATAACTCCAAAATACCTCCAAAATACCCCCAAAAGTCCCACAAAAGACACTGAAAAGACCCCCAAAAGAGCCTCAAACGACCCTCGAAGGACCTCCAAGAGACCCTCAGAAGACTCCCCAAAATAGCCCAAAAGATCCTCAAAAGACCTTAAAAGACAACCAAAAGACCCTCAAAAGACCTTAAAGACAACCAAAATACCGCCAAAAGACCTTCAAAGACCCAAAAAAGACTCTCTTAAGACCCCCAAAAACCCCTCTAAGGACCTCGAAAGTAACTTTGAAAAGAGCCACAAAAGACCTTCAAAGGACTCCCCAGAAACACTCTCAAAAGACCCCCACAAGACCCTCAAAGGACTTCCAAAAGACTCCAAAATACCACCAATATACCCTCAAAAGATCTCCAAAATATCCCAAAAGACCCTTAAAAGACCCTCAAATGATCCCCAAAATACCCCAAAAGTCCCTCAAATGATTCCCTAAAATAAACCAAAAAGACCCTCAAAAGACCCTAAAAGAGCCCGAAAAGATTCTCAAAGGACCTCCAAAAGACCCACAAAAGACCCTCAAAAGAGTCATCAAAGACCCTCAAAGAACCCTCAAAGGACCTCCAAAAGACCCCCAAAAGACTCTTAAAGGACTTCGCACAATACCCTTAAAAGACCCCCTAAAAAAACCCTCACAAGACCCCTAAAAAACCCTCAAAGTACCCCCAAAGACCTCCAAAATACCCTCAACGGGTCCCCAAAAGACCCCCCTCAAACGACCATACCGAATTTCATATAAATCGGTAATGACTTAGTTCCCAAAATTTAAAAATGTAACACAATAATGTGACCGATAAATAATAACATTCGGCGCGACAGACCATTGCGGTCCAAGGTCTAGCTTCTCGCGACCATTTGTGTTGCGCATTTATATTTTTTGAAACAAATGGAAGGGACCTACAATTTAAGGCCGGCTCCGAACAGCGAAGAAGAGAAGGATTCCGGAACAAGGTATTACTCTCGGGATCGTTTGTCACCCATTCGCGAGAGGTGGGACACCGTGAAAAATACTGGACCATATACTAGACCGGAAAGCATCAAGTCTGTCGCGACGAATATTATTATTATTATACCTATTAACTACGCGTGCCCGTAAATCTGTTTGTTTGTTTGTCTGTCGTGGAATCTTGCGATCAATTCATAACCCACTTCCCAAAGCCCGATTTTATTGAAACTTTGCACACGGTGACAACACTTTTTATTAAAATTTGGGTTGGCCATATAAATCTTTTAAAAGTTACCCCGATTTTCTTCAAATTTTATACTCATGTATATCTCCGATGGAAAACGTTTTTTTTTTAAATTTTTGGGAGTGATCCGGCCCCGAAGTCCGGGTCCCCATACCAATTTTTTAAAAAGTTTACCCGATTTTCTTCTAATTTTATACACATGTGTAGTTCCGTTGTACAACTCCTTTCGTAAAAGTTTTGGAGTGATCGGGCCACGAGGTTGCAATTTTTTTTAAAAATTTACCCGATTTTCTTCTAATTTTATATGCATGTGTAGTTCCGATGGACAACTCTTTTTGTACAAATTTTTGAGTATCGTGCCCCGGGGTCAAATTTTTTTAAAAATTTACCAGATTTTCTTCAAATATTATACCCACGTGTTTAATCCGAAAGACAACACTCTCCTATATAATTTTTTTTAAAAAAAATAAAAATTTTAAAAATTTTGTACACATGTGTACCTACTTGAAGAAAGGACTTTCTGTAAAAATTTGGAAGTGATCCGGCCCCAGGTGCTCCATATAATTTTTTTAAAAAAGTAGCCCGATTTAATTAAAATTTATTTTATTTTTATCTAAAATTATAATTGCACATTGTGTATTCCCGATTAGAGAATTTATACGAAAAATCTTTTTTTTTTATGGATTGTTTTTTTATTTTATTAAATCTCAGCCTTTTCTCGCTCAGTCTCCCTCTTTCTGTCTTCAAGATTCCTCAGCATAATTGTTTACCTATTATAATTTAACTCATACAAAGGCCGCCGAAAAAGTTTAACTTCTATCACGTGGACTGGAATGCACACGATCTTTTCTGGAATAAATAATAATGTTAAAATGTAAAATTGTATTAACTATCCCATACCTAACCTAAGTGTTGTTAAAGTTCAATAAATACAACAATTTTTACAGCTGAGACTGCAGCTTACAGTAACCTAACTAAGATACAATCGGTTGTGCATAAGAATTAGAAATTTTATTTTTATTACAAAGACAATCACTAAATCACGTAAGACTGTTCAAACAAACCCAAGCGAAGAAACACAAAAAGAAGTCCCAAAACCTTTCTATTAGTTTTATTAGTGTCGCCATTCCTTGCATCATCACTGTCCACCGTCCATCGTCCACCTGTTGAAACCATCGAAGACCTCCACTTGTATACAATTTTCACTATTTACTCACACTTGGAACTCCTTCTTACCTTTCTTCCTTCCCTCAGGCATCCTAAATCGTGGTATACACGTGTCTCGAGTTCTTTGCTCCCCAAAAAATAAATTAGATTCGTTTAGCGACGAGGCCGGCAATTAAACAACATGAGGAGGATGACGAGGAGGAGGAATCATCCGAAAGGTATAGGATAGTTCCCAAATGGTAGGATAGCATATCACAGCTCGTTGAATAAATTACTCCCCGTTACGCCTCTCGCGGGATATGCCGAGTGTGGATTACTTGCTGACGAAAAAAAGAAGTTGAAGAAGAGGAAAAAAAGAAAAACCCACAGCGCAACAAACACTCGTTTTATTGACTAAAAAATTTCTTTTTTTTTTTTCTTCAATCCTAAAATCAAAACAGGTTCTTTTTTTATCCATTTTGACATAAATCATCATCATCATCTTCACCAAAATCGTTATGCGCGCACAACATGAGAAATGTACCTAAATGGAAAACAAACTGCGGACGGACAATACAATTTGTATACACACGGCCTGGTTAGAGTCATTCCTTTGGCTTACCACGAAGGTTTACGGCATCATAGCACATCTGTACGTATAGTGGGATAAGGTCCATCCACCAGGGCGTCCACGTCCGACTCATAACATTCACAACACATTGGTAATAAACTTAAAAAAAAATCAACAACAACAACAACAACAGTCATAAATGAGCGCACATGAGTGCTTCTTCCTTTGAAAATGTTAGAAAAACAGAATAATAGAAAACAATTTGGCGAAGAGTAGTGTGGTGGAGAATAGAAAAAAAGAAGAAAAAAAATAGATGAATAGGTACCCCATTCTGCAGGCCATCCACATCCATCCATCCATCCATCCATCCATGCGACCAACGGATTTGTTTCCCTCGCAGGTATTAGGACAAGTCAACAGAACTGTCTAATGTTGTGTGTTCGGTTGAAGCGGTGAGAGAGGGGCGAACGACGGACGACTGAGACGAATGCCGGGCAGCACAGGTAGCAGACACTCATAGAAGCAGGTACATCGGCCATAGAGCTATCTAGTTTTGAGTTGACCCCTTTTAAGTTCAAGAACCCTTTTCTGCAGCCATCAACATCAGCAGCAACCAACTTGTACGCTTACACAAGAGCAGCGCGCAGCCACACCAGCGAGCGAGCGAGCAGCAGGCAGAGTCAGTCATCGTCATCGTCAGACGTTTATTACTCTTTTCTAACAGTTGTTCATGGGTATATACCACACTGACACTGATACTTCGACTAAGCTATACTACATTGGGCTAAAGTTAAAGCTGGAGTCGAAGCCAAAGCCAAAGTCGGAGCTAAAAGAGCGAGTTTGACGACGAAGCGACGACGATGATGATGATGACGACCGACGCGACGGCCGGCCGCGGGTATGATGAAAACGCGCGAGGCCAAGTAGAATTAGTATAGTAGTAGAAGAAGAAGAGAACAAGTCACACTATACTATCATAGCAGAAATGGGAAGACAACAAGGCAAATATCACAGTCAGCTAAGCCGACTCTAGGAGTACCATCAGGCCGCAGTCCCGCACTCGGTTGCTTTATTTGGATGAAACTAATGCTCGCTCGTTGCGCAGTTTACTGTCGTATATGGCAAAGCGGTACTCGGTTACACCCAACAGCGTCCGTCACACAACCTACACAGAGCTAAACAAGGCTTAAGAAACTATTTACAATCCACTATCCCTACCATTCCCCCCACTATACTTCCAAACACACAAACAAACGATTTTTTTATGTTTAGCTTTTGGGGCGGCTTCACATGTTTTTTTAACGCAAGTCCTCTCTTCTTTGCCTTTTTTTTACTTTTTCATCCTCAAAGCTAAGTACTCGAGTGTAGTTAGATACGTACGGGCAGATAGATCCATCAGTATATTGCGACATCCATCAATACCACTTAGAGTAAAAATTAAACGACCACTCTCATAAAGGGACATCGTCGCCATGCGAACGAACGACAATGTAATAGAAACGAGCGGTGAGGTGTTTGGAACCAATACAACACAAACGAATCGGTTAGGATTGACTGAGTCAGATTGAGCCAGAAACGACAGACGACTTATAATGTAATGACAGTGACGACGTTGAGGAATGTGTGAATTGTGAAAATTAAAATTCACAAAAAAAAAAAAAAAAATTTTTCGTGTAAATTCTCTAATTGATACACAAAGTGCAAAGGGAGCCCGTTCATCCTGATCACTCCAAAATTTTTACAAAAAGTATTTCCATCGGAGATGCACATGTCTATAAAATTTGAAGAAAATCGGGTAAATTTTTAAAAAATTTGGCCTTCCGTCACCGATACACTTCCGAAAATCGTGTACAATTTTAAGAAAATCAGGTACTATTTTTTAAAAAAAATTCTATGGGTGCCACCTGACCCCGGGGCCTGATCACTGCCAAATGTTTACAAAAAGTGTTGTCCGTCGGAGATACACTCGCATATACAATTTAAAGACAATCGGCAACTTTTTTTTACAAAATTTGTATGGGTGCCCCCCGACCCCGGGGCCCGATCACTCTTAAGTATTTACAAAAAGTGTTGCCCAACGGAGATACACATGCGTATAAAATTTGAAGACAATCAGGAATTTTTTTTATAAGAATTGTGTGGGTGCCCCCCGACCCCGGGGCCCGATCACTTCAAAATTTTTACAAAAAGTGTTTTCCATTAGAGATACACATGTGTATAAAATTTAAAGAAAATCGGGTACTTTTTGTAAAATATTTGTATGGGAGCCCCCTGACACCGCGGCCGGAGGGGCACCAAATTTTAATAGAAAGTGTTGTCATGGGAGATACACATGTGTGCAATTTCAAATCAGGCTTTAGGAAGTGGGTTAAAAATTTATCACAAGATTTGGTGTGCCAGCCAGCCAGCCACGGGCAAGTGAAGTTAATATAGAGAATTTAAAAACACAAAACTCAGATTCAAATTAAAGTCAATAACTTTCGTGGAAGATGTGCTGAGCTCTTCTTGAAGCTATTAGTTCAGTTAAATGAATGTGCGGTAACTTGCGCTTATCAACACTCCGACAATTTGCTGTCGGTGTCATTGCATTGATGTCATTTGTCAAGCTTTTATTCTGCGAACCTAAGGGTTCAACCTTGTAACGAAGTTGTTTTAATTGAATTAAATCATCTACGTCACAAATCATAGGAAATAAAACTATATCATAAATTGTTCACCCAATATCGTCTCGAAAAAAACTCAGTATAGAAGTAATAGACGTTAGTACACTAAGAACCATATTTACTTTATTTTCCGCTCGTAATAAGATACTTTCCAGAGGGTTAAAATAAAAAAGAGGCGATATTGGGCAGAGAAAGCCAAGCATGTCTGAAGCCCGGTAAACATTATCAGAATTCTACAGATCTTCTTAACAAATAAAACGTTCTACGTGCAAATAGATGAAGCCAAATCAACGACCAGGAACATTAAAGCAGGAGTGGCGCAAGGATCGCGACTTTGACCGGTGCTTTTCAACATTTTCACATCAGATCAGCCGATGAACACGACAAGAACAACAACCTTGTTGTTCGCAGACGATTCTGTTACATACAGAAATAGCATGGCACCTCAATTAGCTGTGAAACGATTCGAAACTCACATTCGGAGACTTCAAGAATATTACCTTAAGTGGGGAATCCAAATCAACGCCACGAAATCCGTAATAATCTGCTTTCGGTTACCCTCAACATCCCGCAGCAAAAAAGCTCTAGCCCCTATTGGAAGGAGCTTGAAATTTAGGCTGGATAACAACACGGTCATCAACTTATCACGGACAGTTCGATACCTCGGAATTAAATTTAGCGAGCTGTTTAAGTTTAACGCAAATGCATCGAGGACCCTACAAAGAGACAATTATGCTTTCCGCTTGTCACATTCTCTAATGCGACGAATCCAAGGACTCAGCCAAAAATCAAAGCTACTCATATACAAGCAGATTATCCGCCCCGTAATATGCTGTGGGTTCTCCACTTGGTACACAATATCTCCAACATACATGAAGAGATTACAGCTGATCTAAAGGAAAGTGCTTCGTGCCTGTACTGGCCTCCATAGGAAGCTCCACAATGGCTGCTTCTACTCAAATACAGATCTGTATGAGGCAAGCAAAATTACATCCATCGAAAAGCATCTGCAAGAACTTCACATCCGACTAATGTCATCAGTAGGAACACATGAGAACCCGTTAGTCAGTGCCATAGCAAACATTGAGGTAGCAAGACGCCACAATTACCTAAGACCCCTGGCTGTAATTCATCAGGGATTCGACGATTTATTAAGATCTCCAACATTTTACGATACTGCCATAGGATCGTACCGGCGAGGCTGATAGCCTCGGCAATACAACTTTCACTCTCTACCATAACCGCATAGACAATCAGCCGTAAGGAAGCTGAATTTATTTAAGTCATAATTATAAGTTTAATTTCACATGTAACCATTTATTAATAGTTTATCATAAGACGAGCCAGCTCACTTAAATTTAAGCACATTCTTATACTTATATTTTTTTAAAGTTCAAAACGATTGTATATATAAATCCTTAAATAAATAACCTAAAACTAAAAAAAAACGTGTCTGAAGGGAGTTCTGCTGTAATGGTAGGGATTTGTTGCTGGTAGGCTCACGCTTACCACCGTTTATTCCGAACAGACACTCTGTTGTACTAGTTGACTATACCGAACTATCCCGTTCGACCATTTATTCTTTGAAAAGGCCGATTTTACATCGTGTTCCTCCCAAACAAATCTTCCGCCCTTGTCATTGTTATAACGAACGCAGTACCTTTGTTCTGACCACGTTGTACATGCTAGCTATCCAGACTGTTCTACACGAAAGATCCAGACCTGCAAACCGCATATTATCGGGAGCCTAGCGAATACCTCTGTTATGACCACGTTGCATTTACTGACTACTCCAAACATCTTCCGTTCAACCGAGGCCCCTTCAAGCACTCGATTCCGTGGCAGACAATCGTTCCGAACACGCACTTAAGGGCCAACTATAATGGCCTGCAGTTGGCTTATTGTCAAGGGGCCAGCCCATAGAATCCGTTGCGTCCGTTGGTGCGACGTATGCAACTGACAGATCAACGAAATATACGCATTCTTATGGGAAGTGACCCATAGGAAAAGCATGTGACGGAAGCGACGCAAAAAGTTGACCAACTTTCCACTTTTCTCTTTGGCAAATGCTACGCGTTGAACATCGTTGTCAAAATCTTGTCTTCAATGTGAATAAACGACAAGATCTATCTATTTTCATCACGTGGCATTGTGAATTGGCCTTAAAACTGTATTATTACTTAATTTTAGTTGGAGGCTCTTCTGGATAACCGATAATGTTGACCTGGGAAATATGTTTTAAATATTCATGAATGTTTTAACCGATTTATTCAAAAAAAGAAATTTAGATCTAATTTAAATTCATCATCATCATATTTAGTTCTACAACCGGTGTCCGGTCCTGGGCTCCCGAAAAAAATCTCTCTACCGGTTCCGATTTCGACACGATGTCATCCAGTTTGGCATCCCGAAATTCTGGGCGTCCTGGTCTACGCCATCCTTCTTTGGTCGGCCTCGCTGTCGTGTTCCATAAATCACACCGACATTCCGAGCAGGATCCTCTTCGCTCATACGAGCTTGGTGTCCTGCCCACTGGAGCCTACCGAACTTAAATCTCTTTACGATGTCGACATCACGGAAACGCTTGTAGATCTCATCATTATGGAGTCTCCGAAATCGTCCTTCTTCCTATACGGGGCCAAAAATTCTCCGGGAGACTTTTCGCTCGAACACGGCTAAGAGGTCAGAATGCTTTTTGCTAAGAACCCAAATCTCAGATCCATATGTAACTACTGGTATGACCATTGTATTATACACTAGCAGCTTGGATGATATGGTTAAATTCCTGCATTTGAAGAGTCTTGACAGACTAAAGTAGTCTTTGAGCAACCGTGTGCGTATTTCTTGTTCCATGCTGTTATCGGCTGCTACAGTTGACCCGAGATAGTTAAAGGATTGCACTACTTTAAATTCGCGCTCCACTATTTTAATTGTGGGACCAATGTTGGATCTTCTACTCGCAGACTTGGCCACCATCTACTTTGTTTTGCTCTCATTTATGTGAAGCCCCAGATTTCGTGCCGCCCGTTCGATCTGGTTGAAAACTTTCTGTATAGCTCTTTGGTTCCTACCAATGATGTCGCTGTCATCTGCTTAAGCCAGTTTTGACTTATAGAGGATTGTTCCTCTTGCAGTTACGTTAGAGTCTCTGATCACTTTCTCCAACGCCAGGTTGAAGAGGACGCAGGCTAGTCCATCCCCTTGTCGGAACCCGTTGTAGATGTTGAATTGGCTTAGTAATGATATTTTTACTTGGCTTATCACTTGGTTATGGTAAACCTATATCGTCGTGTCAGTTTATTTAAGATGCCAAAATCTCTCATGGCTTAATAAAATTCTACTTTGGCTATGCTATGCGGCTTTAAAGTCTATAAAAAGATGTAGAGTTTTGAAACTCTAGATATTTTTCCATCACCTGCCTAAGGGTGTAAATCTGATCAGTTGTTGATTTGCCTGGGAGAAAGCCACACTGGTATGGACCAATGATGACTTAAGCATATGGGGCTCTACTGCCATGAAGGATAGAGGAGAAAATCTTATAAGCGGTACTCAACAACGTTTTACCACTATAATTGCTGCATGTTCTGATATCTCCTTTCTTATGTATGGGGCACAGGATGTCTCTTCGCCATTCTTCTCCTCCTCCCATACTTGAACTATTAGTTTAAGAATTGCTTGGTTTATTGTGGGACCTCCTGTTTTAATCAGCTCCGCTGAGATACCATCTAATCCCGTGGACTTATTATTTTTGGGCCGATTTATCGCTCTGCTAACTTCGTCTATGCTTGGTTGGGGCAGCATACTATGATCTTCGGTCATTATTGGAGCCTCCAATTCCTCAGTTAGCTGGCCATTAAGCAAACCATGAGAATGCTCGTCCCATCGCTCTAATATGCCTTTGAGATCGGCGATCAGCGATCAGAATACCCTCTTTGTCTTTGCAGTATGTGCAACACGGTGTATAATGCGTCATACCGCGGATTCTTTAGTAGAACTTCCGCGCCTGGTGCGGTCCTCGCTCTCTGTACTGTTCTAGTTCACGGACGTGATTCTTCTCACAGGCTGCTTTCTTTCGCCGGTGAACTGTTTTTTCGTCTCTTCTGAGCTCTTTATATTCATCTTCGCGTGCCCGCGTTTTATGAGATTGTTGCATTACTAGGTACGCAACATTCTTACGTTCAGTCGCTAGCTTACATTCGTCATCGAAACAATCGTTCCGATCTCTACGACTACTGCCTAAGATGGAGTCAGCAGTACTAATGACAGTATTCTTAAGGCGTGTCTATTTATCTTCTACGCCCGACATGTCAGCCCTAGGACTTACTCTCCCTGCATTAAGGGCGGGTCCAATCGCTTGACCGCAGTTGTTTCTGGTCTCTTCATTGCGGAGGGCAGCCGTGTTGACTTGGATCTGATTCGCGGATGCAGTCTATCTTGATGATGAAATCTTTTTCTTTTTCATCATCTGGGGAATCCTCTGTAGGTGCGTGAACGTTTATGAGGCTAATGTTTTTAAATCTGCCCCGCACACGAAGGCTGCATAGACGTTAATTTACTGCTTAAAGCCGATGACGGTGGGTTTCGTTCCTTTGCTGATTGGAAACCCCATCCCTCTTGAGCCCATTCAACATCTATAACGGGCTCCGACAAAGGGATGGACTGGCCTTCGTCCTCTTCAACCTGGCGTTAGAGAAAGTGATCCGATACTCTGACGTAACGGCGAGAGGAACAATCCTCTATAAGTCCATTCAGATACTGGTTTACGCAGACGATATTGACATCGTTGGTAGAAACCGAAGAGCTGTACAGGAAGCTTTCATCCAGATCGAGCAGGCGGCACGAAATCTGGGGCTGCACATTAATGAGAGCAAAACAAAGTATATGGTGTCCACGTCTGCGAGTAGAAGATCCAACATTGGTCTCTCAATTCAAATAGTGGAGCGCGAATTTGAATTGAGAATTTTGAAGTGCAATTCTTTAACTATCTCGGGTCAACTGTAACAGCATGGAACCAGAAATACGCGCACGGTGGCTTAAAGCCAGCAATGCCTACTATAGACTGTCAATACTATTCAAATCCAGGAAAATAACCAAAGCTGCTGGTATATAAGAAAATGGTCATACCAGTACTTACATATGGATCCGAGACTTGGGTGCTTAGCAAAAAGCATTCTGACCTATAAGCCGCGTTCGAGAGAAAAAGAGAAAGAATTGTTGGCCCGTATGTGAGCAAGGACAATTCCGGAGACTCTATAATGATGAGATCTACGAGCGTTACCGCGATGTCGACATCGTGAAGAGAATTAAGCTCGGTAGGCTCCGGTGGGCAGGACACCTAGCTCGCATGAGCGAAGAGGATCCTACGCTGGAAGGATGGCGTAGACCATGACGCTCAGATTTCAGGGATGCCAAATTGGATGACATCCGCTCAAAATCGGGACCGGTGGAGAGATTTTTTGCGGGAGACCAGGACCGGACATCGGTTGTAGAGCCAAATATGATGATGATGATGAGACTGTTTTGAGGGGGTCTTAAGGGAACCTTAAAGGAGTTTGCGGTGGTCTTGAGGGAGTATTGATGGGGGTAGTAACGTGGTCTTAACGGGGTTTCGAGGTGATCTTGAGGGAGTATTTAGGTAGTCTTCAAGAGTGTTCCGAGTTGGTTTTGTGAGGATCTTTAGTGCGGTCTTGAGGGGCTATTGAGAATGTTTGGGTAGAGTCTTAAAAGGGTTTTGTGGGGGTCGTAAGGTGGTTTAAAGGGGGTCTTCAGGGGGTTTTAAGGGGTTCTTAGATGGCCTTGAGGAGGGCATTAGGGGTTCAGAGAGGGTCGTGAGTGGAGTCTTAAGGTTTATTGAGGGAGTCTTTAAGTAGCCTTCAAGGGGGCCTCGAGGGAGTTTTGTGAGAATATTTAGTGGGCTCTTGAGGGTGCCTTGAGGAAATCTTAAAGGGGGTTCGAGGGAGTATTAATGGCAGTAGTAACGTGGTCTTAACGGGGTCATAAGGTGATCTTTAGGGAGTCTTTAGGTAGTCTTCAGGGGGGTCCCGAGGGGGTTTTGTGAGGATTTTTATTGGGGTCTTAAAGGGGTCCTTAGGTGGTCTTTAGGGGATCTTGAGGAAATTTTGAGAGGGTCGTGAGTGGAGTCTTGAGAGGGCTTTTAGGTGTTTTAAAGTGGGTTCTTTTAAATTGTGTGAATTTTTTAAGCCACAAATATTTCAGATTTCCATTAAACTCAGAAATAATTCGCTCTACCATCAATAAATGCAATTGGATTTTAAATCTAAGCCAGAAGATTTCCTTTAACTATTCACAAGCGATTTGATGGAGCAGAAATAGCAAAAAGTTTGTATGCTAGGTTTGTTGACTCAATTTGAAGGTTTAAATACCAACTGTCACCATTTTGTTGTCATTTGTTGGTGAGAGATTTTGTTAGCCGATGTTTGATTTAGTTGCCGTGCAGTACTTGCACGTAAGATGTGGAAGTACGGACAGAGACCATGACATCACATTATTTTCTTTTTAGTGGACAGTTTTTCTGTCAAAAATATCCAGATACACATACGGACAGGTGAGAATAGCGTGACAGATTATAGTTTCCTTCCATCCTACCGCAACACATATCTTCAACCTCTCCTCTCTCACCATCTCTCTTTCATATATAGGAGGCCATTTGTCTGTTTCTACAAGTCCGCTGATGGGCTGACTGTCAGCACATTAGTAATCCTATCATATCGCACAACCGTAATAATTATTGTCAGCGCAATAATTTACCGGTCATACCTCGTACGTGCACCATAGAGTTAGAGTTGCGCTCGTACGATCGGCGCACCGGTCGTGACGAAATATTGATCGCTAACTTAACAATACTCCGCTCTGTGCTCAATAGCTAGCTAATCGCACACTGTACCGTATTCTCCATTACGTAGAGTCAGGTGTAATCGCCCAAATGGGACGTCCTTTTCATATGTGTGACGTTTGCCGTTCACAATGACATGGTAAAAAGTAGGCTCATGTGATGTGCCATGTGCTCCGGTACTTTTTACTCTTCTTCTCCAATTTCCTTGCGAAGCCTTCTATTTGTCTATTCGTCTAAAGTGTAGTTGTGTGCATCTCGTATACATCTCATATAAATGTGTATGTATGCATAGGTGATGTGCGGTGCTGCGAACGTAGAAGTAAATTGCTAGTGCTACGGGCGTTTATTTGTTAGTTCGTCCATCCGACGTCTTTGGAATCAAAGGTTAAACACCTCTCGAAGCCCTTCAAACATTGACGTTGCAGTGCGTTACCTCGTGTGTGTGTGTGTGTGTGTGTGTGTGTGTGTGGGACTCGTTGTGCAGTTTCGCTGTAGGTGCCTTCTTCATTCTCACATGAGACAGGAAAAAGATATTAGACCTAACGGCGAAACACACGAAGGAAGCGCGAGACTAGTACCTGCTACTGCCGGCAGCTATGGGAAAATTAGATCAACAATTTATCGTTTTTTCGAAATCACCATACAACAGACAATTAATGCAGCCAACGTGTCACAGCACTTACATGCCAAGCTACTGTAGGGTAGGTTTGCAGGAAGTTAAACTAAAACTTTATTATTCATCACTGGGACAACGAATTAATCGTAGGGAAGATACGTTTCTACTTTATAGACTGTTCTGTTCCTTGGGTGCATCTGAGAGAAAGCACATTTTGGTTTTTGGTTTTTCCTGAAGTTTTCTATTCCACCCGAGTGGATGAAGATACACGTGTAAGACTGATGTGATGTGTACACTTGTGGCTACCATCCAGCAGTTCGTAATATTATGCAACGCACGCGGCGCCGTGGTCGAGGAATAAACAGAACACCACAAGGGGAGAGAGATAGATATTGCCCGTCACGTTGCTCTGTGCAATCAACTAAGGTAAAGGAAAAATATTTTCCGCGGTCAGCAGCGTCACTATATCCATACACATCTGTAAGTTTGTGTGTTTTTTCGCGAATGTGTGTAATCCTTCTTACTTGCTGTTTGGTTCTAGTGCTTCTGCTACGGATTTTATCGCAAAGCTACACAAACAGAAACACTCACACAATTAGGTACATGTAATGTGCGATAGGGACTCATGGGGATTGCTTTTTTTGCAACCCTAGAATAAGGAAGTGAAAAATATCGCACAGTTGCTTTTTGTATAGCGTAATAACAGTGTGTGTGTGTGTGTGTTGCACCGTAACATTATTATGGCTCTCCGCGTTAGCCTTAAATTGTATTAAAGCTCAGGAAGTTCATACAGAATTACATTCGCACTTGCCATGGGAGTTCATTACATGCTCACGTCACGCGAGAATCCCTACAGTTATACAGTTATGTCGTACCTATGTCTAATGCGTTGAAAGAATTCCCCACTAGAAACCGTAGAGATAAGTAAGTGGATCAGCATGGTATTAGTTTATAAACAACTAGTGACCTGTGGTCAGAACGCTCCACTTACTGTGCCGATTGTTCCAATGAGGTTAAATATCTCGGGGTCATCCTTGATAAACGGCTAAACTAGTATTCTCATATCAAGCCCGCCATCGAACGCGCCACTTGGGCCTTGTGGGCCAGCACTTCAGCAGACGCCTCTACGGCCTAAGCTAGGCTTTGCAATCACTTCTGACTCGTCTAAACTTAATTCGGATTTCCACAGTGGTGTTTTTTCTTATAACCGAAAGCATACCTTCCGGATCCTGGTAGCCTACTTGCAGCTTAAATCATACCAAGCATTTTCCTTCGATATATACATTGTGTCCTAGAAGGGATAAACTGCCTCATATACTCGAGGATTATGTTAGTGATCGTATCAGAAGTGGCATCCACACCACTATTGGCGTTAAGTGGTCAGTTAATGCTTCTATGGAAATTATTGAGGCCAACCCAGTCGGTTTTTTCGTGTAGCCATACTTTTCTTTTAGGAGTTCTCTCTTTAACTGTGTGGTTTGACAACGAGAAATTAACTGATACCACACAATGGTCTGAAGATCCAAGAGGTGATAATACACTGACGGTGTATTTGTTAGGAAGAGAGGTAAAAAACAAGTACAAAGCAGCAAAAACGCGAGAATATATCTCGGACTCGACAGATGTGGAGCAATGTGATCTTCTCTAATGAGTCCTTATTAAGCATGCACATGTCTGTCGATAGAACTTAAAGAATGCTTTTCTACAAACTTTGAAAGGCAGAATGTGCTTTATTGATTCTAGAGGTACGGCAGCAGTTTACGTTGGGTTACGTTTACGTCCTAAAATACGAATTGGACCGTAAATTGGAGCTTGGTGAAGCTTGCCGGTAAAATTTTCAATAAGATAAGTCAGCCAAAGCCAAAATTAAGATTATTTTTTATCTTTAACTAGCTGTTGGGGAGCGCTTCGCTACTTATACTGTTAATTATAAGAATTAGTTATATTTTCATAAAAAAATAAACACATTTCTCTCTTACTCCGCAATGTAAATCTGCACCTGAAACACCACACCTTTCATAGTTCGGAAAACCCTTTCGAATTCAGTAAGTTGCATCGGTATGCAGCGGTTATAAAAGCAAAAGGAGGTCTGACAAAATACTTAAGTCAATTATAATGCAATAGATAAAACAACCAATAAAAATTAAAAGTTTTCGTGTAAAATCTCTAATTGATACGCAGTGCTCAAAGTATGAATAAAATCGGGTAACATTGAAAAAATAATTTTGGGAGCCCCCTTATCCTGATCACTCCAAATTTTTTACAAAAAGTGTTTCCATCGGAGATACACATGCGTACAAAATTTGAGGAAAATCGGGTACTTTTTTTTTTTACAAAATTTGTATGGGTGCCTCGGACCCCAGTGCCCGAAAGTGTTGTCCATAGGAGATTCACATGCCTATAAAATTTGAAGAAAATCGGGTACTTTTTTTTACAAAATTGGTATGGGTGCCCCGGACCCAATGGCCCGATCACTACCAAACTTTTTCAAAAAGTGTTGTCCATCGGAGATACACATGCGTACAAAATTTGAAGAAAATCGGATACTTTTTTTTACAAATTTTGTATGGGAGCCACCGAACCCCACACCCGATCACTTCCAAATTTTTACAAAAAGTGTTGTCCATCGGAGATACACATGCGTACCAAAATTTGAGGAAAATCGGGTACTTTTTTTTACAAAATTTGTATGGGTGCCTCGGACCCCAGTGCCCGAAAGTGTTGTCCATAGGAGATTCACATGCCTATAAAATTTGAAGAAAATCGGGTACTTTTTTTACAAAATTGGTATGGGTGCCCCGGACCCAATGGCCCGATCACTACCAAACTTTTTCAAAAAGTGTTGTCCATCGGAGATACACATGCGTACAAAATTTGAAGAAAATCGGATACTTTTTTTTACAAATTTTGTATGGGAGCCCCCGAACCCCACGCCCGATCACTTCCAAATTTTTACAAAAAGTGTTGTCCATTGGAGATACACATGCGTACAAAATTTGAGGAAAATCGGGTACTTTTTTTTACAAAATTTGTATGGGTGCCTCGGACCCCAGTGCCCGAAAGTGTTGTCCATAGGAGATTCACATGCCTATAAAATTTGAAGAAAATCGGGTACTTTTTTTTACAAAATTGGTATGGGTGCCCCCGAACGCCAGGGCCCGATCACTTTCAAATTTTTACAAAAAGTGAAGTCCATCGGGATACATATGCGTATAAAATTTGAAGAAAATCGGGTACTTTTTTACAAAATTTGTATGGGTGCCCCGGACCCAATGGCCCGATCACTTTCAAATTTTAACAAAAAGTGTTGTCCATCGGAGATACACATGCGTACAAAATTTGAAGAAAATCGGCTACTTTTTTTTTACAAATTTTGTATGGGTGCCCCGAACGCCAGGGCCCGATCACTTCCAAATTTTAACAAAAAGTGTTGTCCATCGGAGATACACATGCGTACAAAATTTGAAGAAAATCGGCTACTTTTTTTACAAATTTTGTAAGGGTGCCCCGAACGCCAGGGCCCGATCACTTCCAAATTTTTACAAAAAGTGTTGTCCATCGGAGATACCCATGCGTACAAAATTTGAAGAAAATCGGATACTTTTTTTTTACAAATTTTGTATGGGTTCCCCCGAACCCCAGGGACCGATCACTTCCAAATTTTTACATAGTGTTATCCATAGGAGATTCATATGCGTATAAAATTTCAAGAAAATCGGGTACATTTTGTAAAAAATTTGTAGTGGAGCCTCCCGATCCCGAGGCACATGTGTGCAAAGTTTCAAGAAAATCGGGCTTTAATAAGTGGGTTCAAAATTTATCACAAGATTTGGTGTGCCTGTCCGCCAGCCAGCCAGCCACGGGCACGCGAATTTAATATAGAGAATATAAAAATAGATAATCTACCTTAACCCTCTTCTAAAAGGCAAGTACCACACCACATTTTTCGGTGAACCCACCCTTTGCTCTCTAAACAACAAGTAGTAAAACTAAACACTCAAAGGTGTTATAAGTCCTTTTAGAATGAGGTAACAAACAAATCTACAAACATCAAAACTGTGGTAGTCTTAGCAACCTAAGAGCCCTAACTTAAAAATAACAGTCCAAACAATTTTGCACACCACTGTAAATTTCGGACGATATCGTCGCAACTAAAGCCGTGTTCGTCTGATCGTCATTTCGCATACAAAATGATGATGCTCGCAATTTAAGAAAAACTGTAGACACAAGCAGGATTTTCGATTAAGGATGATTCTTCGCTTTTTCGATTACATATAAAATCACTGGAAAGACGACTCTACAATCAGCCATTTATAGTCAAACCATTTAAAGAACGTCTATGTATAGGTATTCGATCTAAATTGATATCCTGTTTTAGTTTCTACCCTCCTTGCCGTGATGGTACTCAACACCAACAACCACTATCATCCTCACGCTTGGACGAATCGCGCGTATATCAACTTGTTATCCTTAGAAACACAGGAGGCCTTTTCCTTCCGCACCCCAGCTTTTCGAATAATTCCATCACGACACCACCTGCGAAGCGGGAACTCCTTTTTGTCCGTTGCAATCTCAGCGCTTGTACTGCTGCGCACAAATTTGAACTTTCTCCCTCGGACGATCGAACGGCCGTATCCGAACCGCCAGCAATTGAACAGGTTTAATCTGGAAGTTTCCCATGATCGTTTTATCGTTTATATACATGTAGGTAGATACATATGTAATTGTATTTGTCCATTCCTTCCACTGCATGACCGTAACTTATACAAGGCTTATACTCTCGCCGTATGCACATTCACCACCGCGTCGTCGTATAAGCGCGTATCCTTGGTAATAATAATTTGTTTATGCCCCGAGCGGCAGAGAGTTGCTCTGTGCTGTCTGTTGCTTCATATTGTATCGTCATCGTCCGTCGATTTGGTCGTTATATTTCTGCTGGCTGTGTAGTTGATGTTAATACACGGAACAGAAAGACAACAACCCGATTTGTGCTCCTTTCGACTGGATTGTTGGTTGCTGCTCTTCCCGGCTGGCATGGATTTATTTGAATTCCTGCGACAGGACTGGTTTAACGAGTTTTTTTTTGGTTCGTTCTCGTTATCAATGTGGTTGTTGTTTTTATTTTGTGTGCTCCATTACGCGCATTCATTTTCTCAAACCAACTTGTTGCCGATAACGCGGCGTAGGTCGGATGAGACAACAAAGAAAAAGGATTCTTCGAGGACACATCAAGGATATGCTTTACGTTGGCTATGATGTGGTTGTTGTTGTTGTTGTTGCTGTACAACATTATAATATGTAATCGGTGTTTTTGTGTGTGGGACATGCAATTAAATCCTTAAGATTTGTATTCGGTTTTAATGGTGGATAGCAATTAGGGGAAGAAATCCACTGATTGATTACATACCCACTAACTCGTATGATGGATTTTTTTTAGGTTTTCAAGGAATCCTTTTGAAGAGTATGGGAAAACGAGAAATTTATACGAGGACATACTCGTATGCGTGTTATTTGGTATTTGGTGTATTTTTTTTTTCGATGGTCGAAATTCTTTTTCTCTGCGGTTAGGGGTATTATTGTTGTGATGTAGGGTAGGATTAAACAACTAAAAGCACTCCTCTGGCATGAGAGAGAATATTTCCAAAGCTAAAAAGGTACATTGTCATTTACCTGGCAATTTTGACAACATAAACTGTGCATGAGATTATGAAGTGGTGATTATTAGCATAGCTCACAATATCAGTGCTGAACCATATTGCCGATTTTTAATCATGCGTATTGGTTGCCTTCTGATCTAATGTCTAAAATAATAATAATATGAACATAATCATCATCATCGTCATCATCAACATCATTTGCCCTACAATCGGAGTGCAAAAAATCATCCATCAAGTTTGGCCATAGATCATATGCAATGTTCAAATAAAACAAATTTTAAATACTATTATATCAGGAATCATTACTTAGAAGAAATAAATAAATAAATAAAATGAATAAAAGTCCACAGAAAATGAAAATTTCTCTTCAGCAATTCCGAAAAATGGCCAAGGAAATTTAATCAAGACCTAGACTTGTTACGAACTCGTAGCAAATGCCCAGATGATGTAGTATGCATTTTAAAGTAATTTTGATAGCACAACAAAGTGCGGACAATGGAGTAGAATTTAACGCTTCCAAAGCCCAATGCTGTCTTCTGTCGTTGAAGCGAAATAGTAACCTCCAGCCATTATCCATGAATGGCACTTGTATCGAGGAAACGACAAGCTTTGTTGGAATGACAAAATATTCAACGTCACCAAAAATGCTACGAAGTGCCTTAGCTTCCTAAAACGGTGCAAGAATCTGATCTTGCTACTATTTCTAAGGCATCGCCCAAACTTTAGTATAACTGTCTGGTCTGGTCAGGTGCACCTAAGACCACTTTGCATCTGCTTGTCAGATTACAGAACATTGCGATAAAACTTATAGATGCCTATAGGTGACAAAAATATTAAAAGAGCAATTTATTCGCTTTAATGACGATTGATGCCTAAAAAGCAGGTTTTCGCACTGGATCCTCCTGTGTCCAACACATCAATACCCTGCGGATCATTATTGAAAAGTGCGTTGAATTCCGGTCACCACTACACCTGCTGTTTGTCGATTTTGTCAAACGACAGTGTCAACAGACAGTTTATCTGACTCGCGTTGGGCAGGAGAGGTATACCCGATAAACTAATAGCTATTATTAAAGCAACCTGTGATGGCTCTTAATGTCATGTGCTGCATAGAGGAAAGCTGTCAGAGGAATTCGTGATACTAAGTGGGGTACGACAAGGTTGCATTCTATCGCCGATACTTTTTTTGTTGGTGATTAGCGATGTGCTTCGCGCCGCTTTATCTACTGGAAACGGAGGAATTCGTTGGACTCTTACATCTCAACTCAAACATCTGGACTACGCTGACGACGTTTGTTTACTCTCACACAGGATTATGGAGCTGCGCCAAATGACAACTAATGTGGAAATGGAGACAAATGTTGCGGGTTTGAAGATTAATACTGCCAAAACCAAAATCATCTACCTCGGCACTAACTCAGTCACTCAAGTTAACATTGCTGGACAACCGGTAGGGAGAGTAGAGAGTGTTCAATATCTTGGGAGTATTGTCTCGACCGAAGGTTGAACCGAACAGGACATTGTCAACCGAATCGGCAAAGCAAAATCAGTGCTTGGAATGATATGGCGAATGGGTTCCGTTCAAATGTTGAATCTGTGCTGTTGAATGGGTGCAGCACTTGGAAGGTGACCGCTACTATTACAAAAAGATTACAAACGTTCGTAAATAGGTGCCTACGGAACATCTTAAGGGTTTTCTGGCCTAACCGTATCTCTAACGAACATCTTTACCAGAGAAGGTGTCAGAAACCAATATGCACAACCATCCAACGACGGAAGTGGCAGTGAATTGGTCATACACTCCGAAAAGGCGACAGTTCCATAGCAAACTACGCAATGCAATGTAATCCGTTATCTCAGGATGGTAAAAGAACGGGTCGTCCGAGAAATACATGGCGCAGAACAGTTGAGGAGGAGTCACGGATATTGGGGAAGAGTTGGAGAGAGCTTGATTCGCTCGAACTGCCATAATCAGGACGGTCACTGACATACTAAAGAAATTGGTAACATCTGATGTGCCAATGCTAGTGCTCTACACGCATTTGAGTAGTAAGCCACTAGCCATTATGTAGGTCAAGCCCAGAACGACACTGACTCCTCAACCAATAGTTGGCCCATACTCAGCTAACCTCCAAGGAGGTCAACCTCATCCGTGGGCATAAACCAACTCCCGTAGAGCGACCTTGGTGAGGTCTGACTTCAAAGGCCTCAGCTCGTTCAGTATGAGTACCAGTGAGTAGCAGAGATAACCATGGCAGCTAACCAAAGCGACCTTGGTGAGGTCTGACATCAAAGACCTCAGCTCGTTCAGTATGAGTGCCAGGGAGTAGCAGAGCTAACCCTGGCAGCACATCATCCGGAACCTCGAACCCAATGATATGCCAAGATATGCAAAGTGCAGTGTGTGGTGTCCATTTGTCTCATCCTCAACTGCTCAACTAAAGAATTCAGAAAATTATGTTGTTGTATGCTTGCATACGCAATGTTTTGTGGGTTTGTTTTTGTAGTTATGTGTAATTTTAGAGTTGACCTCAGCAACATACGTAGGCTGATATCGAATTTTTTCGCTGTGTACGCCCATATTAATGTCCAGCAATTCTGGCACTGAATGAAATTCAGGTATTTGATAATTCTAGTACCACGGAATTAAATCTGCTTGGTTATAACTTGGTGCCATTATTTTTCTCTTGACGCGGACTCGCAATTTATATCCGTAGTGATGTTGCCTTCCAGCTTTTGCCTCAATTCAGCCAATGTTTCAATCCGGAATTTGATTTCATATGGCTGAGAGTGCAGGTTCAAGGGCGTAGCATTATTATTATTGCTTACTGTATAGAAGCCCCAAGTCAGACAGTGTTTCAACTCAGAGCGAGTTTGATGCACTGTCTGACTCAATTTTAAGAATTGTCACAAAATACGAGTATCGTCAAACTGAAATCGATTTTGTGGGCGATTTCAATCTACCTACACAATTCTTCTTATTCTTACTTACTTACATCCTTATTGGTATGAGAGACTTTATCCCATCAAGAAATAAGTCTGTCAAACCAAAGGAGGATGGATGGTATGACTCGAGCAGTAAAGAGGCTTCTAGGATAAGAGAGTTATGCTTTCGGTTTTACAAAGCAAGCCCTCTGAGGAAAACCGAACGGATTTTAAACGAGCCAAAAATGATTGCAAAGCCCATTTTCGGTGAGACAAATTCGCCTTCGATGACAGATGGGACAGATCTTCATTCGTACTCGTGCAGTTGCTAGAATTTTAAGCGATCTCACCACTCACAAATCCGCTGGTCCAGATGGTATTTCCCTATTAGTTCCGAAGAGGTGTTCTTCCAAGCTGGCATGGTGATCCGTTGTCTCCTTCTTCGTATCGACCCATAGCACTTTTATCCATTCTTATCAAGGTCATGGAAACGCTGATCAATTTTCAGCTCACGAAATATCTTGAAACCAACGAAATCCTTAGTGACCGGCAGTACGTTCCACTGGTGATTTGATGGTATATCTCACCGAACAGTGAAACTGATTTTTGCATCAATTTGGTGAAAGCAAAGCTGTTTCACTCGATATTTCCAAAGCATTGACAAAGTTTGGCATCAAGCTCGATGTCGATGAAAAACTGCTTCATTCGATTAGAAGCTATCTTTTGGACCGCTCAATTCAAGTTGTTTTGGACAGTTTCAAGTCTAAAAACCTTAGAAAATGCTGGCGTTCCCCAGGGCTCTGTTATGTCTCCGACGCTCTTTATCATTTTTATTAATGATCTCTTGTCCATTACTTCTAATCCAATTCACTCTTTCGCTGATGACAGCACTATCAGCTTCTCCTACAAGTTTGAGGAGCGTCCATCAACTTCTCATTTGGAACTCAACCAACTACGCATGTTAAGCACGTTAAATTCTGACCTGGACAGCATATTAAAATGGGGAGAAAACAATCGAGTAGAATTTAACGCTTCCAAAACATTGGGGTCTCTTGACATTCAAGCGAATCTTAAATCCAATGTCATTATCCATGAATGGCACTTGCATCGAGAAAACTGAAAAACTTGCATTTCTCGGTATGTGCGTTAACGACAATCTTCATTGGAATGACCACATATTCACCGCCGCCAAAAATGCTGCGAATGTTTAGGTTTTCTAACCCGGTGCAAGAAATATTTTACTCCTTCTGATCTCTTCTGGTATAATTGCCATATCTGGTCTGGTGCGCCAAAACTATGTACCTTTCATCAGCTACATGGAATACAAAACCGTGCGATAAAACTTATCGGTGACGAATACATTGCGCTTGAACACCGCAGGAACGTTTCCTGCTTGTCACTGTTTTATCTTTTCTTCCACCAGCGATGCTCAAGAGAAATAGTCAGATGCCTGCTATTAAATGCTCATCAGTTCAGAGATTCGTTCTTCAGCCGTACAACACGTATGTGGAATGCTCTGCCAAATTTCGAGAGTAGCTCAGTGTCATGGAACATTTCTGAGATCTTGCGTGTGACGTTTGTCGAGAGTCGGTTGTGGCGCGTTTGATGAGTGGAAATGGGGTTGATCTTTGAAATAGACCCACCTTTTTTAACCATCTTCCACACTTGCTAGAAAGTTGAAATTTGGTGAGTAGGTTAGTCTCGTTGTGCGTTTCTAATATCCCGCGTGTGACTCTTGGCACGAGTCGCGTGTGACGCGTGGTTTACTTGGAAATTTGGTTAATCTTTGAAATAGGCCCTTGCCAACGTCTGTTTCTTTCAAGTCCTTTCTAACCATACACTGAAATTTGGTTGGTAGCTCTATCTAGTCGGGCGTTTCTAAGATGCCGCGTGTGACTCGTTTCGCGAGTCTCGTGAGATGCGTGGAAACGTAGTTATTTCAACTTCTTTCAGGTTCTTTTTAGCCAACTTTTACACGTCTTATAGATCTCAAATTTTGTGCGTGTGTCGTGTATCGAAATACATAAAAGCTTACACCCGAAAAACTAAGTTTTTTTACATTTACTTGTTTATAAATAAAAAGTGCCTTAGGTTATTTGTCACATATGTCCAATAATGAATTGTACCTTAAAAATTTGTTTGGGAGAAATATCTAATTTGCTTAATTTCCTATTGTAAATGTCCGCTTATAGCCCAATGTTCTTGGATGGTACCAAGGATTATATTATCCTCGGCGAAACGCTTGCTAAGGGTAGCGAACGCACCTTTCGCGTGGTGAAGATTCGCCTGTGGTCATAAGTCCTCCCTGAATGCTTTATCTTGCCGGAGTAATTGAGCTTCTGTAGGGCCCTTTCCACTTGGGCAAGCAATCAGATTAGGTTAACCCAGTGAACTAACTTACCCGACGCATCCTTTCTCTTTGCATGCCAAATGGTACTGCTTGATTTGATTCCGGATGCTGTGATCAGCATGTCCTTCGGCACTGGTGAACGACGAGTTTGTTTTTACAACCCGTTTAGCGGTGGTCTTACCGGAACCGACAGGACTGGCATGCCCAGCGACTAGCGACTTTCTCCTTGTCAGATTTCCCACGGCCAGACCTTGAAGGGTAGTTTACAATACCTTTGCAGGTATTGAGCCTCATCATGGAGGCGTCATCTATCGCCAGTACGAGCTGAAGGAGCGCACCTTCCTTCTTCCTCTGTACAATCTTCCATGACTTGGCTTGCAAATCTGCGTTTTGCGTGTAGATAGTAGCCAGAATTTTTTCCGAGGAGAGCTCGAGACTCTGTTGAAAGAAACCGCGAACGATGTGTGGTTTAGGATAGGAACCCTCTTCCACAAGCGTCACGCTCAATCTACTCTTGGCTCTGATCCTCCAGAAATTCGAGCGCATCCACCTAGCAGTAGCACTGTCTGAGCAGATTAAGACTAGCCATCTCGATTTGAGATGCGAGCCGGAAAAATGTGGCCACACGCCACCATCGGCCATCTCAATTGAGATGTCTACAACCGCCTCTTCAAAAAGAGCCATTTTCTCAGTTGTGAGGGGGTTTATTGTCAAGTTGGTCGGGACAACACCCAACCTGATGGTACTAGTCACTTGGCTAAAAGTGGGAACTTCAGGTAAAGGTTCTGCCCTGGCCTTCTTGACAGCCGGTTCGGGTGGCGTTTGGTACTCTGACCTGACGTGCTTGGCCTCGCGCTGAATGGAAGGGGCGGCTTTGGCCAAAAGCAGAGCACTTTTTCTGGCCTTGCGCATGCGTAGAGCATGTTTAAGACGCCTTCTTTCCTGCAAGTTCAAATTAGTGTATCTGTCCTGTTGTTGATGGATCTGCAGTCCATCTAATGCGTTTCCAATGGAAGAGCATCCGGATTTCTCTGTGATGATACTATATGCATCAACAACTGTGGATGCGTCAGAATCAGAAGTGGATTGCTCCTTGATTCCAAAACCCTCGGGAGTTTCAGAAGTGGCCCTAATGGCAACGCCTTTAGCTTCAGCTGCTCAACAGTAGACCGTAAAGTTGAGGATGGACTGAGGTTGGCCGTCGAAAGCTCATCAGCTTCTCGGGATACAACGGGTTGATAAACAGAAGGACCTGATGTTGTTGCGGTTTGAGATGCATCGGTCTCATAAATTTGAATTTTATTCTCTATTATAACCCATGAGAAACCGGGAAAATAGGTCACCCTTGTCAGAGCCCTTCATGCTAACTGCTTATTAAAACTAAAGGTCACCATTTATTCGGAGTCAGCATACTAGCAACTATGCTCCCTCTTAGCCATGCATCAATCGGCGTACGCTGTTCCACCTTAGATTAGGAATAGCTTTAACTGAGGATAGGACAAATCCGTTACCCTCCTCCTTTACCCGGGCTTGGGACCGGAATGTTACCAACGTAACATGGCGGAGTTTTTCTGAATGATTATTATAGATTTGTTTTTTTTTCCGCTTTTAGTTTCGGATTCGGTTTTCCTGACAGATGGTTTTGGTTTTTTTTCTGAGTGAGCTTGGTGGGCTTTGTAGAGGATAAGTTTTGTTTTTGGTTTTAGTTTTTCAGACAGACTTTCGGTTTTGGCTTTAATGTTTCTGACTTATGGCTTTTACTTTGGATGTGATGATTTGTTTTAGTTATTGAATATTCGTAGTTTTGTTTTGGTTTTGAAGATCGGTCTTCTTCACTGGTTGAAACGACATATTGTGTATTAATATCATATACATGTCTACACATTAATAACCATTGTAAGAAAGAATTATGATATTTTTCAAGTGACCCAATAACAAAAACCTCTTTTGGGAAGTTTCAACAACGATAAGGCAACACAACAAACATATTATAGCTACACCACACAAAACGAGACAATGAAATTTTTTTTATTACTCTAATAAAATGCACAACGTGAACTGCTGATAGCTGTGTAACCTCCAAGTTGGTGGTGTGCCTTAACTGACTAAAAGTTGATTCGACTCGACAAGAGATACAAGTTCTAAGGAAGGGTTCGTCACTGGTTTCAAAGGAATTTATTGTCATAAAACGTGGTTTCTGATGAAATTGATGGTAAGTCGTCTTAGCAGAGTGGATGGACGACAAATTGTCGATTGCGTCCTCTTCTCACATATCATCAAAAATGTTGGACAAACAGGAGCCGAATTGAGATTCTGAACTCAGATTGGGGGGAAAGCCATAAGCTACGAATGCGAGTATGTATGTATGTACAAGCTAAGTAACGGTTGCCGTTCACAGTTTCGTCTTTATTTACATCCGTACCCAAGCGCGCCTTTGGATTAATCGTCTCCTCGTCACGTAGCAGCTAAGAACCGCAAATGCAAACATAGCACGTCCCTCCAAACGAACCCTGTCTGACGGACGCGATCGCACTTCAAAACAAACAAACAACACAAAAATATATCTATGTACAGAATAATGTGATCCTCTTGAAATGCAAAAATTTAAAAGCAGGAGACGAAACCGTGCTGCGCTGCCCTTCTCTGACTCTGCCTTTTCAGCGCAACACCACAAATGAAATTGTTTCTGCCTTTGTGCGAATTTTGCTTTATGCGCTTGCTAAGATGTTCGCCCGGGCCGGCCTCGCCTTTTGCAATGCTATCTCATCCTGTGCCTCTGTGCTTGTTCCTGATGTGAATGTTCCATGTCCTCTTTGCAATCGTCCCCTACAAACAAAACTGAAGTAACAAACCAACAAAGATGTTTCTTCTTCGTTGTTTCTCTGGTATTTTGATTTTGGGGGAAGCTACGTATAATGTACGATCGAGGGGGTACGAGCACGAGTCTACATCATATCCTGGCTGGCTGGCTCGCTCACTATTCGTTGTTCGTTCCAGCATTCACTCTCTATATGGGGGATAGTCGAAGTTTGCCAGAGTCCCTCTGGCAAATGTGAAAAGTCATCAACTGCGCGACTCTTTGGTCTTTTTGTTGCCACAAGAATGCACTTCACGGACACAAAACCACACATACACACGCACACAAAGAAAAACTGAACGGGATGAACGGATCCGTCAGAAACATCGAAACGATGCAATGCAATCAAGCATTGGTAAGGTGGCGCGCGGGGACGAAGATACATCGTATTTTTAGACTTGGCAGCCAAACAAATCAGAAAGAGGATACCAACCAACAATCCCATTTCCATTCCCTTACCAGGCAGGCAGGCTGGCTGGCAGGGTGCACACAGATCAACCCAGCTCTAAAAGGAGCACACAAGGAGCAACATTGACGATCGTTATGGTGCGGTGGTGGTGGTATGCAAGCATCAAAAGGGAAGTTCTTAAATGAATGCGCACATCATCAATGCAATCAGGTATTTATATACCAGGGTCGTATATTACACATTCCTATACAGCCAATATCTGTCTGGAACAGCATTTGTTGTTCGTCCTTGTGTGATGTGGAATTCAAGTAAATTTTGAGCTATTTTGATTATGTGCTTGTGATACCAAAAAAGAAGCGTCTGCGATATCACAAAATTAAAGTTATATCAGAATCAATTATGGAATACGTTAACTCATCAACACGTTAAACTGTTCAAAACAATTAAATGCTAGCATCTTAAAAAGGATAATAGTTTGTTTGCAAATCAAATAAAAATTGAAAAATATAAGCAGACATTTTATTCCAATTCCGAAGGACAGGAAATTCGGGTTGGAAATGCTGCAGTATCAGCATTCCATTGGGAGATTAACTCTGGAACTTAAGACAGGATAAACGATTTCTCAATTCGTTCACATGACGTTGTGCAACGCAACAACCATGTGGATAAAAAATCCCTAGCGACCAGCTGGCTGCCAAGGTTCTACTGGATAATGGCAATCTGATGGCATATCTCACCGAACTATGACCTAACGCTTTCTGCATGTCCCTCTTTCTCGCTAGTGCAACTTAACAGCATAACAACTTGGTGGTTTCACAGTAGAAATTTAACGCTTTCAAAACCTAATGCTATCTTCTATCATCGAAGCAAAAACGAATTAAAAATACTGCCTCGTCTTCAATTCCAACGCTCATTCACAATGACATTCCAACTGTCAGTTCTATAGACTAGGCCTATCTGCTTGCTTCATATTTCGCAGCTAGCTCTACGCTGTCAGATAGCGCATTGTCGCCGCCTGTACTTGCAAGAGTTGAATCCTCTATGGGACAGATTTACTTTCGTACTCGTCAAGTGGCTAGAGTATTAAATGATCTCAACATTCATAAATCTGCTGGGCCTGATGGCATTCCCGCTATAGTTTTGAAGAGGTGTTCTTCAACGTTGGCATTACCACAGATTACCGCAGACTTTTCCATTTATCTTATTCTTCTGGAGTCGTCCCAAAGAATTTGAAAACCGCCTTTATCCAGCCTGTTCCTAAAAAAGGCAAAGCGTCATCTCTTTCCTCGTATCGACCCATTGCGCTAACATCTATACTTTCCAAGGTCATGGAAACGCTGATCAATCGTAACCGTATGCAATACATTGAATCACGTGAAATCCTTAATGACCAGCAGTATGGTGTTCGTAGGCAACGTTCTACAGGTGACCTGATGGCTTATCTCACAGAAAAGTTGAATCAGTCTACTCACAGATTGGGTGAAAGCAAAGTTGTTGCACTCGATATTTCCAAGGCATTTGACAGAGTCTGGCATCAAGCTCTTTTGTCGAAAATGAATTCCTATGGAATTAATAACGCGCATACTAAAAATAAGCACTTTAATGTAGCATACTTATAGGCTGTAAGATTATTTGAAATCTAACCGCCTGTAAGTTTGAATCATTATGTACTGGTCAAAAATGCAGTCAAACCGGTTTGTGCGGTTTGCCCGGTTTGTGTGTAGGATCATGATTCAACATGTAGTTTATTTTTATAAGATGACTCATTACATATAGTTCTCCATTTATTCGGCTTATTACGAGCTAAAACCTTAAGCTAACATGATTGAGAACTTAAAACTAAGACTTAAAACTAAGACTAAAAACTAAGACTTATAGCTAACATATAAGGATGGCGGAGGAGATCAAGTTTAAGGCAGGGAGTGCTGCGGTTCAAATCGAAAATGGTAAGGTTTAAGTTAACCTTACGCAGCATACGGGAGATTGGATCGTTGGAGCCGTACATGGTGCGGTGTGTCGGTAGATAGAAGAGAGGCGGGCAACGTAGATTACGGGGGTTAGTATTAAAGAAAATTGAATTGTGTAGAGACGCGCAATCGACGGAGCCTGAGAGGAGACCATGTATAAAAAGAATGTCAGCTATGTCTCTGCGTTATTCTAGGGTTTTCAAGTTTATGAGGTTGAGGCGGGCTTGGTAGGGAGGCAGTATAAGATGATTGTCCCAAGGTAGCCCTCGAAGAGCAAAACGGAAAAATCGACGTTGGATACTCTCGATTCTAGACACATGAACTTGATGATATGAGGACCACGCTTGACTAGCGTACTCGAGAAGGGGACGGACAAATGTAATGTAGAGGGATCTGGTCACGTAAGGGTTGGAAAATTCTTTGGACCACCGTTTGACAAAGCCAAGTGATGAGTTGGCTTTGAGAATTATTTCATCAATATGAGAACGGAAGTTTAGTTCCGAGTCGCACAATATTCCGAGGTCTCGAAAAGATTGCACGCGGGATATGGGTTGACCGTGGAGAAGGTAATGTCTGGGAGGGGGCTTGTTGCACTTACGTGATAGGGTAATAGATTGGCATTTGGAGATATTGAGATCCAAGCAATTTTTTTGGCACCATGTGGAAAAATTGTCTAGGTCTTGTTGAAGGAGATAGGAGTCTTGTGGGGAAGAAATGGGTTTGAAGAACTTGGTATCGTCAGCGTAAATTGAGATGGCGGAATGTTTGATGACGCTATCGAGATCATTTATAGTTAAAATGAAGAGAAGGGGGCCTAGATGGCTACCTTGTGGGACCCCTGAGGTTGCCAAAAATGTGGACGAAAAGACGGACCTGAAGCGAACACTATAAAGACGGTTTTCCAGATATGAAGATATCAATTTTAACAATATGGGTTCAAAGCCAAGGGAAGACAATTTAAAGAGGATTAGTTGATGAGATATCTTATCGAAAGCCTTACTGAAATCAGTTGCAACAACATCGACTTCGTTGCCACTCTCTAAGGCTAAAAGGGCGGAGGAGATGAATTCAACAAGATTAGTGGTGGTTGATCTACCTTTCAGAAAGCCATGTTGGCTGGGAGAGATAAGAGACTTGCAGTGGAAACTTAAGGCTTCGTATAAAATACTTTCGAAGAGTTTCGGTATATGGGAAAGTTTAGCAATGGGGCGATAATTAGTTACATCATTCTTTGATCATTTTTTGTGTATCGGGGTTATGAAAGAGGTCTTCCAGATCTGAGGAAATTCACCTTGTGAAAGGGATAGGCAAAAGAGGTGAGAAAGTGGAAGGGAGATGCTGGAAGAACATTTTTTAAGAAATATAGCGGGGAGGCCATCTGGGCCGGGTGAGTATTAACCAATAAGTTTTTGTAACTTATTTTCGATAACAGTAGGGTCAACAGTTTTGGCGAGAAAGGGGCCATTGGAGAAGTTAATTAGGTAATTGAAATAGGAGGGGTCCGGTACGAAGGAGTTATCGACGAAAGATTTTTTGAAAAAGATAGCAAAAAAGTTGGCAATGGTATGCGGATCGGTTGATGATGTATTATTGTAAGAGAGTGATGGAGGGTAGCTGTCAGACTTCCTTTTATAGTTGACGAATTGAAAAAACGACTTAGGGTCATTTATTAGATTGGCTTGTGCATTATTGAGGTAGCGCTGATAAAGAGAATTATAAAGCTGGGTAAATTGCAGGTAAATACCGAGATAGTTGGAATAGTAAGAAAAAGAATAAGTTCGATGGTAAGACGCCCATAACTTGTTTCTCTTGTTTCGTAAGGAGCGAAGCCTTCGATTATACCAAGGAGGAGATGTAGATGAGGTTCTTTGGCGTGTGAAAGGGGCATAAAGAGAAATAGAATTAAATATTTGTTTGTAGAAAGTGGAGATGGCATCATTTAAAGATAGATTGTCAAACCTAAAGGAAGACCTGTTAAGATAGTCTGAATTTTGTAAAGCAGAGCATGTCAGCTGGACATATAGACATATTGATAGTCTTTATACTGAAAGGATTTTAGTTTAATGAAATAACTTATACTTTTCCTCCTAAAACTTTCGCTAGGAATAAAAAAAATCAAAATTACTCCATCGCAAGCCGAGTGCTAAACAATAGTTTCAAAACAAGTCCCACCCATTAAATTCTGACCGCTACAACAAACAAACAAACAAACAAACAAGCAAACAACTCTCGACTTCAACCAGTCAGAATTTGATGGAACTATCTTCCTCGAACTTCCCCTTGCCATGATGACTATGTCGTCTGCGTAGCCATTGACGTAAGTCCCTGCTTCAGCTAAGTTCATCTACAAGGATGCTCCACAAAAGAAAATACAGTACCTCTTCTTGTGGGCATCCTCTTATCGTGTTGACTATAATAGTTTTGTCACTAACTTTGGTGCACAGCATATCACACATCCATTTAGTGAATGTGCTGTCTATTTTCTTTCTCCCCAGAGCACTACTTCTCGCCTCATGATGTGTGTCGAATGTTCCTTCGATGTCTAGAAAGGCGCATAGCCTGATTTCCTTCCTGCAAGGGACCCATTTATACTTTCAGTCAGCTCCCACAGTGCGGTCTCCGTAGATGCATGTTGACTGCAAATTGGTGGTTCTCTTTCAAATACTCTTGACCTTCTTTAATTATCGATAAACTTTTCGATAGTCTTTGGAACACATGAAGTAAGGTAATTGGACCGTATAACTTTGGATGGGTGGAATCTTTCTTTGAACTGTTTATCGGACTCTTCGTTCAGTGCAGATCTCCGAGACTCTCTTTCAGTTTCCTTACTTTTCTGAAATGGTTCATCCCCATCTGAGGCTCGTTACAAGTTACTGTATTTCCTGGGAAGTGTGTTCTCGAGAGAAGGAGAAGGTTCTCTGCGCCTCGTTCTGTGTGAACCTTCCATTCCCGCCTTTGAAGGGCTGACAGCTCTTCGCTCTACCATGGAGCTTCTTTGCTCTCTTTGGGAGAGCTCACCGGGCAGCTCGAATCATATACATCGGAGATTTTCCTATTCATTTCTGCACATTACAGATCGTGTAGGCATTTGGCTATTTTTTAACCGAAGCATTTTCTAAATTGCATTGAAACCTCTAAATTTGTTCTTCTACTACTTCCAATCGTTTTTTCCTCCCATACAAGTCCTGTCAATTCAAAATACGATTATCCAATGGTCTGATAGAGATGGCTGACCCTCCATTTATTGAATACCTAAGGTGATGTCGATGCTTCTTCCCTTAACCTAGTTGCAAAAGTGGGTACCCTGCCAACCTTATATACATCTAGGTGTTCCTTAAGTGAAAATTCACCCCTCTTATTTGCATCGAAGCTCCACCACTTATCACACCCGATCAGTAGTGGTTTCCTGTGCCTTCAACAATTCTCGACCGGTTCTTCTATCTTAGGGACCCACATTTCCTCCCTGTCCACAGCAAAGTAGTCCGATGCGATTACTATCTCCCGATTGGTGGCGTCTATAATAAAATGGTACTGGATTGCTATTATGTCTCGGGTTATTGATTTGTGAAAGAGATAAATATTTTCGGCGATGATACAGGCCCGTTGAGCATCATACCCTACATCATATATTACCTTTGCATCTCTGTTAGACAGACTACGAATCTGTCCTCTATAGCACCAGGGTTCTTGGACCAGCACTAGAATTAGATGTTGGCTGGTGAACATTCTAGCCACAACTGCAGCTGCCATTTTGACCTTGTGGGTGTTTACTTGGGCTATACTTGTGCTAGTCATACCGTCTATTGTCTCTCTCCCGTCTCTGTTTCGAGGTGCTGCATCTCCTCCATTAGCTCGTCTTCTTTTAACAGTCGTATTGCCTCCAACTCTCCTAGTGTGATGTGCGGCAGCGAGGTCTTCCACATTGGACACCTCTTTTGTTCCCTTTCCTAAAGTAAACCTAAAATATTGATTATGTATATGGACGATGTTCAACTTTTCATGGACTGTCCTATTTGTGCGATTGATAAAAAAACAAATCTTTTAAACGAATACCTGATGCTTTTATAAGCCCAGAGTACAACACTGAGAAAAACTAAGCGTTCTCTGTAACAACATCGCTCGAAAATTTATTGGGTTGACAAATGTTGATTGATCAAGAGATTCTCAAAACAGATAAGTCGATGTTCATTCGAAAACCTTTTAAAATTGAAGTCCTTGCGTTTATTATGCGATATCATGAAAACATGACAGGTATTTTGAAAGGCAACAACCTTTTTAATCTCGAAGGTCTATTATGTTGGCTCAACCAACGTCTAGTCTTTTTATCTCCTGTACGAACGTCAAATTTTTTAAGATTAAGTTTCACGCTTGCAGAACTCCCTGTCAACAAAATAATGGCACCTAACTTCATTAATTTTTTGTTTTAATTAATTAGATTATGAACTTATGCTAAATATATTGTTAGAATTATTGCGAAATAAATTAAAAAACTATGATACCTAGCTTCTGTTTCATTCCATTGTCTTTTAGTAAACTAAGCCCTTCTGCTATCTTACAGTTACATTCCTGACAAGTGGCACACACGTTTTCTTTCACATTAAAAAACAATTTAAGATCCTCTAAAAGTAAAAAAGTGACGAGAAATCCATGTTCACCACCAGAACATACCACATACCACATACCACAAATGCAAAACAATAATAACGACTGTAATTCAAACTACAATCAACTTCCTCTTCCTGTTGGAAGTTAAATTGCCACTGTTCCCCTTTCACTTAGGATCTGATTTTGTAGTACATGGACATGAAGAACACACACGCAGCAAGCAAATAAAAATCCTTTTTTCCAAGAAGATTCAAACGCAACTACATGAAAAGTTCAGGGCACAGCGGCAACAGGCGAAACAGCAGCGTATGGTTGTGACTTCTTGGGAGCGACGAACCAAATTACATTACACATTCATCCTCATCATCCATCCATCCAACTATCCATCAGATAAACACTCATGATGACGACGGTGACGCAAACGACGAGGAAGAAAGTTGAGTGAACCCGGTATGGTAGGGAAGGCAAGCGAGCCAGCCAACCAGCCAGCCAGCAAGTCAGACGAACGGATGGACCCACCACAAATGATGTTTCACATGCTTACACTTTGCGCGCTCTGTGGAACCTTTTATCCTCCATAGAAGAATGCAATGTGCAATGAGAATAGAAAATAGAAAAGATCACCACCATGCACCGCAATACCGCACAGGCTTAGCTCAGCATGATGATCGACTGAGGCGTCACCACCAGCAGTGGTTGTTGCTCCCCTTACTTGTGTCTATTGTATGGTCAAGTCTTGCCTTTTGTGACTTCCTGCCGCCACTCTCATCAATTCCTGGGAATGGACGGAATTAAATTTGATTTGAGTTTGAATTTTTCCTCACACCCATCCTGATGGCCATCACAACTCATCTTCCCAAATCCACCAAAGCCACTGTTTTCTGTTTTCTTCAAATGATGATGCGGTGCAACGTGCAACCAGTGAACATGGAGAAGAGATGTAATGACAATGGTCACAGGGCAGTGGCCATGGCATTGACGATTCCATGTCTGAAAAGATCGCACGGTGCATTCTACTTTCGGCGCTGAAATGAAAAAAAAATCATAATAAAAAAATTCCAGACATTGGCGACACCAGAGGGTTCGCTCATAAAACGACAATCCGAAAATTATGACTTTTCTGGTGAGTTCAACCGTCCTACGTTCGTTGGCTTGTCGTCCCTCACAAGTGTGACAGCCGGTAGTGAAAGAAATCAAACCATCCACTACAGTGAAATACTCGTACTAATTAAGGAACAGTAGGCAGGTAGGTTGTTCTGTGGATACTTGTAGTTGTTTTCCTAATGGGAAGAATTAAAGAAGAAGGCACACAAAAACAAAACAAAATAAATCAAGTCGAAAACCAGAAACAAAAGGACAACCAGACATTTAACCCCTGAGGTCAGTGCTAAGGGTCACTCCCTTGTGAAACTTCTTCGTTGTGGAACAAAATTATTATTTTTGTGTTATTTTGGTTTTGTTCGTCATTACCCCAAGTGGCACTCGGATTGGACAGTAAATGGTTTGTCCGGGTCAATGTCCGACAGGGAATTCTTACAGCAGAAAAAGAAAATACGAAAGTACATATTCTAACTTTAAAGTAAACAAAACATTTGCTAATTTTTTTTGGTAAAATAGGATTAAAAAGAACAATTCAACATCAAAAGCATAGCAAATGATATTTATATTCTTTTGTACCTTCGTCGAATTAAGTTATTTGCGACAAAGAAAATCCCAATCAAAAACTAAGAAATTAAGGAACTCACTATGTTGGCTGGAATCCTAATCTTAAGGTTTATGATGTTTAGTGATTTGTATAACAATGACAAGCGATATCGTGAATCCCTTGCAAGAATGGAGTTAGTTGAGTACCGAATCAGACCCACTAATCTATGTAGGCAAACTTTTAACGGTGCGGTTAGTAGTAGTAGTAAAAGTAGTAGCAGTAGTAATAGTACTAGTATTAATATTAGTAGTAGTAGTGGTAGAAGGAGTAGTAGTAGTAGTAATAGTACTAGTAGTAGTAATAGTAGTAGTAGTCGTAAAAATAAAAATAAATAAATTAAGAACTAGTGTAGAGCGTTCCTAAGCAGATAGTTCAGCTATCTATGTGTGGTCTTTGTTTAGGTTAGGTTAGGTTTTAGGTGGCTGTCAGTGAAACCGACACACTTGAACCAGTAATGGTTCATTGTAATACCACACGGATCAAGAAAAATTTAAATCCATTCCATTCGAAGAATCAATTAGATCTTCGTATGAAGCGTAGGAGACTATCAATGTCAATGTTGGTGAGATCATTAGTGTCGTTGTAGAAGGAAGCTTCCATATGAAGTTTAAGCTTTTGGGAGAGGGCTGGACAAGTACAGAAAAGATGGACGATGGTCTCCTCATCCTTCTCATCCATGCAGCTTCTCTATAGAGAAGACTCCAATAATTGCTGCTTGCCTGTCCAATGATGACACCTACAATAGCACCGATGTGCGATCGGTTTTGAGAGATCAAACACTCGGAGCGTTTCGGATCCAGCTTTGGCCAGATCTACTTTGTCGCTATGCTAATTTTGCCGTCTGACCACCAACAGTTAGTTTTTACATTGGCATCCCGATTTAACAAGAATTTGCATGTAGCGATTGGTATGCCTATGGAACCATATTCAGATAAGAAGGGTAGTGTAGTTCCTTGCTTGGCGAGTTCGTCCGCCATACACTTTTTTCCGGAATGTCTCTGTGCCCCGGCACCCAACACAGGTGGATATTAAACTGCTCCGCCATCTCAACGAGAGATGATCGGCAGTTAAGGGATAAAATTGAACTTGTGGAGACTGATTCCAGGGGTTTTAGTGCAGCTTGACTATCCGAGAATATACGGATATCCTAAGCGGATATGACATTTCTCTTCAGCCAAGACAAGGCTTCATTGATCGCCACAATTTCAGCCTGGAAAACACTACAGTGATTAGGAAGAAGGAAAGAGAGGCTAAGATTTAGCTTTGTTGAGAAAACACCTCCGCCGACTCCGTCATCAGTTTTTGTCCCGTCTGTGTAAAAATTAATGTGTTCATCTTCCAGGTAAGCTTCCCCGTCCAAGAATGATCTGGAAAGGAAGGTGACCTGGTAGTTTTTGTTGAAATGGAGTGGTGTAGTCTATGTTGTCTGGGATCCTGACTAAATTCAGGATAGAAGAGTGACCGATTTCATTTGTAGTCCACTGGGAGATAGCATTAAGGCGAATAGCCGAACTAGCAGCTACTTGCCTGCTGTAAATGTCGAGTGGTGTTAGGTCAAACAGAATGTCCAATGCGGCGGAGGGGGTTGTACGAAGTGCTTAGCTCATACATAGACTAGCTGATCTTTGGACTTTTCTTAATTTATCAAGGTCTACTTTCTTATTTAAGGAAGTCCACCATACAGTTACACCGTATAGAAGAGTAGGTCTTACTACCGCTGTATATAGCCAATTGGTTATATGAGGTTGAAGGCCCCATCTGCTACCAATGGCTTTTTTGCATGAGAAGAGTGCAACTTGACTTTACGAAGTCTTTCTTGTATGCTAGGTTCCCATCTCAGCTTCCTGTCCAAAATAAGACCCAAATACTTGACTCTGTCAGAGAATGTTAAGCTTATACCTTTTATGGAAGGAGAGTTAGTTAGTAAATGGAACTTTGTATTTCCTGCTGAAGGACAAGCTCCGTTTTGTGAGGATTTACCCCTTATTCACAGCGATCTGACCAGCAAGTTAGCTTGTTGAGAGCATTTTGTAGGAGTTCCTTCAAGGTATTTTCCTGAGACGACAACTAAAATTTAAGGCCGAATCCGAACGTCGAATTGAGAAGCTTTCCGTAACAAGCTATTACTCTCGGAACGTTTGTCACCCATTCGCGAGAGGTGGGACACCGTGAAAAATACTTTTGGTGTTACTGGGATTCGAACCACGAACCCCCTGCTCAGTAGCCATGCTCATTTCCACCGAGCAATAATTTGATATAAATCCTTTAATTCAACCAATAAACACGCGGCTTAAAACAAAACAATTGTTACTTAGAGATTAGAGGATATCTACGCATCTTGCTAGCGGAAAAATAGTGATAGAAGATTTTGGCTAAAGTGTCTTTATGGCAGGCAACTCTCGATCTAAAATCTAATATCCATTTCATTTTAATGCGACTATCATTCAAAATGCTTCGCTTTAACCTTATTTTACCCCATAAGAAAAACAGCTGGGATCAGTTCAGTTTGGGAAGGGGTGAACGATCATCATATTTTGGTCTTCAAAAAGTTTGGTTCCTTTAACTATCTTGGGTCAACTGTAGAATGGAACCAAAAACACGCGCACGGATGCTTAAAGGTTAAAAAAAAGCCTACTAAAATCTGTCAAATCCAGGAATTTAACCATAACAGTACTTACATATGGATCCGAGACTTAGGTGCTTAGCAAAAAGCATTCTGACCTCTTAGCCGCATTCGAGAGAAAAGTCTTACGGAGAATTGTTGGCCCCGTATGTGAGGAAGGACGATTCCTGAGACTCTATAATGATGAGATCTACGAGTGTTACCGCGATGTCGGCATCGTGAAGAGAATTAAGCTCGGTAGACTCAGGCGGGCTGGAGACCTAGTTCGCATGAGCGAAGATGATCCTGCTCGGAAAGTCCTTTGCGGTAGGATTTATGGAACACGACAGCGAGGCCGGCCAATCCTACGATGGAAGTATGGCGTAGACCAGGACGCCCAGAGTTTAGGGATGCCAAACTGGATGACATCGGCTCAAAATCGGGACCGGTGATCGGTGGAGACACCGGTTGTGGAGCCAAATATGATGATGATATTTCCTTAGCTTACAACATTAGTCATGGTCAACCTACATAGTCGTGTTAGCTTTTTAAGATGCAATATTTTCTCACGGTAATTTAAAGAGGCTTGCACCCTTATAATGCTAGGCTTAGCACAGCATTGGCGTTAAGTTTTAGGGAGAGGAAAGAAGGATATGTCTGTGAGTTTGTGTATTGAATGCTTGCAGATTGTAGTAATGGGGAAAAACAGAGCTTGCCACAGCACTCCACGTGTTGAATGGCTGAAGAACTAATCTCGGAACTTAACTGTACGTCTGAAGATGGGCTTGAGGGTAGACTGATCAGCATTTAGAGCGCCACGAGTAAGGCGTTTGATTTCATGGAGATGTGGTATGCAACTGACTTTTACTCTTGCACACCGCTGGTTTTTGTAGCGGGAAAAGAGCGACAAGCAGGAAACGTGCCTGCGGTGCCCAAGCGAATGTTTTCGTCATCGATAACTTTTGTCGCTCGGTTCTAAATTATGTCTAGTAGATGCAAGCTAAACTGGGGAGGCACCTGACCAGATATGAGAAGCGATATATAGGAGCGAATGAACGCCTTTTAGATTGTAGCCAGATCAGCAGGAGTGAAATAATTCTTGCACCTTGTGAGAAAACCTAAACATTTCGCATAATTTTTGGCGATGGCAAATATGGGGTCATCCCAACGATTCCTTTGATATCGGCGACCATATTACCCTTTTGAATTTGCAGTATGTGCAACGCGGTGTATGTTGCGTAATACCGCGGACTATTTGGTCAAACTTGCGCGCTCGGAGCGGTCCTCGATTTCTGTTGTTTTCTTCATGGCAGACTTTATTACCGGTGAACTATTTTTTCATATCTTTTGAGCTCTTTAGATTCTTCTTCGCGTGTCTGCGTGCTATCAGATTGTCGCATTGCTCGGTACGCAACATTTTTAAGTTCAGTAACTATCTTACAGTCATCATCGAACCAGTTGTTCCGGTCTTTACGACTACTGTCTAAGATGAAATCAGTAGTACTAATGAGGGTATTTTTAAGGCGTGTTCTTCTATGCCCAGCATCTCAGTTCCAGGTCCAACTCTCCGTTCATTTAGGGCGAGTCAGCGCTTCACCATAGTTGTTTCTGGCCCATTCGTTGTGCATGATACTTACCTCAGTGGTAAAGTAGACCGTAATCGATGTACCGTAAAACGATGCTAAGTGTACCGCAATGAAAGAAACATTGTCCAGTATGTATGATAAAGTCGTCTAAGTGTAAAAAACCTTATTCTTGGTTGTTGTTTTTGAACTTATGTAACGAAAAACCATATTTTTAATCCAGATCAGAACAAATTCTTTTGAGTCCATGCAGTCAAGACTTCTTACCATGACATCAGAGTGTTCAACTCTTTTTAAATTTTGCCAGGAATCACTGCCAATGATGGTCGTCATCATCAACCAAACTGGACTTAAAAAGTTATAAAAAGACTAAAATATTATGTAGGTGTCTCTCGGTATACTTGTAACATTCAGATTGCATTGTCATCATCTCCGTGAGGTATCATCTCGTGTGTCTTTAATAAATATACAACAGTTCCTTGCCACAAAGGAAGCACACAGTCGGAGGACACTATACGTACGCATATATGTATGGCATGAGATCACATAAACCATTAGCGATAAAAGAAAAAGGCAGAAAGGTTAGCAGCTTCGTTGGAGGATGTTCTGATGGTGAGGATCATGAACGATGGACGATCTTCTCTTTGTTTGTTCACATCCAACACCAAGAACAAATAGGGAGAGAGAGAGATGGAAGTGCAAACGTACAAATACTTCAGCCCTCACACAGTACAGTCGATGGCGGATGGAAGGAATCAAAATTATTGTTGTTGTATTGTTTCGTTTTTTATTTGGCTAAAAGGATTGTTGGTTGCCGACGATGAAGGAAATTTAAAATTTTTTGTATCCCTTATGAGTTTTTATGTATACCCAGGTAGATGGGAGTCCCATCCTGGATGGACACGGAAAGACAACAAACTGGTTTCACACGATTGATATGATATTCTTCAAGGAGTGGCTGGGAAAACCAGTTTTGTTTTTGGTCCTCCACATATTTATGTGGTATGTGGATGTGCTTCCTCCAAATTAAGTGCTTTCTGGAGCAAAGGCATGAAATATCCTTTTAGTTATTTAAAGATGATGCCACAATCTCGTGGATGATGATGGTGATGAGGACACTTTTAACAAGTTGTGGTGTAGCCAGTTTTGGCTTGGGGTATTTTTATGTTGTTGTCGTTATTTCTTGCTGGAATCCTTTTGTAGATTTTTTCGCAGCGGTGACTGTACTTGTGCTGGGTTAGCGAACAAGGAGTTATTTAGTTATCTTTTAAAATCAACAAAAAAGTTAGTTTAGCTACGAATGAATGGTATGCATCCATATTACTAACACTATAATTGATGATGTACTTATGAGATTATGGGCGCCGTGGCTCAGTGGAAATGCGCATGGCTACTGAGCAGGAGGTTCGTGGTTCGAATCCCAGTAACACCAAACAAGTATTTTTCACAGTGTCCCACCTCTCGCGAATGGGTGACAAACCTTCCGAGAGTAAAAACTTGTCCCAGAAAGCTTCTCAATTCGCCGTTTGGATCCGGCCATAAAGTGTACGTCTCTTCCATTTGTGTCCAAAAAATGTACATGCACCACACAAATGGTCGCGAGAAGCTGGGCTTTCACTTTCTATTCAAATTTGGGCTCAGGGCCAAGGGGTGCCCACATATAATTTTTAAAAATAAACCCGATTTTCTGAGGCCCGAGGGGTGCCAGTATAAAATTTTTAAAAATTAGCCCGATTTTCTTCAAATTTTAAGCATATGTGTATCTCCGATTGACAAAACTTTTTGTAAATTTTTTGGAGTGAAAGGGCCTGAGGGCCGGAGGCAGGGCCATATAATTTTTTCTTAAACATTAGCTCGATTTACGTTAAATTTTAAACATATGTGTATCTCCGATAGACCAAACTTTTTGTAAATTTTTTTGAGCAAACAGGCCCTGAGGCCCGAGGGTTGCCCATGTAAGTTTTTTAAAAATTAGCCCGATTTTCTTCAAAATTATGTATCATATGTAGCACATGTGTATCTTCGATGAGCCAAACTTTTTGTAAAATTTTTGGTGTGATCGGGGGCTCGAGGGGTGCCCATATAAGTTTTTTAAAAATTAACCCGATTTTCTTCAAATGTTAAACACTTGTGTATCTCTTATGGACAAAACTTTTTGTACATTTGGAGTGATCGGGCCCTATGGCTCGAGGGGTGCCTTAAATTTTAAACACATGTGTATCTCCGATGACACTATTTATCATTGAAAGTTGGAAGTGATCGGACCCGAAGGTGGGGGGCTCTCATACCAATTTTTTTTACACATGAGTATATCCGTTGACAACAGTTTTTGAAAAGTGTAGGAAGGGCCTCTAAAATAATTTTTTTTCAAAAATTACCCGGTTTAAACTTTGCACACATATGTATCTCCTATTAAAGAATTTTTAATTTTTATGGGTTGTTTTTACAAAAATTATATGGAAGCCCCTTGGCCCAATTCCAAATTTCCATTTTCTCCAAATTTTATACGCAAGTGTATCTCAGACATGCGTATAAAATTTGAAGAAAATCGGGTACTTTTTTTTACAAAATTTGTATGCGTGCCTGGGGCCCGATCACTTCCAAACTTCTGCAAAAAGTGTTGCCCATCAAAGATACACATGTATTTAAATTTGAAGAAGATCAGGTTAATTTTTAAAAAATTTATATGGGCCCAAAAAATTATTGTAATAATTTAGCGACAGGGTGCAGCTTCACCGATTTATCGGTACGTATTCTAATGGGGATAACTACTGCTAGAATATGTATACTGTAGACAATCTTGAATGATAAATTAAAGCCAATTATCTTACCAAAGCCAACCAACTCGAAGTGGCCAAAATATCGAAAGGTGGATGGGAAACATATAAAAATGTTTTGCCCCGGAAACAGTGGAAGCCTCTTATTTAACTATAAGAAAACTTTTTCAATAGGTCTCATGGCAATGATGGATGTCGAATACAAATTTGTCATGCCGAACTGCGATTCTGCCGTCTTTTACAATTGTAATTTTGGTGAAGCGTGGACTAATAATCCACAATCACTTAACATCCCTAAAAACAGTTGTTTACCCGGTACCAGCTCTTTAATGCCACAAGTTTTAGTTGGAGATGAGGGATTTGGACTCAGACTAAATTTGTTAACTCAATAAAGGTGTTCAGCCATCAGCAGAGTAGGGCGAATAACACAGACTGCTTGAGAAATGCATGTGGCCGCAACTATCTCTGACTGGTGAAAAAGCGATCAAACCTTCACGTGGTGGCCGCTGGTAATTTTCGTCCAGTACAGGAAAAGCGAAATGATCGGGCTAGTCCCTTCAAACTAAGGCCAATAATCTCGCCCGTAAAAAAACGGAACCCCAAATCAGCCTCGGATACACTGATGAACGACGACGACCACGGCAACGAATTTTCTCATGGAACTTATGCTCACTGTATAGAGCTCGAGCTGCACAGCAGCTACCCGATACCTGTCCAAATATAATGCTCACATAACAGCAATTCAGGAGATGCGGTGGACGGGGAATGGTGTCTTACAAAAATCAGAATATGACATATATTACAGCTGCAAGACATCATGTACTCGGGGTGGGGTTTCTAGTAAATGAATGGCTATGCACACTTCGCGTGCGGGGCAGATATAAAAACGTAAGCCTTATAAACGATCATGCACCTACAGAGGATTCCCCAGATGATGAAAAAGAAGAATTATTTAAAACAGTCGAACGGAAACTCCATGGCTGTCCTCAGTATAACGTAAAAATCATTCTGGGGTATATGAATGCCAAAATAGGTAGGGAGCCAGTATCCAGGCAGTATATTAGCACCCATAGCTTACACGAGATCACTTGTCATTAGTGTGGACAACGAGTCATAGTACAAAGTTTGGGCGTAAAAATATCAACAAAACCACCTGGGTATCTCCTGATGAAGACACTCGCAACCAGATAGACTACGTGTTGATAGATCGCCGCCACAACCCGAACCTGATGACGGTACGAACGTACCGAGGTGCCAACGTCGACGCGGACCACTATCTTGTTAGTATGGAGTTCCGAGCGCGAATTGCATCATCAAGAAAGACAGCACCCGCGAATCAGATTCGTGTCAACACAGCTTTCCTTCGTAACGAAGAGACCAGAAACAACTAAGGTCAAACAATAGGACTAGCCCTGGATGCAGGGAGAGTTAGTCCTCGGGCTGAGATGCCGGGAGTAGAAGCTCAAAAATAATAAGCCCCGGGATCTGATAGTCGGGGCCGCTTAAATCAGGATGGCCCGCAGTAGAACAAACAATTCATGAACTAATAGTGCAAGTGTGGGAGGAAGAAGCGATGCCAGAAGACTGCTGAAGAGTCATCCTGTGACCTATACATAAGAAAGGAGATATCACAATCTCCAGCAATTATCGTGGTATTAAGTTGTTGAGTACCGCGTATGAGATTTTCTCCTCTATCCTTCAAGACAGGATAACACCATACGCTAAAGTCATCATTGGCCCATACCAGTGTGGCTTCATCACAGGCAAATCAACAACTGATCAGATTTACACCCTTAGGCAGGTGATGGAAAAATGTCTAGAGTATCAAAACTACACTAATTATCCACTGGGGATTCGAACCTGTGATTCGTTGAGATGGACGCTCTGTAGTTGGACGCTTAAATGATTCAGTCACTGGCCATGTACTAGTGTTTGCCCAAATTGCTTACATGCTTACATAAGTCATACTATCTGTACGACTCTCTGGTACATGCTCATTTTCGCTTATTTTCATAAACCATTGAGGAATTATGTGAACTAAAATTAACTTTAGCTTAAAACTAACGATGGGCTATCACGCCGAGAGTGCTGCCGCATTAAAACAGGTGCTTCAATGCAAAATAAAAAGTAATAACAATGGATAATTATCAAATTATAAGAATCTAACTAAAAACAACAACCATGTATCTAACAAAAGTAATTAAATATATAATAAATTAATAGACAAGATTCTATAAAAAAATGAAAAAAGATTATGGGACACTTTGGCTGCACAATAGTCAATAACATATTCACTTTTCTGAGTGTATTTGATGATTTTCCAACAAATGAAATGTATAGTCGTTTTTTGGTTTTAATTCCATTTATTTTATGTAGTCAATTAGTTACGAAAACAACTTCTCGAGGAGTTTAAAATAGCTGCCAACACTTACTTTTTTCTCCGGCGAAATACAATTTAAGCATATCCAGTGCGAACTGCGGGACGTGATGCAAACTCGAGGCGTCTCAAATTAAAATAACAAATAAATGGCATCCTCTTCCATTCTTGGCATCCAAAACGGGTGAAGGGGGTAAATCGGAATCAAAAAGAAACAAAAAGGATTAAATTCAATTACATACTAACACAATTTATGGAAATGACGACTTGAGAAGGATACACTCTCAGATATTAGCTTACTCCTTGGTTCACATTTCTGGGCATCCAAATACAACGAGCCGTTTGTTATATACTCGTATTCCTTTTCATTCCTGTGGACTCTGGCTATAGGCATAATGCGAACGAACGAACGATTGACGATGCCGATGACGACGATTTATCCAACAGGATGTGCTGAAAGTGTCGCTCTTGCTCTCTGTGTGGGTATTGTTTATTTTATTAATTATAGATATTATTGTTATTTATTTTCAATGAATATCCGTTGTGCGACATCCCAATGTTCGCTCATTCTCCTTTGGCCCGCTCGTGTATGTGGATATTTATAGAAATGATGTCACTGCGGCAGGGCGTGAGCATTGTAGATCCTCCGCGATTTGCCTGTGATGATGAAACGAATGAAGAGATATCCATAAGCACGTCGGTCGATCGTCCTTAGTCATGCGCTGGCTGGTTGACTTCATTGCTAAAGAGGCTATCGAAGTTCCTTGGTAGTCTGCTGTGTCTCTAAATTTAACTACATACATACATTCACAAATTTTTTTAAATTCGATTAAGAAAACAAAGTAAAAAAAAGCACACGCGAGCACCGAGTCAAAAACAAGACAAGCCGTCGACGAAGACGACGATGCCGACAACGGCAATTCAAGTTTCTTATTCCCGGATTCTATTCCTGTTCCTTTGTAATTTTCTATTTTAAATCAAGCGATGGTCCACATCTAGCGTGTACCTAGAGCGTATCTATTGTTCGTTCTTTGTGTCGCCCGCCCGTGCGTCAGTGAGTTATTTTCGTTCAATTGAATTCCCAATACGAAATCAATGACAACGACGATGTAGAGAAGGAGGTTTGCAATTCACCACAGTATTTGCTTCCTGACGTAGGACAATGATGACTCCTTTGTGGTCAGCTCAGCTATTTGCTAAAGGGGGGGTCGACGAACTTCATCGCCTCCGCGATCCTTCTTCAATTATTATTCTTTGTTTCGTCATCACACTGTATCGCCTTACACTCGCACTGCTTACGGAACACGCGAAAGGCAACAACAAACGCGGCAAGCACGAAGAAGTCATCCGCTTAGTTCAGTGTATGTATCCTACGCACGCACACATACATAATAATGTACTCTGAGATATGGATGTTGTATACACATTGATAAAGCAGCTTTGACTCCACCACGCGGATATGCCATGAAGGAATCAACATAACTTAACATGATCAAGGAGACGAGGAGGAGGAAGAGCAAATACATTTGTATCGGTGTATTGTTGGTATGTGCATACAGACATATATTGTTTGGTGCGCCGCTCGCCGCTTATAGTTGGCGTTCGAGCCGGTTATAAGACAAGTATCCCTTTTTCCTGAGAAATCTTTCGTCCGTTTGTTGATTCTTCGCGTCGGTCGCGTCCCGTGTAAGATAAGGATAGAAATATTTCAAGAAATTTTTAAATCGCGTCATCAGCTCACTCGCCGCCGATGACTCCTTACAATTGTTATCTTATTACTGCCTTAGCATGCGAGTACCGAACACATAATATCCATATCAACTTCCATAAACCGAAAGTCATGTTGACAGCGAGGATTATTTGGAGTAGCTAGTGTGTGGTGCTTTACGTATGTTGTGATCTGCCATAATCATATTCCCTCGTGTGTGTGGTCGTATGGGGATGAAACCAACCAAGGATGGCATTGGTTGAATGACCTCTGAATTAATGAAAAACAATTAATGCTCTACAAACGTATCAGAATATTGGCCTCGTTTTCCATTGTGTGTATCGCGATCATTAATTTGCCTTGAGCTCAGCTCGATTAAGATATCCGTATGCTCTCTTAAATTTTCTATAAAACCTTCCCTAAACTCAAATTTATTAAACCAGACTTAACTTTTTTCTGTGAATTACCTTTATACAAGCGGACTTCTAGACTTCTAAAAGGATTCTGATATTGATTGGGAAAAAACAGTGACCATAAAACTTCAGTTATAACCACGGATGTACGGGACTACAAATCTGGATGCCTATACCTTAAATTGGTGGTATAACATGCCTTCATTAAAGTAGTGACGGCTTTTCTCCAATTCAATTCAATTCTCTTCTGGCATAATCGTTTACTTTACCATCTAAACGACCTCAGTTATTCAGGATACAAGCTCACAGGCACTGTGTTTGCCAAATATTTTGCATGTCTTCAAATCTATATATATAAAAGTGAAATGCTGTTCATTGGTAACCGCATCACTTGAGAACGGCTGAATCGATTTGGCTCATTTTTATTTTGAAATGTTCGACATAGTCCGAAAAGCGTCATTCCATAGGATTTTTGTATGAAATCGCAGGAATTTCCAGGAAAATTACAAAAGAGAGTAAGAAAATTTGGAAAACGATAAATTGGATATTTTTTGAGGAACGAACTCAATTGAATGTTTTCGGTAAAATGAAAATCCGGAAAAACTCATTCCAGCCTGAATTTAAATAAAATTAAATTTGTTTTACTTTTGCGTTGATTCTCGATCTGTCCAACAAAAGTCGTTATTTCATTTCTATTCTAATAGATTCCAATAAATGGGTAAATATGTTTGGCAGCTAATCCATTTCCACGGCCTTTCTTTTGAGATCTGTCAACGCAATGAATCCGATCGACATGCCGATATATATTAAGCACTTGCAGTTTCGGGTGCGGTTTGCATTCGCAATTACAGTAAACAAATCAAAAGGGCAGCCATTGAGTGTTTGCGCCATTAACCTTGAAAATCCGTAATACGCTCCATCAGACAACAAAACCAATTAAAAACAGTGCGCATACCAGAAGACCCCAAAATACCCCAAAAAGACTCTCAAAAGACCCCAAACAAAGTTCCCCAAAAGACTCCCAATAAATCCTTAAAAGACCACCAAAAGACCCTCAAAAGACCCCCAGAAGACGACCAAAAGACCCCCAAAAGACTCTTCAAAATATTCTTAAAAGACGCCTAAAAACCGTAAAGGCCACCAAAAAGACCACAAAAAAGACCCTCAAAAGAATCCTAAAAGACCTTCCAAAAAATCATTAAAGACCCCCAAAAGATTCTCAAAAGACCCTCGAAGGATCACAAAAAACTTGCAAAAGATCCTTAAAATACCCCTAAAAGATCCCAAAAGACCCCCAAAAGACCTTCAAACTACTCAAAAAAGACCCTAAAAAAACGCTTAAAAACCGTCAAAAAATCTTTAACATACCCTCATAAGACCCTCAAAATACCCCAAAAGGACCTTTAAAAGACCATCAAAAGACCCTTAAAAGACCCCCAAAAGACTGCCCAGAAGACCATACCGAATTTCATACAAATCAACATTCAAACCTAAAAGGCACCAGGACAAGATGGTATGCTTTCGGCACTTCTAAGTAAAGGTACGGGAAAGCGTTAGACAATACTACCAAAAGACCCTCAAAAGACCCCCAGAGGATCCTCAAAAGACCCTTAAAAGACCCATGAAAACCCCTCAGAGGACCCTAAAAAGACCATACCGAATTTCATACAAATTGGTTGAGAAATCACTTAGTTCCTGCATGCAAAAAAGAAAATACAACAAAAGACAAACGAATTAGTCCTATGAACGACTAAGAATGGGTACAAAAAACATTCAAACCTAAAAGGCACCAGGACCAGATAATATCCCTTCGGCACTTCTAAGTAAAGGTACGGAAAAGCGTAAGACAATACTACCAAAAAGACCCTCAAAAGACCCCAAAAAGATCCTCAAAAGACCCATAAAAGACCCACGAAAACCCCCCAGAGGACCTTAAAAAGACCATACCGAATTTCATACAAATCGGTTGAGAAATTACTTAGTTCCCAAAATTTAAAAATGTAAAACAATAATATGACCAATAATGTGACTCAAAATCGCACCACAAAATGATTTTTAAATTCTCTATATTAACTTCACTTGCCCGTGGGTCGTCGGTCATCGGTCGTCGGTCGTCTGTCGTGGATTCTTGCGATCAATTTTTAACCCACTTCCCATGGCCCGATTTTATTGAAATTTTGCACACATGTGTATTTCCGGAGACAACACTTTCTATTAAATCTTGAGGCCCCGCGGGCTGCGGGGTCGGGGGGCTCCCAAACAAAAATTTTAAAAAATTTACCCGATTTTCTTCAAATTTTAAACACATGTGTATACCCAATAAACAATACTTTTTCGAAAATTTGGTAGTGATCGGGTCCCGGGTTCGGCCGCAAAGCCCTTATACATTTTTTAAATATCTATACTGGCATCAGATATTCGTCGCCCTTTATGGACTGTGTGCGGTGTGTGCTGCGCAGTCGGCTGCGCTGCATGGTGTTGTTGGTGGTGGAGAGAGAGAGAGAAATCTTAGCGCACGCACAAATGAACCCAGCAAATGAAACGAGACATACGTGTTTTATGCTTACTTCAACTTACATTTTTATTATATACTGAATTGTATTTTTATTGATGTCGTTTTTTTTTGTTGTCGATATCAACTTACAGATAGAACAACAAGTTTTCACAATATTCTGTCATTTGGCGTTTTCATAAATTAGTTCAGAGCAGTCAAAGAGTTCTCAAGATAAATGTTCGTGTTTCTTATTTGCTCAGAGTATGAGCGTGCTCTAAGTGCTCAGAATAAAATGATCTGAGCTTTTTCAATTTTAACATCTGATGTCAAATGTTTGTTTCGATGATTTTCTCCTACAATAAAAAAAAATGGCCCAGGTTCGAGGGGCTCCCATATCAATTTCTGCGATTAGAGAGTTTAGATGAAAAATTTTAATTTTTATGGGTTGTTTTTTTTATACCGTACTTAATTTACTCCTCTCTTTCACTTCTTTCACTTTCAACAAGTAAATATAAAAAAACTACGTTTTTCGGGTACAAACTGTTATGTATACATCGAAGCACTCCACACAGTCCTTTATTATTTGGTAATAATCGCCAAAATATCTGTTTTTGAGGTCGGGGCTATTTTTAATTATTTTCTTCATTTTTCCAAGCGCCACACACTGCTCGCGACACGCGTCAAACACGGGATATCATAATTGGCCCCTGGCTTACAAAATTTCAGCCCTCTAGGTCTTGCGAAAGGTGGTTAAAAAAGACCTCAAAAAACGAGAAAATGGGGCGATTTTAAACCATCTCAAGCGCGACACGCGAAACGTAATACGCGTCATAAGTGAAATAAAACAAATGCTATTTTCGACATAGACACTCACAAACTTTCAAAACGAACAAATGAATTATTTCGATTGGTTTGCGATGACATTGCTATCGAAATCTAAATGTAAATCAAACACCTTGATATACATTGAGATTTCAAATTTAATGGAAGAATATAAATCATATTTTTTCTTATTTTAACTTTGATTTATCATTTCAAATAGCTTTTCACAAATTTACAAAACGATAACAAACAAATTTATTGAAAGTGGGACAGGACAACGTCTGTCGGGCCAGCTAGTTATATAATAAAAACAATTTTGTTATCAGGGTCTAATTCACAAGCAAGGAATGTTTTTACCAAGTTATAGGCATAAGCGATATCTAAGAGCAAACAGGAAATACTAATTTTATAAAAGAAAGCTGGTGTTCCCGAAGGAAGGGATCATGGTATTTAATACGGAGAAATTGACTGGCTAATGGGAAGACATTCTATCGATTCATTACAAGGTTTTGCTTTATTTTTATTTTTAAGTGACAAACCCAAATGAAATACAGCTCTGGGGTTGAGGCAACAATTGACATAGAACCAAATATCAAATTTACTGGGGTTTGACTGAAGTTTGTAGGGCTCCTCGTCCTGACCCCTATTGTGCAGCTAGTAATTTTTATGTAACCCAGATTAAACACACATCTTCAGGGTCGTCATCTACATGGTCCATTTGTAAATCATTTTCCATTTCAAGTTTAATTATTAAGAAGTAGTTGGAGTATTCATCTTAACGCATTGGACCGTGGTTAGTTCGTTGGACTACTGAGCGAAGGTTAGAAGTTTAAATCCCAGAAAAATACAATAAAGCTTTTAACCAGTCACACCTCTCGTTAATGTCTGATAAACGTCCGAGATTAATAACTGTCATTAAAAAGCTTCTCAATTTACCTTTCGAATATGGCTTGCAAATTATATCTTCCTTAAAGACTGAGGGGATTCACGGACACATGGGCAGATTGCAGGATGGACATGTCGCTGCCCGGGTACATAGATTTCCTCACAAGAAATACATGTTTATGTGTGTATGTATGTGTGTATGACCATGACCAATAGTATAAGCCAGGTAAAGATACCCGGATACCTACCAAGCTCCTTCCATATTTACAACAGGCTCCGACAGTGGTATGGACTGGTCTCCACCTTCTGCAACCAGGCTTTGCTAAAAGTAATTCTAGACTCTGAAACGGTGAGATGAACAATCGTAAGCTACTGGCTTATGATATTGACATCAATGGTGGGAACCTAAGAACTGTACAAGAAGCTATCATCCACATCAAGCGGGCGGCACGGAATCTGGAGCTACACATAAATGAGAGCAAAACAAAAAACATGGTGACCAGGTCTGTATGCAGAAGATCCAACACTGGTCCCTCAATTAAGATAGTGGAGTGAATGAATGGGCAATTTTAGCAGCCGATAACAGCATGGAACCAGATATACGCACACGGTTGCTTAAAATCAACAAAGGATTTTAACCATAACATCCAAGCTGATAGTGTATAAGACAATGGCCATACCAGTTCTTGAGTGCAAAAAGCACTTCGACCCTTTATTATCGACCATTATCGCAGCATTGAGCTCGGTCGGCTCCGGTGGGCAGGACAATATCTCGCAAAAGCGAAAAGATCCTGTCCGGAAAGTTCTCTGCGATGGGATTTGTGGGGCACGACAGAGAGACAGTCCAATTCTACGCTTTAAGTATGGCTTAAACCAGGATGCCCAGGATGTCCAGAATGCCAAACTGGATCACATCAGCTCGAAAACGGGTACAGTGGAGGCCTTTTATGCGAAAGGCTAATGATGATAATGGCTATAGGAAGTTGAGTGGGTGAACTATACTTGTGCCACCGTGCCTATGATCACTTAGGTTAAAGCCTCTACTTCTTACATTATTTTCAGAAACAGTTAGGACTCTGATCAGATTCGCTCTTAAACGAAGATTGCGCCTTAAAACTGTGGGCAATGCTAAAGGGTCATCGGTTCTGTGGTTTCAAAAGTAAACGTAAATAAAAGACATAAAAAATTAAATATTTGATGAAATTTTTATTTCATTGCGAAGTCTGAACCTTGACATTATGTGTGAAATACTTTATTATTTAAATGGCCGCCTCAAGATATATTGCAACAGTCGGTTCTTCTGCGGTAAATTTTGACCACTTTTTTACACATTTCGAGAGGTATCTCGGCCATGACTTGAAGAATGTTGACTTTTAAGTGTTCTATAGTTTGAGATTTATCCACATAAATACGCATAGCCCCACAAAAAAGAGTCCAATACCGTCAAATCGCATGATCTCAGCGGACAATTGACGTCGTCGAAACGTGAAACTACGCGTACCGGAAACTTCTAGCGCAATAAAGCCAAAATCGGTCTTGTTGTGCGTCTTGTTGAAACCACATAACTTCCAAGTCAAAATCTTCAATCGCCAAGGCCAAAAAAGAGGTGTTATCATACTACCATAGCGCCCCGCATTGATGGTAACTGTCACACCTTCATCGTTTTTGAAAAAATGCGGTCCGATGACGCCTCCAGCCCATAATGTGACCCTTCCCTTCAATTATTTAAGAATTTGTAGAGCTCCAAATGCGACAACATTGCTTGTTAACGCACCCACCGACTTAGAAATGTGCCTCTCATCGCTGAAGAACATTTTGTTTGCAAAATCGTCGTCACAGCCTGTTGATCCAGCACCTATTGGACCTATCATCTGCGTTGTAAATGATCAGCAGGCTTCAATTGTTGCGTGAGTTAGACTTATATGGATGCAGGTGTAAATCTAGGTGCAAAATACCCTATAATGAGCCGTAAGATTGGCGCAATTGCTGAGAACGTCGGAAAATTGACAAATTCGGTTCTTCATCTACAGCTTTACTTATAGCAGCGATATTTTTCACAGAGCGTAAATTAGGATGATGTACAGGCCTTTGCGACGCTTCCAGTTTCTTTGAGTTTCTACACTATCTTTCCAATTGCTTGTACCGTAGGATGCTGAAGAATGCTATAATCTCCCCTTAAAGCACGAAAAGTGGTCACGTAAGAACCATCACTTTTGTAATAGGTTTTAACATTTTTAACGTGATTTTCGATGCTTAAACGATCCATTTTCGTACATGTCGGACAATAGACTAATAAAATGACAATTGTAATGACAGATATGTTTAACAGATATGCCAACACTACGGTTTTGAAACCAAACCACGAAATGGATGACCCTATATTTTCTTTCTAAGGAAACCTTTCTCAATAATACTATTAACTCAACTTAGCAATGCACAATGTATCCATCTATGTATTATTTCTATGTAGGTATGCGGTTGGCTTGAATTTCCCAACTTAACCCTTCCTAACCTCTGTAGAAATATTAAGAAGACTAAATCATCTTCCATGAAGCAATGAAAATAGGGCCTGACTCTAAAATCTGTATATTCAACATAGTTCGGTTGAGTAATTCTCTTACACCCAATGCTCAACCAGCATTTTTATTCCAGGTCATTCGTAAAGGCAAAAAAAAAACGATTTGAAAAAATCTCACCAGCTCATGCTGTGCCACTGGGCCATCGTCAGCTGTGTATGTACTGTGCATCCCATGTTGCATGACGCGAGGAAACGGGCTCACATACTATACTATACTGCACACACGTGCACTAATCGAATTACCAAATTTGATCAAGAAACGCCGCGCCGCCTGATCAATCACCGCGTTCGGTTATTCTTAGATCGACGTGGCGAGGAGTTTCATCCCCTAATGCCTAATGCATAACGCCAACAATCCGCCTACTTCGTTCGTAATGTGTTTGGTGTGTCTGTTGCTATGTGGCGATGGCTCACTGCCACACTGCAATTGTACAGCAACAATTTTTCGTGATACAATTTGTGTGTGTGTGTTGTTTTCTAATTTTAGACTTGTTCAAGTGCTAAATCTATCAATCTGACGGCCGGCGGATCGATCGAGGACGTAAACGTAAAAAAGTCACCCCCTGCTCCTTGGCAGCTGATGTGATGTGGGTAAAAGTAAGGAAGAAAAACATGAGCCTTTCAGCACCAACACAACATTACATTTCCGTTGCAAGGATCTGTTTGGCGTGTCCTTATCTTGTACCAGCAAACACGGTATAAATAAACATTAGACATGTATGGGGTGAGGGTGAATGCATGATTTAGTTTTCATACAGGCAGACAAAAAAAAAATTCATATGATCCCTGCAGCCGACAAATGAAATGTCAGGCATGCATTTCTATGCCTCCTATCCTTTCCTTAGCTTAGCTTAGCTGATAGTCACATTAGCTGACGTTGGCAAACAGCAGCTACAACAACGACCCGCACACCGTAGCATTTTCTCCCCGATACAATGTCAATTTATAGGAAATCCTACAAAATGTGAATAAATAATGAGCCCCTAGATGTTATCGGATTAAATACAAAGTAATCTTTAATTCCGAATTTTTCCCTTCTAAATAAGCGGACCAACGACAAGTCCTTTTATTGCTTGTGTCATCCCTGTCTGCTGTCTGTCATTTCGAGGAGAATGTCAATTTAAATTCCTTAAAGAATCCCTTTTTTCATATTTCAAAAATTCACACAAACAAATCCAATCGCGTCGTGTCACCCCAAGGGAAGATTTTTCTATTTTAAACATGAAATGGAAGGATCCTTTGATATTCACACACGGACGATAGACACACCACTGCATTGGTATCATTTCAACCTGTATGCGTTTCAAGGAGAGTGTGTATTTTTTTTGGTATTTGATTTGGTTTTTTGTGCATTCCTGGCAGGTTATCTATTATTGTGCGCGGATCCTTTTCATTCGAGCCAGGTATAAAAAACGCCATCGAATTGGTTGGTTAAATGTACTCACATTGGTAAACACAAATTTTTTAAGAACATTTTTTGAAATAATCTTTTAGATAATTTTTTTGAATAATTTTACCAGTGTGCTTGCTTAGGGAATACAGACTCACACAATTGTCAATACCGACATATATATATATATATATATATATATTTAATACACAAATCAATGGAGAAGCATAATCATAATGAGAACGACGCTAACTTGAAGTTTGCAAAAAGCAGGCGATTGCGATGTATATTCCCTGGCGATTCTAGCGCCGGGTGGATAAATCAAGATGGTTGGAATCTTTCCCGAGTCTTTTTAGTATTTATTTGTTTATTTTTTATGCAATTACATATAGTAGTACAGCCTCAAATCTCTCCGAATCTTTTTTTTAATTTTTTAATTTTTAATTCTTCTAATCTCTATCGCTCTAAGGATCTCAGTTTTATGGATTTGCACAGTGGATCAGCACTCTATATTACAGGGTTGGCCAAACTGTTTGCAGTAACTTACTTACTTGAATTATTTAACCCCTCGCAGGATGCATTGGGCGTCAACCAAGCATCTTGCTCGAAGTTCTGCAACGCGTTTGACCTACCTCCAACTCATTCCCAAAGAGCTCGATTCCTACTCAACTGTTCTGCGCCACGTTTGCCAAAGCCAAACTATCTTCCTGAGTTAGCGGAATCCACAGCATGGAGTATTTTGCAATGGAGTTGTTTTCGCGCCGTAGGGTGTATGCGAACCGTTGCCAATTTCTCCTTCAGAAAGTAATGCCTATTCCGTTCTTGACCCGTTGTAATCGTTGGAGACGCGATTGGGCCAACACAACCGCAAGATAATTCTTAGATATATATTAACGAAGGCTTGCAGCTTGCATTATTGGCGTGTACACCATCCACATACTCCTATAAAGTAGTACTGTTTCCACATTTGGCCGAAATATTCGCAACTTGGTTCTTAAGCTGATAACATTGCTTCTCCAGATGTTGGATGGCATTCCGAATGCCAATTTAGCCTTCCCGATGCTGCTGCACTCCATCCAGTTTTGTGCCGAGACCGAAAATCCTAATCGAACAATCTCCCTTTCAATGCAGTAATGGTTGGAGAATAGTTCAGCGGTGTGGAACTTGGTGTCTAATTGACATTACCATATCTTAACATTGACGGCTTGCAAATCAGTTGGCAATAAATCCATTGTGTGCTTGGCTGTATTGCTCTTTTAGCACGTCAGTGACATCCTTTTGAAACCACATGATATTTTGAGAACATAAATTCTACAAAAAAGGGCCATAATATTGCGATATGGTCTACATTAGAGCGATCGGATAGTAATATCCGCGGATATCCGCAATGATCCGCTATCCGCGGATTAAATAGTTTTTGGCGGATGAGTGCGGATGCGGATTTAGAAATCTTATCCGCATTTTGCGGATATTCCATTGTATCACCATGCATTATAACTGTAAATTGTGCTTTCTTTAAGGTTGCAATAACATAACATATATTGTACTAACGAAACAATATGGGAGAAACTTATAGTTAATAAAATTAAAATAAAACAGATAAAAAAGACAAACGAGATTGTTTTTTTTTACTTTCAATTACAAATTTGTTAATTAATAGCTGCGTTTTCCTAAAAAAAAACCATCGGGTCGAGTTCGCGATAGCTTTTTTGAAATTTATCCAATTTCTTCTTAGTATAACAAAAAAAATCCGTCATAAAAGCTCCTTAGGTATCTTGTAATATCGTTGTTTTGTATAGTTCTGATAACATTTCACAGATTTGTTCAGAACAACGATATTAAAAGAAAACTACGGAACTTTTATGAAGTGTTTTTTTTTTGTTATACTTAGAAGACTATGATGATCTTATTTATTGGATTTAAAAAAAAGTAATTTTAGAAAAGCGAAGTTAATACAACAAAATTTGTAAAAAAAAAATCAATTTTGCGGATGCGGATGAGTGCGGATGCGGATTTCAAGATTTTTCGCGAGAGCGGATGCGGATTTTTTTTTTATTTTTTTTTGCGGATGCGGATCGGATGCGGCTACGAAAAAACGTATCCGCGCAGGGCTCTTCTACATCACTACATTATAACACTTACAGCATATCCGCCATCATTTGCGAAAAAAAATCATCATATTTGACAATTCTTTTGGTTTTCTCTTTCAAAAAGTCTTTTACTGATAAAGTACCCATGTATCTGGAATGCTTTGGCGGAAAAGACGGTTTTTTTTAATCAAAAAAAGTTTAATGGAAAGCAATGTGTTTGTTCGAAACCTTAAATAGTTAATGAAAATGCTCAATCTTAGTACGTATTTCTTACAATTTAATTTGACAACCTTATTAATTACCTAAAGTAAAAGTTGTCTGGTCTTCTTCAGGCCAAATTCACGCCGTCGAGATGTGAGATCAAAATTTTCGTATTACCTAAATTTATAGATAAAAGGTCCAGATCTAAAGAGATGGCCACGAAGTTTCATAAGGTTCTTACTAGCGTTTGCTGACTGAAATCGAAAAATATCAAGTCTTGTTTTCTTGACGTTATGATTTCGGTCAACAATGTTTTCAAGTGGAACCCACTACGTGCTCAATGAGTCTTACACTATGCGTCCAAATGTAGCAGTTTGTTGTTTAGTCATTTTCGGGCCAAAGTCCACGCCATCGATATCCTATAAAGTGATATCGAATGCTTCACAATTACAATTTTCTTATACAGTCAGACTCTATAATAATAATAATAATATTCGAAGCGACAGAGCATTACAGTCCTAGGCTTAGGTTTTCGCGGCCATTCGTGGTGTGCATGTATATTTTTGCACACAAACTAAAGGCACCTACAATTTAATGCCGTATCCGAACGGCGAAATGAGAAACTTTCCGTGACAAGTTACTAGTTTCGGGTGTTTGTCGGACATTCGCGAGAGATGGGACCGTCAAAAACCCTTTGGTGTTTTCTGGGATTCGAATTACGAAGCCCCCGCTCAGAAATCCATGCACTAACCATTGACCCACGGCGCCCACAGTCAGACAGTATTGGGTTAATTTATATTGAATAGCCGAACACAACAGTGTAGACAATCCACTAGACTATATTCTTGACATATTTCCCTAACTTTTTTCTTTGTTGATAAGATGGTACATCTTAAAAGCTGGACCACACTCCGCTGCCTGGCAGAAGAACAGAGAATGGTGCATGTCCTCTGCGATAAGTCATGATATATCATGTCAATAAACTGAACCTCTTTCCACTGACAAAGTACTGACCCTCCCTAGAATAGGAACAGATAAATTGGATCTTTTGCGGATGCGACGACGAGTCCTCCGCTGGAGCAGAGCTTCAAAACTCGAACACCAAAAACGTAGTTACTTTCATTGGGGAGGTGATGCACTGGGTTAAAGGATAGCTTCTACGGGCTGCAGTGTCCTGAAGGTCCGAATTGTTCAATGGAGGATCCAAGAATTTTTAAAGGCTGACTTACGTTTTGTATTATTTGTAATATTTTGTTGGTGAGGGTTTTTGTAGTTTTCCCTGACCATGATTCATTGATTAAAGCATTTGCGCTCGTAGCGTTTTAGTTTAGTGTTTGTTTTATTGTATTTCTTTTTCAATGAAATTGAAATAAGCGATGTATGTCGTAAAAAGCACCTGCCTGATCCGCATATAATAATTTAAGAATATAAAGTAAATGTTTAGAGCTTTAGTCAGACTGAGATACTCTGAAAGAATTCAGCAGATTCTTCTTCAACGCACGCGAGTTAGTGTTAGTATGGTTAGCACAGTTGGGGTTTTTTTTTAATATGTAAACCCTTATAATGTTCGAATTGTTTTCGCGATATTTACGTCACCAATAAGTTCTATCGCGCGGATTATTCCGAGGATCCGAGACTTGGGTGCTTAGCAAAAACCATTTTTATGTTGGCCCCGTATGTGATTAAGGACGATTCCGGACTCTACAATGATGAGATCTACGAGCGTTACTGCGATGTCGACATCGTGAAGAGAATTAAGCTCAGTTGGCTTCTGTGGGCAGGACACCTAGCTCGCATGAGCGAAGAGGATCCTGCTCGGAAAGTTATTTGCGGTAGGATTTATGGAACACGACTGCGAGGCCAGCCAAGCCTACGCTGGAAGGATGGCGTAGACCAGGACGCCCAGAGGGATGCCAAACTGGATGACATCGGGACCTTTGGAGAGACTTTTTGCGGGAGGCCAGGACTTTTGACTAAGTGTCTTGTGGGGCACTTAGGTAGTCTAGAGTAGGTTCTTAAGAGGGTCTTGAGGGGTTCTTGAGGGGATTTTGATAGGGTCATGAGTGGAGTCTTGAGGGGGTCTTTAGGTGGTCTTGAGAGAGTTTTCAGGAGTTCTTATGGGAATCTTAAGAGGGGTTTGAAGGGGTTTGAGGGAGTATTAAAGGGGGAAGTAACGTGGCCTAAGGAGTTCTCGAGGTGATCTTGAGAGAGTCTTTAGGTAGTCTTTAGGGGGGTCCCGAGAGGGTTTTGTAGGGATCTCTAGTGGGGTGTTGAGGAGATCCTTAGATCAACTTGACTAAACTTTATTATAAAAAAAGTCTATTGGTACATTTGGTCGGTAGCGAAGGGTCTGATTTGGAAACGACGAAGCTCCCTTTGGTCGTTATAAGGGTCCAAATGCTTACGACTGTGAAATATTGGGATCAATTAATGATTTGACTCCATTGACTGTTCCGAGAACATAAACAATTGGATTATTGAAGAAGAAACCGATCTTGAACCGGCTTGCATCAATTCGGAAGCCGAAGGAACCCTCACCCTCACGGCTAAAAGTTAAAGTACAGGGTGACTGACACGAAGTGTTACCAAAATAAAGCGCCACAAAATTTTTATTTTTTTATGAATTTTATTGAATCAAAGTAAAAAATGTTCACAAATATTTAAATTATTACAAAATATTTAAATTAAATTGCATTAGCAGTTTTTGATTTGGCCACCCTTAGCCGCGATTCTGGCCTTCAAACGGCCACGGTCCAAAAAAACCAGCGGTGAACGGCTTTCGGCCGTTACGGCAGCCCATATCATCACCATCGGCAGCGCTTGGTTTCGAGTAGCAATCCGTTGGTCCAAATTGTCAGTAGAACGGCCGGGCAAGTAAATCCGGTCGTTTTGCTTGTTCATATATTACTCAATAACGAACGGTGACTCATCGGAGAAAACCAAATTCGGCAAATCGCCCCTTTCGTGCAAGCGTAACAACTCCTTTGCTCTTTCCACTCTAACTTTTTTTTGAGCATCGGTGAGACCATGCGTTTTTTGGAATATCAAGGCCTTTAGTCCAAGATGATCTTGCAATATGTGCTGCATCCGTTCGAGCGAAATGTTCGCCTCACGAGCCATTTTTCTGCCGCTACGGCGCGGATTCCGAGCCAATTTGGCCTTCACCTTCCAAATGATATCCGGCGATGTTGAAGTGCGTTTCGGTCCACCACCATGGCGTTTTACAATGCTCTCAGTATCTTATAACGATTTATGGTGCGAAACACAAACATTTTATTCACATGCAGATGTTTTAACGGGTTAACAATCTGCGGATGTGGTTTTCCAGCCAAATACAGAGCAATCACACTATTACTCTTGAATTCCATTCCGGATAACTTTTTTCTGAATATTTCCTACTAAAATGCTTTTGTACGCTTGTAAACAATGGAATGAACTGTCACTAGTTTGGCAGCAATGACAGTCTGAAGTTGGTAACACTTCATGTCATTCACCCAGTAGAACACGCAATTCAGGCACTCAACATTTGCCTTCAATGGGCTAAAGAAAATTCGGCTTCACTGTTGTTGTTGTGTTGTTGTTTACTGTGAGTTGTTTTTATTGAGGTCGCACTGTACAGCAATTGGATGGGCATATATTGGTAAAGATCAGGATAGGTTACCGATGATTTTAAGTTAAGACTTTAATGTCAATTTCAACTTAGAAGATACTGGTCCGTTTATCAACTTTTTACCTGAAGATTTAAATCTATTCATAAATATTTTATCGTATTTTCTACTTACGCCGAGTATTTGCACGCGGAATACATTTTTTTTTGTTTTCTTATGCCATAAATTGCATAAAAATTCACTTTAACCGGACCTAAAGATTACACGCACTCATTTTTTTATACCGAAAATAAAAATTTACCTTTAAGGTGACCAACAGGAGTGTTATTCATTAAGATCTGCAGGCAGGTGTCGAGTGTGGTATGCACTCAACCATTAAATATTTGTTATCTAAAACAAAACTAAAATGTCTACAAATCATCAGAATTAACAATCAACACTTGGCTTCTAAGCCTTATTGTTGCTTACCTCCGGTAGTGTGTGCTGCATTGAAGAGGAAATCCTTTTTCAAAACTTTATCTCTTCGCGTTTTATACCTACGTGTATATGTAGTTTTGTGTATCTATTTGATAGTGTAACACAAATAATGTGTATGTGTGTGTGTGTGTGTTTGTTTGTTTGTGTGCTTGGCTACGTGACCGACCCCATCAAGGGCAACGACCAGTTCAGGCACAGCTATTATCAACATGAGCATCATCAATAGACACAGTTTTTCTCTCTAACGCTGCCCTGGAGTTCTGGCTGCTGCTTGCTTCCTTTAAGTTTTTTTTTTTTTTTTTTCACTGTTCATTATGTTCTATTCTATGTTGTGTTTAATGTCCAGCTCCTCTCGTGTGTACGTGAACAGAGTGCGCACCAAATGTAATTGAATATCATTTTGTTATCAAAGGGAATAGAAAAGAAAACAGAGAGAGTGGAGAATAGGCAGGCACTCCATTAAGGAATGGGAATACGAAAAAGGCTCCACTGAAGTGATTGCGCTCTGCCACAGAGTAAAAGTCAAGAAACGATGCACACCAGAGTCGTCGACAGGAGTTGAATAGATTATATCATCAGAGCAGTGCAGAGCAATGCAGGGCAGGACAGAGTAACACAGCACATAGAGTAAGGGACAATGCACTTGGCTGATGAGTTCAATGTCCGATTTACTTTATCCGCATTCTGTACACAGACATTCCGTCTGTTGTACGATGGATGCACTTAAAAACTGAGCTGCGGCCAAGGAATAAGAGGATTCCTATTCCTTATTATGTCGTCACAGTTGCGCTCGATACTCGATGCAAACAAATCGGCCACCATTCACACAACGAAACATACGCCACACCTACAAAAATTTCAATTCGTCGCGCACACTGCACTCTCAGCAAAATATTTTCACGCTGCCTTTTCGAGTTTTCCTCGGTTGCGCCGCGCAAATTCAGCAAATTGACGTTGACGACGACGACTCCGCGCACTTGTGCTAAATTAGGTTTTGCGCTTCTTCTGCTTTGTCGCCTTCATTTCTGCTTGTCATTGTGAAAAACTTTCTTTTCCGCTAAGAAAACAAAAAAAAAACAGAAACTTCACGATCGGGGGCAGCCAGCCAGCCAGTCAAGCAGTTGCAATATAAAGTGGCCTAGGTACCATTTGATGGAAAAAATGTAGTGGCGAGGGGAATTCCAATGTCTGCCGTCCAGTAGAAGAACGTGCGGACTGACGAACGCATGAAAGCCACAACAACAACAACAAAATACTGAACAAATAAACAACAAACAAAGGTGCGCAATCCGCTGCGTCAAGGCTCTTTGAAATTCCAGATAGAAAAGCGCAGTGCAAAAGAAACTGCACGCATGCGCAATTTTCCGAGTGCAGCACCATATCCCCACTTCAATGAGTGCTGGCACGCTCACCCGCCCAATCACCTGCCATCGGCCTTCTTTCGGTATGCGTGTACCGCTGACCAGGTCAGCTTATTTGTTTAATTATGTTTCTGAGAATCTTGCAATCCGCTAAGAACCTTCGTGATAATCATAATAAATTCAGAAGAATTATCCGGTAAAAAGAATAAAACTTTTGCGACGGTGTTATCGCATTGACGGTCGGTCAGCTGACCCAAACACACACACAAGACAGCCTTCTAAGCTCGAGTTAAGTGCTATTTGATCTCCTGCGGCCTATTTTTTTGGTTAAACCTGACTCGCATGACCCTTAAATTAAAAGCTTAGAGGCAAAAACAATTAGATCACGGAGGGGCACGCACACATATGGTTCTCTAATGAAATGCGGCTTTGTTTCCGTATTGCTATTTGTGCTGAATTGGTGGTGTTTGTGCACTTGTCCACTACCAATCACTCTGGACTACATTTGGCTGACTTAGGTTGATGTTTATTTTAAGCATTGCCTGCCTTTAAGGGGACAAGAATTTCCGCATAGGTGCGTGTCTCAGTTAAAGTTTATATCTCAGTTTTCATGGCCATAGACAATAAGACAGATCAGAAGCAGGGAAATAAGTGAACAAGTTGACTATAGCAGATTCAAGTTAAATTAAAAACCTGAACAATTCATCGAGGGACCAAAAGGGAAATTTCAGCCCTAAATGAAGGGACAGTAAGTCCTGGGGCTGAGATGTCGGGTTAAGAAGAATACTGTCATTAGTACTGCTGACTCCATCTTAGGCAGTATAGTCGTAGAGATCGGAACGACTGATTTGATGACGATCTCATGCTGATCTCATGCAACAATCTTAAAGATCTCAGAACATATGAAAAAACAGTTCTCCGGCGAAAGAAAGTAGCCTGGGAGAAGAATCTCGTCCGTGAACTAGAACAGTGCAGAGAGCAAGGACCGTGCCGACCCGTAGACGTTGTCCTGTCCAACTTTCAATAAATTTGTTTGTGATCGTTTTGTGAATTTGTGAAGAGCTATTTTAAATGTCAAAACAAAGTAAAATTGAGAAAAAAACGTCAACCAAATGATTTTTATTTACATTTCGATTTCGATGGCAATGTCATAGCAAACCAATTTGTTTGCTTGAACATCACTATTTCGTTCATATCAATGGTTTATGATATACGACAAAGGCACGATGAAAAGTAAAAGGCGCGATGAAGAGAAAATTTAGTACGGTATCAGTAATAATTTTGTGTTGCGATTTTGAGTCACATTATTGGTCACATTATTGTGTTACATTTTTAAATTTTGTGAACTAAGCCCTTTCTTAGCCGATTTGTATGAAATTCGGTATGGTCTTTTGATGGTCTTTTGGGGGTCCTTTGGAGGTCTTCTAGGGGTATTTTTTGGGTCTGTTGGGGGTTTTTTGATGGTTTTTCGACGGTTTTAAGCGCCTTTTGAAGTATTTTCGGGGTCTTTTGTGGGTCTTTAAAGGGTCTTTTGGGGTCTTTTGGGGTCTTTTGGGGAGTCTTTTGAGTGTCCTTTGAGGGTCTTTTGTGGGTTTTTTGGGAGGTCTTTTGGGAAGTTTTTTGAGGATATTTTAAAGATTTTTTGGTGGTCGAATAAAACAAATAAAGAATTATGCATATCAATCCTTCGAATCGTGAGTTATGGTCGCGAGTTCGTACAAAAATCCCATGGAAAAGAGACCTTTCAGTTTTTTCCGAATTTCTCAAATTTTTGGGCAACTTTTTCAATTCAATTCAAGTCTTTCCGTACAAACCTTATTCAGACTATGACGAACATTTTGAAATAAAAATAAGCAAAATCATTTCATTTTTAAATTCTCTATATTAACTTCGCGTGCACGTGGCTGGCTGGCTGGCTGGCTGGCTGGCTGGTCAGATTTTCTGATCAATTTTTAGCCCACTTCCCATGGCCCGATTTTATTGAAATTTTGCACACATGTATATTTCCAGTGACAATTTCTATTAAAATTTGAGGCCCCTCGGACCTCGGGTTCGGGGGACTCCCATAAAAATATTTTACAAAATTTACCCGATTTTCTTTAAATTTTGTACACATGTGTGTCTTCGATCGAAAACACTTTTTGTAAAAATTTGGAGCGATCGGCCCCTTGGGGACCCCAATATACAATTTTTAAATATCGCTATATCGCATCAGATCACGGCAAAGTCTGAGCTCTGTGCTTTGTGAGCAGCGCTGTTCGCTGCCGCTGCGTAATTTGGTGGATGATTTTGCCACAAGACGAGCACGCAGTGTGTGTGTGTGTATCTCCGATTAGAGAATTTACAAGAAAAATTTTATTTTTTATGGGTTTTTATATATATAGATATAACGAGCTCCGACAAGGGGATGGATTGTCCTGCGTTCTCTTCATACCGGCGTTGGAGAAAGTGATCCGAGACTCTGACGTAACGGCGAGAGAAACAATTCTCTGTAAGTCCATTCAGATACTGGCTTACGGGCAATATTGGCATCGTTGGTAGAAACCCAATAGCTGTACAGAGCTGTTAATCAAGATCGAGCGGGCTGCACGAAATATGGGACTGCACATAAATGAGAGCAAAACAAAGTAAATGGTGGGTGGCCACGCCTGCGAGTAGAAGATCCAACATTGGTCCCTCAATTCAAATAGTGGAGCGCGAATTTGAAGAAGTGCAATCCTTTTACTATCTCGGGTCAACTGTAGCAGCCGATAGCAGCATGAAACCAGAAGTACGCGCACGGTTTCGAAAAGGCAACAAAGCCTACTAAAGTCTGTCAAGGCTCTTCAAATCCAGGAAATTAACCATAACATCCAAGCTGATGGTGTAAAAGACAATGGTCATACCAGTGCTTACACATGCATTAGATACTATTTAGCCGCGTTCGATCTTACGGAGAATTGTTGGCCACTTATGTAAGGAATGATGATTCCGAGATTCTATAATGACAAGATCTATGAACTTTACCGCGATGTCGACATCGTGAAAAGAATTAAGCTCCGGTCAGCAAGACACCTAGCCCGCATGTGCGAAGAGGATCTTTCTCGGAATATCCTTTGCGGTATGATTTATGGGACACGACAGCGAGGCAGGTCAAGCAAACCCTGAAAGGATGACATACAAAGACGCACAGATTTTAGAGATGCTACAATCTGTATGACATCGGCTCAAAATCGGGACTGCTGGAGAGATTTTTTGCTGGAGGTTAGGCACGAACTAAGATTATGAAAATACAATAGGATGCATGCTTTCTCTTATTTCTTATACTTTATACCTATTGCGTTTTATTTTAACGAAAAAAACTTAGTCCAGCTTAAAACCATGAAATGATGAAAAAAGTTGGCATTTTCAAATGTCCATATTTCGGCAAAAACAGCGACTGGAAAACTCGTTAACTGAGTCATATTTATCTAATGTTACTCCAGCCAAAAATCCTCTATTTCAGAATTGATGTTGACCGCAATAGAAGACAATTTCCAAATAGGCCACTGGAGAATACCAACACATAATAAGTTTGTGGACTTTGTACAGAATGTAGGGAATTCAAAGGTCATCTATAGTAGGTAGTACCGTAGATTTGACGTATAACTGAGCCCTACATTCGAAATTGTTTACTTGCTTATGCACTTTTGCTTCACAGTCGGTCGCCAAAGTCTCATACAGGGAATGACAAATATCTTTATCATTTTAAATAAGTTGTTGTTGTGTCTCGTCCAGTCACAGCAACAGTCATTGTGGTTTTGATTAAGCCACACACACAGACACACCGTCTTGTTATATCTTATTTTCTGCATTTTATTTCATTCTGCTATAAAGTGTGCACTTTGCCTGGATAATAATAACATTTTGTCCTGACTAAGCAAACAACAACGAGCTCAGCAAAATGGTGATAAGATCTGATTCACAGATAACAAACGAGAACCGATCCAATCCGCGCGGCACCAAACATTTTGTGGTTTTGGTAGAATTGAAACAGACACCAAGCCACCGAGAAAACAGAGAAAATACATAAAATTATTCAGCAACTGTCCGTGTTCGACGTGGACGGACGGCACACAAAGGAACAGTAGTGCAGTTAATGAAGGCATCTTGCTCACAACAGTGAAAGTCATCATATCCTGTCATAGCCAACACCATGGAACGATTTTATGTATATGGTGATACTCGTAGCCCCGATTTCGTTTGGTTTCTTATCTCAAAATTAAATAATAAAGGAGTTCCTATACCTACCTACAAACAAGTATAGCTGCACAAAGATAAGAGCCAGCCCACAGCTGGGAATTCGTACTCTGGACATGCTGTTCGAGGCAAACGCCCCTTAAAAGGATATCGATCCGATTTTTTTTTGTTTTCTTGTATGGGCGGCCGATACTGTTGCGATAATGTATATTATTTTGTAAGTGATTACCAACAGGAATAAAATGAGAATGTATAATATTGTAATGTGTCACAACGAGTAGGTGATAAGCAATAAATAGAATGGACGATTATTGTTATAAAAAAAAATTAACTGATAGTATAAGCGCATATTAGGCCCATCTGTGAATTCCCCAAAGGTCCTGTGATTGGTGTCATAGTTCAATATATACCGAGACTACCTACCTTCTGGGGATACCCTTGTATTTCGTTTAACTGGTACTTAATGGTACTTAGATTAGTTTTATTTTGGAACATTAAACCTTTAAAGTGGTGGTAGCAACGCCATGATTCTTCACCATGTGCATGTGGGCAATAAAACCTTGTGGTTGCTTTTGAGTCACCCAAACACTTGGCTTTATCACTGAATGTTAAGCCTATTAATATATAATTTAATATAATAATTTAAGCTTTTCAGTTAAAACTTCCCGATTTTTCATTGAAATTTGGTTTAAAAATTTATTGTTTTTTTTTATAAAAACGCACGCATCAAGAGACTTGAATGCTTATATTGCCAAGGCACAGTTTAGATATGTAGGTGCTAACCACTGCACCATTAACACCGATAATTGAATGGAAATGACAATCCCTTAACTAACTCGAAGCATGGAAATATAAATAGGAAACACAAACGCCTGCCTAAGGTGAAGAATCTTCAACGTTCAAACTGCTGGTGTATAAGGTAATGCTTGTATTAGTAAGTAATGAGGAGAAATAAAACCGTAATGTTCTCTAGAAAAGAGGTACCCAATGTCATCACCATGATCGTTCGGGCACATCAGGACATCCATGCAAGTAGCTCTGTGAATTCCTTACCATTCTAACCATTGTCAGAAAGGTAACCTACTGGAGCCCATCTGTATTGTGTGTGACGACCACGACCACCATTAGATTGATGGTCAACATTGGTGTCAGTGTAGAACAAGTAAATGTGAAAAAGTTAGGTTTTCGGAGCAAATAAATCTTTTATGATGCTGAAAATAATATCCACTTTTACACGAGCCAAATGCGACCGGCAACATGCGTCACACGCGGGAACCCGCTCCCAAAATTTCAGCTCTGTAAGTCGTGTGAAAGTTCGCTAAAAGTGACCTCAAAAAAGTCGAAATAAACCGGCAAGCAGGGCAAGTCAAGTAAGGATGAAAAAAATGCTGCAGGGCTAATACTAATGAAGTCCAGAACACAAAAGGATTATGTACAGCATCAAGACGCATTAACGATTGCGTGCCCATACATTGAGTTATCGGGAAATGAGGATAGCGTTGTTACTTTTAAAAAGATCGTCTTGGCCACGTGCTTTCTCTCATAATTTGTCGGAAAAAAGGCCGCAGTTTAGGCACGATTGTACATCTCTGAGAGTTGGGCTGATCAAAGACGTAAACATCTGGGTTAATCGCAAACTTTTTTTGCTGTCTGATAGAACTTGATAATGTTCGGGGGTATCTAAATGGGATGGTGAAAAGTCAGGAGCCAACAGCCCTAACATTCATTACACTTTCATTGTGATAAAAAAACAAACAGTCACTGGCATGACAATCCCATACTATATTTCTCCTCAGTCGATGCCTTTAAATAACGATGCAATGCTTGTGTACTAACAAACAAGTAAATGTAAAAAATTTATTTTTTCGGGTCGATCGACGCACGCCACACAGTCCTTTATTATTTGGTAATAATCGCCAAAATATCTGTATTTGAGGTCGGGCCTATTTCAAAGTATTTCCTTTTTTCCACGCATCTCACGCGCCACACGCGACTCGCGACGCACGTCACACGCGGGATATCAAAATTGGCACTTAATATTGAGTTGCTCACACCTCTAGGTCGTGCAGAAGCTGGTTAAAAATTACCTAAAAAAAACGAGAAAATGGCAACATTTCCACCCATAACACGCGCCACATCCGACACAGTTATCACGCGGAATATAAAAAATGCTATTTGGAACTTAGATACTCACAACATTTCAGTTCTCTAGGTCCTAGGTGGTTAAAAAGGACCTAAAATTAGTCGAAAATACAGACAAACTTTACCCCAGTTGAATAAAACTTTTTGAAAAGCAATCTGAACTGACCAAATCTTGTGATCAATTTTTTAAAGCCCGATTTTAATTAAACTTTACCCACATGTGGATTTCCAATATCAACACTTTCTAAAGGGTGTCCCAACAAGAGCGCCAGATTTAAGGGCGTCCCAAAAAGAGCGTCGGATTTAATTTTTAAAGAAAAAACTCATTTGTTTTTGAATTAAGCCAACCTTTTTGTTTCTACATAAAGAAAAAAATAGTTCCGATTAAACGTAAAATACAACATCAGGCAAATGGCAACCACTAAAACTCTGGCTCAGGGTTATTCTTTTATTATACAAAATGGCGGCAAATTTAAATCCGGCGCTCTTGTTGGGACACCATATATTAATAATAAAATATTATTTAAAGAATTAGCCATATATTAATATTCGGGAGTGGTCGGGACCCAGTTTCATATAAATTTTTAAAAAATTTACCCGATTTTCTTAAAATTGTATACACACCTATATTTCCGATGGGCAACACTTTTTGTAAAATTTGGAAGTGATCGGGTACCAGGGTTGTTGAAAAATGTTACCCGATTTTCTTCAAATTTTATACACACATGTTCAATCCGATAGACAACACTTTTTGTGTAAAGGGCCAAGGGGCTTCCATATAATTTTTTTTTAATTTTCTTGAAATTTTGTACACGTGTGTTCTCTTCGATGACAAGACTTTCTGTAAAAATTAGGAAGTGATAAGGTCCCAGGGCCTAGGTGATCCCAAATAATTATTTTAAAAAGTAACCCGATTTTATTCAAATTTTGCACATTGTGTATTCCCCATTAGATAATTTACACGATAAATTTAAATTTTTATGGGTTGTTTTATTGAATTCTCTAAATTAACTTCGATTTCAAGTGTGTTTGACTGTCTGTGTCTCGTGGAATCTTGCGATCAACTCTGAACCCACTTCCCATTTTATTGAAATTGGAATTTTGCACACATTTGTATTTCCTGAGACAACACTTTATATTAAAATTTAGGGCCTCTTGGGCCTCAGGGCTGAGGGGTTCCCATATAAATCTTTTAAAAATTAACCCGATTTTCTTCAAATTTTAAACACATGTCTATCACTGATGGACAAAATTTTTTTGATTTTTTTTTAGAGTGATCGGGCCCTGAGGCCTGAGGTGTTCCCATATAATATTTCAAAAATTAGCCCGTTTTTTTGTCAAATATTAAGTACATGTCTCACTGATTGACAAAACTTTTTGTAAATTTGTTGGAGTGGTAGGGCCCTGAAACCTGAGTGTTTCCCATGTAAATTTTTCATTTACATTTGTCCGATATTATTAAAATATTAAACACATATGTACCTCTAATAGCGGTCAGCCATCAGCAGAGTAGGGCGAATAACACAGAATGCTTCATAAATGCATGTGGCCGGTATCTATCTCTGACTGGTGGAAGTGCGATCAAACCTCCACGTGGTGGCCGCTGGTAATTTTCCTCCAGTAAATGAAAAGCGAAATGATCGATCGGGTCCCTTCAAAGTAAGGTTGGCGTACATACATGGTGGTCATGTAAATTTTTTTAAAAATTAGTCCGTTTTATTAAAATTTTAAACACATATGTGCCTCCAATAGACAAAACTTTTCTAAAGCCCGGGTGCCAATGTAAATTAAAATTAGTTTGATTTTTTTTCAAACTTTAAACACATGTGTATCTCCGATGACAAAACATTTTGTAAATTTGTTTGAGTGATAGCGCCCTGACACCTGAGTGGTGCTCATGTAAATTTTTTAAAAATTAGCCCGATTTTCTTTAAATTTTATACACATATGTATCGCCTATTAAAGAATTTACATGAACAATTTTAATTTTTATGGGTTCTTTTTCTGTATGTGTTATTTTTTCATTTCACATACCCAGAACCTGAAGAAGAGTTATCTCGCGAAGGATAGACAAGAAAATCTTGCTTCATGGCCACCGGTACATTGAAGAAATTACCTTTAACTATGACCAATAACTTGTAAATAAAAAATTTGCTTTAAAAGAAATCTGGGTTAACAGCAATGAGAAAATTCGGGATATAAAACGGCTACCACGAAAAACGTAAAAGAAATCGGCTATGAAGGTTTACTACCTAGACGCGTATGTTTTCATGAGGGTTTATTATTAACCCCAAGTTGACTTCGAACCCTTAGCTAATCTTAAAGATCTTATATCCTATATCCTATAACAATGATCTATTAATAGATATTATGGAGGATATGGTTCACATATCGGAAAGGACGAACACTAAATACCACCCTACCATCCGAGCCAGTTGACAGTTTAATTCCTAAAATACCCTTTTATATAAGTATCGATCCTGCCCTCATATATATCGTAGTATATATCCGCGTGCCCATATACACGTGTGTGCGCGTTCATAGAAAATTAAATTTAAAATTCCTTCCAAATGAATCAACGGCACGCACCATGTCTAAAGAAATCATTCCCGGTCCCAAAATATAATGATGACCATGCGCTGCAGCCAATTTAAATGCGACTGAATCCTGCCAATGTGCTACCCGCAGGATTTCCCTATGGTGCTTGTACGCTAAATACGGAATATTGTAAATGGACGCAAATTGAGCGAAATTAAAGTCAATTAAAGAAATAAACTGCATTTGGAAAAGAATGACGAATTCAGTTTAAAAACGATGTGAAACGATCACTTCGGTGATGAGGGACAACCCATGCATGGCATATTGAACACTCGTATTCATGTATTAGTATGCAGCGAGCGCTTTGTTCATTAATTGAAAATAAAATTCGTTTTCAGTTCGTCCTCGGAAGTGGTTGCAAATGCCCTTTTTTGTGAGTAATAAGGACAAACAGATCTAAGGCCAAGTAGTCGTTCTTTATTTCTATTTTTTGTAGGGACCGCAAGATTCATTACAAGCATTTCATGACACTGTGATTTGAAAAGAGTCTCATAACTCATAACACAAGTTTTTTAAAATTCTTCATCGTTTCTATAGTATCATTGCCAGATAAGAACAACTTCTACGAATATGATATGCTCCTACAAATAGCCCTGTCTTCCTATCAATCTGGGGTTTAAGAAAATGATCCAAAGCTACAATGTAGTGATGCGACAAATACCCGTACCATGGTATATCGGTCTTTGTCTTGCAGACTGAGTCTTAGTATTGTTCTTGCATTGGTGCCTTTAGTTTTGGTCTTGGTTTGGTTCTTGCTCTTGCTCAGTCAGTCTTAGGTTTTGTGGTCTTGCTGCCTTGCTACCTTTAGTTCTATGATCTTGTGGTCTTTTAATGTTATTACATTGCTAGAGTTACCAATATACGAGCTTTTCTACTGCATGGAATAAACGTGTGCTGGCCAGCCGTAGACAAAGCCACATACAGGAAAATAATAGAGAAGCTGCAAAGAGCAGCCGTGTGTACATTAGTGGGTGCTCTGTGGACGATAACTATACGTGCCCTATTGTACTTCACATTCGATTTGTCGATATCTTCGGCAGGCATAAAGCGGCCAATACGGCTATGCAAAATTCTGCAGCAAATCAATGGCAATTTCTCTAGACACTCTAAGATAAACCATTTGTTAAATAATGAATTGGAAAATCTTGACTACACCGCAACTGTCCTGTGCATCGATAAAGGTTTTCGGGCAAAATGCCCTTCCGAAGAATTCTGAAGAAGTGCTTCTATACCGGAAACCGAAGCTGTGCAGTTTTTCACTGACGGCTCCAAACATTTCTGTTCGTCTGCCAGATTACTGTATAGCGTGTACCAAGCTGAGATAATAGCAATTGTGGAGGTATATTATAATTTATTTGGAATGTCAGAAATCAGGACGCTGTAGTCACTTTCACTAAAAAGTAAAGGGTAGTGTTGAGCCAACACTCTTCTCCCAACAAGATAAGTGAGAATTTCAGCATCAATCTGCAGGGCGGACGAACTCGAGAGGAAACGTACGACTATCCATTTAATACCGGAAAGTGTGGGGAGGCATATTACGATGCCTAAATTGGCTCAAGCGGGGCTTGAGGCGCTCTAGTGCGTTGATTGCCATGTAAAGACGAGAGGGACTCTTATCTATATCAAATATAGATAGTCCTCATTACTCTTTTGATACTAGCCTTTTAAGGTCCCCGTGGCAGGGTCCAGCTGCATCTTACCCTATCTTTGCGAATGGTGAAGGGCTTTCCCACGGAATATAAAGGGGCCGCGGGTACTTAGAGTATGCTCAGTATGTCTTCGTACTTTAGCGACCCCAGAAAGGGCTACTAGTACTTGGAGAATCTTTTATGGGTGGTCCTTTCGTATTTCGTAGCTCAGCCCTAAAACTGCAGGGCCGTGGTATGCTTAGGATAGTTTCTAACCTAGGCGGCCTATGATAGCATGCAATCCTAGTGACAAATGATGGGGTCGAGATTTCGGACGATGTGCTGCTAGGGTTAGCTTTGCTTCGCCCAGGCATTTATACTGAACGAGCTGAGACCTTTAATGTCAGATCTCACCACGGTCGCGTTGGTACTACGGGTGCTGGTTCCGCCCACAGATGAGGTTGATCTCCTTGGAAGTTAGCTGAGTCTGGGCCAACGTTTGGTTGAGGACTTGACCTACGTAATGGCTGGTGGTTTACTACACAAATGCGGGTAGAGTGCTAGCATTGGTAACACCCGTAGTCCCCTGGTGTTACCAAATTCTTTGGTACATCAGTTTTACGTCCGGATCTTACTGGTGCGATTATGTGCTCTCTGTGAGGTTGCATATCTCAACCGGTTGTTGTGAACCAAAGATCGACAAGGATTTAGATAGGTTCTGCTCTATGCAATGAGTTACTGGCACATCTGTCTAAGATGGACGTTGATTGTCGTATAACTAATCCGTGTCTGGGATCGTGGGGACCGTGGAATTATGCCCTATGTTGGCGGTGTTCACATTAATCCAAAGACATTTCATGGCCTTTTTGGGGAACATGAAAAAAGGCTGGGTCTGGAAATTAATGATTTCTGAGAAGGGGAAACCGTAGTTTACTTTCTCTGTTAATATCCGGCATTAGCACATGTAAGGCACAAACATCTGGGTAAGTGCAGAATGGACAACCCTCGATCTCGAGAACAGTAAAGTGCGAGCGATACATTTAGAATTCTGGTTAATTCGTACTATTCTTGTTTTAGCTTTTCAGGTAGAGGCATGGTCTCATTCTAGATTTTACTATTGAATCCAGACAAGACTGCAATACCAAGATTAATTTCGCTTATCAATACTCAGATATGTGACAGCTCTTCTACAAGGCCAATCAATCATTAACTGAATTAGCTGTGAATAATAAGAAGTCAAAACATAAGAGACTATAACCTGGGATATCAATGATATCGGGTTAACTTTTTAAAAAAAATTGTATAGGACCCCGACCCAAAATTTTTAGAAAAAGTGTTGTTCGTCGGAAATACACATGTGTATACAATTTTAAGAAAATCGGATTAATTTTTATTTTAAACTTGTATGACGACCCACGGCCCCATGATCCCGGGGCCCGGGGTCTCCAAATATACCAATATACCCATCGCCGACACCGTTGATGCGTTCGCGTTGGCACGGAAAGATACTTGTCAAAATTACATGCCCACTCTAACCCGCTGCTCGACGCTCATAGTAATGTAAGAAAGTACGATTGAAGAAAAAACCGCTACTACCTATGAGTAGAATAAACTGGCCATTAGATCAAACAATTTAGGTTTAAGATTTGCAAAATGATTGTCATTTTCTTAAATAAGAAAGATTCAACAAAAGAAAAGTAATTTAAAAAATGTTCATCTGAGCTATTAAGTTTTGCAGGATCATTTTGTAGGTTTAAAAACTAATTTGAACGACTTCTAATCCTACAGAGATTTATTAGAAATTAATTTGCAGACAAGTTACAAAATTTTATACCAAACGATCATTTAAGTCGATCTTCAAAAACGAATAATGTGACCTGACCCTCTGTGCGATCGTGTGGCCTTTATTTGTCATCGGCGCGTCCATCGGTCAGCATAATATCTAGTATCTACAACATAATGTACTCGTAATTAGGTGATTGCAACAAAAACAGCTGGCAGTGGCAACTACTGTCAACTAGAAATTTCGTAATTTTGATCACTTTTTTTGGCCAGCCATCATTTAGTCCATCGCGATCGCAAACAGATTAAAAAGAAATCACAAAGTGCTGAACTGCAGTCGTACTTGTAACTATATGATATCTGCCTGATGCTGATGGCTGAATGTCACAAAGTCCACAAAAAGTTTTACCTTAAGTCGTTGTTGTCGTTGTTGCTTATAATGTTACTTTGAATTAATTGCAATTAGTGCAAAGATATAAATTTCCTTGTTGCTTTTTGTTCGTTTTTCTTTGCCAAATCACTTGGCTTGCATGGTGTGTGTGTAACGTGACAGTTTCGGCGGCGGTGGCAAAATTAAAATAAAATTATCATCCAAATAAGCAAAAAAAAAACAAAAGTTGCTTTTCATTGTTTGTTTTGTAAATTTTATTGCAAAAAAACAAGCAACGAAGAATTAGAGATAAATAGGTCAGTAGTTGTAGAATTTCATTTCAATGTTGGCCCACTTGCCACCACCACCTTGAAGGCTTTTTGTGTCTTTACCACACACACACACACACACACACACACTAACCCAATGACACTTTTGTATACGAGTATAGTTTGCTTACTTTTTGAACTGTAACTGTGAACGCTGCGAGACTTTTGCAATGTGCAAGAAATTGAGGTTTTCCTGAATTTGTATTTCTTTTGTTTTGTTATTCGTGATGAAATTTGGAGCAAAACACACAATTGTAGCAGGTAGACACGTGCTCACGAAGGCCAACATACACACTCCTCCATACAAAAGTTATGGCACCAGAATCCGTTAAGAATTTTCAGCGTATTGTTTTCGGAAGTTATATAGGGAAGCTTGAAAGGTCAGCAAATTACTTCTTAACATAGACCCTGGGTCGAATTTCAGCTTGGTCTTAATCGGCAACTAGGTACATGTATACCTCAATGACCAATTGTTTTTATATGGCTACTTCCTATGTTAATGCGATAATTGAGATTCAGTTGTGCATAGTTTAGATACTGGATTCCTAGTTTTAAGGAGAAATTGTTTATCCAGAAAACAAAAACCCACATATTGCGAGCCCGAAGATCGAACCTAATAATCGGGGCAACTGATTACACACTCTCTGTCCCACCTTCTCACACTGACCCTTACCTCTGGCCAAAAAACTGAAGCCTATAATCTCCGGGTCAAAAAACAATGTACAATGGTGAAAACCTGATGAAAATCAGTTCAGTAGTTTCCAAGACTAGCGTATTCTATTGAGAGCGCAAAATTGACCTCTTTTTATGGGCATAACTTGCATCCCTGTTCTACCCCCATTAATGATTCAAAGAAAACTGATAATTGTTTTCCATCTTTAAGAGTACCAACTGATCTCGAGAGCTTCGCTAACCGCATACCTTAACCCCCGCCTTCCTGGTAACACCGGGGTGTGGGTGTACTATGCGCTAAAACTTTCCCCCACCTGCCCATAATATACACAGAAAATTTTATAAAAACCGTTTGGTAAATGTGGCTGATAATAACATTTTTCATTTTCCACCCTCCAGGGAGGAGGAGGACGGTATACTATAGCATTTAACCTTACCCCACCTGCCAATCCAATCATTATCATCATCTTTGACTCTACAACCAGGGTACGGTCCTGGCCTCCCTCAAAAAGTTTATCCACAGGTCACTATTTTGAGCCGATGTCATCCAGTTTTGCCTCCCTAAACTCTGAGCGTCCTGGTCTACGCCATTTTTCCAGCGTAGGCTTGGCCGGCCTCGCTGTCGTGTACTATAAATCCTACCGCAAAGGACTTTCCGAGCAGGATCCTCTTCGCTCATGCAAGCTAGGTGTCCTGCCCACCGGAGCCTACCGAGCTTAATTCTCTTCACGATGTCGACATCGCGGTAATGCTGGTAGATCTCATCATTATAGAGCCTCCAGAATCGTCCTTCCTCATATACGGGGCCAACAATTCTTCGTAAGACTTTGCTCTCGGACGCGGCTAAGAGGTCAGAATGCTTTTTGCTAAGTACCCAAGCCTCGGGTCCATATGTAAGTACTGGTACGACCATTGTCTTATATACCAGGAGCTTAGATCTTTTGGTTAAGTTCCTGTCTTGGCAGACTATAGTAGGCTTTGTTGGCTTTATGCAACCGTGCGCGTATTTCTGGTTCCATGCTGTTATCGGCTGCTACAGTTGACCCGAGGATTTCTCTACTTCCAATTCGCGCTCCACTATTTTAATTGCGGGACCAATGTTGGATCTTCTAGTCGTAGACGTGGCCACCATGTACTTTGTTTTTCTCTCATTTATGTGCAGCCCCAGATTTCGTGCCGCCTGCTCGATCTGGATGAAAGCTTCCTGTACAGCTCTTCGGCTTCTACCAACGATGTCAATATCGTCTGCGTAAGTCAGTATCTGAATGGACTTATAGAGGATTGTTCCTCTCGCCGTTACGTCAGAGTCGTCGCGCAACGACCAAATTATTGCTTGCTGCCATCTCTATGACTCGTTGTCCATTGTCATTAGTGTTCTCGTGTTAGCTATGGGTGCCAATGTACTGCCTGAATATTGGCTCCCTTCCTATTTTAGCATTCATATCCATGATTTGTACATCATACTGAGGGCAGGCATGGAGTTAACGTTCGACTGATTCAAAGAATTCTTCTTCTTCATCATCTGGGGAATCCTCAGTAGTAGCATCAGTTTGATGATCATGTTGTCTGAGAGCTCAGGTCGGCAAAGAATGGTTTGCCCAAGTGCGGAGTATGGACCATGAAAGTGCCGGACATCTGCAAAGTCAGTGGATGAGAGTTTTTTTCTTATTTATCTCAGCAGCTCCTGCAAAAGGTGTTATGCAGTATACTTAGCATAGCTTGACCCGTACTGATAGCCACAACTCTGACAATATCCTTACGAGATCTTTATATCAACTCGGTGGTTTTTCTTCTATTGTAGTAGGGCCATAAAGTTTTTGATATGGTGCCGTTAGCCACGTTGCTCCAGCTTAGTCCTGACATAGTAGTCCAAAAGGAGAGAATTTGTTCTTTGACTGAGGTTACTGGGCGGTCACCTATTTCCATTTAGTCAGTGTACCCTCTATGTTACTGTGATCCGGCACCCAGTACTGTTAAACAAGAATCTAATGGCAATTCTTACTGTACCTGAAAACTTCTCATCGATAAAAATAAAAAGCTCCTGATAAGCTATCTTAATAGGGCTAACTTACACCCCACAAATTACCTACCTATAGTGAACCAAAAATGCTTATGAGGTAATAAAAAAAGATGGAAGTGAAAGTCTTTCAAAAAAACTTGTAGCTCGTTCTCAAGGCAATCAATAGGGCAATTAATAAAAAGATGGCAGTGGTAACACTGGTTGGCAATCACGCCCTCTTTGCTTTTATAAGAGGCAGCATTAGTATCTCACTTAATGGTTATGAGGTAGATTACTAATTGTGGTGGTGCCGTATACTTAAGCCTTGTTAGAGACTTTGTTGCACTTATTATTTATTGTCAAATACTATTTCCATTGCTAAGAATGTAAGACCTACTTATGTACTCGGTATATACGCACACGCCCCACTTATCGTTAGGTCGTCAAAACAGCAATGCTCAGATACCGGTAGTGTTTATTTTCTTTGCACTATTTTTGCTCTAATTTATTTTTAAATAAACCCAACAAACAATTAGTAAAAAGTAAAATGTAAACAATCACTTGTCGTATAAATAAATAAATTATCTCACTGCAGTGGTTCGTTCATTCGGTTCATTGATCTACTCTCGCAATGTACACGAATATGACGTATACTCAAGTTGTATTATTTGAATTTTTGTTGTTGTTGTTGTTATTATTTAATTTTCGTACAGTGCCAGTCTCACAGTCAGATACACACAGTCAGTACCTACATATCTGTATCTGGCAAGTATAAACAGTGATCCGAACAACTACTGTTATATGCAATCGTCGCGTATACATAATGTTTGAACTTGATTCGCTTTCATTCATAAAATTCACCCAGCACTATACCCAGTATGGTTGATTGTAATAAAAACTACGAGACTCGACTTGCGTATATGCATGCCAGTGACTGTGCCAGTGCCAGCCTGAAATAAAATCGAAAAATAAAACTTAAACGCATCGTCGCAGATACATGTGAAAATGCATAAAGATACAAAATAAAGATAGAAAGTATAAAAAAGCAATATTTCTATTTAATGCGAGTACTCGTATATATTTGTTTGCAAGATAGAAAAGAGTAATTCCCCGCTTGTGACGTTTTCGCCGGGAAGCCAAGACGGACGGGGACAATATCTATATCTACTCGTGTTCAGCTGATCGCAGTTTAATATGCATTTTCACAACAACAACCTGTGCGAGTGTGTTTCTTGTTGGCTTGCTACAAGTTATATATTTGTTTGACATCGTGATGTACGTTTGGTATTCGGTATGCGCCAATTTGTGCTACCGACAAATGCGATACGAGGCTTGCATCTATAGATATACACGTTCACGAGCTTCTCTTTGCGGTATTTACTAGAATTGTAACTCAGACGATTAGGCTATACTCTCTAGCTTTTAAGATACATTTGTTTTTACCTGTTTTTCCGATGATGTTTTGCAAGATTAAAATGTCAATATGATTTTGACATTTTAATCTTGCAATATGTCAACAGTAGTTGTAGAGCCATTGAATGGTCGAGCGAAGCAGTGCATCTCATTCTAATCTTTTTGGGGAGATTTCATTCATTTGTTTGAGCATTCATTGGATGAGAAAAACTCGTTTTTAAGTACTGAAAAGTGTATAGATACTCGTATGTCATTTAACTAGAATACTAGATCTACCGTAAGCATTGTACAAGAACAGTAGAAGCTTATTTTCACATTAAGTCGTTAATACAGCGTATTATGCAGTTAGATATTCTAGTTTGACATGCCTCCATTTTAGTTAGTTAGTTAGAAGTAAGTCTTGTCAGTGGATTAATTTAGGGTGGACTTAGCATACTTTATATAAATCGATATTCTACAAATTTCCAACTCCAAATAGGCATTACTAGTCAAAAATCGTATTGAATGGTGAAGCGCATTTTCATAGAAATATTATTCTTTTCCTCTATTATGTGGTCAGCCATCGGCAGAATGTTTCCCCAGAAGGAAGTCTCCAGTCAGTATCCACAACCGTTTTTAGTTCACCTCTTTGTAGAGAGATTAGCGCTATTGACCAAACTCAAAACCTTCGTTATAGAAAGCCCAACTGTACGCATACTAGTGCTGTAAACCAATCCCAAACGCGTCTGTGTTTGTGGGATGTGAATACAGTGTACAAAAAGTAAGCAATCGGAAAGAGTGAGAAACGTAAGATGGTGTAGTGGGAAACAGAAAAATTCTATACGGATTTTGATCATCAGTTGATTATCAATACATAAACATTTGGGATTTTTCTAAGCATGTATCTGTGTATCATCGGAACAGTTGGGCTTTCTGTAGAGAACGTTTTGAGCAAACTTGTCTTGATATATTGCAAGTGTAGGTGTTTTACCTGACTGAGGGTGCCGCAAATTACACCCCACAGGTGTAAGGTTTGTTTATAGTGGTTGTTGCATACTTTCGAAGCATAAGTTTAGTGTCACAATATCAGCTTTTTTCGATAGTAGCTGGAGAGTCGTATCGCATCTAGCTTGCTCGTCCGCTCTGCAATTCCCTGCCACATCCGAGTGTCCCAAATTATCAGTATGTTGAACTGTTCACTCAACTCCTTAATGAAGAACAGCTCGACGCCACTTTTGATGTCAGTGAGACGGCTTCAAATGACCTTATAGCCGCTTGAGTGTCCACATAAATAATAATCTCTTTTCAAGAAAATACACTATGCTTTCGGTAATCCCCAATCAGCCTGTTATGTTATTCGCTGCGCTGATCAGGGAGGCAGAAAAATGTTGGTGAGAGGCCAATAATATCGCACGTAAAAATTTTTAATACGAAACCCGTCGGAAGGCCAGGACGTAAAGCCAAATATGATAATGATGATTATTCTTCAATTACGGCTGACCTAACACAAATTTCTAATGATCTGAATTTTAAGACGATATCCATTGAAGCATCGCCAAGCTCTGGCCGGCCATTCTTGTCTGCGCTGTACTTCTCCGAAACTCCAAAACTATCTAGGACTCACCTTTACAGCTTCAAAATGTGTGATGCGCTTTTCAGTCTGCGAATTTATTGTTGATCGTATTTTTTCAGAAGCGCCAAATTCGCGCTCCGCTAGAGTAGTGCAACCTTAAGCTATCTCGGGTCAATTGTAACAGCGCATGGAACCAGAAATACGCGCAATTCCTACTATATTAGCCTGTGAAGACTCTTTAAATCCAGAAATTAAATAATGACATCTAAGCTACGGTGTATAAGACAATTGTCATACCAGTACTTACATATGGATCCGATACTTGGGTGTTTAACAAAAATCACTCTGACCTGTTAGTCGCGTTCGAGAGAAACATCTTACGGGGAATTGTTAGCCTGTTGTTTAAAAAGTTCGTCTAAAAACTCGGGACCGATTAAGAGTTCAAGATCAGCGCCGGATGCCGGGCATAAGACAATGGACATGACAATGGCACTTACATGTGGATCCGACACTTGGATGTTTAACAAAAAGCACTCATAATCGGGACTGGTGGAGAGTTCTTTGCAAATGATGAATGCAGGGAGAAGTTACTTGAAATTCGAATTCTTAAAGTTGGAACAAAATGGAGGCAGAACAAAAGAACTATTTAACCATTTGAGTTTGATTAAAAAATTAAATCCGCAAAGAAGGGGAGTAACTTCAATGTCGGGCCTTTTGAATCGCGTTTTACGAAACTAGCTGTTCTCGGGCACTTCACTAACGGCACAAATGAGCCGCCGCCTTCCTCTTACCATCCTGGTAGCTGATATTAACATTTTACATATTCTATAATCTATATAAACTATATAAGCCTATACTCAAAAAATACAACAAAAATTACTTCACAACACTGTTTGTGTCATACAAAAACTCTATGAAACTCAATGGCAGCCAAGTTCTAGGCTTGGCCGGCCTCGCTGTCGTGTTCCATAAATCCTACCGCAAAGGACTTCCCGAGCAGGATCCTCTTCGCTCATGCGAGCTAGGTGTACTGCCCACCGGAGACTACCGAGCTTAATTCTCTTCGTTCGTAGATCTCATCATTATAGAATCTCCGAAAGCGTCCTTTCTCACATACGGGGCCAACAATTCTCTGTAAGACTTTTCTCTTGAACGCAGATGTGGACCGCATATGCATTGTCTTACTCGCATTTATGTGCAGCCCCAGATTTTGCGCCGCCCGCTCGATCAAAACGTAAGCTTCGGGTACAGCTCTTTCGTTTCTACCAACGATGTCGATGTCGTCTGCGTAAGCCAGTGTCTGAATGGACTTATAGAGGATTGTCTTACCGTTCGTCAGAGTCTCGGATCACTTTCTTCAAGGCCAGTTTGAAGAGGAGGCAGGCTAGTCCAACCCCTTGTCGGAGCCCGTTATCGATGTTGAATGGGCTGGATAGTGATCAGGATATTGGTTTACTTGGCTTATAACATTGGTAATGGTCAACCTACATACCTGTGTCAGTTTATTTACGATGCCGAATTCTTTAATAGCTTTAGAAAGTTCTACTCTGGCTATGCTATCATAGGCGGCTTTAAAGTCTATTTAAAGATGTGGTAGTGAGTTTTGAAACTCTAGACATTCTGCCTAATGGTGTAAATCTGATCAGTTGCCTGGGATGAAGCCACACTGGTATGGACCAATGATGACTTTGGCGTATGGGGCTATCCTGTCTTGAAGGGGAGAGGAGAAAATCTCATACGCGGTAACAAACTACGTTATCCTTTCTTATGTATGGGGCACAGGATGCCTCTTCGCCAGTCTTATGGCAACGCTTTATCCTCCCATACCTGCACTATTGATGATGCAATCCGCGCTCGGAGCACCATACCAACCTCGGTACGTTTGTACCGTCATCAGGTTCGGATTGTGGTGGCGATTTATCAAGACGTGGTCTATCTGGTTGCGATACCCAGGTGGCTTTGTGGATATTTTTCTGCGCAAACGTTGTACGCGCAACGACCAAATTATTGTTTGCTGCCATCTCTATGACTAGTTGTCCATTGTCATTAGTGTTTTCGTTAAAGCTTTGCGTGTCAATGTACTGCCTGAATACTCCCTACCTATTTTTGCAGAATGATTTTTACATTATACTGAGGGCAGGCATGGAGATCCCGTTCGACTGATTCAAAGAATTCTTCTTTTTCATTATCTGAGGAATGCTCTGTAGGTGCGTGAACGTTTATGAGGCTTATGTTTTTACATCTGCTCCGCACGCGAAGGGTTTTTATATATTTATCTAGTTGAGCATATCATTTTTAAACTGAATATTCCTTTGCGCCGTGGCTCAGTGGAAATGCTTATAGCTACTGAGCAGGAAGTTCGAGGTTCAAATCCCAGTAACGCCAAAAGTATTTTTCACGGTGTCCCACCTCTAGCGAATAGGTGACAAACGTTCCGCGAGTAATAACTTGTCACGGAAAGCTTCTCAATTCCGGCCTTAAATTGTAGGTCCCTTCCATTTGTTTTCAAAAAAATATACATGCGCAACACAAATGGTCGCGAGAAGCTAGGCCTTGGACCGCAATGGTCTGTCGCGGCACTTTCCATTTAAATTTGGTAGTGATCGGGCTGCGGGATCGGGAATATTATTATTATAATATTAGGAAATATTAAAATGTATGAACATATCAATCTATTGAAAACAAGAACTTCTCTACATTAAAATAGCTGTAACCTTCTGCAACCTTCTGTAACAGTTTGTCTTCTCAATCCAGTGGTTACGTTTTCTTACAAGCCCACCCTATCGTCCAATATATTCCATTAATATGCATAAAACTGAAAGGAGATTATTTCATATAAACTGTAAAAAAAATATAATAACAAAATATAGGAAATAGAAGTCGACACAAGTAGAAGTATCTAAATATAAATACTATGTGTATGTATAGTTGCATCGCAATTTTCCTCCTTTCTTTTTTTCTCCATTCTCTGTGTGATTCATTGCGATTCCAATTGATTCATTCAAAAGTATCATTTATAAAAGAAAAAATCTATACAATGCATATAGCTCGACACCTACCTACACCTGACCTACACATACCGCGCGCAGATACTCTTTTGCAATAGAATCTAACAGATGCACGATACGAGTATCCAAGTATATACATACATATCTACGCCGCTATATACACGATTATAATTATGAAGTCAGATACAGTAGTAGTAGAGTACATCCAGACACCGAGAAGGATGAGGAGTTTAATTGAACAATTTCAATTCTCAGATAATCGCGTATACAAGAAGCCTGGCTTACGGCATGATGACATGAAAACTATACGACTGGCAGGGCTCAGGTGGTGGTGGTTCGCGGATGTGGCAACACAACTCAACAGCAGCTCAGCACACACCATCGCACAACCAGCACCACACTAGCGCACAAATATTAATGGGAAATGTGTGTTGTCTGCTTGAATTGTGAATTAACTTTTGGATAGTCATAGTCATAGGATAGATAGACGGAGGAGCGATACATATTTATTACTCGCGTGGAATAGTTTCGATTGTGATTGGATTGGATTTGATCAGGAGTGCCGTGGAGAATGAGGAAAACTACAATTGTGGCTAAGTGCACCGCGCGAGTAAATTACCCAGAGTGTTGTTGCCACTGTTGTTGTGTTGTTTCGTTGTTTGTTACACTCAAATGTTGTTGATTAAGAAGTTGGTAGTAGCGCAGCAGCCAGCCAGTCAGCTAAACAACCATAGTCCAAGCATCGAGCCATAGTCTCAACTAGAGCTAGCAGCCAGTTACTTGTAGTTAGATATATGCGAGATGACCTTGAGCTTATGTATACGACGAGTACATATGCATATTTGTATCTTCTACAGCCTGACGAGATTTTTGTGTATAAATGTATGCTTCGATCACATAAAATACATATACAATACAGTGTATCTGTGTGAGCCTGCATCTGTACTGTATTATCAACATGAGATGATATTCGTTTTATAACTGCACTGTGGACCGAAATTGTTGTGTTTTGTGGTCTTAAGCTTTTGCTTTTTATTCTCTCGTCTCGTTGAGGGGATTTTTTTCCGGTTGATTTTTGTTTGTTGTGACAGATGACAGCAATAAAAAATGTTTAACAAAATTCTGACATTGAAAAGGCCAAAAATGACTTCACTTTGACGTTATAATTAATTAGAGACAATGTTTCATAGTTAACACAGGACTAACTTTAATCTGTATGTGTAAAAATGCGGATTTAGTTAAATGCTCGTAAAACGAAATGCACAAAACGAATGACACCTTCGATTTATTAATTACTTTGACTTGAATCAAGAGAACCACAAAAATGCATAATTAATGTGCGCAGCTGTAGATGTCCTACTTATCACTTTTCAGTTCTTGTGACGCTGAAATCATATATGTATATTGAAAATACCATACCTTTTCTCATCTTGCGAAAAACCTAAAAAGCTGGGATAACCTGAAATGAAAGTGAAATGAAAAAATTTCTCGAACATTTTATCATTGTGAGCTGAAAATTACTCATCTCTTTAAACGAAGGCAGTTTGATAAGTCAGTGACTTTTTTAATTTCCAGCGCAGTAACTTTATTTACAACACCTGCTCCTGTCAACTGCCATCTATTAATAGACTACTGTCAAATTTTAAGCAACGGTTGCGCTTATAGACTAATTTTTGTTAAAAATTACGAGGTTGTCTGCTTTCAATGACTATGCGTCATTTAGTTTGTGTTTGACAGCCATTGAAATCAGACAACCTCGTAATTTTTAACGAAAATTAGACCATAAGCGAAACAGTGTGACCACTTCAATGGGGTGTTTCCCGATCTTCAGCCGCAATCCGAACGAGTTTTTGCGCCGTTTCGTAACCGTTGAGGAAACGTGGATCCATCAGAACACACCAGAGACCAAGGAACAATCGAGACAGTAGGTATCTCCGGGTGAACATGAGCCAAAGAAGGTGAAGGATGGTCTGTGGGCCAACAGGGTCATGCACGCGGGGTCATTCTCATCGATTAGCTTGAAAAGGGTAAAATGATCATCGGTGAATATTATTCAGAGCTTTTGGACAGATTCCATATTGATTTGAAGCAAAAACGACCGCATTTAGCGAAGAAAAAAGTGCTGTTCCATCAAGACAATGCACGGGTGCACACGTGTGTAGTCACCATAGCAAAAATCCATAAATTTGGCAACGAACTGCTACTCCATCCAGCATATTCTCCAGATTTACCCCTTTGCGACTATTTCCTGTTTCCAAACCTGAAGAAATGTCTGGGCGGCAAGTGTTTTGGGTCTAACGAATAGGTCATCAATGAAACAAACGCTTATTTTGAGGGCCTTGAGAAGACCTATTATTTGGATGGAATAAAAAATTGGAAAAACGCTGGACTAAATGTATCGAGCTTAAAGAAGACTATGTAAAGAAATAAAACGCTTTTTTGCCCAAAAAATACCTTTTATTCAAAAAGTCACTGCTTTATCAAACTGCCCTTGTACCATTTTTGTGACAGTTGACAAAAAAGGCAAGTTTTTGACTTGTCAGCTGTCACGTTTAATTTAATTAAGAATGCCGTCAGGAAGTTGAAAAGATTTCTCAACTATTTATTTGTAAGCTCGATATATGACATGTATTGTCATTTATGTATGAAAATGACTTATTTATCGTTTACATAGACCGGGGTTGTCGGTGTCCAGGCCTGGCCTATATCTCTCCACCTATCTCGAGTACAGCAGCTTGGATTTTATGATTAAATTCCTGGTCGTATTTCTTGTTCCATGCTGATATCGACTGCTACGAGATAATTAAAGGAATAGCATTATCATATTTGGCTCTACAACCGGTGTCCGGTCCTGGCCTCCGGTGAAAAATCTCTCCACCGGACCCGATTTTGAGCGGATGTCATCCAGTTTGGCATCCCTAAACTCTGGGTGTCCTGGTCCACGTCATCCTTCCAGCATAGGCTTGGCCGGCCTCGCTGTTGTGTTCCATAAATCCTACCGCAAAGGACTTTCTGAGCAGGATCATCTTCGCTGATGCGAGCTACGTGACCGGACCCTGGAGCCTACCGAGCTTAATTCTCTTCACGATGTCGACATCGCGGCAACGCTCGTAGATCTCACTCCCGCGGTACCAACGCGACCTTGGTGAGATCTGACATCAAGGGACTTAGTTCGTTCAGTATGAGTGCTGGGCGTAGGTACGCTACAGCCTTGGCAGCACATCGTCCGGAACTTCGAACCCCATCATTTGTCACTAGGATACCACCCATAGTATCCTAGGCCGCCTGATGGAATAGAAGCTATTCCAGGCACATCACACAGACCTGTAGTGTATGAAATGAGCTACTAAATACGAAGAGTCTCCCATAAGGTTATTCTAAGTACCAGTAGACCAATTTGGGTCGCAAAGTACGAAGACATTGCCCATAAAGGGCATACTCTAAGTACCCGCGGCCCGTATTTAATATCCCGTGGTAAAGCCCAGCATCCTAGCCATGAATATGTTAAGACGCAATTGGAACCCCCACGGGGATCTTACTGAGGATTCAGAGAATTCCTCTGATTTTCTAACCCCGAAATATTCAAGATTCATTTTCTTCTCCGCTGTCAGTTCACTTTGACCGTTTTTATTGCTGAGCTGACAGATTGCTGAGAATGTTGTCCCACTAAATGCAAAAGTACTTATTTAGCCGAATGTCAGTAATTCTGCGCCCTCCGTTAAATTGGACACGGCTTATCTTTCCTTTCTCCTGAAATATTCTAGAAGTCGATAAGAGTTAGAGCACCGATTCTCTGCTTCTTCCTGGAATCGTCAGAGGTTCAGGTCAGAGTTTATTCGTAGAAGGGAATGAACTCCGATCTGAAATTCTACAGGAAAAAAAGACTTGCAGTTCGTAGCTTAGTAGTGGTGTAGTCAGTTGAAGATGGTATCAGATATTTAGATACCATCAGTCAACACGGGCACACTGCCCAGATCCTCAAAGTCGTTCTTCTATGCACTCGTCTTTTATGAACATTTCAGGAGATGCGTGGGATGCTTCTTTAAACTTCGGTCAGTGAATACTGTAAAACTCTTTTAATTCCAGCAGCTTAGTTTGTTAGTAATGATCCAATAATGACGACTTTTGGCTATTGTATCCGGACTAAGATTTGTTTCTGGAATGTGAGAAACGCTCCTTGACTCAGGGAGTGAAGGACCTCAAAATGCCAGATTTCTTCAACTGGAACGTGAGTTTCTTCGATATAATTTGGACATACTGGGAGTGAGTGCAGTAAGATGATTCGACGCGAGAGATTACAAATTCCCAACGGAACACTGTGATACTCTACTCCGGCAAACCCTCCGGCAGTCCCCGTGAATCTGAAGTGGGTCTGCTGCTAACGCCAACAGCACGCAGAGGCCTAATTTCCTGACATCCACATGGTGATTGGATCTTATCGGCCATATTTCGGACTAGAGTATGGCGCGTCACGATCACACAGTGTTACGCCCCAACGAATCCTTCGACTGAGGATGAAAAGGACAACTTCTACAATCAGCAACGCGCTGTATTCAACGCAACGCCAAACATATGATTGGGAAGCACGGCCTCGGCGAACGAAATGACAATGGTGAAAGATTTGTTGATTTCTGCAACACCAACAACCTTGTCATAGGAGGCACCATATTTGAGCATAATATATGCCACAAAGTCAGCTGGGTGTCAACTGAGAGGCAATCATCATGCAACCAAATCGACCATGTGGCGATCAGCCGACGTTTTAGGAACTGTCTTTTAGACGTCCGAAACAGACGAGGAGTCGACATGGGTATGGTACGGGATCATCACCTTATGGTAGTTACTGTCCAGTTACGTACTGCATTAGTTCAAAGAGTCCGCAATATCATCCGAATGCCTAGGTATAACATCGACCGGCTAAAGATCCCCTCAGTACGCAAACAATTAAGGGATCATTTATAGCAAGGAATGGAAGCAATCAGCAGCTTACTGCCGACAACCATCCAAGAACATTAGAAGGCTGTGAAAAATGTTTTCACATCTGGAGCGGAAAGTATTGTTGGTAGAAGCCAGGCAAGGCACAGCACGTGGCTTACCGAAGATACCTGGAGGCGGATTGGAGAACGTAAGCTACTGAAAGCTCGTATTGTAGATACCCCAGCAGCAGCGAGGATCGTGCTAGAGTCCCTGTATCGAAGCAAAATGAGAGAAGTGCATTGTAAGACGTGACAAACGTAATCATATTAACAACCTGGCCTTAGAAGGTGAGGAAGCAGTGAGCAGGTGCGATAGCAGAACCCTTTACAGAATCACCAAAGAGCTGACAGGTGGTCACCGCTCTAGCCAACATCCGGTGAAACGCCTAGATGGTGCCGTACTCGTTTCAGATTAGGATAAGCTCAAGCGATGGAAGGAGCATTTCTCTACGGTCCTTAACCGTGTATTCGCCAACGATATGCACCAAAATCAAACGGAGCTGCCGCAAGTAACAATTTCCCGAATTCGCACCTCAACTCTTAGTAAAGATAATATCGCTACCGCGATCAACGCACTAAAAAACAGCAAGTCGGTAGGACTAGATAGTATACCCGCAGAGCTTCTGAGTGCCGCTCCAACGGCATCAGCAGAGCTTTTATATCCTCTTGTAGCGAGAGCTTGGGACGCAAAAAGTTGCCCCGACGAGAACGAAGAAGGGAATGATGGTCAAGCTCCCTAAAAAAGGTAGTCTTATGGAATGCGAAAACTGGAGAGGCATTTGCGTTCTTTCTGCACTTAGAAAGGTAATAGCCAAAGTAGTACTTGAGCGAATTAAGGAACATCTGGAAGATACACTCGATACCGAAGAAGCTGGTTTCCGCACTGGATCCTTCTGTGCAGACCACATCAACACCCTGCGGATCATTATTAAACAGTGCGTTGAATTCCGGTCACCACTGCACCTGCTGTCCATCGATTTTGAGAAGGCGTTTGACAGTGTCAACAGACAGTTTATCTGGCTCGCCTTGCGTAGGAGAGGTATACCCGATAAACTAATAGCTATTATTAAAGCAACCTATGATGGCTCTAAATGTCATGTGCTGCAAAGAGGAAAGCTGTCAGAGGAATTCGAGATCCTAAGTGGGGTACGACAAGGTTGCATTCTATCGCCGATACTTTTTTTGTTGGTGAATAGCGATGTACTTCGCGAAGCTTTATCTACTGGAAACAAAGGAAGTCGTTGAACTCTTACATCTCAACTCAAACATCTGGACTACGCTGACGACGTTTGTTTACTCTCACACAGGACTATGGAGCTGCACCAAATGACAACAAATGTGGAAAGGGAGGCAAATGTTGCGGGTTTGAAGATTAATTCTGCCAAAACCAAAATCATCAATCTCGGCACTAACTCAGTAACTCAAGTTAACATTGCTGGACAACGGGTAGAGAGAGTAGAGAGTTTCCAATATCTTGGGAGTATTGTGTTGGCCGAAGGCGGAACCGAACAGGACATTGTCAGCCGAATTGGCAAAGCAACATCAGTGTTTGGAATGATATCCATGATATGGCAAAGCAATGCGATCAGCTTAAACACCAAGCTGCGACTGTTCCGTTCAAATGTTGAATCTGTGCTGTTGCATAGGTGCAACACTTGGAAGGTGACCACTACTATCACAAAAAGATTACAAACCTTCGTAAATAGGTGCCTACGGAGCATCTTAAAGTTTACCAGAGAACGGGACTGGAACCAATATGCACAAGCATCCAACGACGGAAGTGGCACTAGATTGGTCATACACTCCGAAAAGGCGACAGTTCCATAGCAAACTACCTGATGCAATGGAATCCGTTATCTCAGGATGGTAGAAGAACGGGTCGTCCGAGAAATACTTGGCGCAGAACAGTTGAGGAGGAGTCACGGCAATTGGGGAAGAGTTGGAGAGAGCTGAAGCTCAGAGATTCCCTAGGACCCACAATGGGATATAGGACATAAGTAAGGTAAGTAGCTTAGTTTCTAGGTTTTCTACTGAACTTACTCGGGTTCTATCCATTGCCGATTACCACCAGACCAGATTACGTAAGAATTGGACGCACGACAACTGTGTACATCCAAAGCACCATATTTGGCTGGAGGCCAGTTGGTGAGAGCGACATATGCTTTGCAAGCTCTGTCTTCAATATTTCTGTAGGGTCAGAAAAGTTTGAATAGTTCATTTAATTGAATGTTTTTGTTAATTTTTTGTATCTCTCTGCTAACTCTCTCTCTCTCTCACTCTTTCTATCTCCATAGAAAAAACTCTGGACAAATTTCATCTTCAACATTGAACGAAGAAACAAAAAATTGTTGTTGAAATAAAAAATTAACCCACGAACAAATGCGTAAAATCAAAGCACCGCTCGGTTTGCACAAGCAAATGAAGCAAACAGTGGAAGAAGAAGAAGAAGAACAAGCAGAAAGATGCTTAGAAAATAAAATAAAAAACCAGCTGAAGACTCACAATAAAAATTTTGAAGAAGGAAAAAACCCAAAGTCGACGTTAAAGCCGCGGGCATCAAAGCAACGAATCGTGTGAAATGGGGTATCGATGGGGGTTTCTGTTTTCCAACTATACTTCAGGTAGGTAGGTAGGTTGGTTGCTATAGGTACACAGTCACAGTGAATTGTTGTTGTTTTTGTTTCGAACTACAAATGGAATGGGGTTTTCCTTGATAGTTTCCTAGGAGCGCGAGTTGAGCGGCGAAGCTTACATTGCGATGGACGCGGACGGCTCGGTTCGTTGGGTTTCTTGTCTCTCCTCTCAACGTAAAGTGGATTTTTCTTCGGTTTCTATTTTTTCATCATGCCGTTGTCAATTGGTATCCCCATTCGTAGCGTTCACGCCTTTCCATGTAGTAGTAACTATTGTTAGACATGTACTAGGTCGCACGTTTTCTACTCTGCCTGTGTGCGTGTGAGGTTGCTGTTGCCTTTGAGGCCGGCCTGATGGGTTACATGATGGTGGCGCAATAGCTCTAACTATTTATACACACGGATGGCAATGGATGACATTGCTGTATTCTGTTGCTCACATCGATGGATGGATGTTGGGTTTTGTGCTCGCTCGTAAAAGCTAACGGGATACGTTAAAAACGCTTTATAGGCATAGACAATGGGCATCTACAAGCGCAGAGACAGAGAGAGAGAGAGAGCTGCCTTTCCACAATGCCACCTTCGCGCTGCTCCACGAAGGTACGAAACGGATTGTTGACGAACACAATAACGAAGGAACTGCGCAGCTAGACTTATATGCCAGCCCCAACCTGCATGTAACGCAATGATGCCTGCGACGGACGACCGCCAATGAAGAAGGTTCGATCGCCTTTTTATGCCGGATGCCTCAGCTCAGCAGCACTGGTAGCTTCAGTTGTTCGGCTTTTTAGCCTTTTACTGATTACCTTTAGGGATTGTTAGTTGCTATACGAATATAGGTATGTACGAGTACACATACAATGTACTTCGTTTTGTTACTTCATTCCCGTGTCGGCTTTTCTCGCACTGGTTCGTTGGCTTTTGATTTGAAATTTCACTGCGAGTGTACGAATGCTGATAATGATGGTGTTGGTGATGATGATGATGGAATTGATGTAACGGTAACTGTACGGCATTATGCCCAGCTATGTATTGGTGCTGTAACCGTTGTTCATTTAATGATACTCGCACATATGTATATGTGGTCAATTACGCTACTTCTTGATTAGTGGAGAATACAGGACTTTGCGGTTCGTTAATTTTTCTTTTTGCCGGGCAGCATCCGTGAGGTGTACCTATACTCTCGTGCTGCTCTGGTGAGAATTTGATCGCCAGAGGATTTTCTCTTGCAAGACAGACGCTTAGTACGACATATTGTGTTACTATAAAAGGTGGAAAAAACGAAATGTTTTTATTTAACGTCTTTAGGACTTGATTCTGGTATAAAACCCATACAAATGTACCAAATGACAAAACAACCTATAAAAATTTAAAGTTTGAAGTTTGAATAAGGGTTAATTTTTTAAGAATTTAATCTGGGGCCCGATCTCTGCCAAATTTCTACAAAAAGTGTTGTAATCGGAGATACACATATGTACAAAATTTGAAGAAAATCTGGTTTTCGGAAGTGGAATAAAAATTGGTCACAAGATTCCGCCACAGACAAACAAACAGACAGACACGCGAAATTACGAGAGAATTTAAAAAAGATAATTTTTGGTAGGGTTGACAAGCTAGCCTTTTTTAAAATCATTAAATCTAAAAAAAACAACACTATAAAACTATAATTAGTAAGAAAATAAAGATACGTATACTCTTTATTAATAATAATATTCGGCGCGACATACCATTGCGGTCCAAGGCCTTTCTTCTCGCAACCATTTGTGTTGAGCATACATATTTTTGCACACAAATGGAGGGGACCAACCAACAATTTAATGCCGGATCCGAACGGCGAATTAGGAAGCATTTCGTGACAAGTTATTACTCTCGGAACGTTTGTCACCCATTCGGGAGAGGTGGGACACCGTGGAAAATACTTTTGGTGTTACTGGGATTCGAACCACGAACCCCCTACTCAGAAGTCCATGCTCTTATCCGCTGAGCCACGGCACCCACTCTATATCAGTATACTGTAATAAACTATTTCATGATATTCGAGTTTTTAAATTCTCTTTATTAACTTCTCGTGGCCCTTGCTGTCTGGCCTGCTGGCTGGCCAAATCTTGTGATCAATTGATCAATTTTAAGCCCACTTCCAATTTTAATAAAACTTTGCACAAGTGTGTACCTCTGATGACAACACTTTGTATTAAAATTTGGGCTCCTCGGGTCTCGGGTCAGGGAGCTCCCGTACAAATATCGATTGAAAACACTTTTTGTAAAAATTTGGAAGTGACCGGTCCGACGGGCTCCCACATAATTTATTTGAAAATTAACCACATTTATTTCAAACTTTGACTTTTGAGAATTACAAAAAAAATTGAATTTTTATGGGTTGTTTTTTGTATTTATTTGTTATTTTTATCTAACAATATATTTTTTTTTATTTTAATATTACTTGTATGTATACATTATATTTTTATTTTTGAAGAAAAATGGAGAAAACCCTTGAAATACATATTTGTTTATTAACTTAAACTACTTAAATTTACTTAGAACCAGAAAAAAAAAACTAACAAAAAACACAAAACAAACGTAAAACTATGATAACAACAACATAACTTTTGCAGCATCTGCCCACTTTACATCTGGCCACACAGAGCTGGCAACCCTACGACACTATTGCAAAGAGCGCGGACGATGCTACCCCCGCTTATCGTTAGGGTTGAATGCCTATTTTCTTATGTAAATTTGAATTTACCTTTTTTTTTGAGTCATAGAAAATTGTAAATTTTTTATTTACTGTCAAGTTAATGCGTATGTTATCTGATATATGTGTACTAACACATATAATATTAATTTATAAATATAGTAACAATGGATAGTTCGAAGGGAGCTGGAAGTCATATAACTGAATTATTTGCCGAACAACAACTCCTCTTGTCTTTTTCATATTCAGATATTTTGAGAAGCTATGCTAATCATAATCTTGTGGGTGCAGTGGCTCAGTGGATAAGTGCATGGCTTCTGAGCAGGAGTTTCGTTGTTCAAGTCCCATTAACACCAAAAATATTTTTCACGGTGTCCCACCTCTCGCGAATGTCTGGGAGTAATAACTATTCACGGAAAGCTTCTGAATTCGCCGTTCGGATACGGCATTTAATTGTAGGTCCCTTCCATTTGATTGCAAAAATATGCATGCACAACACAAATGGTTGCGAAACGACGGCAACGGTCTGTATCGCGGAATTTATTATGCTAATGATCACCTCCAGCCATCTACATAAATAATAATAAAAACAACCCATAAAAATTAAAATTGTTCATAGAAATTTCATTAATAGAAAGTATTGTCACCGGAAATATAGATGTGTGCAAAATTTCAATAAAATCGGACTTTAGGAAGTGTGAAAAATTGATCACAAGATTCTGTCCATCGGAGATACACATGCGTATAAAATTTGCAGAAAACCGGGGATATTTTTTAAAAAATTTGTATGGGAGCCCCCCTTCCTTCCGACCCCGATAGAAAAGTTAAATAGAAAGTATTGTCATGGGAAATACACATGTGTGCAGAATTTGAATAAAATCGGACCTTAGGAAGTATGTTAAAAATTGATCACAAGATTCTGCCAGCCTGCCAGCCAGCCAGCCACGGGCACGCAAAGTTAATATAGAGAATTTAAAAATGCTGTTCGTTGGTAACCGCATCAATTAAGAACGGCTAGACCGATTTGACTCATTTTTATTTTAAAATGTTCGCCACAGTCCAGGTAAGGCTTATGTCGGAAAAGTTTCCCGAAAAATTGGATAATTCCAAACTGAAAGTGCGGTTTTTGTAGAAACTTACCAGGCGGATTGCCTGTGCCTGTGCCTGTGCCTGTGCCTGTGCCTGTGCCTGTGCCTGTGCCTGTGCCTGTGCCTGTGCCTGTGCCTGTGCCTGTGCCTGTGCCTGTGCCTGTGCCTGTGCCTGTGCCTGTGCCTGTGCCTGTGCCTGTGCCTGTGCCTGTGCCTGTGCCTGTGCCTGTGCCTGTGCCTGTGCCTGTGCCTGTGCCTGTGCCTGTGCCTGTGCCTGTGCCTGTGCCTGTGCCTGTGCCTGTGCCTGTGCCTGTGCCTGTGCCTGTGCCTGTGCCTGTGCCTGTGCCTGTGCCTGTGCCTGTGCCTGTGCCTGTGCCTGTGCCTGTGCCTGTGCCTGTGCCTGTGCCTGTGCCTGTGCCTGTGCCTGTGCCTGTGCCTGTGCCTGTGCCTGTGCCTGTGCCTGTGCCTGTGCCTGTGCCTGTGCCTGTGCCTGTGCCTGTGCCTGTGCCTGTGCCTGTGCCTGTGCCTGTGCCTGTGCCTGTGCCTGTGCCTGTGCCTGTGCCTGTGCCTGTGCCTGTGAGTACCTTCTCTTCTATCTTTTCAGTCAGGATACCCAATACCAAACGCTAAAGTCAATATTAGCCCATACCAGTCTTCATCCCAGGAAAATCAAGAACAGCCATGAGGAATTCGTCTTCCCAAATAAACTGACTTCTATGAAGGTTAAACCTCTGCTAGGTTGACCAATGTTATAAGTCATTAAATATATCCGGCTCACTACCAAGCCTATTCAATATCTAAAACGGGACGAAGGAATAGACAGCTCTTCGTCCTCTTCAACCGGGCGTTTAAGAAATTGAAACCGAAACCCTGATGTAACAATCCTCTATAAGAACATCCAGATACTGGCTACCACAGACGATATTGACATCATTACCAGAAACCTAAGCTTTCATCCATATCGATCAAACGGCACGAAATCCGGGGAAGCACATAAATGGTAGCAAAACAAAGTACATGGTGGCGACGTTTGCAAGCAGAAGATTCAACGGTAGTCCCATAATTAAGATATGGTGGATCGTGAATTTGAAGTAATGCCATCTTTAAACCCACCCCATGCAACAACATCATTATTATGTCGAAAATCTCAATTTTGGCAGGCGATAACAGCGTGGAACCAGAAATACGCGACCGGTTGCTTAAAGCCAATCTCGCTTTAATCTGTCAAGACTCTTCAAATCCAAGAATTTAATCATAACAACCAAACTACTGGTGTATAAGGCAATGGATATACCGGTACTTACCTATGGATCCAAGAATTGGGTGCTTAGCTAAAGGACTCCGACCTCCTAACCGCGTTCGAGGGGAAAGCCTTACAGAGGCCAGGACCGGAACCCGGTTTGTAGAGCCAATAATAAAAATAAAAATAAAAAAAATTTTCGATATTCAAGTAGAATTAGAATTCAAGAACATGACGAATAGCCGGGAAATTTGAAAAATAGGCGTCCCAAATGAAAACCCCTTTAGTTACATTCTCTTTCTTTACAAAATGTCAGCAACATTTTTCTACTGGCTTCGAATTAATTTTCTTGGAGCTACAAAACAAACAAAAGTCATCCCCCTTGAAGTTATTAAACGTTAAGGTATACTCGTATCTAATGACTTTGAGAAAGTCAATACTGTTATCTTATTCCATGATAAATAACTGCAATAAACTCAGAGTTAATAATAAATTCTGCAGTCATCCCTTTCGATAGCGACACAAGCGAGAAGCGCGCACGATGAGGCATAAACTTGATAGCTGGATGCACCTACGCACGCACCGATCAAGTTATTGGATCCAACTCCTACGCATGACTAAAAAGATAAAAAAATTCGACGAAAACAAAACACAAGACGCAATCCGAAAATCGAAAGCTTTTCGTACCGAAAATCTTCTATAATAAACCCAAAAAAACAGACCTCAGAAAAGAAGCGCTCTGCGTTTGGCCTTATTCTTGTTTGACTTGCAGGCATTTACAAATACCAGTTAGCAAGTTGTTCAGTTGTTTTAATTCTGTGGGAATTTCCATGCTTTGTGGTCGCGCCTCTTTATCTATTTCTCAATTTAACGCTTGCAAGCAAGCACAGAAGGATTCTCTTCGATTCAATGATGTACGAGAAGCTTGTAGCATGTGTTGTGTATCAGCGGATCAGCCCCCTAGTGATCGATGATCGACTGAACACATACACATACTGATGTGCAGTTAGTCGCATAATGCTACTCAATAGAGAGCCTCTTATCGCCCCCTCCCACCAAACAGACGATGCTTTTAAGCATAATACAAGGCGGAAAACAGCGTACAGCTATAAGTTTTATCGCAGTGTTTCCATTTAAGTTGAAAATCTACCCAAAAATGATATTTTTCCATAACCTGTTACCATATTTCTATGTACCGCGTTAAAATGGGTTTGAACTTCGTTGAGTTTACAACAAAGCGACACATGCCCATAGCGTTTCCATGAAGAAGTTGAGTGTAGAGAGTCAGAGTATAGTTAAAATTAAATGTCAGCAAAAGAAATAGCTGGAGAGAATTCTGTGAAAGCATTGACAAACTGCCAACAGTTTGTCCACTAGACAAAGCTATGTTCCATGACCACAACAATCCTCTCGGAACAGTCAAAAAATCCAAACAGGGAACTGACAATCTCAAGACAAGAAACTCTTGAATGCCTAGTAAGCAGTCACATTCCCAACTGTAAAACACTAGATAATCAAGAAGAAAACGAGGACATCAATATGAACCCATACCTAATCCCAACCGAGGCCTATAATCGCCCAGCCAGTATCTTCTCATCAGGAGGAATCCGCTGCGCAGTAAACTCATTCGGCCCATACAAATCTCTAGGTAGGGATGGCATATACCCAATCTTCCTACAACGTGGAAAAAAACTTCCTGCACTACGGTTCCAAATATCTTGGGATGTTTGAACAAAAACTCATATCGAACACCCAATATTGTGCACTAACCTAGCTTACTAAACATGCCAACAAATGTTTAACAAAACGTAGGGAATAAACCCGCAAATGACTTAATGGCTATACCAAAGCATAATAAGACACAGGATCATATATGCGGCCCTGATTTGGCGGCCCAAAACAGCGCAATCAAAGACACGCTCAAAACTGAATAAAATCCAAAGCCTAATCCGTCTAAGTGCGACCGGTGCCCCAATGACCTGCCCAACAGCAGCTCTAGAAAAGCTTCTAGGGCTCCCACCCCTGCACATCCATATCAAAATCGAGGCTAGATCAAGAGCCGTTAAACTAAAAATTACCAACCAAATAAAAGCAAACAGACTAGGACACATCAGCATCATTATCATTACCAAAATAAATTTGGAAAATGAAATTGTCCAACTATCAGACTTAAAGATAAAAACGACTTTTCGATAAGAATACCAGAACGGAATCAAGTTGAAAATATTATAAGTACCCTTTCACACCATGCATCCATCTGGTATACAGACGGATCAAAAACAAAAACAGGAACCGGAGCAGGAGTATTCAGACCCAGAACTACATTGCGAATACCCCTGCGAAATTTTCCAACAGTATTCCAGCAGCAACTATAACTAGTCTAGTCTTTTACTTCAAAACAATGGGAAGCTGCTTCTGCCACTTGAAAGTACTGGTCAAAACTAACAAAATCACCTAATGTGGTCTCCCGGGCACCCAGGCATCCAGGAAACGAGGCAGCAGACATCTGTGCAAGAGAAGGCGCAGAAGGATTCTTCACTGGCCCCAAGCCCAGTATTGCCTATTCCAAGATCTGAAAAACAAGATCAAAGAGTGTGAAAAAAAGTCATCGAAGCGGAATGGGAATCATCGACTGGGAGGAGACAGGCCAAAAAGCTTCATAAATATAATACTAACCATTTAAACAAAGCAATTAAACTGAACCGGCATGCACTAAGAGCACTGGTCTAGTACATGACGGAACATGGCCCATTCCATGGCCAGCTTTTGAAAATGGGTAAATTCCTATGGGACCGCTGACGATTCTGTAACGTGGTGAAAAAATATAAGAACACTTACTTTCTGTATGTGAAGCCCTCACCCGGAAAAGATAAAATACTTCAAGGCTCATATAGTTCTCTGGCCGAATGTCAAACTTGGCAGATGTAGTGGCATTCACAAAAGAACTATGCAACCACATAATGTGGTAAACATCTGGGATGCACAATAGATCTCAAGGTTACAGTGCACAAGGCTGTATAGCCCGACAACAACAACAAAAAAAACTTCATTTTTCGGTTACAAACTTTTATATATATTTGGTATTAATCGCCAAAATATCTGTTTTTGAGGACGGAGCTATTTCAAAGAATTTTCTTTTATCCACGCTTCACGCGACTTACGACACGCATCAAAAGCGGGATATCAAAATGGGCCCCTAACATTGAGACGCTCACAAAAGGTCGTGCGAAAGGTGGTTAAAAGAGACCTCAAAAAAAGAGAAAATGGCGCGATTTCAAACCATCACACGTGCCCCACGCGAAACGTGAAACTCGTCATACGTGGAATATAAACATGATATTTTGTACTTAGATACTCACAAAATTTTAACTCCCTGGGTCGTGTGGAAGTTAAAAAGGACATCAAAGAAGTCGAAAAAAAATGCAACCCATCACACGTGCCACACGCGGCACGCGTCATACTCGGAATATAAAAAATGCAGTTCTTATGACAGTCACGAAATTTCAGCTCTCTAGGTCATGTGAAAGTTGGTTAAAAAGTACCTCAATGAAGTCGAAAAAAAATGTTCCAAACCCATTACACGCGCAACACACGACACGCGACACGCGTCATGCTCGTAATATAAAAAATTCTATTTCCTACTTAGACACAGAATTTCAGCTCTCTCGGTCGTGTGGAAGTTAGTTAAAAAAGTCCTCAAATTCGAACAAACGTTTTTCCAACCTATCACACGAAATATAAAAAATGCTATTTTGGACTTAGACACTCACAGAATTCCAGCTCTCTAGGTCGTGTGGAAGGTGGTTAAAAAGGACCTCAAAGTGATCGAAAATACAGACAAAAAGGGGTCAAGTCAAGTTAAATAATGCAAGTTTTAAAAAAAAGAGACAAATGCTTATGCAGGCAACATTTCATTATAACCATTTAAATAATTTGGCATTTTGTTGACATTTGATAATAGTCTATGCACGCGTAAGTCTGTTATAACAAACCCTAGAAGATTTTATGGAGTTTGGTTTTGACAAAAGATTAACTCTTGTCCGTTATGTTGGCAGAACAAAAATGGACAAAAAGTTAACAAAATGTTGCCCAGCCAAAAGTAATTTTTTATTAAAATAATTGAATGAATTTAAAGAAATATAAACGAGTAGATACATAAAACAAGGTAGCTATATGCAACTCCTCTTTGAACGTAGAAGACCAAACAAAAAAAAAAACAAAAAATTAATGGAACTTCATTTTTTCTGATCGCGAATTGTTCTGTTTTCTAAAATCAAAAATATGTTCAGGTAGGAAGGAAGGTGAGGATTGAACGAATGTAATGCGGCTTTCGTTTGCTCTGTCCCCTTTTTGGCCGAGTGCACTCGTTTTTGGGCGTCCAACGAACAAAACGAGTGCACTGGTTGGCTCTTTTTGTATTTGCATTTGTGGTTGCTGTCACATATCAAAAGTCAAAAGGGCAGCACAATGACAGTGTTTTGTTGGTGTGTGTAGATAGAGGGGTATATGCTCGACCAAAAAACATCGAGTAGAAAATTTTACCCCGGAGCTACACTCAGTGCAATTTTTTAAGTCAAACGAACTGCAATTTTGTCACACTCAGTGCAATATTTTGCACTCGGGGTAACTTTTTCCATCAAACGAAAGCCACATAAGTAATAACCTATTTTCATAACGTAAAAAAAAAGTTTTACTATTCAATTTGTTCTGAGTAATTAAAATCAAGTCAATTATAATTAAACATTTCAGGGATTTATTTTACGAGTAATTAGAAGAGGATTTTTCAGACGATTCAAAAGTTCCCGATTCTTCGGCATTAAGGCAACTCCTGACTAGCCAAAAAAAAAACGTTTAAGTCATAAGTCTTAAAACTTAAGTGTTTTATTTGTGAGAGATCTGTGACTAAGCAGTTGTTAAAATTTCAACTCAATTTCAATATAGTTACATGGAAACGCTTGATGCCATTTTTGGATTTGACGAAATTACATTTCAACACAACCTAACTTAATCCTGATTCATGAAAATATAGAAATGTGTGGCTTATGATGCTAAACGGATCCTCCTCTGATTTGCTGGTAGAATGACTCAACTGCCACACACACGCTGTGTGGAAGCACATGTGAGATAATGAGTATTCTTCTTAATTTTGTATTCTAATTACGAAGGTGCTGATGATTAATAAATTTTTTGAATTTAAAAAACATAATAGAAGTAAAGTATTCAGTAAAAAAAAAAGCAATCATCGTTAAGATTCTCATGCTCATCCGAATCCTAATTGATTATCGATGATTAATTAGTAGATGCTGTGATTAATTTTTCTTATAATTGATGGTTATCCTACCACCCATTACTACCAATATTGCATAACCAGAGTGAAATTGCTATGGTTATGCAACAACAACAACAAAAACCACATAATATAACCACTTTGGGATAAAAATAATTAGGTTATGCCAGGAGATAAATCATAACACTCGTAGAGAAAATAAGGAATGCATTTTGACACAGAGATCACCCTATTTTATGTGTTATGGATGCCATTAAGGTGTTTTACCTGGTAGTCCCTTTTGAACATTTATCTTCACCTGCTTACTGCTCAAAGAATGCATCTGAAATAATGATCTGCCACAAGGCCAATCCTTTCATTTCATGCCGCTCGCACAGTTTGCATGATAGCGTATTGTATAATATGTAAGCCGCATATTGAGCGCAGCACATAACACTTTAGTGTAGCCGAGTATTTTAGGGCATGCAATGTTCTATTAATTGACGAACATTCGCATTATGTTTTATTTAATTTAATGTCAATTCACTTCGGATCCGGCCTTAAATTGAAGGTTTCTTCCATTTGTGTCCAAAAATATACATGCGCAACACAAATGGTCGCGAGAAGATAGGCCTTGGATCGCAATGGTCTGTCGCGCCGAATATCCGGTCCTCCGGCCGGATCCGGCCTATACTAAATCCGGCATCGCTAAAGCAAGAACTGACGAATCTCGACTACATGACACCAGTGTTATGCTTCGATAAGGTTTTCCGGACAACAGCAGTCTCCAGACTGAAAGAGTGAATTCGGAACAGATATGACAACAGCACTGTTTTTCACGGATGGCTCTTAGCTAAACGGCAAAGTAGGAGCAGGAGTCTTCTGTGACAGGCTGAAAGTAAGCACCTCCTTCCGACTCCCTGATAACTGTAGCTGAGGTATAGCTATTTAGGAAGTTATAAGTTGGTTAAAGCCAGAGCAACTCAGATGTGGAAGGAAACTGCAAGGCGGACGAATTAGCTAGACGTGGAACGACTCTCAACTGCTACCGTTAAGGGCAGATGTGGGGAGGCCTTTTGTGACTCTGAAACGTATGCTTCGGAAAGAGGCAGAAGCAGTAGCAAATGTAAGGTGGGAAAACACTTGTAACATAACATATCAGCGCTCAACTACGATAATCTCCCACAAAGACGTGTCCCAAAAACTGTTGTGGGGATACTGATATGACACTGCCTTCTTGGAAAAATACGCGAGAAGGATGGGTGTCAATTATAATGACTTCTGTAGAAGCTGCATGGCCGAGGAGGACGAGGAGACAATAAGTACATCTTTGTTCTGTCCGGCATAAGTATACAGAAGACACAAATACTTATGTAAGCGGTCTCAAATCTCGAAAACGGCAAAGTGCGAGACATACTTCGATTCAAAACCTAACTTAACTTAGCACGTCTGAGTCGTGGGCTACACTGAATAGAAAGGAGCGAGAGCGCTGCATGCATGTCAGCTTCTCCTAATGCAATTCATTGTTTTTTTGACAACGGCACTATCAGCTTTGCATATGAATTCAAGCTTTCTGAGTTTTGTACTACTACTTTATGATAAGCAAGTTAAATTCTGACCTTCAAACCATAACAACGTGGGAATTTCACAATAGAGTAGAATTTAACGCTTCCAAAACCAAACGTCGTTCACAGCCTGTTGCTCCATAACCCATTGGACATATCTCCTGTGTTGTGAATGGTCAGCAGGCTTCAATTGTTGCACGAACAGGACTTTATACGCATGGAAGTGTAAATCTAGGTGCAAAACACGCCATAATTGCCGTGAACGTCGGGAAATTGACAAATACGGTTCTTCATCCACACTTTATTCACTTTCTTTCCAATCGGTTGCACAGTAGGACAATGCCATAATTTCCTCTTAAAGCCGACCATTCTCGCGACCATTTGTGTTGTGCATGTATGTTTTTAGACACAAATGGAAGGGACCTACAATTTAGGGCCGAATCCGAACGGCAAATGTCGGACAATAACTAATAAAATGATAATTGCATTGCAATGACAGATATGTTTGACACATGAGGGATGCAAACAACTATGGTTTTGAAATGGATGACCCTATATTATCATAACAATAAGAGTCTGTCAGACTAGGCGCCAGTACTGACGTAACAAATAAGGGCGCCAGCACTGCATGGTTAAGAGTAGTTATGTCAAAAAAATCGAATCCAATCGTCAGGATCCCATATTAGAAAATAAAACTAATGATAAATGAACCTTCTACGTATTTCACCCCAACACGCCTCTTAGAAAACAGTAATCTGTTTTTCTAATTAAAACAAAAGAATAATAATAGCTATCATACATATCTACTTGCATTTCGGTACATGGAGCAAATACATTTTGGGCTGTTCTTATGATATTTTGACGATGACTTTTATTCCCTAACCCACATATGCTTTGATATATCCCCTACAGCTACAACCGGCACGAAACATAATAACATTAACGCATTCACAGAGCGAGATCAGCAATATGCAATGCAACGACAGTGCGACAAGAGGTTACACACACATACAAGAAAATCTGCTGCTTTGCTTACGCGAATGCGACAGCAATCATAAATATTCAATGTTCGTTTGTTGCTATTATGCGATCGTGGCATTTAAGGCGTACACACCACACAGTAAAGCAACAAAGAAAGTCACAACTATAAGGCAACAAGTCAGTCTTCTCTTTGCAGCGCACACGTTTTCCCAACGGATTTAATTAATAGCAACTCTCTATTATTTAAACAGAAAACCACTCTCAAATAATAGAGAGAAGTGCGTGCATGGAAGTGTTTTATCTCACTAATACAGTTGCTCATTACCATCCTCCTATTTTACTAGCTGTTGGTTCTAGTGCCGTTGGTTGTTGGCAGAGGTACAAGCAGGCTCAATATGCCTAACTGTGCATAGCTTTGGTCTGTTCTGTGTTCCGTCTATGTATCGAACAGGCAAAACATTACTTCATTTTCTATACTGCTGTGGGATGATTGTTCGTTGATGTTGTTATCAGTATTGCTGCCATTTCCACCCATGCATGGAAACAGGCAAAGCTTTGTAACACACTCAAACATACACATACGAGAATTAGTTCAACTGTCGAACGAGGACGAAGTAGTAGCACAAATAGAATAGCATTTTTCTATTATTTTTTATTTCCCCATTGTGAACTGTGCACTGTGCAGCAACGACCATGACGTTATTCAAATTGTTGTTGTTGACGCTTTTTTAATTAAGAACTTATAGGCAATAAGAAAAAAAAACCAAACAGGAACAACTCTAGTATTTATGCACGGAAAACGGTTTGATTGCCGAGAAACGAGAAAACCTCACAGTTGAAATCAAACAGCTCTGAATTCATTGGTCCAAACCATGACTATTATTTGTAAGATCATGCGAACTTACACAACTCGCAGCATTGTAATGTATACGACACGGATTTATTCCTGCCGAGTTAGGTGGGTGTTTCGTATTTGTAATATGACTCGCACGAGCTGAATAATAAAATTGAGCACACGGTGTTTTTGGTGGTGGGTTTTCGTTTACTCATGCTCTGCATTGATGCTCTACTACTATTGCAGTTTAGAGCCCCCAATTGAATGCTTTTGTATCATAATAATTTCATCCCCGGTCACAAGCATTGTACAGATTTGTTTCGCTGCTTGCGTTTCTTGCTACACTTCGGCAGTGTCCGACAGTCCGAGTGTTTGTAAATTGGATTGTGAATGTGGTGCGCAGCGTTGCCATTTGAACTGATTAGTATATTTAATATTAGGGGCTCCAGATATACCATTTCCACGAATAAATAATATAATTTTCTGAATATTGCCTCCTTCTCTTTCACTATTACTAGTAATAATATGACTTGATTTTTTTAGTTTTTAAATTCTCTATATTAACTTCGCGTGGCTGTGCCTGGCTGGTGCGTAGAATCTTGTGATCAATTTTTAACCCACTTCCTCAAGCCAGATTTCATTGAAACTTTGTGTATGTGTAATTGTATTTCCGATGACAACACAACATAACGGCCTCAGAGCTGTTTTAAAAATAACCCCGATTTTCTTCAAATTTTATACACTTGTGTATCTCCGATGGCCAACACTTTTTGTAAATATTTTGGAGACCCCGGGGTCGTGGGGCCTCAACAATTTTTTAAAAAAAATTATCCCTATTTTCCTCAAATTTTATATACGAGTGTATCTCCGATGGACAACATTTTTTGTAAAAATTTTGTTGACCCCTGGCCCGGGGTCGTGGGGCACCATACAATAAAAAAAATTAAGCCGATTTTCTTCAAATTGAATACACATGTGTATATCCTATGGACAACACTTTTTGTAAAAAATTTACAGACGCCGGTCCCCGGGGTTGTGGGGCCTCATACAAATTTAAAATAAAAATTAACCCGATAAAAATTAACACATGCGTATCTCCGATGGACAAAACTTTTTGGGCATCTTTTGAGCGAATAGGCTCTGAGATTCGAGTGGTGCCCATATAAATATTTTTTAAAAATTGGCCTGATTTTTTTTAAATTTTAAACATATGTGTAACTCCGATAGGCCAAACTCTTTGTAAAAAATTTTGAGCGAATGGTCCTTAGACCCAAAAGGTACCCATATAAATTTTTTAAAAATTAGGCCGACTTTCTTCAAATTTTAAACATATGTGTATCTCCTATTGAAAAAACTTTTTGTAAAATTTTTGGAATGATCGATCCAGAATTTAATTTTTAAAAATTACCCCAATTTTCTTCAAATTTTAAACGCATGTGTATCTCCGATGGACAAAACTTTTTGGGCATCTTTTAAGCGAATAGGCCCTGAGATTCGAGTGGTGCCCATATAAATATTTTTTAAAAATTGGCCTGATTTTTTTTAAATTTTAAACATTTGTGTAACTCCGATAGACCAAACTCTTTGTAAAAATTTTTGAGCGAATGGTCCCTTAGACCCGAAAGGTGCCCATATAAATTTTTTAAAAATTAGCCCGACTTTCTTCAAATTTTAAACATATGTGTATCTCCGCTTGACAAAACTTTTTTGTAAAATTTTTGGAGTGATCGATCCAGAATTTAATTTTTAAAGATTACCCCAATTTTCTTCAAATTTTAAACGCATGTGTATCTCTCTGTGTTTTTTAAAAAAATTACCCTATTTTCTCCATCTTTTTAACACATGTGTATCTTCGATGGACAGAACTTTTTTTAACAGTTTTGGAGTGATCGGGCCCTGAGACCCGAGGTGTGCCCATATAATTTTTTTTTAAATTAAAAATTAATTTTCTTCAAATTTTAAGCACATATGTATTTTTGATGATAACACTTACTATTAAAAGTTGGAAGTTATCGGTCCCTAAGATCTGGGACTCCCATACAAATTTTTTACACATGTGTATCTCCGGTTACAACAGTTTTTGTAAACATTTGGGAGTGAAGGGGCTCTTATTTTAATTTTTTCCAAATTAACCCGGTTCAAACTTTGCACACATAGAGAATTTACATGAAAATTTTTAATTTTTATGGGTTATTCTTTTTTTATTGCTGACTTAAAAAATATTGGAATTAAGTTTTATTATCCCATTTATTTTAAAAAATTTATATTTATATATTTATATTAAAAAAAACAACCCATAAAAATTAAAAAATTTCATGTAAATTCTCTAATAACCAAAAGTATACTGAATTCCACTACAAATATAAAAATATAAAAACACATACGAAGCACTGCAACCCAACACAAAAACAACCCCAAACGTAAAGCAAGCAGCGCTGCACACAGCGCACAAGACACAACGCACACAGAACACAGTCATTATAGTATGAATGATCTGATTCCTGGGAAAAAAAATTTGTATGGTAATCACCGGAAATATACATGTGTTCAAAATTTCAATAAAATCAGGCTTTAGGAACTGTGTTTAAAATTGTTCACAAGATTCTACCCACCAGCCATCCAGGCACGGGCACGCGAAGTTCACATAGAGAATTTAAAAACGAAAGTAATACATCGATAGTACTTAAGTTCAATACGCAAACACACTAAATTATTCTGCAAAGATCACTTTCAGAAGTCAAAATGAAATCATCAATTCTGGCTTCATAAAATCGGCTGTAACAAGAATTCACAAGCAATACCTGGAGCTTAAAAAAGCAATGCCAAATGAAAATCGTACCCTTCTCAAAATTATCCAATAAAAGTGTCTTGGTTGCTGAGATGAATAGCGATAGTCCGTCAGCTCTACGGGTATGGAGTCGATAGCTAAGGGTGGAGTGATCGATATTAGTGTCGATTCTATATATTCCGTAAGATGAATAGCGATGGTAAACAGTTCTAGAGGGATGGGGTCGATAGCTGAGGGAGGGTGACCGATATTAGTGTGAATTCTATAGTTTTCGAGGTCACTGAGTTGAATAGCGGTGGTGAGACAGTTCTAGGCTGATTGGGTCTATTGTTTAAGGTGGGGGTGGGGGTTACCGTTATTAGTATTGACTCTATAGTTTTCGGGGTCGCTGATGTGAATAGTGATAGTAAGACAGCTCTAGGCTGATTGGGTCGATTGACTTTGGGGGCGGTGATCGATTATAATGTCGATTTTATAGTTTCGGGGTCGCTGAGGTGAATACCGATTGTAAGACAGATCTAGGAGGATGGTATCGATAGGTGAGAGAAATGAAACCCGATATTAGTGTCAATTGAATAGTTTTCGGGGTCGCTGCTTAGTAGATTAGAAGCCGAGTCTTATGGCGATATAAAATTGCCATATGATTTTTGTAATCTGGTATTATCTGTCACAGAGCCAATAAATTCCTTTTATCCGGCTATTTCTTAAAACTATCACATTAGGAACTGGTTGCAAAAAAGGGCCATTCTTGCTGCTAAAAATGAAGACATCCACGAAATAAACAATCAAATGCTTGCCATGTTAACAGGTGTAGTCGCTGAATATAACTCTATCGATACCGTAGTAGATGCTGTGAGGTCGTCAATTATACAACAGAGTTCCTAAACTCACTTGATTCGTCTGGATTACCACCACAACGTCTTTTACTTAAAGTGGGATTTCCTTTTTTTGCAATCGCACAAGATTGCGCGTAAAAAAGACACTGACAATGTTATTGAAGCGACTATGTTGACAGGAAAGGGAGAGGGTGAACCAGTTTTTAACACACAGATACACTCATTTCGTTTAATTTTCGCTTCATGTCACCTAGCGATTGTGATAGGAGACAGATATCATCGGCATAGTCTAGGTCTTCTAGGCGGTGAAAAACATTCCATGGCAAACCCGATGGAGTACGGGTTACTATTTTCATCACCCAGTCGATAACAATTGTGAAGAGCAATGGTGAGAGGGTGCAGCCTTGCTTGACTCCCGAGTAGATGTTGAATGATGACTCAAGATGACCGTTATGAATGACGCGGCATGTTGAGTCCCGGTACAGCTCCTTAATGATGTTATTGATTTTTTCCGGAACACCATAGCTAGACAAAATCTGCCGCATCATGTTTTGGCCTACGCTATCAAAAGCACGTTTAAAATCTACAAAAACCATATACAGAGGAGAGCGATACTCAACTGACTGTTCAATGATTATACGCAGGTTGTTAATTTGGTCAGTACAAGAACGGTTTGGGCGAAATCCTGCTTGTTCATTTCTCAAAATTGGCTCTAACGCATTCTGTAAGCGCCTAGCTGTTATAGAGGAGATCACTTTGTTTATGGTGTTTAGCCGGGTAATTCCTCCCCAGTTTTCGCAATTGCTCAAATCACCTTTTTTGGGAAGTTTGACTATTAAGCCATCTTTTAACGACGATGGAATGGATTCAGATTCCCAGATATCTTGATATATCGCATGCAATGTTCGCGTAGTTAACTCGACGTCGGCTTGGAGGAGTTCTGCGTAGATGTTGTCATTGTCTGCTGCTTTACCTGATTGCAGTGAACGAATTGTTGTCCTTATCTCATCCAACGAAGGAGTAGCGACGCTGATGTTAAGAAGCCTATTAGGGTGCATATGTGGGTTAATGGACGTGCCTGGCGAAGTACAATTTAAAACATTCTTAAAATGTTCTGTCCAGCGGGTTAATTGTTGTTCCTCCATAAGAATCAAAGAGCCATATATTGTCTTAACAGGGTAGTTGATGTGGTGTTTCTTGTTGGCGAGGTTACGAGCGAGTTGGTAGACTTTGCTATATTGTCTGCTATCAGCGGCCTGCTGTGCTTGTGTTGAGATGTCGCTTAGCCGTGCTCGTTTGTCGTTCCTAGCTGAACGGCCAACTTTCCGGTCCAGATCCCTATACTTCCGCGCTAATGCGCTTCGCTCGGCACCTGAGGCCGCGTTTAACTCTGCTTTGATGGATTGGCGTTCACGTATGGTGTTCCATGTGCTCTCTGATATCCATTCTTTTCTAGTTTTTTCGGGATAACCTAAACCGCACACTTCCAACCACAAGGTGGTGGTCGCTGTAGACGTCGGCAGCTCTTCGGGTTCTAACGTCCAGCAAAAGTGATCGCCACTTGCGGCTTATGGCGATGTGATCAATCTGGTTGTTGTACATGTGATCAGGAGAGGTTCAGGTGGCTTTGTGGGGAAAAATTGTGCCTCCAATGTTTAGGTTGCGATCAGAACATAGATCAGCAAACCTTTCAACAAGTTATTCATAGAACCAAGGCCGTGTTTTCCCATGACATGTTTCCAATCACTGTTGTCGCTGAGAATAAGATGGCCGGACATTATCACCAATCAAGACTTGCGGAGAGTAACACAGCAGGAAGCAATCGCGATCAAACGACGAAAATGGAGCTGGATTGGCCACACTTTGAGAAAGCCAACGGACGACATTACGAAACTAGCGCTCGACTGGAATCCACAAGGAAGCCGCCTAGTTGGCCGCTGATTTATAGAATATTGGGATAAACAAATACCTAGGCGACGCCAGGTAATCAGCTAGTATTAAATAAAATTGGAGCGAATTCTATATACGGTAATATAGAGAGAGAGGGTAGACTTACCGAGAACAAAGTCGAAAGTGGCGAAGACTTTTTACTTCAACCAATAGTATGTTAATACAGTTGCACGTAAGTGCGACCGGGTTATGACCGTAATTTTAATTATGTATCCATGTAAAGAATTTATAACTTATTTTATAAAATTTCTGTTTATTTTTATAACAAGCTACCTGTTGTTACAAATCACTATTTTTTGTTATTAAAACCCTTCTTGAATGCCAGTGCAATTTAATTTGTGATTAATGTAATTTTTTGTAAATTATTATGGTATTATAAAGATATTATGGTTTTTTGAATTACTGGTTTTTAATATCACGGTTTTACTTAAAAGAGTGCTAACGAATTTTTGACTTAATTTTTTGACTTAATTCGTAAATATAAAATTAAGTCATTAAAGTTAAAGTGGACTAAGGGAGATTTGTGAGTGGCAACTCTGTTGTTGTGATTACGATTGAGTAAGCAACGAGTATGTTTTTTAGGTGGTGGTTTTCTCTGTTTTCTTGCTGAGCTGTTGCTTCTACTGGCAGCCAACGCAACGCTACTCAAAAAAGACGAGAGAACGTGCTGCTGCTACCACAGCAAATGACTGCTATTGCGTTTGCGACTTGCGAGAGCGAACAGCGCGCAGCCAACAACTGCCAACCAACCACCAAGGCGGAGGCACCAACCAAAAAACAACCACTCATTCAACCCATTCCATACACGTCCATTCGTGTACCCACGTATTTAGGATAGGTAGTCGATCGTCGCAATCGCCGCGTTGCTCATTCGTCCAATTTTATCCCACAATTTTTGTACTGCATTCGAGCAGGAAAGTTACAAATTCATATCCCTACGGTTCAGTTCAGTTTCGTGGTTGCACGCCGCCGGTGCGGTGGTTTTATATTTTTGTTATTATTGCTGTTTCTGTTTAGTTGGTTACATTTTGTTGTTTTAAGTTGTTTTTAAATTTTTAGTAATTTCATACTTAACACACACACGCTCACTGCGGCAGCTTCGTGGAAATAGAACAAATACGAATTTTGTTGTCGGTTTTGAATATTTTGTTAAAAAAATTTATTTGGTTTCACCTTTCATAATTCGAATAAAGATAAAAATTGAAATAATTCGAATTCGGTTGACGGATTTCAACTCAAAATCACTCTACCAACGACCGACCAACTTCTGTTTTGGGTTAACGCGAATAAAACCCCCAATAAAGTAGAGCAGTGTGGCCAGCAAATGCATTATAATAAATAGATAGATACGCACATGCAAATAAATTCATGTGTTAATTATCGATAATATCAATAGTGTCTAATGTAAAAATTAAAAGTGCTAACAACCGTAAAATCAAGTTAAAAACAAACGGAAACGGTTAATTTTTTTGTCAAATTTAAAATTTGGTTTTTTGGAATACATTTTGGACTTAAAAAAAACGTTACGATTTTAATTGTGAAAAAGCAAAAACTTATGATCTACAAAAACAATCAGTCAAGGATTACAAGAGAATCGGATCTATTTTCAGCATAAAATTGCATTTAACGCAGTTAGTAAAACGGATTAACTTTTTCAAAAGCGGATTAAAAGCCAAGTGAGTTTTATTTTAATGTGACATTTTGAACGAAAAACAAATTCAACAGATGTTTAAAATTGAGGCACATTCATGGGGCTTGAAAAGTGTTTTTGGACATAAACATGTGTTAGCTTACCGTGCTCTCACAATGAAAAACTTAAGACTCAAGACAGAGTTGTATGGTTTCTAAAATAAGGAGCAAAAAAAATTTTTTTTGTCAAAATAAAAATCCATACAATCCTGTTAGTCTAAAGTTTTTCATTGTGCGAGCACTTTTAGGGTTCTCTTGCAATGGAAAAACTTAAGATTTAAAGATTGTATGGATTTTGGTTTTGACAAAAAAAATTATGCTCGTTATGTTACCCTGCTCTCTCAATGAAAAACTTATTACTTAAGACTTAAAACTTAAAGAGTTCACACAATGAATACATAAAGGTTGTGACAGCAAATTTTCAAATTGTGACAAGCTTCATTGTTATTATATTGAAGACATAACAACAACAAAAAATATTTCACATCCGATTCAAAATGTAGTGAACTTCATTCTGTATTTCTTCAAAAGTTTATAAACTTAAGAACTAAGATTTACCAACATAACGAGAAGATTTTTTTTTGTCAAAACCAAAATCCATACCTTTCTGTAACTTTTAAGTCTTAAGTTTTTCATTGTGAGAGCGTCCTTAGAATTCCACACAATCTTGTAAGGCTTAAGTTTTCCATTGTGAGAGCACCCTTAGGAAAAAGTTCAACAATTTTTGTTCATGTCACAATGGAAAAATTTAATACATACTTTAGATTTGAAGACTGTATGTATTTTGGTTGTGTGAGAGCTTCCTTTAATTAATAATTTGCTGCTGTTTGCTAGCCCTTCTTCCTTTTATAACTTTAATAAAAATTGGTAGGCCCAATAGACATTTAGACATAAACAAAATCAAGTTTTTTGTCTAAAGTCTGAAATTCAATAACTACACATTCCACTTGAAATAACGTTAGAAAAAACCTTCCAAAAGATGAAATTTTTGACAGTTAAAAAAAAATAAGTAAAGTTAGAAATTCTTTCGGCTTAAACTTGCTTGTTTGAGAGGTCTTCGATTTTAATTTTCTATAAGAACGGTTGATGATACGTAGGGTCCAAATCGATAGACGTAACATGATATTTCGAAATCAATGTTCGAAAACTCTATTTTAAATCGTGACTCTAATACAGCAGATTTAGTCACGATTTTGTTTGAATTTTTAAACGTAACTAATGTGGTTTTTTTTTAGAAATTTGCACTTGAGCTCAGATTTTTTCTGGGCAAATCAAACACGAAAGGTACAGATCTGTTAGAAGGGAATTTCGATCTACCGTAGATTAGTTTTTTAGAGATAACAAACCATTTGACAGCCAAAAAATCTGTCTGCGTCAGAATTTTAATAAAAAAAACGATATAAAAGTCATTGTTTTTTGAAAACGCACTACCAACATAAAAAACTTATTTTGTGTCAAATACAAAAATTCAAAATCAAAAATTAACTGTTTAAGTGAAGACGACAAAGAAACCAATATCCTTTTAAAGATTATCAAATTTAAAAAAGTAATCGGGAATTTTATATCCAAAATGTACCAAAAATGAATGCTGCTGTGGAGTATACCTAATTTCGTTTTCAATCAAAAAAATAAAATATTTATTTTCTAATTATCCAAAAATTTGACTTGGGGAATTGAAATATTAAATCACAAGTGCACTGTGATGAAATGCAACAAAAAGGAATCTATCATCGAAATTATAAAATAAAATTGGCTGTTAAACATCATTTGTAACAATGTCTACAACTTAAATCAGAACTTTATTTTTTTTACTTTAGTTAAAAATCCCAAGTTTATCGATTTGAATCTAACTTAAATAAGTCTATGTACTACTTATGTACTAAAATAACTTATGTACACAACTACTTATGTTTAAATAAGAGAACACATATCGAAGAAGTATTGAGTTAGAGACAGTAATTTTTTGATAGTTTTCAAAATATAAAATAGCATAGCTGCCATTTTGACTTTTGATATGTGACAGCAACCACAAATACAAAAAGGGTCAGTCCACTTGTTTTGTGCCTTAAAACGAGTGCATTCGGTCAAAAAAGAGGATAAATCAAACGAAAGCCACATAAATTTCGGAGGTTTGAGTGACATTTCAAACAAAAGATTCGATCTGTATAAACGTCTTGTTAAAAAAAAAAAGCCAAATTGTAATATGTAATCAATTAATTTTTGAGCAGCACCAGCAGTCTGTCCATTTTTGTTGTTTATGGAACATAAGATGAGTATCAGGTTTCCAACCAACACTACATTGTTGTCGAATTTTATTAGATAGTAAATCAAAAACGCGACGAATATTTTGCTAAAGGGATTTCCAATTTTATTGTAGCGATTACAATAAAATAAATGCCACATTGCCTGGTCGACAAATCAAATTACATATTTATATGTATATCCTTTTGAAAGAGAAATAATATCATTTATTTTTATACAATATATGCAACCCTTTTCCTCCCCATTGTCCAACAACATCATCATCATCCATACATGTTGTGGTCATAGCTCTGATTATGATAGCAATGATGACGGCTACCCACAATTTCTATGCTTTCCTCCTTTTCTTTACTAAGTCTTCACATTCGTCTTTCCTTTTTTGTTGTTCATATTTCTTTCTCGGAATTGTATTTTCCATTAAACAATCACACTAGGTATGGGTAAATAAATGTTATTGCTTTATTACAATGAAAAAGAAAAATGAAAAAAAAAATACATACATTCCTACTAAGCTGCTGCTGCTCCCCTTTTCGCTGTTCAGTTGGTTGGTTGCTTGTTGTTGCTTCGCTTCGGCCGCGATCGTTTCCATTTCCCATTTGGGGTTAAATTGCCCCATCAATGTGGTGGATGTTTTTATACTGTTGTGTAGGTATTGAGATAGGCGAGTGATCGTGTGCTCATTTCATACAAAAACATATTACTGCGAGTATATACCTACCTACACCTACCTACCTATCTACAAGCTGTGCCTTTTGCTATTAAACGCAAATTAATGCAACACTCGTGTAGGACGAGGTTATGAGCTTCCACAAGCTTTCCTGGAAGCTTAGTTAGAAAAAAATTTGAATAAAAGTGTTCTTGTTTTAAGAATTATATACTGACGAAGAGAAATTGCCCTGAAGGGGAGATAACTTACGACAGCAATATTACTAGTTCTAAATCCAGATAGAAAAGTATCGCTCATGCAGATGTTTCAAGTAGTAGTTTGCAAGCAACTTCTTCATGCATTTTTACCTATGAGTAAAAACCATCCTTTTTCGCGGAAGTAATCTGAAGTGTCATTGAGAGATAGACACTGTTGCCATATGTGTCTTATTTGCTGTGTTAACCACACTATGGCTGTGTAGTGTCGTGTGTCGGAGTACTTCGAGCGATAATTTAACTGTCAGAATTTAGAACTGTGTTTTTTTTTTCATTCTCCGAGAAATCTTTTTTCTCTGAAGCGTTTTTTTATGCTCCGATAATTCTCGGATATGATATTTTTACTCTGATAAACTATACAGAACATTTCTTGACAGCTGTAGTTGTTTGTTTCTTTAAACATAAGATATTTCGACTACTATGTAGCATTCAGGTGCGAAATAAAACTTTTCTCTGATACTAAAAAGAACACAGCAGATAAATATCAGTAAATATCAGAGAAAAAATTATCGGATTTATCGGATATCTCTAAACTCGGATTTCTCCGATTTCTCCGACATCAAAACAAACACGGCCTATGAAAAAAAAAAATTCATTCATAACTTTCGGATCATCACTTGTGGGACTTTATAACTCTCTGTCCATCTCTATATCCCCAAATAAAAATGAAATTTTGTTAGTACACCTCCCACTCCACGGGCTTAAGAGGAAGGTAGGTGGGTCTGCAAAGCGCCCGGGAACTGCTTGTTATCAACAAAGAAAAGCCCGCCAAAGAAATTTCACTTTTCTCATGTACACTGAGATGCTCGTGAAACGTGACCTAGTTTATTATTTGAATTTAAAAAAAAATCTTAGAAAGTACTACAACGATTTTATTCATATTAATAGTCATATTTGGCATACAGTTAAAACGTTTCAAAGGACAACTGTCATGCAGATTACATTATAATAACAATAATAATATTCGGCACGACAGACCATTGCGGTCCAAGGCCTAGCTTCTCGCGACCATTTGTGTTGGGCACGTATAATTTTTGGACACAAATGGAAGGGACCAACATCTTAAGGCCGGATCCGAACGGCGAATTGAATAGCTTTCCGTGACAAGTTATTAATCTCGGAACGTTTGTCACCCATTCGCGAGAGGTGGGACACCGTGAAAAATAATTTTGGTGTTACTGGGATTCGAACCACGAACCCTCTGCTCAGTAGCCATGCTCATTTCAACTGAGCCTCGGCGCCCTCATTACATTATAGCGAGCAACAATCGCATTGGAATAATCAAATTTCATTTAAAATTAAAAACTGTGTAAATATTTTACATTCAGAATGGGTGGCCATAAAACGCATTTCTGTGGTTGGTTTTGTTTGTTTAAGTTTCAGTTTTTATAAGTTTTCCTTTAGATTGGTTTCCGAATTTCAAATTTTTTCTAATTTATAATTATAGAGATGGCAACACCGCTACTAACTTGATAAGCTCAGTATAGTTGCTTATGTAGTTGTTCTTATAATGTTTCTCCTGATATCATCTGATATCAGAAATAAAAAGAGTGTGTTTCTCATTTTACTCGTTTGTTGATTAAGGTGTTAACTGCATGATAAAAGTACTCAAACTCAATTAAAATTATTATTCCTGAATGATCGAACTGTTGCAATTGCTATAAGTGGAAACATATTCTTAAAGCGATCCCTGTGCTGCTGCTGGCCTATGCCCATTGACTAAGAAGATGGATAAGAAAGAGTAATGGAGAGAAAGTCATTTTACTGTTGGTTTGGCGCTTAACGTTTCTTGTTGTTTTCCTTTCTCAATTATGCGTAGCCGTAAATTGATAAATGTGAATGGCAATGATGATAACTGTTAATTGTTGTAGAAGTAGCAGCAGAAGCAAAAGGAGCAGCAACAACCACAACAACAAAACAATAATTATTCAAATAGGTATGTTTGTAATAACTAGACTACAATACGAAAGAGAGAGAGAAAACGAAAATACTCGTACACAAAACCACTTGCAACCTCCAACTTCCAACTCGAAAAGTTTAATTTCTTTTTTTGTGCTGCAACAGGTAATGGAGGGTCGGCGGTCGTGTTTGTGTTTTATTAATGCTGGCCAAGTAAAAGGTTTCTTTTTTATTGCCTTGTTGAAAAAAATTAAACCCTCAAGCATTGAAGAAATGAAATAAACGACATACTGCGGTACATACAAACATAACAGGAATTGGGCAACTTTGTATAATGTTTCTGAGGTTGACAAATTTATTATTTGCTTGCGCCGTATCGTTGAGTTCTTAAAGATTGTCATGTGGTGGGGGGAGGAAACCCTAATTTTTCCTTGGAACTGTTTTTCATTTTGTGCTGGCTTACATTATCACTCCTTGTTGGAATCTCATTATCGCCGCTGTCGCTTGACACACATGTACACTGCGGTTCACTAGATTAGATGCAGGCAATTTTGAGAAGTAAAAATTATCATTCTCCGAGAAAAATGTATTTCTCTGGGACGTTTTTTTTTACACTCCGATAATTTTCGGATAGGACATTTTTATTCTGAAAAAATATACAGAACATTTTTTGACAGCTATAGTTGTTTGTTTCTTTAAATATTAGACATGTCAGATGACATGTAGACCATACTACTGGTACTAATAAAAACAGCAGATATTTTTTTTTTATCTTATCATAGAAAAAAATTATCGGATTTATCGGATATTTTGGAACTCGATTTTTCTAATCTGTCCGATTTCTCCGACATAAAAAAACACTCCCTTAACTGAATGAGTCAGATTGGCATGCATTTAAATTGGTTTATAAGATTAGAAGCAGTCAAAATACGATCATTTGTTCATTTAATTTTGTAAAAAAGAGAGGTTTTGTCCGATTTTTTAAAAAAAATATGTAGCATAAATGTTTTCCTTTGTCAGAGAAGGCAAGAATAGATGTTTGCCATTCGTAAGGTTTGTTTGAGGTGATAGACCTTGCACGATTAATCGGAGTGATCATGCTGTTGGCAATTATTGAAAGGATCCGAAAATGTACGGGAAAAATTTGTTTCGACAGCTAAAATAATAGAAGCAGCTGGAGTTACTGCAAGTTTATCTACCGTTCGTCGTGGGATTCATAGTGCCAAATAGAGGTCTGCAATGGATGTCTTAAAACACGTTTCAAGACATTAATTATTATATGGTTCCCATCACTGTTGTACTCTAAGCTTGAAATCTAAAACGAATAGTTCACCAGGTGATTGTTTGTCAAATGGGTAGTTCACCCATTCTCAACAAAATGGTTAGTGCAGTGTACTCACAAAGAATGGGTTCAGTACACTGAGTGCACCAAATATAGTAGTAGGTATATATATACTACTCGGTGTACGCAGTGCATTTTTAGCAGTTATTATTGCAGAAGTTTTTTTGGATAGAGTATTCAAATGCAAGAGAAAAATCAAACAGTGTACTCGTTTTGGTTTGTGGTGATCGAATGTTGTAGAGTGTTTTTTTTCATAGAAATGGGTACTTGGTTTTGAGTGCACTCTAGTTCGTATTATTGCAATGAATAGAGTAAAACTGAAGTACTGTTCCCTATATGGCAGAGAGCAAATGAATGTATTCATGCAGACCTCTAGTGCACTGCAAAATACCTCAAGCGACTAAAGCTGAAGAAAAAACCACCACTTAATGCTTCGCGAAAGATTCAACGCTTACAATCTTTTTAATCCGCCATCACAGCAGCGAGGAGGATGTTATGTTTTGGACTGTAATATCTCTTATTATGGCACCGTCGACAAAGCTCAAAAATGACAGGAAATAGCTACTAAGCTGTGTTGGAATGAGCTTTTCTGAAAATCCAAGATCTCCTTGGGCGACTTTCATGGATATTTCAACGTGACAACGTTCCTATACACACCGCTTCCATTGTTAAATAGTTTGTTGCCAGCGAAAATGTAAAACCTTTACCATGGCCACAATATTCGCGAGACCTTAACTTTACAGAAAATGTCTGGGGCTGGCTCACACGAAAAGTGTACGAAGGTGGAAAATAAAACGTTGACAAGGAATCTCTGATCGATACCGTTAAACTTGCCTGGAATAAGAGTTCACTCGATTACTTGACCTCTTTGTACAACTCCATTAAAGATCGAATTTATGAGGTTATCTTGAAGGAATGTGTTCAAGTCATTATTAAAAATTATACCTGCAATATGGCTTCAAAATAAAGAAATAATTTTCATAAAAACCATTTATTCATTTCTAAGGTGCTTCTTATGAACCGATTTAAATGCATGCCATTCTGACTCATTTGGCAAAAAGGTCTCTAACATATCGTTATCTAGTTATGAATATTTTTTAAAACTTGATTTTGTATTAACCACAAACTACTCTAACTTTCACCATCAGTTGTTTATTAATTCCTGATATATAACTGGAGAAATATTAATTTTTTCTCCCAAAATGATGTGCTTCTAATCTAGTGTACCACAGTGTATCTATTCACTCATACGCAGCACACACACACAGAGCATTTCATCACACAATTGAATGCCGAGAAATCGAGCAAACCATATTGCTGGCTCTGGTTCTTGCCCGTTTTGATTCTCAGTTGTGAAATTTCAACTCAACAAAACTTGATGATGGAAGTCCATCCGTCAGTTAGTCAGTCCACTCACTTGTTGAGTAGTCAAAATGGAATTGTGGAAAACGGGATCAATGTATGTATATTACTTAATAACAACAACAACCAAATTCATAAAAAGAAATGTACTATGACGGATTGAACGAACAGAACTGTACGTCGATCGCCGTCTGTCGTTCGGCTGCCTGCCTGCCTGACTTTTACTTCCTCCTTTTGCTCCACTCCAACACTCGACTTTAGCCTTTTCATTCCTTCTCGATGAAAGCGCATAATTTGTTTTCTACACGGGGCAGCAAAAGAAGAGGAAGGAAAAAATAAAAAGTGGAACAACAACCAACATAAATATATACAAAAAAGGTCACTGACCAAATTATGTGCGCGCGAGTGTGTAATAATGAAATGAGGAGAATGCTAAAAGGTGACGGACATGGAAGAGGATTGGTTTAAGGCAACAAAATAACCGAACCGAACATTACCTGCTGCTGACACCAGTAGATACCTAGTAACAAAGTAGAAAAAATTTATATTATTCTTTTCCCATAGCATTGTTAACCAAGTTGACTAGCTGACTGGCGGACTTGTTTGTTGGCTGTCGACGGTTGTGATTAACATCATGAGTGTGAAACGGTTTTTCGTTTCCATTTCGACTTTTTAGTTTCGAAAAATTTGTACCTGCAACCATAGAGCAGAAGTGCTATGATGCACATGAAGGAATTTGCTCTCCACAGCCAATCATCGTGAATGTGTGTGGTTTGTTTTAACTCCGGCTACCACGGCTGCTGCTTGCCACGTCCACGTCCACGTCAAGTCTTTCTGGACTAAAAGGATTTATTTGTGGATAGAGGGAGGCCTAATTCGATTAGTTTTCTGCCACCCTGTATACCACACTTATTTGCTTCCGAGGCGACAGGCGCATCGTGCACCCTTTAGCCCTCTACTGCGATTAAAAATTAAACGAGAGAGAAAGAGAGGGACAGAATAAAAAACTAAAACAAAAAGCAAGTCCAGGAAGGCAAACAACAACACAGCCAGGCAGGCAGGCATCCGTGTTCTAGAAATATTATGCTGCAGCACAAACAAGCACTCCCTTGCTCGCCACCCACACAATTGATATCGTCCTCTTGCCGCTTCTACTTACTCGTCGTAACCTCAACCTCCTAACCCTATGCATACATTATTCTGTATATTAGTTAAGCTTTTTGCTGGCGCTCTCAATGCTATTCTCGGCTGGCATATGTATGCATTCCTCCCGCCGCATACTTGCTACTATCATTGCATACACACACTCACACACCCCACTCATGCTTTAATCCTATCAAAGAGGATTTTTCCACACGACACCACACCACTCAACATTGTCGAATGAATGCAACAAAAACAAATTAATGCTCGGTCGGCTCCAAGGAGACGCCACCGAACATCGCTGCAAACAGAAGGAACGTCGAGGCGATAACGAAACGGCCGCCGACCGATATCGTTCGCTATCATTCGCTGTAGCTGTACTCAACAGCTTGCCAGCAGGGTACAAACAAATGTACACGTACAATGATGACTGTCGTGATTGCGGTGCCAAAGGAGGCGGAGGAGGAGCAACCAGCTGATAGATGATGTGACACACAACGAAGGAGGCAAACAAGAAGAATATTATCGACGTGGCGTGCAATGGCGAAAGGAGAAAGTCAAACGGATAACGGGACGAACGGCAAAATGTAGAATTTAATTGGAAACAACAACAACAAAAAGAAAGAGAGCTTTTCTCTTCTCGAGGATCAATCTGTCAGATTGTTCCGATCGTTTGCGCTTGTTAATTGATTTCGAATTGTTTTGTTGTTGTTGCTGGTGGTGGAGGTGGTGGTGGAGGTGGAGTCGAAGGTGGTGGTCTTAGTTGTGGGGAGATTTCTACGTAATGTGATTCTTCCAAGGGGCCGTTAGTATGGAGGGGATGAGAGGATCATCGTAGGTGGAGAATTGGGTCGGCAGCCATGACTGGCGTGAGCTGTGTGTTGTGCACTATGGGACAGAAATAAATTTAAATTTAAATTGAGGAAATGCGAATTTCACTTGAGAGTGAACATCACATTTGGTCGACCATACAAAGGTGCGGGTGTATGAGCGTGTGTGTGCGTGCGCTGATGTGCGTAGATACAACAGACACAAATCCTTCTGACTTGTGGTTTTTTTTTGTGTCTATCATTCTCTGTTAGTTGCTGTTTGTTATCATCAAAGATATTCTATAAATATATATAGGTATATATGTACGGGGTGGAAGAATATATAAATACATTTTTTAATTGTGCTGTAGTTCAATCCTGTGAAACCACCATCTTACAGCCGTAAACATTTATCAACCATTTTTACAGAGCCTCCCCCCACCTGTACCATTTTTCCCGAAAAACCTTTTCTGTTCATGTTTATAATTTAAACGAAATGTTAAAATGTTCAATTATAAAATGTAAGCTTGTAACGTAGATTGCTTAGAAGACGCTCGCCGGTCACCCAGGGTTCTTTCTCCTCTTCCTTTAAGTTTTATAGCCAGGTTTTCGTTTTATTTCCAGTTTTTTGATTGCTTTAATACCAAAACGGTGTTTTTATCATTCTTATTGTTACTTAATACAACGCGTTTAGCATGCAAAACTCATATTGAACCATAACTAAGGTGAACTGGTGTTACATGTAACTCGAAGTGGCGGATGTACTCGGCCAGCTGGTAATGGCTTAATTCTAAGTGATTCGAAACGATCGTCTGCCACGGAACCGAGTGTTTGTTGGGGCCTCCGTTGTTGAACAGGATAATTTTGGAGTACTCAGTAAATGCAACATAGTCAAAACAGCGGCATGTATTAATTCCGAACGGCGAAACATCTGGGGCGTTCGTCGACCAGCTCGGGGTAGCTAGCTAGCTAGTACAACGGGGTCAAAACAGAAGTATTCGCTAGGCTACAGCTAAAATGCGGTTTGCACGTATGGGTCTGTCGTGTAGAACTAGGCCAGTCGGGGTACCTACCAAGTAGGACTTGTAAGACTATCAAAAAAAAAAACTAATTTGCATTGAACTACAAAAGCGGACTATTTACTCGGTGTGAAGGGGATGTTTCGGTATAGTCAACTAATGCAACGTTGTCAGAACAGTGGTACCAGCTATACTTTTTTTATTTTATTAAAAAGTGTATCGTTCGTAATGAACGGAGGTTAGCGCGAGCCTACCAGGAAGATATCTCTACCATTACAGCAGAACTTTCTTCTTGGATTATTCCTATTTATTTTAACCGTCTGGAAAGTATATCATTGCGAGCGAAACATTAAATAAATATGGTACACATATATTCTTAGTGTACTAACGTCTACATGTTCTTAATACTGAATTTCTTTGAGACGATATTAGGCGAGATAATTATGCTATAGTTTAAAAAAAAAGTTTCTGGTTGTGTTTGATGTTTGGGGATTCGAACACATCACCCAGCGATTTGTCGGCAGTGGTCTAGCCCATATTGCTACAGTTGTGTATGCGTTGTATATCGTAATTTTTATTGTTGAACAGTAAATTCGGTTATTTATTGCTTGTTTGCCTGTGGGCGCCGTTTCTCAGCAGTGGAAATGCGCGTGGCTACTGAACCGAAGTTTCGTGGTTCGAATCCCAGTAACAACAAAAGTATTTTTCACGGTGTCCTACCTCTCGCGAATGGTTGACAAACGTTCCGAGAGTAATAACTTGTCACGGAAAGCTTCACAATTCGCCGTTCGGATCCGGCCTTAAATTGTAGGTCCCTTCCATTTGTGTCCAAAAATATACATGCGCAACACAAATTGCCGCGAGAACCTATGCCTTAGACCGCAATGGTCTGTTGCGCCAAATATTATTATTATTGTTATCATTTTGTTTGGCATGCTTATGCAGTATTACATTTTAGTATTTGATAACTGACATAGCAGCAATCCAGGAGATGCGTCGGACCGGGAATGGTATCTTACAAAAATCAGAATATGACATATTATGTACTCAGGGTGGGGTTTCTAGTCAGCAAAAGAATGAAACCCAACGTTATCGGCTTTAAAGCAATAAATGAACGGCTATGCACCCTTCACATGCGGGGAAGATTTAAAAACATAAGACCAACAGAGGATTTCCCAGATGATGAAAAAGAAGAATTCTTTAAATCAGTCGAACGGAACTCCATGCCTGCCCTCAGTATGATGTAAAAATCATTTTTGGGGATATGAATGCTAAAATAGGTAGGAAGCCAGTATTCAGGCAGTACTTTGGCACCCATAGCTTACACGAGAAGACCAATGACATTGGACAACGAGTCATAGAGCTTTGCTGAATTACTGCATTAAATTTGCTCTCTAAACCGTCACAAATTTCGTTTCCTATTTGAATTTCAGAGTCGGAATAATCACAGAGTTCCATTTCTGACATGTACAGGCATAACTCAGACATAGCATAAATATTGAATATACGACACAGGCTTAACTTTGGACGAGACATTTGGACGAGACAACAGGGGCTATATATTTTTGCGCATGTTGAACATCCATATAGTCCCAACATCTCGGGCCTGTCAATCTCTATGTTTTCTATGTTTTTTCTAATTAGGTTAAGCAAATTATTTGGAATGTTAGAGTTTTTCTTTAAATACTTAATTATTATGTATCTAACTAAGTACCGCCTCAAAGGCTAAGCCCATAGAAGAACCCGTTGCACAATTGCGGCGACGTATGCAACTGGCAGATCGAACAAATACACGCCTTCTTATGGGAAATGTCCCATTGACAAAGCAGTGATGAAGCGATTCAAAAAGCTGACGAGCTTTCAACTTTTTCGAGACTACCCAGACTATATTGTAAAGACGCTTTTCCTTCCCTATTCTCTCTAACCATCGCTCTAATAAAAAAACTCCCTTTCTCGCATCACTTTGCGGATCCTTCTCGCTCCATCAACCATGCGTAACGGGAAACGGCAATAGCAAATTGTACAATGAAGGGGATTTTTAATTAGATCATCTCTCTCTTTAACACATTCTCTCTTTCTCGATTCTTGCCGATCTATCATTATTTCATTAAACAGGCAACAGGCGAATAATTGTGGTGCTGGGGATCGTTTTTTGCTTTTAATTTTATTATTTTATTCTGTTTACTCATCTAATTTGTCTAGATGCACTAGAAGGGTAATTTTTTTCTTCTTACAGTTATGAATATGTATATGTACCAATTATCTGTAAGTGGATTTTTTCTCTTTCAAGAGCTTAACATGTTCTAAAAATCCCCCTTTTAAGATTAAAAGTTGATAGGCTTGTGCGTTGTTATAGTTTTTCTCATTTTCGAGGGTACTTGTTGCCCTCGCCGTATCGGAGATACTTTTGTCAGGGTAATAATTGTAATGCTGTTTTCGTTGCCGTCGTCGACGAGTCGTGTAGTCACAACTGACAATCGTGATTATGAACGAGAGACCACCTCCACCACATAGTCGCCTAGTTCGCCTAGTTCTCCTTGCTCTATTGCCTTGTGCTCAGAAAGATAACACATGATGACTATGCATGTGCTCCGCCGTTGCGTTAGTAGTGACCCACCAGTGCGAGTTGCCCACACCCTTTACACGATAATGAAGGAAGAACGGAATCTACGAAACAAAACGCTACAAACTAGAATTTAGGAAGTTTTAAGATTTAAGCCTTTCTGTCTCCGGTTTTGGGTGATGTCTTCTACAGGGTGCGGCGATCGAAATGTTACTTACTTCACGCTGCTGTATCTGCCAAACAGCAGATGACAGCCCGCTCATATTTTTTGCCTGTTGTTCTTAGCAAACAAGTGCCGGCTTTTGTGATGGTTTGGGCGGCTGTAATTGCAAATAGTCGTTCAGCGCTAATCTTTATCGATCAACACGTCAAGGTGAATGAAGAAGTGTACCTGGAAAAGGTATTAAATGATGCGTTGCTATCTTGGGCACACAAAAAATTCGGTAACAACTGCTGGACATTCCCGCAGCACCATCGCATAGCCCGTTTGACACAGCAATTTTTACAAAGTCACGTTCCAAATATCCTTTCCAACTAACACTTCAATCGTCAGTCACAGTCACTGCTCGAGTACTTTGCTGACTGGGTGCAGTTAATACCATTTGGAACCGGGCAATGGAGAAGTTTCCAAAAAGTAATGTTTGTCGTTTTTCTCCGTTTTTATTGTACAAACTGTTTATGATTAACTTTTTTAAAAACTTTTATTTACCTTGATTTAACCCCTTTTTGTCTGTATTTTCGGCCACTTTGAGGTCCCTTTTAACCACCTTCCACACGACCTAGAGAAATGAAATTTTGTGAGTGTCTAAGTCCAAAATAGCATTTTTTATATTCCGTATGACGCTTGTCACGTTTCGTGTGTGACACGTGTGATGGTTTGAAATCGAGCCGTTTTCTCGTTTTTGATGTCTTTTTTAACCACCTTTCGCACGACCTAGAGGGCTAAAATTTTGTGAGCCCATTTTGATATCCCGCTTTTGACGAGTGTCGCGTGTCTCGCGTGTGTAGCGTGGAAAAAAGAAAATTCTTTGAAATAATTTTCACCTCAAAAACAGATATTTCGGCGATTATTACCAAATAATAAACGCAAGCAAACGCAAGTGCACATAAAGGGCTTTCAGGAACATGTAAGAGAAGAGTTAAATCTGGCAATTTGAATTCGGTTTATATGAAACTTTTTACGCGCATATATCTATCATTTTGAGAACAGGATGTGTGATGTAAGAGAGGGGTAACAAATTGATGTTAGAAAAAATCGAGTAGATGCGTGGAGGCCATTTCGCTGCCTTTGTGCCTTGAGCCGCCCGCCAACGCATCAAAATTACACAATGAAAACAACATTGTTGCTTCCCGCGTTTCCCAATTCGGTATGTACGTATATAGCAGTATGTCAGTACATGTGTTTGTATAGGTGTTTAATGTCATGTAACATGCCAGCCAGCCAGCCAACCATCCATCCAGTCTGCCTACACCGCATTGGCTGTCATTACACTCCTCCGCACTGTCATTCAATTTATCCAGTTTCCAAACACGAAAGTACGAGTATAGTAGTTTTATTTTTTCTATCCATTTGCCCATGACGATGACTACGGCGACGACTTCGATAAAAAGCTGCATTAGAAGTCATCAGAGTTGATGAAGGAGAAACCTAGCCTAGCTTTGCCTTGCCTTGCCTAGCCTAGCCTAAGCAAACCACCGCCGCATGTTACTACTGGAGATGGAGAGTTCGAAGTCTGAAGTCTGAATTACTGCGCCACCAACAACAAATCGAGAACCGAAGTTGCCTGGCTGGTCTCCTGAGTACAGTTCTACGAGTACTTTGTGGTAGTGGTTACCCAATCACCATCATCATCATCGTCATGATCATGATCATCATCGCCAATGCAACCGCAGCGCCCCCACTTCGACACAGTAATAAGAATAATAATAATTATTGTTGGTTGGTCGTCAAATTGTAGGTAGATATCCAGCTACAAGTACTCGCATAATAGCAAACCTCAAGCCCAAGCCCCAAATACAAGCTGCATGTGTTTGCCTTGCCTGATGGCACTGATACCGCCGCGACACCAAGCGAGCGGCTCCGGCTTGGTAGTAGAGTACATAGTATCCCGTGATGAGAAAATTCCTTTAGTTTACACGTAGGCAACCTACAATAATATAATTGTTGGTCTGGTCGGTCGGTTGGTTGGTTGGTCCGTCGGTGACGGACGGTTGTTTGTGTTGCTACTGCTGCTGCTGCTGCGCTGTTCAACCAACAACCACACATGCTTACGAAAGTCGAGAGAGAAACATTAGCAGCACAACGAAAAAAAAGAAGTAGTAAAGGAAGAAGAAGCAAAAAACACGCAATAGGGCAAGGCAAACAGGCACAGAACGACACGATTCACTGGCGACGACGACGAGTTGTTTATGATAAAAAGTGATGGAACGTGGTGCTGGTGGAGAAGAAGGACCGATGACGGTGGAGCGTGTTTCGCTACGCTGCACAATATATGACTTTTAACGAACGATACACCCGAACGGTAACGATCAACCATTCGGGTTTTCTCTAGTCTTGTTCTTTCGTTAGTTCTCCTCGTTGGGGTTTTGGGATCGCGATCGACTGAATCGCCTTGTGTCCATGTCCGTGTCCGTGCTGTTCACTAAGTATACCTTTTCGTATTTTTTTTCGTTTGCTAGCAGTCATGCCTGTCGCCCGAACTTGTTGCCATACCAAACGATTTAGCTGAGAGTGATATTTATTTTTTATGTTTACACAATAACCGTCAGCGGCGTGCCGATTCAATTGGCGTGTTTTTTTATTGAAGTCGGAACAATCGGGGAGAACTGAGAAATTAGCGCTATCCGATAATTTTTATCTATGATCAGTTTTTTGTAATTTTTTTTTTGTATCATAGAATTGCAAATATTTTAGACATCAAAATTTGTATTTTAGAGGTTAAAGTATGTATAAGACGAGAAAGTAATTAAGAATATTTTGAATTTTATTGAATTAAATATTTTTCAAAAAAAATTATAAAAACATAAACACATAAATGTTAGGTGACAGTGAAAGCTGACTGTAATAAAGATCTAGGAGAAAAAATAATTCATTTTGCAGAGAAGATTGTTCCCACACATCCAATCCAGCAATTTAAGGAACATTTAAGGTTAGATATTTGCCATGTGCACTTCCACTGAGCCACGGCGCCCACATATATTAGACTAAACATAGTTTAAAATTAAGGGCATTAGTAAAAGTTATAGGCTATTAAATGGCGATCTTTCTTCTGCAGAGTTTTATTCTGTGCTGTAAGTCAATGTTTGTCCAAACTATTTTTAAAAGAAATACAAAATATGCAATAGAAATTTTTTTTAAAACTAAAGTCCAAAATCCGCCTAAGTTATTTTTAAAAACCTTAAAACATAGCATATAATGAGAATATTTTAAATTTAGATGAAAACAAAATCTTTATCATATATATATATATATATATATATATATATACATAAATTAAACTCTGGCAACACTTAAATTACCTCCTCCAAAGAGGATCGCGTTCGTATCCCCATTCACGTTCGCTCATTCTACCGCCAGCTCATCGCTGAGCTTTAACTGAGTGAGAATAAACTTTGTCAGATTTCCAATAATCACATGACTCTCAGGGTCTCAGGTCTCAGATTCAGTTGTTATTTCGTATTCTCAAATCTCTACTGAATACAACTACAACCACACATAATATTATTGGGTTGTTTCTTGTTGTATCAAAACCTTCTCTATTCCACACAACAGAACAGAAACAGTAGCAATCGGTGGCAGAGACTTTCTCCGAGTCAAGTGTTTGAGTAGAGAAGAGATTAACACGTATGAAATTACACAACAATTGAGATTGTAAGAGAGCGGCAGTGTACATACTACGGTACATTCAGTTTTTTGTGTTTTGTTAGTGGTTCTCTTCTGTATGGATTTGTGTTTCGTGTTTTATACAAAACAAAAGGAGGTTGGATAATAGGATGTTGTGGCTTGCGTTGTGACGTTACGAGGATCGCATTCGACTTTTAAGTTTTGACTATTTTATTGTTGCGGAGAAAGAGGAGCTCGCAGTTGAAGACGTTGAGCCGTGTTGTGAACTCGTTGTTTGGGCGAGCACGGATACGCCGCTTTTAGAAGTGAAGATTCCTTCAATTTTTTATTGCTTCTCCTATTTACTATTTATTTTTTGAAGTGAGTACGTGTTCTTTTCTTTTATTGTGTTGTGTAGGGGTATTCTCTCTCGTAAGGTGTTTTTAGTGATGATCGGTTCGGTGGTGGCAGACTTTTCTAGGACGAACCAAAAAGAATTGTCGACTCGACATGGTTCGAACGATCGCAGTGGCACGGAGCTGACGACGTTATGTACTCTGTGCTTTTAAATATCCCCCATTAAAAAAACAAAATGGAGTAACAACTGTGGAGGAATTTTCATGTGTGGGGTTACCACATTATATATTTTTCCTTTTTTTCAATACTGGTTGGCAAGGGTGGAAACATGAAACGTTAAAAGTGCAATATAAATTTCAATAAGAACTGATTGTGATCGATCTTGTGTTGAATCTTGAAATAACAAGTGCGGGACGCTTTTTTCTAGTTTTGTGTGTGTAATGGTACATGAAAAACGTGAAGTAAATTGATAAAAAATATAATTTTATGATAGATACTTGGTAAGGGCGTATCCTAAAAGAATCCGTGACTTTTAACGTGCATATGTGTAAAATTACAGCTATTGTGTAAAAAGAAGCGTTTAGCCCAAAATTATTGGAATGAAAAATTTATAACACAAATTTTCCTTTGTGGGAGGACAAAAATAATTTACAGAATACAATTAATTTTTTGTTATTGGGTGGACTCGAACCGAAACTGCTGACTTGGCGTTTTCCCCTTTTTTGTTCTTTATCCGATTTGTGCTCACTCTTGTGTTGTGTTCGTTCTCCTTTCGACATCGTCATCACGTTATCGCATTTGTGTCCACCTCCCCTCTTTTCTATATTCTTGAATGTCCTATTTTTGTGAAAATTTCTTAACAAATCGTCGGCGTAGTGTCGTGTGGACGATAACATTTTCTGTGCTGAGGAGATCGGTTCCAATCGGATTCTATGATTCTGTATGTGTGTATGCGCCGCGCAGCAACGGCAGGCAGCAACCGTTGATTTAATGTTAGTAGAAAAATTGTCGTAAACACATTAAATGTGTAAACGGGTTGATGTGTTAGTATTGTAGTTTGTTAATCATTAGCAGAGAGCACCAATGAGTACGCACACACATTCGTACACAATCAATAAATATCGCTTCTCGCTTTCCTAATGCTGCTCTCTTTCTCTGTGTTTTCTAAATCACCTACACTTTGAGAAAATGTCATCTCACTCTCCTTATACGATCGAACGTACAAACGAACAAGTGTGGATATTGAATTTTGGTTGACTTCAGAGTAGAGAAATCCACCCTCGGTAAAATATTCTTAAAGGGGTTTTTAATCTAAATCTCTAATCTCTACAGAAAGTCCTACTTACTAATCCTTACTTATCCAGCGAAACAATCCTCAAATCGGCTGTATTTGTGAGATTTGAATAAGAGTGTAGAAAAAATATACAATCGCATTTTATGTATAAAACGCGTTAATTGGTGGTAGCGAGAAGAGTGAGAAACGTAAGTTGCAGTAGTGAGAAAAAAATATATAAGGATTTTTCTCCCTTTTAGCTACCAAACATCTGATTTGAGTATTTTTTCAAACATGGATATATATCTGCTTCAAGAAAATAGTTGTGCTATCTGTAGAGTAGGTTTTGGGTTTTATTTACACGATCCTAATCCTATAAGTTTTTCGTAAGTGTAAAACCGAAAAACTGATATGAAAGTCGAAGCGGAGACGGAGAACTAACAGGATGGGAAAGACCTATTTAAATCGTATCAGTTCTTAGAGAAACTGAACGTAGAGACAGGATCGCATCGTGAAAAAACCGCTTAATATCTAATTCTTATTTAGGATTACATTTACATTTCGGCATTGGTACCTTTGTGAAATATTGATATAATTTCTTAAATGGCAACACTTGAATTTCGTTCCTTATAATTTTCGTTTTTCTTTTCTAACTAGCATGAGAGCGAACAGAGTAATGTCTAACATCGTGCAGTTGATAGGATTTGTTGGCGGGTTGTGGCATAGTTGACATTGACTGTGCTTCGTTTGCTATGAGCTTTGTTCAACTAGTTGAGAGCAAAATATCTGGTTTCCGTGTTCAATTCTTCTCTGAGTTGTTATTCTGCACACACTCTTGAGGTAGAACAGATATTTGTGAGAGATGACAAAATCAGATATGATTGAATATTTGATTTTTTTACTCAAAGTGAAAAGTGTTTCAAAGTGTGCCAATGTAGTTTTTCTTTTGTCTTTCCCTACAGAAAAAGGTATAACTTTTAAAATATCGGCTGGAACTTGTGCATCACTTTTCACTTTCCGATCTCAATTCGCTTTAACATTTGTTCAAAAAAAACGAACTACATTATTTCTAATTTATATTACACGGTTGCTCTTAAACTTCTGTTAAAACTCAAATAAGTATCAAAAATTATGCTGTCTGTTTTGAGAACTTAAATATGACTGTAATTTTATGTCCTACCTTGAACTGGACATATTTGTAGTTTTTTCTCATTCTCATTGAACAAAGCTATGATCGCTGCTGCGGTTAGACAGATGAATGATAAATGATACGACTGGTGGTGAAGAGTTGCCAGAGTTTATTTTTTTTTAATTAAATTTAGTAACGAAAAATCAAGGCAATCTAATAAAATTTTCTGTTAAAGTAACTACCAAACTTCTTTAAAAGGGAGCCAATGTTCATTGATAAGATGGCGGGTGTCACTTGATTGAATAGTAACTCAATTGCAGTTTCCCTTCTCTTCAAACATTTGGCATCAGATACTTTGTGTTGCTTCTTTTATTATTTTATTTAATTTTTATTTTTTTTAACATCTCTTTAATTTCAACTACATATATATTAGTAATCATAACGAGCAATTTATAATTTATTTTAGTGCTTTATTAGGAGAAAGTAGTGTCATAGATATTATTTGAGATTCGCATTGCCCATGAGCAGTTTAGCAGAAAATTTCGTTTGGTCGGTTGAAAAATATCGTTCAACAACTCGCTGAAAGTACTTATCGTGCTCGTTATATTGCCGCACTCGGGGCCACCTCGTGCTTCAAGCTTCTAACCCGCAATATAACGTCCACTTTCCTAGCTCGTTATGTAATATACTATATTTGACGAGGGACATCCACATTCTTCTCGGTTTGTACTACTCGTATTTCAGATATTTGGAAAAGCCCTGCTAAATTACCTCAGCCCATTGGGGTATTAATGTTCAAATTGTTTGAAATTCAATCAAAAGTAAATTTTAATTATTTAACTTTATTTAAATTTACTTAATTTAATTTTATTCACTTAAATTTCACAAATGGTTTGGCATTTGCAGTCATTTATAGCGCTTTCGATTGGCTGGGTACAGTAAAGGTTTGGTGTCCCATATCTACAACGTTCTCTGGTTTTCGTCGAGAACGCTGTCGAAATGGGACACCAAACATTCACTGTACCCAGCAAATCGAAAGAGCTGTTAGTTACGAAATGTAATTATTTTTTATTCACCACCTCTCTGTCTTCGTAATGGTTTCAATAATACCAATTTATGAATTCTCTGCTACGATAACGAAATCTTTCTGTACCGGAATTGCGTTAACAGAGGAAAACTGTTTTTTTCATAGCCAGCCGGCTTATGTTTTTTCATCCTTTTCTATTTTCTTCCAACTACAAGTATTAATCACGGACAATTACTGTAGCGGTGAGCTGAGAACTGTGATTTGAAATATGAAATGTATTGGCATTGCCTAGTTTGTGGGTGGGCGCGGAGAAGCGGGAGACTCAAAAACCACAAAGCTGCACCGCAGAAAGCACCACACATTCAAAGGAAAGGCAAATTGTATTGCACGACACAAAATCTTATTTTGCTTTCCAAGTTTCAAGGTCTTTCTCCTTCTAGTATTTGCACAACTTGTAAGTCGATAAATATTTTTACCCGCCACCACAACTTTGAATGCTTGTTTACCTCGTACAAAGGATATCAGTTTTGAACACTGAAGAGATTAATTCACTTTTGTTTGCTTAGAAAAAGAAAAAGGTTCTTTTTTATATTTTTGTGAAATTGTCAATTTTTTTTACTCCCGCGTGCCGTTTTAACTACTTGTTGTTTTAATCGAGATTGGCATCTTGTAGGGGATTCGAAGCTCGACGGTGATTGATTGTGCAATCGTCAACAATAAAATGTAATTGGCAACACATACACACAACGAGCATGAGCACGATTTCGTTTTTGTTTTGATCTCTCTTCAATAGTCTCCGTTGCCGTTGGATGTCGTCTTAGCTGTCGTCATTGTCGTCGGTCTGGCTGATGAGACTGGAAAACGATTTTTTAATGCTTGCATCTTATCATACGTATCATTCTATACCCCCATTAGTGTTCAGTATTTTTAGGTACATAAAACCCTCCCATAGAATTAATTTTGTTTATTTTATGCAATTACAGTTTTTTGTTATTTTGTGCTAAAAGTTCGAGCGCACTCACTCCTTCACTGTTTAATTCTCACTCATATCCACATAATTAATGACTTCACGATTACGTTTACATTTTGGTTGTGTCGGTCGGTGTGTCATATGCTCTCATGACGTGCGTTTTTTTTTGTTTCTCTCGCTGTAGCTTTTTCTTGTTTACTTCTCTTGCTTCTTGCACTTTGTTATTGTTTGAGAAATTTGTTTTTGAGCAATACTGTGAGCAAGCATACGACCCGAAGCCCAATTGGGAAATGATGACAATCAGCTGGTTGACAGCAAATGATTAGCAAATTAGATTGCAGGTGTTGCTTTGCGATCATTATCGAAATGAGTTTTTAAGCAATAAATAAACATACACATATTTGCCCAATTTATAGTCCAACTTCCAAAACTTTTTTGACAGCTTATAGATATTAGCTGTATTTTATTTGCCGAGGAATAAGCAATTACAACAACAATTTCACTATCATATTCCTTCTTTGGAATAAGAAAACCTGCTGTTTTGCTGGTTTTGACATTCGAATCCCTTATTACTCGGCAAATAAAATACGCCTATTGTTCTGTTCTTTCATTTAAAAAAAACTTTCCTCTCATTCTTATACCTCCTTCAATTTGCAGGGTGGGTATAGTTAAGATTTCTCTCTCGGAGTTTTGGTTTGACGTTCTATTTTCAAACTCTATCCGGGGTATGGTTTGATTTTGCGTTTTATTTGCAAAGTTTTGTAACCGAAACTGTAACTTTGCTACCGTTCGGCAATCAATTTATCAGTTTGTTTTTGACATTTCGGTTGGTTTTGGTTTGGCGTTCTATTTGAAAAGCATTCGCCAGCCAAACCACGAAAACTCTGTTACTTTGACAGCTTACCCGTGGATTTTGTTTCAGGTATTGTTTGAGAAAATCGACAGCGGCATTAATTTAAGCTGCATTTTATTGGCACAGGAATAGAAATAGAAAATCAACAAGAATTGTTAATTTCTGTACCATTTTTTCCCACGACATATTGTTTTCCCCCTTTTTAAAGAATTAAATTCCCATAATTTTTCCAAAATAAAATTAAGAAAATGGAGGTGTGGGCACAACACGACTTTCTGTTACGGACGGGACCGGAATATTCAGTAATGTATATTACATTTTTTTTTCAAATTTTTAATTTTTTTTTGTTTTTTGTTTAAAATTCATTTGCACTTAACGGATTTCTCCAAAGTGCTAACTTTTTGAGTTATTTGCAAAAACTCGAAAAACTGTGTAAGTAAACTGTCATTTCCGGCTGTCAGATTTCCGTCAAAATTGTCTGGCCTCTCACAATTTATGTATAAAGCTTAAATATGAATTTTCATCCCGATAAGTTCAGCCGTCTGGATTGTAGAGTGTTAACAGACAGACAGACAGAGATTTTTTTATTTTCGATATACGGTAATGGGTAAATCTGCAAAAATCCCGAGTTCGACAATTTTCATGATTACTATACTTCCTTTTACAATGTAAAAGAAAGAAGATAATTTTGACGGAGATCTCACAGCCGGAAGTGACAGTTTACTTAGACAGTTTTTCGTTATTTGCAAAAACTCAAAAAGTATTGCACTTAGCAGAAATCTGTTAAGTGAACAAGAAATTTAAGCAAAAAACAAAAAAAAAAAAAATTTGAAAAATGAAAAAAAAAATATTCCGGTTCCGTCCGTAAAATAGGTCGTCTTGTGCCCACACCTCCATTTTTAAATTAGTATACATATATAATAGCAATATAGTTTCCATATAGTTTAAATAAAAAAAACATTTTATTTACCCGGGCAACGCCGAGTATTTTAAAAAAATAATATTTTGCTAAAGGTGAAACCTCCACTTTATTGTTCAACTGAAAACTAAAGCTAATACAAATTATGACACAATTTCCTGGCGAACTACATGAACGATGCAGTTTCTTATACGATGCTCTTATTCGCTCTCGTGGCTTCGGTTTCGCTTTACATTTGCAATCCTGTATATCTGTAGCTAAAAAAAAGCAGTTTTCTTTTACACCCGGTTAATTTTCGGATATGATCTTTTTACTCTGAAACCAGAATGTTTTTTAAAACTTGTATGTAGTTGTTTGTTAGTTTCATTAAAGATAAGACCTGTCGACTACTTTGGAGCATTCAGATAAGACATAAAACTTATTAATAGCCGCGTTCGATTGAACTGAATTTACTGAATTAGTAGCTGTATCTGAAGTACCAGAAATGAAGAGATTGTTCGATTGACATTTCTTTACTTCAGAAATTGGGCAATTGAAGTAAGTGAAGAGGTCTTCTGCTCGTGTAGTTACTCCAGATGAGTAACATTGACATTTATCTAAAGTGAAGAATACCACCCAAACGCTTCACTTCAGTAGCTCAATTTAAGTGAAGACCCGCTCAATTAACTGAAATTCATAGCTGTACTTTATAAGTCAACGAACGCGGCTATTATTACGAAACATAATATCGAATTTATTGGATAGGTAATTTCTCTGTTCTCTGATTTTTCTGACACAAAAAACACGCCCATTTGTCACTGGCTTGGCTGTAAACTGCCTGTTCGATGTCAACTGAAGCAACTGAACTGACACACGAAATTCTACGTTTTCTTTGAAATGGAAGCACTGCATTAATGTGGCAATGCATTGCATTCCAGGTTCCGGCATACAATCAATTATATGCTCGAAATTTTCTTCACTTGAAAATATTCTCCTTTTTTGACAATTGGCTGAGCTGATAAGTGGTGTCATCATCTTTAATCGTAGTCTGTTGTAAATGTATTCACCATAAAGATAAACTTTAAGGCATTTTACCAACTATCGCCAATCGTAGTCGATAGTCGAATCTAATGGTCAACTGACAAAGCCATTTCAGTTTAGTTTACATAAAAGTGCAATTGCTGTTATTGTGACTTGCCAGTTGCCACTGAAGACTGAAAGACATTGTTAACCTTGGTCCATTTTATTGTTTTTTTGTTTGCATGTGTTTGTTGTATGGCTGAGTCGAATTAAAGAACCGTGTATTGCAATGAGAGCTGTTAATGCATAAAAGCGAAGAGAGCAACAGCATTAATACACAACTTTTATTAGTAGTTAGTTACGCGACCACCTGTTGAGCCGATTGTTTTATGTGTTTTTGTTGTTTTGTATGTAGTATTAGTAACCCTAACCAGTAATATTTGTCCAATTGCAAATCAGTTGACAATTACGGTGAGTTGTTTTCTCCCATTCTATTGAGAAAATAGCAATTAAAATTATCTAAAATAATAAATATGCAATATTCTAATGTTGTCATGTTGTCAGTATTCTGTGCTACAAGTTAAAGCAGACCACGAAATTACAGATCCATGAAATGATTGTTTTGGTTTGCCTCTGTTGTATGACGTGTTTTCCTGCCTCTGTTGGTTTGTAATTAAAATTTTATTTGGCAATAGCTGGTTGTTTCGTCATCCATCGCCATTCTGATAAGAAAGAAATCGTTGTTTGATCGTTAGATTTTTCTCTTATTTGTTGTATTCCATAAGTCGTTATTTCTCTTTGTTTTTGTCGGATTTTATTCTGACATAATTAGCACGTTTCCATGACAGATTTTTTATCGAAATTTGTTTTCGTCGTGTTTAGAAAAAGGTAGCGACTCGTAGAGTTTCGAATTTCGACGAACAGACAGAGGAGTTGAGTTAATTTGACAGCTGCGTTTTAGTTCCTTATGCTACTCTCACCATGGAAAAATTTTAATACTTAATACTTACAGGAATGTAGGGATTTTGCTTTTAAAAATATATTTTGCTCTTTATGTTGGAAATCCATTCAGTGTTTAGTTTTTCCATTGTAAGAGCTTCCTTACAAACGAAATGTCAGACGAACCTTACTCAACGCCTCTAGTTTCGTCGGGTTTTTTTTGGTTTAACGAAACTTAGCTCTATTTAGCGTTTCCATGCATATAAGCCTGAGTTAACCCTGGCTTAATTTTTAATTGATTTTAATTTAATAATTGATTTGAATAAAACTTATTTTTGGTGCTCCTCTTTTAAAGGAAATAATATAGTTCATGTTCTTTTTACCTAATAAACATTGCGTAACTAATATTCTCTCTTATTCTCTTTCTAGGATTTCAAAAAATAATGGACACCACCATCCCTTCAACACAATAAAATCTCAAATGATCTTATCAGGAAACTTGTATTATTTTATCCAACCGTTTGACACAGTTTAAATATTTAATACAAGCGACAAAAACAAACAAACATTTCAAAAACACCTCTCAAAAGATAGTATAAAAAATTAACGAGAGAGGGCGAAGCAGCAGCCACACAACAGCGGAGAAGATGGCATGCCAAAGATTCTGTCTGCGATGGAACAACCATCAAAGTAATTTACTATCCGTCTTCGATCAATTGCTTCATGCTGAAACCTTTACCGATGTCACGCTGGCCGTGGACGGACAATATTTGAAGGCACACAAGGTAGGTTTCCTTTTACTATTAGTTTTGGCTTAGAATTTCTTCCTCCTTGCTTCAACAATTAATAACCATCTCTTTCACTCTCTCTTTAAATCTCTCTGTGCCCTCTGAACCGTTATATAGATGGTTTTGTCGGCATGCAGTCCATACTTTAATGCCCTCTTTGTAAATCATCCGGAAAAACATCCGATTGTTATTTTAAAGGATGTTCCCTATTCGGACATGAAGAGTCTACTTGATTTCATGTATCGAGGTGAAGTGTCAGTTGACCAGGCACGTTTGACAGCATTTCTGAGAGTCGCCGAGAGTCTGCGGATAAAAGGTCTAACGGAAGTAAATGATGACAAACCAAGTGAGCAATCACCCACACCACCACCACCGCAGCTGCATCGCATTCAACCGTATTTGGTGCAACAGCGCAACAAAGCTCAAAGTATGCTAAATAATAACAACAATAACAATGGGAGCAATAGTAGTCTGCAGGAGCAGTCACAACAGCACCATCACCAGCAGCAGCAACAACAACCCCAGCACCAACAGCAATCGTCGTTGCTAAGTTCAGCGTTATCGTCAATGCCAAAACGGAAACGTGGTAGGCCTCGAAAATTGTCCGGCAGTTCGAATGGCACCGGCAATGACTATGACGAATACGATAGGGAGACTACAATGCAGGTATGCGAAAAGGGTCAATTAACATCTTTGTCATTGGCTAATATCTCGTCCCCCGCGTTATTACAGGATTCGCATTCGGAAATGCTCGACGGGAAAACGGGAACAGACGGTGGTTACTCAGGAAACGATGATGGATCTGATGATAACCAGAGGGAATCATGTGATAATGACCATGACATGAATGTAAGTGGGGACTGAATATTTGTAAATTTCTTAAAGTCACAAATACAATTGATTTTCGAATTTACAGGAAAGTAGGGACTCGTCGACGCAATCAAAAAAACACAAATTACAGTCCAAAGAAGACAGACAACAACATCACCAGCAACAACAACAACAACAGCAACAACTTAGTAACAATGATAACGACAACAGTACTTCAGGTATGTCAATATATTCCTAAGAGTTGCTGTTCATCTTTATTGCAATCATAATTTGTAATTTTATTTATTATTAATTTTTTCTCTATAATCATCACTTTTCACTTTAAAGTCGCGTTTTATATTTATACATTTACACCTAGAAAACATCCCGAAATGTTGAAACTAAATCCCGCGCCTGCATATTAGGGCTCATGTACAAACTTGATAATTGCTTTAAAAAAATCTATAGTTGAGATTACGCGGCTTCCAAAAATAAAAAGCGAAAAGGAGAGTAGTAATAAGGAGTTGAATTTGAATTGATACAATACAGATGCAACACACCAGCAAGTCTCCCTTCAAAAAAAGGCAGCATTTTTTAAATAGTAATCTCAGTGACTAGAAAGCTTTGTGCATTATGCATCTATAACTTCACGCCACTAGACTAAACGTTGCTTCAGCCTCTTTTTTAATATGGAACTAATCTGTAGGTACGTACGTACGAAAAATTGCAGTATAAAGTGTTAGTTATATACACAAATTTGCTGAGCAAGATGCTGTATTCCCACAACACAGTTCTTCAACGCTGGCGAAACCATTGCGTAAGATTTTCCATATTTTGAAAAAATCTCTCTCCACCAGCTTATAAGTTTGTTTTAAAAACACGAAAAATCGTTTCTGATCGTTATCTTTTGTTATTACTTTGATGAAAGTTATTTCATCTTAACGAACGTAACTGATTTTATGGGCTGGGACCTTTAATTTCGCAAAATTTAAAAATTCACACAGGTGACGGCGTGTGATATGGCATTTCACAGTTTTTGTTGTTCAGAGTTTGATATTGCGGTCAACAAGCTCTTTGTCCCCGAAACTCTTTCTCATTATTACTAATGAGCTCTTGTCAATTACTTCTAATCCAATTCATTCTTTCGCTGACGAAAGTACTCTCAACTTCTCATATAAGTTTAAGTCGCTCCACTTCATGTGGACCTCAAACAACTACGCATGTAAAGCACATTAAATTTTAACCTTAACAGCATAATAAAATGGGAAGAAAACAATCGAGTAGAACTTAACGTTTCCAAAACCGAAAGCTGTCTCTAAGCGAATCCTAAATCCAATGCCATTATCCATGAATTGCACTTGTATCGAAGAAACTGAAAAACTCGCTATTCTCGGTATTTGCGTTAGCGACAAGTTTCGTTGGAATGACCACATATTCACCGTCGCCAAAATGTTGTAGGTTTTTTACTTCCTCTGATCTGGCTACTATTTGCAAGGCGTTTATCATCCTCAAAGTTGAGTACAATTATCATGGCTGGTCAAGTGCGCCTAACATCTCCTTTTGCACTTGCTAGGTAGAATAAAAAAGCATGCGTTAAATCTTATCGGCGACGAAAACATTGGGAAACATTCGCTTGAACACCGCAGGAACTGTTATATTGCTTCTTACAACAGTGGTGCTTAAGATAAATAGCCAGTTGCATGCCACCCCTCGTTGAATACGCAATACGCACGGGTGCTGGCACTCTAAATGCTCATCAGTTTACACTCAAGATATCTTCGGTTATGTTCAAAGACTCGTTCTTCAGACGTTCAACACGTATGTGAAGAGCTACGTCAAGCTATGTTCCCCATCGATATGATCCACAGGCATTCAACCTACGACGATCGGTTCTATGCACCGAAAGGACTCCACTGTTTAACACACTGGACCCAGCAATAGGTTTAACAGACCTGGAGCTGCTACAACAACAAAAACAGGCATTCAAAACACAAGCTCATAGACATCTCCTCTTTTCTCCTCCTTTTCCTTAACGGCCGGCCACGTTGTGCCAAGCATATAGCCGAGCTTTATAAGGGTTCGCAAATAATATAAAACAAGTCGTTCGTCTTAATTGTAAATAATTTGAACGCGAGAACGGAAAAAAAGCTGCACCATCTTCTCGCGTTACTATAAACCGGCCACCCAATTTTTTGTAGCAAACAAGCAGATAATAACCAGGGTAACCTAAAGTAAAAACCACATTTACCTACATACAGAATACCTAACAAGAGTAGTCGTCCAACCTTAAACTAAAAACCAAAAACTCATCAAATTGCACCAAAATCATTGAAGTTATTTTGAATGTCGCCAAAAACAACAAAGTTGGTCACACTTACTCCATGTATTTGAACATCATTTTTTATACAACTGACTGAATAAAAACAACATATATTTTTATTTCTACATTATTTTGTAAAAATATCGGAAAAGCTAAAAGGGATTTACGCATTTTTTATGTCTTTCTCGGAAGTATGTGTGTGTCGTCGTCCGGCACACGTAATTGTAACGTCTTTTTGTGTGAAAAACTGTGCTAGCAACAACAACAACATAAACATTATATAAAATATATATATATATATATATACATATTCATATATACGTGTACTCGTATATGTATGCATATACATATGTAAATCAATGGCGCGTTTCCGTTTTGTTTTTGTTTCCCTTCCGTCGGCAGGTGAGTTTCAAATCAAACAATTTGGATGCAAAGCGACAAAGCAAAGAAAAAGAAAAGAAAAGAATAAAATAAACAGAAAAACACAACCACATACACAAAATCAGGATCAGTAGATGGTGGTGCGTTGTTTGATTTTTTGTTTAAATGCTGATTTTTTTATTTAATTTTTGTTTAACAATTTACATTTTGAAACAATAGAAACTCCTCAAGTAAGATCGAATCAGAAGAACAAACAAACAAACAAAAACGTATGCCACTCTGTCCTCCTGGTTGGTTTGTCGATTTTTTTTTCTTTCTGTTTTGTTGGTTGTTTTGTTGTAAAATCGGGATGAGCATAGGGATTTTTGGCCGACGTGAAAAATGTTTGAAAGCATTTCCTCCCTGCAACTTCCCATCGTTGTTTCCCCCAAAACTCATGTCCACAATCCAGTCAAACATTATTATCATTTTTGTCATCAATATCATCATCTTCACCGTATCATCATCATCACTATTACTAACGTTGTTTTCGTTACCAGAGTTGTTTTCTATACGAACAAATTTTTCTATGTTTTTTCAAATGTCGCGTTGAAATGGCGCAATTGTTTTGGAATTAATTTAAGATTTTTTTTTTCTCCTACGATAACTTTTGACAAAAACAACTACCTATGCGATTTCACGAGAACATCACAACTGCAACAACTACTACTGCTACGAAACAACTTTTTAGAACTTTTAAGCTGAAAAAAAAAAACAAAATAGAATTTCGAGTCGAGTCGAGTTGACCGACAAGAAACATTTCGAAATCAAAAAGTATAAACAATAATAACAAACAACCACAACAACAACAACAATTGTTAAAGAAGTAAAATGGCTTGAAAATCCCTATAGCTTTTCCGATATGTACATCAAGTTAATCACACCACAAGAAAGAACGTTTTTTTTTTCTTTCCTTGTTTTTTCGCATGCATATCATATTATTGAACATCCGGTACGCACTTAAGGACATGAATAAATACTTTTTCCCTCTTTCCAATTTAGATGCGAACGATAGCGATTGCGACGATCAAATGGACACATCATATATGGAGCCACAGCTAATGCTCGACGAATACGATGATCCTGTTGAGTTTAAATTCGATCCAAATTCCAGCTCCCCATCGTCACAGGACGCATCGAGCATTGTGCAACAGCAACAGCAGCAGGCGCAACAGCAGGCTTTGTTGCTGGCTGCACAACAAAAGCATCAACAGCAATTGGCAACAGCGGCGGCCGCTGCCGCCGCAGCTGCTGTTGCTGCTGCCAACGGCGTGAAAGGGGGAGCTGTAATAGGGGCTGGTGCTGTTCCGGGAACAGTGACAATACTTAACACAATGGCTGGTATTCCAAAGTTAACTCCCATTGTAAAATCAAAACCAAAGGTATCGAAACGTCCAAAACTGAAGCAGAATGGATTGAGTAGTAGTGGTGGCCAAGTTGATGTAAAGGTGAGTAGAAAAGTGTGTGTGGTAAAAATATGAAAAGGCTTTTCGAGCATGTAATAGTACAAATTATCATAGTACTCGTTCCGGAGGAAATTACAACCCAAATTTAAACCAGTTATTTATCTTAGTTGAGTGGTTAAAGCTGTTGACTACTATTCATAAGCGACTGACAGACTATCGAACTTGACTGCAAGTTTTGAACCCCGCGGTTCGATCGCTCTCAAATTAATAGAAATTATTGTCACCGGAAATATACATGTGTGCAAAATTTTAATAAAATCGGGCTTTGGGAAGAGGGTTAAAAATTGATCACAAGATCTGACCAGTCAGCCAGTCCGCCAGCCACGGGCACGCGAATATAGAGGATGTTAAAAAAATGACGGATATCGCATATTGGTGGAAATTATCAGTTATGATATACAGTCAGGTTCGATAGTCTGTCAGCCGCTATAAGAACCCGTGTTCGACTCCTGCCCGGTACGACCAGAAAAGTATACGATCGCTTATACTCTCTCTATCTCTCTCTCTTATATATTTCTAACATTTACCACCCTATCTCTTTCTTTCTCTATCAAACCAATCTCTCACTCGTAAACTCTCTCAATAATCTCTTTCGCTTAATCAATTATCTCTCTCACCGAATAATCAATCTCTCTCTGTCTCCCAATAATCTATCTCACTCACTCAAATAATAATCTCTCTCTCTCTCTCTCAACGAGGGTATGAGACAAGTTCCAAAAATCATTTACAATGACATTCCAACTGTCAGCTCTATAGACAAGGTCAATCTGATTGCTTCACATTTCGCAGGCAGCTCCACGATACCAAATAGGGCGTTGTCGCCGCCTGATCTACTTTTTTAGCTAGAGTATTAAATTATCTCAACATTCATAAATCTGCTGGGCCTGATGGTATTCCTGCTATAGTTTTGAAGAGGTATTCTGCAACGTTGGCATTGCCACTACCCAGGCTTTTCCATTTTCGTTATTCTTCTGGAGTCTTACCAAAAATTTGAAAACAGCCTTTCTTTAGCATGTTCATAAAAAGGCAAACCGTCATGTCTTTCCAAGTAACGACCAATTGCGCTAACATCCATACTTCATAAAGTCATAGAAACGGTGATCGATCGTAATCTTAGCGACCAGCAGTACGGTCTTCGAGGCCAGTTGAACTGATGTCTTATCTCACTTAAAAGTGGAACCAGTCTAAGTTGTTGCACTCGATATTTCCATGGCATTTGTCTGGCATCAAACTCTTTTGTCGAAAATTAATGCATATGGAATTGATAAGACCCTGCTTGATTGGTAAATACCTTTCTGACATTTCAATCCAGGACAAATTGGGCGGCTTTAAATCCAATGTTCCCCGCATAAACGCCGGTGTTTCCCAAGGCTCTGTTTTGTCTCCGACACTCTTTTTCATTTTCATTAATGATCTCCTATCCTCTACTTCTAAACCAATTCATTCTTTCGCTGACGACATCACTCTTAGCTTAGCTTTACATATGATTTCACGCTTTCTGAACGCCCCTCTTCATCGCAAGTGGAACTGGAACAACAACGTATGTTAAGTACCTTCTGACCTTGACAGCATAACAAGGTGTTTCCAAAACCCAATGCTGTCTTTTGTCGTCTAAGCGTAATATAAAACCCCAACCTTTATCAATGAATGGACCCGGCATCGGAGAAACTGAAAAACTAGCAATACTCGGTATGTGCGTCAACAACAAGCTTCGTTTGAATGACCACATAATCGCCACTGCTAAGAATGCTGCGCAATGTTTAGATTTCCTTAAACGGTGCAAGATATACTTCACTCTTTCAGCCCTGGCAACTATTTACAAGGATATATATTCGCCCTAAACTTTAATACAACTGTAATGTCTGGGCAGGTGCTCCAAAGACCACATTAAATCTACTAGATAACAACGCGCGATAAAAGTTATTGGTGAATCGTTAAAACAATCAAATCGCTTGAACATCGTAGGAATGTTTGCTGCTTGTCACTATTTTATAGCTTTTTCCACAAGCGTTATTCAAAAGAAAATATCCAAATGTGTCCCGGTCATCCTCCAACCCAACAACAATACCCGTGCCTCAACTCAAGTTCACCCGTCTAGATCTATCTGCGGACGCACCAACCAATTCAGCGATTCCTTCTTTAGCCGCACAATAATTATGTGGAATGAATTTTCTTATTTTGTATTTCCTCATTTGTATGATATTCAGTCATTTAAGACATGTGTCCATAGAAATCTCATAATTGTCTCGCCCTAATTTCCTAAACTAATTTCCTAACGGTTATGAGCAATGCAAAATTACTCTAGGATTGTGTGTTCGCTGTGACTGCAGTAAATAACAAAAGTATTTTATATGTTAACTCACTAGTGTGTATAACGGGTACTTTCGAAGCTAGGTTATAGTGTATAAAACAGTCACTTTCGTCTATGGGCGTGTGAAAATACCTTATACCAATTTTATTTTCGAGTATGAAATGGAATGCAAGTTACGCACATTACTGAAGAACTTACTCAAGTTTCTACGTTTCCATGAACCTGGCGTTGGGTTGAAATGTATTTTCATCAAATGCAAATGCACTGGTTTCCATGTAATCAAGCTGCAACTGAATTGAAATTTTGACAACATAATACAAAATCCGACGATTACTTAGAAAATAATTTATATAGCCATTTTGAATTTCAACTCTACTCAACCCAGGCATTTTCGTTGAGTTCAAACTGAGTTCACGTGTCGCTTCGAATTTATTCGTACACCTACACCTACACTTTGTAAAGCAGAAATTCGTTGGAAAACACGAGGGAAATGCTTTCGTGGACACAGTTTATTTATAAGCAAGGTAGCTTCATCATCGCACGTGCATTATAATGCAATATTCTATAAGTTTTCCACTATCCTTGAAGGGTTTGCCTGTCTCGCGGTCGATCAGTCCAAACGCACTAGGTCTGTTTGGCAGCTGTTCACTAAAATTTCCCCTCTTTTTGACATTTCTTCTTGAGGGGAAGTTGCATAGCGCTCAGCTCCTACTGCTTTTATTCTGAACGTCAAATCAGTCAGTGCTTCAAATAATCAAGTGTTTGACTACTGAGTCAACTGATTGCCTCTGGCTCATACTTGAAGATTTCACAGCTTTGCGCTATCTGCAGCGACTGCCTCATACCAAACAAAACTATTGTTTGAATTGGAATTTTGAATGTCTCTAGACCATTGCGTTTCGTATTTTGGTAGGCTCTATACGTAGGTTCTATGCAAATTGTACCGATCGATAGCCGACGGGTTGTAAAATTATCGTTCTGTTGAATAGAGAGTGCATGAACAGTAGGAAATTTACATTAAATCCCGTTTATGGTTTTCAAATGTTTCAAATTGCAAATGGCAGTCCCCGTACATTTTCCTATAAATATTCTTTAAAATTAGTTCATTTTTTCCGTTTAATAATAATATTCGGCGCGACAGACCATTGACCATCCGTTTATCCTTCATTATTTGCGAGTAAAAAAATTTTTAATTGAAAAGCTAACAAATAAATAATCAAGAAATTAGGACAATTTTGTTGCCATTGCAGAGTAGAAAAACTTTTCATATTTTTGACAAACACATAATATGTATAAATAAAATGTTTCAATTCTAATGCACATCTGCCCCGACTTCTTTTTAGCCCCTCAACAACAATGACTTCATTGACATCTTCTCCGGCGGGAATTTCAATCAGGCTAAACTTAAAGGCGCTCTAGCCGCTGTCGCAGCCGCCGGAGGTAATGGTGGTGGTGGTGGTGTTGGCGGCACCACTAATGCAAGCGGACTTAACATAAGCTTATCGCCCGGTAATGGCAGCATGAAATCATCATCATCACCCGGCGGCAAACTGGATACCTCAACATCATCGCAAGGAAATAATAATAGTAATGACAATGATATTCCATATTGCAGCAGTCCATCAGCAACTGCTGCATCTAGTTCTAGTTCACCCAATAAGAAATTAAATAATCGAACCGCTAAATATTTAATAGATGAGTCGGAGGGATCTGTCAGGGATTTCTGTACCAAAGAAGGTGAACACACATACCGATGCAAGGTGTGCTCACGAGTCTACACCCACATAAGTAATTTCTGCCGGCATTATGTGACCTCGCACAAGCGCAATGTCAAGGTGTACCCATGTCCGTTCTGCTTCAAGGAGTTTACACGAAAGGATAATATGACGGCGCATGTGAAAATCATTCATAAAATCGACAATCCATCATCGGCACTGGTACCGACAACCACACCGACACCACCGGATCTTAAAATACAAACATCAAATCAATCGGCGACGACGTCAATGACGACGCCATCAATGCTAACGCCGACGGAAACGCAATGAACGGAGGCGGACAGCGGAAGCGACAGTAGTGGAGTTTAAGCAGCAGACAGTAGGCGTTTGTTCGTTTTATTAAAAATTGCTATTTGTTGCATCTCCCCCTCCTCCTTTTGACAAATGGAATAAAACAAACAAACAAACAAGCAAACAAACAAAAAACAGAAACAAACATACAAAAAACTAACACAATCTGTATATGTATGCATGTATTGTTTTTTATATATATATGTATTCATATATTCGATTATGTAAGGAGATCCAAACAAATGAAAGCAAAAAACTCTCAACCTTAAAAAGGCTTCCAAAATATTCCAAATTTATATAAATTAAATTAAAAATAGTATAATAATTTTTCATTTCTAATATTTACAGTTAACTGAATATCAATTTTTTTTTGTTGTTGTTCAATAAAATAGGTATATCGTATATTTATACATAAATTTAGATATGTATATAAGTAAGTAAATAACTTTGAACAAAAAAAAGGAACTATAATTCTAAATATATATTCAACTGTAAAAAATAACCACAAACCTACACTTATAATAACACGCCACATACACACACACATACACAAACATACGCGCAATTACGAAAATTCGATTTAATCGAAAAGATTAGTTGTTTCCTGTCTCCGGTCCAATTTCAGTTTATAGAAAACACAATTAATTCACTCATTCACTGCTAATTACTAACTGTTAACAGCAAGTATTACCGTTTCGAAAGTTTTATTTAATTTTACATTAAATCTACAAGGGACGGCGATCGAAGTGTTACTAAATCAAAGTTTATGAAAATTTACTGCTCGATATAACAGCCTTTGGCACGGTTGATGGCATCGAGTCTTTACGAAAGCATTTCATTTGCCTTGCAAGGCATTTTGGTCCATTCTCTACAAAGATCTGTCTTCAATGCGTCCACACTTTTACATATTTTTGTTGACACCTTGGCCTGCATTGTTGCGAAGAAATGAAAGTGGAATGTAGAAGTTGTTGTGTCAAACTAGATTTATGTGATGGTTCTGAATCCTGTTGGAATGTCCAGCGGTTGTTACCAAATTTTTTAACACCTGTTCCCGCTACACTTCTTAATTCACCTTGACGCCTTGATCGATAAAGACTAGCAAAGAACGACCATTTGCAGTTACAGCTGCCCGAACCATCACAAAAGCCAGGCGCTTGTTTGCAAAGAGCTACTCGCTTATCCAAATTTTCATTTGACTTGCCCTCCAACCACACACGATCATTTTGTTTCTGTACCTACAGTTGAACCGTACTAAATTTATTCATCCGAAAACAACAAGTTACGTTCGTGCAGACGTTTTAGCACTTTGCATCTTTCAAATCGAACTGCTTTTTGAGCCGTTGTTAAATCTTGCACTTTTTCAATCTTGTAGGTATTCAATTGAAGTTTCGTTGCATGCTTCTATCGTACACGTGCAGATTTTTTTGCCAGCTTTTGTGCACTTTGTCGTGGATTTCGCTTAATTCATGGCTTCACTTTAGCAAACCATTTCAGATGGCGATATTGCTGTCATTGGAAGGTTACCTTCATGGCGGTTGCGACTTTCCAGTCAAAAGCAGTGCAATCACACTGTTACGTTTACATTTCGCGTTGAATACTCCTTTCAAATACGACGTATATCGTTATGCTTACGTAGACTTGTAATAGTATATTACATAATGAGCGAGGAAAGTGGAAAGTGGATAAGCACTTTTCAGCGAGTACGAGTACGCTATTTTTCACACGACCAAAACAATTTCTCAACTAAACTGCTCATGCAAAACTACTGTGGAAATGTGTATTCGCTGTGACTGCAGTAAATAACAAGAGTATATTGTATATTCTATGTTAACACACTAGTGTGGCTAATGCCTACTTTCGAGGGTAGGTTATGGCGTAGGAAACAGTCACTTTCGTCGATGGTCGTGTGAAAACAACATAACAGACTAACGTTTGACAAATTATGAGCGCGCCGTCATCAGCCGTTTGGCAGATACAGCAACGTGAAGTTGGTAACACTTCGAGTGCTCGACTTTGTATATTTACTTTTATTTTTAACTTGTCTCGTTAAATTTATAGAAAATAAGTTGTGCAATTTTTTTAATATTATGCCCCAAGAATTTGGATAAAAAGTTTTCTGTATTTTGTTGTTGCGTATATTTGGAGAAAATATGATTTCTATGTAAATTGTATTTAACAAAACAATAAGAAAAAATCTAAAATCAAAAATATTAGAAAACGAAGTAAACAATCAAAAAATTTAATTTTATAAACTTTATTCTTAACTGTAATTTTCGTGGCCTTACGCTGAAGCTAATGTACAAACAAATACACAAAATTTGTGTAGAAAGAATACAAAAAAAAAATGAAAACGAATCAAAAAACATAAAAACAAACACAAGCAGCTGAGATTTTTAGTAGCGACAGGGTGAGTCTAAGGCTAATTGTAGTGATTACAAATTTATAAGTGTGTCCCGGAATGTTGACGAAACCAAAAAAATCAATTTCTACCACCCTCTGGTGAACAGACAAACAGATAACCTGTCAATGCTCCTATAGAGAGTGGGCCAAAGTCACCATGGGGTTTAAAAATTTAATAACTTTTTCGTTTTTTGTTTTATTAAACAAAATGTCTCTGTCACAAATCTTTGTAATTTTAAAAAGCAAATTCGATTTTTTTGCAAGACGGAAATATAAAATAAGTCACCACGCGAGGGTATTTATTTGAATAAGTTAGGTTCCACAAATAAGTCTACGTTTCGGAAACAGCCTTCGATGTTTGTGGCTGCGACGTTCGAATTTGTGCGACAATGTTGGCATTGTTGTTCGAGGATTGTCTCGGGTATGCTCACATATACGCGCTCTTTCAAATAACCCCAAAGAAAATAGTCGGTCAAATGCGCTGGCCAATTAATTTCCGAATATCTCCAAAAATTTGCCTTAAAAGTGCTATTGTGTCTCGGGTAGTATGAGCAGTAGTTTTCCTTTTGTTAAAACTAAATCTCAGGTCTGTTTTCAAGAGCAGGACCTAAAAAAATAATAAACCGATTCCACTCTTCATTTACCGTTGCAACACTTGCATTTTCATTATCAAAGAAGTAAGGCACAATGCTATTTTCAGATATAATGCTACACAGCAAATGAGGTACAATTCGCTATTGTGTCTCAGGTAGTATGAGCAGTAGTTCATCCTGTTGAAACCATATCTCAGGTCTTTTTTCAAGAGCTGGACTTAAAAAAATCATAAACCGATACCGCTCTCCATTTACCGTTGCAACACTTGCATTTTCATTTTCAAAGAAGTAAGACACAAGGCTATTTTCAGATATAATGCCATCTCTTTGTTTCTTTCCTTTACTCCGAGGGGGAGCATAGGGCTTCTACAAACGCCCGCCAACGAACTCGATTTATCGCCTGAGATTTCAAGAGACGCCAATCTGTCCCCTGGGATCTTGCCACTCGGCGGCTTCCTCGTGGATTCCAGTCGAGCGCTAGTTTCGTAATGCCACACCATACCCTGCAGCAAATGGGATAAATGGTTTTCGGATTTCAAAGCCCCTCATTAACAAAGCACATCCAAGTGAAATTGATATGATATGATATTGTTCATAATCAGATATGATCTTTGGGTTAAAATAATTGATCGTTTATTTAAATAATAAAATTCTATTATTCTGGTTGTGAATCTCTTCATTATTGTTTCTCCAATCTGAAATAAAAATAAAAAGAATATATAAACGAAAAAGTTATTAAAAGGTTAAACCCCAGTCGATTTTTGGTCCACCTGTACGTATTTGAAAGTAGGAGAGAATGTAGAGATTTCATTCCAACGCGCTTCTGGTTAACAAAAATTCTATTGCGAGTGCTGTGCAGAACCATTTCGAGTTGGACAAATACATGCAGCCAAATAGCTACTGAAAATATTTATTAGTTGAGTGAAATTTCAATATGGAATCCTGTGTGGTTCCAACATTTGACAACAATTTTAGTATTTTCTACATTTATCTGTCTATTTTTAGTTGTTATTTGCTATCCCTTTTATTGCTTTGTTGTTAATAATTTATTATTTTCTTCGAAAGACAGACTATGAGTTGGCAGTTGTTTTCTCTTCTCTTCTTTTTGTTGCAGATTTGTTCTCGATCGTACTCTATATCATTCTCTTTTGATATTCTCGATCGAACTATCTCTCCCTCTCTCCATCTCTTAATTTAATCACAATCACACAAAACTTGTCGTTGATGAAACATGGCGCGCAATTAGAAATTTTTTTACTAATCTGTTTGTTCTTATGTTATACATAATAATTAAATAATTTAAAATTAAATTAAAACGCGTATTAAAAATAAATTACACAATACATTAATACAATAAGTGTAAACACACACATACATACACACACACAGATATAAATTATATATAATTGAGAGTATATTATATATCGGAGGCTTAAATATTCGCCAAAGAACTACACAATAATTTAAAAAAAAAAAAACAAAACAAAATATAAATGTTAATGTAAAAGAATGGGAGTTATATATATAATATTTTTAAACAATATTTAATGACATTTGTCAAATGAAGAGAACAAAAACAAATGCGACAAAGATAAAAAGTGCTCCAAAATGCTCCACTATAATGCATTTTTGCTCATTTATGCTAGTGACAAAAATGTAAAATTTTCTTAAGAAAGAGTGGTCGAGAGTGCATTACCGTGCAGTTTTAAAATTAGCGTAAAGGGGCGAAAAAATGCATTACGGTTGAGCCTTTAGAGTGGCGATGGAGGAGAACTTTTTCATTGAATTCACTCAAGCATTTCGCATTGTTGAGTCATACTCAACAATAACTATACCACGACGAGGCCTTAAAGTTTACAATGAGTATTTTATTCAAAGATGGACCCATTTAATTGAAAAACAGAAACTTGTTAAAAATGTAAAATTTGTTAAAAGAAAAAATTGCATGTTTACCTCTTCCTGTTTACAAAGAAACAATTGCCTTAAACAATTTGAATTGACTTTAAATTTTTATTAATAGTTTAAAAAATATATCTTCAGCAAATGAAAAAATTAATTAAAACAGTAGATACGTTCCCGCATGTTCTAGTAAAGATAAGATGCATAAGAAAGTCATGATAAATTCTCTCTAAGGGAAGCAAAAATAAATAAAAAACAATAGAATTGATATGAATCAAAGATGTCGTGCTTTGAATTAAATGCCATTTAAAATGTTTCCTCCATAGAAATTCCTTTGGTAGTCACAATTTGGTTAAAAAAATGTCTTACATTTTTTGGCGAGAGTAATTTTTTAGCATACGGGAACGACTTTTGTAGAATTTCAAAGCAAACACGAAATGTAACTTAAACATCTTTTCTAAGAAAATTATTGTTAATTATTTTGCAATTAATATTTACAAAAACTATAAAGTGTATAAATCGAAAAAGACAATAATTGTGGTTAGTGGTTAGAATGCACCAACCATCCGCGTAAGATTATGATTTTGTCATCGTCAATTCTAATACAATATGTACATAAGTAATGAACTTTAATGCCTCCCTTTTACCTAACAATAAGTAATGGTTACTTTAAAGACAAACAAATTGTTCAAAATCGAAAATTATCATTTGAGATTTTAAGTACACATGTGAGGGAGGCTGGGCTTTCACTCTTCAGTCACTCAAAGTTTAGCAAGACGAAAGGTTTGCTTTATTTAAAACCAAATGAATTGTTCCAAAAGTCAACTGAGAGTTTTTCATTTTAATCGAAATTAATGTGATGAGATTCAGCGGCTGGACTCTTACCAACTTTACTTTCCCATCACACATTACCTTGCTAACGAACATAAAATGTTCGAATATTAACGAAATATTTTTCATTTGAATCGAAATTAACCTGACGACATCTAGCTGGACTCTTAGCAACTTTACTTTCCCATCACACTAGTTGTGTGAAAACTGTATGTTTTGGAAATTTACATTTTTCTTATGTAAAGTCACAAGAAATGTTATTTCTTTAATTCGAATCGAAATTACCCTTGTGAGATCCAGCTGCTGGACTTAACTAAGTTTACTTTTCCATCAAATAATTGTAGGCGCCGTGGCTCAGTGGTTAGGTTAGGTTAGGTTGGGTTGGCTGTCAGCAGCCGACCAATCGATGGTCCATTGTGATGCCACATGGATCGTGAGGATTTCTCGCACTACTCATTAAACCAGTTGGATCTTCGAATGAAGCGTAGAAGACTTTTGATGTCAGTGCTAGACAGTGATAAGGTCTATGTAAAAAAAGGCTATCCAATGGAGCTAACGCCTTAGAGTAAGGACTGTGCATTTGCAGAGAAGATGAAGAATGGTCTCTTCCTCGTCCATGCAGGTTCTGCAGAAGTCATTGGAAAATACACCAAGTCTTGCTGCATATTTTCCTATAAGACAGTACCCAGTAATTACACTTATCGTAGCGCTTATGTGCACTCTGTTTATAAAGATCAAACACTTGGATCAAACAGATCTGTTTTGTCGCTACACAAGTTATACCATTTGTCCATCTAAGGTTGGTTTTGTCAGTACCATCCTGCTTTAACATGAGTTTGCATGTAGCAATCGGTATGCCTAGGGAACCATTTTCAGGTAGAAGGGTCAGCGTAGTACCATTTTTGCCGAGTTAATCGGCCCTGCACCCAATACAGGTGAATGTTGAATGGCTTCGCCCTATCCCTGAGAGATTATCTACGGCTACAAAAGAGTTCGTAGAGGCTGATTCTGGGGATCTCAAAGCTGCTTGATTATCCGAGAAGATGCGGATATCCTTTTATTTTGCCTCTAGTGGTTCAGTGGTTAGTGCATGGATTTCTGAGCAGGAGGTTCGTAGTTGGAATCCCAGAAAACACCAAAAGTTTTTTCACGGTCCCATCTCTCGCGAATGCCTGACAAACATCCAAGAGTAATAACTTGTAAGCTTCTCAATTCGCCGTTCGGTCGTCCCTTCCATTTGTGTACAAAAATATACATGCACAACACAAATGCTCACGAAAAGCTGGGCCTTGGACCACAACGGTCTGTCGCGCCGAATATTTTTATTAGTACCAACCAATTGTCTTGCTAACCACCCTATTGACTGAAGTTTTGATTATTTAAGTCGAGTCTTGTTAGCTGGAAGTTTTAGTCGTTTAAAGTCGAATAATTTGTCCAAACTTTAATGAGATATTTTCTTTTTGAATTGAAATACATTAACTAAGCTCCATACATACAGCTTTCTTACAGCCGCATGTTCGACTCAAGTGATAAATTCACTCTTTAACTTATCATAACACTCAACACACAATTGTGATGCTTCCTTGACCGAATAAAAAATTACAAAATATAAAAATGAAAAACATTTGTTCCTTTTTTTTTCTCCCGCTCGTTTGCAGTTCGCGCAAAAAAAAACTCACCAACTCTGTTGTCATTTGTTGTTATATTTAAAATGTAAATCAGATCTGAAGAAAAAAAACCATTCATAATTTGCAAGTAATTTATTTTATTATTATTTAATTATGTTTTGTTTTTGTTTAGTGGTAGCTAGTGCAATTTAGTTTTTAGTTTTACAATTAATTACACACACACACACACACACACACTGAGACAAACAGACGGACGCACAGACACGCGTTGTCTCGTCCACTTTTTCTCGTTGCAAATTTGTTCATTCCTTGGCGGTTTTCAAAAAGAAAATTAACTCTGATAAAAAATTCTGAAAAATACGAAAATAAAAAAAAAACAAATGATGTGTTATTAGCATTTTATATGAATTTTTGTTGTTGTTTTCTTCATCATTATCTCTTATTATTTAGCAGTAAGGGAATGTTATCATTATTATTACATATTATTAACATTATTATTATGTTATAAAAATTTCTAATATAAGCATAACAAATTCTAATGTTAGTATTAGTGCATTATTATAGTAAAATAAAATAATACATGAAAACAAAACAAACAACTAATTTAATATATTATTAATCGTAATAAATGAAAAATGGATGCATTGCTCTTGATCTATGCAATAAAATAATTATTTTATTTTACTTATTAGCACCTTTAGTTAATATCTATATATACATACATACAATAAACACAATATATAATTTGTGTTTGTTTTTTATAGTTTTATGTCTAATGCAAATGAAATTCATACTGCAATATTTTCATTGATTCTAAACTGTATTTTAAATTTACATTTATTATCAATATCCATATATGTAAATGTATTTAAAAAAAAACACCAACATACACAAACACACATACACACACACACACTTACGTTATATCTCTATAAATATATTCTTTAATTATATTTCCTTCTTATTTGAATAATTATAATTTTCTCCGTTGCGAAAAAAAAACAAAAATTGATTAAACATATTTCTAAGTTAAATTAATTAATATTCGTTATACATATAATATTTTTTGGATAGAAAAGAAAATTGCAAAATTTCTAAGCTTCATAATATTTCGTTTGGTTTTTATTGCTACTTTCAAAATTTAACAACAAATTAATTGAACTATATTGAAAAACGCATTGCGCCTTTTGTTTGCTTGTTCGTATATTTCTCTCTTCTTATTTTCTTCTTATGGAAAATGCAAAAGAAAACAAAACAAATTATTAACATAATATTAATATTAATTACTAAATAAAATAATCTTGTTATTTCTAGTTCTTTTGTTCTTTTCGGAATAATATTCCTCTATTTTATTTTGTTTTTTTTTTCTTTCCTTTAATCACAAAACTATAAATTTAAAAACAACAACAAGAAAAATAAACCAAGAAATTTACATAAAAAGAATTAATTGTTTTACTTTCCATTATTACCATTTATTTATTGAGACGTTACATTTTTCCAATAGGTAGCCGTTGGCTGCGCTTTGTACACTATCTGTGTAAGCATTAATCAGATGAATATCACGGTATCGACGGTACATCTCATTTATTCGACTTCTTAAGTATGTAGTACAAAAGACAGAAGTATACACAATGATTTGAGCTAATAAATATAAGTATAAACTGTTAAATAAGCATTACAAACTACTGATATGTGTAAATAATAAATGAAGAATCGCCTAAATGATAAAGTAGAGTAAAGGAAAGTAAGGGAAGGACCATATATTCAGGAGCCCTATCATGATTTCCGCTGCGATTCGTAAACTATTTTGATATCTTCTTTTCGACCTGCTTCCTCTATCGAAATAGTATATTACATAACGAGCGAGGAAATTGGAGAAAGTAGAGTGGAGATGAGCATTTTTCTGCGAGTAATGTACGCTATTTTTCACACCACCAAAACCGGGTTTTCTGCTAAACCGGTTATGTGCAATGCAAAATTACTCTGGGAATGTGTGTTCACTTGACTGCAGTAAATAACAAAAGTATTTTATATGTTAACTCACTAGTGTGTATAACGGCCACTTTCGAGGCTAGGTTATAGTGTATGAAACAGTCCCGTTCGTCTATGGGCGTGTGAAAAGACTATAAAAGAACTTATTTAATGTAATAAACGCACCCATTAAAGTCCATAGGGTCTGTTTTTTTATTCAACCCGAGCGAGCACTGTACGTCAAAAATTTACTCGGTGTTTTTTTTATTCAACCGGGGTAATTTTATTCTGTACTCTGTGTTTTTAAAAACTTTTATTTAACTTGACTTGACCCCTTTTTGTCTGTATTTTCAACCACCTTGAGGTCCTTTTTAACCACCTTCCACATGACCCATTCAATGTCAGGGGCCCATTTTGATATCCCGCTTTTGACGCGTGTCCGAGTTGTGTGTGGCGCGTGTGAAGCGTGGAAAAAAGAGATTTCTTTGAAACAGCTCGACCTCAGAAACAGATATTTGGCAGTTACCTAATTTCGCCCAATTTTTAACTGTAGTATAGAGTTATCAATCGAACAGTCTCTTAGTTCTGTTAATTTAGATACAGCTGCTAATGTTGTTAATTCAATCCAATCGAACTCGGATAATGTTAAACTGAATTGACAAACAACTGTCGCTCGTCAACAAAATAAAGAAATGTCAATTGGTAATCGAAAAAGGGTTTGCCTTCTTTTTGTTGGCGGAACTTTTCTCGATATAGACAGAATGGAATGGAAAAAATGTTGGCAGCGAATGGATTTTACTATCCAAGTGGGGAAGTGAGATATTCTTATCTCTTCTGCTTCATGAACGAACAAGAGACAATCCTGCTGTTGATCAATTCCGTGGTCTGATTTTTATTTCCTTCCATGCTGTTGATACCGGCTGTTTTTAAATTCTCTATATTAACTTCGCGTGCCCGTGGCTGGCTGGCTGGTGGGCAGAATCTTGTGATAAATTTTTAACACACTTCCTAAAGCCTGATTTTATTGAAGTTGCACACACGTATATTTCCGGTGACAATACTTTCTATTAACATTTGAGTGTAATCGGGGCGCGGGGTCGGGGGCTCCGGAAGTGAAAAAAAAATACAAAAAAAACAACCCATAAAAATTAAAATTTTTCATCTAAATTCTCTAATCGCAGAAATTGATATGGGAGCCCCTCGATCCTGGGCCATTTTTTTTTATTGTAGAAGAAAATCATCGAAACAAACATTTGACATCAGATGTTAAAATTGAAAAAGCTCAGATCATTTTATTCTGAGCACTTAGAGCACGCTCATACTCTGAGCAAATAAGAAACACGAACATTTATCTTGAGAACTCTTTGACTGCTCTGAACTAATTTATGAAAACGCCAAATGACAGAATATTGTGAAAACTTGTTGTTCTATCTGTAAGTTGATATCGACAACAAAAAAAACGACATCAATAAAAATACAATTCAGTATATAATAAAAATGTAAGCTGAAGTAAGCATAAAACATTTATGTCTCGTTTCATTTGCTGGGTTCATTTGTGCGTGCGCTAAGATTTCTCTCTCTCTCTCCACCACCAACAAAACCATGCAGCGCAGCCGACTGCGCAGCACACACCGCACAAAGTCCATAAAGGGCGACGAATATCTGATGCCAGTATAGATATTTAAAAAATGTATAAGGGCCTTGCGGCCGAACCCGGGACCCGATCACTACCAAATTTTCGAAAAAGTATTGTTTATTGGGTATACACATGTGTGTAAAATTTGAAGAAAATCGGGTAAATTTTTTAAAATTTTTGTTTGCGAGCCCCCCGACCCCGCAGCCCGAGGGGCCTCAAAATTTAATAGAAAGTGTTGTCTCCGGAAATACGCATGTGTGCAAAATTTCAATAAAATCGGACCATGGGAAGTGGGTTAAAAATTGATCGCAAGAATCCACGACAGACGACCGACCGACGACCGACCGACCGACGACCCACGGGCAAGTGAAGTTAATATAGAGAATTTAAAAACATTTACATTTACTGAAGATTCCGGCCTCGTCTGTTAAAGAAAGTCGTACTGTGGCCACACCTTCCTTTTGTCTATTAACTTAATATATACCTGACATTGGTTATAAAACTAAAATAATAACTAAGGGTGGGAAAGAGAGGTCGTCTGAGACTGGGTAGCTGGGCTGGGCAGCAGAAGGCGGTGGAGATGACCATGAATGGTGAAACAATGCTAAGAATGCATGACATAGACTATGTCGGTACCTGGTTCTGCTGAGGCCCAGGACGGAGCGGCAACCGCTTAATGAAATATATTGTCAGCCTATTATCAAGACACAGCAATATAGTGAGAGGAATACTGATGGCCTATGGTTAAGGCACGACAGTGAGGAGGGATACTGACTGTAGTCAAGAAACGACAGTGAGAGGAATGCTGACGGCCTATGGTCAAGACACGACAGCGAGACGAATTTTGACAGAGAGGAGGAGTACTGGCGACCCATCCTCAACACACGCCAGGGGGGGGGGGGGGGGGGGGAAGTGACGCGGTATAAAGACGGTTGTCCGATCTTAGAAAATATATACAGCGTCTTCATATAGAGCACAATATCAAAGGATTTGGAGCGGTTTTAGGCGGTGGTGTGGTCTGGAAAATATCGTTGTGTTCGATGGAACAGAAATAAAAAAGAAAATTTTACCAGCGGTCGCACTCGGTCGGAATTCGACAACTTTATTGCAAAAACCGTCTGCAAATTTTATGACTCGCCCATATATATTCTAAATTTTACAAGTTACATTGCACGGTTGTGTGCCTATTGTGCTTGCATTGTGTTACTGTTCCTTATACATATCAGTGAAGCATCCTAAAAAAATCGAATTGATACAATTAACGTATAGAACCGTACTTTAAATAGCGTTCCATACACAAATCCCATAGAGAATTTTTTTCCCCCTATGTGAGCAAGGACAAACTCGGAGACTTTCAGGAGGATTCTGCAAAACTCTTATCTGATATTCTGTCAGTTTTTTTATATTGTTACATACAAACATTATAAATGTCAAAAAGTAATGAAAAAATAAGAAATCAAAGATTTTTACAGAATCGTCCGGATTGTTATAAATAAATTTGTTAAATTGTGAAGATGACATCTATCCAAAAACTACGTTCTCACGCTTTCGATATAACAAATTGTACGCTTTTTTCGTAGTGTAGACAATGAAATTAAAAATTATTAACTTTTCATCAACCATGACACTAAATTATTGCGAGCTCGACGGGCAAAGCTTATTTTCAGAGGACATGAAATTTTTTTCAGCGAACGAGACATTTGTACGTTTGTTTGCTGGGTCGTATATTTCGGCTTCTACCATTCAGTCAAAATTTGATGGACTTGTTTTAAAAGAATTGGTTAGCGTTCGGCTTGCGATGGCTTAATTTTTTTTTTCTCATAGGAGTTACTACCCTGAGAAAACTGAAAAAATGCTCAATCTACGCATCGCTATCGATTTACAACTAAATATACATGCACTGGTGTGTGTAGTCACTCGCATAGAAGAATACATCTATCTTCAATTTTATTTAAATTTTTTTAAAACTCGTTAAAGTTTAAATAAACGAGATAAAATATTTTTTTTTTACTTTTAATTTTCTTTTTTATAGTTTCCCTTTTTTTATTTCTTTTAAAGTTTAAATAAAAGACTTTATTTTTTTTTCCTTTCTTTTAGTTCACCTCGTTAACAGCTCGCCTGAGTTGTCTCAAAGACTTTTCGGCATTAGTAAGCCGAACAAAGCATTGCAGTCAGCACCAGTTCCAACGCCATCATCAACATCCGCTCCACTATCGCAACAATCAAAACAGCCCGAAATTCTTGATCCAGCAACACATTTGCCAACAGCATTGGGTCTGAAAATTCGAGTCCATCCTCAGCAACACCAGCAGCAACAAAATTCATCGAATTCAATATTGCAACAACAATTGCGAAGTACTGATAATGTATCTGGTAGCAAAAGCACCATCATTATCGAGCAGTCAACTGGAAATAACACGACGTGTAAGAACCAGACAAACAACATGCTCGATAGCAACGACTCTTGTACGGCGTTACACTCGCTGGCAAATGCAGCTGAGCGTCAACAACAATCAGCTACCGTTGCTGCTTGTGGGGGCGCCAGCGGCATTAAGCCACCGTCAGCGAATAATCTCCACCATCAATACCTCATGCACATGGCATCGAATCCGATTATCAAAACGAACACCGACTATTTTAATAAACAGCAACATCAACAACACGATGATCTTCACTTCTCGACGACAACGACGACGGCAGAATGCTTCGTCGAAGGTGGAAACGAAAAGTCTGACTCGATGGGTGCTACTGATGGAGCAGCAATTGACGATGAATCAAAATCATCACCCGATGATGTCAACCTGCTGACACCAATGTCATTGATATCGGGAAATAATAACAGATCATTATTATCGCCAACCAACAATAACAACAGCAACAACAATAACACTAACAAAAATTCGAGTGCCACACGGCCGGTGCAACGGCGACGCATTCGCCGCAAAGCCCAATCGACTATCGACGATCAGGCCGAACATTTGACTGAGATGTCCGTTCGCGGATTGGACTTATTCCGCTATGCCAGTATTACCGAGGGGGTGTACCAGTGTACCGAATGCGCCAAGGAGAATGTCCAGAAGACATTCAAAAATAAGTACAGCTTCCAGAGGCACGCCTTCCTCTATCACGAGGGAAAACATCGCAAAGTATTTCCGTGTCCGGTGTGCAGCAAAGAGTTCTCACGACCTGACAAAATGAAGAATCACATGAAAATGACACACGAATGTTTCGTACCGAAGGATGTAGCTGGTGGCTATCATCCGCTCAATTATTTGATCACAGCGGCAGCTGCTGGTGATCTTCAGCAGTTGTTCCCGCAAATTGATAACAATGGTGGCGGAGTTAGTGTTTGCAATGACGATGATGCCGTTGCAACTGGAGTGTCACTAGTATCTCTATCGGTTTCACATCAAGCAACGACTCCGCCTACGCCACCGCCGTTGATAAAATTCAAAAACGACATCCTTATTAAGAGTGAAATTGATATTCCCAATGATTCGCCATCGCCTTCACCGCCGCCACAACCAACACAAAGACTTAAGAATACGCTAATCGCATCGGAATAAGTAAAGTGAATTAATCGCTAGACATATACAAACGCACACACAGATAGGAAGTGAGTTAGCTAATGTTGATAGTGGGCGTTTTTTTTTTGTGATGGCTAAGTAATCGGTGAGATAATTTAACTGTCAAAATTCAGATATGCGTTTTTTTTTTCATTCGAAAAAATTTATTTCTCTGAATCGTGTTTTTACACTCCAATAATTCCCTTATTAATCTGAAGAATTATACAGAACATTTTTTGACAGATGTAGTTGTTTGTTTCTTTAAACATGAAACATGTCGACTACTATGGAGCATTCAGTTGAGAAATAAAACTTTTTCTGGTACTAAATAAACACAGGAAATAATTTTTTGATCTGACAGATCTGATAAAAAAAAACGCCCATTATAGATTCATTGCTGTCAGAGTCACAGCAGCACAAGTATACAGGGGCCGGCGATCGAAGTGTTACTAAATCAAAAGGCTGTAATTTCGTCATTTATAAATATTTTTGTTTGTGTACGTACTGTTGAACCGTTAAAAATTTTTCATCAACACCAAGTTGACCAGATCGTTACGACCGTGCAGACATTTTAGCACTGCGTTTTTCATGTCGAACTGCCTTTTGAGCCGTTCTTCAAATGTTCACTTTTCGAATCTTCTAGGGCTGAAATTGAAGTTCATTTTTCAGTATTCGTGAAATGTTTCTATCGGACACGTGCGAATTTTTGCGCACTGACGTGGATTTTGCTTAATTCGTGCCTTCACTTTGGAAACCATTTCTGGTGATGTTTCTGTTTTTGGAAGGCCACATCCATTGCGTTTTGTGATACTACCAGTATCGTTGTAACGTGTGATAGTCCGATACAGAAACATTTTACTCACTTTTAAATGCTGGAGTTGTTTGACAATAGCCGGCTGTGTTTCAATTCCATTCAAATAAGACGTATATCGTTATGCTTCATTAGACTTGTAAATAACACAACAGACTAATGTTAAATTTTTTTTCGTAAAACTCTACCCCAGAATCGCGCTCGACCCCAAAACTTTTCAAAAAGGAAATCGAACATGAAAGGCGAAAATCTTTTGTTTACATTTTTTTGCTGCATGTGTTTTTGTTGTGCTAGTATAAAGAGGGGTAAATCTCCCAAAATATCGAGAGCTGTTTTAGCTCTACGGTAGAGGCATTTTGAAGGGGAAACGAAACGAAACGAAAAATCTGGGGCAGAGTTTTACGAAAAAAAAATTAACATAACGTTTGCCAAAATATGAGCGCGCTGTCATCAGCCGTTTGGCAGATACAGCAGCGTGAAGTTAGTAACACTTCGTTCGCTAGACCTATATAGACTCATACCTGTCAAAGTCTCAACAGCACAAGTATATTTTACTATCACAGCTCAATACCGAAGTCCTAGCTTAGTGCGATGTTTTTTTTTGTATGTCGGCAACGCTATTATTCATGAAGTTTCATTAAGTTAAGATTTAATTTTTTTATATACATATTAATAGCATTAATTACTTTTTGAATCCGTCCGTCCTTTCCCAAAAACAAATGTTAAACAAATAACTGATAATTACGATAATGCCTTTCAAAAGGTAATTTAAAACATAAACGATTGGGAAATATTTTAAGAATTAATTGGATGTTAAAACGAAAATTTGGAAAACAGATATTATCTAGTTTAAAGAAGTATGCAAATAGTCCGATAACTATTCACTAAAAAAAGCCAACGTACATATTACAAAAGAAAATCAAATTTCTGACTGCCTTATTATTATGCTTTTATGAGCTGAATTTTTAATTTTTGCGAAAGAATCTCTTACAAAGGATCTACTCGCACATGCGTCACATGTCACATGGTGTATTTTTTTTTTGCTTCTGATAAAAATTAAACTCTGATTTTTTTGGTGAATTTTCATTGTAAAATATGAAATATGCAATAATTTTTTTCGACCATAAGCAATAAAATATTTATAGAATAATTACATATTAATCTTAACAATGGTGCTATGTGCCTTTTATATTTTTTTATTCGATTTATGTTAGATGATTTTAGATAACAAAATAAAAGGGCAAATAAAGTTAGGTGGAATTGGTGGATTGCTTTTATAAAATCTTTGATGGGTGCTTTTTGAATGTTCAATTTGTTGTAGTTTTCCAAACCAATAGAATTTCATATATAGCATGTTTCCATCGTACCACTATCTTGATATTTTGCGAGATATTCACATGATAATCTCTGGATACAAAAAGGAGCTTATTCATTGTGAGACATCCCTGAAAAGTATTCAGAAATATTCAGAATTTTTCAAAATTGACAAATTGTTGATTTTGACTGGTGGTTTTGTCAAAAAGGCGTTTTCATTTATGACTTGCGAAGGATGGAAACATTTAGTAATCCATGTTTCTTAAATTATATATTTCAGCAGATGGAAACAATTCAAAATTCTAATCATTAATTTCTACAGAAAAATTTCCCTAGAAGTTTTAGTCATTTATTTTGTGTAGGGATTTTTTCAGTTTTTTGGGTCTATTTTCGGTTACAAATTTTTACATAACAGGTTGCATTTTAATTAAGTTGTATACTATATATAAATAATTTTATATGAACTGAGAATATGAGAATTTCACAATACATCAGAACCACCGCAATCCACTCACAGCTTTTTATGAACATTACTTTGCTTGTTGACGAAAATTTATCTTATTAATTCATTTATTAAAGCTTTAAAATTAATCAAATTAATGCCTTTGATGACAATAATACTGAAAGGGTCTCCTTTTGTTAAATAATAACAAAAAAAAAATCCACACCAGATTCCCTAGCTTATTTGCCATTAATAATAGGTTGTAAAATTTACACTAAAATATATATTGCTAATATATAACATAAAGTTGAACATTAAATTACTTTTATTCACAAAATGTTCTTCCAGTGAGGAATTAATACATCGTTAAGTTTAATAAATTAAAATTAGAAGTAATTATTAAGACAATTTAAAGTTTAAAAACAACAAAAGAAAACTTTAAATTAAAAGAAAGATTTACAAAACAAAAACCTTAAATCCTTAGAATCCGTTGCATCTGTTGTGGCGACGTATTCATAAACGTTGCCGTATGCAACGCTAAGATCTGGTATGAATACGTTGTCGCCGTACAGAGACTCAAACCAATGCCAAGATAAACTTCAAACTGTTGTGAGAGAACTGTCAAAGCTTTTGCCGGCGAGATAAGTGATAAGTTCGTACAATTTTTGCTTCGATTCCGTCACATGGGACACTTTCCATATTCGCCATAACGGACGCAACGGGTTCTATTGGTTGGGCTCGTAAGCAACAAACGCACATTTCACCAACGACGAAACATATGCTCAACATTAATATTGAATTCTTTCGGCACAGAAAGAGCTCGAAGTGTCATTTTTTTCATGTTTTTTTCATCTAGAGCATTTTTGAAAACTCGAGTTTTTGATAGAGTTGCTCTACCTTTTTCACATACATCGAAATAAAGCGTTCATACGCAAAGATAATGTCAACTCATATTAAATGTAACCAATAGCAAAACATTTTGTCAAAAAAAAACAACAAAAAAAGATCTTAGAATAGAAGTGCTCTTTCTGTAAAAATTCCAAAGAATTGGACATTAGTTTTAAAAAGAAAAGGATGATCAAAAGATGAAATAGAATTTTACTTTAAATAAAAAGATTTCAAAATGTTTTTTTGTCAAACGCTGTGTACCTAAACGTTTAAAATTGTTTTTTTTTTCGATGTAGAAAAGAATACTGCACAAAATTCCTTTGGGAAGTTTCCTTGAAATGCTCAAACGTCTATTTATGTAACGAATACAATAAAAGTTCGATTTTTCAGTTCAAATCTTAAAACCTCGACGCATTTAAATTTAAGTATTTAATTTTGACGTTTTATTATTAAAATCAAAAAACTCCAAATGGATTTTGTTGGTCTGTGATTCCAATCAGTACACCCTAATTTCTTCTGATTTAGCGTCTCCTTATGACTTTTTTTTTTATATATAAACAAATTTCTATGAAAAATCTCAAAATTAATTAATCAAAAAAAAAATTGTTCTGAAGTTACACAAATCGATCGTAAACAGTTGGATTTCCATTCATTTTGATTTCGAACAATAATACAACGAAAAACATATTTGCTGCGTTGCTTTGGCAAAGCCGGCTTAGCTTTACAAAGCAACAACTTTTGGCTTTAAATTTTCGATGTTTTTTAATTGTTATGTGTGTTAAAAAAAACACCGCCTTACGGTGAGCCGGCTTTGCCAAAGCAACGAAGCCAATTGTCATTAATTTCGCACACTTTTGATGACATCAGTTTCTTCTGCGATTGATTCGATTTTTTAAAAACTTAATTCAATCTTTTTAAACTAAATTTTAATCGGCTTTCGGTTGCTGAAATTGTATCCTTTCAAAAATTAAGAAAAATCTGCTTATTTTCATTCAGAATAGTTTACACCCCTGCGCGCCTGTAAGCCAAATAAAAAATTTACCCTATCTCCCATTTCTCTAGTTTTAAATCTTTGCAATGTCTTATTAAAATTCATTTTATATGAATTAAAAACAATTAAATTGGTTTTATACTTAAAATTGTTATTGTGAAAAGAATTATGTACTAAATTTTATGGGTTCTCCGTCCGTTTATTTTTTTTTTATTTTCATTCTTAAATAAATTATAGTTCATGTTATATTAAAAAAAATCTAAAAAAACTTGCATTTATTTACGCACAAAAAAATATAAAAATTTCGGCAAAATAACTTAACAAAATATGAAATCCTTAAACAAGAATAAAATAAAACTACAATTTACTTAAATAAATTTAATGAGAATTGTTATTTATATCATATTTTTTTTTTTTTTTATATAAAAAAAATCTTAAATTTGCTTTATAATTTGTGATTTTCCTTTATTATTATTTTTTATTTATTGTTTACTATTTTTATATAATTTTTAAGCAAAACAGAATTTAAAACAAGCGCACAGCCCATACAAACTACTGAATTTAAAGAAAATTTAATAATTTTTATTTGAACATTTGTGTAAATTTTCTGTTTTTCTGTTTTTTGTACATAATGAAATTAATAAAACAAACCTTCATACTCAATATATATTCTATATAACATTAACTCATTAAGATTAAAATATAAGTATAAATAATGTAAAAAATCTTAAAAACAAAAAATCAACTAAAAAATAAATAAAATAAAAATTAAATATTTGTGCAATTCTTTATTTGTCTTTGTCGATAGACCGAAATTGAGGAAAACAAATGGCTTGAGAATATTTACAACAACACAACCGAACACAATTGCGTTATTGAACTATTATTATTATTCTTTTTGATTTATTCAAACTGCTGCACTTTTTCTAGTATTTAATTGACGTTTACAACTTACCATAAGACTTACCTATATTATTACATTTTTACAAATGAATACCCTGAATTACTATTTAGTTTTTAGTTCGTAAACAATAACAATATCATGCTAGTAAATTATTTTTATGTTTAATACACAAAAAAGCAAATTGCTAGACAACAAAATACAAAAGGACTTCCAGTGAAAGATTGTTGAATCGAAAAACAGAAAAGAAACATTGTCTTTTTATTATTATACTCGTATATATATATTACAAAAATATGGTATTACATACATTATTATTACATTTGTTTAGTAAAAAGTTGTTCATAAATTAAATTTCTGTTGAATTTTCTTATGTTTTATATCGAAAATAAAACTGAGTGAACATTATTGATTAGTTATTACGGTGTGTTTAAAGAAATAAACAAAACCAGCATCAACCATAAATGGTTTATGCTTAGAAAAAAATCTAATTCTTATATACTATTTTCATTATATGTAAATGCTGATCTGCTACTTGTTGAACCAAAACAACCGACTGAGCTCTTGAACTGAACATCGACTTAGTCGGGCGGTCATCATTTCAGTACAAATTGTAATTTGGTTTGCAGGATTCTGTTTCAGACGGTCATCATTTCGTTTCAACATGTATCAGCACTATGTTATACTGTTGTTGCTGCGCACATAAAGTTACTACATAATGAATTTAAATTGAAACCCAAAAACAAAAACAAATGCGAAAAAACATCATTTTATTATTAAAAAAATTATTCATATGTGTGTATTACTATGTATTACAATAATTTAAGGCGATTTTTATATTATATACGAACAATATCAATTAAAATGTTTTCTCCATAAATTAAATCGATTTGAGCTGTTTTAATGTAAAATGAAAGAATTCCGAGGCTGAAATCATGACATTTTGTTCGACAAATAAGGTTGATTTACGTAGTAATATTCTTGTTGATTTGCGATGTTTCCCTAAAAAGTAGGGAAAAATAACCCAGAAAAATGTTGGCAACGCTGATGTTGCGTAAGAGCGTGGCTACACGATCATGGGAATGAGAGTCATGTCCAGCGAAACAGGTAGGATTTTAGTGAGTTGAAAAGAGAAAGCTTGATTCCACCGAGAATCCGCCGAAAGGCTACTACAAAAAATGGAAAGCCCAACTGTACGCATATTAATGCAGTGGAACAATTCCAAACGCGGCTGTATTTGTGAGACGTGAATAGAGTGTACAAAAAAAAAGCAGACGCATTTTATGAAACGCGCTATCTGGTGGTGGTGAAAAGAAACGTAAGATGTGGTAGTTAGACACAGGAAATTTTTTATATAATCACAAATACATAAGCACTTGGTGCATTTTAAGCATGGATCTGTGTATCAGCAAAACAGTTGGGCTTTCTGTAGAAAGGCTTTGAATATGACACGTGTCGCGTGTGGCGTGTGCGATGGGTTGAAACATTTTTTTTCGACCTTGAAGTACATTTTAACCAACTTCCGACGACGTGTGTGTGTGTGATGGGTTGAAACATTTTTTTTCGACTTTGAAGTACATTTTAACCAACTTCCGACGACGAATTTTGTGAGTGTCTAAGTCCAAAATAGCATTTTTTATATTCCGAGTATGACGCGTGTCGCGTGTGTCGTGTGGGATGGTTTGAAATCGCGTCATTTTCTCGTATTCCGATGTCTTTTTTTAACCACCTTTCGCACGACCTAGAGGGCTGAGCGGATCAATGTCAGGGGCCCATTTTGATATCACCATTTTGACGCGTGTCGCAAGTTGCATGTGCCGCGTGTGAAGCGTGAAAAAAATTCCTTGAAATAGCTCCGACGTCAAAAACAGATATTTTGGCAATTATAACTAAATAACAAACGACTGTGTGGCGTGTTTCGATGTATATACAGGGTGTCTCCGTTAAGGTTGCATGGCGTACAGTTATCTGTAGCTTGATTGACGTTTCAACTTATCTTTCCATGGTCCGGTCCTTGCTAACCGCTAAAAAAGTCTACCGGTCCCGATTTTGATGTCATGCAGTTTAGCATTCCTACATTCTTGGCCTCCTGGTCTACGCCATCCTTCCAGCATTGACTGGGCCGTCCTCGCTGTTGTGTCCCATAAATCCCACCACAAAAGACTTCGAGCAAGGTGTCCCTTCCGCCCGAGGCTGCTCATCTTAATCAAATCATATGCTTCAAAAACGTTTGCAAATTATCACAACTTTCGGCCCTCGTATTCTTCCGGAAAACTAACAATTCATCGTCTGGTGGAAAAATTTGACTCAACATAGCTCTTCATAATCTGTCCATGCCAAAACAAAACAAAGAAATGCAATGCTTGGGAATACAAAATTGTCAATTCCGCCGCAATATCAGGATTTCGGCATCTCTGTGACCAGTTTATGGCGAATATTGCGAAAGCCCTTGGGCTTAAATTTCTAATTGACCCAATATCTTATCATCATCAAAAATTGTGGTTCAGCGCCTTTACTCGTGCAGGCGTTTCTTTGAAGGACGCAATTATTGGCATCAATGGTACTTTCTTTAATCCGAAATAAATTGTTATTGATATCTCAAAACCAGGCGCTCTTACTGAAAAAGACATTAGTTCTTAAGTCCGCTTACTCTTAGAACATACAGACAATGACCATGAGTACTTCGATTCGATATTGATATTGAGAAAAGGTGTTAATAATCGTAAGAATTTCAAGTGTTTTTTATGTCGTTTTCATTAATACTGATCGAACGGGTGCAGGTGTATAAGACAGTGATGTAACTTCCGTGACACTAGCTCCCAGCTGCGCTTGAGATGGAAAATTTACCGATAATTGTTAACGCAGCAATCAGGACATGGGTTCAAAATCGGGCCCCATAAAACAAGCAATACGCTTTTCATTAAATTAACTTAAATTCAGGAATGTGCTGTAAACTAATATTCATGAGGAAGCCTTTATCGAAAATATACAATAAATTGAAGAAAATATTCAGTTAAGCAATGTAATATTTGAAGGCATAAAAGAACTCAGCAAAGCAAAAACTTTAAAAGGAATTATGCGAGTATTTTAAACGCCAAAGAAAATTAAACATAATCTGTTGTTTTCAATGTGTATTTTATTAATTGAACCCGTAAAGTCTGAGTTTATATTTATAACTAAATTACTGATTTGTTGTTCTCCGATACCAAAAACGTGCACGGAAGTCATCGGAACATGTTAAAAACGCTGGTGCATTTGGTGAATGTGTTATATACCGTACAGGGCCGTTATGTCCTAGTGACATAAGATTTAAACGTCCAGCATTGCGTGAATTCCAAGAACAGAGCGAAGTTGTAGCCTCATCGGGAAACAGAACATAGTCCTCGGTTTGATTAAAAACAGATTGTGTATTGTGTTCTTGTTTGCCAGTGGTTCCAGCTCCAGTATATGTCTGAATGCTACGACTTGTACATAATTCCCACAAGTGAACAATTGAATCTTTCCCAGACGAAAGTAAATACTGAAAGAAAAATAAAAATTCATTTCTTTTTCTATAATTCAATGTTCATTTTCGATGTTTTATACCTTTCCGTTTCGTGAAAATTGCAACGAACATATGGGAGCTCCAGAATGGGCATCGGAAATAGTGTTAATGCAACGGCCGCTAACACCGTCCCAAATCTTTATAGCGCCATCATGGCTTCCGGTTGCATACATTCTTGCTGTCGGTGCGTATTTAACGCAGGTGACTGCCGATTTATGTTGTTGCGATGGTATCGCACTGACAAAGCATTGAGCAGTCTGAATATCGTAAACACGCAGGACGCTGTGTTCCGTGCCAACTGCAACGTAATCACCAGTAGGGTGAAATGATAAGCACAAGACTGGCTCACAATCCGTGAGAACCTTGTGCGCCTTCTTAACAGATGGTTTGGAAATGTCAAATAGCTTAACAGTGCCATCCCTTGAGCCTGATGCCAAAATATGCTCCTTCGGGTGAAATTCTAAATATGCCACTTCATCAGTATGATCGTAAAGTGTACGTATAACAGGATGTCCCTGCTGCTCTCGACCGGGTTCTAGTTCATCGGGTGCTGATTTGGCCAACATACGTTCAACGTCCAGAATTTTAATACTAGCATCAACACTTCCAGTGGCAACTAGTTGACCATCATGACTAAATGCACCAGCACGACATGATTGTTTGTGCGATGTAACGTATGCGGTTTCGTAAGAAGCCGGCTCTGGAGCTAATGCCGAGCCCTCTGGTTCAAATTCCAAATCAATGCCAGGCAACACATCATCGCGCACTACTGTCTCTTTCTCAGAAAGTGCTTGCATACCCGCGATCATTACATGAAGAAGTCTTTCGCTGGGAGCGCATTCATCCGCTTTTACAAGAAGCGAAAGTTCCTTGGCAAATTTCTCGAGGCCATCATACATCAGTTGACTACAAAGTGGAGAAAAAGATTAAGTTTGGAAAATTTTAAATTTATTAACTTACCCAATCATAAGTCTATACAGTATTTCTCGGTTCTTCACCAAGTTTCTAGGGTCTAAAATTTCTATGTCTCGCATATTTAAGGTTTTAATGATATCTCTTGTTTTTAAAGATAAACAAACATAAATTTAATAATCCTTCAGTGTTTAGTTTAAAGTAAAAATGACATTTACTGCCGTTTTAGGAAACGTCAAGCTAAATATAGTTAGGTATGTTCAGAAAATTTCCTATCATTAAAAAAAAAAATAACTTTATTTTATTAGGAATCCCAATGGAATTTAATACTCCTAATAATAAAAACACTTGTTAATTTTTTTTTTGTAAAACTATGCCCCAGATTTTTTTTTTGGCTGTCAAGTTGTTCGTTTCCCCTTCAAAACGACTCTACCGTAGAGCTAAAACAGCTCTTTTTCTTTTTCTATTTTCTTCTAATATAGCAATATAAGGCATATATTGTTAGTTGTGGTCTACATTTGATATATTCTCAAATGTATATACAGTAACCCCCCGATTTACGAACAGAATACGTTCTGTGAAAGTTGTACGTATATCGAAATTCGTATAGCGAGCCCAATACTAGTATGGCATTCTATTGAAAATAAATAGATTGAAAATATTCGTAAAACGAGATTCATATTAGTATAAGTTTGTATTAAAAATACATAGATGCGTACTCAAAATGTTCGTTATACGAAACCCTATTTTTAGAAACATTTAAAACAATGTGATTAGAAAATAAAAGAAAAATTATTTATTCATTTGAAAAATAGAAGATAGAAGATGAAAGATGAAAGATGGAAGATAGAGGATAGAGGATAGAAGATAGCAGATAGAAGATAAAAGATAGAAGGTAGAAGATGGAAGATAGAGGATAGAAGACAGAAGTTCGATGGAAGATAGAAGATGGAAGATAGAAGATAGAAGATGGAAGATAGAAGATAGAGGATAGAGGATAAATGAAGATAGAAGAATAGAGGAAAGAAGATAGAAGATAGAAAATAATAAAATAATAAAATAATAAAATAATAAAATAATAAAATAATAAAATAATAAAATAATAAAATAATAAAATAATAAAATAATAAAATAATAAAATAATAAAGTAACAAAATAACAAAATAATAAAATGAAAAGATAACAAAATAATAAAATAATAAAATGAAAAGATAACAAAATAAAAAGATAACAAAATAATAAAATGAAAAGATAACAAAATAATAAAATGAAAAGATAATAAAATGAAAAGATAACAAAATGAAAAAATAATAAAATAATGTAATCGCTTTACGGATCTTTTTTGCACCAGTGGCGTGAACCGTAGTTCCTGTTCGTTAACCAGACATTTTTATAGCAAAATTAATTTTCACTTAATATACCACCAACAATAATAGTCTTTACTGATTAACCACCAACGCTAAATAATTAATAGACTTCACTTAAATAGTAAACAAATTGCACTAAAGAAACTACATATCAATGAATGATAGAACGTAATTTATTAATTAAGGGGATTTCCCATATGATAGCACTTAATTTATTATTTTAGGGGATTTTCCCTTCAAGGAATGATAGAACTTAATTTATTATTTTAGGGGATTTCCCAAATTGAATTTTAAACATTGTTCGTAATAGCGAATTTTTCATTCGTATAACCAATTTTGTACTTTACGAATGCTGTTCGTAACTTCGAAATTTTGTAAAACGAGCCTTCGTAAATCGGGGGATTACTGTAATAGGGCTTTCGTTTAATGAAAAACATAACCCAGAGTGCAAAAATATTGAATCTAACATCACAAAATTACACTCGCTTTGTTCGTTTGTTTTTGAAAATTGCACTGTCGGGGTAAAATTTTTAACCCGAGATTCTGTCGAGTATACCCCTTTCTACACACATCAAAAAAATATTTCATTATGCTGATATTTTGACTTTTGATTTGTGATTAGCTTGTATTTTTAAAGTAGTTCAATTTGCTTCACACAATAACTATAATGTGATTAAAAATATTCGATTAGTGTGGATAAAACTTTAAAATAAAAACTTTTGTTACTATCGTCATCGTCGGATTTGCCTGGCCATTTCAACACAAATACGTATAAAACATACGAGTGCTTACTTTTTGTTCATTTAAATCCAAAAAACGAAGACACAAACCTTAAATTAGCTGTCAAAGTCAAGAAAATAAAAAAATAATTAAAAAGTCATCTTAAATATAGTTGCAGCTTGCGTTCTGCATAACTTTATTGTGATTAACTTTTCCCTTGTTATTAGATTTTTAATAACTAACAAAAATATAGTAAAGTCGCATAGAATATAATTCTACTTAAATTTAAGGCAACAAATAAACTTACATTTTTGGTAAGATATTTTCTATCCAGTACATTTCGTGTTTGTGATGCTTCATTTTAATGAGGCTTTAACGTGTCTAATATCATTATTTTTGGGTATTATTAAATATTTGAGTATATATTTTTCAATAATCAATAAATAAGTTTTAATTTCTCTCAAGATAAATAAGTTTTTTAATGATTAAATTTGAAGCATTCATGGCTAATACACCAATTTTTATTCATCTTGATGAAATTACGTTTTAAATAATTATTTTTGTATCTGTCTGCAACAATTCACTATATTTGTAGCGAACAGTCTACGCCTGAAGCAGAAAAAAGAGGGAAATTAAAATTGGAAAGTTCTTAGAACACGATTTTTTTATATTTGTTTGTTGTTATAATATTTAATATTAGCTGTATTTTATTTGAATTTGAATTGGGAATTACAACAACAATTGCACTGTCGAATTCCTTCTTTGGAATTTGAAAACCTGCTGTTTGGATGGTTTTGACATTCGAATTCGTATTCGGATTCCAAATTAAATACAGCTATTATATATATATCTTCAAGCACATTAGTCGTCGGCGTACTATAGCTGCATTTTATTTGCCGAGCGAGTTCGGAATTCGAATGTCAAAATCAGCCAAACAGCAGGTTTTCACAATTCCAAAGAAGGAATTCGACAGTGTAATTGTTGTTGTTCCTCGGCAATTAAATACGGCTTATATCAATTTGGTTACGATAGGGGGTGCAGGGAGTTTTGCCATTAGGCCCGATTTTATGAACGACGATAGATAAAATAAAATCCAAGAGTAAAGATTAATCATTGCTCTCGGATTTTTTTTTTCGTCGATTCTATGAACGATGATAGATTATAAAAATTCGTAAATTATTACAGGTTTTATTGCAGTTACACCGCAGTTTTTTGTATGAGAGGTAAAACTTTTTTGACGTTTACACTTCTATAGGTTATACTAACATTTTATGTTGTGTGTATGATTAAAAACTTGGATATCACTTTATTTTTATATTTTTTAACTATTTTGTACTTACTAATACTCAAGTTTTTTTTTTAATTCCATTTTCAATTAATTTATTTAATTATGATCAATTGATATCTTCTCAATTCTAAATTCTCACTAATAAATGTTTAAATTTTAAAACGTCAACATTTATAATAACAACAACACCTTTTTTACCCTCTGATTTACCCACAAATATCAGCAGATAAAACAGAGAGTAGAAAAAAATTTTCAGATTAATTTTCTTATTTATCGTTCATAAAATGCAAACGACGATTAATCCTCGGATTAATCATTTACTCGCGTTAATAAAATCGGGCCTTACGTTACAAAATCAAATTAATTTAAACAAAAAAAAAACGTGAGCAAAGGAAGGTTGACAAATCAATGGATTAAAGTTACGAAGAGTTTTGTACTAAAAAACAATAAATTTACAGTATTTTACTTAATATTTAGTGACGTTAGTTAAAAGTTTTCCGAGAAAAAAACACACCTATAGTATAACATATGTCAAATCGCCCGGTGTACATGACCAGTTGACATTTTTATATTTTTAGTAAAATGACATTTTAAATGTCAATCTCAATAGTTGTAAAGCCAAAGCTATAGCATAGCAGTAGAGTTGTAGCACCGTAACATAAGCGAACACGTGTGTTGGATAGGTATACAAAATAAAAAGTTAGTTATTAAAAAGTTCTCTTCTTAAAATATTGAAGTTGTAAAACAAAAATATGAAAATACGTAAACAACATCGCAGTAAACGCTATCGTTATAGCGTTAATAGAAAAACTCTTCGAAAAACGCGCAGCTCAACGGGAAAAGTTAAATGGTAAGGAAATTGATGCTTTTCTCTTTTGTAAACAGACCAAACTAATATTTTACAGCGCTGACGTAAAACCATTTTGGGAAGAACACAAACGACCCGGTAAAAATTTCTATGAAATGGGTCTCTGCTCGGATCCAAACAAAACCGTTCCAATACCGAATTTCAAGCAAGATCGATTAAAAGTGGCAAAAATTGTCAATGGGTTTGTCGAAGAGGAACTCAGTGATAAGACGCCAGTCGTGCCGAGGCCTCGTCGCAAAGGATTTGTTGCAGAGAAACTTGAAGAGGAAGCAAATGAGTTTCGTGAACCTGGATTAAGGTAAGTTTCATAGCACACATAATTTTATTGCTGAAATGCTAATAACTAATTTTCTCACTTGCATATACTAATAGATTACCCAAAGGGCTTATTAGCCAACTAACGTATTTCATAAATAAATATCAACTTAATTACAAGGCAATGGTCAACGATCGTAGAAATCATGACCAATGGACATGGAAACAGTTTCGTGCAAAAATTCGTAAATTCATGTCAATTCCAGAACAATTCAATAAATATCTTGAAGGCAAAAATTTAAATCCATCCGAAAGTCTGCCTTGGGAAGAATACGATTCTGAAAGTGAATGGAAATAGTACATAGTATGTAAAAAGAATGTTTTTGAAGTTGTTAAGTATAGATTTATTTTATTGAAATAATTTTTATAATATACGTGTAAAAAAATGCATATAAAATAATGACAATGAATTTGGATTTTTGTGAGATGTAATCATGTGAGATATAAGTCAGTTTATTTACAAAATAATTAATTAACGCGAGAACTTGATACTTACTGATTACTGTGAACGAAATATTCATTTTGCTTGGTACTAAAACTAATTCAGGAGCCAGCACTATACAAATTAAAGAAAGATCTACAGCCGGCTCGTACAGTGGTCCATAAATATAAGGTAATAATGGATGAAGAGTAGATTACAACTGAACTAAATAACCGCAACCGCAAACAATTTAAAATTTCCTTTGCAAATTGTCTAGAAGCCTTTTGTAGGTACATATTAACATCAAAAACGCAACAGATTATTATTTATGCTCGATGTCATTTATATTTAACTAACCGACGATTTTGAGTACAGTTTAAAAATAGATAGCATTTTCCACGAACGCTAACGCAAAATTATTTTGAAACTGCATCAAGAGCATATGCAGAAGCATTAGTGTAGTTGACGAAATGCACCCTGTGCATGTGCACTGTGCAGAGTGTATATGACGATATTTAATGAAACAATTTCATGAACGGTTGTAAAGCTGTATGAAGTGCAAAAGTGGAGATACTGCTCTTCACACACTCTTCTCCACCTCTTTAACACAATATAGGGAATTCAGTGAATTTTCCCAAACTAAAATTGTATCTGCTGTATGCCGAGTAGGCTTTGTACTACACGGGAGGGATGCGTAAGCACAAGTATTTGCCTCATTTCATCGCATAGCATTGTATGCACAAATGCACATTTGCACCATAGATATCGTTCTCGCTTGCCGACGGTCGCTATGATGTTTTTCTCAAAGTCGGCTATGATGTGGTCGTGGTGTCTGTGACGGAATTCGAAATTGGATTGGATCCAATGACGAGAGATAGAACTATCATGAATTATGCATGACACTATGAAACGACAAACGAAAAGCATGAAGGATGAGGACGATACCATCGTTATCTTATTATCGGTGTCGTTTTGTTGTATTACCAATACAGGAATCATCATAGTCGTTGATGTTCGTCGTCGTGAATTTTCCAGCGCATGTGCATCTTAGCCCAAAGTGAAAATAATCGGCCTTTCCGTCTTTTGTGCTCGAGGTAAGTGGAAGAAATTTATTTTGGCTTTGGGAAAATCTCAAATTTTTAAATCTAAATTGCAATCATCGATTCGTGAAATATTATTCATAATATTCCTCAACGTAACGGCAGGTTAAAATTGTAATTATTTAATATAAATCGGCATTCGCTTATGGAATAAAATTGAATTTTATATTTTCTTTGAAATTCTAACGTCGAAAGGGTTGAAGCCGGCCGGCTGCTGGTTTGTAGACATTTTCCTGTAGTCATTTTTATAAAAAATTTTAAATTTTCTATAATATGCAGTTTTTTTTTGCAATTTGGTGATTATCTAATTCTGTTATTTCGTTGCAAAATGTGTTTTTTTAATGAAAAAAAAAGAGTGATACAAGAATTGTAACGATAATTTCATTACTTGTTAGCAGTTTGCCTTTTTCGAGTCGCCGACATTTCGGCACAAATGTTGCCATCTTGTGGAGAGAAGTCGGTGCTCCGTGTTTTTTTTTTGTTTTGCGTCGCAGGACATGATATTTAGAGTGCAGTTCGTGCAGAGGAGGGGAAAAAACCAATGACGAAAATAACATTGATTATATCACGTCCATTATTTGCGGCCGGCGGTGACAAATTTTCGCACAACAAACAATGATGTGTAAGTGATGTGTATGTGCACGTAATATATATATATACGAAAGGGTGAAAGGGTGGCTTGCCTAGTGCAGAGAAATACGACTTCTATGCATTCACCTCTTCATGTGCACCTCATCGGCCTTGCACATCCTTCCAAAACGAAGAGCAAGCCGAAGCAGTCGCGGTTGCTGTCTCTTGTCTCTGAGTTTTCTGTGCTCTCCACAGAATTATTGGGCTGCTTGTGCTTGTTGTTGTTGTGCTCGCTCCCCCATCGTGTGCATCGATTTTTTAGCTTTTCCTTCCAATGCCGACATTCTTCGTTGGATTATTGTTGTTGTTGCGCCATGGAAAGAAGCAGCAGGCAGGAGTATGACCTGTGCAGCCGTATGTGTACCATCTTGTGTCGTAGCTCCATCATTATCGATTTTTGTATTCAATTTTGGGGAGAATTTTCTATAACGCGGCGGACCGGTTTTTTAGAACAGTCTGCCTTTTGCCGTCGTTGACTGCGAATATTGACTGTTGGAAAAATTCAGTTCATTTCAGAATCTGGTGCATTTCAAAAGGAATGAAATATCATTATTTTCTGAGAATACCAAAAATTCTTAGGATAATTGCAAACTGTAGGTAATTAGCCCAAAAAAAAAATTGGAATTGGAAAGTTCTGATGGAAAAAGTGAATTTTATTTTTTTTTACTGCATACATACATATTTTTCAAATGTTCCTTTCTCTTTTTATTAATAATTAGGAAAAAGAATATCTCTCATCACAGACTTTGCGTTACGTTCTCCGTCTTCTTATAAACCATCAAATTAAAGAAATCAACCAATAACCAAGACCGCCGCCATGGGCAAGGAGAAGATTCACATTAACATTGTCGTCATCGGTCATGTCGATTCGGGTAAATCGACCACTACCGGCCATTTGATTTACAAATGCGGTGGCATCGATAAGCGTACCATTGAGAAATTCGAAAAGGAAGCCCAAGAAATGGGCAAAGGTTCATTCAAGTATGCCTGGGTCTTGGACAAACTGAAGGCTGAACGCGAACGTGGTATTACAATTGATATTGCCCTGTGGAAATTTGAAACGGCCAAGTATTATGTGACAATTATCGATGCTCCGGGCCATCGTGATTTCATTAAGAATATGATCACTGGAACATCGCAGGCCGATTGTGCGGTACTAATTGTTGCCGCTGGTACTGGTGAATTCGAGGCTGGCATCTCGAAAAATGGCCAAACACGTGAACATGCATTGCTAGCATTTACGCTAGGCGTTAAGCAATTGATTGTTGGCGTTAATAAGATGGACTCCACTGAGCCACCATATAGTGAATCACGTTATGAGGAAATTAAAAAGGAAGTCTCATCGTACATTAAGAAAATTGGCTACAATCCCGCTACGGTGGCATTCGTTCCCATCTCGGGATGGCATGGCGATAATATGTTGGAGCCATCGGAAAAAATGCCATGGTTTAAAGGATGGACTGTTGAACGCAAGGAGGGTAAGACTGAGGGAAAATGCCTAATTGATGCTCTAGATGCTATTATGCCACCGTCACGTCCAACTGATAAGGCATTACGTTTGCCACTGCAAGATGTCTATAAAATCGGTGGCATCGGAACTGTACCAGTTGGTCGTGTGGAGACGGGTGTTTTGAAACCAGGTGAGTTGTGGACCCCCGTAGGGTCATCTTTAAATAGGTGAGCTTGCACTTTAAATGTTGTAAATGTAATTTAAGAGAATTGCAATCTTTCCAAAAAGATAATTAATTATTAAAAGACTCAATTAGAGAACCTATATAAAAATGAAGAACGAATATAAAAACAAAAGAAAATATATAAAACGTGTTCTGAAGGTGGTAACATTTTATATAAACCAAAGAACACCGATTGTAAGGTATGATATAAATGGAGTTAATTAAGAATTATTTAACAACCAATTATAGCAACAAATTGTCGAATACGATTAAAAAGTACTTTGTCAATCAAGTAAGAAAGTAAAATAAAATAAATGCTAATAGAATTGAAAATGAATAATAAATTATCTTAAAAATTATCTCAAGTCAAATAGGATTTAACAGCATTTAATAACACTGCTGCAATAATTATTTTACAAGTTATATGCGCGTTGAAAAAAGTTATCTCTAATAAAGAATTAAATACTAAAGTAAGTCACAAGAAATATGCAGTTGTGCCAAGCGCCATACCTTATAATCTGTGCTCTGTTGAAATAAATGATTAAAATATGTACACATATAGTGTATTTGTGTTTAATGAGAGTAAATAGTAATGCTGCTAAGTCATCAGCACTGGTATTTTTCTATCCAGTCAAAATATGGTAAAAAATGTTCTCTGTTGCTATGTATTTTTGTAAATTGTTTAAAATATAACGTTTTTTTATTCATTTGCTAATAAAACTCTATGTGTTATCATTGTTTTGTATATTATGATGGAATAAAAACTTGAAAACAGAACATCTTTTAGATAGAAAAATACTCAGTCAAATGTATCATCAATTTCCATCGTCTGAATTGAGTACCTAGCGACCTGTGTCAAATGCATATATTGTGTTCCCACATAACAGAGGCTTTATACGTAATTTATGTGAGGTGTAGAATTAGTATCATTTTTAAACTCTATAGTATATAGCATGCTTTTTGAAGTTAAACTTTGAGCAACACAACGCGCACACACACGTAACAAACATAAGGACAAATCTAGGATGCATTGAATACCAATAGGGTATATAAAAGCATATAACAATAAGAGTTTTTTTTTTTGATTGCATGGCATTGCCGTCTGTCGGTTAACTGTATGGCTGACGATCTCGTCAAAAGGGACTATTACACTACCCATCTTACCTGAATATGGTTCTCTACGCATACCAATCGCTACATGCAAACTCATGTTAAAGCGGGATGCTATTTAAGGTGTCATCACTGGACTCTGTCTCATAGGCAGACACGCAGCAAGACTTGGAGTCTTCTCGAATGACTTCTGCAAAAGCTGCATGGATGAGGAGGAGGAGGAGACCATCATCCATCTTCTCTGTACTTGTCCAGCCCTCTCCCATAAACGTAAACTCTATATGGGAGCTTTTGTCTGCAACGACACTAATGATATTATCAACATTGACATTGGTAGTCTCCTACGTTTCATACGAAGCTCTAATTGGTTGAACGAGTAGGTGGAGGAAATTTTTCCTGATCAGTGTGGCATCACAATGGACCAATTCTGGTCTAAGTGAGTCGGTTTCACTGACAGCCACCTTAACCTAACCTAACTTAACCGTGTGCCGATAGACAACTTAACAGATTAATTCGGCACGACGGACCATTGCCGTCCAAGGGCCTAGCTTCTCGCGATCATTTGTGTTGCGCATTTATATTTTTGGACACAAATGGTAGGGACCTACAATTTAAGTGACAAGTTATTACTCTGGGAACGTTTGTCACCCATTCGAACCAGGAACCTCGTGCTCAGTAGCCACGCGCATTTCCACTGAGCCACGGCGGCCACACATTAATATATACATTGCATTAATTTTTGTATGTATTTCTGTATTATTACCACGAAGGTTACGCGCATGTGCCTGGAGGCTTTGGCAATTATGAGAAAAGATTGTCATATACCCTCTACTGATTTTTCGGGTATAATTCAATCAATTGTATGAATATGGATTATGAATATGCTGTGACCTTGGATAAGGCTACGTAGACCAAAGGTTGTGAATGTGTATTACTGTATTTGTAAAAAATTTCATCAAAAATTCCCCTTGCAATTTGTTAATTGTTAACGAGCAGGCTGGTTTTACTGAAAACGGTTTCTTTCAACAAGAATCGATTTATTTCGATTGAGAGGGACTGTTGCTCTTCTAATTCCTTTTGCATTTGCATAGCCAGCCATTTTCCCACGTGTTTTGGCACCGACGTCGTTAGGAAAAAAAAGACAAACGCGTAGAAGTCTTTTTTGATCTCCCCATTTCAACGTGTGCCAATTTGCCTACTGCCCTATTGGCTAACCCATCATCAACGTCGATGTTTGTGGTTATCATGTAGGGTTTATCTACAACGAATATAATTTCGTATAGACGGTTAACTCCTGTGTCAATCGTGCTGAATTTGTGAAGCTTTTCTCCAGCGACCCTTTCTTTTTCGCGACTAGCCCCAATATATCGCCTTAAGCAACCGAATTCGATGGTTTATCAGATGAACTCAAGATTCTCAAATTATACGCATCGACTGAACGGTTATCATTGAATATTCGAATTCCATTAGGACAGCGTTCTTCCGCTTCCGTCTCTGAACAAAATCTCGATTCAATCCATTGCAACTCTTGTGTATTCAGTCGGTCTCCATTGCCAACCTTTGTCTATAATAATTAGAATTCAGCATTCTTCGGCCGCATAGCTTCGGTCAGTTCATAAAAAACCATTTCCTTCCACAACCTTCGATTTTGAACCTTCGATTGAATTCAAAGTGAGTGTTTGTATTTTTAATTCTGGGGTGTCACAAATTACGTCATCACAAGCTAGGCGCTCATCGAATTCTCACTAGTAGAAGCCCATATATACCAGTTGCACTTTTCCATGCATTACACGCGCCACACACGACGCGCGACACGCGTCACACGTGGAATATCAAAAATGCTGTGTGAGATATAGCTGCTCTCTAGGTCGTGTGAAAGGTCAAAAACTAACGATTTCACTTTTTGTTAACGCGTAACAAAAGTTAACAATCGTTTTTATTCCCCATAAAATGTTTTGTGTAATTTTTGTTCTATACATATATGTATGAAAATCGATTCTTAAGGAGTAAACTCCAAAAAATAAGTAATAATTTGATTTCGATACGCCTGAGCAACTTTGCAATGACGATACAGTTGAGTCACATTGCGCTTATTTAAGCATCCTAGTATTTGAATTTCCGGTATAAAATCACTCCCGAAAAAGTGTCTTCCCGTTTCCCTAAGCATCTTCCTATGAAAAGCATGACATCTTCCCTTTCTCCAAGGTCACATAGGGTGCAAATAATTAGACAGAGTTCAACTCTTCACGAGTTTGATGCACTTTCTGATTCAATTGCAAGAATTGTCACAAGTGATAATAACCCTGAGGTTATTGCGGGCGACCAATTCACTGTTTCGCTGACGACAGCACTCTCAGCTTCTCATATAAGTTTGAGGAACGTCCCTCCACTTCTCATGTGGAACTCAAACAACTACATATGTTTAGCACGTTATGTTGACCTAGACAGCATAATAAAATGGTGAAAAAACTATCGAGTAGAATTTAACGCTTCCAAAACCCAATGCTGTCTCCTGTCGTCTAAGCGAAACCCCAATCCCATGCCATTATCCATGAATGGCACTTCGAGGAAACTGAAAATCTCGCAATTCTCTGTATGTGCGTTAACGACAAGCTTCGTTGGACTGACACCTATTCACCATCCACCAGCGGTGCTCAAAAGAAATAGCCAGCGGCGCTCTAAATGCTCATCAGTTCACCCTCAAGCCCATGTTCGGACGTACAGTTAAGTTCAGAGATTCGTTCTTCAGCCGTACAACACGTATGTGGAATGCTCAGCCAAGTTCTGTCTTTCCACATCACTATGATCCACAGGCATTCACACGTATAGGGCATTAGCCCACGCTGTGCCAACCATATAGCCGAGCATAATGAGGGTGCGAACCCCTTTTCGCGTGCGCAAATTATAAAAACTGGAACAAAACCCATAAAAAACCAATCCTTAAAAAGGGTGTCCGTCATCCAATCAGGTTTCGTATGCTCATAGTTAACTGGCCGAACTCAAAATCTCTTTTTAAACCTAACTTAACTAACTAATCTAACTTTTAAACTAAAGCCATCCATCGGTTGCGAAGAAATTTCCGGGTTGAATAAAAACACAGACCCATAGAGTAGTATAAAATTTTCATTATTCGTTATTTAGAGATATTAATGGACTTCAAATGGTTATACTGGACATTCGTTATATCGTCGTTCTTAAAGTATTGGCGTCAAATCGCAGCACCGCGCAGGCCAATTGACATCTCCAAAACGGCTGATTATTCGGTTGCCAAATTTGGCGCGCAAGAGAGCGAGACTGAAACATCGCTCTGTTTATTGTGTGTGTAGCTGACGATGTTTCGATAGTTTTGGTTTTTTTATTTTTGGGAACGCCACACTTGTATGTCATGTGGCGCCATCTTGTTGAAACCAAAGGTCATCCACATTCATGACGTCGATTTGAGGACATAAGAAGTTGGTCAGTTTGCTCTGCGACGGTCGCCATTGACGGTAACGGCGTTTCCAGTAGCGTTTTCGAAGAAAAATGGGCCACCTGGGGCTTGGTAAATGCATTTGCTTATCTTCGATTACGTGTGGCGGTTCTGAACCCCAAATCTGGCAGTTCTGCTTGTTTACATAGCACTTTGTCTGAAAAGATGATTTTCGACCAAAATCGACGTCATTATCAAGCTGGTCTATGGCCAACGCAGAGTACTGATATCGAAGCGGATGGTCATTTGCTTTCAACACCTTAGTCGTGTGGACCTTGTAAACGAATAATCCGAGGTCTTTTTGCAGTATTTTACTCAGGCTGGTGCGACTAATGGCCAGTTGCTACGATTGGCGTCGAGTTAAGGTCGTTGGATTCTGTACCACACTATGGGCCACAATTTTCTCGGGCGTGCGACCTGTCCGAGCTCAAGGAGCACTTCTTTTATCCAATACAAGCCTTTTTCACGAATTTTCTTCAACAATTTCACCACAGCGGTTCCGCTTGGCGCTCTTTCACGACCCATATTTCTTTTCGAAATTCGTACGATTTCGAAACGCTCCTTAAGCAAAAACATGATTGTTTCGTGCTGCGGAATATCAGACTGACGAGCTGTCAACATTTTCTAGCAAATCGTTCAAAAAAAAGTTGCCATATATTTTTTATGTGAGAATGTGCATTTGTAGACAACCGCAATTTTGTTTCTCAAATATCTTCCACACATTTTCATCTTGTAAAAGTTTTTTTACATGACTAGTTTAGTTATCCGATATTTTTTGTAGATTCATAGCAGTAGTCGTCGCGCTTACATCGGCCGGCTGCAAAACTCACGTTACATTGGGGTATAGGGCAATTAAAACAATTCCCTACACACAATTTACTTAACCGTTATGTTTGCTGAGTGGCATCCCCGTGTACAAAAAGTAAAATTTGGAATTTGATGCCAATGCTGACAAGGTGTGGATGAACGACTTTCCAAATGTATTCGTAGAAAACCTCTTTCGTTTTCCACACATTGTCGCTTATGTCCAAACCCCAACCGTTTGGTAAAGACTTTTTAATATTCTCGTGTATCTTTTTATTGGGATAGATCACGATAGGAGGAGGCACAAATGCCTTAGCCTTTCAAAAGTCAATTTCTTAATATTTTTCACCTTTAGCCGCCAATACCGTTTTTGTCTTGGTACACAATAGAAAGTTGATATCATCGCCATTGTAGATCCCTGTTGGACCTCAAAATCCCAAACAAATTGTTTTTTAATTAAAAACTACTCAATCGATGTAAACCAACAAGTATGTCTGTTATGCTTACTGTGGCACTCGCAGCTGTAACTGCGTTGATGTCCTTAGACAAATTTTCGGATGTTTTGATTTGATTCACGAAACTAGTTGATCCGAAAGGGTGATCCCTTTCATCAATGTCTAAATACTCCTTTACGGAATACAGCACGTCCTTCTCCGACCATCATCATCCATTCCTCAAAACACTTCAAAACAAACAGCGTTTTCTCAGAATTAAAGAGAGTGAGAATTGAAATGAATTGATCCATCTTAAATAATAAAACTGTATAACAGTGAAAGAATTTTTGAAATTAGTTTAGTAGTTTTCGAGTTTATTTTCTTTTCATTTATTCATCTTCTTAAGTATAAAGTACAAAAGACAGAGTCTTAGAGTGTACACAATGATTTGAGCTAATAAATATCAGGATAAACTGTAATATGAGCATGACAAATTAGTGATATATGTAAATAATAAAGCAAGAATTGCCTTAAGGACAAAGTCTCTACTTTGTCCTTAAGGAGTGAAAACAAAAATCAAATAGAGTAAGGGAAAGTAAGGATAGTGAGCATATAGTCTGAAGAATTCATGCAAATTGTAATGATCGTAGATATAGCCCTTTTGAAGCGCGATGTGTTTAATAAGATAGTAAAGCGCGTTTCTCGGCTCTCCATATGGATAGTTGTAATTCAGTCTAAACACTGAATTATCTTAAAAGCCCCATAGTAACCATTCAATTCACAAAATTCGTAGGAATTTTTTTGGGGAATATTTTTTCTGTGAACAAATTTTTTTTCTTATTTTTTGGGAAATTTTTTATTTCTTAAAAAAACTTTTTTTTTAAAAAAACTTTAATTTTAAAAAAAAAACTTTTTTTTAAATTTTTTATATTTTTAACACGCGTATCACGTGTCACAATTGTTTTAAAACTAGTCCCATTAAATTCTGACTGGTAAAAGCCGAGTTATACGAGTTCCTACCAAAAACTTTCCACTATACTACTATAGACACACGAGCTATTGTATTCAGCTATGCGAGTGACTACACACACACCCGTGTTTGTATATTTTGTTGTAATTCAGTCTAAAGACTAATTTATCTTAGAAGCTTAATAGTATGCAACGTTAAATGTAGGTCTTTCATTCATAAGCGATAGATCAATCAGTCAAAAGCTACTTCTGAAATGGACTGAAAAAACCACATTTTGTTTACCGCCATCGCAAGCCGAGCGCTAACCAATTGTTTTAAAACAAGTCCCATCAAATGTTGACTGGTAGAAGCCTAGATATAGGACACGACAAAGAAACGTACAACCGTAATGTACACACGTTCGCTGAAAAATTATCATGTCCTCTGAATATAAGCTTCGCCGTTCGGGCTCGTAATTAATCTCAGAGAAGGCGGCACAAAATTTCAGAGTCGGTTGGCATGAACGAGGAAGTGTCTTGAGGATTTAAGAATTTTCGTAGAATTTCGGTATAATAAGGGTGCTATTGCTAGAGGATCGATTGAAGCACAATCTATTGTATCAGCCTACTTATACAATAGATTGTGCTTCAATGATATATGATACAATGATATTAAGTAAGCACAGTTTCTGACATCCAGAAGCACCCGAAAACGTTTTAGAACAAGGCTGATGTGTGATCGTATCTACGAAATTTATACACGTATCGAACCGCGTCATTACAGACCACCAACAGCTTATGTTCTGAGTGGGAGTCAAGTTTGATATAGATTAATTCTACAAAGAGAATATTGGGTAAAATTAAATATTTCACCAGCATGCGTCTACTTTCCAATGGTGCAAAGTCGCTGGTTAGCCACAACTTGCCCAATATACAATATATGCGACCGACGATGAAGTTGATATGGTTTGAACAAGAAAGATCAACATTTATTCCTAGGCTGATAACACATTAAGAAAGCTTGTCCGGGAGTCGGCCAGGTAAATAGGGGGAAAGTTGGAAATTGCTATAATCTGCGAATTTATAGGATTCCATTTTATGTTATGGCGGCCAAATCTTTGTTTAAAAGACAAACAATACGTTATAGAAAGAAATTCCTGAACTTCAACCAAATAGAGCCAAAGAGGCTCAAAAAACAAGAATTAAGAATCTTGTGTGTAGCATTGACGGGACATTTTATTTGCAACTACCATCTGTACAAAAAAGGAATCAGTAATGAAGAGACCAGCAGATACTACAAATGAGATAAGATTAAAAAACGAATAGATTTCTAGACTCAAAGAATAGTAGTGGGCACAACAGACCCATGCAGGTCGCAGTTCAAGTGGACTGAACACACCACAGCTCCACTCCACGAGTATAGAAAATATAAATATATTGCTTGACATTTTCTCTTATACAAGCGTAAAGAAACTAAAATCGATCGAAAAAGTAGTTTAACAGAAAAAGCATTATTAATAATTGATCCAGCACATATAAAAAGTAAAGCTTTAAGTAAAGCATGAGATAATAAATGAAAAAATGCTTATTTATAAAATCCTAAAGATAATGTTCTTATTATTGTTACGAAAAGTAGTTAGTAGATAATAGAAAACGAACCCCAAGATAAATCGCAATGCTCGTCCAAAAATAACCACTAAAATTAGAATTAGAAATAGCATACTTTTACGCTGTAAGACTTAACCGCCTGCAAGTTTGGATCATTATGCACTGTAGTCAAACCGGTTTGTGCGGTTTTGCCCGGCGTGTGTGTAGGCACATGATTGAACATGTAGTTCATTTTTAGAAGATTACTCATTACATATAAGTATCGTTAGTTGTAAAAAATAAGGGGATAAGGCTACAATTTTCTGGTCTTTCCTCTATATTTCTGTCTATAAGATTGAACGTTTCTGGAAGCTTTTCAATGAGTATAAAAGGTGGCGTTCGCTGCAGATAAATCATTAGTTGTTTAGAATTCAACCAGACAAGTTGTAAAAGGTCTTGCAAAATAATAAAGCTACCACCACCTAAGAGAATTATTGTAAAGTACAAGTATTAGAAGTGTTTTTGTGTGCATTTAAAAGTTGTCCAGCATAAATTTGTGAACTTGTATTATTTTTACTGTTTGTTAATTAAAGTTATTATTTGTAAATTAATAAACGTGTGTTGTGTTTTATTTGCAAAATCCTTTACGAACTCGGAAGCCGAAATTTCGTAACATTATTAAACCTAATTGTCTTAATGCTGATAAAGCAATAATTTTTTTATGTAACTTGTGCTATGTGATGAATTGAGCATTGATTTTTTATTTGTTCTTTTCCAACATATAGGAATGGTTGTCAACTTTGCTCCTGTTAATCTTGTAACTGAGGTGAAATCAGTTGAAATGCATCATGAGGCTTTGTCCGAGGCTATGCCCGGCGATAATGTTGGATTCAATGTAAAGAACGTTTCTGTAAAGGAGTTGCGTCGAGGCTATGTTGCTGGTGATTCTAAGAACTGTCCACCAAGAGGTGCAGCTGATTTTACCGCTCAGGTAAGAAAAGCTTTTAAGATAAACTGAAGACTGCAGATATTACTAATAAACTTGCTAAACGGCAAGAATTGTTATCAATTTATTTTGCATAAACTTCGCTCTAAGAGAAGTTATAAATTATAATTATAAAAACAAAAAAAAAAATAGAAATTTAATGTGAAATTAAAAAACGTATCATAAGCACATGGTTATTAATTTAAATCATTATTGAATTTTTCATTTTATGTGAATTACCTTCAGGTAATTGTCCTCAATCATCCAGGACAAATTGCTAATGGATATACGCCAGTACTTGATTGTCATACCGCTCATATTGCATGCAAGTTTGCCGAGATTAAGGAGAAATGCGACCGTCGTACTGGCAAAACAACTGAAACTGATCCGAAATCGATAAAATCCGGTGATGCGGCAATAATTATTTTGGTACCAACAAAACCGTTGTGCGTTGAAAGTTTCCAAGAGTTTCCGCCGCTGGGACGTTTTGCTGTACGCGACATGCGGCAAACAGTCGCTGTTGGCGTCATCAAGTCGGTCAACTTTAAAGAGACAACATCTGGTAAAGTCACAAAAGCCGCCGAGAAGGCCCAGAAAAAGAAATAACTAGGGTGCCATCAGATTGAGAAGAAACCCCAACAGCAACCAAAAATCAATAACATCAAAATCAACAATAGCAACTGCAACAACAAGAATTCTATAATACTTATTATCAATAACACAACAAAAAATAATAATACTACTACTAAAGAGGATAATAACAACAATTATAATAATATGGCCATTTTGTCACCGCCATCATCTAATTCATTTATAATTCACTCATCAGCATCCCCAATATTACCATCATTATCATTGTCATTCATTGTCATTTCCCTTCCAAGACCACCCTATTTACAACGATGGGTTGCAGATCGTTGTGATAGCAGCAGCACCGGCATCTGCATCGGCACCGACTCCATCATTATTGCCACAAGCAAAACAATATTATTATTCTTACTAAATATAATGTGCTTGAATTTTATTATATACTATATATATCTATACCTTAATCTATATCGCCATCGCAAGTCATTTCGTAGGAAATCCCAGGATAAGGTTGATAATCTTCTCACTGATATCTTGACATCCTTACCGTTCATTGTATCGTAATCACAATCGCATTCCCATTCATTCGTCATTATTTTCCCCCGAGGCCAACTTGATAGATCTCATAACATGAAAAACCTTTTTTTTTTTTTTTTTAATTTTTATCATTACTGCTTACCTTTCATTACACGTTATATAATATTTATAGTGCAATCATCCTTTTGCTCATACTCCAAAAAAGGTATGCCAGCAAGCGTTAGCAGTTTTTCTAGTTGCTTTAAACAAAAGTTCTAAACTAACGAAGTGAAGACTGGATCGTTTTTATTTTTTGTTCTTTTATGAAGCCCTTTTTTTTAATATTATGACACTGTTTCCTGTTATTGTATTCAAATTCACTTATTTCTATAGTTGTATGCTTTAAAAGCAAACTTTATTACTATACTTACTTTCTGCGATGCTAGAAAAAAGGCAATTTAAATATATTTCAAATATGGACAAACAAAAGAAATAAAAACTTTTAAAAGTCATCTTATACTTACTGTTATCTTATAGACTTGAAAAAAAGAATCCAATTCTTTGAGCATGCAACATGTAATCTGAACAAAATTTAAATAAAATATTTAATGTATACTTATGTTAAACGTTGGCATTAAAATGAAAAAAAAAAACGTGACGTCACGACACCAAGAACGGCACATCAAACTGTTGAAGAAAACAGACACCCAGTAACTAACCACCAACACACACGTAAACTATGATTGATTGATTGATTACAATGATAATTAATATGAGAAACATTTACCAATAAAAAAGCTTAATCAAAAACCAATAAGAAATGAAGAAGTAATTCACTTGTAATAAAACAACCCATAAAAATTAAAAATTTTTATGTAAATTCTCTAATAGGAGGTAAATATGTGTGCAAAATTTAAACCGGGTTCATTTGGAAAAAATTAATTTTGGAGCCCCTTCACTTCAATTTTTTTTCAGAAACTGTTGCCAACGGAAATACTTATGCGTAAAAAAATTTGTATGGGAGACCCCGAACTTGGGGCCCGATCGCCTTTAACTTTCAATGTTAAGTGTTGTCATCGGAGATACACATGTGTGTTTAAAATTTAAAGAAAATCGGGTTAATTTTTAAAAAAACTTATATGGGCACCACTCGAGCCTTAGGGCCCGATTACTCCTAAACTGTTAAAAAAAATTTGTCCATCGGAGATACACAAGTGTTTAAAATTTGAAGAAAATCGGGTTAATTTTTAAAAACCTAATGGGCACCCCTCGAGCCTTAGGGCCGGCCCTATCACTCCAAAAAATTTTGCAAAAAGTTTTGTTCATCGAAGATACACAAATTTGAAGAAAATCAAACTTATTTTTAAAAAATTTATTTGGGCCATTCGCTCAAAAAATGTTCAAAAAGTTTTGTCCACCGGAGATACACCTATGCTTAAAACTTAGTAAATCGGGCTAATTTTTAAAAAATTGTGTTGGCACCACTCGGGCCTCAGGGCCCGTTCGCTCAAAAATTTTTACAAAAAGTTCGGTCTATCGGAGATACACATATGTTTAAAATTTAAAGTAAATCGAGCTAATTTAAAAAAAAATATATATATGGCCTGCCCCCTGCCCACAGGCCCATTCACTCCAAAATAGGAGATTTATACGGGCACCCCTCGGTCCTCAGTGCCCATTCGCTCAAAAAATGTCCAAAAAGTTTTGTCCATCGGAGATACACATTTGTATACAATTTTAAGAACATCGGGATAATTTTTATTTTAAATTTGTATGAGGCACCGCGGCCCGGCGTCTCTAAAATGCTTACAATAATTGTTGTCCATCGGAAATACACACGCATATAAAATTTGAAGAAAATCCGAGTTAATTTTTTAAAAAAAATTGTTGGGGCTCCATGACCTTGGGGCCTGGGGTCTCTAACATTTTTACAAAAAGTGTTGTCCATTGGAGATACAAAAAAAATTGGAAGAAAATCGTGTAAATTTTTTAAAAATAATTTTTGGGGCCCCGGGACCGGGGTCCAAATTTTTTTACAAAAATTGTTGTCCATCGGAGATACACATGTGTATAAAATTTAAAGAAAATCGGGTTAATTTTTAAGACCCGAGGGCCGAGGGGCCCAAAATTTTAATAGAACGTGTTGTCTCTGGAAATACACATACATATGTGCAAAATTTCAATAAAATCAGGTTTATGGATGTGGGTTTAAAATTGATCGCAAGATTCCACGACAATCCGACCGACCGACCGACAACCGGACGTGCCACGGCAAGCGAAGTTAATGTAAAGAATTTAAAAAAAGTAAGGGCGCTCTCACAATGAAAAGAGTTACAGAAATGTATGTATATAAGGGTGTCTGAGACCAAGTGTTACCAAATGAAAACGCTGTAATTTTTTTAATTTTGATTATTTTTTATTGAAATTTCACAAAGCTCGAGAAACACAGCAATTTTTACAAAATTGCGTTCCGCGGCTAATTTCGTCGAAAGAATGGCCACCATATTCACCAGACTTGAATCCCATGGATTTCTCCATATGGTCCATTTTGGAAAGTAAGGTGTCCACTAAAAAATACGAAAGTGTTGATGCATTGAAGTCAGCTCTTGTTCGAGAATGGAATAAAATTCCGTAAGCCCACGTTCGGTCAGCATGCAATGCTTTCTATGGAAGACTGAATCAAATAATCAGAGCCAAAGGAGGTCATATCGAGCAGTAACATGTTTTTCATAAAATGTAATATGTTTTCAACATATCCCACGAAATTTCAATAAAAAATAATCAAAATTAAAAAAATTACAGCGTTTTCATTTGGTAACACTTGGTCTCAGACACCCTGTATTTTGGTTTTGACGAAACAAAACATTTTCTGCTCGCTATGTTGGTAGACCTCTGTTTTTAAGTTTACAAACTTTTGTAGAAATACAGAATGAAGTGCGCAACATTTCGAAACGGATGTGAAATATTTTTTGTTGTTGTAATGTCTTCAATATAATAACAATGAAGATTGTCACAATTTGAAACTTTGCTGTCACAACCTAAAACACTATGTATTCATTGTGCGAGCTCTTCTAAGGTTTAAGTTTTTCATTGTGAGAGCAGGGTAAGCCAGTTTGTTTTTGTTTTGTTTTGTTGTTCTTAAAACTACACCAAGAGGGGGGGATTCCAGTCGTCCAGCCATCCCACTAGCATTTTACCGCAAAATACTTTCCGATCTGGTAACTTTTCGCTAATGTGAGCTCTATATTATGTCCACAAGAGTCTACTGAGCTTCTTAATTTGTTCACGATGTCATCATCACGGGGCTTCGCAGGTGATTTTCGTTGTTTTAGAGTTTCATGAGTCGTCATACTGCACATTATAAGACAACGAATAAGGGTTACATTTAAAAAAGCGTTTAACTAAATTACGGTTCGACTTTTACTGAGATATTCTGTAAGCTTTTAAAGTTTGAGGTGAATTTTATATTTTTTCATTGGTTTTTTTTTGTGATTAACAATATATCGCATTCCTCACGTTTGTAGCCGGTTTCAATTAATTTTCTCAGAATTCTCTCTGATTCATTGAAAAAGCAATACGAAAAAACGAACACGAAACTAAAACGACGCGAATCCAAATGCTTTCATCAAGGGATCGTGGTCAGGGAAAACTACAAAAAACCTTGACCAAGAAAATATTACAAATTAAAAATTAAATTTTTTTTTATATGTATTTTGTACTAGCGGAAATACCCGGCGTTTCCCGGCTGCCCCATCCCACCCCCACCAATTTAACACCCGTCCACTGACACTACACCCACTGAACTCCCGTCCACAGACCCACCACCATCTGACCCCCAGCCCACGGACCTCTGACCCCACTGAACTCGCACCAACTGACCACCTCACCAGCTCAGAAAACTATAGAATATACTATATGAAGACCTTTTGACTCAGGAGTCTGACCACTTTCAAAATATGCCTATTAAGTGCCTGTTATGGTAGAAAACCCATATTCAAAGATAGAACGCGATCGGTTGAAGGGTTTGGCAGTCCATACTGGACATACATACATACATACAAAGTTTCACTTTTATATATATAGATATATAAGATTAAATAAACAGCTTAAATTAAATAAGTGCTCATAAGCACTTCATCCTTCAGGACGGCTTATTTGAAGGCCTGCAGATAATAAGATTCGGGAAACACGGGCCGACCAATTGATTTAACACCGATTCCACACATCCTCTCGGAAAAAAGGAGGATTTAAAGTGTTTGGTTCTACATGAAAAAAGTTTTAAGGCAAACCTATGTTGATTGGACCTTAAACGAGTGTACGTTGCTGACAAAATGACCTGGAACTGGAGAACGAGTTTCTAAAGCACATCTACCGTTGTAAAATTTGTAGAAAACAGATAAAGCTCCTACACTTCGTCTGTGCTCCAAAGTAATTATCATGGTATAACGTTGTTGAGTACCGCGTATATGTTATATGTTCTTCTCTATCCTTTAAGACAGGATAGCCCCGTACGCAAAAGTCATCATTGATCCATACCAGTGTGGCATCATCCCAGGAAAATCAACAACTGCTCTAATTTACATTCTTAGGCAGGTGATGGAAAAATGTCTAGAGTTTCAAAACTCACTACACCATCTTTTTATAGACTTAAAAGTTGCCTATGATAGCATAGCCAGAGTAGAACTTTATAAAGCCATCAGAGAATTCAGCATCCTAACTAAACTGACACGACTATGTAGGTTGACCATGACCAATGTTATAAGCCAAGTAAAAATATCCGGATCACTATCAAGCCCATTCAACATCTATAACAATCCTATATAAGCCCATTCAGATACTGTTTTACGCAGAATACATTGACATCGTTCATAGAAACCAAAGAGTATATAAGACAATGGTCATACTAGTATTTACATTGTAACGGAGTTTTCCCAGCCGGGGTAAACTCAGCGTGACCAGGGTTCTGAGGCAAGGGGTCGTTAGAATAAAAATTTATATTTTGGGACTTTTCGAAGTATTTTCTTTATTTTTTTTTTCTTATTACCTATAATTTAAAATGAGTCTGGGACGCGCGTAAATCCTGGGCGATGCGTTAGCCTTTGACGAGCGTAAGTCCTGAGCGAAGCGTTGGCCTTTGACGAGCATAAATCCCGAGCGGTGCGTTAGCCTTTGACGAGCATAAGTCCTGAGCGATGCTTTAGCCTTTGACGAGCGTAAATCCTGGGCGATGCGTTAGCCTTTGACGAGCGTAAATCCTGGGCGATGCGTTAGCCTTTGACGAGAGTAAATCCTGAGCGGTACGTTAGCCTTTAGCGAGCGTAAATCCTGAGCGACGAGTTAGCCTTTGACGGGCGTGAATCCTGAGCGATGTGTGGGCGTGATACAGTCGAGACTCCTAAGCTATGTGTGAGCGTAGGACAGTCGAGACTCCTGAGCGATGTGTGAGCATGATACAGTCGAGACTCCTGAGCGATGTGTAAGCATAAGACGGTCGAGACTCCTAAGCTATGCGTGAGCGTAGGACAGTCGAGACTCCTGAGCGATGTATGAGCGTGATACAGTCGAGACTCCTAAGCTATGTGTGAGCGTAGGACAGTCGAGACTCCTGAGCGATGTCTAAGCGTGAGACAGTCGAGACTCCTAAGCTATGTGTGAGCGTAGGACAGTCGAGACTCCTGAGCGATGTGTGAGCGTGTGACGGTCGAGACTCCTAAGCTATGTGTGAGCGTAGGACGGTCGAGACTCCTAAGCTATGCGTGAGCGTAGGATAGTCGAGACTCCTGAGCGATGTGTAAGCGTGAGACAGTCGAGACTCCTAAGGTATGTGTGAGCGTAGGACAGTCGAGACTCCTGAGCGATGCGTGAGCGTTAGACTGAGATGAGTGTGACTCCTGAGCGATGCGAGAGCGTTAGTCTGAGATGAGCGTGACTCCTGAGTGATGCGTGAGCGTTAGTCTGTGATGAGCGTGACTTCTGAGCGATGCGTGGGCGTGAGATGGTCGAGACTCCTAAGCTATGCGTGAGCGTGGGACAGTCGAGACTCCTGAGCGATGTGTGAGCGTGATACAGTCGAGACTCCTGAGCGATGTGTAAGCGTGAGACAGTCGAGACTCCTAAGCTATGTGTGCGCGTAGGACAGTCGAGACTCCTGAGCGATGTGTAAGCGTGAGACAGTCGGTCCTAAACGACGAAGTGACGTGAGAGCTTCGATGAAGTGACGTGGGTAATGCCTTGACGAAGTGACGTGAATGGTGACGAGCCTTGACGTTAGTGGCGACGAGCGACGTGAAGGGTGACGAGCCTTGACGTTAGTAACGTGAGTATACCTTGACAAAGTGACGTGAGTGACGTGAATGGTGACGAGCCTTGACGTAAGTGATGAAGAGCGACGTGAAGGGTGACGAGCCTCTACGTTAGTGGCGTGAATGGTGACGAGCCTTGACGTTAGTAACGTGAGTAATGCCTTGACAAAGTGACGTGAGTGACGTGAATGGTGACGAGCCTGGACGTTAGTGACGACGAGCGACGTAAAGGGTGACGAGCCTTGACGTTAGTGACGTGAGTGACGTGAATGGTGACGAGCCGTGACGTTAGTGACGACGAGCGAATGAAGGGTGACGAGCCTTGACGTTAGTGACGACGAGCGACGTGAAGGGTGACGACCCTTGGCGTTAGTAACGTGAATGACGTGAATAATGCGAGTCGTCAGGACCGTAGTGAATGCAGAGAAAGTCGTCAGCAGCGATAATGCTGGAGGTACCAACGTAACAATCCGTTGGGAATCCACACAGCGATGTTATGTCGTACGAATGACGGAAGCAGAGGAAGACGTCGACCGCGATATGCTGGATGTACCGGCGTAACAACCCGTAGGGAATCCACACAGCGATGTTACGTCGTACGAATGACGGAAGCAGAGAAAAACGTCGGCAGCGATATGCTGGATGTACCGGCACAACAACCCGTAGGGAATCCACACAGCGAAGTTGCGTCGTACGAATGACGGAAGCAGAGGAAGACGTCGACAGCGATATGCTGGATGTACCGGCGTAACAACCCGTAGGGAATCCACACAGCGATGTTACTTCGTACGAATGACGGAAGCAGAGGAAGACGTCGACAGCGATGTGCTGGATGTACCAGCGTAACAACCCGTAGGGAATCCACGTCGGCAGCGATATGCTGGATATACCGGCGCAACAACCCCTAGGGAATCCACACAGCGAAGTTACGTCGTACGAATGACGGAAGCAGAGATCGACGTCGGCAGCGATATGCTGGATGTACCAACGTAACAACCTGTAGGGAACTCACACAGCGATGTTACGTTGTACGAGTGACGTCGGCAGCGAATGTCAGTGAAATAGTTTTATTAATAATGACTTATACCACCGCGTGATCCGAACAGCACAAAAATTCTGAATAGCGTGCTGCGCTGTGATTGGTCAGTCCGGTGGCGTGATGTTGTTTTGGCTGTTTTATATTCATATGCGTTTGGTGGTTGCACTGCGTGGGTGCAGGGTGCACCCGAATTTGGGAAAAAACTATATGGTATGTTTTGTGTGATAGATCCGAGACTTGGGTGGTTAGCAAAAAGCATTCTGGCCTCGTTCGAGAGAAAAGACGGAGAATTGTGGGTCCCGAATGTAAGGAAGGACGATTCCTGAGACTATAATGATGAGATCTACGAGCGTTATCGCGATGTCGACATCTTGAAGAAAATTAAGCTCGGTAGGCTCCGGTGGGCAGGACACCTAGCTCGCATGGCCGAAGAAGATCCTGCTCTGAAAGTACTTTATGGTAGGATTTATGGAACACGACAGCGAAGCCGACCAAGCCTACGCTGGAAGGATGGCGTATACTAGGAAGCACTGAGTTTAAGGATGCAAAACTGGATGACATCAACTTATGTTGTTGTAGCAACTATTAATTCGTGTCAGTCCAAACGTGGGGTTGTAATGTTTGTGTAGCTGTCGGAACAGTCCAGGCACAGGAATGCGGCTGCTTCGACAGGCTGTGTCCATAGGGATAGCGGTGTGAGTAACGTCAGTTGGGACGGGCAGCTGAATAGATGAGCTGTGTTATGTGGTGATGCACCACAGTCCGGGCACTGATCGATAATGCTGTCACGTAAGCGGTGTATGTAGCTATTCAGAAAAGAGCTCCATCCTGATCTCAGTTGTGCCAGGGTTGATCTGGTTTGTCTGGGGAGGTTTTCCTCGCTTTGATGTATAGGGGGAGGGCGACCTCCCAACACGATGTTATTTTGGCGATCATCTAGTGCGGCTCTGACTGATGCTTGATGAATTGCATTTAGAGCTGCTTTATAGTCTGCTGGATCTAGATGTGTATGTGCGATGAATTGGTTTGTCTCTTCGCGGAACATGCGAATATCGGATCGGATATGCTTGGGTGGTGTGTTGAGGGTGAGCAGGTCACGGTTCGGGTGATCGGGTTTGTGGCATGCCAGTATGAATTGGTTGGCGAGAAGCTCGTTGTGCTTTGTCACTTTTAGCATTTGGGTTTCTAGATGAAGATGGTCCTCATGTGACATGCGGTGATGCGAAGAGCAGTATTATGACAGGATTGAAGCTTCTGCCATTGCGTGTGGCAGAGGCGAGGTGTCCAGATGGGTGCCGCATAGTTAAGGACCGATCTGCCAATCGCTTGATATGTGGTACGAATGGTTTTTTTGTCCTTACCCCAAGTACTGCCCGCTAGGGATTTAAGGACTTTATTTCTGGACATGACTCGTTTATTAATGTTTGCCGAATGAGTCGAAAATGTCAGCAGATTGTCGAATGTGACTCCCAAGATCTTTGGATGTTTGATTGTAGGGATTGTCCTGCTTGTATCGAGATGTCGAGCTGTAAGTTAAGTTCTTTGGTCCAGGTGCTTTTTCGACTGGTAAAAAAGTCTTCTTCCTCGAGGTAGGCGTTGATGCTTCTGCAAATTGTGGGGATGTCCTTGCCTGAGGCAAGAATGGCGCAGTCGTCAGCGTACGATATCAATTTGACACCGGTAGGTGGTGCAGGGAGTTTTGCCATGAAGTGGTTGAAGAGAGTCGATGAGAGGACCTCTCCTTGGGGTAAACCTTGCTTACCATCCTTTGTAGCGATTTATTGTTCCGGAATTCGACGTAAGATTTCCTACCATTAAGTAGTTGGTAATCTAACGTTTCGTGGTGTTGGAAAGCTGTGACTCTAGGATATCTTGTAGTAAGATGTCTAGGTCTACGGTGTCGAATGCCTTAGATAGGTCCAGTGCAACAAGGACAGTGCGGTCACAGGTACGCTGTTGGTTAGGTCCTTGCGAGATGATTGTTGTGATCTCCGAAAGTTGTGCTGCGCTGCTTGCGAAAGCCGTGTTGGTGTTCAGGTAACTGGAGTTTGGAATGAAGCTGAGGAAGTAGTATAGCTTCTAGTATTTTCGCTTTTGGAGACAGGAGAGAGATTGGACGATACGAGGATCCTTGGTCTGCCTGTTTACCGGGCTTGAGAAGGGGAATAATTCTGCCCGTTTTCCCAGGGTCAGGGATGTCCAATGTTTTAAGTGAAGTGTTGAAGATTTCAGTGAGGTAAGTGATACCTGTTGAGCCTAGATGTTTGAGCATAATCGTTGCGATTCCATCCGGTCCAATGGCTTTGGAGGGTTTTACACTGCGTATGGCTAATTCGACTTCGGAGTGAAGTAGAATATGTGAGATGTTGTCATGGTCAAGGCTTGCTCTTGTTGCAGTGCGTTGGGTGTTCTATAAACTGGTGACAGAACATTGAGGAACACTTTCTGCGGCAGCCTTTTTTTGTGCTGTTGAAGGTGATGGCTGTTAGGTCTCTACGTATGGTGGTGTTGGAGAGCTTCTTGATGGTGGACCAAAGTTTATTTAAGCCCCCGTCACAAGATTGAAGGTACTCCAGCCACTTAGTTCGCCTGTGTTGGTTGACTAGACGATAAATCTCTTGATTTAGTAGGTCGATTCTAGTGTTCGCGGGGTTTATGGGTATGATCAAGTTCGTTAGCGAGCTGGACTGCTTCTGCTGGGAAGTTAGGCCTAATTAATGGGATTCTGCCGGCTGCTCTGATGACGATCCGGCGGAAGATCCTTTCACTTGAAATTGCGTTGGTGGGGGGTGGTGTCCCAATTGTCTGTCGACAAACCTGGTGAAACTTGGCCAGTCTGCCTTGGTGTAATTGACAAACGTGCGTTTATCCGCTGACACGAAGTCATCGGCTTTATCCACTGTGATGATGATCGGGATATGGTCGGAGTTTAACGCTGTGCTCCAGGATGTACAGGCTGGTGGGTGAGTTTTCATTGATGGTACCAAAGTTTGACTCATCGATTTTCTCGGCAATATGCGTGCCGTGACGATCGTTCTCTAGATTAGAGTGCCAGCAATCATGGTGGGCGTTGAAATCCCTAACAATCAGGCGGTTACCATCTGTTAGTAGATGTTTTAAAGAAGGGAGGTAGCCGGATGTGCAGCATGTTGTTGGAGGAAGGAGTAGGCTAGTCGGAGTAATATGTGGAGAAAGGATGCCGGCGTAATTTTCTCCACTATGGAAAAAACGTTTGTAGGAACGAATGTTGTTGATTGTTGACATTCTTTGGTCAGGAGAATCCTGGGTCGATTCCAGGACGAAGACCCAAAAGTCGTGAGAATCGGGACCGGTGGAGATACTATTTGCGGGAGGCCAGGACCGAACACAGGTTGTAGTGCCAAATATGATGATGATGATGTTAATTATCGAAAACGAATGGGCTTCGCTTCGATTCGCTTTTTTTTGTTTCGGAAATAATTTGAGTTTTGAGCATAACATAAAGCCTTTGCCACATATAGATACAAAAACTAACAATATCGTTCAGAAAATATGAACATCACTCAAACTAACAAAAAATATTTGTTGTGCTGTTAAGAAAAAAACAAAATCATCAAAATATTTGGGTATTCGGAAAAAGTGTAATAATTGACTAATTTGGTATTCTTGCTGATGAGTTTTTAACAAAATTTCTCTTTGTAAAACTGAAAATTGTAAATTCGTTGATAGATTGTCGTCAGTATTTTTGTCATGTGGCAAAGCACAAAAATTCTACATTTTCTATTTAACGAACTTTTTCAGCCGCTGTAACGAAAAAAAACTTAAGGGTGTATCTACGTTAACATTTAATGTATTTCGTTAAAGACATTTTAAATAAAGGTGTGGTTAAAATAATATAGTTCATTTAAATAATAAAATAAAGAATATAAATAACTTTGAGTTTTAATGTAATTTAAAATAAATATACCTGAACTCATCATTCGTCATTTAAAAAAAAACGAACGTTGAAGTAGTTTCAAAGGAAAAAATGTTTGAATCCAAAAGTAAGAAATAATAAAATAATTATATGTGCATATATCCAAAAACTAAAAAATTCCGCTAATAATCAGTTGTTTTATCCCTTTTATAGAAGTTCTTGCGGAATTTATTAAGATTTATTAAGAGTTTTTTGTAGGGAGTCACCAGAGTTGTTAAGTAGTGAACAACGCGTTAAACTACGTCAAAAATAACACGTTGTTAACTAAAAACTACGTAGACTGGTTTTTTAATTAACTACCTTGTAAACTACATCATTGACTACTTTATAAAGAAATTGTTCTTTTTTAAAAGTTTCTCATTCAATTCATAACATTTATTCATAACGTTCAAAAGAACTTTTATAACTCGCTGGTCTTTAACCTGCATACATAAAAAATGTAATACTAATAATTCAGGATTACTAAATCATAATTCATAAACTGTGATCTGTGAGTAATAAGGCGGTTTTCTGTTGTATTTTTAAAGCACATTGCAAATTTTGCATAAGACAACTTGAAGAAAAAAAAAACAAGTGGTTATCCTAAATAACTGCATAAAATGAAGAAAAGATCACCGCAATTAGTAAGTGTATACCGCATGCAAATCATTGTGTTTTGCTTATTATGGATATAGCTGCATTTTATTTGCCGAGCGAGTTCGGAATTCGAATGTCAAAACCAGCCAAACAGCAGGTTTTCACAATTCCAAAGAAGGAATTCGACAGTGCAATTGTTGTTGTTCCTCGACAATAAAATACGGCTAATAATGACATAGAAATAAGAAAAAACGAAAAGAGCTGAGACAAATGAGAAAATATGCAAAATTGTTGCAGAATATTTACGGATGGTTTTGATCATTGACAGTGGAACTTCACTTACTAAATTGAAAATATATTTAATTTATGAATTTTTTTATTTCAAGCATCAAAAACAACAAATACTACATTATATAAATAAAATTAATTAAAAAAACTGTTTTAACTAGCAAAAAACCAATCAAAACCATCATTCATTGATTCATATAAATATATGTAGTTTTTAAAAAAAAAAATGTATAATAAACATTTATAATAAATATATATATATATGTTTTGCACTCCAAACGAACCTTTTCCAATTCAAACTTTTTGCAAATCAAATGCAATCGCTAGTAAAATCTAACTCAACGTTATATTTTTCAACGCTCATGTAAGTAGCCTCCTGCAAGAGGTCTAGCAGTGACAATTTTGTAGTACACGATACACGCTGTTATTAAAACTGCACTAACCGAAATAAAATAAAACAAAAAAACATCACACCAATTAAATATTCTTGTATACTCCTCTTGTGGGCGCCGTGGCTCAGTGGATAAAAGCATAGCTTCTGAGCAGGAGGTTCGTGGTTCGAATCCCAGTAAAACCAATAGGATTTTTAACGGTGTCCCACCTCTCGCGAAAGTCTGACAAACGTCCGAGAGTAATAACTTGTCACGGGAAGCATCTCAATTCGCCGTTCGGATCCGGCATTAAATTGTAGGCCCCCTCCTTTTGTGTGGAAAAATATACATGACATATACATATACATACAACAAAAATGGTTGCGAGAAGCTAGGCCTTGGACCGCAATGGTCTGTCGCGCCGAATATAATTGTACTCCTCTTACCAACGACAGCCTTACAGCGGGGCCACACAGCCATGGGAATGAAAGTCATGTCCAGTGAAACAGGTCGGTTTTTAGTGATTTGGGAAGATAAATCTTGATTGCACTGAAAATCCACCTAAAGTCAACTACAAAAAATGACTTTCGGCGCAAGCATGAACGTTCTATACGGCAAAACAACAACATGATGACAAACATACACACAAGTGCTTCATTATGTGTAGCCACAACATTCATTCCCATGCCTGTGAGGCCACGCTCTTATGCCCTATTTCGACTAATGCTGTTTTTTATTTGGAATCCGAATAAGGATTTCGAATGTCGGCTAAAAAAGCAGGTTTTCCAATTACAAAGAAGGAATTCGACAGTGTGATCGGTGTTGTAATTCCTTAAGAGGCCCCGACACGTTACTGCATTCCTTACATCATCGTAAAGGTGTATTAGTGAAACAGGTATGTATGCGTCTCACTTACAATGACTGAAGCATGCAGTAAGCAAAATCCAAATGATTTGGATGCGGAGGTTTTTCAGTCAATACGTCACGTGTATTGGAGTGACTGAAACTGCATTCATTCGAAACAAAATTTTATAGAGTGCAGACGTCATGGTGGAAAGCACCGAAAGAAATTTTGTTATTGAGTTCATCGAATTTTACCGCACTTTACCTGCGTTATGGGATATAATCAGCAACGAATATAGCAACAGGGAGGAGCAGAATCAGGAATTAGTGGAAAAATATCGGGAAAGATACCCAAATGCTGATAGAAAAGAAGTTGCTAAAAAAATAAATACATTAAGCAGAAACTACAAGCGCGAGATAAAACGCTTAACTAATCTGTACTGATGATTTTTTTTAAACACAATGCAATTACTGCCAAAATTATTTTATCCGCTTCTGACATTGTACATTGCACGTCAAGACAGTAAACGAAAAATGAATGATTGAAAAGTATGCAGTAACGTGTCGGTGCAAACGTACTGCACACAGTGCACACGTACATGAGGATGATGTAAGGAATACAGTAACGTGTCGGGGCCGCTTTATTCCTCGGCAAATAAAAACGGCCTAAATACGCTCTGTTCGAGCAAACAAAAATGAGGCATAAAAAATAATAATGCATACGCTACTTAACACATACTACCATTATTACAAATTTTATTTGGCAGAGGTGGCCGGGCCGCTAGCCGGTAAAATGTGAGTCACTTTCATTTCGTATTTCGATTTTATTCAGTGCAACAAAACTACTGACGTCCAATAAAATCTGAACAATCTGTTTTGTTTTTTGTCGGTAGGGTATTAAATAAATTTGTAAGCAACGAAAAGTAAGTAAATTTTGGATGTTCAATTTACAAAATCCTGATTAGATGTAATTGATATCCTATTAAGTTATGGCCGATCCTCGTCTCAGGCAATTGACAATCAAAACTGGAGTTGTGAAGCGTTTAGCCAAAGAGAAAACAGTCTACGAGAAAGAAGCTATTATAGAAAAAAATCGTCTCGAGAGGTTTAGAAACGAGGGAGCTGATTCCCACGTCCTTAAAAAGCAGGAAGAGGTCATACAGGAGTGCCTAATGATAATACCCGATTGCCAACGAAGGTTAGTTGAAGTTTGATATAAAATTCTGGATATAGGTTTTTGTTATTTGATATTTGATAGATTGGTTAAAGAATACGAAGAACTTAACAAGTTCCTTAAGAACGAGGAAGAACTTAATGAAACTAAAGAATATAAAACAGCCACGCAGATACTTGCCGATGCTAAAGAAATTATGGAGAAACCATAATATTTCACGATTTCACAAATAGCAACTATAATATTTTTTTACTTACCTAATACTATTAATTTAATTATAACAGATAATTTTTAAATCTAAAATGAATTCTCCCTGCACATCAGTATCAGAGTTTCCAGTTCCAATTTTAAATATTTCCCAACTTAAATTACACGTACGAGCTGTAATTCTAAATATCAATAAATTGGAAGCGTTATACCGGCTAGAAGCAAATCATATCGATATTGGACCTGCTCAACTGTACACCGAATCGCTACTTAACAATTTAGAATCACAACCTAAAGTAATTCAGTCGGTTGTAAGACAACGCCTTAAAAAACGAACAAAATGCAAAGCAAAAGCTCTTGACAAAAAGAAAAAGGCAAAAATTTCCATCATACCGATTTCATTGAATATACCAGCTGGAAATTCATGTACCGACGACATTCCACAAAAAAAGAGTGAAGACACCCACACAAGAAAAATTACTAAAGATGCCAAAAGATTTCTGGAGACTTTCGAACTCTTGGAAGATCTGCACAAGTTGAAAAGCGGGAATGCACAAAGCGTTGCAGAATTCGTTGAAAACTTAAAACCGTTACATTCAATATGGCAGAAAATCTTGCAACACAACTCGCCATCTCAATCTTTTAAAGAAAAACTGCAACAAGAATGGAACGAAGTTCTTTTTGGATGTTACGCAGAAAGTAAAAACAGTGCGACAAAAAAGAATGCATTTAAGGAATTTTTAACAAAACGGTTAGTGTTAAAGTTAGTGCAAAATCATTGTATTTTTATTTTATATTTATATCTTTCTAGACGTATTTGGGATTCATATTTAGTGAAGAAGAATAGAGGTTCATTTATTCCGCTCGGTTGGATCTGTCCTAAAAAATATGCTAACGAAAAATGGGCTAAATACAAAAGAAATATTGATTCGTTTTAACATTATCTACATTTTCACCTTTAAAAATATAGTAGTTTACCATCAAGTTTCAACATTAAAACAAAATATGTATGTTTAGTTTATATAACATCAAATTAATAATTATTTATCAGCCCATCAGCATATTGAAACTCCGGACTATTCTCGTATTCACACATGTCAAGGGCTATTTCACAGCTCTCTTTGACAACACGTTTATCATCGGCTAAATAATTATTTAAAATTGTAATGCACTCATCTGTGGCAATTGCTCCTAAAGCCTCCGCACATTCATGTCGAACCATTTCATTTTCGTTTTTATCTACAAGATTTTCCTTGAGGTAAGGAATACTACACGGTTCTTGCAACTGGCCCAGTACAAATGCAACTTCATGCCGAAAAAGAGCACTTTTATCTTTTAGTCCTTCAGAAAGCGCTAGGACACTTTGATTGGTCTTCAGATTGCGTAGACTGAACATGGCTCGATATCTATCGAAGAGTGTATTATTTGGGTTTAAATAAATCTTCTTAAGTTCGTCGATTCCTTTTACCGCTGCCGGAGGTGATGGATCTACAGAACAATAAGGATTGTTGTCTTCAACCACCTGACCACACTTCACCCAATTAACACGATCCAGAGCAATTGCGCAGGTTTCGGCAACTTCAACAATTGGATCATTTTTGTATTTCTCCAAAATTGGTATCACCTCGGGTACACCTATAGCGCCTAAAGCTTCAGCTGGAAAAGCAAATGAGTTGTGTCCACTAATTACTACATCGATATACAATGGCCAAATGACTTTTACCAGCTTCATGGCGTACCATCGGTTCCTGTGTGTCATCCTGTAGTACTTTTGTAAGAATCTTGACTGCGCCAGAATCCTGCATTTGACCTAAGCAATACGCTAACTCATGCTTCAGCAAGGCAGATTCGTCTTCGAAGCAACGACTGATTTCAGCAATAGAACTCGCACCACCAATGTTTTTTAAAGTAAATAACGCACGAAATCGCTCCTTTAGAGGTCGTTCTTTGTTATTTAGCACATAACCAATTTTCCTAATTTGCTCCTCGTTCACATTAACCATTTTGTTTCGTTATTTTATTTATACAAAATTAAATCGCACTGAAAAATGTGCTTGCGGGATCCCATCACATCACGACTGGATCAAGAACAAACAAATTTTTGGCATTTAATGACATTCTGACATTTAGAAGAATATTATCTTGTTCACATTCGTAATAGCGTAGTGTAGTAGAACTAGAATCCGCCAAGTGAACACATAGTCAACTGAATATTGCTGAATATTCTGGTTTCGTGAAAAATTTAAATGAAAATATTTTCACCCTTTTACCCCTTCGATTCTCGTTCAACGAAAAGGTGAAACCAAACGTCAAAAATTTTCATATGAATAATTTTTTTCACGCCCTCTCATTTGCAAGTGAATGTTCTAAGTAAAAGAGTGAAAATGGAGATTCCAATAAAAAAAACTGGAAAAAGCGTCACATAAATTCAAACGCAGCATTTGATGACCTTTTTACAAATAAATTATAAAATTGCTCATTACGGGTATAAGAAGCAAATTTAAATAGCCATTTTAACAATTTTTAATTGTTTTTGTAGATTTTTTTCAGCTGACGGTGTCCACGTAAGGAATGATGCACGTAAAAGTCTTGCAATGCTTTGGGATGAGCCAGTTAGACTGATGAGCAGTTGAAGAAGACGCGGGGTGACTTAAAGCAATTACTAAAACAAGATAATATTTGGTAACGTTTATAAGTTTTTTGCTTTCAAACGGAACAGCGAAAAGAATTAAGCTAAAATAAAATAAGTTGAAACCCGCAGTGACACTAATGGCTTAGCCAAAACGAAGCAACTAAGTGAACAGCGATGAAAACAACAATTAAAATTAAAAATAATAGGCGTATTTTATTTGCCGAGGAATAAGGAATTAGAATTTGAAAACCAGCAAAACAACAGGTTTCCAAGAAAGAAATAAGATAGTGCAATTGTTGTTGTAATTCCTTATTTCTCGGCAAAGAAAATACGCCTAATATCATTACTTTGTGATAACAACATTCAAAAATTTCAGAATCGTTAATAATTACTAATAATGACATTATTAATGATCGTGTAATATGCCTTTATTTATGATAGAGTTTGAGAAGACAATTTAAGGCGTATTTTATTTGCCGAGGAATAAGGAATTAAAATTTGAAAACCAGCACAACAGCTGGGTTTCTTATTCCAAAGAAGGAATAAGATAGTGCAATTGTTGTTGTAATTCCTTATTCCTCGGCAACTAAAAAACAGCTTTGAGAACAACCACCAAATCTAATCGGGGAAAGCAGCGCTGCACATTCACAGTCATTATAAGGTGCGTTTTATTCTCGGACAATTGTCCGCGACAAAACAAAATATTGGGTAAAATACTGTGAATTTATTGGTTTTTAGTACAAAACTCTGCCTTACTTTAATACAATAATTTGTCAACCTTCCTTTGTTTAACCTTTTTTTGTTTAAATCAATTTGATTTGGTAACGTAAATGTGCTTGACGATATAAATATAATAATAAATATATATATAATAAGTAACAACAAAAAAATTTTGATTTCCCTCATTAGTCCGCTTCAGGCGTAGACTGACCGCTACAAATAAACTAATGGATTGTTGCGGACAGATAAAAGAAATATAATTATTTGAAACTTAATTTCAGCAAGATGAATCAAAATTTGTGTATTAACCTTGAATGCTTAAAATTTAAACATTAAAAAGAAGTCAATATAGAGAACAACGCGCTCGGTATATCTTATCTTATAGCGATCAAAATCCAATCGCATGTTCCTAAAACGAAGAATTATTTGTGGAACTTAACTTTTTTCTCCTGACGCGATGAGAGAAATCGGAGAAAACTGAGAAATTACCTTTCCGATAATTCCGAATTTTTTTCTCTGATCTTTCTCTGAAAATTATGTTGTTTTTTTTAATATCAGAGGAATTGCAAATACTTCAGACAAGATAATTTATATTTTAGTTGTTAAAGCACGTAAAAGGTTAGATGTCGAGATACGAGTATTTACCAGTTATGCAATAGGCTAACAGAAGCTTGTTGCATTCTCCATAATTTCTGCATAGGCATGGATTATGTACTAAAATGTGATAACTCCACCAAAATAGTTAGCAAGCCGAAATTCGATGAGGATGGAATTTGTGAAGCGGGTGGTGGAACTGAAGCATAAAGAAAATTCGGACGATTTTACGGAATTATTGAAAATGGCATCAAATAAGTCAATAAGTCTGAAATAAAAGAAAAGATATACCGAGCGCGTTGTGCGTTGTGCGTGGGAATCTACATAATCCATTTTTGTTGACGCTTTTATCGGAATATACCAAATTCGTCGGACTTTGACTGCAAGTACAGGAAAATGTCAAGTAATAATATCCGATACTCGAACCTTGTTAGGGTTTGGTTATGTCTTGGACTTCAATTTTTATTTGGCTTTCGTAATATTCTTGCCGCAGCTTGTGGAACCTATTTGCTCGAATTCGTAGCTAATCCATTTTTTATAATTTGTGAAAATATGAATTAAACGCTTTAAATCAGAAATTATTTTGCAAAATAAAAGTATATAGTATAAGTAGATAGATGTAGATTAAAAATCGTAAAACGCACAACGCTGTGTATCTTATCTTTAAAGTGCTTTACATACCAGGTGCGCTGGCTTCATCTTTTCACGAATTTTTATGTTCTACAAATATCAACTTTTTTGTTGCTTGATGTTTAGTTTTCACAAAATTGTCAAGTATTGTCAATTAGTTTCGGCTTGCAGCTTGCTTTAGATTGTCGCAGACGAGTGTGGAATGCGTTGCGTGCGCTTTGCGGCCAACTTCGTCGCAGTACATTCTTATTTTTAAGTAATTATCACTTAAAAGTCTTTAATTTAATAACTGTTTTAATTTATTTCTAAAAATCTTAATTTTATTAATTTAAAACACCAATTCATATAAATAAAAAATAAAAAAAAAATTTATTTTTGAAGCGCAACGCGCCAACAACCTTATAGTTTTTTTAAGCAATATTTAGGACTTAAAGCTTAAAGCAGAAAAGAGTTTTGGATTTGCGTCTTTGTGGAAAAGATATTATTAATTTTTATATTCATCAAATTTAGTTTGTATGATATATTGCTCTATTGTGTTAAGTTTTTGTAAATGAATATTACAACAAACTCGTAAAACGAACTGGTTTTTTTATTCTATTTTTTATTTACATTATATAATTTTCATGCCAAAACTATTTAAAACAAATTAAATTTTTTAAATTTAAGTGCCATCTTGTAGCTCAAACATGATACATAATAGCGTGGTATTGCCGTCAAATTATCATCGTTCATTTATTGTAGATTCTCATGTAGTACCAACAAAACGAAAATGCGAAGAAATGCCCGCCATTTGAAAATTTTCCATTAGAGCAAGAATTATTTTTATAGCAACCACAGCCAAGAGCAATACCACAGGCACAGCGTTGTTACGTTTCGTTCCGACATTGATTGGGTTCATAGAAAAGCGAATAAGTTGGAATCTTGTTGTGTAAACTGAGCGCGAAAAAAATAAAAGCGTGTAAGAATTATTAAATTTCCATTGTGCGTAGTAAAAATTATTTCAAGTGTTAATCATTAATAAGAAGTTTCGTTGCCATCATCATCAAAATAAATTAACAAAATGTCCGAAGTAGAAGTTGCAAAACAAACTGAAAATAAAACACAAGAAGAATCACCATCCACGTTAGTGAACAACATAAGCCGCAGTGGTAACAAGGAGGAAGTTCCCTCAACTGGTGCTCCACAAGCCGTGGCTCTTTCGTCTGCTGAAAATGAAAAAACGCCAGAACCCGCCGCTATTGATGGCATCACGAATGACGCCGCGTTGGATTCGAATTCTAACAAAAATGAAAAACCAACACCAGTACGTACAGTTGGATCAAATTATTAATTAGAATAAGTTACAAATTGGCGTAATTTGTTAGGTGTGGGTGGTAGATTAGTGATAATAGAAAACTAAAATGTTTGTTAAATTTGTTGGAAGTAAAATCGGTAATTTTTAGTTTTCATTAAAAAACTTCAAATCAGGAACAGAGAAAAAACGCATATTTCCTTTCCCTCGCAACAAGCTGCGCTGGTAGTAGTGAAAACGACGACGACGACGTCAATCTCTACCCCGCGTCGCGCAGGTCGTAAGCATTGTTCACAGCTAACCCTGTGTAGAGTACAGCGGTGAAAAACAAAACGTTCACATAAAAACGGAGTACTGACTGTATGGCTATGGCTAGTTGGGTTAGACATCGTGCGAGATGGTGAATAGTGAATTGTGATTCGTGAATGAAGGTGATTCGGTTGCAAGAGTAGAAGGCAGCAAATTCGAGAATATTTTTGTCGTTATGTCGCTGCCGCAGATCTGTGCTGCGCGCTATCTTCGTTTAACCTTTACTGTGTGTGTGTGTACCATGTACAGCCACAGCAGCGTTTTGTTAGCTGCAATGTTATGTTTATTATTTGACGAATTTTGCTTTACTGTTTTAATTATCTTTTTTAAATAACTTTATTTTATTACGAATGCAAAGTGCCTTGCGTGACTACTTGGCGCTACGCAGCGACGAGAAAATAGACCTAAGCTTGAAATTAAATTTGTAATCCGATTATTAGTTCCCATTTATATTCATCTTATAAATTTAATAAAAGCGGAATATGAAATACGAATAATTAGGCGCGCGTACGAAATAGTTCAGATATTTTTTCTTTGTCAAGAGGATTGCATCCAGTCGTACAACATTCATGGCATTTGTCAGATGTCAACTGAGAAAGCTAAGTGAGAGAGTGAATCTAATGTCGTGTTTTTGTTTTAAATCTTGCGCAGATTGATGTTTTGGGTGTCAAGTTGTTCGTTTTTTCTAAAAAACCAATCTACGGTAGATCGGATTTCCCCTAAAACAGATCTTGATATTTTGGAAGATTTTCCCCTCTTTTCGTTAAATACAACAACAACACATGCAACAGAACAATGTAAACAAAAGATTCTCGGCTTTCGTGTTTGTTTTTTGAGCTCGAGCGCAGAATTCTAAAAAAAAAATACGACAAAATAATGACAAATTTATGTTCTCACAATGAAAAACTTAAGACTTAATACATAAGACTTAAAACTTAAGACTTAAAACTTAAGCCTTAGAAGAGCTCGCACAATGAATACATAAAGTATACATAGTACGAATTAAAAATAAGTTTTAAATTGTGACAAGCTTTATTTTTATTATATTGAAGACATAACAACCACAAAAAAAAATATTTCAAATCCGTTTCAAAATGTTGCGAACTTCATTCAGTATTTCTTCAAAAGTTTGTAAACCTATGAACTAAGATCTACCAACATAGCGGATATTTTCAAAACGGAAATCCATACATTTCTGTAACTCTTACTTAAGTTTTTCATTGCGAGAGCGCACTTGGACAGTTTTTCGAGTTTTTGTAAATAACTCAGAAAGTATAGTACTTAGAAATCTGTTAAATGCAAAACAAATTTAAACAAAAACAATAAAAAATTATTTACATTTACTGAAGATTCAGACCCCGTCCGTAAAAGAAAGCTGTTTTGCCCACACCTTTATTTTTTAATTTAAATAAATTATATTACATATTAATTATAAGCTAATGAATTGCACAAACCCCGTCCGTAAAAGAAAGGCGTTTTGTGCCCACACCTCCATTATTTAATTTAAATTAATTGTTATTAATTAAGCTAATGCTTTTTTTTATAATGTGTACACACGCTAAAAGGGTTTGCACCCTTATAATGCGAATTGCACAAAGTTCGGCTAATCTGTGAAATGGGCTCCCATTTAATAAACATACATTTTGGTTATAATTAATACAATTTTACCTTTTTTGTAATTAATATAATATAATATTATTAATTTTTTTTTATAAATTAATATTTCTTATTCATTAATCCTTAATCCAAAATAAATAAGAAAATGTCCATATTTTTTTTTATTGTTCGTTAAAAACGCCTCATTTAAAAATTAACATAAACTACTATCGCATTCCATAAAAAAGCGTCTTGGCAACACTGATTCAGACGCGAGAGTATTATGCCATTCGGACTCGACGTCGACAGTCGACACACGATGCACACACACAAAGTATTCAAATGCGTTGGATTGGCAGCGCAGCTTTTCTTACTTCTCTTCTCAGTCAGCACTCCGATTCTCTCTTTAAAACTGAGACGTCAGCGTTTCAATGCCCCTGTGCTGCTTCGTTCTACCGCGTTGTTAGCTTTTTAGATTTGTTTGGGTTGTTCTCTTTCGTGAAATTGACATTACCTGCGCTGCCGCTACCGCAAGTGAGAATGCCAACACATTTTTTGAATTGCATTTTTTTTAACGTTGTGGATAAACAAACAGAAAATGCGTTAGTTCTTGGATTTGACCTTTGCTTCAACACGTTAATAAATGTAGCATTTTGGTATTAATGTGCAGCTATAATCATCGTCATTACTACTATGAATAAATCGTATTGTTTTTATGATAATGTTGAATTAAATACAAAATTTTTTTCTTACCTTTTTGTTACATTGTCGTAGGTCAAGCGAACACCATCAAAACGAATGTCATTTATCGAACGGGCTCAACGTGAAAGCGAAGAACTTGTCAAGAATTTAGGCGGGAGCTTGGATATTGAAGGCGGTCGCAAGACACGTTCGAGCACACGTGGTACACCATCCAGGTCAAATGCTGTTGCTACACCTCCACCAGCGAAAAAGACAAGAGCATCGTCGGGCACGCCACGTCGTGGTCGAGGAAGAAAACTTGATACTACAGGAGATGGCGCAGACAACGAACCCGCGATCGCTGAGAATGAAGATACAGTATGTTTTTTAGCTCTCACAGAATCACAATAAATAAATGTAAAAGATTAAATTTTACTTTTTTTTAGAATGCCGATGGGAAACATGAAGATTCGAGTATTGAAAATGCAGAAAACTCTGTTGTTGATGCAGCAAAATCTGCAGAGGAATCAGCTAAAAAAGAAGAAAATGAAAAGCCGGAAACCTCTGCCGCAAAAGAGAACGATATTGAACATTCGCCGGATAAGAAACCAAGAAAATCTGATGCAGCATCGACGTCAAAAGATGGAATTAATAAAATAACAACAACAAATGACAACGCATCCACAGAAACACCAACAATGGAATCTGTTAAGGACACAGCATCGTCAAAAACGTCCCCGGTAAAAATAGTCAGCAAGGCTTCAGCTCCAACAGAGCAAAAGACAACGCTTGCGCCGGCGGTACATGTAACTGCGGATGATCCATCCCCTATTGAGCCGATGGAAGTTGATGGCAAAGACAACAGTGCCGTTGCCGACGATGAATCAAAAATTGAAGAAGACGAAGTTGAGAAAATGGACGAAGATGTTGTTCTTCCCACAGTAGAAAGCAGCAGCAGCAACAGCAAAACAACTGAAGTTGAAGTTCAAGTTGTACCTTCTGGTGGTGGTTCATCAGAAACAAATTCAACTTCGATTGAAAAAAATATATCTGATGTTGATGCTGCAGCAACTACACCAAAAGGGAATTCAGTTGATGCATCTGTCAATGTTGACTGTAAGGCAGACGCCGAAGAGAAGAGTGCTGCTCCAGCTGCTGAAATTTCTGTCACAGAATCAGCTGCCGCCACAATTTTAAATGCACCAGAAAAGGACATAAAACTAGCACCAACGGCTACAGTTACTGAAAATAAAAGTGAAACAAGTGACTTGTGTAAGTAGTATATGGTTTTTATCAGCAACGTTTAACTTGATCAGATTTGGGGATTTGTTTACATTTTTTTGTTGCATGTGTTGTTGTGTTAGTATAAAGAGGGTTAAATCTCCCAAAATATACAGATCTGATTTCGCTCTACGGAAGAGTCGGGGAAACGAACAAGTTTACAGCCAAAAAACAACTCTGGGGCAAAGTTTTACGATTAAAAAACAAAATAAGTAAACTTCTGAACAAAAGTATTTATACTCGTAGCTTATGATCGGATACCTTTGGCAATTTCTTTTGTGTGCGTCTAGTAAATCTCTGCACATCCATTTATTTCAATGTTGTCAACAAAAATGTATTAAAAAAATGGTTATGTACCCTTCTGATGTGTTTTCTAGTATGAGATATTTTGAGAAGCTTTACGATAAACAGTAATATATTAACCGTCACTGTCTATATGTGAAACTATCACCCGATAGCGACGAAAAATAATTCACTCTCACTGCTGCGCGTTGGCTATTTAATAATTACTTTATATTTGATAATCTCTTTAAAGTTTTATTAATTAACTTTTATACATTTCATTGTTGGCATCAAGCATTTTTCCTCTTGTTGCTGTCCTATCAATAATCTTAACTTAATCACTTAACTGCACTTAATCTTTAAATATTAATGCTCTTAAAAAACCATCTTTAGATGTTCTTCTTCGCATCCAAACCATTCTTAAATCCATAAGAATCCAAGACCCATGTACATCTTTTTCTCTCCTTAACATCTCAACACCAAACATTAAATAACTGTTTCGCCCCCAGAATGTTGAAATTCAACATTGCCGTTTTTTTATTTATTTATTTTTAAGTAGATTTTGGGATTTTGTATTATGTTGTCAAAATTTCAACTCAGTTTGAACCTGATTGATTACATGGAAACGCGTGATGCCATTTTGCATTTGACGAAAATAAATTTTAACCCAACTCAATCCAGTTTCATGTACTACATTTCTATGGACCGAGTAGAACTTGGCCATGGAAACTTATTAAGAAACGTAGTAATAGCGTAGCGTGCATAGACGCGAGCGATTCAGGTCGCTCTTTTTATGTCTAAATTAGATATTCGTCTTTGGATACGTAAAACAGAGTCAAATGCTAATGCAGTAAAAATTTCATTATAACCATTTGTTACAACAAATAATTTGGCAAAAATGAGCAAGGATTTCGTTGGCAGTTGATACTAAAAGCGCTTTCGATTACTGGATGCAGTGAAGAATTGGTGTCCCATTTCTATAGCGTTCTCTGGTTTTCGTCGAGAACTCTGTCGAAATGGGACACCAAACCATCACTGTACCCAGCAAATCGAAAGCGCTGTAAAGTTAAGGTTTATTATAAGACTAATCATAATATCAAGCTTATACATTCCCTAACCATCCATAAGTACAAGACAAATTATGTGTTAACATTTTTTTTGAATTCGAATTGAAAAAAAATCGGGCGCAGTTTGATTTTTGGTTGTCAAGTATTTCGTTTTGACGTGACAACGTCAACTACAAGGGGGTGCATGTTCAATAAGTTCAATAAGTAAAATGTGAGACACCGTTATGCTCACACTGTTAAGTGAGAACCTGTTAAGTGAGAACCTGTTAAGTGAGAACCTGTTAAGTGAGACACTGTTATGCTCACAATGTTATGCTCACACTGTTATGCCCACACTGTTATGCTCAGACTGTTAAATGTCACTATTTTGAAAACTAAGTCATTTCTCAAACAATTCGTATGAAATTCGCTATGTACTTCTGGAACAAGATGCGACTATAAGACTTCTTCCTATGGAAATTCTGGAATATGATCATTATGGTCTGGAATTTCTGGAACAAAGCAATTTTACAAGCAATTCGCATGAAATTCGGTATGTAGGACTAAGATGCGATTTTAAGACTTGTTCCTATGGAAATTCTGGGATATTGTCCTTAGGATCTGGAACTTTGGAAACTATACCAATTTGAGATGTCCGTTCGTGTATCCGTTCCACCGACAAGAAGATCTTTGTTTTTTTTTCGTCCCGGGCAGACTTTGTCACGTTCAAAACCTACGGCCGTGTCCCCAACACAGCCAACCATGCTCTTTTTCCTAAAAAACGAATCTATGGAACATATTTTTTTCTGAGATTGCCCTAACAAATCTGTATATTATGGAAGATTTACCCCGCTTTTTACTAACACCAGCAACTGATATCATTTTGCTTGGCACAAGGCACAAATTCGTCCTTCGATTTGTGTTCACTTAAAGCACTGTGTGACTTTTCTTCAGGAATACATTAGATATTACACACACATGTAACAAAACAATCGCTTTTTGTATTCGATTTGTTGAGAACAGCTCCGGCAAAGATTTCTAAAAAGAAAAACAAAACGACATTAACTTATAGTCATATTCATTCAATTGTAGAACTAAATATCTGTAGAATTACATTTTTTTATCATAAATTCATCATTTTATTTTGATTTTAGGTGAACCAAAACTCTCATCACCCCAACCAATTTCTGCAGCATCAGAAACAGTAGCGACGCCGCAATATTGCAATTAAAACCTCATACCCAATCTCCCGCCGGGAATGTTTTTTTTTATGTACTTTTTATCTACTGCAAAAACCGTAAAACAAATTTTCATTATATGTACGTATATACTATATGTATATGTATAAATAACAAATATATATAATGTAACGTAGATATATAATAATTATATAATAGCGTATAACAGCAGTCGTTTGTTTTTCAATTGAAAACGATCAAAATTAAATAATAAAATTTAAATAGAACGTAATACTTGATGAACAAAAATAAAAAAACTTAAAAAAAAATGTAAAAAAAAAATTTTTTTTTTAAAAAAATAAATAAAAACTTTCAAAGCTCACATACGACGACAGCAAAGAAACATGTGTGGTGTGGGTATGTATGAATATCCATGAATACATATGTGAGATATAAGCAATTTTTTAGGCGTTTTTCCATTTTTGCGAAATCCCTTGGTTGTCATTTTTACTTTTAACCTTCCAAATATGTACCTTCTTTAAAGGAGTGTGTCAATTTTTTATTTTGTTTTTTCTTATGCACATTTTATATTTTTGTTGATACAAAGCATTTTTCGAATCGAATCAAAAGTATACATTCTACTGTACACAATGCATCCAATTAGTTAAAATAACAACAAAGAAAAAACTTAAGATTTAAGCTAACGCGCCGTGTAAACAACTCAACATCTATGTGAAACTCATAGTGAGTGCTGGCAGCTATTACGATTGGCATCTCTCGTCTCTCCTGCACGTGCACATACCGTATAATAAAATCAAACAAATCTTGAAACTAAAAACAAAACTTCTCGTAGGATAATAATAATTAAGAATTGTATATTTATACTTGGCATAAATTGATTACATACACAACAACAAATACAGAAAGGAATATCATGAAAAAATTTGTTAACAAAACTGTACAGCACAAAAACTTGATTATTGTACCATTTAATAATTAATCACAAATAATAATAATTGGCACGTTGAGATGTGTAACAAACGTTAGAATTTGAACAAATTTGTAAAACAGCACTTAATTACTGCATTAAAGCAAATCAATTAAATAGGCATATTAGATTTATAAGGAACAAAATATTTTAGTAACAAAAAAAGGGAGAGCAAAAATATTTTATGATAAAAAAAAAACCCCTTTTTTCCTTTGTTGATTTGTTGCATTTGGATAGTGAATTTTTTGTGTAATTTGTTTTAATCGACTCTACTTAATTCAAAGAGCCATAATCATTTCATACACACACACACATACACGTAGTTTTTGTATTCGATTACTATATTTTTGCAATTTTACAAACCGGTTATTTATTCATTCAGCAATAAAACCGAAAACAAAAACTTTAAATACTTGGAAAAAAGGTCACAAATCAAAAAATTTAAAAATATTATTGTTAAATCATATACACACACATATTGAAAACAAACAATAAAAGCTAGAAACAATATAAGAAAAAGCAGATTTCCTTTTGTAAATAAAATTCTATACTTTCATATGTAATGGTGTTTTGAGACCAAACTAAACGTGCAAAGTGTTTATTTAATTTATTGTTTATTGGTGAAGAGTTTTTCATATTCCACTTGTGTTGATTTTCCACTTTTGAGATTTGTATCTGTAGCTGTTTGTTGTAGTGGTGTTGGTGGTGGTGGTGGTGGTGGTGGTGATACGTTTAAGGGCACTTCATCCATTTCGGTTGGACAGCGAACGTTTAAGAATTTTCGCACAAGTGCTGACAATAATTTGGGATTTAATTTCTCGTCTTCTTCCGTTGGCATTAGGTAACTCAGGGGAATTGCAACAATCCAAACGAGCAAGGCTCCCATTACTTTGTACCAATAGAACGATACATCGTATATGGAAAATGGTGCATTTTCTTCTAAAATTGTGCGGGCGGCCCGTGTTGATGTTGTATTCGATATGCTGAGGGGATAAGTGATTTGATTCAAAAATTTTTAGTTGCACTATGTGTTATAAATCAACGTTAATATACAGAAGATCTTTTCTTAATTATACTTTGTGCTTTGTGCCGTGACAAGAAGCATGAGAAACAACCTGAAATATGTACAAATATTAGGCTATTAAGAGGGAATTGAAAAAAAAGTCTACGTGCGAATCGCGTTTACATGACACCAGTGTTATGCTTAAGGATACGGATTTCCAGACAACAATGTCCTCCAGAGAAGACTAGAGGAGTAAATCCGGAACCGGTATGGAAACAGCACAGTTTTTCACAGATGGTTCTAAGCTAGACGGCAGAGTAGAAGCAAGGAGTCTTCTGTGACAGGCTGACAGTATGCATCTCCGTCCGACTCCCTAATCGCTGCAGCGTATACCAGGCTTATCATTTATGTGGACAGTCAGGCGGCTATAAAGTCGTTGGAAACAGTCTCACTGACATGGAAGTTGGCGTTGAGGTGTCACTCCTCTCTTAACGTGATGGATGAGCAGTTCCACATAAGGATTATTTGGGTCCTGGGCCACTCTGGACTCTGAAACTTGTGCTTCGGAAAGAGGCAGAAGCTGTAACAAATGTAAGGTAGGAAACCACACACACTGGTAACATAACAAGGCAGGTCTATCCAAATCTGTAATTGAAGCGCTCAAATACGTAAATAACCTCTCTGATCTCGAAAACGGCAAAGTGTGAGACATACTTTGATTCGTAAATGGATCCTCTGATAAAGGAAAAATTATAAGATCCATGTGCTAATACAAAGGACCGCTAATGGGCTAAGTTAGCGATTGCTGCCAACACAACCTAACCTAACCTACGTGCGAATACGTGTAAGTGAATACTTCGACTGCAGCTACCATTACCGGGCAATAGTTTTGAGTTTATTAAAAATAAAACAACCCATTAATTTCATAAGTTTTCATGTAAATTCTCTAATAACCAAATGATAGAATGTTATGACAACTTGTTGTTCATTGCATAGATTGCCGTCGACAACAAATGAAATTTCCACTATGAAGGCAAAAAATGAAAACAAATGCAAAGCGAAAGAAAGAATTCAAAATATGCGCCTAAAAGTATACTGAATTCCACTATAAACGCTGAAAAAAAAAAAAAAAAAAAAGCACTGTCTGCTTTTGTGGTTAAAACCAAAAATATTGTATGGGGAAAGCAGCGTCGTTATAATATGGCGTGATTTAAAGCCGCTATTTGACATGTTTTTTAAAAAATTTGCATGGGAGGGTCCGATCACTGCTAAATTTTAATAGAAAGTGTTGTCACGGGAAAGTGTGTGCAAAGTTTCAATAAAATCGGGCTTTGGGAAGTGGGTTAAAAATTGATGAAGATTTTACACATGCCGACGCGATTTTTTAAATTCTCTTTATTAACTGTGGGGCGGTCAGCCATCAGCAGAGTAGGGCGAATAACACAGAATGCTTCAGAAATGCATGTGGCCGTAACTATCTCTGACTGGTGGAAGTGCGATCAAACCTCCACGTGGTGGCCGCTGTTAATTTTCCTCCAGTACAGGAAAAGCCAAATGATCGGGCTAGTCCCTTCAAAGTAAGGTTGGCACGAGGCCAATAACCTCGCCTGTAAAAATTTATTATTACGAAATCCAAAATCAGCCTCGGATACACTGATAAACGACGACGACCACGGCAACGAAAACGGCTAAACGATTTAAGAATTTTCTCATGGAACGTACGCTCACTGTAGAGCTCGAGCTGCACAACAGCTAGCCGATACCCTGTCCAAATATAATGCTGACATAACAGCAATTAGGAGATGCGATGGACGGGGAATGGTGTCTTACAAAAATCAGAACATGACATATATTACAGCTGTCATGCAAGACATCATGTGCTCGGTGTGGGGTTTCTTGTCAGCAAAAGAATGACACACCGTTAACGGATTTAAAGCAGTAAATGAACGGCTATGCACCCTTCGCGTGCGTCCTCAGTATAAGGTAAACATTATTCTGGGAGATATGAATGCCAAATTAGGTAGGGATCTAGTATTTAGGCAGTACATTGTCACCCATAGCTTACACGAGAACACTAATGACAATGGACAACGAGGCAGCAAGCAATAATTTGGTCGTTGCGAGTACAAGGTTTGCGCGTAAAAATATCTACTAAGCCAACTTAGGTATCCCTTGATGGAGCCACTCGCAACCAGATAGACCACGTGTTGATAGACCGCCGACACCCGAACCTGATAACGGTACGAACGTACCGAGGTGCCAACGTCGACGTGGACCACTATCCTGTTGGTATGGTGCTCCGAGTGCGGATTGCATCATCGCGAAAGACTGCATCCGCGAATCAGATTCGAGACAACACGACTGCCCTTCGCAACGAAGAGACAAGAAACAACTACGGTCAAGCGATAGAACTCGCCCTAAATGCAGGGGGAGTAAGTCCTGAGGATGAGGTGGCGGGCGTAGAAGAGAATAAACACGCCTTAAGAATACTGTCATGATTACTGCTGACTCCATCTTAGGCAGTATTCGTAGAGATCGGCCAAGCCTACGCTGGAAGGATGGCATAGATGCTTAGGGCCCAGAGCTTAGGGATACAAAACTGGATGACATCGGCTCAAAATCGGGACCGGTGGAGAGACTTTTTGCGGGAGGCCAGGCCGAGGCCGGACCCCGGTTGTAGAGCAAAATATGATGATGATATTCTTTAAAAAAAATCGTTCTTAAGTAAGGGTCTATCTCCAATCTTGACATCATTTATCGGTGGTTAAAGAAAAAGCTTACTTTGGTGTACTACCCTGACCCATGTAAACGGAAATTGGTCTGTTAGTACCTACTAACGGTAGAAACTTTGTTAAGGACTTTATTTTTAGAACACTAGCATTTGTTCCAGTTTTCTTGGCCATGCCCATTTTGACTTAGGGGTCAATTTTCTCCAGAAAATGCGTAATAAATATAACGTTTTACAATAACAATAACAATTCTTATGAACAATAACAATAATAAAAATAAAAATCAACATGTTTGCGGGAAAATCCATAGATTTTATGATAATTAGGAAAACCTGCAGCAGGTAAAACTAAACGAAGTTTCTACCATTAGTAATAATAGAGCAATTTTCGTTAAAATGGTACACCAAAGAAAGCTTGTTCTTAAATCTTAAATTTCTTAAATGATGTCACCGTTAGAGATAGACCCTTGATAGACCCTTACTGTAGAACGATTTTTTCCTTAGAATATACCCAAGAATCATTTCCCATTGTGTACGAAGTAGAAGAGTGAAGCAGATGTTATAACGTCTTATAAAGCCCAAACAATGGCTCGCTCTTTTTGAATTCCAGTTCACTTGAAACTTTCAAACCATACATCTTAAGTGAATCTGATCTCGCAATAGTGGCACGTAATGTTGAACTGTCTTCTGAAACCAAGACAAGCCTGAAATGGATATCACAGGCTGTAGAAGATAACAGGTCATTGATATATATCAAGAAGAGCGTAGGCGACAAGGATGACCTTGTGGCACGCCAGCATTGATACCATGTGAAGCTGAATATATAACGTTTAATACATGATCTTCAATCCATGCAATGAGAGAGGTGTGTAAGTTAAGCGCACGAATTTTATTAACAAGACAATCATGTCATACTTTGTCAAAAGCCTTAGAAAAAACCCAGGACACAACGCTTGATTGACCTAGATTTCAATGCTTCGCTCCGAAATCATAAACTGTACATGGGATAAAAGAGCTTTCGTATCCAGATAGCCCATTAGTCTGAAATAGATTTCATTACCTTCGATAGAACCGACAACAAAGCAATAGGGCGGTAGTTAGTATGTTTGTATTTATGTGCGCCTAAAGTACTCATCCGATTTTGATGAATTTATTCGTTATTATGGTAACATATGCTACATTTTATACGATGATAAAATCAACATGATAGATGTTAGATCCAAAAAAGTCGGTGAATTTTTTTTTGCTATCGTATTGAGCGTAATTGAAAGGGGAGCAACCAACAGAAAAAAAACAACCCATAAAAATTAAAAATTTTCATGTAAATTCCCTAATAGAAGATACATATATGTGCAAAGTTTGAACCGGGTTTATTTGGAAAAAATTAATTTTAGAGCCCCTTCACTTCAAATTTTTTTCTAAAACTGTTGTCAACGGAGATACTCATGTGTAAAAAAATTTGTATGGGAGCCCCCGACCTTGGGGCCCGATCAAATCCAACTTTCAATGGTAACTGTTGTCACCGGAGATACACATGTGTTTAAAATTTGAAAAAAAACGGGTTAATTTTTAAAAAATTTATATGGGCACACCTCGGGCCTCAGGACCCGTTCGCTCAAAAAATTTCCAAAAAGTTTTGTGCATCGGAGATACACATGTGTATAAAGTGTTAAAAAAATTGGGATAATTTTTATTTTAAATTTGTATGAGGCCCCACGTCACCGCGGCACGGCGTCTGTAAAATTTTAACAATAAGTGTTGTCCATCGGAAATACACACGTCTATAATATTTGAAGAAAGTCGGGAAGTTTTTTTTGACCTACCTTGAGCACCCCTTGGCCCCGGGGCACGAGATGCCCCAAATTTTAATAGAAAGTGTCGCCTCCGGAAATACACATATGTGCAAAATTTAAATAAAATCGGGCGTTGTGAAGTGGGTCAAAAATTTATCGCAAGATTCCACGATTACCCGACCGACCGACAACCGGACGTTCCACGGGCAAGCGAAGTTAATATAAAGATATTTAATAATTTTATATAAGGGTGGCTGAGACCAAGTGTTACCAAATGAAAACGCTGTAATTTTTTTAATTTTGATTATTTTTTATTGAAATTTCGTGGAATATGTTGAAAACATATTACATTTTATGAAAAACATGTTACTGCTCGATATGACCTCCTTTGGCTCTGATTATTTGATTCAGTCTTCCATAGAAAGCATTGCATGCTGACCGAACGTGATGAGATTCCAAAAACTTTCTTTTCTGATGAGAAAATTTTCACCATTCAACAGTATGTGAATAAACAAAATGATCGTGTTTGGTTAGAGCACAAGTACAACGATAATTTGAGAAGAGTTGCCATGCGCAAGCAATCACCAGCTTATGTTATGGTTTGGGCTGCAGTGACTGCAGATGGACGCACTCCTCTGGTTTTCATCGAACATGGAGTCAAGGTAAACCAAGAGGTGTACCGCCAAAAGATCCTAAACGATGCTTTGCTACCTTGGGCACGTAAACACTTTGGTACGAACCGTTGGACATTCCAACAGGACTCGGCACCGTCACACATAGCTCGAGCCTCACTGCAATTTTTACAAAATTGCGTTCCGCGGCTGATTTCGTCGAAAGAATGGCCACCATATTCACCAGACTTGAATCCCATGGATTTCTCCATATGGTCCATTTTGGAGAGTAAGGTGTCCACTAAAAAATACGAAAGTGTTGATGCATTGAAGTCAGCTCTTGTTCGAGAATGGAATAAAATTCCGCAAGCCCACGTTCGGTCAGCATGCAATGCTTTCTATGGAAGACTGAATCAAATAATCAGAGCCAAAGGAGGTCATATCGAGCAGTAACATGTTTTTCATAAAATGTAATATGTTTTCAACATATTCCACGAAATTTTAATAAAAAATAATCAAAATTAAAAAAATTACAGCGTTTTCATTTGGTAACACTTGGTCTCAGCCACCCGTAATTAAAATTATGAGTACTACTAGTTACTAAAAAGCTTAAAATAAAATAAAAAGTTTTAAAAACTCTTACCCGACTATGGAATAAAATAAACTAAAAATATGAAACAAGTTAGGTGGTGGTTGCTATCATCGTCTTATTGAGAAAGACATGTCTTTTGATATGTTAGGTATTTCTGTTTACTTATAGTTCTATTGAAGTGTTCTGGTAGTTTCTCATTAATAACGTTATAATTCCATTCAAATGCCGTGGTCGTGCGTTGACAACTACAAAAATTAAAACAATGCCGGCAATCAAGGATAATACGCACGACATATGGAATTTAATGATAGATAGCAATCAGCACCTAATTTGTTTCTTACTTTTTAAATTATCTTATTCCGTAGTCGGGTTACAGTTTTTAAAAATTTTTATTTAATTAGTTATATATTATTTATTTATTTAGTAACCGACCCGAATTGCAAAACTTACAGGGTAAAAGCATCATTCGTTTTCACTGCTCCAATTATCGAAATATTGAACGCCGTTTCACATCCATCTACAGATGTCGGGAGAGGTGTATATTTTATCGATCCCGAACGTAGTCGGAATTGCGCATTTACGATAATCCAGAGCATTGCAAAGAAACTGACTGCAACTGAGCAAACAGCTACCTGTAAATGAAATCAGTTTTTTAATGCTAAGAACACCAGATCATTCCTTTGTTGTCCTGTATACTTTTCCATTTGTTCTCGGGACAAAAATCCCCAAGAAAAAAATCCCAACAACAGCTCCACTACTGATCCCCGTAATAGTAATGACCATTTGTAATATTGACGAGAATTGCTGCACAATATGTCCACACAACATGCAATAGATTCCTGTTGCGACGACGAACGTCTTCATGATGAGATTAGCCCGCTGCTCGGTGTGCTTAATAAAAGGGCGAATATAATCGAAGTATACAATTCCTGCGAGAGAATTCAACACAGCTGACATTGTACTCAAAGCAGCACTAATCACACACGAAATGAATAAACCCGGCATTCCACTGATGTGACCCATAATGTCCTGCACGAAAAAAGACATCAGTGTATCCGCTTTGTCGGCAATCTGCGAAAGGATGTGGTTGCTAAGTGTGTGTGCTGCAAATATATGTAAGTGTTAACTGTTTTAGGCTTACTCCAGCAGCGATAGGATCACAATCACGGTAATGAGCAAACATAATGATTCCAGTGAAAAAATTGAATCCCATAATAATGACAAAACCTATTCCAGCAATAATCAAAGATCTGTAAAAGAATATGAGACCATTAGACTGCGGATTGCCAAGAAATGGTTAAAAGCACATTACCTCTTTGCATGGCCGAGTGATGGTAATGAAACAATTCTCTGTACGCAGCTTTGATTTAAACCAATATGTCCAACCCACATGAAAAATCCGCCTATGAATGTATTCCACATCGTACCACGCTTTCTTGGATCTAGTGAGTAGCTATTAGAATAAGGTTTTTTTTAACCTTTGTTGATCATTAGTTTTTGTCCGTCGAGTCAGGTTAAATATTTCACTCATGTTTGGGTGTGTCCTTGTTCCAAGCTGAGTGTGTTTCGCATTTTACCTGATATCTAAGCGGCCTCCATCCTCAGCATATTTAAGAACATTTCTCAAGCCACCATCATTGTGAATCCCCACGAGTCCAACAGCAGCGACGGATAGTATCATGATAGCTGCTTGAGCAACATCCGTCCAGACGACTGCTTTAATGCCACCCTATAGGTAAGGTGGTCATTATTGTATAACAAAAGCGTTAGCCTTCAACTTACCAGCATTGTGTAGAAAACGCAAATGGAACAAACGATTGTGTTTATCAGATGAATGTTTGCACCCGTAACTGGAATTGATACTCAATGGACAATAAAATAAGGTAGTAAAGCGGAGCTTCTCAGCTCGCCATATGGATAGTTGTAATTCATTCTAAAGACGAATTAGCTTAAGAGGATTTTAGTTTTATGAAAAACCCATTTTAAATACTTTTCCTCCTTAAACTACCGCTACGAATTAAAAATAAACTTAAATTTACGTCATCGTAAGTCGAGCGCTAGACAATTGTTTTAAAACAAACCCATGAAATTCTGACTGGTAGAAGTCGAGATATACCTGTGTACAAACTGACAAACACACGGACGCTGAACAAATTTCGTTTCCCTTCATTCTTCCTTCCTTCGATCTGTCAAAAATACACTTTTGTTCAATCGCTTAAACGCTCTTCAATAAAAGATCACAAATTTTTTTGTTAGCTGGTGATCGAAGAGAGTACCTGAGGAATCACGTCTGTAAACTGAAATTTATTCTATCGCAAAGGACTATCCCAGCATGACCCTCTTCGCTCATAGTTAGGAGTCGTCCTGCCCAACTAAGCCTACCGAGCTTAATTCTCTTCACGGTGTCGACATCGCAGTAACGCTCGTAGATTTCATCATTATAGAGTCTTCAAAATCAATTCCTTTTGGCGGCTAAGAGGTCAAAATTGTTTTCGCTAAGCACCCAAGTCTCCGATCCATATCTAAGTACCGATATGACCATTGTCTTATAAAACAGCAGCTTGAAAGTATGGTCAAATTCCTGGATTTCAAGAGCCATGACAAACTAAAGTGAGCTTTGTTGGCTTTAAGCAACTATGCGCGTATTTCTGGTTCCATGCTGTAATCGGCTGCACAGTTGACCCAAAATAGTTAAAGAATTGCACTTTTTCAAATTCGCGCTTCACTATTTTAATTGAGGGACCAATGTTGGATCCTCTGCTTGCAGACGTAGCTATCATGTACGTTATTTAGCTCTTATTTATGTGCAGCCTCATTTCGTGCAGCCCGTTCGATCTGGGCGAAAGCTTCTTGTACAGCTCTTGGGTTTCTACCAACGATGACAAGATCGTATGTGTAAACCAGTATCTGAATAGACTTATGGTGGATTGTTCATCTCGCCGTTACATCAGAGTCTCGGATCACTTTCTCCAACGCCAGATTGAAAATGACGCAGGGCAGTCTATCCCCTTGTCGGAGCCCGTTATAGATGTTGAATGGGCTTGGTAGTGATCTGCATATTTTTACTTAGCTTATAACAATGGTTATGGTTAACCTACATAGTCGTGTCAGTTTATTTAGAATTAAATTCTCCAATGGTTTTATAAAGTTATACTCTGGCTATGCCATCATAAGCGGCTTTAAAGTCTATAAAAATATGTTATCAGTATATAGAGTTTTGAGCCCTAGACACCTGCAGTAGGGTGAAAATCTGATCAGTTGTTGATTTTCCTGTGATGAAGCCACGATAGTATGGGCCAATCATGAACTAAGCGCATGGGGATATGCTGTATTTAAGGATTAAGAAAATCTTATACGTGGTACTCAACAACGTTATACCACGATAACTGCTGCACGTTGTGATATTTCCCTTCTTATATATGGAGCACAGGGTATCTCTTCGCCAGTCTTTGGCATCGCTTCTTCCTTCTATACTTGCACTATTAGGACCTCCTGATTTAATAAGTCCGATCACTTCCAAATTTTTGTATAAGGTGTTGTCATCGTAGATACAGTGTGGGTCTCACACAAATCAAGACAGTCTTGCACCACCACCTTGTCGTCGGGAAGCTCGAAAGGTGTCCGAAAGGAAGGGTGGGTTGTTTACAGGTTAGTGTTTATATCCGTCTGTCTAGTCTGTTCTTTTTAATAAAAAACGAGGGTCCGTATTCGGGTTTTTAATTGTAAATGGTGAAACGCGGCAATTAGATTAAAAACATCAAAATCATTGATTGAAAACCTCGTTCTGTGTGTTTCGGGGACTGGTTCATCCTTTTGCAAAATGTATAAATATTCGCAAAGTATATTTTGAAAAACATTACATGAATATTTAAGGATAAACAGTTATATTAAATGTTTTTCTTAAGATTATTGTGTATAATACTTTGCCCCAATATCTATATATCCATTTACCCTACCTTGTGAAAAAGCCAAAGCTGGAACAAATATGATCACTGGCAGCATAAGGAACGCATTTAGAACAAATGAAAATGTGACAATTTGTCTCGTTCGCTTGTTGAATCTCATTTGAAGGTACTGCAAGTAGATTGTTATTGTAGTAAATGTTGTGAATAAACAAATTTATACCTTACCTCATAACAATTAGAAATATTGTTTTCATAGAAAACGGGAATAATGATTAGACAAATCGTTGGAATAACAGCAATCATCGATATGACACCCCACATATAATTAAAACCAAATGAGTAGGATTCAGCCGGAATTGACATTATGGACACTCCGGAAAGTTGGCTTGAAAGTAAGTACATATATTATAGTTTTATAAATACATTAAATTTCAGTGTACCCGTACTTCATATAAAGACAAGTGACTGTTTTTATCATTTACATTAATTCCCTTAAAAACAAATATGTGCGAGAACATAAACATTTGAATACAACTTTTTCGCTCATCCTTGATGCAATGTTTGGCGTCTAGAAACACATTAATATTGTGGCATTTGTGATATTTGAGTTTTGATAAGCCTATCGGCTCGATAGTTGTGCGTGCCTTTTTCGTTTGTTAGGCCTGGTACTACAAACGAAATCCGGTACAATTCACTGTCGAGCTGTTGGCCTTCAAGAAAGACGTCAACTAGTTTCTGAAGGACCGAATTTTTCAATTGAGGTTCCAATTATTTTGAAGGCGTACGTCATTTTTTGTAATATTTTCTTGGTCAAGGTATTTTTTGTATTTTTTCCCTGACCATGATCCATTGATTAAAATCATAGGACTCGCGTCGTTTTAGTTTCGTGATCGTTTTCCTTATTGCTTTTTTCAATGAATCATGGAGAATTCTGAGAAATTATAATGAAACCGGCTACAAACGTAAGGAATGTGATTTATTGTAAATCACATTTCTTCGATTTTTTCAATAAGTTTAAATATAAAAAAAAATATAAAAATTCTCGCAACAAGTACAACAAAGTTGGTCAAAAAGGACCTCAAAGAAGTTGAAAAACCCAACATTAACATGCGTCACATGCGACACACGCGAACCACTCGGGCGCTCAGAAATGTTTCATGAGACAGGTCTCAGAAATCCCCATTGACTGTTCTGTCCACAAAACTCAGCATTCTTGAACGTTTAAAAGATGTTTAAATCTACCTCAGAAGCTCAAACAGACAAACAACCAGAGTCAAGTTTAGTAAAAAACTGTTCACTCCAGAAATATTACAAAAAGTTTTGTCCGGCACCACTCGAGCCTCAGGATACACATGTGTATAAAATTTGAAGAAAATCGGGTTAATTTTTTTTAGAAGTTTATATGAAGCTTCACGACCCCGGCTTTCGGGGTCTCCAAATTTTTACAAAAAGTGTTGTCCATCAGAGACACACATGTATTTAAAATTTAAAGAAAATCGGGTAAATTTTGTAAAATATTTGTATGTATATTTTAATAGAAAGTGTTGTCATCGGAGATATGCATGTGTGCATTTCAATGAAATCGGACTTTGTGAAGCGGGTTAAAAATTGATCGCAAGATTCCACGCCAAACAAACACGGGCACGTGAAGTTAATATAGAGAATTTAAAAAAGATATCGCTAGACAGGGCCAAGCCGTTGCGGCGATGGATTGGTTGATGTTTCCGTATGTAACGCAAAGAGGTCAATAAATACGTTGTCGTCGTGAAAGAGAACTGTCACAGCATATGCCGGAGAGAATGTTGCAAATTGAGCAACTCTTTGCGCCTATGGGACCCTTTCCATAAAAATGCGTGTATTTACTCGACCTGTCTGTTGCACACGACAACGTATATATATTTGACCTTTATTGTTAGGTAATAATCGCCAAAATATCTGTTTTTGGGGTCGGGCCTATTTCAAAGTATTTTCTTTTTTCCACGCATCGCACGCGCCACACGCGTCACACGCAGGGACCCTGACATTGAGATGCTCATAAAATTTTAGCCATCTAGGTCGTGCGGAATGTAATAAAAAAGGACATAAAAAACGAGAAAATGGCGCAATTTTAAACCACCACACGCGCCACATGCGAAACACGACAGATGTCATAACAAATAAAAAATTCTATTTTGTACTTGCATCACTAAATTTCAGCTTTCTAGGTCATGGTGGTTAAAAAGGACCGCAAAGTAGTCGAAAATACAGGCAAAAAGTGGTCAAGTCAAGTTTAATAAAAGTTTTTAAAAATTAAGGAACCCCATAAACAGGTTTTATCGACGTTTCAGGCAATTTAAAAAAAATATTCATCCGGATGCATGGATATTCTTAGCATAACTTAAGAACCGAAACCGAAAGTCCGATTTCAAAAATTATTTTACTAAAATGATTTTTAGAACAAGGTCGATAAATTAATTCGATTTTGGGGCTTGAGGTACCTGCCATACAAACTGACCTCAGAAGTTACTTTTACTGCTCTAAATTCTCTGATGTAAATTTGTTATCGGTTCTGTAGTGTCAAATTTTCGGAGGTATACTTTACTACTTGTATTTGACACTTTTTTGGGGTATGTACGTCAATCCATATTGACATAAGTCATACATATTGGCAAGTAATTTCGCTTTTTATTTCCTTTTTTTAATTGAACGGAAATTTTGTTAGGTTTAGGGAGCCGAACATTTGTGAGCAGCTAAGTCTCATATAATGTGATGCGCGGAAAAGTGGAAACCACGAGTTTTTTGAGGTTCTCTTTAACAAACTTTCACACGTATGTAGAAATTTTGTGCGTGTGTGACGCGTATAACGTGTGTCGATGTCTACATTAAATGTAACCATAAAAGTGCGATGCGTGTGACGTGAGTCGATGTATACATAAAAGTTTGTACCCGAAAACCGAAGTTTTTTTTACATTTACTTGTTTATTTTTAATAATTTAATTTTCCGAATTTATTTCAAAAAAATTATTTCCTCCACATTATATTTTTTCAGTATAGTTACAATGATAACACTTGAACAATATCAACTTTACTTACCTGGCAACTAATGATATCGCAATTGGTATCGTTTTCATTCGTTTTCCACCCATCAGATACTCTTCTGTTGTATTTTTAGATTTCGAAAAAAACCCGAAATACACTCCTATTCCTGAGGAAACTCCAAGCATTATAATGAATACAACATAATCGAAGATGCCAAATGTAAAGGATGCTTGGACGTTGGCGGCCGTAGTTGAAATTCCGTTTTTGAGAAATGAAACCATTTTTAATTATTTATTTATTTTCACAGTTTTAAGTATGATCTAAAGGTTGACGACTGTCTGGATTCTTAAAACTTTCTAATAATCGTTTATTGCATGGCAGCGCAGAAACAGCAGATCCATAAGCAAAGATCTCAGCAAAAAGATGCACAACTCGAAACTAAGCTATGAATACTACTTTTGAAAGAAATTTTCCTCAAATTTTTTAAGTTACTCATCATTATACATATGTACATATAATATGTGTTCCTATCTTATCTTCTTTATCGCTATTTCATCGGTATGTTATCTTCAAAAGAAATCTTAGTCTTAATAGAAAATTATCTAACCTTTGATCATTGAATCAGTTTATTATTTGGGAATTGGGATGGTTAGTAATAAGATGATTTCTTTTGCTTTTTTCCCACTCTCTAACCTCTAATTGCGTTCCCCAACGAATATTCCATACTTTTAGCTTGCATTTAAATGGTTTTCAAAGTTATGCTTCACAATATTGGCAACAACAGTTTAGAATCTAATGTCTTCTTTCCTTTGCAAAATAGCGGTTTATAATGCTATTGGCCCGATACTCTTCTTAATTGTGCTCCAGTAATAATCGCAAGCATATTGTTACGAAATTTAGGCTTTCGAGTTCGAAAGGATTTTGAATTAACGGAAAGCAAAAATAACAAAAGTTCACAAATTATACTAATGATTACTTATTATGGACACGAAACACATATTTCACTACTGTTCATTTAGGATGTAGCTTTATCTGCTTGATAGTACTTTTCAAAGAATAACTAACTTACTGCGATAAGACCTTGTGCTATTTATAGTAATTATAGATGAATATAAAGAGCTTAGAAGATATGAGAAAACAGTTCACCGACGAAAGAAAGCAGCCTGGGAGAAGAATCTCGTCCGTGAACTAGAACAGTACTGCGTGGAGCGAGGACCGCACCAGGCGCGGAAGTTCTACCACCCGAGGTATGACGCAATATACACCGCGTTGCACATACTGCAAATACAAAGAGGATAATCTGATCTGATCGTTGCACATACTGCAAATACAAAGAGGATAATATGATCGCCGATCTCAAAGGTATTTAAGAGCGATGGGAAGAGCACTTTCATGAGTTGCTAAATGGCCAGCTAACTGAGGAATTGGAGGTTCCACCAATGACCGAAACCACAGCATGCTGCCGAAACCAAGCATAGACGAAGTAAGCAGTGCGATAAATCGGCTCGAAAATAATAAGGCCCTGGGATAGATGGTATCCCAGCGGAACTGATAAGTTCAGGAGGGTCCGCAATACACCAAGCAATTCATGAACTATTAATGCAAGTATGGGAGGAAGAAGCGATGCCAAAAGACTGGCAAAGAGGCATCCTGTGCCCCATACATAAGACATGTCATAATGTGCAGCAATTATCGTGGTATAACGTTGTTCAGTACAGCGTATAAGATTTTCTCCTCTATCCTACAAGACAGTATAGCCTCATAATCTAAAGTCATCATTGGTCTATACCAGTGTGGCTTCATCCCAGGCAAATCAACAACTGATCAGATGTACACCCTTAGGCATGGTGAAGGAAAAATTTCTGGAGTTTCAAAACTCACTACAGTAAAATTTTATAGACTTTAAAGCCGCTTATGATAGCATAGCCAGAGAAGAAATTTTTAAAACCATGAGAGCATTCGGCATCCCAAATAAACTGACACGACTATGTAGGTTGACCATGACCAATGTTATAAGCCAAGTAAAAATATCCGGATCACTATAAAGCCCATTCAACATATATAACGGGCTCCGACAAGGGGATGGACTTGTCTGCGTCCTGTTCAACCTGGCGTTGGAGAAAGTGATCCTAGACTCTGATGTAACGGCGAGAGAAACAATCCTCTATAAGTCCATTCAGATACTTGCTTACGCTGAGGACATTTAAATTTAACCATAACGTCTAAGCTGCTGGTATATAAGACAATGTTCATACCAGTACTTACATATGGATCCGAGACTTGGGTGCTTAGCAAAAAACATTCTGACCTCTTAGCCGCGTTTGAGACAAAAATATTACGAAGAATTGTTTGCCCCATATGTGAGGTAGGGCGATTCCGGAGACTCTATAATTATGAGATCTACGAGCGTTACCAAGATGTCGACATCGTGAAGAGAATTAAGCTCGATAGGCTCCGGTGGGCAGGAAACCTGGCTCGCCTGTGCGAAGAGGATCCTGTTCGAAAAGTCCTTAGCGGTAGGATTTATGGAACACGACAGCAAGGCCAGCCAAGCCTACGCTGGAAGGATGGTGTATTTGCGTTCGGTAACTGTTGTTAGCAGCTATATAATTTCGTTCGGTTTTGTTAATGTGTGGCTTTTGGTATTCGAAATATACGATTTAAGTCAATGTTTTCAGGTTAGACCATTATGTACTCAGAATCAGACTAAACACGCATACAACTCTTGAGATGGCTGGTAGTATTGGACAAAGAACGGTATCATTTTGCAGTTTTTTCACAACGTCATTGGGAAGTACCAGATCACATTTGAGTTAAGTGCGTACGTTACGATGCCAGTGAAACAGAAGCTCATGATGAGGCCAAATCTATTTGCTGTTGGTGCCATAAAATAATTCGGGTCCAGTAAACAATAGAGCGGAATCTTTTCTTGTCAGCCTATCTGTTGCTTGATTTTCTCTTCTAAATTTGTAATCGCAGCTAGGTGCTAGCTGCTTGCGCGGTTGCTTAAGTAACAGATATAATGTGGGATTAGTTTACATTAACCCGTATCTTAGCAATCGTCAGTTTAAATTTTATGAAAACGCCCCAAGGTCGATAAGAGCGGATTAGGTCGTTAGCTAGATAAAGTGTTATCCAAAATTACGATAGAAATCACGATGCAAAATATATGATTAACTTGGCGTGCCCGTGGCTGGCGGACTGGCTGGTTGGCTGGTCAGATCTTGTGATCAATTTTCAACCCATTTCCCAAGGCCCAATTTTATTGAAATTTTGTGCACATGTATATTTCCGGTGACAATACTTTTTATTAAAATTGGGACACCTCGGGGTCGGGGGCAACCATACAAATTTTATAAAAAAAAATACTCGATTTTCTTCAAATTTTATACGCATGTGTATCTCCGATGGACAAAAATTTTTTGTAAAAATTTGAAAGTGATCGGAGGACCCGGGGTCGAGGGGCTCCCTAACAAAAATTTTAAAAAATTTACCCGATTTTATTGAAACCACACTGTGTATCTCCGATTAGAGAATTTACACGAAAAATTTTAATTTGTATGGATGTTTTATTTTATAACTAGCTGTTTCCGGGCGCTCCGTCACCCGCACACATTAGTGCTCGACTTGCCCTTACTACCACGGGAGAGGGGGTGTACCTTTGCCTAAGCCTTTTCCCACCTGCCAATAATATGCATCTATAAATTGAAAATTCATAAAAATCGGTTTGCAAATGATATTAACATTTTACATTTCTACACCCCTTGAGAGGCAGAAGGGGGTTTTCTATAGTCTTCACCCTATAACCTTCCTCCACCCGCCAATATTATACAATGAAAATTCATAAACATTGGTTGGTAAATAGAGTTCCTTTAAATAACGTCACATTCATTTTAGCTTTGCCTCGGTGCGTTTTACTTACTTACTTATGTCCTATATCTCCTTGTGGGTCTTAGGACCTCTACTACGCCTACGCGCCATCGCGTGCGGTTCCTGGCAATGAGCTTCAGCTCTCTCCAACTCTTCCCCAATTGCCGTGACTCCTCCTCAACTGTTCTGCGCCATGTATTTCTCGGACGACCCGTTCTTCTACCATCCTGAGATAACGGATTCCATTTCGTTTCGTAGTTTGCTATGGAACTGTCGCCTTTTCGGAGTGTATGACCAATCCACTGCCACTTCCGTCGTTGGTTGGTTGTGCCTATTGGTTCCTGACCTGTTCTCTGGTAAAGATGTTCGTTAGAGATAAGGTTAGGCCAGAAAACCCTTAAGATGTTCCGTAGGCACCTTTTTACGAACGTTTGTAATCTCTTTGTGATAGTAGCGGTCACCTTCCATGTGCTACACCCATACAACAGCACAGATTCAACATTTGAACGGAACAGTCGCAGCTTGGTGTTTAAGCTGATCGCATTGATTCGCCATATCATGGACATCATTCCAAACACTTATTTTGCTTTGACGACTCGGTTGACAATGTCCTTTTCGGTTCCACCTTCGGTCGAGACAATACTCCCAAGATATTGGAAACTCTCTACTCTCTCTACCCTTTGTCCAGCAATGTTAACTTGAGTTACTGAGTTAGTGCCGAGGTTGATGATTTCGGTAAAACAAAAGGAATTATTAAATGTTTATTGAAATTATTTTTGCGTTTTTATTATGAAAATAGAAAAGACATGTGAATTTTTTATTGAAATTCTCGCTGATATACAATGTTTCCCGTTTTTCCATCCGAAGCACGTAACACACAATTGTCCATGTGAAAAGCACGGATTAGACGATTTTATGCCGCAGACTTGAAGTGCTTGTGCTTTATTGATTGTCATCGCAAATGCAAGTCGGACCGGAAATTGTAAACGCTTGAATTCGAGCGCCATCTCAGTTGGAATCATTGGAATTCTTGGCAGCAATACATCATCTCCATTGAATATTCCGGTTATTATTGTCGCTTCAATGAAATTGTTGTTCAACCTTTTTACAGCAAGTCGAGTGCCAATTACAGGCGTGGTGGATCAATGTTTCTCAGCAAAATAATCGGGACTCCATTTTATATTTGTAATCGGTGTGGTGGGAAGCTTGGGACATCGATTGAATTCAAAAATTCAACTGGATAGTTGACGACATTATCTGCATTTGTGACAGTATCAATGGAGTGAATGTCACTATGTTTCCATCAATTCGAAATAAAAATATGTTGTTAATCGAATCGACTTCCGAGGCTTAAAGTGCTCGTTCCCTCAACCATTGTTGATTTTTATAATTGCGTTCTATTTGTGGAAATACACAATTGATTAGTTCTTCCACTTCGACGTTAATGTACAGAAGTCATTTGGCAATATGATGCATTTCGTTGTGTCGAAAACGTGCATTTTTCCATTGCCCAAATCCAATAGTTGCTTCGAAAAATGATCTGCCGTTGTGTCGCTTTGCAGTTGTACACGCATATTTGTCGCTAATTTCAATATTTAACATGGCGCCAAGGTGATAAGGTGATGAAAATTTGGATGTTTTTCGAAAATCTCCTGCCAACAAAATCAGAGCGCCGCCGAATGGCTGTGTGTTGTTTCTTAGATCTTGTAGTAATCGATAAATCGCTTCCAATGATATTTTATGTGCCATGGTACATTCATCCCAAACAATGATTTTGCATATTTGCAACGCTTTTCCTTCCGTTCATCAAAACATTTCTTTGCGATTGGAATCTTCGGTGGCGTCTTTCAAAGTTTGAGTAGTCGTGGAATTTTTTTTTAATTTTTTCTTGTTGTATCTAAATATTTGTCGTTTTCAATATTTTTTTGATTGGAACATGCTTTGATAAATATTTTTTTTATTTTGCCAACCAACATACCTGGTAAATTTCGTTTCAATATGTCTAGTGGATTAGCCGTGATGCTCTTACATATATATGCAACAATATCACCACTCGAGCGCCACCTATCGCGTTAAAAAATATAAACATTAAGGAGCACCAATCGAACATGTGGTGTGAATATGACTTCAATATGTCAAGTGGTTTGGTCGTGATTAGGTAACAAAGATATATGCACCACATGATCCACTCCAGCGCCACCTAATGGATCAAAAAAATATAAACTTATCGGTGCACCAAGCGAACATATGGTGTGAATATGGCTTTGATACTTCCAGTTTTTTAGGCGTGATGCCATTTTTAACCCAGCGTCACCTATCGAGCTCAAAACAAAGATAAACTTATCGTAGTACCAAACGAACATATGGTGTGAATATGGCTTCGATACGACCAGTGGTTTAGGTGTAGCGCGATTATTTCTATTGTGCGCCACCTATCGGATCGTAATCGCCCTATGTGGTTTACCGATATTTTGTTAATACGCACATTCCGGAGAAGTTTCAGTGCAATTGGCCGTCTAGTTTTTGAGTTTTAGTGTCGTATTACAGACATTAATTTTTATATACAGGGTGACTGACACGAAGTGTTACCAAAACAAAACGCCACAGAATTTTTATTTTTTGATGAATTTTATTGAATCAAAGTAAAAAATGTTCACAAATATTTTTGAATTGCAGTAGCAGTTTTCGATTTGCCTACCCTTAGCCGCGATTATGGCCTTCAAACGGCCGACAAAGCTTTGCATGCAGCACGAAAGTGGCTCTGCGATATTTTAGCCCATTCCCGGCGAAGCGCTTGCTTGAGATGATCGACACTTTGGTATTTTTTAGTCCCAACCTTGCTCTTCAAAAAACCCCAAACCGAAAAATCTAGCGGATTTGCATCCGGTGAACTTGATGGCCATTGGGCAGTGGAAATGAACCGCGGAACGTTGTTTCTCAGCCAATCTTGATTGACGCGGGCTTTATGACTTTTTTGAGCATCGGTGAGACCATGCGTTTTTTGGAATTTCAAGGACTTTAGTGCAAGATGATCTTTCAAGATGTGTTGCATCCGTTCGAGCGAAATGTTCGCCTCACGAGCCATTTTTCTGCCGCTACGGTGCGGATTCCGAGCCAATTTGGACTTCAGCTGCCGAATGATATCCGGCGATGTTGCAGTGCGTTTCGGTCCACCACCATGTCGTTTTGCAATGCTGCAAGTATCGTTATAACCATTTATGGTGCGATACACAAACATTTTATTCACATGCAGATGTTTTAACTGGTTAAGAATCTGCGGCTGTGGTTTTCCAGCCAAAAATAGAACAATCACACTATTACGCTTGAATTCCATTGCGGTTAGTTTTGTTTCCTGAATATTTCCCACTAAAATGCTTTTATAGGCTTGTAAACAATGGAATGAACTGTCATTAGTGTAAACTCATCTCTGGTGTGACAGCAATGACAGTTTGAAGTTGGTAACACTTCGTGTCAGTCACCCGGTACATATAGATTAGCGCACGCTTCAAGGGAATTGCACCCTTATAATGCCTAGGCACAAATAATTCGGTTTTCCTCAGTAGGGTTACTTTGTAAAAACGAAAGCATATCTCCCTCCCTACTCTTATCCTAGAAGCCTCTTTACAGCCCGAATCGTTACTTGATTACTTTATATGTACATGTCAACTTAAGCGTACATGTAAATACAGCAGTATACGGCAACTGTATATCACAACGCTGTACATGTGTACTTCTAATCTAGATGATCGGTGAAATCGGTTTTTTGGACGAGCCGTGAATCGAACCCGGTGTATTCCTAGTGGGAGCCAATAGTTCTAACCACTGCACCACCGACACTGATAATAGTGCCATGTAGTAATGTAGCGAGTAAACTCACTTTCAAATTTATTTACAATAAAATAAAATTTACGGTAGATTTGACGCTCAGTTAGACGATAATGTGGACATAAAATTCACGAATTGCGAAAAGTCTATCTTACAGATGATTGATTCTGACATTAAATTTGTATTATTTGGAAACAATGTTGTGGCATCAGACGATCCATGAGTTATCAATCCTAAGTGAAAGAAATTAAAAAAGGGTGATGTTTTTTGTCGTGAGGCGGCTTGTTGATGTATTGGGAATGTTTGTGTTTTCTTTAAGGTGTTTTCGGTGTGGTGAGGAATGGTGTCGATATTAGTGTCCGACCGGGCATAGTCGGGCACTAAACTATAGTCTCATGCAAAACTGACGTTATGTCTCGATTAATAGATTTGGAACCATTCATAAATGTAGGGTATGTACACATAAAAAACGTCATAAAACTTCTCAAAATGATATTCGACCACATATCAAAAAACGCAGCAACTGATTGAAGGAGCACAAAGTCGATATGGATCAATGATGCCAGCCAGTAGCCATATTCGTATATGCCATGCGGATTTACATAATAACGTTTAAGCTCCAAACATTAGTAACCTAATAAATACTTACAAGTTATATGATTCAGTGTGTTCGTCGTCACGTTTCGTTAGGTTTTGGTTTATATGACTCTAATACGTGGTACTATTTATCAAGATTTCTTCAAGATACGCGTATGAAGAGTACATTATTGAAGTGGCGGTGTGGTCTCTGTGGTGATATTTTTATGGAATAAAGCGGTTTATGCGCAGGATTGATTGTTTTTGTTTTTTGTCTACAATCAGTACTCTTAGACATTGTATAACAGTTTTATGTACTTCCCACTATGCTCAGAGATGTCAGTTTTTTCGACATTAACTTTCAATACGTCGATTTAGAATATTTTTGGAAATTAGGAGAAAACCCCTTAAGAACTAAAGCTTCACAGTGGTATTCTTCGTAAGCCGTAATTTCTGCCTCATCATGATAGAACCGAACATTACAAAAATGGCCAGAGTCCGATTTAAAAGCAAGTAACCAATTTTTATATTTTTTTGGATTATTTATTTAGAGTGCCTAAGTTGTATTTGGTTTGAGTTTTAAGTCATTTAGTTTGCTTTAACCGCGGTAGGTTTTCCAAATTTGAGTTTCGAGCCTTGTTCTGTCTTTAGGTAATTCCTGGTGTTTTATTGTTTGCTGTCATAATATAATTCGGTTCCAGTAAACAATCGAACGGAATCTTTTCTTGTCAGCCTATCTGTATCTTCAATTCCTCTTCTAAATTTCTAATCGCAGTAAGGTTGTTACTCGCGACTAGGTGCTAGCTGCTTGCACGGTTGCTTAAGTATCAGATATAATGTAGATTATTGATTTCCTATGGGTGTCCCTGATGACGAGCAGACGGGGATTTGTACCTGTTATACCACGATAATTGCTGCACGTTTTGTAATCTCCGTTCTTATGTATGAGGCGCAAGATCCTCTTCGCCAGTCTTCTGGCATCACTTCTTCCTGAACTGTGTTTTCATAACTTCTAAGCTCCTTATATTCTTCTTTGCGTGCCCGCGTTCTATGAGATTATTGAATTGCTCGGTACGCAATGTTCAGTCATTAACTTACATTCATCATCGAAACAGTCGCTCCAATCTCTACGACTACTGCCTAAGATGGACTCATTAGAACTAATGGCAGTATTCTTTAACGTGTCCATTCCCCTTATACGCTCGACATCTCAGACCCAGTACTTACTCTCCCTGCATTTAGGGCGAGTCCTATCACTTGACCGTGGCTGTTTTTCGTCTCTTCGTTGCGAACGGCAGCCGTGTTGAATGCGGATCCAGTCTATCGTGATGCAATCCGCGCTCGGAGCACCATACCAATAGGATAATGGTCCGAGTCGACGAGGGCACCTTGGTACGTTCGTACCGTCATCAAATTCCGGTTTTCTATCAATACGTGGTCGATCTGGCTGCAAGTGACTCCATCAGGAGATTCCCAGGTGGCTTTGTGGATATTTTTACGCGCAAACCTTTTGCTCGCAACTACCAAATTATTGCTTGTTGCCATCTCTAAAACTTGTTCTCCATTGTCATTAGTGTTCTCGTGTAAACTATGGGCGCCAATGTACTACTCCCTAATACCTTTTTTTCATTCATATCATTATCATCATCATATTAGACTCTGCAACCGGGATCCGGTCCGGGCTTCCTGCAAAAAATCTCTCCACCGGTCCCGATTTCGAGCCGTTGTCATCCAGTTTAGCATCTCTAAACTCTTGTCGTCGTGTTCTATAAATCCAACCACAAAGGACTTTCCGAGCAGGATCCTATTCTATCATGAGAGCTTAGTGATAGGTAACGCTTGTAGATCTCATCATATAGTCTCCGGAATCGTCCTTCCTCACTTACGGGGCCAAAAATTTTCCGTAAGACTTTTCTCTAGAACGCGGCTAAGAGGTCAGAATGCTTTTTGCTTAGCACTTAGCAAGTCTCGGATGCATATGTAAGTACTGATATGGCCATTGTTTTATACACCAGCAGCTTTGATGTTATGGTTAAATTCCCGGATTTGAACAGTCTTGACAGACTAATGTAGGCTTTGTATTCATATACCTCAGAATAATTATTACATCATACTGAGAGCAGGCATGGAGTTCCCGTTCGACTGATGGTGGTTGGTGCGTGAATGTTCATGAGTCTTATGTTCCCTGATCTACCCACACGCAAAGGGTGCATATCCATTATTTTACTGCTTTAAAGCCGATGACGGCGGGTTTTTATCTTTTGCTGAATAGAAAGCCTGTCATTGCTGTCAAACCAGTGATGACAGAGCGCTCAAATTTACACTAATGACAGTTCATTCCATTGTTTACAAGCGTACAAAAGCATTTTAGTGGGAAATATTCAGAACAAAACTAACCGCAATGGAATTCAAGCGTAATAGTGTGATTGTTCTATTTTTGGCTGGAAAACCACAGCCGCAGATTCTTAACCAGTTACAACATCTGCATGTGAATAAAATGTTTGTGTATCGCACCATAAATCGTTATAACGATACTGGCAGCATTGCAAAACGCCATGGTGGTGGACCGAAACGCACTGCAACATCGCCGGATATCATTCGGAAGGTGAAGGCCAAATTGGCTCTGAATCCGCGCCATAGCGGCAGAAAAATGGCTCGTGTGGCGAACATTTCGCTCGAACGGATGCAGGACATATTGAAAGATCATCTTGGATTAAAGGGCTTGAAATTCCAAAAAAACGCATGGTCGCACCGATGCTCAAAAAAAAGTTAGAGTGGAAAGAGCAAAGAAGATGTAACGCTTGCACGAAAGTGGCGATTTGCCGAATTTGGTTTTCTCCGATGAGTCACCGTTCGTTATTCTACTTCCGTTCTACTCAAAATTTGGACCAACGGATTGCCACTCGAAACAAAGCGCCGCCGATGGTGATGGTTTGGGCCGCCGTAACGGCCGAAAGGTGTTCACCGCTTGTTTTTTTTGACCGTGACATCAAGATAAATGCTCAAATTTATCGGGAACATGTTTTGGAGGGAGCGTTGAAGCCTTGGGCACAAAAACATTTCGGCCGCAGAGCCTGGACATTTCAACAGGACTCGGCGCCGAGTCATAAAGCGCGCGTCAATCAAGATTTGCTGAGAAACAACGTTCCGCGATTTATTTCCACAGCCAAATGGCCACCAAATTCACCGGATGCAAATCCGCTAGATTTCTCGGTTTGGGGTATTTTGAAGAGCAAGGTTGGGACAGACAAAATACCAAAGTGTCGATCATCTCAAGCAAACGCTTCGCCAAGGGCCAAAATACCGCAGAGCCACTTTTGTGCTGCATGCAATAGCTTTGTCGGCCGTTTGAAGGCCATAATCTCGGCTAAGGGTGGCCAAATCGAAAACTGCTACTGCAATTCGAAAATCTAAATTTTTTACTTTACTTTGATTCAATAAAATGCATCAAAAAATAAAAATTCTGTGGCGTTTTGTTTTGGTAACACTTCGTGTAAGTCACCCGTATGTCATATTATAATTTTTGTAAAACACTGTTCCACATCCACCGCATCTCCTGGATTGCTGTTATGTCAACATTATACTTGGACATATCGGATAGCTACCGTCGTTCCTAAATCGTTTAGCCGTCCCTTGTAGCACATCAAAAAGCTACTACGTACCGACGTTGTTAAAAAGTTTCGGAATAATCCTTTCTTACAAACGGCACCAACAATAAGTCAAACGATTTTTTATCGAGAGATCTTATGCTGAGCACAAAATTCTCGTATTATTATGTTGATACTGATCCCACAATAGCCTTATAAACAAGCAGGTTTGGTTTGTTTAGGAACATACATCGAATTGAAATTCAAAAGGAGTCTTAAAATTTTCAAGTATTTACATACCTTTTAACCTCGATTTCTAACTGAACTGCAGTTTAAACACTTAAGTTAAGAGCCTTACCAACATCTGCTCTATGATCAAAAAGCTTGATATATAACATTTGCATTTAAAATAACCAGAATTCGATGTCAATCACCTTGGAATGTTGCGCCATCGTCTCTTATTCATTTAGTTTGAAATGATTGGAGCTCTTAGCCATTCTATTTGGTCAACTTAAAATACTTGTGACATCTATTTATATGTGTGAATGTGAACAGAGTGCAGTTCAAAATTATTCCACAAAAAGCAGCTTCTTCTATTAGCTCTTCTCTTAGTGCAGTCAAATATCCATTTAAGCAGCACTGTTGCTGCCTTTATCATGATTACATAATAAAACCAAAGTATGTATACCACATAGACGATGGACTGCTCGAGTGGTGGCCTTTTCGTACGAGCAGCACATAAGCGCCGAGTGAGTTGTCTGTCGGAGATGATGAAGATTGGCGATTGCCAATGCGTTCAATTTAAACGGCATATGATTCCAGGCCAAAAACTAAAAAATAATAATTTGCCCCGCAGCCCGCAGTTCGATACCGATTTGACGATGATGATGCACGAGTGCTTAACGCCAGTTGAGTGAATGATGAGCATTAATAGAAGAAGATCCATGTGCACTTTGTTTCTGTTTCTTGTACTTGGAAGCACTTTCAACGTGGCCGTGATAGAAGATACAGCACACGAGACACGAATGGTAATCGTTAGCAACCATGTAGTAATTGAAGTAATTGAAAAGTGAAAGGATTTTTTTTTTACCAATTATTGTGTGCACCATATTTTGGGATGTAACAATATTGTATGGTGTTTCACTTTTTCTAGCGTACGTATTTTATATGGCTTCATCGCAGCTCAAAGCTTTTGAGGCGACTTATCTGTACGTTTCCGTCTTACCTTGTTCGGTTTCAGTTGTCATAAAAAATTCTTTAAAATACCCTAAGTGAGCTCTTACAATGGTAAAACTAAATACTTACAGCGTTTAATAGATTTTAGTTTTGACAAAACAAAATGTTGCTCGTTATGTTGGAAATTCATCTTGTAAGTCTTAAGTATTAAGTTTTTCCATTGTGAGAGCTCCACAACGCTCCAGTCTTAAGGCTCGACCATAATGCACGTTCTGTAATGCTAAATGCTAGTGTCAAAACTTTTTCTTAAGAAAACTTCTTTGAAGCTTAAATTATATTGTCTGAAATATATGCAATAAGGTTAACGCTTAATAACATTTTACATCTCTAAGACCTGTTCAAACCTGGAACCCGATTGTATTATTTTTACCCATACAAATTTTATGGAAAAAGTACCCGATTTTCTTCAAATTTTATATGCACGTGTATCTCCGATGGACAACACTTTTTGTAAAAATTTGGAAGTGAAATAACCCCGGGGTCGGGGGGCTCTCTAACAAAAATTTCAAAAAATTTACCCGATTTTATTCAAACTGCACTATATGTATTCCCGATTAGAGAATTTACACGAACAAATTTTATGGGTTGTTTTTTTTAGGGGCGAGGTTATTGGCCGCGTTCCAACCTTACTTTAAAGGGATTAGCCCGATCATTCCTGCATTGGAGGAAAATTACCGGCGGCCACCACGTGGAGGTTTGATCGCACTTCCACCAGTCAGAGATAGTTACGGCCTGCAATTACTGCAATTCTAGAGCAAAATTTTGTGTTATTCCCTCTATTCTGCTGATGACTGACAGCCGACAAATACAAATAGCTAAAGAAAAAGACGCTATTGTGCTTTTCTCAATGATGATGTCATGCAGAAAGTACGAGCTATGAGTACGAGTACTTTCTCCTTTTTCCTCTGATGGAAAATTTTCAGTGTAAAAGTCCTCTTTTTGACAAAATACGTAGAGTCTCGATTATGGGAACTAATTAGTGTAAGGCAAGTGCATATAATCAAACGAACGCATTAAGTGCATAATAAGCTCGTTTTTGCGAATTATATTCAAACATACATTGAATGCATGTAAATAAAGTGCAGTTGTTGTTATATGTGGACTAGGTATGGAATGGACTAAGAAAATATAAGCACTAGACAGAATTTTTAACGGTGACAAAATTTTCGATTTTTTTATTATTTTCTTGATTTTTTTGTAGTTTCTTTGTTTCATTTTCATTTATACATAATAATATTAATATAATAATAATAATAATAATAAAAACACTTATTAAACTACAACATTAAGAATGAACTATTTACATATACATTTAAACAAAATCTGAGCAAGTGAGTGAGACTGAGCTAAAAAACAAAATAATAAAAAGAGCAACATATTCATCGTAATATTAGATAATATAAAAATAATAATAACAACAATAAGAGCAATTATTGTGTAGATAGATGATAGAATGACAAGGCGAATGTGAACAGTAAATTAAAAGTATGGAGGTACGGTGTAAAAAAAGGTGTGAAAAATAAGATAATCTTTTCAATTTCATTCATTTATGTACGACGATGACGCTTACACTACAAACTACAGAGTTCAACATAACAATATAAACAAAATAAAAACAATTACCATGGTTATCATTGGTCATTGTGGGCTCGTTTTGTTGTCAAGAGTGATGTCCTAATCTGGTGTGCATCCTTATTATTATCCGTGAGTAGAGACTTAAATCCGTGTGCGATGATGATGATGTCGGTTTGGCGATATGTTATTGTGATGTTTTCTCGTCTTCTTATTTTGTTTTTTTTTTTGGCAATAAAATTATGTGGACAATTTTGGAATTGCATATAGCTATGTACGGTGCGTAAATGCACCTTAGAATGGGGCACCATAACTTCCGCCAGGTTTTTGTGGAGCACCATATGAGCTAGATGGGCCACTTGGGTATCCACCGATGGTGCCCTGTTGTGTGCTTGACTGAGCGAATTGTGCAACTTGAATTGCCTGCCGAACACCTTCGAGATCGATGCCGACAACGCGGCCACCGTTGAATGATGGCACACCGTATTGCGGTGATGGTGGCCCATATGAACCGGATGGACCACCGCCTCCGCCGCCACCACCACCACTGCTGCTTGATTTACTCTCCTCGTTCAACAGAATTTGTCGCACTTGCTGCAACAATTGAGGGTCAACACTTTGTCCTTCGGATGTTTGGAATCCACCGCTAACGGCCTGATATCCGCCACCGCCGCCTCCAAAGGAGCCTCCACCGAACGAGCTACCACCGAACGAGCTACCACCGCCGCCTCCGCCCCCTCTGTTGTAGTTATATCCTGATGGTGGTTCCGCAGCGACAAGTGCTGCCAATGCGAACACCAAGAACTGCAAATGTAAATCCAATTAATGATCCTGTCAATATGTAAACGCGTTTGTTTTTAACTTCTCAACTTACCACGGAGAAGGAATTCATAATGTTTAGTTTTGGGGAAGAGAAAATAAAATTAAAACTTAAAAAAATAAATTTAGTTGCTTTCGAATAGGGAGCCAACGACTGAATGCAATCTAAAATGCCAGCTAAGCCCTCTTTATAGTCACCATCGGTCGGGCAACAAAGACGACAATTACTGTAGCGTCTCTCCACAAATGCTGTTTTCTGCTGCTGCTGCTGCTGCCTCTGCCGCGTTGATGGGCAGCTGAGCCTGAGAGCTTGGTGGTTTGGCCAATTTGTGAACGGTCGCGCGCACCGAAGGTAGTCCGGAGTCCAGACTTAAAACTTGTACAAGAGCTCATCATCTGCAATAAACGCAGTCGCGGTTACTAAACGAAAGCAAAAGTTGTTGCGTTGCAATCGTTAGGGTATAGAAAGGTTCACAGAGTATGAGTACACCGCAGTCGCGCAATCAAGATTCATCATTATCATCTTCATCAGCGGTAGTGTCATTATGCAGAGTGAGCAGCGCCAGGTCCATAGCAGCATTAGTTGTGGGAATATAGAAATGGAAAACTTAAGTCAAGAGCCAGAGGTAAGAAATAATGTCCGAAAATCATACATCGTCTTCTTCACATCTTCTTTTTCGTCATCATGTTTTGCGCTATATTCTTCGGCGTAGACGCCACGAGTGGCCTAAGAGAAAATCATACATACGTTCATGCGATGGTGATGCACTGCATCGCATATTCACCGCGTCACCTATTCCACCTGATAGCATATTAATTTGTTGAAGATGTTTTCAAGACATTTTTTTTACTTTTAATATATAGTTGATGCTTATTGGAGCTTCTCAATTGTCATCAAATTTTATTGCGTTTGCTGGAAAGAATCACTCTCAGGTTATTTTTTAAAGTAACGGCCTTAATGTTAAAACTGGATTGAGCGATTGGAGTAAAATTGAAAGTGATGATATCTGTGAAAGGTTAAAACGTTTTAACCTTTTTCTGCAACGAAAATATAGAGTTACTATATACTACCAAATCTGAAAAGAGTATGTTGAGTATTCGCCGCATAAGGTTCCTCAGCTTGAGGAATCCAAAAATTCTCTAAATATGAAAATTCGTTGATATCCGATACACCAACGAGGAGCGGGCATTACTTGACTATAGACTATAGAGTGGGTTACTACTCTAAGAAAATAAAGATATTTTAACTTCCAACCGCACGTGATAAAAATCGTGGCAACCAACTATGGGCAACCTTCTAACCTAAAACTGTGATGAAATATATCAATAACTAATTCAGTGTTTCACAAATATATAACATATACACAAACCATAAGGGCAGGAACTCTTGCAATGAATCTCAAACTTTTCTGTAAATGATTCTTAAACTTTTCAGTAATTCTTTCTTTCAGTAATTCCTAATCTTTTTGTAACGATTCTCAAAAAGTTTCCATTCGCGGTTTTTTAATGTGCTACGGCGGCTATCACCACTTTGTTTGATTCAGCCAGAATTTTTTTATGTTTGGAAGTCAGAGTTAGCCAAATGTAATGGATAAAACGGAAGTTCCAATAATTCGTATTTTAAAACCTTTAGTTTACCCAAATTTACAAAGAAGGTTTTTGGTGAGTGCGTTGTCCTCGTCAAAGACGTTTTTTTTTTCTTTGCAACGCAGACCGCCCCTTCTTCCGTAAAGTGTGCTGCGAATCCTCTTCTAATTGCAGAATGAATTTGGTATATGTATATGGACTCGGATCAGCCGGTCTCTATTTCAAACCGATGTCATCCAGTTTGGCATCCCAAAACTCTGGGCGTACTGGTCTACGGCATCCTTCCAGCGTAGGATTGACCGGTCTGGCTATCGTGTCCTATGAATACTACCGCAAAAGACTTTCCTCTTCAGTCATGCGAGTTAGATGTCCTATTCACCAGAGCCTACCGATCGTAATTCTTTTCAAAATGCCGACATCTCGGTAACGTTAGTAGATCTCATCATTATAGAGTCTCCGGAATCATCCTTCTTCACATACGGGGCCAACAATTCTCCGTAAGAATATCTTCTCGAACGCGGCTAAGAGGTCAGAGAGCTTTTTGCTAAACATCCAAGTCTCGGATCTATATGTAAGTGCGATTGTCTTGTGCAACTGGTTAAATTCCTGAATTTGAAGAGTCTTGACAGAGACCAGACTAAAATAGGCTTTGTTGGCTTCAAGCAACCATGCGCGTATTTCTGGTTCTAAGCTGTTTTCGACTGTTACAATTGACTGAGTTAGTTAATGGATTGCACTACTTCACCTGCACCTTCAGGCAAGAAGGTGGGCTATGTATGCCCTTTATTAGAATTATAAATACAAAATCGAAGGAATGTAATTTACAAAATATAACATTCCTCACTTTTGTAGCCGGTTTCAATTTATTTTTTCAGAATTGATTCATTGAAAAGGCAATACGTATCAACGATCACGAAACTAAAACTAAAAATGAATAAAATAACAAAACAATAAAAATTAAAATTTTTCGGTTAAATTCTCTAATCGGGGGATACACAATGTGCAAAATTTGAATAAAATCGTGTAAATTTAAAAAAAAAAATGGAAATTTAATTAATTGTCCTGGGAGATACACATGTGTTCAAAGTTTGAATAAAATCGGGTTTTTTTCAGCTTTTATAGTGTAATCAGTACACTCTTGGTTATTGTTACTGGTATTGTTATTGCACCGTAGTAAAAATTTTAGAACAGTTAAAGCTCCCACATTTCGTCTATGCTCCAAAGAATCAAGAGATGAAGTAATAGTTACATCGTTTATCATACGGACAACTCTATTCAGAATTCCATCAAGATAAAGCAAATGCGTTCTTGGAGCCTCACCATACATTTGAATTAAATTCCAAAATTGGTCTAACATAGGTCTTTTATAATCTTAATACTTCTGTGGGGATAAAGCAGAAGTTACAACGTCTTATGAAGCTTGTTTTTTGAAATTTCATATACGTGTTTCTTTCAAGAATGTTCACATGAAGCTTTCATACCAAACATTCTATGTAAATAAGATCTCGCAGTAGGGGCACCATTAATTACTGGTGGCACTTAATGTCGATCTGCCTTCTGAGAAAAAAGGCATACTTGGAATTTATTCGGGGTTAATTCCACCCCATTATATTATTTTTGATATATATCAAGAAAATCGTAGGCGACAAGGATGACCCTTGTGGAACGCCAGCATTAATCACATGCGAAGCTGGAGACTACAACTTTTAGTTGTTGATTCACATATTTATTCGATCTCAAACATGAGTCATGCACTTCAAGAGTTCACCTGAAGAGTGATTTTTACGAAAACCAAACTGCACATCGTATAAAGGAGCATTCCTATCCAGATAGCATATTAGTATAAAATTAACTATATAGATTCCATTAACTTCGATAGAACCGACAACATAGCAATAGTAGGTGCAGATTTATTATCTATTTTTGGAACGGACTGAATTCCATTTTCCAAATACACTTGTCTTTATTGAGAGATGAAACAATTTGCTAAAGCGGCCCCGAAACGTTACTGCATTCCTTACATCGTTCTTATGTACGTGTGCAGTACGTTTGCACCGACACGTTACTGCATACTTTTCAATCATTCATTTTTCGTTTACTGTCTTGACGTGCAGACCACAATGTCAGAAGCGGATAAAATAATTTTGGCAGTAATTGCAGTGTGTTAAAAAAAAATCGGATCAGTTAAGCGTTTTATCGCGCGCTTGTAGTTGCTGCGTAACGTATTTATTTTTTTAGCAACTTCTTTTCTATCAGCATTTGGGTATATTTCACGATATTTCTCCACTAATTGCTGATTCTGCTCCTCCCTTAATACTCTGTTGCTATATTCGTTGGTCCTTATATCCCATAACGCAGGTAAAGTGCGGTAAAATTCGATGAACTCAATAACAAAATTTCTTTTGGTGTTTTCCGCCATGACGTTTGCTCTCTATAGAATTTAGTTTCGAATGAATGCAGTTTCAATCACTCCAATAAACATGACGTATTGACTGAAAAACCCATGCATTCAGTAAGCAAAATCCAAATCATTTGCATGCTTCAGTCATTGTAAGTGAGACGCATACATACCTGTTTCACTAATACACCTTTACGATGATGTAAGGAATGCAGTAACGTGTCGGGGCCGCTTAAGCGGTTTCGCCAATGTATGATGACATATATTTTCAATAATAATGGCGGAATACCGTCGAGTTCAGCTTTAGAAATACCAGATTTTAGAAATAGCATGGGAGAATTGGTGGGCTTTTGTTAGATATTGGAAAGGTAGACGCACAGGCAAAATGCGAAGCTAAGAGATTAGCTTTTTGAGTACCAGTTTAATAAAGAATACCATTATGAAACAACGAAGGAATAGATGAAGACTTTTCTGCAAAGATTTTTACCAAGGCATAGAACGACAAAAGGCTTCGACTGTTTGAAAGTGAATCCAAAATACTATCGCTGTTACATTTAAGTCACGGATCACTTTGTCCAAGGCAGGCCAGTCTATTCCCTTCTCAGAGCCCGTTATAAATGTTGATTGGTCTTCATAGTGATCCGAATATTTTTTCTTGACATATAACACTTCGGTTCAAGCTTGTGCGTTGCTTACTCCTCCATTGCAACTCTGAAAGGAAATTTGAAATTGGCATTTCAAATCGCTAACATCAAAATGCTGACGAATCCTTTGTGGTAACAGTAAAATAAGTCATGAGATTTCAATTCTCTAGAAGCGATCTATCAAAAAAGTTCGCTACTACATCTTCCCAGTCTACAGCGATGTTCCAGAAAAAAAAACCAGAAATATAGATAATATGGCAAAAACAAACACTCCTATATTTAAATGACAGACGCACCAATCTGGCTCCTTAAATGGAACTCTTTAATTTAGCGTAACTTCGTTTTTTTGAAAAGAAATCAGTCCTACGCTTTTAGTCCCAATTTCTTCCAGTTGTAAATTGCTGTTCGGTTGAGGTTTTTAATGGATCATTAAATATCGTTGGTGATTCCAATTAACAGAAAATAGGCAACCCGAACTGATAAGGATGTTACGTAAATTATGATGTACTGTACCATCTTCTGTAAAGGTACAACAAAATTTTTGTTATTTCTCAAGGGTCGACCGTACTTCGAGTTGATTTTGAATCGTCTTCTCCAACATCTTTATGTCTTTTTTTTATGTTTGGCTATCACAATTATACAAGTTTACCCTGAAGATTTTTCCGAGCATGATTTGCTTTTCACATGGATTACACTGTTGCAACTTTCAGTCGAGTGGACGCGGGATACATTGATTTCTTAAAACGATGTTCACGTAAGTTTAATAACAAGTAAGCAGCGCTCTACGTAAGTGGATTTGGTATGCTTGCTTATGCTTGTAGATAGATATGAGTAAGTGAGTGGAATGGCATTTTTTTATATTATGTCAAACTCGTTCGTAAAGCAATTATTCGGGCCGAAAAAACAAAGAAGAAGAAGACAAACCAATACGTTTCCCAGTGAGGATGATATTGGTGATGGAACTAATATGTGATAACTAGAATTGCTGCATAAGCATTTTTTATGGCGGTCGCTAGTCAGATATGGTCAGGTGGTGCAAACACAATAATACTATTGATGACCGTTTAATTATCTGTACATACTGGTACTAAACGTTCATGTAGAGGTAAATTTGTTAAAATTCCTAAAGGGCTTGGCTAAAATAGCAAAAAGCAACGTTTCCGTAGACTTTTTTTTAACCCACAACAAGTTTACTTAAAAAAAAGAAGAGTTTTAGAGTTTTCTATAAGGAATTTGCGGCAGTCTTCCTAAAAACTATACCTACTACCATATATCATGGCGAATGTGTCTTTCGGCCACTGCAAGACCAAAAATTTACCGAAATCAAAAGAATCAGGCTATGTCGGAAGGGAGAAAATGTTATTTTTCCCTCTGTCTCTGCACTCTGTTCGAGAACAAAAAAAATTTGCATTCGCTTTAACCGGGACTTTGCACCCATTTTAATGCTTAGGCACGGCATGGGCATGAAATATTGGGATATAGGAAGGGAAGATAATGTTTTAGTGGGTGGAGTTAAAAGATCACAGTGGTCCACTTCTAGATAACTTTATGCAACAACTTAAACGTACCTGTGTGTACGCTGTACTCGCGTGTATTCATAATCTAGATTCTAGATGGTCAGTGCGAATAGAAATCTTAGGTTTTTTGAACGCACCGGGAATTGGACCAGTTTCTCCGACTAGAAGCACCACTGCACCAACAACATACTATATAATTTTTATTTTTTTATAAAAACACTGTACAGTGTTGGTAAAAATTACAATCTAGTCTTAACACTAATCAACAATTTTGATTTAACCTAATTTACTAGTAAATATACAGGTTGCGTTTTATGTTTCAGATTGATTTTGTTTCGCCACCATCGCCACTAATTTGGCAGATCGTGGAAAGTGTATGATAACAATTTATTGTGGATCATCTAATTCCACAACAACGTCTTAAAGTTAAATAATTATATGAATAAAAATAAATTTCTTATATACATTTTATTTTCATTTTAAATCTTATTTTATACTTTTAGTCGTTTTACATCGTAGTACATTAAAACCTTATTTTTATTCAAATAATTATTTTCTTCTTTTTTGTCTTCCTTATCTTGATGGCTCAGTGGATAATTGTATGGCTTCTGAGCAGGAGGTTCGTGGTTCGTATCACAGTAACACCAAAAGTATTTTTCACGGTGTTCCACCTCTTGAAAATGTCTGACAAACGTCCGAGAGTAAAAACTTGTCACGGAAAGCTTCGCCGCTCGGATACGGCATTAAATTGTAGGTCCCTTCCATTTGTGTGTAAAAATATAAATGCACAGCACATATGGTCGCGAGAAGCTAGGCCTTGGACCAGAACGATTTGTCTCGCCCAATATTATTGTTATTATTATCTAGATTGAACCTTATGGCTCAAAAGATTATGGCCTTTTTAATGTAACAGAACCAGATGGTCGGACGTATAGCGTGAGCTTAGTAATAGGGTTCCGTACGGTTCCCTAACAAACAGACTGTTATGATGGTTTTATGATATTTATTTAATGACCCCTTACCACTGGTGGGGGGAAGCCAATAAATAAAACACGGTTGGTTTCTAAAAAGGAACTGATTTACTTTAATTGAATTGTGCTCTTATATACTAATTTAATGCTAATTGTACAATTTTCAGATTGATAAATTAAAGCAAAAATAACACGTACCCAGACAGCAATAAGACACCATGCATTTTGCATATTGGCTGAGAAAATGTTTTCCCAGAGAATGTGCTGAGGGCAACAGAAAACTGTAGGAATATGTCACATAGCGAAAACAGCAATATGCAAGGTGTACGTTATCTATATTTTGCTGGGAAAATAAAATGTGCTGAGTTGAGAAAATGTTTAGAATTATAGGCGATTGTCGGTATGTTATGGTCGTAACATGCTGGGGCCGCCGCCTGATCTCTTAAACTGCAAACTGTTCGTCCAAGAACATTGTTGTTGGCTGAAACTGGCTTGCTGATGAGGCTCTTCTTTCCATTCTTCTAGGTGCTGGTTCAGGCTGATGGGTTAATTGAAGGGTTACCTCTGGTTTTTTCCGTGGCAGCCTTCTTATGATTATGACGATAATGAACACAATTGTCAGGAGTGTGACAATTCCGCTTAGGGAATATTGGTGAATTTTTTGTGTTCGTACTTCGTGCAGTAAAGTTTCTTGACTTCTTTGTAAGGCGATGTCTTGTTGTATTTTGAGATTTTGCTGTGTAATGTCCGACGTTAATACTGGGACATTTTCTGGCTTATAGCTGAATCGAACCAATTGATCAGAGATATTCTGGATAGGCAAGTACGAAGATTGAAGTCGTGTTGTGATGGTCTGCTTGCCAAACAATATCATTGTTGTCTGATGGATTCTACAGTTTGGATTTAGTTTCAAAATACCACTTCCTGATAACTTGGCTGGAACTACAGTTGAACTGCATGCGACATCTATGCTGATTTCATTTTGAATACTGAATATCCATGTGTTTGTGTGGTGCATTTGGACCCAAAAACTTTGTGGTGGCACTGATCGAGTAACGCATGAACTAGGCAGTTCATTTATATGCCTTAAGAGGTTTATTTCACAGGAACATACAGTTGACCCGGCTGTGTATAGTGGATGTTGCATATCGCACCAGTAAAAGTCCAGGGCTCTTCGGTCGCATGAAGAGAATGCATTTTCGTTCATCGGATAATAATGATCGCCTTGGAGATTAACAATCATGTAGTCTGATGACGGTTCGATGAACGTAAAAGTTTTGTTATGCAATGTGGGTACTGGAAGGACCTTGTACACCTTGAACTCTTCATTGTACAAAAGCGGGAGGGTGAGCTCAATAATGATGTTTTTCTCTGTAACACGTGCCCTTGGCTGCAAGGCCTTGTACAGTTGAAGGATTGACTCATGGTGCCGATCTCCAGGTATCATCATAGTCCTTGGAATGTGGTCATGGATGCGGGCCAATTCCGTTTTGAGTTGTTGAACTGTCAATATTAATGGGTGTATTTGACCACGATGTGTAGCTAATACAGCATTAAGCAGGACGTTTTGCGTGTTTTGATAATGTATCATTGTCAAAATACTTGGAAACGCAGTCGATATGAATATTTGGAACACATGTTCGTCGTTCTTCTGATTGTCTAGTGCTGATATCATGTTGGTAAGTACCTTCAACTGTCGATTGGTCGAAACATATTGTGTTTTGAAGATATTTAACGTTGAATCTATGATAGTGGTTTGATTTTTCGTCAGGTTCAGTAGATGTTGCTCGTTGTTTTTAATCCTTTCGATAGTTTCTTCGTACTGGCTTGCGAAACGTTGATCCAGAATGCCGAATAGCTCATTTGTAATTGTTCCAATAAAATCAAACGGTGATCGTTTCGATCTCTGTGGTGGTGATTCATTGTTTGCGTGCAGCAGTACTTCGTTGTTTAGGTCTATTTGCTGAAGCTGACGCTCAAATAGCTCTAAGGTGTTATTGCATAACAATGAATTTGTTTGTGCTAAAGGTGTTGTCGCACAAATCTCCTTCATGTGTTTTAAACACTTTTTGTACATGTAGTATTCTGACCAGTACGTTGTGAGATTAAAGAATACTATGGTCTTCCAGGAACTGACGATCATATTTACTCGACCGATGTCTTCAAAATATATACCGGGTTGTGTTTCAAATGGTATAATTTCGAAACTGTTAGCGATTTGTTGAGAAGCTATCGAACTAATTGTGATAGCTATGATGCACAACCAGAAAAGGGGCTTAAAACATGTCCTTGCCACTAAGGAATTGACGTCCTTGTGTTCCAGCGTTGACCTTCCCGTATTAGCTTCGGTCGTTGTTCTACTGTCTTCTGGTTCTTCCTTATCAGTTTCAATCGGTAACGGGCATAGTTTTGATAATGGTCGTTTTGCATGCCTTTTGTTGCAATAGACTGTTACTGCACGGACATGGTGATCTTTTCCTGGATGTAGCTCTGTTATCTTGGCTAAATTCCACTTAGTTGGTGGTAACCGATCGTCCTTGATTAGTACTATGTCACCAATGGAAATGTTTTTATGTACTTCTTTCCATTTGGATCTCTGTTGAAGTTGCGCCAAATAATCTGATGACCATATTTGCCAAAAATCTTGAGTAATTTTTTGTATCAATCTCCAGCGTGAACGATAACTTTTCGTTTGGTCCAGTCTGGGATCAGGTAAGGCATTTAAGGCAGAGCCAATGAGAAAGTGTCCAGGCGTAAGTATGGGGTTGTCGTCAAGATCATTGCTTATTGCGACTAATGGACGAGAATTTAAACAGGCTTCCACTTGCGTTAATATGGTGGACAGCTCTTCAAATGTCAAGGTAGTATCTCCGATGACCCGTTTTAGATGGTACTTCATAGATTTTACACCAGCTTCCCACAAACCACCGAAGTGTGGTGCAGCTGGCGGGATAAAGTGCCACTGGACTCCATGTGTAATCAGGTTATCTGCGGCTTCCTTGTTGCTTTGAGCGAATACAAATTTAAGCTGCTGCTGTAATTCCTTGTTTGCTCCTACGAATGTTGTTCCGCAGTCACTGTAGAAGTGAGCGCAAAATCCTCTTCGGGATATGAATCTTCTAACAGCTGCAATAAACGCTTCTGAAGTGAGATCGCTGACCAGTTCAAGATGTATGGCCTTAGTTGCTAAGCATACGAACACTGCAATATAGCCCTTCGTTGTTCGATTCCCTCTGCCTTTGGAAATTAGGATTTGAATTGGTCCGGCATAGTCAATGCCTGTGTGTGTAAATGGACGGGATGGTGTGACTCGTGGAGTTGGAAGCATTCCCATAATCTGGATTCTAGAGGCTGCATTGAAGCGGTGACATCGCACGCAATTGTGAATGATTTGACGTGCTGCAGATTTAGCTTGAATCACCCAGAACGACTGGCGAAGTGTGGCTAAGAGTAGTTGAATTCCTCCATGCAGCGTTTTCTCATGAATATGTTTGATTAGCAATTTAGTAAATCTACTGTTGCGTGGTAGTATGTATGGATGTCTTTCCTTCTCCGACATATTTGCGTTTTCAAGTCTACCTCCGACCACCAAGAGATTATGTACATCTAGGCGTGGAGCTAAGGCCAGCAGCTTACTCTTTTTAGGCAGAGTGTTGCGATTCTGTAGACACAATAATTCTTCTCGAAACTCCATTTGCTGAACTAATCGGATTACCGATATTTGAGCTTCTTCCAGCTCCGTGGTGGTCAAATGCTCAATTCGTCTGGCTTCCTTGTAGTTCCTCACATTGAAAGCAAATCGGTTGCAATAAGCTATAGATCGAATCAATCTAGTGTAAGAAGAAAATCGTTTGCAAATGTCGTTTTCTTCGATGGTGGATGCTACGGAAACTGTTGATGCAACATAATCAATTACGGAACACTCTGATGTTGCGAGTGATTCCGGATGTTTAGGCCAATGAACAGAATCTTTTTGAAGCCATGCTGGTCCACTCCACCACAGGGGATGAAATTTTAGTTGAATAGGTGTAACACCTCTTGATGCACAGTCTGCTGGATTTTCAGCTGACCTTATATGTCCCCATGAGCTTGGCTCTGTGTTTTCGTGTATTTGAGCAACTCTGTTAGAGATAAACACCTTTTCATGTGAAGATCCTTTTTTTATCCAGGCTAAGACGATGGTTGAATCCGTCCAGGCATACACATTATCTGTCGGAGTACCAAAAACTTGCCTCATTTCAGTCAGCAATTTCGACAATAGGTGTGCTCCACAAAGTTCCATCCTTGGTATAGTGAGCTTCTTCTTAATGGGTGCTACTCGTGTCTTGCATGTAAGTACAGTAGTCTTGTGCATTCCATTTTGACCAGTAATTCTTGAATATATAACAGCAGCATAGGCTCCATCAGAGGCATCACAAAATCCATGCAGCTCTAGATTCAGGGAATCATATGCACCAATCCACCTGGGAATTTTGATAGATTCGGCTAATGGGAGATCTCTTTTGAATTGATTCCAGCATTGCTGTAGCTCAGAAGTTAATGGCTCATCCCAACCAAGCTCAGCCTTCCAAATTCGCTGCATTAACATCTTCGCAGTAATGGTGATGGGCGCGAGCCATCCTAATGGATCGAAGAGACGTGCTATTTCAGAAAGTGTGGCACGCTTAGTTGAGGTGTCATGTTTACATGTTGATTTGATAAGGTTTACTCTGAATAGGAATGTGTCTGTTGATGGATTCCAATGGATTCCTAGAGTTTTAACAACCTCTTCCTTGTCCAAGTTGATGCAGCACTGATTATTGTCTTTTTGGTCTGACACAAATAATTCCTTGTGATTAGTGGCCCATTTTCTTAGATGAAAGCCGCCACTGTTCAGTAAATTAATTAATTGATGTTGAGCTTCTTTACATTCAGCTAGTGTATTTCCTCCAGACATGACATCATCCACGTAGAAATCATTTCTCACAATTTTGGATGCGATTGGATAACGTTGTTGTTCATCTAAGGCCAATTGATGAAGAGTCCTTACAGCTAAATACGGTGCTGATGCTGTGCCGTATGTAACAGTCGTTAGCTTGAAGTCCTTAATTGGTTCGTTGGTCGAATTCCTCCACACGATACGTTGATAGTCCTGATGATGAGCGATGACCTTAATTTGGCGGTACATTTTTTCGATATCCGCTGTATATACGTATCGGTGTCTTCGCCAGCGCATGATAATTTTTGTTAGGTCTTCTTGTAATCTTGGACCAATGAGCATCAATTGATTAAGGCTTGTTCCACTAGATGTCTTCGATGATGCGTCAAACACAACGCGTAGTTTCGTAGTAAAACTGTCCGGTTTAAAGACAGCATGATGTGGCATGTAATAGATATTGTTGTCTAGAGGGTTATAGTCCTTAGTTTTGACCATATGCCCAAGGTTCATAAAGTCGTCCATGAATTTTGTGTATTCAACTCTTAACTTTGGGTCGCCGACAAATCGTTTTTCTAGCTGAAGTAGTCTGGCTACCGCTCGGTCCCGTGATGCACCAATGTTATGCTTTTGCATCAACTCTTGATTGAATGGAATGCTAACTATGTATCTGCCACCTTTTTCTCGATGATAAGTTTCTTTGTAGTTATCTTCGCAACGCTGTTCTAGTTGTGTTAGATGATTCCTCTCGGGTATTTGCTCGAGTTCCCAAAATCGTTTAAGTTGGTTCTCTAGTGTTGTTTGAGCGACCAATCCTACGATTTTTATGTTTTGATCCCTCACCGATGTCCGACCTGTGATGATCCATCCTAGTTGTGATTTTTGAGCGATGGGGGATCCTTTGATACCTCTTTTAATTCCATTCTGTATGATGTCTCCATACACATCGGCTCCTATTATCATGTCAATAGGTCCAGGGATAGCGTATGTTGGATCGGCAAGTACGAGGCCCTTTAGTTGATTTGGCATGCACTTGACTATGTTTCTATCAGGCATGAGCTTAGTAAGGGTCGGTAACACAAGCGCAGAAACAGAAATTTTGAAGTTTGATGTGAATCTCGGTTGGATTGCGACCTCAACCTTGCTTCGGGCTGTTCCGGCATCAGTTGCTCCTAATCCACTGATTTCTGTGTGTACCTTCTGTTTCGGGAGACGTAATGATTGAACTGCCGCTTCAGTTATTAGTGTCGCTTGTGAACCTGGATCTATCAGCGCCCTCAGTTCCCTGCTATGTCCGTAAATGTTTGTTGCGTTTATAATGGCTGTGGCGAGAAGAACACCCTGGTTTTGATGAGCATGGTGTGACTGCACCATGGATGCTTGAGTTGAGGTAGAAGTAGCCTCATTGATATGTCTTTTTTCCACATTATGGTTTTCTTGATGTAGCAGTGTGTGGTGCTTTTTATTGCACAGCTTACATGTTCGTAGACTAGAGCAAGCAACCTTCTTATCATGCCGTAAACAATTGACGCAAACCTTGGCCTGTTTAACCTGTTCGTATCTTTCTTTTGGTGTCCAGCCCATAAACTTGTTGCAAGAGTAAATGTTGTGATCACCCTTACAAATTATGCAGCTGAACCTTGTTGCTAGGTGGTAACTACGAACAGGACCTTTGTTTTCTTCTTTGTGCAGTTTTTTACGAGATGGAGCTAAGACTTCTAATGCTTGATATCTTCTGGCAAGGAACTCAAAGAGTTCTTCTTGTGAGGGAACCTTGTTTGGACTTTTAATCCCTTGCTCAAAAAGATTTCTGCTTTCCGGGTCCAATCCTTTTACGATGAGATGAACTATTATTGGCCCCCAGGATGATGTCTCGAATCCCATGTTTTTCAGAGCCGCAAGGCCTTCTTTAGTTGAATCTAAGATAGTTTTTAGATGGCTTGCAGAAGATTGATTGCCATGGTATCCAGTTTTAAACATCCTGTCTAAGTGCATTGATACGATCTTCCTCTCGTTGTCGTATCGCTTTTTTAATGTTTCCCAAGCATTAGCGTAGTTTTCACTTGATATTGTGAAATGTTGTATTAACTGCAACGGCTCGCCCTCCAAATGTGTTTTTAAATACTCCATTTTTTCTGTGATCCCAAGAGTAGTTTTTTTATGAATGATGGTTGTGAAAATATCACAGAATGACTGCCATTCTAAGTAGTCCCCCCTGAATATGGGAATTTTTAACTGAGGTAGTCGAACTTCTGAGCTAGAAGGCGACTCCTTGATGATTTTAGTTTCCGAGGATTTTGAGGCCATTTGAAATAGGCAGTTGTTGATATCTTCTTGCACACCTTCATACCGCTTTTCAGTTACGTATGAGGTCTTATAATCTTGATCACTTGCATTTGAAAGAAATTCTTCATGTAATTCGGTCAGGGATTTCCATTGATCTAGAAGAACTCTTTGCTGGTACTCGTGCACTTCTTTCGAGTAGTTTTGAAATGTCCGCTCAAAAGATTCTATCGTTCTTATGATAGCTCCAATTTTGATGTCTAATTTTCTTAAACGCAGCCGCTGTGTGTCGTCTTTTGAGGTCTTGGGGATCACCTTTTGGATTTCGATATCTTCAGTTTGTGGAACAATGTTTTCCAAGTCCGTTCTTAACTTTTTGTATAGGGCTTTAACGATATCATATGTGTTTCCCTGCATATATGGAGTATCAGGCTTTGTCACAACTAGAATTTTTTCATGGTTTTCATCGAATTCCTTCCAAATTTCGTCGATTTTTGCAAGTCGATCTTCCTTGTACCGTAGGGTTTTCCGAGACGCGCTATCTTTTCCGAAATTTATTTGCGCTCTTTCCAACTCTTGTGCTAAGCTTTTCTGCCTAGCAACAATAACGAAGACTTCACAGTCCTCCATTTTTTAGCACTGTTGGTTGTACTGTTTTTTTTGCACTTCACTACCAGTGTACTTAGCCCTGGCAACGCTTCACAAAAAAAAATCTACCAATGTAAGCCTTGGTAACGCTAGAACAAGTTGAGTTCAACTTAATGTTTTAAAACCAGTGTAGAAGCCCTGGTTACGCTTTTGTTGGCTCGAAGGACCAAATGTTATGATGGTTTTATGATATTTATTTAATGACCCCTTACCACTGGTGGGGGGAAGCCAATAAATAAAACACGGTTGGTTTCTAAAAAGGAACTGATTTACTTTAATTGAATTGTGCTCTTATATACTAATTTAATGCTAATTGTACAATTTTCAGATTGATAAATTAAAGCAAAAATAACACGTACCCAGACAGCAATAAGACACCATGCATTTTGCATATTGGCTGAGAAAATGTTTTCCCAGAGAATGTGCTGAGGGCAACAGAAAACTGTAGGAATATGTCACATAGCGAAAACAGCAATATGCAAGGTGTACGTTATCTATATTTTGCTGGGAAAATAAAATGTGCTGAGTTGAGAAAATGTTTAGAATTATAGGCGATTGTCGGTATGTTATGGTCGAAAGCGAGTTACTGTTGCACTGTCATCCAGTTCTGAGCTATGTTTAAAGTTTCAAGTCTCTGGCTTATCAGGATGTTAGTTTAAAATCAATTACGAAATTTGTACCGAACAGACAAGAAAAGCGAGTTAATAAAAACGTTTTAAAATACATTTTATTTAGAAATATTTTCAATTGTGATTTTTAAATTCTCTATATATATTAACTTCGCGTGCCCATGGCTGGCTGACACATCAAATCTTGTGATCAATTTTTAACCCACTTCCTAAAGCCCGATTTTATTAAAACATGTGTATCTCCGATGACAACACTTTCTATTAAAATTTGGAGCTCCTCGGACATCGGGGTCTGGATTTTCTTTAAATTTTATCCGCATGTGTAAATCCGATGGACAACACTTATTGTAAAAATTTGGAATTGATTGGGCACGGGGTTGGCTTGGCTATCCGAGAATATACGGATATCCTTAGCTGATATGACGTTACTCTTCAGCCAAGATAAGGCTTCACTGATCGCCATAATTTCAGCCTGGAAAACACTACAGTGAATAGGAAGACGGAAAGAGAGACTAAGATTTAGTTTTTTTTAGAAAACACCTGCACCAACTCCGTCATTAATTTTAGACCCGTCCGTCCTCCCTGAATGGATGTTTTTATTGAAATGGAGTTGTGGAGTGGTGTGGTCTATGTCGTCTGAGATCCTCACTAAATTCAGGATAGAGGAGTGGCCGATCTCATTTCTACTCCATTTCTACTCCACCTTGAGGCGAATGGCCGAGCTAGCAGCTACTTGCCTGCTAAAAATGTCAAAAGGTGTAAGTTCGAACAGAATGTCCAGTGCGGCGGAGGGGGTTGTACGAAGTGCTCCGCTTATACATAGACTAGCTGGCTGATCTTGGATTTTGCTAAATTTATCTAGGTTTATTTTCTTATTTTAAAATCCACCAAACAGTCATACAGTTTAGAAGAGTAGGTCTTTCTACCGATATATATAGCCAATGAGTTATATGGGGTTGAAGACCCCATCTGCTACCAATGGCTTTTTTGCATGAGAAGAGTGCCACTGTGGATTTTCGAACTCTTTCTTGTATGTTAGGTTTCCAGCTCAGCTTCCTATCCAAAATAAGACCCAAAGACTTGGCTTTATCGGAAAATGTTAAGCTTGTACCTTTAATAGAAGTCAACATGTGCTCTTAAGTTTAGAGACTATTTTTTAGCCGTAAGTGGTATGTGGAATGCGTTGCCAAGTTGTGTATTCTCGTATATTAGATATGATTCCCAAGCGTCCATGGAGCAAGATCAGATACATCTCCTCTTTTCCCATCCTTAAGGCTCACACTGTGTTCACTTCGTTCAAAACCCTTTACGCGTGCGTAAATTACGAAAAAAACAACCGCCTACATAACCTTACCTCTTAACCTCTCTAGTCATAATCCGATATGATATTCCTATTTGAGCGATCGATCATAATTATAACACTTCGTGTATAAACATAGACTAACCTATCAAATTCTAATGATTTTTCTGGGAGGCAAATCTTCTTTAGTGAGTTTTTTAGTGACTGACCCCGCGACCTTAAAGATCTATTGTATCAATAGGGCATTAATTATCTAATATACATACAGCTTTCCTGATAAAAGATAAAATGTCCTTAGCAGCAGAGCTTTTCAACTCCGCTGCTGAGCATATTTCCTTATGGAATATGCGGTTCCTTAACCAAATAAGTGCTGGGCAATCGCAGAGAACATGTTCGGATGACTCCTCATCCTCCGCACAGAACCTACATTCTGTCACAGAGCCCACACCAATTTTGCTAAGATAATATCTCAGGCCACAGTGGCCAGTTAGAAAACTCACTAGCTTCCTAATGTTACCTTTGTCTAAATGTAGGATTTCTTTATATGAATAGGGTCTGATCAGTTGTTTGGATTGCCTTAGCCCCGGGGTATTTTCCCATTGAGCCAGGCGAAGTTTGTCCTCCCAACCGTTTATAAGCTTTGTGGCGGCACACCAGTTGACGCTACAAAAGGGTTCAGGTCCTATGAATGCAGTTTTCGAACCAGCCCTAGCCAGTTCATCTGCGGCTTCGTTGCCTGCAATACCTCGATGACCTGGTACCCAACCGAGCTTAACCCAGTTGTGTTTGGCCAGAGATTGCAATGCATCGTAGCAGCTTTTAACTGTTAATGACTCCATTTACTTGGATGACAGAGCTTTGAGTGCTGCCTGGCTATCTGAATAGATATATAATCTCGCGCCCTTAACGCCTTTACTAAGGTTTAACCTAGCGCAGATCTCTATGGCATGGAGTTCAGCCTGGAAGACCGTGGGACTTACTCCCATTGGTATTAGGTCCGAAGACACCAGCACAACTCCAGCTTCCATCTTCGATCCATCAGTGAACCAAACCAGACCATTAGCGTCTAGTGTCGGTGCACCATTAGACCAGCTTGCACGGTCTGAGATCTCTACCTCAAATAACCTTCCGAAACAGTACTCCCTGACCATCACGTCCGGTATTGTGCAGAACATGTCTCTTTCGGGAATTGAGTTGAGAATTCCCAGGTTTCCCACAAGGTCGCCTGGTTTATACTTATATTCTAGTTGAAGCTTTATAGCGCATCTAGCGGCCGTCTTCCTAATGAAGATTTGTAGGGGCGAAAGACCTACGATAGCTTCTAATGCTGTCGTAGGGCAGGTACGCATAGCACCTGTAATACCTAGACAGGCACTTCTTTGAAACTTCTGAAGCTCGTTTGCCGTTGTCCGCTCGAGTACCTTGGGCCACCAAACTATGGCCGCGTACGTGATTATGGGTCTCACCATCATTGTATACATCCAGTGTTTCATCTTAGGATTGAGGCCCCAAGCTCTGCCGTAAAGTCTTCTGCAGGCCCATAAGGCCCTTTTAACGCTTTTAGTAGCAGACTTGATATGAGCATTCCAGTTAAGTCTTTTATCAAGGATGACACCGAGGTATTTGACCTCGCTGGAGTACATTAGAGTGGTGCCTTTAATGGTGATTGGACTTAAGTCAATCAACCTTCTTTTAGTGAAAGGCACTAGAACCGTTTTGCAAGGATTAATGGATAACCCTTCCCTGGTACACCAGTCCAAAACTTGTAAAAGCGCACATTGCATGACAGCAGAAATGGTCGTGCAGTGTTTACCCCTAATGATAATGGTGGCCAGAACCTTCTCTGAAGGGACCTCAAGACTTTGTGGAAAGAACCCAACGACGATATGTGTTTTCGGGAAAGATAACTCTTCCACTAACGCCACATCCAGTCCACTCTTGGCTTTTATTTTCTCGAAGTTCGAGCGCATCCACGCAGCAGTAGAATTATCTGAACAGATGAATACCATACATCCCGATTTCGGATACGATCCGGTGAAACGCGGCCAAACGCCGCAGCCGATCATATCAATCGAGATGTCGATAACCGCTTCTTGAAGGTGAGTCATTTGCTCCTTTGTCAGCGGTTTCTTCGACAGGTCTATCGGGACAACCCCCAGCCTGACAGCTGGTCACTTGACTAAAAGTGGGAATGTCAGGTGAGGGCCCTGCTCTGCCCTTTTTAGCGGCCGATGTGGGTGGTGTCTGGTCTTCCGACCTGACGCGTTTAACAACGCCCTTATTGGGAGGTGCTGCTTTGGCAAAAACAAGAGCACTGTCTCTATCTTTACCTATGCGTAAAGCATGCTTAAAACGCCTTTTTTTCCTCGATGTTAGCTTAACATAAGCTTGTTGTTGGATCTACATTCCCCCTAATGCAATCCCAACTGAGGAACAACCGGATTTCTCCGAGATGACGCTAATGGTGTCGACAACTTCGGATGTGTCAGACTCGGATATTTTCGAATCCACACCGTTGTTGCCAACACATTTACGAGATACGGATGTGGCTCTTGCAGCACAGTCATCCGCACTCTGAATTTTTCTTGGCTGCTCATGAGCAGACCTAGAAGTTGTGGTCAACACGGAGTTGATAGTCGAGAGCTCTTCCCCCACCTACAAAACAACGGTCTGGTATGGGCAGGATCCGCGTTTGAAGTCAACACTTGATTGACCGTCGGAAAGTAATCGGTTCCTGACGTGGTTTCGGATGGCACAGAAGCACATCTCGAGGTTGGTGTCACCACTGGGATGACTGTCAGGGGCACAGAAGCCTCTGACACTACAACAGGCCGCTCTAACGCAGGTTCCGAGGTTGATGCGATTGGAGATGCATCGGTCTCATAAATTATTTTTGGATTATCAATAATTCCCAAGAGTATCCGGGAAAGTATGTCACCCATGGTAGAGCCCGGTGTACCATGAGAAGACCGGTTTAAATCGGAGGTTGCCAGGTATCCGAAGTCTCGTACTAGCGACCAACAACTCATGGCCATTCATCCCTCGGCGCACGTGTCTCACTGGATTTAGGATTTTTTAGTCTGCCGTGGTTTACTCCTCTACATTATTTACTGAGGATAGGGTTGCCCCGTTACCCCAAACCCTCCTCCTTTACCCGGGCTTGGGACCGGCATGCTGCCTACGTGCTAGAAGAGGTGGTCGCCCCGTCCTCTGCCAAATCACGCCTAATCATCTCTAATGAGTGAACAGACGTATTTTGAAACCAACTCTCTCTGCTCTTAAGCAAAATTTAAGAAATACAGGGTGTCCGCCGGGAAGGTATACTACTTTGTTTGTTTATAATTTTTGATTAAATGAAAGATAATGGATCTTATATTGATAAATGTTTAACTTAATGTCGGCAATTATGTATGGAATACAATATCAGATAAATGTCCGCCTCTGTTAGCCTCACAAATGCGAGCCCTTTTGAGCACATTTTTCATTACATTCTCACACATTTCACGCGGTATTTCATTAATTTCATCACGAATATTTTGTTTGAGTTGCTCAAGCGTTTCTGGTTTGTTTGCATAAGCCTTGCTTTTCAGATATCCCCACATAAAGAAGTCCGGAGCAATCAAATCAGGCGACCGTGGAGGCCAATCAACATCACCATTTCTTGAAATAACTTGTTGTGGAAAGAGGTCTCGCAGTAATTCCATTGTAATCCTGGCTGTATGCGATGTGGCACCGTCTTGTTGATACCACATGTTAATTAAGCCCAAAGCATGCAGTTGTGGCGTTAAAAAGTTTTCAACATATCACGATATCGCTCCCCATTCACAGTTACCGTTACGCCGTTTTCATTTTCAAAGAAGTAAGGTCCAATGATTCCTCCTGACCAAATTGCACACCAGACTGTCACTTTTAATGGATGTAAAGGTGACTGATGAATAATTTGAGAGTTTTCCATTGCCCAGAACCGACTATTCTGTTTATTCACATATCCATTCAAATGAAAATGTGCCTTGTCACCCATTATGATTTTTTCATGAAAATCGGGGTTGTCATGGGCGTTCTGTCCTATTGGCATATGTACGGCGGCGTAAATGGTCTTGTGGAAGAAGCTCTTGTGTCAACTGAATCTTAAATGGAAACAAATGCAAATCCTTGTGCAAAATTGTGGCCAAACTTGTTCTTTGAAGACCAAGCTCATGAGCACGGCGTCGAATTGAGGTTGATGGATGGTTTTGAACACTTTCTTGAGCAGCAGTAATGTTTTCAGCCGATCTTGCAGTACGTTGTGGCCCATGCTTGGGCCTATCACCTACAGACCCTCTTTCTTCGAAAACATTCACTACACGATAAATAGTGCGTTTTGTTGGCACGTTGTTTCTCCCAAAAATTTCACGTAACTTTTTCATCGTCACAGTAATCGATGATTGATTTTGATAAAATGTTTTAACGATTAAAACCCGTTGGTTTATCGAATATTTTTCCATAATAAATTTGCCACGTGTCTACTTCACGACTGCCATATATGAACTGTCAAAACTAATATCTACCAAAATGGCGGCAAAACAAAGTAGTATACCTTCCCGGCGGACACCCTGTATATTATTAACGTGTATCAGAGATAAACAGATAATATTAACTTATGAACCGGTTTCTTTTCGTCCAAACATCCAGGTTTTTTTATCACATCTGTTCATTTTAATCACTTTGAATCTGTTGTCTTGCGGAGTCCATAAATCCCATACCTACGAGAATGTACATCAATTCGAGGGAAAGTTGGAGTTATTGCTGTAATCCGAAAATTCGAGATTTTTATATATTGCGCGGTATTTAACGTTTAACCGGACCAAATACTTGTTTCGATTGCCAGGTTGAATGTAACCTGATTTAATTTGCGTTTTATTACTTATTTTCTAGCCATTAATTCTTACATTCAGTAGACCAGTTTTTACTTGTTTTGAATTGGATAAATGAAAATTCCCCTACACACAAAGTGAAGTTGTGGACACGAGTAAAAGCTAATAAAAAATTAACCTTAGAGTAAGTAGATTTAAGTAAAATGAATATTACGTTGTTAGCAGCTTTCTCAAGCATAATAAATTTTTATTAAACAACTCATGTAGCATTTTGGGAAACCGACATCCGGTATGTGTATGCTTGCTGTTAGTCTGTTTCTCTTGCGAACGTGGATACATCTATTACAAAACATAAAAATACCCTGACTGCCATTATAAAAAATTAATAAAAAAAAACGCTGCAATGCTCAAACAAATTTAAATCCACATCTAAAGTAATACAATTCCTGGGAACACACCGACTTTAATTAACAATTAATGTATAGTACGAGTAATTAGCGATTATTGTTTTTGTGTTATGCGTTTGTAATGGACATTATACCTGTTAACTCGTAAACATTTTACACCCATCAGATATCAGACGTAACACGTAACTGACTCACCTAACACACGGTATCAGACGCAATGTTGACCCATATTTGATTGCTATTGTTACGAAAAGTATTTCGTAGCGCAGATAATGGAATTCGAATCCTAAGATAAATCGCAATGTAACTACATACTGCATAATAAAAAAATAAATATGAACTGATTTAGAATTAAGCACTTTTGAATAGCATACTTTTAGGCTGTAAGATTTATTAAATTATTTGAAATGTAGCCGCCTGTAAGTTAAAATCATTATGTACTGGTCAAAAATGTAGTCAAACCGGTTTGTGCGGTTTGTCCGGTTTTTGTGAAAGTACATGATTGCACATGTAGTTTATATTTAGAAGATGACTCAAAGGACTTTCTGAGCAGGATCCTCTTCGCTCATGCGAGCTAGGTGTCCCGCCCACCGGAGCCTACCGAGCTAAATTTTATTCACGATGTCGACATCGCGGAAACGCTCGTAGACCTCATCATTATAAAGTCGCCGGAATCGTTCTTCCTCAAATACTTCTTCCTCTCGAACGCGGCTAAGAGGTCAGAATGCTTTTTGCTAAGCACCCACTACTTGAATTGAGGGACCAATGTTGGATCTTCTACTCGCAGACGTGCCACCATGTACTTTGTTTTGCTCTCTTTTATGTGCAGCCCCAGATTTCGTGTCACCTGCTCGATCTGGATGAAAACTTCCTGTACAGCTCTTCGGTTTCTACCAAAGATGTCAATATCGTCTGCGTAAGCCAGTATCTGAATGGACTTATAGAGGATTGTTCCTCTCGCCGTTACGTCAGAGTGTCGGATCCTTTGTTCAACGCCAGGTTGAAGAGGACGCAGGCCAGTCCATCCCTTGTCGGAGTTATAGATGTTGAATGGGCTTGAAAGTGATCCGGATATTGTTACTTGTCTTATAACATTGGTCGTGGTCAACCTACATAGTCGTGTTAGTTAATTTGGGATGCCGAATTCTCTCATGGCTTTATAAAGTTCTACTATGGCTATGCTATCATAGGCAGCTTTAAAGTCTATAAAAAGATATATAGTGAGTTTTGAAACTCTAGACATTTTTCCATCACCTGTCTAAGGGTGTAAATCTGATCAGTTACGTGGCTATCCTGTCTTGAAGGATAGAGGAGAAAATCTTATTAGCGGTACGTTATACTACCATAATTGCTGCAGGTTGTGATATCTCCTTTCTTATGTATGGGGCACAGGATGCATCTTCGTCAGTCTTCTGGCATTGCTTCTTCCTCCCATACTTGCACTATTAATTCATGAATTGCTTGGTGTATTGCGTGGCCTCCTGTTTTAATTAGCTCCGCTGGGACACCATCAGATCCCGGAACTTCCGCGCCTGGTGCGGTCCTCGCTCTCTAGTTCACGGACGAGATTCTTCTCCCAGGCTGCTTTCTTTCGCCGGTGAACTGTTTTTTCATATCTTCTGAGCTCATTCATCTATTCATCTTCGCGTGCCCGAGTTCTATGAGATTGTTGCATTGCGCTATACGCAACATGCTTACATTCGTAATCGAACCAGTCGTTCCGATCTCTACGACTACTGCCTAAGATGGAGTCAGCAGTACTAATGACAGTATTCTTAGGGCGTGTCCATTTCTCTTCTAGGCCCGGCATCTCAGCCCCAGAACTTACTCTTCCTGTATTTAGGGCGAGTCCTATCGCTTGACCGTAGTTGTTTCTGGTCTCTTCGTTGCGAAGGGCAGCCGTGTTGACTCGAATCTGATTCGCGGATTCTGTCTTTCTTGATGATGCAATCGAAACACGCCACACAGTTCTCTATTATTTGGTAATAATCGCCCAAATATCTGTTTTTGAAGTCGGGCTATTTTAAAGTATTTTCTTTTTTCCACGCTTCACATGCTCCACACGCACCATTAGTAGGAGTGAAATGGATACTGCTCTGAAAGTCCGTTGCAGTATGATTTGTGGGATATGAGAAAGACGCAGGTGTGGAAAATGAGAAATACGCAGACCAGGCTTTCGCTGGAAAGACAACTTAGACCAGGCCAGGTTCGGTGGAGAGAAATTTGGTGATGATGATTCTTGCGCTTTATATTTTTAGCTAAAGTCTTTAATACATCCTGATATTGATGCTACTAGAAGATAAGCATTAAAAATCTTTTCGCCCGCCAGAAGTTAGTTAGTAAGCAATTATTTTTGTTATTTCAAAATTGGAAAAAGGTTGTCTTTTATTTTTTGAAAAAGCCTCCCTTATAAATTTTTAAATAGAAGCTGCTTTGCAAAGACATCTCCACCCTTCGTGTGGAATGTCAAGGGCCCAGCCCATAGAATGCGTCGCGTCAGTAGCGTCGACGTATTCTTTGACGTTGCCGTATTTAACGCAGAGGTTACACAATGAATATGTTTTCGTCGTACAGGCAAACAAAAACAAATACCAAAATAAACTTCAAACTACCTTGAGAGAGAACTGTCAAAGCATATGCCGGAGAGAAAATTTGAAAGTTGTTCAACTTTTTGCGTCGATTCTGTCACATGCTTTTCTTATGGGACACTTCCCATATATATATTTCGTCGATCTGTCAGTTTTATACGTCGCATAAAAGTCATGAAAAATTTCCAGCGCATTCATTCGTGCAGGCGTTTCCGCTAAGGACATTTGAATGATGATGTCTCCATAATTAATGGCATTGATGGTACTTATACTCGAAGTATCTCCTTTTGATATTTCAAACAAAAAATATTTTACTTAAAAAAAGAAAAAAGGGCGTTCTTAATTAAAATCCATTAGTAACTAACTCTTTTCTATGTAAGGTAGGCGTGAGGCTAATAACTCCGCACAGAGACATCGGTTGTATAGCCAAAAATGAACGTTCACCTGTAGATCAGTCAGAGAAGTATGATCTTATACCATATCATCATAAACATCCCGATTAGTTAGCGTGCTGGATGACTGATTCGGGTTATCATACACATTGTGTTAATACATAATAATTGCCGTGTAGTGCCGCCATTAGACTGCATCGTGACTGTGGCTGTTGGAATGTATGTTTGAGATACCATCGTCAAATGCGCCTGTCATGCGTACACCAATAATATTTGATGACTTACCAGGCAACTACCAATATTTATGCACAGAACGCAACATTTCTCCACACACATTCGCATCGAAATTACACCACAACGAAATAATAATAAAATGGGAAATTTTACTAACGTTTCTACCTGGGTACTGGGTTTGAAGACGAACACAAAGATGGGAAAACGAATTCAAATAAAATGAAAATAGTGAAAAGCTTCCCAGGAGCGTTTTCCGCAAAAATAAGATAACAAAACAAGAAACTTCCAATGGCATGCAATACTCGTAGATCGACGAATTGGGCTGAGGATGGGAAACAGACTGACTCAGGCCAAACAATTTGCAACTTGGATACGGACTGTATAAACGCGAAAATTAACGAAATTTTACGCTCCCTGCACACTCCACTATCCAATCTTGTGGACGGCTGCTCTTTGCGTCTGCCTGTGATAATTTGAGAACAACTATTGATCGTGTGATGTACGGGTAGTAGTAATCGCCCTCGACGTTTGTCCGCTATAGCAGTATGCAAGTCGAATGTGCAATCTTCCCATAAGCTTCCTTTTAAGGAGAGACTGAGGCACTGGCAACCAAAAGCCGCTGTAGCAAAGATGAACACAAGAAGAACGGCAAAGTGCTGGAGTATAACTATGTATATACAACAACAACGATAACAACATAAAAAAAGATGACACCATGGCCGTGGTTCACCGTGATTGGAATGATGATGATGATTGGCGAAAGTAAAAGTAAGCACCAGCTCCTGCCTGCCTGAGTTTCAGAGCCGGTCGCATCGCAGAAGTACAGAGCAACAAGTTGCCATTTCATGATGTGGTCAGGGCCTGATGTAGTATATTCGTGTTGCATGAAATTTGGAAAAAATTCCCTCGGCCATATTATTACGTCGTCGCCGGTGTCTTTACCCAAGGCAGGCATACGAGTACATATACACGCTGGCTATACGCTTCGCGTCTGTAGTCTATTGAGATACGGTACTTCCTGCTCGACGATGCATAAAAAACTTTATTACACAATCAGTGAAAGATGCACACGAGTGTTATCAACAATTTCTCTTCTTCGCAATGCAATACGATTTCTTCGTCTATTTAATGAAAAGTGGTTTTCCTAATGAAAAGGAACGCTTCAAGACTGGACCTCTTAATACTTAGTTTAATTAATTTTATTATTTAGAAAATTTACAGCATATGCTAACAAATCTAGGTATCGTTATTTTTTACCCACAAATTTCAAGAGAACATACTTATGGAAACCGAGACTATTTTAAATGCGCTTATATTAACCTGCCTAAGTCTGTCGGTTTATATGTCATTCTATCACTCTTTTTTTCATTCTAATGCTGTGATTTGTGAGAGAGTCTCGCACGCTTTTTTGTGGACGACTTTTCGGGAGCGGTTCTTGAGGAGTGTTCTTGTTTGGTCTTGAGGTGAGTGTTGTGGGGTTTAAGGGGTTCTTGAGGTGGTCTTGAGGGGATCTTAAGGTGGATTTAACATGGTCCTAAGAAGGATCTTGAGGGGGATTTAAGGTGTTATTGAGAGCGTCTTGAGATAGTCTTAAGGGGGTATTGAGTGGGGTCTTAAGGGGGATCTTGTGTGGGGTACTTAGGTGGGTATTTATGGGGTCTTGAGTGTTTCTTAAGGGGTCTTGGGGTGGTCTTGAGGGGGATTTGATGGCAACTTGAAGGAGTTTTGGGAGGAGGTTTTAAGGGGGTCTTGAGGAGAGTCTTGAGGTGTTCTTGAGGGGTTCTTGAGGGAGTCATAAGTAGGTCCTGAGGAAGGTTTGATGGGGTATTGAGGTTGTTTTAAGAGAGTCTTGAGTTGGGTCTTCTTAAGGGAGTCTTAAGGGGGGTTGAGGGGTTTTTAAGGTGTCTTCTTGGGGTCCTTTGGTGGATCTAAAAGAGGGTCTTGGGCTGGTCTCGAAGGGGTCTTAGGGTGGTTTGATTATGGTCTTGAGAGGGTTTTGAGAGGATCTTGAGTGTAATCTTTAGTGGGTTTTGAGCAGTCTTAAGAAGGTTTCGAGGCGTTCTTGAGGGGGGTTTAAGGTCGCCTTTGGAGGGTCTTAAGGGGTTTTAATGAGGTCATAAAAGTGTTTTAAGAGGATCTTGAAAAGGGATCGTGAGGGGGTTTGAGAGGGTGGATCATGATGTGGTTTTGATAGGGTGTTTAGTGAGTTCTTAAGAGGGTCTTACGTGGATTTTAAGGTGTTATTGAATGGGTTTTTAGAGGGTATTAGTCAGGTCTTGAGGAGATCTTAAGGGGGTCTATATGGGATTTCTTGAGGGGTCTTTCGGAGCCCTTGAATGGGGTCTTTAGTAAGGTGTTTAGGTGGTATAGAGTGGGGCTTAGGGGGTTTTGAGAGAGTTGTTAGTGGAGTCTTAGGGGAGTCTTGACGGAGGTCTTGAGAGGCTTTTAAGAGGTTCTTTAGTGGGCCTTGAGGTGTATTTTTGGGGTCTTGAGTTGGTTTTGAGCGGTCTTTTGAGAGGGTTTTGAGATGATATTTAGTAGGGTCTTGAGGTGGTTTTAAGGGAACGCTTAAGTCGTCTTAAGGTGGTCTCGAGGGGGCTTTAGAGGGTCTTGAGTCGAGTATAGCAGCTAATAAATGCATAGAACCAGAAGCACGGGAAAGGTTGCCTGCAAGTCTGTTAATGTTCTCCAAAACAGACACAAGCTGGTCGTCCAATCTCTACGTTCATACAGATTCGAGACTTGGAAGCTTAGAAAAAAATATTCTAAACTCTTAGTGCAATCCTACGAAGAAGGAAGGACGGACGATTCAAAAGATTCTAAAATTATGTGTTCTATACATCTAGATCGGCGGTCAGTCAGCGGAATAAAACGTAGTATTTATTCACATTCAGTATCTATTCTGACCGGTGAAAGTGCGGAAGGCCGCAGGTCATTTTCGCCCAATAAAGAAAAGGCTGAATGATAGATCCCTTCAAAGTAAGGTTGGCGCAAATCTAAGAAATAGCCCGTCGCACAAACTTCTTTAGGGAACCGCCTCCGAACTATAGGTGAACCACGACGACGACCACACGATTTAAGAACGCATGGAACGTATACTCTTTATATACAGCAGCTAGCATTTAATAGAAAGCTGAAATAACAGCAATCTAATAGATGCGGTGGACGGCGAAGAAAGTATTACCAAAATAAGAATATGACATATACCACATGTCATGCAAGACATCCTGTGCTCGTGTTGGACTAACTAGTCGCCAAAACAAGAAAAAAAAAGAGTGAGAGAGAAAAAGCTTCTTGATGTTCTTCTGGAATTCGGATTTCGAACCGCTCGGTTAGTAGTCCAACGCACTAACCATTGGCCAGGGCATCCACTCGTCTTTATTTGCCATTTAATCATAGAAAATTACACGCTTCAAGAACATTTCCAAATCAAATTTTTTTATCAAAGTTCGCGTTCGATTGCGACCATTTTACATGCGCTAACTTCAATCTTCGGTCGTCGTACTCGTATTATCACGAACAATTGAACGTCTGAAGGACGATTTTGGTCGCAAAAGCGAGTCGGAAAGTGAAAAGTGACTATAGTGAGTTCGTATACGTACGAGGTGTATAGCATAAAATTTTATTGTTGTGTGATGCGTTTTATTTCTTAAGGTAGTGTAACTTTAATGACAGAATCTAGTACAAAAATTGTTGCTTTTTGCGAATCGGTTCGTTCCTTCCCCAACCCGACTCACATCTCGCCCACTCGTGACTAGGCGAGGGGGCCGATTATGTATCTGTCGTACTTCCACCTTCGATTTACGACAAGACGAAATCCTCAAAGTCTTAATTTCGACATATCGCAGTTATGTAAGCATGTACGACAAAAATTTGTTCGAACTGAAACTATTGCCCGATAGCGCCATTTCGAATGTATATTTTTTGTTGTTTTCGAATATTTAAAAATATTTATATTTTTTTATATAAAACTAATATTTTTATTAATTAAATTTAATATTCTATCTATGCAACGAAATTTAGATTGAAAAAATTACAAATATGTAGTTACTAAAAAAACGCCAAAAGGTCGGCGCTACTCTCTACTCCATTTCAAGTATTTTTTTTATTTAATTTTATAAATAACATTAAAAAAATTAAAAATGTTTACTTAAAAGTTACTCACGCATTTTATTTCATACAGAAATAATCATTTTAATTACATTTATTTCCCAGTCGAAACAACTGAACTGAAACAACAACAATTCAGTCGAAATGTGTTTGTAACATAAAAGCCTTTTTGTTTTACTTTTAAGTACAGTAATCATGATATTTTCGAACTCTAGATTTTTGCAGATTTACCCATTACCGTATCTCCTAAGTCAGAAAAAGCAAAAATAAAAAAATCTCTGTCTGTCTGTCTGTACGTGTCCACTCTAACCCCCAGACGTCTGAAATGAAAATGAAAGTGGGATGAAAATTCATATTTAAGCTTTTTACATAAATTGTGCCAGACGGAAATCTGACAACCAGAAGTGACAGTTTACTTAGACAGTTTTTCAATTTTTTGCAAATAAATTAAAAAGTATAGCACTTAGGAGGAGAAATCTTTTAAGTGCAAAAAAAATTCAAACAAAAAAAAATTTAAAAAAAAAATAATATTATACATTTACTAAAGATTCCGGCCCCGTCCGTAAAAGAAACTTTCTATTGGAACTATTTTTTTAAAAATATAGTCCGTTCCAAAAATGTTAACAGCAGCACTGCTCTTGAGAAAAGAAAAAAACCAAGTTATGCTCTTGCGTCAGAAAATTATACTAATGTCGTTTTTTTTTCTCTGGGATCTAGTTCAGATTTTGAACACGAAAAGCAAGAATCTTTTGTTTACATATGTCGTTTTTTGTTTGTTTTAGAAATCTGCGCTGGAACTTCTCGAAAAAACGAACACGAAAGCCGAGAATCTTTTGTTTACTTATGCCGGTTTTTTTTCGTAAAACTCTGCCCCAGTTTTTTTTTTGCTGTCAAGTTGTTCGTTTCCCCTTCAAAACGACTGTACCGTAGAGCTAAGCTAAACAGATCTGTATATTTTGGGAGATTAACCCCTCATTATACTAGCACAGCAACAACACACACAACAAAAAATGTAAACAAAAGATTTTCGCCTTTCGTGTTCGATTTCCCTTTTGAAAAATTCTGGGGTAGAGTTTTTATGAAAAAAAATTAACATTAGTTTTGTTGCATGTAACTAGTTGTGCAGTTACTGAAAAGAGGGGTCAATCTCAAAAAATATCTAGATCTGTTAGAGGGGAAATCCGATATACCATGAGAAATACTTTTGTTGTTTTCTGGGATTCAGACTACGAACCCCATGCACTTAACCACTGAGCTACGGCGCTCACATAATGTAACTGAAATAAATAAAATTTAAAGTGATAGCGAATTAATACAATTTCCCATCCAGGCGCTATTAACATTGAATTACATTGAATTACATAACATAAAACAATCTACGCGCTTGCGCATTTTTCCCTATCGTTTAATTTCAAAAATATTACCCTTCTTAATAAGAGGTATCTATAGGTTATTAAAAACACAAGAAAACAAAATACATAATAAAAACGCTCCTACTAATACACAGCAGAGAAGAAAGTTTTCTTATTTTAAACGTGCGTAAATACAAGTATGTACAAGTACATCAAACAAAATCCCACCAGTGGAGATGGAGAATCATCCTTAGCTAATAGCAAATCAGCTTTAATTAAATGGAAAGTTTTTTTTCACACGCCCATAGACGAAAGTGACTGTTTCGTACGCTATAAACTAGCCTCGAAAGTAGCCCATAACAACACTAGTTATGTTATGATATAAACGTCTTTTGTTATTTACTACAATCTCAGCGAACACATTGCGCATGAGCAAGAATTCTCTTTTGTTTGTCGTTTGTGATTTCTGCTTCTCTCTCGATTTAGCAGAAAAACCGGTTTGGACGCGTGAAAAATTCATTTCTTTGTTATTTACTGCAGTCACAGCGAACACACGTTCTCACATTTCTGCTTCTCTCTCTCGATTTAGCAGAAAAACCGGTTTGGACGCGTGAAAAATAGCGTACATGACTTGCAGAAAAGTGCTCATCGACTCCACTTTCCTTGCTCGTTCTGTAATATACTATTTTCACATTCTTTGACGATTATACGACATGACGACCTATAGACAGCAACGACTGCAGCCACTTAGCCTTTGAACTTTTTCCACCTTTACATTTCATGTTTCTGTTCAAATAAATACAATTCAATGTTTTGTGTTGGGACAAAATGTCGACGCATCTATTTGGTACATATATTGTGTGATGCACGAAGCAATACATTGTTAAAAGTAGGATAGGATATGCAGTGAGATCAAATGCCGATTTCTGCGCGCACCTTTTAAAAGAAAATAAAGATCTAAATGCTTTTGTTAGTGCTCGATTACAGGTTTCCATTATACTCTGATATTTTATGGCAATGACTGTGACTGTGGGGATAAACTAAGGAAGGTGAGAACCAAGTTTGACCGTACACTCAGCTCAGGTTTCAGTTTTATTTTCTGTTACAATTTCAAACAATAGGAAGGCTAGTCAGAGTCAGAAAGAAGATAAAAGAAACGCTGTCAACGTAGTAAAACGAGGTAAACATAATATCCATATCCATATGCACGAAACAGTTTACGAATTTTTGTATCTACTCTTGACAAAAGGTTTCAATTATTAATATACTTCGCTCACATCAACAACAAACCAAACAAAAATATGAACTAAAATAACATTCCGGATGAAAAAAGTTTTCCGTTTGAAATATCCGTAGTTTCCTCTTTTGGGCCTTAATTAAATATCAAAATTATTATTATGCCAATATTTATTATTTTTTTGCAGTTAATCTAAAATCCAGATAGTGGCTTAAGTATGAAAAAACCTTCCGTTTAAAATCAGAATTTAATCTGCATCAACTGCAATAAATATAAATATGCTGTATTGCTTTGGCTAATCCAGCTTGGCTTACAACAACAATCGCATAAGCAAACATAAAGCTGAAAATAAATCCTAAAAGTTTTTAGGATTTATAACTAAAGCCATTTTTTAGTTATAGCGCTCACCGTAAGGCGGTGTTTTGTTTAACACCAAAAGCTGTTGCTTTGTATAGCTAAGCCGGCTTTGCCAAAGCAACGCAGCAATTTGCTGCAATTTATATGGGTAGTTATACTAAATCAACAGTTTCGAGTAGGTTCGATTATTTGATTCCATTAATTACAAAAAAGAACCATCTAGCAAATACCAGAACATTCTAGCATAATTATATATCAAATAAAAAACAATATAAAAGAATAAAAATAAACGGTGTTGTAAGTTAAGTTTTAAAAACACGTGTCCCGCATTGAGAATAGATATATTGTTTAGTACATTAATATTAAGTAACATTAATATTTTAAACGTTTTTATTAGCTCGCTTTCGTGTATGTCTCTCTGTGCGGGTGGAATTTTGTAATTGTTTTTAAACTAACTTCCCATTTACCTAGAGCCCTTAAACATAGCTTAGAACTGAACGAACATTGACAAATCACAAAAAAGGACAACAAATCGCAAAAAAAAAAATACTTCAACGCGAGCTGGCAATTTGTTTCAGATCAAAGCAAACTACTACGCGCAATACTGGTTGTAAACGTTTTAAGTTAAAAATAAATTTTTATTAGCTAACATGTTAATTGTATTTGCTTAACATAACATGTTTCATCACTAATTTAAAAACAAAAAAAAATAATATAAAAGAATAAATATAAACTGTGTTGTAGGTTAAGTTTAAGACATTAATATTAAAGTTACATTATAATTTTAACTGTATAACAGAACATGCTGTAATCACTAATTTAGTAAAATTACGTATTTTACCTATTTTAATGGAACACAATTAAATTTAAGAAATACATCAAAACTTACTTCACAGCACTTTGTGTAAAACTAAATAACTATTAACCAAACTAATAACTTTTTCGATATCTCGTCTCTAGCCCCACCTACCGGGTCAAAAAAAAGACGAACCAAAGGAGCACCAAACAAAAGATATGGTATGAATATGTCTTCGATACGTCAAGTGGATTAAGCGTGATGATGTCTCGATTCGAACGACATCTGCTCGGTCTAAAACAAACATAAACTTTTCGGAGCATCAAACGAAGATATGGTGTGAATATGACTTAGGCGTGATGACATAATACATACATAAGCACCAACAACCAAACATAATTGCAGATTTTAGTAAATATCTAAACAAACAAAAATTTATCGGTTCAAGAAAAAAAAGGGGTGGGGTGTGAATATGATTTCGATACGTGTAGTGGTTTAGGCGTGTTGGCGTTACATCAATATACATCAACGTTTTTATACATTAGAAATAAAAATTTTCAGAAACATCTAGACTCCAGCGTCACCTACCGCCCCCAAAAGAAAAGAAGGAAATATGAGCCGCTAAGTGAACTAATAAAAATGAAAGAAAGTGCGTTGTCGCCTAATGCTAAATTTGCAATGTGATTTAAAAAAATATAACACAAAACCCCCTTAGAACTCACAGTTTGTGAATTATTAGTATTACAAATAAATGATGTATGACGTTTTTATTCTAATAATTTTTTCATCATAATTTTTTGATATCTATTAAATGCACAAATTTTCATTTTAATAATTTTTAGAAAAGAATGTCGATATTTATTAAATACACAAATTTTTATTCTAATCATTTTTCAAAAGGATGTCGATTACTGTTAAATACAAAATTCGACATAAAGAATTAATGTCGAAAAGAAAATTAAAACTTAGTACAGTCGATAAGGCGAATCCTTTTACGGCATGATATTGTAATTTTTCTCAGTAGAGAGAGGACTTTAGAAAAACGACATTTTGATTATTCTTAGCCAGTCCACAGAAGAGTCAAAATCATAGTTTGTTCTGTTTAGTTAATGTATAGTTGTAGTTAAAATTAAATAAACTATATATGTAATTAATGATTTCAAAAATCGTGTGTTTTATTTCGATTTTTGGCCAAATCAAACCAAAAATTGGGAATCAAACCCAAAAACCATAAGACCCAAAATAAAAAAAAATCTTTGAATTGAATATGAACGTTTTAAAAAAATAAATATGTACCCTCTTTTCATTTTTATTATAATGTGTAATGTAGTCAAAAAAACTGACTAGAAGTTTTAATTGACGTAGTTTATTACGTTTGTCGCAACTTAACAACTCTGCCTGCCTCTCTCGCATCATTGTTTATATCTACACATTGACTCATTGCCTGTTAAAATAGAAAAATAAATTGTGTTTTTAGTTTTAATTTTGTTGATGTATGTATATTTAAATTAAATAAATTTATATGTACATTAATGTATATTCATATGTATTAAATTAATTTGTTGGCCTGAAAGAGCTTGACATCCACATAAAACACAATTAAAGAATTCCACATGACAAAAATACCGACGACGAACTTTCAACGAATTTGCAATTTTAAGTTAAACAAAGGGTAATTTTGTTGAAAATTGATTGAGAACGTCTATCAAATTAGTCCAATTAGTAGTTAAAATAAAAACCATGAGATTATATCATCTTTTATTGAAAAATTCGTTCATATCACCGTTTTCGTCAGCAACGATTAATTAATAAAATTCGAGACCGAAGAGCCAAAAGTAAACACGATTTCCAAACTCATCAAAAATTTCGACGTTATTTTTCATGCGATTTTGTTGTTTTTGTGCTGAACACCACACCAATTTTTTGTTTTATTACTTTGAGTGATTCATCGTCGAGTGATTCTTGGTCGAATGGGTGGTTTTCGAGGGGTGGGTGGTAGTGTTGAATCCATATGTTTCCGACCGGGCACTCAACTAGCTGGAATTATCAAGTTGGATGTTTCTTTGTAGGAGGCTAAGGCGCCTCATCCACAGTTCCCGGAAGACGTCCACAAACCCTGCTTCGGACGATAAAAGTGATTTTTTCGATTTTCAGTGAAATATGTGTTTACTTTTTTATATAGTAAAAGGAAGTATAGTAATCAAGGAAGTATCATAAACGGAATTTTTGCAGATTTACCGGTAATCTCCTAAGTAAGAAAAAACGAAAAAAAATCTCTGTCTGTCTGCCTGACTGTGTCCACTCTACAACCCAGACGGTTGAACTTATGGGGATGAAAATTCATATTTAAGTTTTTTACATAAATTGTAAAGTCCCAGTTGATTTTGACGGAAATCGGACATCCGGAAGTAACAGTTTACTTAGACAGTTTTTGCAAATAACTCAAAAAGTATAGCAATTAAGAGAAATCTGTTAAGTGATAAAAAAAATTAAAAAAAAAAAAAAAAAAAGACGTTTACGGAAGATTCCAGCCCCGTCAATAAAATAAAGTCGTAATGATCACACCTCCATTTTTTAATTACCACTATTTTATAATTTATACAAATTTCCTTAAACTTAATATGGTAATATACGTATTCTTCTTCTTCGGTAGATAATGCGATAACAGTAAAATGTTGTTACGAAATTTAGGCTTTCTAGAGATTTCGAGATCTCTGGATTTTGCAAAGAAAAAACAACACAAGTTTTTTTATTCACAAATTACAACAGTTAACAAATTCACACTGGTGATTACTTATTATTGACTTATAACACTATTAATCACATAGGCAGAAGCTCTATCTATTTGCCAAGCAGCTGGTATGTTAATATTAATTCAACAGTTTCGAGAAGGTTCTAGTATTTTAAAAAATTATAAAGAAGTACCTAAAAAATACCAGAACATTCTGGTATAATTTATATAAAAGTATATTATAGTATATTGCTATTTTTCCCTTTTTAAAGAATTAAATTCCCATAATTTTTCCCAAAAAAAATTTAAAAAAAACAAACAATAAAAATTAAACATCATTACCGTCAATGTCGATGTGCACCGGCACCTAAAAACTAGGGTCAGTTCTATGCTTTTGCTTATCAAAGCCAATACGGCTTGGCACTGTCCAAAAAGCTTAGAATTGTTGCTTGTCGCAATCATGGCTTTGATTTTGGATTGGCTGTCTGCGCGTATGCCAACCCTCGCGGTAGTATGAGATAAGACACAGCTAACTTATTGCTAATATCTCCGCCTGGAAAATGCTAGCAGAGTCGGGTAGGTTTTAGGACCTTGAAAGATTAGGATATTTATATAAAACTCTAGCGTCGACCCCACTTAAAATTAAAGCTAATACAAATTATGAAATAATTTCTTGGCGAAACTAATTGCATAAGGCATAAGGCAAATGGAAATGAACATAGTAAGTATAGTACGTAAAATGCGAATCTTTTCAAGCATTATTGAAAAAATATAAATTTTTTATATAAGTTTTTTTACAATTACTTGCTCGATTTTACATGAGAAATATTCGCTCTGACGCAGCGTTACTGTTTTGATTAAATAAGTTTTTCATGTTTCCCTTTTTAAAATTAAAATCTTAAAACAAACTGACTATCAAAGACAACTCTGGTGTTGAGGTTTCTAACTAAAAGCAGAATAGAATTACTACAAAATATTGGAATAAATTTATTCCGAATGCTGTTTTAAAATTATTCTTATTTCTATTCCGTTACTAGAAAAATGACGCAGAATATTCCAGAAGTTCCGGCGCCATCTATTTTCAATATTTTAAAATATATCATTTATTTAATCCAAATTAATTATAAAATTTATGATTGTATGAGCTATATTTGTTAAATCTACTTAAAACTAGTTAGCAAAGCAAAAGAAAAAAAAATACAGAACAAAAATAAAACTAAAAATTACAATTCTCTAAAGGCAGATCCTCGTGCGCCAAACACAGCAGGCCCAGTCGAGCTGTCACGAAGGCAACACTGCGAGACCCACCTTGCAGAGCGAACACGACGTTATTTCCGCGTCTTAGAGGATGGTTTTCCATTAATAGAAATGAGTTATTTTGATACGTGCGTTGAAGTTACTACAAATTAAATGTTAGACAAACCAAATCAATCGCTCTAGTTTCATGTATCTCGTTTCCATGTATAGTTCTTCCTGGTTAGTTAGCCGTTATGAATAAATGGTTTGAATGAGTTTTCGTTAAACTCCGTTTAAACTGAACGAAAATACTGGGGCTATGCAGAGTTTAAATTTAAATTGGCGGTTTTTGTTATTTTATAAGTAATCATCGCATTTTGTACTATGTTATCAAAATTTTAATTCTGTTTTAAACCTAATTATCTGTAGTTTTAATGGAAACATAGTAATAGATTTTAAATGGTTTAACGAAACTCAACTCTGCATCACCAATTTGACATTTACATCCAGGGTATTTTTATACATATACGAAAGTTCGAATTTAGAAAGAAAACACAACAAACATTCTAGAGCGCATACAAATCGGTAGCGTAAAATTAGGCTGTAAAAGTACTTTTACACTATCATATTTTTCCGATGATCCGAAAAAATATGAGTTTTCTACATACATGATAGAGTAAACAAAAAAGCCGCAATAATATTTTTCTGTCATCGGCTACAATCATCGTTGCCAATAAACGATTTGTGTCTATTCTATTAGTTTTGTTTATGTGCAGCTTTCAAACAAAATTAAATAATATGTAATTTGACGTGTAATTAGAAGAAAAGCAGTACTGAAACAGATTTTGTTATTATTTTTATGTCTTACGTTTTTATTAGGTTCTGGTTCAATAAAGGTTGATTTAAAACGAACCACTAAGTCTAAACATTCTAAGCATAAGCAAAAACAAATATAAAATTTCTAGACCAGAGTACGAATTTTGGTCGCAAATGTGCAAAACTCACATCTTAGCCGCAAGTCCGTAGTATTAGTATTTGTTGTGTGTAGTAGTATGGTGTTTGACACATGCGCGTAATTTGATTTTGCTTTTATGTCTGCTTTGGTGAGACTTTCTCACATCACAGTAGTTCTTTAAGCCAAAACTGGAAATTCAAAAAAATTTTAAATTCAAAAGTATGTATTATTATGTACAAAATAAAAACAATTGAATTAATAAAATTAATATAGTTTAATATATTTATTTTGTTGATTTGTTTTCGTTGAAACATTTTCATTGTTTTTATCTTTCTAGAAATATTTCCCGGAGCCCAGATTTTTTTCGCCAAATCGAACATGAAAGTCGAGAATCATTAGTTTACATTATATTGGTACATGACTTGTTGTTGTAGTAAGTAAAAATATGGGTAAATCTCCCAAAACATACAGGTCTAATAGAGGCGATCTCCGATAAAAAATTGGGTTCCATCGATTGGTTCGTTTAAGGAAAACGAACAAAAATCAGTCCGCGCCAGGTTTTTCGCCTATGGGCGTGTTTTTTTTTTTTGATGTCGGAGTAATCGGATAATTAATTTAACTGTTAAAATTCTGATACAAACTTTATTTCTTTGATCTTCTTACTCTGAAAAAATATACAGAATGTTTTATAACAGCTGTAGTTATTTGTTTCTTTTAACATGAGACTTGGCGACTACTATGGAGCATTCAGACGAGAAATAAAACTTTTAATTTAGGTAGAAAATATTAATTTAGTTTTTAGATAAACGTTACTTTTAAAAATGAAACATTAAAAAATGGGATCCGTTTCCGCTTTCCGCTTCAAAAATTCCATCTACAACGTCATTTGCCTGTCTATAAAATATTTCATATAGTTATAGAATCAAGTACTAACTACATTCATCCATTTTTTATAAAGTTTTTCTAAAATATTTAATTCAATGAAATTCAAAATTTTCTTAATTTCTTTCTGGGCGTACCTCTAAAATAAAAATTATGTCATCTGAAATATTTGCAATAGATAATTTTTCGATTTGACAGATCTGATCAGCAAAATAGTTATCGAATTTATCGGTTAGGTAATTTCTCAATTCACTCTGATTTTTCCGAGATCAATAAAAACACGCCCTCTATCTGTTTTTGTTTCTTATCGCGAATATTGTTTCCATCTTATATAAATTTGAAAGTATGTTTGTTTGTTTTTTATACAAAACCACACATTTGTTCGTATAAATTCAATTAATTATGATATTTCACTGATGTGGGGAAAGAATCGTAAGAATATTTCCGCCAAACAAAATATTAAATTAAATTGCATTTTTTTTATAATTATACACAAGTACTTAATTATACTTGCCAAGGTATATTTCTCTATTTAAAATTAAATATACTTGGCAAGTTATATTTATCTATTTAAAATTCATAATACATTTTTTTTCCATGCTGCTTACCACTCCACTCCTATAAAAATTAAACAAATAATTATTATTTTCAAAAGCGTATTATATAAATCTTAAATTGAAAGTGACAATTCTATAATTTCCTGGGTGGGTGAGAACGTCGATGGTTGGTAGGAGTCAGTAGGTGTAGGGAGTTAGTTGGTAAGGGTTTGATGGGTGGGTTAGTCCGTGGGCGGGAGTCAGTTTGATGCGGGTGCCAGGAAAAGCATCGAATATCTCATAGGAAAGTGATAAAAGCTGTATTTTATTTGCCGAGGAATAAGGAATTACAACAACAATTGCACAATCTTATTCCTTCTTTGGAATAAGAAAACCTGCTGTTTAGCTGGTTTTGACATTCTAATTCCTTAATCATCGGCAATAAAATACGCCTAAATTGCAATTGCTATAAATATTTAATTAAAATCAAATAACCATCCCTGAACATGTTGATGAAACTCTCGTAATGAGCGTAGCTAATTCACGCAAACGATACTAGCGCAAGTCCTACACCAAGATGTCAAAGTTCGAACTTAATTGTGAATGGCGTGTGTTGTGTACAAGAATTACCCAAAAGTGGGAAGAAAAATCATTGACTGTATTATTTATTTTAAAGGAAAATATTTATCGTCGAATGTTTAAATTATTGATTTTGTCTTCATAAATTAATGCTTAATTGTAATTGCATTAAGGGCGTACGTGAAATGAATTGAAGCAGCGGTGTTTTGGTGCTTTTTAAGTTAAAAATTCTAAATTTTTTTATTTTTCTTCCGTGTGTGTTCTTAGACGTCCATTGACGAACGTCGATTTCGATTTGATTCTCCGATTCTTTTCCAATTGCACTATCAAATAGACAAGTTTACTGATTAAAAATTAAATCGTTAATCAACGGGGATAGATTAAGGAAAGGAGCAGTAGTAACAAGCTGGTGGCAATTGCACTTTTGGAAAGCAGCGCAGCAACAGCGACGGACAAAAAATACTTTGACAAATGGTTACAAAAAATACAACACCACATGAAAGTTGAAGTAGCTGCAGCAGCAGTCGACACAAGAGCTTATAGAACAGAAGAAGAAATTCCAAACCATCGTCCTCGCCATCATTATAATCGTGTTTGTAAAGTAGAATTGTTTTCCAATTTACGTGAAAATATTTAAAATGCTCTCAAAAAATGAAGATATGCAACTATTAGGTTGACCGCTACCTTTCAGGGAAACGAAAAAGTTGAATGAGCGAGAGAAACTTCCACAAAACACGATCGAGAAGACTCATTTTTCGAAATCTTCAATAATGTTCAGGTAAATGCTGAAATTTCTTAGTCCGTTTTTTTTATTAAACTTTAACATCGCTGCATATTTTAATACATATATTCTAGAAGAAAAAAGAGGTATTGTCCTTAAGGCGGTTGTGTCCTGTTGATAGGTAGTTAAAAGCTAGCTATAATTCAGTAATAATCAGTAATAGTAGTTAATTAATAAAAAAAATCGTTTCTTAAAGAAGACCCCCTCCAAGTTTCACAAGTTTTCTTTCTGTATTTATCCAATCTGTGTTCATCCAATCCTAGCTATCATTCACCATACCAGTATATGTACAGGAAGACAAGTTTGTTTGCCAAGTGCCAAGTTGATTTCTCTTAAAGTTCTTTGCAAAGTTTATTATTCAGTTATTCAGTTTTACACTAAAAATTGATTGTTCCAAAAAAGTTTTATCAATGGCTTCTTTAAACAATAATCTTCTTCTTACTTCCAGATATATGCAACAACATCAGAAAAAGCAGAAAAATTGCTTAAGTGCCGTACGCCGGAAATGTGTGACACTTTGCAACAGTAGCAACAGAAATAGCAGCAGCATTTGCTGCTCCTTCAGATAAAACACGAGCGATATTGGGAAATCGTGGGAACGCTACACGAGTGGCGACTACTATTTAAGTCAGCAGTTAAACAGTATAACCTGTGCATTAAGCTGTATTGTAAAAGAAAAGCATCCTAACAGAATCAAGTGCACGACATACCCAAAAAGTTTAAAATTATAGATAAAACTATCTATATAGATAATAATCTTTACAAAAAGGAACCCATCTTATACATGCATAGACGACAACCAACATCTGGAAGAGAGAAAATTAAATTCACGTCAGAGTAGTGGAACCTTGCGAAAAACTGTATAAAATATATTTTAAGAAAAAAACAAGAAAAAACATAGCATCCACTAACAATCAACAATTTTAAGCTATGACCCATAATCTCGGAATGGCTCCATATCGTTTGCCGGGGCCCGGAATTTGTCCACCCGATTTTAAACCGCCACCGCCAACTGAATCCCTTAATATAATATCGGCGCCGAGTAATCCAAAAAAGAGACGAAAAACATCAAATGCGAACTCAGCAGCAGCTGCGGCGGCAGCAGCGGCTTCGGCTGCGGCAGCGGCTGCCGCAAATTCTATGCAATCACAGCCCCCACCTTCGCCGCAAGATTTATTGCCACCGCCGCCCATGGGAGGCTTCGGAGATACGATCGTAGCATCGAACCCCTTCGATGATAGTCCGCCCAGTCATTCAACTTCGATGAATCATATGGGCATGGGACATTTTGGTGGAGGTGGGATGAGCCATCCGCATCTAATGAACCATCACCATCATCCGCCTCATCCTCATCCGCACATGCATCCGCACCATCCCCACCATCACATGGGCGGCCCACCATCGATGCGTGGCATGAGTCCGCTTAACATGGGTGGTGGTCACCATCCGATGGGTGGTGGCGGCGGTGGCCAAATGATGGGGCCTGGCGGTGTACATGGAGGACCCGGTGGTATTGGCAACATGCAGTGTGGGGGTCCACTGCCGCCGCATTTAACTTCTCGAGGCGGTAACATGGGAAGTCCCATGGGTGGTGGACCAGGTGCTTCGATGGGCGGAATGAGTCCGATGGGAAGTCTGGGTCCAAGTTTATCACCGATGTCGCATGTAGGCCCAATGGGTGGTCTTTCGCCAATGGGTGGACCACCTAATTCCCTTATGAGTGGATTAGGAGGAGGACCGAACGGCCCCAGATCCATAGGATCACCAATGAGCGGCAGTGGTAGCGCTGGAGGTGGTAATGGCCCCCTTGGTAGTCCTATGAATTCGTTACCAATGGGTTCGCCAATGGGCAATGCAATGGGAAGTCCTCTAGGTGGCGGAGGGCCAAATCTTTCAAATCAACAACATCCGCCACCGCCACACATGAATAATGGACAAATGGGTCCTCCAATGCACAGTCCGCTGGGCAATGGTCCGACAAATCACAGTCATATGTCAAGTGGTGGCTCTGGTGGACCGGGTCCAGGACCTGGAGGCAACAACGGCAACGGAACCATTGGTGCGAATAACAATAGCAACAACAGCGCAAGCAGTAACAATAGCAACAATAACAACCACCCCAACAGCAACATCAACATTAACAACAACAATAATCAAAATCTTCATACGAATTCACGAATGAATATTCACAATGGTGCCATGCCCCCAAATTCGTCAACATCGATGTCATCTTCATCAACGTCGCCTTCGGCGACGGGCTCAACAGCAATTCCATCTTCGCCATCATCAGTAGGAGGTGGTGGCCCCGGCAATAGTGGTGTTGGCGGTATTGCCGGCGGTCCACAAATGTCTCCTCACCACATGAATCCAATGTCTGCCATCAACGTATGTTCGAATAGTAATAGCAGCGCAATGCAATCGGGAGCGGCACCTCCAACATCGCACATGACTCAAGCCAACAGTATAAATTCGATGGGTGGTAGTGGTGGTGGTGGTATCATGGTTGGAAACCATGGCGGTAACCATATGCCAGGTAGTCCCCTTGGTGGCGGCGGTGGGCCACTCGCAGGCCTTATGAATCATCCAATGAATCACCCAAATGTTCCTATGCAACAGCAGCATCCGCACCTCCCGCAGCATTTGCAGCAGCAACAACAACAACAACAACAGCAGCAGCAACAGCATCATCTGCAACACGGCGGCCTTGGTGGCATGGGTCCAGGACCAGGACCGGGTGGTCCTAACGGACCAAACTCCCACCTACTTCATCATCCCCACCAACAGCAGCAGCAACACGCGCAACAACAACAGCAACACGCGCAACAACAGCAGCAGCACCATCCACCATTACAACAGCAGCAACAACAACATGTGCACTCACAAGGTCCACCGCCGCATATGATGAACCCGAATATGCCACCATTAGGTGGACATAGTCACGGTCTTTCATCAATGGGTCCTGGTGGCCCTAACCATCACCATTTAATGCATATGGGTCATATGGGGGGAGGCGGCGGTGCAGGTCCAGGAGGAAGTGGAATGCCAGGCAGTCCGATGATGAATGGCCCTCTATCGAATTCAATGATGGGCGGAGGTGGCCCTAATGGACCGCCATCAATGTTTGGTGGTGGCGGTGGGGGTCCCATGGGACCCAAACCTATGCCAGTGAGTGCCGGCAAAATGTATCCGCCCGGCCAGCCGATGGTCTTCAATCCGCAAAATCCAAATGCACCACCTATCTATCCGTGCGGCCTGTGCCACAAGGAAGTCAACGACAACGACGAAGCTCTATTTTGTGAATCCGGTTGTAATTTCTTTTTTCATAGGTGAGTTGCCATTGTTGGTTGTTTGTTGCTGTCTGTCTTTCTTACTCTTGCGTTACTAACCTACCTATCACTGACCCACTAAATCATACCACTTTTCATCCTACTTTGCAGGACATGTAGTGGCATGACAGAAGCCGCATTCCAATTACTAACGAAGGAAATCTACGCGGAATGGTGCTGTGACAAGTGTTTGTCTTCCAAGCATATACCAATGGTGAAGTTTAAGTGTTGAACCGTTGTTGTTGGTGTTGTTAAATTATCATCAATATTGAGAAGAATTTTAATGCGCTGCTGTGCTAGGAGCTATGCTTAGGCCTGCCATCGTGGTCGTGGTCGTCGTCGTCGTCCTCATTAACATACTTCGAGGCAACTATTACAACTAACAACAATCCCACAACGTGTAAAATATAAGAATAAAATATAAATGTTAAGCGATAAAACAGCAAACAAATAAATAGTAGAATACAAATAATAGATAAACAGCAAAAAAACAAAACACTAACACACAAACAAATACTCCCACACATCTCCTAAAACCCAAACATTTTTAGTCAGTTTGATTTTAATTCGTAAAATCTTAAGACATGTATGTAATCCGCCCGCGTAATCAATGTTGGATAGAGACAGACAGAGAGAGAGAGAGAAAGGCCGACCGATCGTGGTAGCAGCAAACTCACTGGTCACAGAGAATCAAGAGCGTCAGCATCACCTCCAACTAGTCATCATCGGTCGTCGGTGGTGTTCTTGTGGGAATCTTTTTCTTATAACAACAACAACAAACAAAAAGGCAAGTCGTTTTAAATTGTCAAAATGAAAGCATATTTATATATATTATATATATAAAAAAAATTACTCAATCGGAAAATGTAGTAAATAATCGAAAGAGAGAAAGTAACAAGTTATAAATGTAAAAATAAAAACTAAAAATAATTAAAAAGTGTAAATGCAACTGAAAATTTAACAAAAAAAAAACCACAAACAATCTAGTTTAAATAAATTAATTAATTAAAGATAAAAAATAATAAACTGTTTATTGAAGAAACCAGAACGACAAATGCAAAAACATTTTGTGTAATATAAATAATAATATAAACCTAAGCTGTTGCCGCTAGTTATTGAGCATGTGATTGATGATGATGATGTGTGGTGAGTCTGTGGTGGTGTGGTAATCAGAAAAAGTAATTGGCCACTCTGCTGTGCTGCAGTCGCTGGTGGCCATAAAATAAAACCTTCAACTCACAGCTGAAGTAAAACGGCAAAAAGAAATTAAAAAAAAAAAACAGAATGACTTCTTTTTAAATGTTAACAGAGACAAAACAGAAAATAATCATTGCATAGATTATTAAATTAAGTTATTTATAATTAAATAAAATGAATAAAAAATGCAAAAAATACTTATATTAATCAAATATTGATTATAAAAAATGACAATTTTCCTTTATTGAAAAGAAAGAAAGAAAATATTGCAAATAATCATCATAATATTTGGCTGTACAACCGCGGTCCGGTCCTGGCCTCCCGCAGAAAGTCTCTCCACCGGTCCCTATTTCGAGCCGATGTCATCCAGTTTGGCATCCCCAAACTCTGGGCGTACTGGTCTACGCCATCCTTCCAGCGTAGGCTTGGTCGTCCTCGCTGTCGTGTTCCATAAATCCTACCGCAAAGGACTTTCCGAGAAGGATCCCTTTCGCTATAGAGTGTCCGGAATCGTCCTTCCTCACATACGGGGCCAACAATTCTCCGTAAGACTTTTCTCTCGAACGCGGCTAAGAGGTCAGGCTTTAGTAGAGTTTGTTGGTTTTAAGCAACCGTGTGCGTATTCCTGGTTCCATGCTGTTATCGGCTGCTACAGTTGATCCGAGGTAGTTAAGGATTGCACTACTCCAAATTCGCGCTCCACTATTTGAATTGAGGGACCAATGTTGGATGTTCTACTCGCAGACGTGGCCACCATATACTTTGTTTTGCTCTCATTTATGTGCAGCCCCAGATTTGGTGCCGCCTGCTCGATCTGGATGAAAGCTTCCTGTACAGCTCTACGGTTTCTACCAACGATCTCAATATCATCTGCGTAAGCCAGTATCTGAATGGACTTATGATTGTTCCTCTCGCCGTTACGTCAGAGTCTAGGATCTCTTTCTCCAACGCCAGGTTGAAGAAAACGCAGGCCAGTCCATCCCCTTGTCGGAGCCCGTTATAAATGTTGAATTGGCTTGATAGTGATCCGGATATTTTTACTTGGCTTATAACACTGCTCATGGTCAACCTACCTAGTGTTGTCAGTTTATTTGGGATGCCAAATTCTCTCATGGCTTTATAAAGTTCTACTCTGGCTATGCTATCATAGGCGGCATTAAAGTCTATAAAAAGATTGTGTAGTGAGTTTTGAAACTCACATTTTTTCCATCACCTGCCTAAGGGTGTAACTCTGATCAGTTGTTGATTTGCCTGGGATGAAGTCAGGGATGGACCAATGATGACTGATGTACTCACCAACGCTATACCTTGATAATTGAATGGCTGCATTCCCTTCTTGTTATTTCATGAATTGCTTGGTGTAATGTTCCTCCTATTTTTATCAGTTCCGTTGGGATCTGATCAGACGCCGGGGCCTTATTATTTTTGAGCCGATTTATCGCTCTGCTAACTTCGTCTATGCTTGGTGGCGGCAGCATAGTATGATCTTCGGTCATTGGTGGAGCCTCCAATTCCTCAGTTAACTGCCCATTACTCATGAACGTGCTCTTCCCATCGCTCTAAGATGCCTTTAAGATCGGTGATCAGATTACCCTCTTTATCCTTGCAGTATGTGCAGTGTATATTGCGTCATGCGCGCCCGCGCCTGGTGCGGTCCTTGCTCTCTGTACTGTTCTAGTTCACGGACGAGATTCTTCTCCCAGGCTGAATTCTTTTACCGGTGAACTGTTTTTCATATCTTCGGAGCTCTTTCCATTCTACTAGATAGAACTCAGAGATGAGCGATAAAACTTATCGGTGACGAAAACATTTGCTTGAACACCTCAGGAACGTTTTCTGCTTGACAATGTCTTACCTCTACTACTACCAGTAGTGCTCAAGGGAAATAGCCAGTAGGATACCACCTCTCCTTGAATTCAACCGCAATACTCGTGGCGCTCTAAATGCTCATAATGCTGTCTGACAAACGTCCGAGACTAAAAAAGGCCAAGAGAAAGCTTCTCAATTCGGCTTTCGGATATGTCTTCAAATTGCAGGTCCCTTCCATTTGCGTGCAAAAATATAACTTGAGCATAACGGTCTGTTGCGCCAAACATTTTTAAGTGAGACGACAGCGGACGGATGAAGTTGATGTGGATGCGCTCAGAAACTAGTGATGTCTTACTGAATGACTGCAACAATCTTGACCAGGTTTAGAACCCAAAAAATTGTATCTAAGTTGTCGTGTTCCTATTGGACAATTATATTATCTCAAGTAGAATTGAAGCCTCAGATTTTATAGCCGTGGCTATAGAACTTTTGGCTCTAGAACATTTTTAGGAGCGATTTTTTTTAGCATTGGGCCAACGTTTTGCAAGAGACAATGCCGTCCAATCAGTTCTTTCCTTTTATAAGGAAATTTACCGCATGTTGGTCATGATCGTGCGTACTTACTTACCAACTAGATAGTCCCGGCAAGTATATATTTAGTTTTTAAATTCTCTACATTAAATTCGCGTGCCTGTGTGCATTTGTTTTTCCGATGACAAAACTTAGATTCCTCCGGACCTAGAGGTGCCCATATAAAGTTTCTAAAAACTAAACCGACTATCTTCAAATTTTATACACATGGGAAACACTTTTTGAAAAAAATTTTAAGTGATCGTGGTCGGGGGGTACCCATACAAATTTTATAAAAAAACAACCCGATTTTCTTCAAATTCAATACACATGTGTATCTCCTCTTGGCAACCTTTTTTTTGCAAAAATTTGGAAGTGATAATAACTTGATTTGTAAATATTCTCTTCGTAATTGTAGCGAAAGTAGATTGATATGTAGGAGCCTTTCCTTTTTTCTAAGCTGGAAGCTCCGCATTCCAACCTAGTTTGCGAATTGAAAAACACTTAATTTTTTTTTTAACTCGTTAAATAAGGTGGTAATAGTTGGCATTATAAGTAGACCAAATGATGTTACAATATTCCAAGATGATGATCATGAAAAGAGGTATCTACCAATAGCACTGCGACCCATATCGATCTATTGCGCTCCCTACTAGCTACTGCTATGGAGACAGTGCATGCACGTCCCTATAACACCCCCTCCATACCAATGGCTCTTATGAACTTAATGATATGATATGGGTTCAGTGAATGCCGTGCAGATTCCGAGATTGCGTGAGTACCCATGTGATCTCTCCTCTGTCGGATCATTGCTGCGCATTCATTGAAAAGGTGCCACGGGGCTTCCTCCGCTTCCCCACGAAGCCTGCAGCTGCCATCGTCTAATAGTTTTAATTTCCCCTTCAGTATACAATGTCCTATTAGGAAACCCCTAATGATTCTTAATTTAATATTTACTAAGTCCCAATATCGAGCCAGAGCCCTTTGGGCCATAGTTCCCTTTCTTTAGCTTCGCCCTACAATCCTCCACCAGTCTTGAAGGGATGTGGAATACATCTAGGGTTTTTAGCGCAGCTTGGCTGTCACCGTACTTGGTTATTGGCACAGGGACTCCCGAACCCGTGCCTTCTGCTTTCTTTGACCATCCGTATACCACTTTATGGGCCCCGGATGTATCCGATATACAGTTTCAGATCTGAATTCCTTCATGGTGCTCATCTTGACTTTAAAGTTTTTCTTGAATTTAAGCTTTTGCGCCATGTTATCACAAGGCATGCTGGCTAATATATTTAACACTTTTATTTCTAATTGCAATTAAAGACAACCTATCCTTGACTCTAGAAAACTAAAGCTTCACATCATCAATGCATATAACAAACATTTAACATCTTGAATGAAAAGTGGTTAGTTATTTATAAATAATATAAGAAGGCACCTAGATGGCTTTCTTGTGGGACATCAGAGATCGAGTAGGTTATTTTAGAATAATCCGAGCCAATTTTAACTACTTGCGTCCTGTCTGATAAGTAGTTAGAACATTTTCATGAAAGCACATTAACCTCATTTTCTTAATTAAATTAACGTCTTGGACTCGATCAAAAGCTTTCGAGAAGTCAGTGTAAACAGCATCAACCTGGTAGTTGTTTTCAAACTCTGATAAACAGTAATTGGAGAATAAGGCTAGATTGGATCCAGTTGATTGGCCTCCTACGCATTTAATTTAACATACATTCTACACCGCTGAAGACATGTTTCCATCACCTGCCTAAGAGAGATTGTCTCGAGTTCCGAAACACTAGACCGTTAGCTCCCTAAAAGTAGCGGAAAGTACTAGGACGCCACTTCGGTGGTCCTAGGCAACTTGGAAACTCCCTATGGTAGAGAGTGGGTAACGCTAACGCACAAGTGAACCGAATGGCTGGCGGAATAAGCAAACAAGCTAGCGTTGCTGGCCCAGTGCATGAACTTGTCCTTGGGTTTGAGAAAATCACCCTAAAGGCAGATTAACTGCAACGGCAAGGAAGTCTGGTGGCGCACGAATGCTTCGACTTAACATCACAATTTTAGGATTAAGTGAAACCAAATGGAGAGTTAAGGCTGAATATAGCGCAGAATCGGTACTGACGAGAATGTTGTACTCTGGCGAAGATGAGACAGACCGAGTTCCAAGACATGCGGACTAGGGAAGCAAACAAAAGTCTTATATCATGGGAACCGATAGCATCGAGGCTAATGACGGCGAGGTTTAGCTCCAAAATTCGCATGGTGCCCATTATTCAATGCTACGCCTCAACGAACGAAGCAACAATTTATGTAAAAAGCTTAAATATAAATTTTCATCCCCACCAGTTCAGCCGTCTGGGCTGTAGAGTGGAGATAGACAAAGAGATGAGTAGAGCTCTTTCTATACTCATTTGTCAACTTGCGATTAGAGGATCCTTATTTCCACACAAAATTACCTGGGAATCTAGTGATGGTCGAATCAAAAATCAAATCGACCACTTCATCATACAGTAGAGATGGAGATAATCACTGTGTGATGTTCGAAATGAAAGAGTGACAGACGCAGTTAGTGATCATCTCTTGCTGTTGGTTGGCTGCTGTCCAGCGTCGCTCAAAAGGTACATTAAGGAGGCTATCTTTCAATAAAAACGTTCTAAGTGACTCAAATGTACGCCTGGATGTGAACATCAGAATAAATAATGCTTGTTGTGCATTTGGAACCCTATCTCATGTATGGAGTTCCAGTGAAACATCATTACTCACCAAGTTGAGACTCTTCGAATCCAACGTATAATCAGTCCTATTATACGCCTGTGAAATATGAAAGTGCTCTGCCAACATCTCGAGCAGCTTACAGGCTTTCGTTAATCGGTGTCTGTGGTATATATTTTGAAGATCTGTTGGCCACAAACCATAGCAAAGTGGATGCAAGGAAAATGGCGTTGAATTGGAGGAAGCTAGGTCTCAGAATATTCGTACGTGGCCACAGCTTAAGCCCCTTGCGGCGAATCGGACAGATGGAGTTGAAATGCTGGTTTAGCGGTCAGAAATAGACAGAGTATAACTTTATAAAGCCATGAGAAAATTTAGCATAGCTTCAAATAAACTGACACTATTCTGTTTTTTCGTTCTTAATATTTATGTATTAGTTTTCTTTTAAATTTATTTTACAATATATAAAAAAAACAACCCATAAAAATTAAAATTTTTCATGTAAATTCTCTAATAGGAGATGGGTATGTGTTAAAATTAAAAGAAAATCGGGATAATTTTTAAAAAATTTACATGGACACCACACGAGTCTCAGGGCCCTATCACTCCAAAAATTTACAAAAAGATATGTCCATCACTGATACACATGTGTTAAAAATTTGAAGAAAATCGAGCTAATTTTTAAAAAATTTATATGGGCACCCCTTGGGCCATGGGACAGAGGTGTATAAAATTTGAAGAAAATCGGGTTAGTTTTTTGAAAAAATTTTATGGGGCCCCACGACCCTGGCCACCATAATTTTTGCAAAAAATGTTGTCCATCGGAGATTCACACGTATGTAAAATTTAAAAAAAATCGGGTTATTTTTTTTAAAAAAAATTTGGGGCTCAGGGCCTCCAAAAATGTTACAAAAAGTGTTTTTCATCGGAAATAGGTACGTATATAAAATTTGAAAAAAATCGGGTTTAATTTTTTTTTAGTTTTGGGGCCCCACGACCCCGGGGCCCGGAGTCTCCAAAATTTTTACAAAAAGTGTTGCCTATCAGAGATACACGCGTATATAAAATTTAAAGAAAATCGGGTTATTTTTTTTAAAAATTATATGGGGCCCGGGGTCCCAAAATTTGTACAACAAATGTTGTCTATCAGAGATACATTCGTATATAAAATGTGAAGAAAATCGGGTTATTTTTTTAAAATAATTTATGGGGTCCCACGAAACTGGGGCCCGGGGTCTCCTAAATTTTTACAAAAAGTGTTGTCTATCAGAGATAAATTCGTATATAAAAGTTGAAGAAATCAGGTTTTTTTTTTTTAATTTTTATGGGGCCTCACAAACCCCGGTTCCGGGGTCTCCAAAATTTTTACAAGAAGTGTTGTCTATTAGAGATACATGCGTTTATAAAATTTGAAGAAAATCGGGTTATTTTTTTTTTAAATTTTTATGGGGCCCCACGAACCCGGGGCCCGGGATCTCCAAAATTTTTACAAAAAGTGTTGTCCATCAGATATACATGCGTATATAAAATTTGAAGAAAATCGGGTTATTTTTTTTAAAAAAATTTATGGGGTCCCACGAACCCGGGGCCTCCAACATTTTTACAAAAAGTGTTGTCTATCAGAGATACACATGTGCATAAAATTTGAAGAAAATCGAGTAAAATTTTGTAAAATATTTGTATGGGAGCCCCCCGACCCCGGTGCCCGAGGGTCCTCAAATTTTAATAGATAGTGTTGTCTCTGGAAATACACATGTGTGCAAAATTTTAATAAAATCGGGCTTTGGGAAGTGGATTAAAAATTGATCGCAAGATTCCACGACAGACGACCGACGACCGACCCACGGGCAAGTGAAGTTAATATAGAGAATTTAAAAAAAAAAAAAAAATTCCTAACTCCTAAAACTCCTAAGAAGAGCATAGATCGGAAACGACCTCCTTTCAGTGCCGTCTGTCTCTCTCCAGCTGTTTGACTTCACGCCATACACCTACTGTACGCGATTCTCGCTCGATTGATCTGCGCCACGTGTTCATTGGGCGTCCCGGGTTTCGTCTTCCTTGAGGGTTCCATTCAAAGGCCATTTTTGTAATGTCATTGTCCGGTTTCCGCAGGGTGTGCCCTACCCATTGTCATATCCTTCGCTTAATTTCAATATGGATTGGCTCGTTATTTGTCAGGGCAAGTAGATCCGAGTTTGAGATCGTGTTTGTCAAAAAGATGCCACAGATTCGTCGCAGACACTTGTTGATAAATACTTGTAATTTTTGAGAAATGGTTGTTGTTACTTTCCAAGTCTCGCAACCATATAAGAGGATCGTTTAAACACTGGAGTTAAACATATTTAGCTTGGTGCTCCTGGAGATGTTATGCGCTCGCCACACTTTGTACAGTGAGTAGAAAGCAGAGCGCGCCTTGTTTATGCGGGCTGTCACGTCTGATTTGGATCCGCCGTTCTTAGTAATTAGGCTCCCTAAGTAGCTAAATTTCTCCACGTCTTCAATGACTATCGTTGCATCGTTGGTGGTTATAAATAATTCGCGGGTATCGGTAGTTCCGATTCGCAACAACTTCGTCTTTGAGTAGTTAAGCCTTAAGCCAACCTGTTCAGCGTTATAAATCAACCACTCAAGCTTATGCGTCATATCGTCCAATCTGTGAGTCATCATGCTGATATCGTCAGCATAGTCAAGGTCGTTAAGCCTTTCGTTCAAGCGCCATTGAATAACGTTTAGTGCATCGATGTTGATTTGCGCCATAACTTGATCCAGGATCTCCGAAAAAAGGATAGATGAGAGGACACATCCTTGCCTAACTCCTTTGGATATGGTGAAATTGGCGCTGTTCTTGCCCTTATATCGAACGCTGCAAGCGGCATCTCTATATAATTCACGGATAAAGTTTACGATTGTGTCCGGAATTCCGAGATTTAGCAATGCTGTCCAAATAGCCTTTCTGGATATTTTATCGAAACCTCGTTCGAAATCGACAAAGAGGATGTACAAAAGTGAATTCTATTCAACTGACTGCTCGATGATAACTCGCAGTGTATTAATGTGGTCTACGCATGATCTGTTTTTCCTAAAACCTGCTTGCTTTCTTCTCAAAAGTGTGTAAACAAACGGTGATATACGATTAAGAATAACAAATGCTACAATTTTTTCTATTGCATTTAACGGCGTTATGCCTCTCAAATGTTGCACTCGCTGAGATCAGCCTTCTTGGGTATTGTAATGATGACTCCCTCTTTCTACGAGCTAGGGATTTTGCATGTTGCCCACGCATCACGTATAATTGGCTCAAGCACAGGTACAATAACAGGTATGCTGAATTTAAAAAGCTCGGCGGGCAGTTTATCAGCACCAGCAGCTTTATTATTTTTAAGTTGTTTAATTGCAGACTCTTATTTCATCTTGAGATGGTGGTGCAGTTGAGATGCTCCTTATACTCGTAGGGTTGCGACGTTCTGTTCTTGGAAGTGAGTTGATGTTTTCCTCAATTGTGTTATCATCATAGAACTCTTTCCAGCGTTGTAGTTGCTCTTGCTCGGTTAAGAGTAGGGCTCCGTTATGGTGTTTAATAGGAGGTATAGTTTTTGCGCTTTCACCATTAAGTCTACGGATTGCACTGTAGACCCCACGCCTATTACTACATCGAGCAGCCGTTTCTAACCATTCTTTTTACCCGTGCTTCGGCGCGGTTATATTACCTCTTCAGTTGTTCTTTTAGCCCCGATAAGCGATCATTTGTAAGCCGGATTCTAAGATTGCGTCGCTCCTCCATGCTCTTTGATTCCACGTATCACCCATTATCCATGGCTCTTTGTGATGTTGCACAAAGCCTAATGCAACTTCTGCGGCACCTTTAATTGCAGATTCGTTCGTATGCCGTAACCTAGACTAAATGCAGATTAAATTCATTCACCTTGGCGACATTTTGAAGTTTGCTGAGATCGTATTTCCGCGCAATTCTATGTTGTTGTTGATTTGCAGCTGGCCGCAGTCTGATAATGCCAACCAGAAGATTGTGATCACTAAAGACAGCACCGCGACGCGACGGGCTTTGACATCTAGTAAACAGCAAGCGAATCTTTTCCTGATTAAGATGTGATCAATCTGGTTACGTGTCACGCATTTTGTAGGTTGGACACGATCAATGTTTTAAGCCAAGTTAAAATATAAAATATTGGAGATACACATGCTTGCAAAGTTTGAATAAAATCTGGTTAATTTTGAAAAAATGTGTATGGGAGTCCCTCGCCCTGAGGCCCGTTCACTTCCCTGATCACTATTAAGACTATTTAGATTTGGAATCTGTATTTATACTTTTTAGTTCGTTTTAAAAACGTTTTAAATTAAAAATTTATTTTTATTCAAATAACTAGCGGAAATACCCGGCGTTGCGCGGCTGCCCCATTCCACTGACCCCCACCAAGTTAACACCCTCCCACTGACACTACATTCACTGACATACCGCCCACTGACCCCCAGCCCACGGACCTCTGACCTCAGATGACCACCCACTCACAGACCACCCCCACCCACTGAACTCGCACCAACCGATCACCTCACCAGCCCAGAAAACTATAGAATAAGTTTGAACGCGATTGGTTCATAAAAACATGCAATTTGTAGAAACAATAAAAAAAAATCTTATGGAGACCCTTTGACTCAGGAGTCTGACCACTTTCAAAATATGCCTATTAAGTGTCTTTTATGGTAGAAAACCCATATGCAAAGTTAGAACGCGATCGGCTGAAGGGTTTGGCAGTCTATACCGGACATACATACATATACACATACAAAGTTTCATTCCGAGGTGCTGACGGATATGGAGACGTCCCTCGCTTATGCTGACGACATTATGCTGTGCGTACACGGGAGTCGAGGAAATTCAGAGAAACTTGCAGACCAAATTCGATTAATATCAGCCATACTGCGAAATGTGGAAGCTTAAGATCAGCTATTCAAAATGCGAAGTTATACTGTTTCGCACTCCTCTAAGTCGCGGAAATCACGACTTTCGACGAAATTGGAAAAGCTTGCAGATAACTGGGGCAAATGGCTTTCAAATTCCAACAAAGGCGGTAGTGCGGTATTTAGGTGTTTATTTGGATGCATTCTTGTATTACAATGAACACATAAATACCGCTGTAAAAAAGGGAAGAGCGGCTTTTATGGCTCTAAAAAATTTATTTTACTCACGTCATCTGAGATGGGAGTTGAAGGTCCTTTGTTACCAGGCGTTCGTAAGACCAATTTTAACGTATGCGTGTCCAATATGGTGGAACATCAGTCTCTCATACATGGAAAAAATCCGCGTCTTTGAGAGGAAATGCCTTAGAGCGTGTACGAGCATGTATAGAAGCGAACATTCCGATTATAGACTTTATGTGTCGAATAAAAAAATCTTAGACGCTTCCGGAGTATCCAGAATCGATAATGTTATTCTGGATCTTACTAGGAACCATTTCGCTCGGTCAGCCTCTGTCGCAAATGACTTTATATCGGGAGCCTTTTACCATAATCCTCAGTACTTCGAGATTGCCCTGGAGAATGGATTGATACCACCAGAGGCGTTCTTGTACCTAGATGCATTGGGCCCGTAATCTACCATGTTGCTAGAAGAGCAACGGACAAACGCATCCGACATGCATTAATGACTTTGGGTAATCGGGATGCTAACTGGAGATACTGCAGTAACATACCTGAACGCGACCGTGATAAAAGTAATGCAAATAGATACTGGTGGCTCGACTGGGGTGTGGCTGAAATTCAACCCTAATGATAAACGGGGGCAACGTCTCGGGTAGTCGGTACTATGGGTATTATGGAGTTGTCATATTGGCTATGATACTGGTTGTGCTAGGGGCTTAGAACGCTGCCAACGAAATATTAGGAAACGTCGCTTTTTATGTATTTGTTTTTATTTTCTTGTTAACTAGTTTTAAGTAGTTTTAAGTATTTTAAGCAAATAAATTATAAAAATTATATAGCGATAAATATAAAACTTAATTTAGATATAGAATATAATGAGAACCAATCTGGTCATTTATAAAAATAAACTTATATAGCTTGTAAGTTTCATTATTTACTTACTAACCCTAGTATTAGAATTTAAATGGAATAATAAATAATTGATTTAAAAAGAAAAAACATACAAAGTTTCACTTTTATATACATATATAGATTATTTAAATTTTGTATCACTTTTACCTTACACATTTCCACCGGTAACAGCATAAATAAAACAAAATTCGTTGATTGCAATAATGCATTTGATGTATCTCATATTTCGAATAGCAAACAATAATTAAATAGCAAACTTTCAAATTTATGATAAACAAAAATACCAAAATTATTAATTCAAATTGGAGTTCCCTGTTTTAAGTCATCATATAATTGTGGACAATTATCAATGTCGGATTCAGTAAGATTGTCGTTCTCATAGAAGATCTGAAATATCTGTAAATGAAAGAATGGTATATTACAGAACGAGCAAGGAAAGTGGAGTTTATTGTGCGAGGTCGAAGCTTGACGAGCACGATGAGCACTTTTCTGCGAGTCGTGTACGCTATTTTTCACGCGTCCAAACCGGTTTTTTTTGCTAAATCGAGAGAGAAGCAGAAATGTGAGAATGTGTGTTCGCTGTGACTGCAGTAATAAACAAAGAAATGCATTTTTCACGCGTCCAAGCCGGTTTTTCTGCTAAATCGAGAGAGAAGCAGAAATCACAAACGACAAACAATAGAGAATTCGCACAATATGTTCGCTGAGATTGTAGTAAATAACAAAAGACGTTTATATCATAACATAACTAGTGTTGTTGTGGGCTACTTTCGAGGCTAGTTTATAGCGTAGGAAACAGTCACTTTCGTCTATGGGCGTGTGAAATAGTATATTACATAACGAGCAAGGAAAGTGGAGTTTATCGTGCGAGGTCGAAGCTTGACGACGAGGCGGGAGCCGAGTTCGGCAATCTAACGAGCACGATGATCACTTTTCTGCAAGTCATGTACGCTATTTTTCACGCGTCCAAACCGGTTTTTTTTGCTAAATCGAGAGAGAAGCAGAAATGTGAGAATGTGTGTTCGCTGTGACTGCAGTAAATAACAAAGAAATGAATTTTTCACGCGTCAGAGCCGGTTTTTCTGCTAAATCGAGAGAGAAGCAGAAATCACAAACGACAAACAAAAGAGAATTCTTGCTCATGCGCAATGTGTTCGCTGAGATTGTAGTAAATAACAAAAGACGTTTATATCATAACATAAGTAGTGTTGTTATGGGCTACTTTCGAGGCTAGTTTATAGCGTACGAAACAGTCACTTTTGTCTATGGGCGTGTGAAAACATAATAACAGAATGACCTTCCATAAACCACTCTCTTCTACTTACTAATTGGAAAATGTTGCTACTATGAATCAATTCTTTCCGCTCGGCAAATAACGTTTGGCGCACACGTTCATCCCCTTCAGAAATAAATGTTGGAGCCCACTTCTCCAGGTTTCCCCATTTGATCTTACGATTTTTCTCGGCTAGTGCTTGACCACCGCGACGACGTCGTGGCCATACTAAGTCACGAGGCTGTTTTTTACGTCGATGCAATAACAATTGTACTTTATACTTTTCATCGATTACAAGACGCTGCTCTTTTGCAACTTGCTCGCGTCGTTTACTTGAAGCGGTCTCTGAATAAATTGAAGACTGATTTTGTAAATCGAAAAACTGGCAATAGTAGTGACTTTGACCGCAGACTCCCACATCAGCTGGTGGGGGCATAATACGTCGAAAATCACCCAAATGACTTTCCTCCCAAGCGATTTGTTTATTAAGGGGACTTAGACGCACATTCGATTCACTATTTGTATGGTTGTCTGTAGCATCATCACATTGGCGAGATGGTACGTCTGCTGCGCTAGAGCTGATGTAAAATTCCGATAAAACATCTGCAGTAAATGTGAATAGAATAGAATATTGATTATACCTTTCTGTCCGCCTTTTTGTCAAAAGACGTCGCCTAATACGCTTCCTATCCTCGCGTATAATCTGTCTCTTATCCGCTAAAGCAGCACTTACCAGCGTTAATGTGTCCCTTATAAGGGCCCGTTTAACTTCTCGATCAACTGGTTCGTTTGTATGAAAGCTGGGCGAATGATTCACCTCGAGAATATAAGGATTCAACTTTGCGTCTACAAGAATATCAACACCAAGAATCTCAAAGCAAGCTTGTATGGTGTCATGTGTCGGAAAGCAAGCGTTGTAGTTGTGCTTTAGCATTGGCCATGCACTTAGCACTGTTTTGATTATGATGTCGTCAATCTTTCGCCACATATCACCGACATTGTATCCTTGCAATATTAACCATTTATTGAGCGAACTAAATTTACGCTTGCTTCCTTCAGTTTCCCTTATACTATGCGAATAGCTGGAGCTATGCTTATTAACTGAATAATTCGTTAAATGCATAAACATGTTCTCATGATTTGTCGTGCTTGGTTCACAATATTTATTTGTTGCAAATCGAGCAAGGCCCTCGTTATAAACGAAAATTCGAAGCGGATCTATTGACGTAATTAGGGTGTAGACGCGCAAGTCAAATTTATAACCATCGATTAAAAGAGGCTGCAATGAGATTATTTAATTTAAAATAAAATAAAATAAGAATTAGAGTAAAAATGCGGGAATGGTGGTCCCCGGGCAACTATGTGTATAAATCCTTATATATGTAGGCTAAAATTGCAAGTGCGCACGGTCTAGCGTTTCTAGTCTAGGTAAAATACCCGCTACTGAAACTGAAACAACGCCTCGGATAAGTAATGATCGAATACTGACGACTTTTGGCTATTGTACCCGGACTAAGATTGGTTTCTGGAATGTGAGCACGCTCCTTGACTCAGGGAGTGAAGGACCTCAAAATGCCAGATTTCTTCAACTGGAACGTGAGTTTCTTCGATATAATTTGGACTTACTGGGATTGAGTTAAGTAAGATGGTTCGACGCGGGAAAGTACCAATCCCCAACGTGTAACACTGTGCTACTCTGCAAACCCTATGGTAGTCCATGTGAATCTAGAGTGGGTCTGCTGCTAACGCCAACAGCACGCAGAGGCCTAATTTCCTGGCACCCACATGGTGATAGGAAACTATCGGCCACATTTCGGACAAGAGAATGGCGCGTCATGATCATACAGTTTTACGCTCCAACGAATGCTTCGACGATGAAAAGGACAACTTCTACAATCAACTAAGCGCTGTATTCAACGCAACGCCGAACGGAGATATCGTCATCGCGATGGGGGACTTGAATGCCAAGGTTGGCAACGACAATGAAGGACTCAAACATGTGATTGGGAAGCACGGCCTCGGCGAACGAAATGACAATGGTGAAAGATTTGTTGATTTCAACAACACCGACCACCTTGTCATAGGCAGCACCATGTTTGAGCATAAGACCTGCCACAAGGTCAGCTGGGTGTCAACTGACAGGCAATTATTATCCAACCAAATCGACCATGTGGCGATCAGCCGACGTTTTAGGAGCTGTCTTTTAGACGTCGGAACAGACGAGGAGCCGACATGGGTATGGTACGGGATCATCACCTTATGGTAGCTACTGTCCAGCTACGTACTGCATCAGTTAAAAAATCTGCAATGGGTATGGTACGGGATCATCACCTTATGGTAGCTACTGTCCAGTTACGTACTGCATCAGTTTAAAGAATCCGAATCCCCTCAATACGCCAACAATTAAGGGATCATTTATCGCAAGGAGTGGAAGCAATCAGCAGCTCACTGCCGACAACCATCCAGAAACATTGGAAAGTGGAGGCGGATTGAAGAACGTAAGGTACTTAAAGCTCGTATTTTAGATATCCCAGCAGCAGCGAGTATCGAGCTAGAATCCATGTATCGAAGAAAAATGAGAGAAGTGCAGCGTAGTGTAAGACGTGACAAGCGTAACTATATTAACCTGGCCTCAGAAGCAGATGAAGCAGCGAGCAGGTGCGATAGTAGAACCGATTACAGAATCACCAAAGAGCTGACAGGTGGACACCGCTCTAGCCAACATCCGGTGAAAGGCCTAGATAGTGCCGTACTCGTTTGAGATGAGAATCAGCTCAAGCGACGGAAGGAGCATTTCTCTACGGTCCTTAACTGTGTATTCGCTAACGATATGCACCCAAAGCAAACGGAGCTGCCGGAAGTAACTATTTTCCGAATTCGCATCTCAACTCCCAGTAAAGATGAGATCGCTACCGCGATCAACAAGTCGTTAGAACTATATGGTTTACCCGCAGAGCTTCTGCGTGCCGCTCCACCGACATCAGCAGAGCTCTTATATACTCTTGTAGAGAGAGCTTGGGAGGCAGAAAGTTTCCCCGACGAGTGGAAGAAGGGAATGATTGTCAAGCTCGTTCTTCCTGCAGTTGCAAAGGTAATACCCAAATTAGTACGTCTTGCGCCTTGCGTAGGAGAGGTATATCCGATAAACTAATAGCTATTATTAAAGCAACCTATGATGGCTCTAAATGGCATGTGTTGCATAGAGGAAAGCTGTCAGAGGAATTCGAGATTCTAAGTGGGGTACGACAAGGTTGCATTCTATCGGCAATACTTTTTTTGCTGGTGATTAGCGATGTAGCGATGAACCAATAGGCACAACCATCTAACGACGGGAGTGGCAGTGGATTGGTCATACACTCCGAAAAGGCGACAGTTCCATAGCAAACTACGCAAAGCAATGGAATCTGTTATCTCAGAATAGTAGAAGAACGGGTCGTCCGAGAAATACATAGCGCAGAACAGTTGAAGAGGAGTCACGGCAATTGGGGAAGAGTTGGAGAGAGCTGAAGCTCATTGCCAGGAGCCGCACGCGATTGCGCGTAGGCGTAGTAGAGTCCCTAAACCCACAAGGGGAATGAAACATGAATAGCGTTGCGTCCATATATAGGGGTGCTAACCCTTGTGAAGAGCTTTTACTTCTTGCACTTTTGCTTTCATTATTATTAGAGTATCATAGATCAGCTTCTATCCTATACGCACCCGACTAATGTACAACTGGCAGATCATACGTTCTGATGGGTTAATCGATTTCAAATCGGTTGTCAGCCATATTCCACGCCCTTGAGCACCAGCGTCTGGTTTAATGATGAATGTTCGATTTTTTGACTTGATCGACTTTTTGTTTGAAAAGGCTAGAGCATCGCCGTAACTGCAATGATGTTTTGATATATATTATCATTACACTTAAAAAGACTCACTCACTCCGCTGGAAATATCCATGTTCTCGGAAAAATATTAAAATCCCTAGGATATAATTTAAGCATTCGATTAAGATTTCTCGAGAGCAAGTCCTTTCGGCAAATCTCCATCATTCCAGGGAAATGATTGATCTGCTGAAAACGCTTCATACTTTTGTATAGTTCTATACTAGGCAGTGAATCTGTCCACAGGATATTCCATAGTTTCATTTCCTTAACCAATTTGAAACCCAGTGATTTGGATACACTTGCGATTACTGCATATCGTGAATTGGTTACGCAAATGCTTTCTTTGTTTATTCTTTGGGGGTTACACAACAAGTTAATGCTTGAGCCAAGGAAATTACAAATTAATGGCTGTTATTATGCTAACTCACTTAATGTCTGGAATTCCGTGGCCGTATTTTTTTGTGGCGACTGGTTTTTCATTTTCTTCTGGCTGGTCACATTTCATATGATAACAAACGTTATTCAATAGAATTATTCCTCGTTGAGTGTTGGCGGATTCTTTTTGTAGCAAGGCTGCACTATTCTCCTGCACGTACGGAACTCCGGCATCCTGGACAGTGAACTCTTTCTCTTTAAACGCACTGATCAATTTACCTTCGATGCAAGTCGTTCGAGGTGTACATTTAACCCGTGTGGAAATTCGTCGCAAATGTTGTATGCGCTTAAAAAATTTTGAGTTTTTTAAATTCATTTGCGGTCTGTTGGGTAAGTATTGGCACACAAACAACAAAAACCTGAAAAGCAAACTTTCCAACTAATAATTTTTGAATTTAAAAACAGCTGTATCCTTTGAATTAAGAAAAACAATAAGAAATTCGTAATAGAAAATAGGAATATTTAATATAGTTTTGTTTTTTATACAATAGCGTTTCAAAATTTCGTAATTAATATTTCGATTTTAATAAAATCATTGTTTACCAAGTTTTTATTTGTAACTTTTAACTGCAATCATTTTCCGAGAGCCCCCAATACGTGCACCATTTCTGGTCGATCGTCTGGACTATCTGCAATGCAGTCTAAGCCCAAAAATAAAACCCGTCTACACAACTCCTGTTCGCTCGGCAGTATGGCGAACTTTTTGTCAATGAGATCTTCTATTCTACTGTCTGCGTTCGCACGTAATGAGAGAATGTGCCTAGTCAACAGTTGTTTTGGACGTGACTTATCATAAGCTCGCAGTCCGGTGAATGTTTCGAGAAGCACAACGCCAAAACTGTAAGTGTCGACTTTTGTGCTAAGTTTTTTCAAATTTAAAAATTCCGGTGGAAGATAGGGTTTCGTGCCAAATACTTGTGTCACTTTTACTGCAGAATTAAGGGCGTTTGGGCCTTCACGGGCCAATCCAAAATCTCCTATTTTCGGTTGATTGCACTGATCGAGAAGAACGTTTGCTGGTTTGATGTCACCATGGATAAGTGGCTTCTCACGGAATGTATGAAGGTAATTCAGTCCCCTGCAATAAATAAAGTAGAAAAACGGTTTATGGGTTTCTTAAAAAACAATTGCATATAAATAATTTCAAAATTTATTTAGCCAAGTCATTAGTTTTTGGTGTGCCCTTTGAAAATATTAAGGAGTCATATTATCAGATGATTTTGGGGAAAATTTGGGTCTTTCTATGTCTATGGGCGCTCAGTCTATGGCTCAGTGGATAGGAGCATGTACTGCTGAGCAGGGGGTTCATGGTTCGAATCCCAGTAACACCAAAGTATTTTTCATGGTGTCCCACCTCTCGCCAAAGTTTGACAAACGTCCGAGAGTAATAACTTCACTGAAAGCTTCTCAATTCGCCTTTCGGATCCGGCATTAAATTGTAGGTCCCTCCATTTGTGTGCAAAAATATGCATGCTCAACACAAATGATTGCGAGAAGTCAGCCTTGGACCGCATGGTCGGTCTGTCGCGCCGATATTATTATTATGTCTATGGGCTTAAAAGAAGAATAACTTGTTAGGAAGCCTGTTAGCATGAAGGGATGTCTATGCACATGCGTCTTGAATACCCGCAGATTCCCTGATCTACTTACCAGGTTACACACATAACGGTACATAGCTGCTGTATTCAAGTGCTTGTTTAGAATTTTCAAGGAAACTATTCAATTTATTGATATTAATATATCCTTGCACCAACCTTGCAGTTCCCAGAGCTATGTTAATGCGTTGCTGCCATGTCAGCGGTTCCTTCTCTTTTGAATTGAGACGCTGCTCTAATGAACCTCCAGTCATTAATTGATAAACTAAACAAGGTTTCTCCCCATTGATACTGTAACCGTAGAGTGGTAATATATTATCGTGACGACATGAATTTAAGTATTTCAACTCGTTGAGACTTTGTTGCATTTGCACTTTTGCACAATCTTTGCCATCAGCTCCGCGATAGTGTATTTGTTTGATAGCTACATCTGTGTGCTTCCAATAACCACGAAAAACAGTGCCAAAGCCACCTTTACCCAATATAAATTGATCACTCCAACTGCATGTAGCTTCCAGCAATTCTTGGTACTTTATTTCCGGTATTGTGCTGGCGTATTCATTGACATTTCGTTTATTTAAAACATTTGATGCAGAATTGGAGCTCGTCAATTCTGAGGATGTATTATCATCTGAGGTCGTTGTCACATTGTTCGAGTTGCTAACACCCGACGATGACTGACAATTAAGAATCTTTTTAGATTTATCATTGTTGTTATTATCGTTATCGTTTGCTGATTTCCGCAATAAATAACTCAGCTGAGGAAGGCTTTTGGGTATCAGGAAACTGTATTTGTGTTCGACAAAATCTTTTAATATTTCCATTGCTCGATAGAGCTTCATTCTAAAATATTAAAAGAAACAAAATAGCTAATTAACAAACAACAAATAAAACGAAAACAAAACAGACCCACTTATTTAACAACACGAACAGCTCTGTGACTGTGTGGTTTAGCTCGCCCCACATATTTAGCAGCTCATCGGTAGGAGAATTACCCAGCGTTATCGCTCTACGAATCCCCTAATCAATAATAACGTAGTATAAAAATATTATAGCAAAATAATGAAATTTACTTACCTGCAGATCAGCTGGTGAATAACTCATATGATTAATGGCCAAATCATGCCACAAGTTCAACTCATCAATATGAGCACAAAGAAGATTTCTTTCCGCTTGAGGAATCTCGTAAATGTACATGTCCCTACGAAAACCATTTCCACTGCTGTTTCCACTGCTGCTATTGTTGTCGCTTACACCGCCGCCACTTCTACTGACTGGACCGGAAAACCTTATCACTTTGCTTGAGCGCATCATTAAATTTCCTCGAAATCGATGAACTCATCAGGCGAGCAATGAAACAGCCAGCAGTAATGCAAAAATGCCAGTTAATTTTTTATTGCGTGTGAGTGTACAAAACATATAAACTTGTTGCCAGAGCCTGATGTAAACTGGTTAGAAGTATGGGGACACTTTCACTTTAAATTGAAGACCAATAAAAATTATACACACTGTACCAAAAAAATGTAGAAAACAAAATACGATTTTACCACTGCACCTGTGGCACAACAAAATAAACAGGACCGTAGTTTGACAGCTGATATGGTTTATTTTTCTACGACTTTGAACTGAGGACTTTTTTTTACATAGTCGCATGAACAAAAACCGATGAAAGCTGTATTTCATTTGGAATCCGAATCCGAATTCGAAAGTCAAAACAAGCCAAACAGCAGGTTTTCAAATTCCAAAGAAGGAATTCGACAGTGCATTTGGTGTTGTAATTCCCAATTCGAATTCAAATAAAATACAGTTGAAATGTAATTTCCACTAAAATTCTAATGAAACATACAAATGACGGCAAAATTTTTTCTTGAAGCAAACAATTGCTGTTTTTCATTGCCTTCCCGAGTAAAGTACTAATAAGTAGATTATAAAAGGAATGCAGCTTTAAGTTTTATACAATGTAGTTATGTTAGAAAGCAGTGGGATAATAAAAATTAATGCCTTATTACTTTAAACCAAACCAATAGTATTTTAAAAAAATGAATAGGAATTATGTATTTTTCAATAGGTCGTGGAATAAAAAGGACCGGAGGTTAGTAACACTGATGTCGTATTTTTTTGTTTTAGAAATCTGCGCTCGTGCTCAGATTTTTTCTCGAATAAACGAACACGAAAGCAGACAATGTTTTGTTTTGTTGCATGTGTTGCATAAGTAAATCTCCCAAAATATCAAGATCTGTTAGAGGGGATATCCGATCTACCGTAAACAGCTTGACAACCAAAAAATCAGTCTGCGCCAGGTTTTAAAAAAAAACACGACATGATAAAACCACTTTTTAAGGTTTTCTACACGATCCATAATGTGTGCTCTTTTTTGATCTCGGAACTCGGAGACATAGTTTTACTGTTAGAATTCATATCTGTGCGGTTGAATATTTTTCATAATGCAGAAAAATATTAATAAATTAGGGAAAAAAGTATTGAAAAAGTGAACCAACCGAATTAGATGATTCACATATAAGCATAAATACAGAAATAGTGACATCCACGCCCAAAATCATAAGCAGAGTGCAAACAACCCAACCACCAACACTTCCAACACGACGAAGAAAACGATCTCTGGAAGATATCAGGAAGGATTCCTTAGTGAAAAAAAAACGAAACAAGTTTTTAGAAAAACAAATTGGAATAGATCCTAAAAAAGTAGAGTTAGAATGGTTAAAGGTCACAGCACTACATCAAATAGCCGAAGCCATTTTGCGGCAAAATAACAACAACAAGAAAAATTTATTTTTTAATGGAGAATATTTGGATACTTAATAAAAATTTATTACAATGTGTTCTAGTACAAATTTAATTTTACTTTAAAAATATTCTTTCACCAATTCTTGTCTGATTCTTCTAGCTTCGGTTAAATAAGGTTGTTGTGTGTTATATTCTTCATACGACATTGAATTTAAAAATCTGCCGATTTAAATTTACTCTTAAAACAAATCAAACAAAATGCAGAAAAATTCGGTTATTGTGACGTTTTTCTCGGTTGTACTAAAAAAATTATCTCGGAAAGAGAACGAGAATACCAACTTACGGAACGGAATTATTCAACGAGAAAACGAAATGCGAGAAAAATAAAAATTCCGTTTCACGCGTTTAGTCTTAATTACGACAAAAGTTACGTCATTCGAAAGTAGAAATGCTTACCAAATCGACCCCCTGGTATATGTTCGATGCACACATGAAGTTGGCTGCTATCAGTCAGTTAAGTCAGATTAAATAGGTATAATATTTGGGGAAACAGACCATTGTGGTCCAGGGCCAAGCTTTTCGCGACTATTCGTGTTGTGCTTGTTATATTTTTGCACACAATTGGAAGGGACCTACAATTAAAAGGCCTTCGTGAGAGTTTTACTGTCGAATGTTTGTAAGACATCCGCGATGTTTTCTTTTGGATTTAAACTTTGAATCTCCTACTGAGAAGTCAAACGTTTTAAGCACTAGAGACTAGAGGACTAGACCACATCGAAAATGTGCACTATAATATATCTTCCCGGATTAATTATGTCGATATAAGCTAGCTCAGTGATAAAATTTAAAATGTCATGGTTGGCGACAGTGTTGCTGAAATTTATACTGACGTAGTATTTGTTGTCGCGTAAATAGCTGTTAAAGTTGTCAGCATGGGATTGGATACCAGAAAAAGCCCTTGATTTTCTTGTTTGTGTAGCTGTATGCGAGTTCAACCAACATGTTGTTGGAATTCAAAAGTTTTGGATTTTTTCTTGTTGTGCCAATATATCCTGTATGTAGTATTAAAGTAACACAATATTTCATTCTAAAAAAGATTTGAAGGTGGCCAGTTTGTGAATTATGTTGGACAAAAATTATATTACTTTCTTTTACATAGTAAAAGGAAATATAGTAATCATGAAAATTTTCGAATCGGGATTTTTGCAGATTTACCCTTTCCCGTATTCCCTTTCCAGAAAACGCGAAAAAAAACTTTGTCTGTCTATCTGTGTCCACTCTACAGCCCAGGGAATGAAAATTCATATTTAAGCTTTTTACATAAGTAGTGAGGTGCCAGTTAATTTTGACGGAAAACTAAAAACCAAAAGTGACAGTTTACATGGACGGTGTTTCGAGCTTTAGCAAATAACTTAAAAAGTATAGCATTTAGGAGAAATCTGTTAAGTGCAAAAGAAAAAAAAACAAAAAAATAAAAACCACACCTTCATATTTTTTGCCACCATGGGGTGTGTATTGATCAAAATTTGGTCCACCAACATGTTTGCTAATGGTGTTATTAATATAATAACAACATGCTGCTCAAATCGTCTGATGCCCACTAAATGGAAAACTCTTAGTTCAGGGTTTTTAAATAACTAGAGAACTTTTCAAAATATATTTAAGTTACTTATTTTGGTTTTTGGAAATTTGTTGTATTAGAAAAACATATTACGCGCAAATTATTAAAAAAATATATAAATGTATTGTGTTGTTATTTTGCACACTAACGTCATCGTGATTGTGTTTTTCTTGCTAAATGAATCGTAAAAAAATTTTACCAAGAAAAACTAAAGGCTATGCGACATGATAAAAATATCGACGACGACTTATGAAAGAAAAAAAAGAAAAGAAAAAGAAAATGCGTTATAACGGGTGTTTTTTTGGGAGGTTTGTTTTTCCGATAGATGTCGTTTTATTTTATGACAGTTGTTTTGACAGCTCAAAGTGGCATTTCTACTCAGTATTGTTTGGCAAATCATTATGAAAAAAAAAAAAAAAAAAAAAAAAAAAAAAAATGACATTTGTGAAAAATAGTCGTGGTAGCCATATGCCAGAAATTGTGTTTAAATGTTAAATGCCAAAAAATTATCTACCAAATAAAAAAAACGGGTGTTTTTTTAAGAGGTTGCCGATTTTTTTTTTGAATAAAACACATATAAAATTATGAAATGACCAAAATTTTTTTTTATTTGGTAGATAATTTTTTGGCATTTAACATTTAAACACAATTTCTGGCATATGGCTACCACGACTATTTTTCACAAATGTAATTTTTTTTTTTTTTTTTTTTTTTTTTTTTTTTTTTCATAATTATTTGCCAAACAATACTGAGTAGAAATGCCACTTTGAGCTGTCAAAACAACTGTCATAAAATAAAACGACATCTATCGGAAAAACAAACCTCCCAAAAAAACACCCTATATAAGAAATCGTCAATTCCGGATGTAACTTTTTTTTCTCATTTTTAATGTACTGAAAATTAAAGTAGAGCGGTGAGAGATTTAAAATTTTCTAGTAGGTGCAAATGTGTACACAACAGTTCAACAATGGGAAAACGTCAAAAAATGCATTGAAAATGTACTTCAGTTTAATTTTTCAACCATTGGCAGCTTAATTTTTACGTTTCCGCATTGAAGAAAAAACGTCTGGAAGAGGGCTTTGATTAGCAGAAAGCTGTTATTGATCTATTTCGAAAAATAACTTGCTTTCTTAAAAAATGTAGTCACACGGGCTTAAATATCAACGATGAAAAACGACGTAATTTAAACTACCGTAGATTGGTTTTCAGAGAAAACAAACAACTTGACAGCCAAAAAATTGGTTGTTGTTCAGAAAAAACACAAAATCACACGAAAAATACTGTCAAGATTTTTGATGGGTTCGGAAATCGTGTTTACTTTTGTAAGCGTTCGGTTACGAATTCTATTATTAACCAATCATTAAAAAAAAAAGTTGATATTATCTTAATTTTTTTACCAAAGTACCAAATTAGTTTTGGTAGATGTCGCCCATAAATTTTCATCAAAAAGACTCGCTGGTATTTTTGTTATGTGGCGTAGCCATATTGATGTACATTACAGTCAATTGTTTTGTTCTGTTCGATAGCATGAGTGCATCATCGAATATTGGAGCAAAGCAATTCACGAAACATTTATTACTTTACGTTCAACAAAAAGGGATTTACACTTTGATTACTGATAATTGTGCTGGTAATTCTATTAAAAGTTGCAAGTTTCAAACAATCGGTTATTGTGCGTGAAATTATGGGGACAAAAAGGTGTTCTTACAAAGGGTGCAATGAATTCTCCATAAAAGGATGTCCATCCCAAATTACACTCTATCAATTTCCTAAGGATGTCGAACGCTACAAAAAGTGGATGATTCTAAGCCAATGCGACCAGAGCATACCAAAGCATTTACGATTTATTTGTGCAAAACATTTCGATTCTTCGAAATACATATCAAGTAATCAAAGGAGATCTGTCCTGATAGGAACAGCGGTTCCCTTCCCATACAATGCTAGCACATCCGATACCAGTAGTAATAATGACCAGTCGGTCATCGACGATGACGAATTCCAACAATGTGTTGAATCTACCATTGAAGAGGACGACGACCGTTCACTTTATACGGATGAACATGAAGATATGTCCCAGCTGTCCATTGTAGAAAGTAAAATTTATATTTTTGTCATTAATGTTAGAATCCCATTTACTTGTACGTTTTTCCAACAGCTCTGACACAATACGAAGAATCAAATGTAAGTAATACTGCAATTGACCGTGATGGTGTCATATCATCTACTGATGCACCAAGACCAATCAGAAAAGTAGACATCAACTTGAAACGTAGGCATTATAACCAAGAAGAAATGAAAAATAATACTATAAAGATTAAACGGTTTGAAAGTATCCATCTATCATCGCCCTCGGAAAGATTTGTAACAGCCAAATATCACGGAAACTCGTCAAAAGCCAATCAATTGCAAGTTACCAAAGTTGCAGAGCTGAAATCACCGCAACAACCGTCACAAGACATTAAAGTCACAAAGAAGCACGAGCTTGTTTCCAAGGTAGTGGATGAAGACGAATACGAAGATAAAATCGACGAATACGAAGATAAAATCGACGAAATTACATTATTTGAATCAAAACATATCAACACGTTCATCTATAAAGGCGAGGAATACATTCAGTTGCCAAAGAAAGATTACATCCAAGAGAAGTTGTCGCTTATACAAAAAATCAAGTCGTACGAACTAATTTTGACCAGCATTAAAAACAGTGTTGATAATTTTGAAATAAGCTAAGCAATTAAAAAATCAATAAAAGAAATTATTAAAAAAAAAAATAGTAAATGGGAATATGTGTGGAACGAGAAGCCAGGCGACCAGCGACTTGGTTGTAAGGTTAAAGGAGAAAAAGAGGAAGTTATTTGTATTATCTTATTATTTCATTTTATTTAGAAAAAAGGCTTTTTGTTGCGATGTCACTAATCGTCTATTACACACAGATCATCCTCTTCTGAACTTACGAGATCCTCATCAAAATCATCTTCTTCGTCGCTTTCGTCCGTAGTTTTCACATTACATTTACTTCGTTGTTGCAACATTGCGGCCCATGTGAAATTTGTTTCGCATAGCGGACATTCACCATCAATTGGAATATAATGGCCGCGATTATTTTTATTTGCCAGGCAATGCTCAGCTAGGCAAATAATATGACAAGTTAATTTGCACCGGGGGTTAGTGCAACTAATTCTCGATCGTTCAGGATTTTCAATTGGTTTCATGCATAAATGACATTCTAAAGCCCACAATTCGACGACACTATCTGCTTGAGTAGATTTTGAATTTTTGCCAACAGTTATTTGTCCACTGACAACTTTCATATGTGGCAATGGTTGCTTATCAATCTAAGAGAAGAACAAAATTTATTTTTTTAAAAAAAATTTGTTTCGACGACTCTTATTCGTTATGACATGCCTTAAAATCCACTTTATAATCGGGATCCAGCCAACGAATGGTAAGAGGCAAGCGACTCCATGGCCCCAGTGAAAGCATTTCGCTAAGTATTCGGAAATTATATTGAAAATACGTTTCGTTACTTCGCTTGCGACGTAATTCTGTGATATGCTTAAGGCGCGATGATTGCGTTGGCGATTGCCATGCCCATTCGAACTATGAAAGAGTGTATTTTATGTATTATTAATTAAGAAATGGGCCAATAATCGAAACCATATGATAACTCACTTGAAGCGCTGCTATATTATTGGGAAATCCATGAACAATCATTATCATCTTCCATGGACCTTTGTTGCTTGTTTTCTTGGCGCCACCGAAATCTTTTCCACGATTATGTTGATTTATTCGGCGATTTGGATTTACAGTAAAACCAATGTAACACTTGCCATTGTACTTACGTTCAGGACTTTGACTGCACAGTAGATATACACCAAAAAAACTTCCAGAAGTTTTCTCGCCATCTGCCTTATCCATTATAAAGAGTTTACTAACTTTTTATTTGAGACTCCAAAGCTAAAAGGAAACATAAATTATTCGATTATTTTTATTAGTGGTCTCGATTTTCGTTTTAGAACATTTTACAAAAATAAAATTTTAAATAAGTTAATTATCGGATATATAGATGTAGCAGTCATTTGGTCATTTGGTTTTATCAAAAATAGCGAAGAACTTGGAGAAATAAGTTCGTTTGTATATTATTAAGTTATGTTCTTTATTTTAAGCTCTGTAATTGTGTTTATAATTAATTAATGATAATTCTTATAGCTATTTGTAAAAAAAGACAATATATGTAGTGATTCATTTCACTGCATTTTTTGCGCTGTAGCACTGCCGATGCTAACTCCACCTGCGATCCCATTCAGTTGTTGCTGCTGTGTTTGTTGTTGGGCTTGCTGCTGCGGCAGTTGCTGCTGTTGCTGATTGCCAAGCCCGTTTTGCATAGCAGTGGTTTGATTTCCACCAACTCCCTGCTGAGTATCACTATCAACATTCACTGGAGTATTCGCATTAACAAGAGAGAAGAGTTTTGTTCGTTTTCTTGTGTAATGTTGCCATTGCAGAATGGCTTGATCATCGATAAATTTGCAACATTGTGAATTAACGATTTCGCGTCGAAAATGTTCATATTGCAAGAGATCCAAGAAGAACAAACACATGGGGTACATAACATATTTCGCATATTCAGGCTCTTTCCAGTACTGTAAATATTTTAGATAATTGATGAACGATTGATCCTTAAAGTAGCCACGTTGAGCTAGAACTAGAATTAATTGCTTATTGAATATAAAATATTAATTTTTTCGTACTCCAACTCACAATTTAAATAGTTTGGATTCGCTAAGCATTGGACAAATTCTAATTCAACCTGCCATCGAAGTTTCTGTTGCTCTTCAGACTCGATTGCGGCTGTTTAATGGAAAATGTTATTTGTTTATTAATTACCCTTTTTTGTGGAGCAATAAAAATTAATTGTGTATTTAAAACTATTGAGGAAGCGAAATTAAGATTGAAACATTTTGATTAAATAAAAATAACATATCAATAATAATGTAATTGGATGTGGTTACTTACTCTTACCTTTTCCATACATTTTTGCCATAATGAATGGAAAAGGTTTGCGTGGAATTCAAGATGTGTGTGAGTAGTAGGTATTTTTCTTTTTTTTCTTGTTTTGATTTGTGAATTGGATTTGAAAGATCGATAATAAAACACAAAACAAACTATATTAAACTTAAAACAGAAATTGTTTCCACAATAAAAAAGAAGCAATTTATTAGCATAACACAATAATCTTTGTAATAAAAAAACAAAGAAAACGTTCTACACGGATGGTTTGGTGTATCAAACAGGAAAATCAGAACAAAAAATCGAGCAGGATTCGTGGTTTCAATCAGTTTCTTTAAAGTTTAAACTGATACTGATAACTGATGTGAATAATAAAAACAAATATTCTGCCACTAGTTCAGGGTCTGGAGTTATACGATTAGAATTATACTACTTGGACGATGTCAAAACAGTGCTTTCTCATCAGAGGATGCCTCTATTTTACAAACCGTATGAGTTCATCCCCAATTTTAAATTATATTGATAATTGAAGTATTTTTATGTTGGAAAATTAAAATATTTTCGCTGCGGTAAAAGCCGGGATTATCTTTTTTTTTTTTTTTAGAGAAATCGCTTTTAGAAAGGCTTGAAATTGAAATACGAACCCCATCGAGTTTGACAAGGTATAGAAGGTATTAAGTATTACACGTTGTTTCCATTTCAAAAACAATGAGTGCGTTCAATGCGCAACAAATTGTTACACAAATTTATTTTTTTTTACATTTTGTCGTACACTGAGGACTAAAGTGTTGCTGGTTGTTATGACAACTTGGTGTTCACCACATAAGTTGTCGTCGACAAAAGTCTGATGAGTAATTTGTTTATGAGTTGTTGTGTTGTAACAGTATTGACTCAAAATAACAACATGTGTTTTACTATACATAGGTGTCGATGTCGATTTGACTTGTCGACATAACAACACACCACCATAGCTTTTTTCCAGTGAACACAACGAATAATTTGCTTGTATGCGTGTACACGTATAAGGGCTTCAAATTATCCTACAATATATGACAGCCGAATTGAAAGGAAAGGAAATACAGAGACAAAATCTTTTACGCTTACGCCGGGATTCAACGCTCACAAGTTATGGTGCTCTCATAATGGACAGATTTAAGACTTACAGGATTGTATGGATTTATAACATAACTAGCAAATATTTGTTTTTGTCAAAACCAAAATCATACAATCCTGTAAGTCTTAAGTTTTTATTATGAGAGCACTGTTAGTTATTTATGATGCTCGCACCATGAAAAAGTTAATTCTTAAAACCTATTTTTAAAAGGAAAATTTATATTCCGTAAAATCATGAATAAAAACGTCATTAACTGGGTAATAATTAGATAATAATATTAACAATACTTTTATTTTTACATTGTATTTTTTTTGTTATAATCGTCAAACTTTAACCAAACAACTACAGCTGTCAAAAAATATTCTGTATATATTTCATAGTAAAAAAAATATATCCGAGAATTATCGGAGCGTAAAAAACGCCTAACAGAAAAAAATGTTGTTCGTAGAATAAAAAAAACATAGATCTGATTTCTGACAGTTAAATTTGCATAAATTAATCTGTAATACGATTGGTTTTTTTATTTCATTTATAATGATACCAATTCACCTTCTAACAACCGTCAAACCACCTAGAAAAATTCATTTTTCAAAAGAAATCATTGATATATCACTCAATTGTATGAAATACCACATAAACCAAGTACAACTTGATCAAACTTCCGTTTAAGCTGGCCCACTCCCAAAAAAAAGTAGGGCTGTGTAGAAGTAACTTTCACTTTTCATTTGATACCAATATTTAGGCCCGCCCACTTTTGAACAAGCCCCCTGCTGAACTTTATTGAACTTTTTGGCTCTAACTCTGTCGAGGGAGGCTAGATTGAACCCAAATTTTTATAAGATGAAAGGTATTTTTATTAACTTTTATATGATGCCAATAAACCTCCATCAAATTACTTAGAACAATCAATTTTTCAAAAAAGAGCTCAAAGTTTTGGAAGCCCTTTTCTCCTAAAGGGGGCATTTCCCCCAAACAAGATTGCGGTTCTCGAGGTCTACTCAATAAGGTCTTTCAGAAGAGGGGTGTCCGAAAGCCCTAACCCCACATACCTTATAATGCAATTTAGCCCGACTCGTTATATACCCGGGTCGAGTTCCGATAAGAATGACTCAACTCGACTACATTGGTTCAGCGAAGTCGAGTCGAAAAATACTTCTGACATACCATCTTAAACCTAAATGAAATCTTTCAGACCTTCCATGCGCTGAAATACTCAGGTCTGTATTATGTGTGAAACATATAGTGCAAAAATAAAATAACGTGTACAGGAAGCAGTAAACAAATTCTTTATTCATCGAAACCGACTAGCGGTAAAATATAGAATTGTATGTAGACTTCAGCATGCTCATCGGACTGAATCATAAAATGCATTTCAAGAAGACCACTCAAATCCGTCTTCATAGCAACCTTACTGGATACGGCCAATGCTTTCATAGTCAAACGAATGTGGGAGCATTTATACCGAGATTTAGTAACCTCGCGGCAGTTAAACAACATCATCATATCACTGGTCTTGGCCACTTCTACGCTTGATTCGGACTGCATAACACCAATGGTAGATATTTTAAAATATGGAGCTCTTGGTGAAAGAATAATTTCAAGCTCGTCTGCTGATTTGTCAATTTCATTAAAAATGTTGGCCAAATCAGGACCACGTACAAAAACTACATTTAAGCTAGAACTGTTCTCATCCAAATTGTAGTCCATTGGATCTTCATAGAATGTAGTTTTTATGGAACATTCCGTTGTAACGTCATCTTCATCGTGAGGTTGTAAAACAATGATCAACGGAGCTCCTTGGCCTTTATAAAACATTTTCATACTACAATCAAAGCCGGCGAATATGCTTAAACACTCAGAAATCACATTCATATTTAAGCTAAAGTTTATCACTCCATTCACATGAAATTCCGAGAAGCATGATGGCGTTATGTACAAACTTGACTGAATGTACTTGCCACTCTCGATCGTCACCCGAAAGCCGTCTTCGTTTATTTGAAATGAACCATTCTGCAGAAGCAATCATCCCTTTATTAAAGTTTTATAAAAGAAATGAGTAACTGACCTCTCCAAAATTTATAGATTTTATGCCTAAATAAAACGTTTTTATATGATCTAGTCGACCAACAAATTTAAAATTCGAATATTGAGATTGTGTTAGCATTTTTAAGTTTTTCAGAATCCCTTTTTCGTAGAGACCCTTTGAATGTTGCATCTGTTGAAACTGTTATGCTGAGCAATTAAATGTCAGAGTGTGATAAATTATCGACGAGCGGGGACATTTGTGCTAGAAGAAAATTGAATTTATGTTTTGGCAGCGTTTCAATCAGGATCGATTTCTTATTGTGGGTGGCTTGACTATCGATAATATTCCCTAGCCGTACAGCCAGAACGTGCGCACAAGTATAATATTTATTTTCCAGACTTAAAACATTTGAAGTAAAAAATGGACACGAACAATAGTTCACCCCAGCAAACAGTCTTATTACATTGGCTGAATTCGGTTTTTCGGTGATTTCAAATAGCTCACGGACACCGCTTTCCGGACAATAGACCTTTATCAGTTGTTTATCAATTATTTGAAGAGCACGCTGAAGGCTTTCACCGAAAAGAGCATACAGTTCTATGTGATGTTGCTTCGTTACTGCAAAAAAAACTACTGTATATCCACTATTAATGTTGTTATATTCAAAATAGATGAACTTACATTTATCGATACCCGATTGTTTGAGATCTTCCTGGATTCGTTGAAATACTTGCTCTACAAGCTCTGGAACAAATGATGTTGGCGCGATTGGCATTTGGATTTGACAATAGCCGTATTTTATATGCCGAGGAACAACAACAATTGCACTGTCGAATTCCTTATTTGGAATTGTGAAAACCTGCTGTTTGGCTGGTTTTGGCTGGTTTTGACATTGGAATTCCGAACTAGCTCGGCAAATAAAAAGCAGCTAATATGACTACTGTAACACAATAACAATGTAAATGATCAAAATGTAAAAGTATATAGCACGTCCGCTTTGTGTTATCATTTGATGGATTTGACATTTGAGGTTGTTTACTTTGAAGTTTGGAAGAATTTGTTTGACTAGACTACAAAACAAAACAAAATTGACAAATAAAGTCTGTTTGATGACATTGCTTAAACATTTTTTTTATTTAATTGCTGCTTTTTTTCTGGGACAACTTGCCCACGACAGCCTTTTGTACTAAAAACCAGTAAATTCACAGTATTTTACCCAATATTTTGTGTTGTCGGGGACAAGTTGTCCGGCAAAAAACGCACCAAATATCATGTTGCGTACAATTGCTCATATGTACTTAAAATGCGCTCGGTATTTGTTTAAAAAAAATTAACTTATATACAAAGACCGCGCTACTGCGTAGAATTAAGGGTGCTCTCACAATGAAAAAGTTAAGACAAGATAAATGTATGTATTTTGGTTTAGAAAAAAAATTCTGCTTGTTATGTAGGTAGTTCTTTTAAATAAAAAAGAATGAAGCTCGCAATATTTTGAAACGGATGTGAACTAATTTTTGTTGTTGTTGTTATGAGTTCAATATAATGACAATGAAGCTTTGAAACTTTGCTGTCACAACCTAAAACTTTTATTTTGTGAGCTCTTCTAAGGTTTAAATTTTAAGTCTTCGACAACGGTAGCGTGAGCGTGACGACTTTTTTCAATTTATTATTAGCCGCGTTCAATTGGACTAAAGAGTACAACTGTCACTTTAGTTAATTGAGCGACTTTTCACTTTAATTGAGCTACTGTAGTGTGTTACAGATGTAGCTACTAATTAAGTTAATTCAGTCCAATCGAACGCGGCTATTGTTTAATTGCTATATATCTTATCTTGTTCGTTGAGGCCTCACTAAAAACAGGTAGACCGTATACACCGCATGTATCCTATGCATAATATCCCACTGTAAATTGTAGATACTCTCACTGTGAATGCGGTTAAAAACACAGCAGCGGCAAAGCTTGTGCTGCACAAAAAATGGCAGGCGGTCGGTATGCACGAAGTTGCGGCTGCATTTTAAGCCGACTTAGTCTGCTTGTAGAAAAATGACATTTGCATTTAAAGTGGCTGGGTAAACTGCGCAGTCGAATTTTTACTTTTTTTATCCGATACCCTGCTCTGCCTTGGCTGCAAAGCTGAATTTCTTATCAACAAGCAGCATAAACTGCACAGCGGCTGAATTCTTGACCGCAGCCTGTTTTAGTTTTTGCATACATTTGAGTACATATTTATTGGTTTGCGGTTTTAATATCGTTTTGACAGATATGAATGTACTTGAATTTAAAAAAAAAAAAAAAGACTACCAAAAATGTCCGAATCGATATACGTAACTATGGGTCTATTCTTTTATTCTACCCGAGCGAATATAGTTACCCGGAGTACACCACGCGAATGTTGCACGACTTTAAAATATTCGGTGTGTACACTAACTACTCGATCTTACTCTGCCTTAGGCTGATATTCATATCAGAGTAAAAAAAAGAAACCATGTCGTGCTCGTGCTTCGCAAAAAAAACACAGAGTACAGAGTAAAATAACCCCGGTTGAATAAAAAAAAAAACCGTGTAAATATTTGACATACACTGCTCGCTCGGGTTGAATAAAAAAACTGACCCTATAACTAATGTCGATTTTTTTTTGTTTTAGCAATCTGCGGTCGAGCGTAGATTTTTTCTCGAAAAAACGAACACGAAAGCCGAGAATCTTTTGTTTACATTGTTTGTTGCATGTGTGTGTGATGTGTTTTACCTAAACCAAATGACATCAGTTGTTGGTGTTAGTAAAAGAGGGGTAAATCTCCCAAAATATCAAGAGCTGTTTGAGGGGAAATCCAATCTACCGTAGATTGGTTTTTTGGAATAAACGAACAACTTGACAGCCAAAAAAGCACTCTACGGTAGATTTTTTTTTAAAAAAAACTTGACATAAGAGCAATGCTTTTAGTGATGGATTTTGATGACTACAAGCCTTGCTACAACATTTCATTCCACTCTATTCCATTGTTATTGTATGGATTTGGTCCATTGATTTTTTTAAATATTTTATAAGTGATAACTTATCGGTTACCGAGCATTAGCATAAAAACACAAAGGGCGTATTTTATTTGCCGAGGAATAAGGAATTAGAAGTTAAAAAACAGCAAGTTTTTTTATTCCAAAGAAGGAATAAGATAGTGCAGTTGGTGTTGTAATTCCTTATTCCTCGGCAAATAAAATACAGCTAAATAGTAAATAGGTCTGGATTGTGTTCATTTACTCTAGATTATAATATTATTGTTACGAAAAGTAGTTAGTAGTACATTAAAAGGAATAAGAATTTAGAATTAAGAAATTTTGTAAATTGTTATTTCTAACCGTACTCGAAAAATTAGTAAAGAGACCTGAAAATAGAGACTAATCGTAATGTGATAGGGCCCCGGGGTCGGTGGGCACCCATACAAATTTTATAAAAAAAAGTTCCCGATTTTCTTCAAATTTTATACACATGTTTATCTTCGATGGACAACAATTTTTGTAAATATTTGGAAGTGATTGGGCTCCGGAGTCGGGGGGCACCCAAACAAATTTTATAAAAAAAATACAGGATTTTCTTCAAATTTTATACGCATGTGTATCTCCGATGGACAACACTTTTTGTAAGTATTTGTAGTGATCGGGCCCCGGAGTCGGGGGGGCACCCAAACAAATTTTATAAAAAAATACACGATTTTCTTCAAATTTTATATTTTTATGAGTTGCATTTTTGTGTACTGAATTTATTATCATGTTATGTTTAATTTTTTTTGTTTCTGTTATTTTTGTTGTAATAAATAAATTATAACCGTTTGAATTTTTTTATTTAATTTCCGGAAAATGATGCGAATTTAATTCTTAAAAAATAGGAAAAACGTCTGAAAAGATATACTGAAATTAACAATTCTGGTTCATTTTATTAGGAAAGCTAATTGCTATTCATATTCTTTTGTTAATAAAATGCTGCTTATAATACTAAAAGTACGGGAACAGACCTAATGACTTTAACATTAATAGAGCTCGTGTTAGGCGGAATTTATTTGCCAAGCAATAAGGAATTCGAATGTCAAAACCAGCAAACAGCAGGTTTTCTTATTCCAAAGAAGGAATAAGATAGTGCAATTGTGGTTGTAATTCCTTATTCCTCAGCATTTAAAATACATAATACAGCTGTTGTCATTTTCCGCCGGGTAGTGGCTTGCTTTGACTATTCTTACAGTCTTGCAGACAGTTGCCAGTTTTTTGCGTATACTTTTAATTTTTTTTCATTCAAAGTATATTGAGTTGAAATATAAAATATAATGGAAACTGAATTAGATATAATCGAATCACTTTCGGCCATAGGATACAAAGGAAACTGCCTGCAAAATGATGTCCTTACTAGCGCCCTAGAAGGCGGTTCACGCTCAGCAGATTTTCGTGGAATTGTCACCTGGCTGGCGCATGAATTGCATGTCCTGCGGAAAACCGATGAAAAAGTCGACAAAGATGTCAACGATCCTAGTGAATTTTCCATGGAGCTGTCTGCTATGATAAAGGAACTAGGTTGTCCGTATCAACATTTTGTAGCTGGTCCACTTTCGGGACGATTCCAGACAAAACAATCGCGTATTGCACTGTTGGAGTATCTTATTACTGAATTAATGACGACGAAAATGTGTCTCAAGCTGAAGCCGGCAGAAGGTTCGTATATTATTCCGAAAATTGAAACAGACACCGCTCGGTCACTCGAACTTCTTACCAAAGATCTTTGTCTGGGCAAACCACCAGAGAATGTTGCGCCCAGGGCACTTTTCGATAAGGTGAACTTTAGGCTCGAAGAAATGATTAAAAAAACTAACAAAGATGTACTTTGTGAGTCATTGCTAAAACCTGTGAAGCCACTCTCTAGCGCTCAATGGAAAAAATTGGAAGAGATATGTGCAAGTCTTGATGCCGAGTACAACATGCGTAGACAAGTCCTGTTTACTCGTTTGGAGGTTACCATTCAATCGTTTCAATGGTCTGACAAAATGAGAAATCGTGAAGATCAAATTGTCAATAAATATCAAATGAAAATTAAGGATCTCGACGAATTGAAATATGGTGGAGAGGATACAAACATAGTAGCTTTGCTTGCCGCTCGAACCGATCTGGCAATCATTGAAAAGACAAGCAGTGCCAATGTGCGGAAAAATACAGCTACGAAAATTCAAAAGCATGTTATTGGTAGAGTTCCCGATCGTGGTGGCCGTGCAAATGAGCATGCTCCACCGCCACCGGAGATGCCATCCTGGCAGCAGCAGCGAGCGTCTGGACCTGCTGGTGGTGGTCGGGGTGGACGTGGAGGCGGTGGCGGTGGTTTCCAAACTGGTCGTGGTGGTGGTGCTGGTGGTGGAAGTGGACACTGGCAGCAAGGTGGTAATGACCACTTCAAAACACGTCCTCAGCAACAGTCTTTTGAGCAACGGTCACAGTTTGATAACCAAAATTGGGTAACAGGAAGCGGCCGAGTTCAAGGTACTGGATGGTCGCAAAAAGGCAGCGATAGAGGAGGTTTCAGTGACTCATACAATGACAGAAACAATCATGATAACAGCTTCCAGAAAACCCATGGTGGTGGCGGCGGGGGAAATCCTTCATATGGCGGTGGTAATTCCTCATACGGAAGTGTCGGCTTTGGAAATTCTTCCTTTGGTGGTGGCCAGGGTCGTGGTCGTTCCACTTACAATCGAGGTGGTGGTGGTGGCGGACACAATGGAGAATTCGGCGGTGGACGAGGATACAGCGGCAGAGCTAGCGACTATAGCGGAAATCGCAGATAAACGGCATTTAAGAACAATCAAATAAGCATACATAAGCCAACTGTTAAGCTTTTTGTTGCATTTGTGCAAATGTTTGTACTTTTTTTTATATATAGAGTCATATATATACGAGATATATTGTATAATTTACCTCTTATAATATTGAAAACATTAATTTTCGTTAAATTATTGATTATAAAATATTATACTTAAGAGATGCATTTGGCAATTAACTTTGAAAAGAAACACCAAGCTAAGCAATTTTTGCGCTTCAATCAATTACATTTAATCATTAGCATTCTAAAGTTCTTATTAGTAATTTTATTCGACTTAAATCGGTAGTATTTGTGGTGTTTAATTCTAAAATTTAAAAAAAAATTAATTAGATGTTGTTTAGGTCCAAAGTCACCATTCGAAAAATTCTAAAGTTATGCAACATAGAAATATCAATAATTTTACTATTGAATAATTTGTCAAATTGATGTAATTTTAAAATAATTTAACGGCGAAACAAAAAAATCATTTGAACTCAAATGAATAAATTACAGTTATATACGTATATGCATTGAATTAGCCTTTTATGTGTTTTAAATAATTAAATTTAAGTTAACAACCGTTTAAGCAACCATTTTTAAAGTCCTTAAAGTCTTTTACCAGAAAGTTTAAAGATAACCACAGTTGGCTGACCTATTAGCAACTCTTCTGCTATGTAAATGTGTTCAAGTGACAAGCAGGACGCGTTCCTGCAGTCTTCGAGTCTATTGACTTTGCAATGTATACGTCACCTATAAGTTTTATCGCTCGGCTCTGAATTTTATCTAGCAGATGCAAGGTAGTTTTAGAAGCACTTGACCATATTTGTCAATTGTACTCAAGTTTGGGGCGAATGAACTTGTAGATTGAAGCCAGATCAGTGGGAGTGAACTATTTCTTGCACCTTTCATCAGTTCGCAGTTTATTGTTAAAAAAACTAAACATTTCGCAGCATTTTTGGATATGGCGAATATGTAGTCATTTCAACAAAGTTTTCAGTTTCCTCGATGCAATGGCCGAAGGCTTATGATTCGCCTGGACGTCGGAAGACAGCATTGTGTTTTAGAAGCGTTAAATTCTACTCTCTTATCTTCTGCCCATTTTATTATGCAGTCCATATGTGAGGGTGAGAAGCTGAGAGTGCTGTCATCGGCGAATGAGTGAACTGGATTAGAAAGTCACACACAAGAGATCTTTAATAAAAATGAGAAAGAGTGTTGGGGATAAAACAGAGACCTTGGGAACGCCAGTATTTAAGTGAAACAACTGGGATTGATCGGTCCAGAAAATAACTCTAATCCAATGCAACAGCTTATCATCGACTCCACATGCATGCATATTTTGTTTAAAAGAGCTTGGTGCCAAAATCTATCAAATTCCTTTGAAATATCGAGTGCGTCGACTGTAGTGAAATTGTGTTCAGTACTTTAAAATGTGATTCAAATGAAATCGTCCAATATCGCATTAGTAGCTGTTGAATGACCCTATTTATTTTCATAAACCCAAACCATTTTCCTCTTTTACTTTTTGTTTGTTCGAAAATGTACTATAAATTAGGAGGTTTTCCAAACTGCAACCAAAATGTGTTGTTTTATTTTATCATCATATTTGGGCGAGGTCAGTACTTTTTCTCCACCAGGTCCCGATTTCGAGTCGACGCCATCCAGTTTGGTATTCCTAAACTTTCGGCGTCCTGATCTAAGTCATACTTCCACCGTAGTCTTAACAGGCCTCGCCAGTGTCCCACCACCTAATTCTAATCCTAACGCAAACAAATTTCCAAACAGAATCTTCTTGTTGTCTTGGTGTCTTTACTCTAAGAGCCGTACCACCTCCTTAATGAACGATTGTACATCATTTCTCAACTCCGCTGTCGAGCATATTTCCTAGTGAAAGATTCGTCTCCTTAACCAAAGTAATGCTGGGCATTCACAGAGATTGTGCTCGGATGACTATTCATCTTCCGAGCTGAACCTACACTCTGTCTCTGAACCCACACCAATTTTGATAAGGTGAAATCGCAAGCCTCAATGACCTTATAGAAAACTCACCAGCTTTCTAATGCTATCCCTATTAAAATTAAAGATTTCCTTGTAGGAAAAGGGTTTGATTAATTGTTTGGGTGTAAGCCCCAAAACTCTTTTCCAGTGGGCCAGACGAAGTTTGTGTTCCCAACAATTTATCACTGCTGTGGCGGCAGCCCAGTTGACATTACAGTAGGGTTCAGGTCCTATGAACGCAGATTCTGAGCCACCCCTAGCTAGTTCATCTGCAGATTCGTTGCCTGCAATTGTCTGATGACCGGGGACCCAACCGAGTGTGACTTTGTTGTGTCTGACAGTACAGTGCATCGTAACAGTTTTTGACTGATTTGAGTCCATTAAATTGGACGACAGCGCTTTAAGTGCTGCCTGGCTATCTGAAAAGATCTAGCGCCTTTAATTCCTTTATTAAGGTTAATCCCGGCGCTGATCTCAATGGCATGGAGTTCCGCCTGGAAAACCGAGGGACTTTTTCCTATTGGTATGGCGACTTTGGTTTTGGGTCCGAAAACACCACCTCCAACTCCAGTTTCCATCTTCGATCCATCTGTTAACCAGACCAGACATCTAGCGTCCAGTCCCGGAAATCCATTATACCAGCTTACCCGGTCCAATATTTCTACCTCAAATTTAATAAAAATAGCCATATCGTTCGCATAACCAATGCCTGATCTGTGAAGATTGACTACAAGATTGTCAAGGACTAGTGACCATAGAAGGGGAGAAAGCACTCCCTCTTGGGGACATCACTTAACTGCAGTTACAGACACAGACACTCCTCCCGAGGGGGAAATAATATCTCGACTTTCAAGCATGGCCCTTTTCCAATTATTGGTCGAGTCTTCGTTACCGCTGCTACTAATTGCCCTTGCAATAGAGTCGTAGCCATTGTTATCGAAAGCGCCCGCAATGTCAACGAAGGTTCCTTGGAACGAAAATTTCCGGACTTTATCCGGACTGATGATTTTACCGGATAAACTATTTACCCTACTAGTAATACCTATAGACCCATTGGTTAGATGCGTTCGGGTACGTGTATGGTACACGAGTAGACGAACGTTGGAAATGAACCTGGAATAGGGCTCTGATTGTATCCCCACGGTCCGACGTGTAGGAGCCATCGGCCCTTTTTAATAAATCTACACAGTTTGTCTGATTCTCAACTAATGCTTTATGGATTCTTGCAGCTACTGGCATTTCGACAATGTTTTCGCAGCATTTCCTCCAGCACGTTTGGATCGTCTTAATGCGGAGTTATACTCTGTAAGGGCGAACCTATTTTTGTCCAACTCTTCGTGCATTAAGCATAGTTGAAGAGTTTTCTGACTTTCTTCCTAAGCTTAGCCAGCTGGTCGTTCCACCAGGGAACGTTTGGATCCTTTATTTAGTATATCTTCATTACTACTAATAAGATATTCTAAAATATGTCCAGACCTCATGATGTGCATTTACATTGCATCCTATAAGGTACTGGATGTTTCTGTTCCGGCAGTGCTCTATCAGACATACACAAACAAAATGATCGTGTGCGGTTAGAGGGAAAGTTCGACGAGAATGTGGATAAGCAAGTTGCTCATCGCAAGCATAAGCGTCGGCTTCTGTGATGGTTTAGGCATCTGTAATGGTCATTCTCCGCTAGTCTTTATCGATCCGGGCGTCAAGGTAAATCTAAAAGTGTACCAGGAAAAGGTATTCAATGATGATGCGTCGCTACCCGCTACAAAAAATTCGGTAATGACCGCTGGACATTCCAAGAAGACTCAGCATCATCACATAAAAAGCTCGTTTGACAAAACAATTTTTACAAAGTTTCTTTGCAACAATGGCCTCAAAACTCATCAGACTTGAATCCAATGGACTTCTTGATATGGTCCATTTTGAATTCCAAGGTGTCGACAAAAAAAATGAAAGTGTGGATGCATTGAAGACAGCTCTTCGTAGAGAATGGACCAAAATACCAATAGGCCACGTTCGTGCAGCATGCCATGCCTTCGTTAAGAGACCGCGCTATCATGTGCGCCAAAAATGGCTTTATCGAGCAGTAACATGTTTTTCATAAAATTTGAAATTTTAACATTCCCTACAAATTTACAAAATATTCATAAAAGACGAAATTACAGCCTTTTAATTTAGTAACACTTGAAACAGAGAAATGTAATAACTATATACAGAAGTAAACATTTCAAAATATCATGTGTTTTTACTGAGGTTATGATGTTGGAACGGGGTTACAAACCGTTCTACGCTCTTTAATTTGTTTTCTCATATTTTTTGCAATTTATTTAATAACATCAGTTTGAACGTGTGTATATTTGAATTAACAAAGGACATTTTTCTATCTTACCATTATTCAATTTTTGCTTTTTAAATTCTCTATATTAACTTCGCGTGCACGTGGCTGGCTGGGTGGCTGGCTGGCTGGTCAGATTTTCTGATCAATTTTTAACCCACTTCCCATAGCCCGATTTTATTGAAATTTTGCACACATGTATATTTCCAGTGACAATACTTTCTATTAAAATTTGGAAGTGATCGGGCCCCGGTTTCGTGGGGCTCCCATACAAATTTAAAATAAAAATTACCCGATTTTTTTCACACATGTGTATACTCAATAAACAATACTTTTTCTAAAATTTGGTAGTGATCGGGCCCCGCGTTCGGCCGCAAGGCCCTTATAAATTTTTTTAATTTTTTATAGTGGGATCAGATACCGTCGTACTTTAATGACTGTGTTCGGTGTGTTCTGCGCAGTCGGCTGCGCTGCATGGTTTTGGTGGTGGAGAGAGAGAGAGAAATCTTAGCTCACGCACAAATGAACCCAGTAAATGAAACGAGACATAAATGTTTTATGCTTAATTCAACTTAGTTACTTGTTTACTGAATTGTATTTTTATTGATGTCGTTTTTTTTGTTGTCAATATCAACTTACAAATAGAACAAGTTTTCACAATATTCTGTCATTTCGCGTTTTCATAAATTAGTTCAGAGCAGTCAAAGAGTTCTCAAGATAAATGCTCGTGTTTCTTAGTTGCTCAGAGTATGAGCGTGATCTAAGTGCTCAGAATAAAATGATCTGAGCATTTTCTATTTTAACATCTGATGTCAAATGTCTCTTTCGATGATTTTCTCCTACAATAAAAAAAATGACCCAGGATCGAGGGGCTCCCATATCAATTTCTGCGTTTAGAGAATTTAGATGAAAAATTTAAAATTTTATGGGTTGTTTTTTTTTATCATATTTTATCATATTTGTGCACGACAGCGTGCGAACTTACATACACATACATCAGCTGCATTTTATTTGCCAAGGAATAAGGAATTACAACACAATTGCACTATCTTATTCCTTATGCTGCTGCTCTTTTGCTGGTTTTCAAATTCTAATTCCTTAGTCCTCGGCAAATAAAATACGCCTATAAAACACATTTCGTTTTCAATCTTTTCTTATTCTGTTTTTACGTTCCCACTAAAAATTAAAACGTAAATGTATGTACTGAAAGAACGTATATCAAAAAAAGCACAAAAATTCAAAGCACCACGCTAAGCATTTGAGGCTTAGAAGCAGGTTAAAACAGACTCAAATGCTTATCGTGGTGTTTTGAATTTTTGTGCTTTTTTTGAGCCTCAAATATTCCAGATTTATATTATAAACATTGCAGCAATTTTCATTTATTTTATAACAGTTTTACCTGCTCCAGATCTACCACCTATTTTATTTTCTATATTTTATGGGGCTAGTTATCCTTTTTTTTTTATTATTTTAATATTATTTTATTTTATACTTTTTAGTTTTAACTTATAATACGGATAACTTTATTAACATGTGGATGGGATAGTTATATGAAAACCTCAAAAAGGCCCCCAAAATACCCCCAAAAGACTCCTAAAAGACCCTCTCAAGACACACTCAAGACCTTAAGACCCCCCTCAAGAGTCCCTTAGTACCCCCTCAAAACCCCACAAAATTTTTTTCCAAAACCCGCTGAAGACCCTCCTTAAATCTAACTCAAGATTCCAATAAGACCGCCCTCAAGACCATCTCAACACCCAATCAAGAACCTCTGAAAACCCCTTAAGACCATCTTAAGCTCCCACTCAAGGCTCACTAAATACCACATTAAGAATGCCTCAAGACCCATCTGAAGATCACTCAAAACTCCCTTAAAGGCCCCCTGAAGACCACACGCAAAATAATCTACCCCCCCCCCCCATTTCAAAACTTCCCGAAACCCTCCTAAAGAACCCCTTCAAACCCTCTCAAGACCCACGTAAGACTCCTCTCAAGACTTCCCTTAAAACCCTCTCAAGACTTCCTCAAGACCCTACTAAAGATTCTCTCAAAACCCTCTCGCGACACCCTCAAGACCCCTTCAGGACTACAATCAGAACCCTCTCAAAAACCCTTTAAGCTCCACTAAAATCCACCTTTACAACCCACTAAAAACCCCTCAAGACCACCCTCATCATTATCATCATATTTGGCTCTACAACCGGGGTCCGGTCCTGGCCTCCCGCAAAAAGTCTCTCCACCGGTCCCGATTTCGAGCCGATGTCATCCAGTTTGGCATCCCTAAACTCTGGGCGTCCTGGTCTACGCCATCCTTCCAGCGTAGGCTTGGCCGGCCTCGCTGTCGTGTTCCATAAATCCTTCCGCAAAGGACTTTCCGAGCAGGATCCTCTTCGCTCATGCGAGCTAGGTGTCCTGCCCACCGGAGCCTACTTTGCTTAATTTTCTTCACGATGTCGACATTGCGGTAACGCTCGTAGATCTCATCATTATAGAGTCTCCGGAACCGTCCTTCCTCACATACGGGGCCAACAATTCTCCGTAAGACTTTTCTCTAGAACGCGGCTAAGAGGTCAGAATGCTTTTTGCTAAGCACCCAAGTCTCGGATCCATATTTAAGTACTGATATGACCATTGTCTTATATATCAGCAGCTTGGATGTTATGGTTAAGTTCCTGGATTTAAAGAGTCTTGACAGGCTATAGTAGGCTTTAAGCAACCACCCTCAGGAACACCTAAAACCCGTCAAGAATCCATTAATCCGCAAGTTCCGACTTAGGGCTCTCTCAAAATACACCTAAAACTCCCTTATGATCACCTTAAGACCCCATTCAAACCCCCTCAAAGCCCCCCTTGAACCCCCATTCAAACCTCCTTATGCCCCTTTAAAACCCACTCAAGGCTCCTCCTCAAGTCCCTCTTAGGACCTAGACCCTCCCAAGGCTCCCTCAAGACTCCACTAATCCCCTCAAAACCACGACCTCATCAAGGCTCCACTCACAACCCTCTCAAAAGCCCCTTAAGCTCCACTCATAACCATCTAAACATTCCACTAAAGACCCCCGCAAGTCCTCTATCAAAACCCTCTAAAGACTTATCAAGAATCCATTAAAACCCTCTTAAGAGTCCCGCAAAACCCCATCAGGACCCTGTAACCTCCTCAAGACTCCCCTCAATAACCCCTTAAGACATTATCAATAACGCACTAAACACTATATGAAAACCACCTTAAGACCCCAGTAAAAATCCCACTCAAGACCTCCCAAAACCCCTTCACGACCACTCCTCAAGACCCTCTTAAAACCCCTTAATACCACCTAAAGACCCCCACAAGACCGTCTTAAGACCACCTAAAAGCCCCACTAAAGAACCTCTTAAACCACCACGAGGACTCCCCTCACCCTTCGAGCCACCTCCAGACCCTCCTTTACACCCACAAAAGGATCCTCAAAAGACCCCTTAAACCCCTCAAGACTCTCTTAAGACTCCCTTAAAACCCCAATTAAAACATTCTTAAAACAACCTTAATACCCACTTAAATCCACCTCGGGACCCACACAAGGATTCTTGCTCTAAAGGCCCCATTAAAATTTCCTAAGGACCCAACTCAAGACCGCTCAAAACTCCATCAAGACGTCATCGAACCACCTCAAGGCCCCTTAAGACCCCATTAAGACCCCACTCAAGATCTCTCTCTCAAGACCCCACTCAATATCCCTTTAAGCCTATCAAGACACCCTCAAGACCGCCTTAAATCCCCTGTAGAACCCTGTTAAAACCTTAGATCCCCTCAAGACCCCCTGTCCACCACAACACTCCACTCCATACCCCATAATAACACTTCTCAAAACCAGCCCCCGGAAAGTCTTCCACAAATTTGTTGGGGCCCCATGACTCTGGGGTCTCCGAAATGTTTACAAAAATTGTTGTCCATTGGAGATACACGTTAATATAAAATTTGAAGAAAATTTTTAAAAAACAATTTACATGTAAATTAAATAAAACATTTCTTAGATTATCCAAGTCTATTTTTATAAATTCTCTATATTAACTTCTGCTTGTCTGTTTGTCATGGAATCTTGCGATCAATTTTTAACCCACTTCCTAAACCCCGATTTGATTTAAATCCCATTCAAACCCCCTATTCTATTCAAATTTGGTAGTGACCGGCTCCGGGGTCGGGGGCTCTCATATAATTTTTTAAAAATCAACCAGATTACATATATTAAATTTTTATACACATTTGTATCTCCGATGACAACGCTTTTGTACGCTTTTTGTGTTTTTATTCATTTTGTTCCCACGCTATAACAAGGGAGGGCCAAAGATACGGTCCAAATTGTTTCTTAATCTACTATAGTTTATTTTGTCAGGCAGAAATTACAAGTTTTCAGGTCCCCGATGAATTTACATGCTTGTTCATCAAATTCTGCCGTTGGTAAATGAATTTCCGCTGCAAAATTATACATTAAAATGCCGCCAAGCTGCGACATGGCAATTGTATTTCTCTGATAATACTATCGTTTCATCGTATCGTATGGTTTCGTTTCCCTCTTTAATTACTGGGTTGGAACATAAATTTAAGTGTTTTATTGCTAAAGGTGCCTAGTTGTTTCAATAAATGGCTTTATTGTTTCATTCTTTCTCTAAAGTCTAAAGGAACCAATGTGTATCACAGTTTCAAAGTTGTTAATACAAAATGTCCAGGATCAAGAGTATGGGGTTATGGAGCACACGTAATGCAAAAACGTTATTATTTAAGAACGAAATGAACACTTGTTGTTTGTTATAGTAAAGAGTAAGAAAATAAAAGTATAGAGCACAGGAAATTTTTCTGTAGTAAAAATAAAAGCTTTTACTTTTCTTGCACAGCAACATGTTGATAATAAGTGATGCTTATAAACATATTCAACGTTTTTTATTACTAGTGAAAGAAAAAGTCCGAAAATAATATAGAAATTCTAAAAATATTTAATAAAATGTTAACGTTTGACGTGTGTAATCCTATAAAATCAGAGTACATAGCAATAAAAAAAACCCATTGTAATAAGAAAGTGGGAAGACTTTTTTTGTTGTAACTCAAAAATTATTGGTTATAACGAAAAACAAAATACTCGTATATCATGTTATAGCTAAAGAATCAGAATTTATTTTGGAGTGGGTCGCACTGCCATTTTGTGTTCGTTTTGCAATATTTCATTTTAACACCCATCCACCAAGTGAGTAGTCATTGTGGTGGAGCGATGGTGCGGTAATGGTAGGGTGGTGTGGTGGGGGGACGTCTATATATGGCACCGGGAATTCATTGTTGAGCAGCTTTAAGTACTAAGTACGGCGAGCTTTGGCGGGGTGTCTTAACTGTGGTTTCTCGGAAAGTCTTGGTGTTGTCTTGAGGGGGGTCATTACCGGTGGGATTTGGACTTTGTGGGGGTTGGGGGGTCTGGTGGGCTTGGGGTGGCTTGGTGGGGCTTGTGGTGGTTCGGGGGCTTGGTGGAGCTTGGAGGGGTAAGCCACCCTATTGGCCTGGTTTGTGGACAACCATCGTTTCCCGTCACACCTAACCCCAACCTAAACGTATAAAAATAACAAAAGTGCAGTAGAAGTAGCGTCAGTCGGACTGTCGACAAGAAAACTTGCGATTTTGTACAAAGCTGCACCCTCTGCTGAAGCTTCGATGTTACTAAGGGACTGAACATGAGAAGTACCACAGCAGGCTGGTTACAAGATCTCGAAAAAGCTTTCGACGGCATCTGGATAAACGGGCTACCAAATTATATTGTAAAACTAATTAAAAAAATTCTCTTCAAAAGGGTCAAAGCCGTAGTTCCTTAAACAGATACAGGCCCCTCGTTTGAATTATGTATTTAATTTAAAATTTTGCGAGTCACTAAAAGTATTGCTGCAATTATGAAAGTTTGAGAATTAAACATAGTCATAACTCATAAGGCTTAGTCTTGGTATTGGTCTTGCATTGGTTGCTTAGTCTTGCTTGTAATATTGATAAGTAATAAATAACTATTGATAACTTTTTTTCCGCTGTTAGCTACAATAAAATGAAATGTCCTAAGCTACTTATTAAAACGTATGAAGAGGAAAAACACCAAAAATGATGATTTTATTAATAGATGTTTCATACGTTAAGAGGGGCGTGGCAAGGTTGGTTTAGATAATTTAATAACATCTCTTTTGACATTTACCATTCAACTAGGTTTCTCTTAAGCTAAACTTAAATCTCCCGGAATCTGAAGCTAATGATCTTCAGATCTAACGTTCTCTTAGTTCTCAGCTCTGGCTGTGAAACTTGGAAAGTCACAGAGTCAATTGCGACGCGCCTCCAAGGCTTCGTCAACAAGTGCTTAAGGCGATTACTGAGAATAAGATCTTTCTTTCTTCTTATGTCCTGTAACCCCTTGTGGGTCCTAGGGACTCTACTACGCCTACGCGCCATCGCGTGCGGTTCCTGGCAATGAGCTTCAGCTCTCTCCAACTCTTCCCCAATTGCCGTGACTCCTCCTCAACTGTTCTGCGCCATGTATTTCTCGGAAGACCCGTTCTTCTACCATCCTGAGATAACGGGTTCCATTGCATTGCGTAGTTTGCTATGGAACTGTCGCCTTTTCGGAGTGTATGAACAATCCACTGCCACTTCCGTTGTTGGATGGTTGTGCCTATTGGTTCCTGACCCGTTATCTGGTAAAGATGTTCGTTAGAGATACGGTTAGGCCAGAAAACCCTTAAGATGTTCCGTAGGCACCTATTTACGAACGTTTGTAATCTTTTTGTGATAGTAGTGGTCACCTTCCAAGTGCTGCACCCATACAACAGCATAGATTCAACATTTGAGCGGAACAGTCGCAGCTTGGTGCTTAAGCTGATCGCATTGCTTCACCATTTCATGGACATCATTCCAAAGACCGATTTTGCTATGCTGATTCGGTTGACAATGTCCTGTTCGGTTCCACCTTCGGTCGAGACAATACTCCCAAGATATTGGAAACTCTCTACTCTCTCTACCGGCTGTCCAGCAATGTTAACTTGAGTTACTGAGTTAGTGCAGAGGTTGATGATTTTGGTTTTGGTAGTATTAATCTTCAAACCCACAACATTTGCCTCCCTCTCCACATTTGTAGTCATTTGGTGCAGCTCCATAATTCTGTGTGAGAGTAAACAAACGTCGACAGCGTAGTCCCGATATTTGAGTTGAGATGTAAGAGTCCAACGAATTCCTCCGTTTCCAGTAGATAAAGCTGCGCGAAGTACATCACCAATCACCAACAAAAAAGTATCGGCGATAGAATGCAACCTTGTCGTACCCCACTTAGGATATCGAATTCCTCTGACAGCTTTCCTCTGTGCAGCACATGACATTTAGAGCCATCTTAGGTTGCTTTAATAATAGCTACTAGTTTATCGGGTATACCTCTCCTGCGTAGGGTGAGCCAGATAAACTGTCTGTTGACACTGTCAAACGCCTTCTCAAAATCGATGAACAGCAGGTGCAGTGGTGACCGGAATTCAACGCACTGTTCAATAATGATCCGCAGGGTGTTTATGTGGTCTACACAGGAGGATCCAGTGCGGAAACCTGCTTGTTCGGCATCGAGTGTATCTTCGAGATGTTCCTAAATTCGTTCAAGTACTACTTTGGCTATTACCTTTGCAACTGCAGGAAGAACGCAAATGCCTCTCCAGTTTTCGCACTCCATAAGACTACCTTTTTTAGGGAGCTTGACAATCATTCCCTTCTTACACTCATCGGGGAAACTTTCTGCCTCCCAAGCTCTCTCTACAAGAGGATATAAAAGCTCTGCTGATGTCGTTGGGAGCTGCACGCAGAAGCTCTGCGGGTACACCATCTAGTCCTACAGACTTGTTGTCTTTTAGTGCGTTGATCGCGGTAGCGATCTCATCTTTACTGGGAGTTGAGGTGCGAATTCGGGAAATTGTTACTTTCGGCAGCTCCGTTTGCTTTGGGTGCATATCGTTAGCAAATACACGGTTAAGGATCGTAGAGAAATGCTCCTTCCATCGCTTGAGCTGATCCTCATCTGAAACGAGTACGGCACCATCTAGGCCTTTCACCGGATGTTGGCTAGAGTGGTGACCACCTGTCAGCTCTTTGGTGATTCTGTAAACGGTTCTGCTATCGCACCTGCTCGCTGCTTCCTCTGCTTCTGAGGCCAGGTTGTTAATATAGTTACGCTTCTCACGTCTTACACTCCGCTGCACTTCTCTCATTTTTCTTCGATACATGGACTCTAACTCGATCCTCGCTGCTGCTGGGATATCTACAATACGAGCTTTAAGTAGCTTACGTTCTTCAATCCGCCTCCAGGTATCTGCGGTAAGCCACGAGCTGTGCCTTGCCTGTCTTCTACCAACAATACTTTCCACTCCAGATGTGAAAACATTTTTCACAGCCTTCCAATATTCCTGGATGGTTGTCGGCAGTGAGCTGCTGATTGCCTCCACTCCTTGCGATAAACGATCCCTTAATTGTTGGCGTATTGAGGGGATCTTTAGCCGGTCGATGTTATACCTAGGCATTCGGATGATATTGCGGATTCTTTGAACTGATGCACTACGTAACTGGACAGTAGCTACCATAAGGTGATGATCCCGTACCATGCCCTGTGACGGCTCCTCGTCTGTTTCGGACGTCTAAAAGACAGCTCCTAAAACGTCGGCTGATCGCCACATGGTCGATTTGGTTGGATGATGATTGCCTGTCAGTTGACACCCAGCTGACCTTGTGGCAGGTCTTATGCTCAAACATGGTGCCTCCTATGACAAGGTGGTTGGTGTTGCAAAATTAACAAATCTTTCACCATTATCATTTCGTTCGCCGAAGCCGTGCTTCCCAATCACATGCTTGAGTCCTTCATTGTCGTTGCTAACCTTGGCATTCAAGTCCCCCATCACATTGACGATATCTCCTTTCGGCGTTGCGTTGAATACAGCGCTTAGTTGATTGTAGAAGTTTTCCTTTTCATCCTCAGTCGAAGGATTTGTTGGAGCGTAACACTGTATGTTCGTGACGCGTGGATTGGCCACACTTTGAGAAAGCCAAGATCAATTGGAATCCACAAGGAAGCCGCCGAGTTGGTCGTCCTAGCAAGATATGGAAATGACAGGGGATGGAGTGGCGTCTCTTGAAACCTCAGTCGATAAATCGAGTTCGTTGGCTGGCGTTTGTAGAAGTCCTATGCTCCGCCGCGGAGTAAAGGAAAGAAAGAAAGAAGAAGAAACTTAAACTTAAAGCTCAGCGCAAACTCTTTAAAATATTGTAGAGGGCGTATGGAAGTGGGAGCTAAAATTTCGGAAATCTCTTAGATTTAGTATGGTGAATAAAACTGAATCATTAGTAGAATTTTCAAAAAACTACTCTTTCTATTGAAAAAATAGGCGTGTCAATCTGTAATAGGTTTACTCTTGCGTCAAAACTCAAATCAAAGTCTCCTTCCGACCTAGAATGGTTGCAAAAGTTTATTTCCATCTAAAGTTTTTAACTTTAAAGCGTGGCAGTGAACAGATTTCGTATCAAACTCATCTATCCCATGATCATGGGCAATCTGTTTACTGAATTTCATCACTCTATCTCTAACAGTATGAGTTAATTAAATAAATTCGATAAATTTAAATTTTTAACCACCTAGAGGTTAACCTAGACATAGAGGCCGGAAATTTTGTGAACATCTCAATGTCAGGGCTAATTTTGATATATCGCGTGTGACTCGTGTCGCGCGTCGTGTTTGGCGCGTGTGATACGTGGAAAAAAGAAAATACCTTGAATTAGGCCCGACCTAAAAAAACAGATATTTTAGCGACTATTACCAAATAATAAAGGACTGTGTGGCGTGTGTCGGTGTATGCATAAAAGATCGTATCCAAAACACTTATTTTTTTTACATTTGCTTGTGTCTACTTTTTCTGTGTTATGGAATTATACAATGCTTTGTTTTTCAGATAAAAACTTTTGTGTATACATCGGCATTGGAGTAAGCATAAATGTTCTTTTTGAGGGGCTGAAAATAATATCCTCTTTTACACGCAGCACACGATTCATGACTCGCGTGACATGCGCGATATCAGAAATGACCCATGAGACTGAGCTACTCACATTTAAGCTCTCTAGGTCGTGTGAAAGTTGGTTAAAAAGGACCTCAAATAAGTCGAAATAAAAGTATTTAGTATTTAGTATTTTGCCATGAATTAATGTAAATATTGCTTTTGCAATTTTAGGTGCATTTTACAGTACGGGATCAGTTTGAGTGGAATAGGCTGATTTTTGCCGTGGCTTTAAGGTTTATTCGTTTATGCTACTCTCACAAATTGAAAACTTACCTACAGATTGTATGCATTTTGGTTTTGACAAAATAAAGTTTTGCTCGTTGGAAATCCATACAATTCTGTAAGTCTTAAGTTTTTCCATTGTGAGAGCTCCATTATTTAGCAAAAATGCCAAAAAAAAGTGAACTTAGCCTGTCACAACGTTTGATGATTAAATGTTTGTATGAAAGAGATCTGCATTGCGATTGAAACGGGAAACTACTGACTGCTCTTGGTTTGGGCCAGTAGCGCAACAATCAAGTTCGTGATGTAGTGCTTGCTCTACCTCCTCGTGGTCCCCGGGCAACTATGTGTATAAATCCTTATACATGTAGGCTAAAACTGCAAGTGCGAACGGTCTAGCGTTTCTAGTCTAGGTAACGTGGGCTAGCACCCTGCGGTACCGAAAAATACCCGCTACTGAAACTGAAACAACGCCTCGGATAAGTAATGATCAAATAATTACAACTTTTGGCTATTGTACCCGGACTAAGATTTGTTTCTGGAATGTGAGGACGCTTCTTGACTCTGGGAGTGAAGGACCTCAAAATCCAGATTTCTTCAACTGGAACGTGAGTTTCTTCGATACAATATGGAAATACTGGGAGTGAGTGAAGTAAGATGGTTCGACGCGGGAGAGTACCAATCCCCAACGTGTAACACTGTGCTACTCTACTCTGGCAAACCCTCTGGCAGCCCCCGTGAATCTGGAGTGGGTCTGCTGCTAACGCCAACAGCACGTAGATGCCTAATTTCCTGGCACCCGCATAGTGATAGGATCTTATCGGCCAGATTTCGGTGTACGGCGCGTCACGATCATACAGTGCTACGCCCCAACGAATCCCTCGACTGAGGATGAAAAGGACAACTTCTACAGTCAACTAAACGCTGTATTCAACGCAACGCCGAACGGAGATATCGTCATCGTGATGGGGGACTTGAATGATTTGTTGATTTCTGCAACACCAACAACCTTGTCATAGGAGGCACCATGTTTGAGCATAAGACTTGCCACAAGGTCAGCTGGTGTCAACTGACAGGCAATCATCATCCAACCAAATCGACCATATGGCGGTCAGCCGACGTTTTAGGAGCTGTCTGTTAGGCGTCCGAAACAGACGAGGAGCCGACATGGGTATGGTACGTGATCATCACCTTATGGTAGCTACTGTCCAGTTACGTACTGCATCAGTTCATAGAATCCGCAATATCATCCGAATGCCTAGGTACAACATCGACCGGCTAAAGATCCCCTCAGTACGCCATCAATTAAGGGATCATTTATCGCAAGGAGTGGAAGCAATCAGCAGCTCACTGCCGACAACCATCCAGGAGCATTGGAAGGCACAGCACGTGGCTTACCAAAGATACCTGGAGGAGGATTGAAGAACGTAAGCTACTTAAAGCTCGTATTGTAGATATCCCAGCAGCAGCGAGGAGCGAGCTAGAGTCCATGTATCGAAGAAAAATGAGAGAAGTGCAGCGTAGTGTAAGACGTGACAAGCGTAACTATATTAACAACCTGGCCTCAGAAGCAGAGGAAGCAGCGAGCAGGTGCGATAGCAGAACCGTTTACAGAATCACCAAAGAGCTGACAGGTGGTCACCGCTCTAGCCAACATCCGGTGAAAGGTCTAGATGGTGTCGTACTCGTTTCAGATGAGGATCAGCTCAAGCGATGGAAGGAGCATTTATCTACGGTCCTTAGCCGTGTATTTGCTAACGATATGCACCTAAATCAAACGGAGCTGCCGGAAGTAACAATTTCCCGAATTCGCACCTCAACTCCTAGTAAAGACGAGATCGCTACCGCGATTAACGAACTAAAGAACAACAAGTCGGTAGGACTAGATGGTATACCCGCAGAGCTTCTGCGTGTAGCTTCAACGACATCAGCAGAGCTTTTATATCCTCTTGTAGAGAGAGCGGAGCGGAAGATACACTCGATGCCGAACAAACAGGTTTCCGCACTGGATCCTCCTGTGTAGACCACATAAACACCCTGCGGATCATTATTGAACAGTGCGTTGAATTCCGGTCACCACTGCACCTACTGTTCATCGATTTTGAGAAGGCGTTTGACAGTGTCAACAAGCAGTTTATCTGGCTCGCCTTGCGCAGGAGAGGTATACCCGATAAACTAATAGCTATTATTAAAGCAACCTATGATGGCTCTAAATGTCATGTGCTACATAGAGGAAAGCTTTCGGAGGAATTCGAGATCCTAAGTGGGGTACGACAAGGTTGCATTCTATCGCCGATACTTTTTTTGTTGGTGATTAGCGATGTACTTCGCGCAGCTTTATCTACTGGAAACGGAGGAATTCGTTGGACTCTTACATCTCAACTCAAACATCTGGATTACGCTGACGACGTTTGTTTACTCTCACACAGAATTATGGAGCTGCACCAAATGACTACAAATGTGGAGAGGGAGGCAAATGTTGTGGGTTTGAAGATTAATACTGCCAAAACCAAAATCATCAACCTCGGCACTAACTCACTTACTCATGTTAACATTGCTGGACAGCCGGTAGAGAGAGTAGAGAGTTTCCAATATCTAGGGAGTATTGTCTCGACCGAAGGTGGAACCGAACAGGACATTGTCAACCGAATCGGCAAAGCAAAATCGGTGTTTGGAATGATGTTCATGATATGGCGAAGCAATGCGATCAGCTTAAACACCAAGCTGCGACTGTTCCGCTCAAATGTTGAATCTGTGCTGTTGTATGGGTGCAGCACTTGGAAGGTGACCGCTACTATCACAAAAAGATTACAAACATTCGTAAATAGGTGCCTACGGCAATTGGGGAAAAGTTGGAGAGAGCTGAAGCTTATTGCCAGGAACCGCACGCGATGGCGCGTAGGCGTAGTAGAGGCCCTGGGACCCACAAGGGGATACAGGACATAAAGAAGAAAGAAGAAGATGAAAGAGAAAGCTAAATTACAAAATAAGTGAAATTTTAGCGTTGTTTGGTACAAAATGTTTATAAACACACTGGAACGTGTATGCATGACTGACACGCGTCATGGTCATACACTCCGAAAAGGCGACAGTTCCATAGCAAACTACGCAATGCAATGGAACCCGTTATCTCAGGATGGTTGAAGAACGGGTCGTCCGAGAAATACGTGGCGCAGAACAGCTGTAGAGGAGGCACGGCAATTGGGGAAAAGTTGGAGAGAGCTGAAGCTTATTGCCAGGAACCGCACGCGATGGCGCGTAGGCGTAGTAGAGGCCCTGGGACCCACAAGGGGATACAGGACATAAAGAAGAAAGAAGAAGATGAAAGAGAAAGCTAAATTACAAAATAAGTGAAATTTTAGCGTTGTTTGGTACAAAATGTTTATAAACACACTGGAACGTATATGCATGACTGACACGCGTCACACGCGGAATATAAAAAATGCGATTTTGGACTCTCACAAAATTTAACCTCTCTAGGTCGTGTGGAAAGTGGTTAAAAATTACTTTAAAGAACTCGAAAATACAGATAAAATGGAGTCAAGTCCAGTTAAATAAAAGTTTTTTAAAACATGGAAGTATTAAAGGCGATACAGTGGGAAATATAGGGCTCCTGATACTATTGGCCAAGGCTGTATATGCATACATAATATATGCTTTAAAGTGGATTTAGACTATAGACATGGTTTGAAAAAATGAGCAGGACGGCTATAGTTAAATTTAAATTGTGGTTAGCTATGAGAGAATTGACTTACGAGAATGTTTTAGTTATTTTATATCTGCAGGAGAAATAATATCAGTTATATTTTTATTTTTATTTGCTAATTTTTTCAAGCATGGCTATGGTGGAAATCTACAGTTATAATTTATATCGGAAGCGCTTTCTTTTGGGTGTTATACACGTGTGGATAGACCTAGTGTAGGTGTAGTGTATATTACTCGTATAAAAACAAATATCATACGATAGTTTATGATATTTTATTATATTTGTAATTGTTCTTGGTCTTGCATATTCAGCCTTGGTCTTGCTTGTGGACTAATTTCGCTAGACACCTCATCAACATTTTTTATTTGACATAAACGCAGTTGTTAAATAAACAAAAAATTAACACACTTTCTGTCTCGGAGAGTAATAGTCCTAAACAAGTGATGCAATTGTTATTCTAACAAAAAGCGTCAATGTCAATAAAAATGACAACGCTTTGCTGCTATAAAAATGACGTACTTACCTATGTAGTTAGTTATAAACAATATTCTATCTGACACTTTTTAATACTTTTGCCTTTATTCAGGAGGAAAACAAAGCAAGGCGAAGATTAAGTTGACTGCTACTTGATGCGATATAAACAAGAAGACGATCCAATGTTGATTTAATTCGACTGGGACTCGTAAGGAGCGAGAAAACTAAAAATTTCCATTCAGTTTAGCATTGAAATTGTGCGATCGGTGCAAGGAATTATCTACGTCTTAGCACAAAATATTAATTAGGTCTTTATATTATATTCTATAAATTTTAATAAATAATTGCAATGTACTCGTACAATAGCGTTGAAGCATCTCTATTTATCATGACGTGATACGAATCATAAAACTGGCAAGCGGTTATTTGAAGGTGCTTATGGTTGTAGGTAGCGAAGTTAAAAATCAGGCATATCCAGCTGAAATTAGTCAGACAGCAGTTAGAATTGGACAGTGGGTGTTTTAGGTGGAAAAATGTGGTTTTGAGAAGACTTGTATGATTAAGTTAACATTTTATGAATCAATTTTCTAATCTTAATAGGTACTGCAAGCGTCAGAATGTCGACCTAATATTATAAAAGTTTTATTTGTTGCTACTGTAGAGTGTAGATAATAGCAAATAAACGTTGGTTAGCTCGTAATATCCATTGAAGTTAAAAATAAAAACTGCCATAAATTATGTACGCATCGCCGTGTAAATTGCGCTTATCCATAAGGTGACAAACGCAAACACATTCCTACGTGGATGTTTGCTTTAGCGCTTATGTGTATCTACCTTTGTTTGTTAAAAAAAATCGTGTGACAGTTAGATGTATGGTATTTTTTCCTCGGTTTGTGCATGTTCAATTTTCATTTAGTTCATACGGTACCACACTGGTGGCATATAGTACCACAATTATTTTTGAGTTTTCACTCTAAAGAATAATTTAGTATGGGTACGTAAAGATAAGTGGTTCTAAGTTGCATACGACTCGGCCCCTAAAGCAGAATTGTTTTTGCCCTGATGCAACTCTGGTTGGTAGAGATTATTTGTAATTTAATTTTGCGCAAGCGTTAAGGGGTTTGCACCCTTATAATGCTCGACTGTAAACTTGGCACAGCGTGGGCGTTTTGAATTCCTGCAGTTCGTAACGCGTGGAGAACAGAACTGGAAACATCCCACGGCTGAACAAAAGGAATCCCTGAATTTAAGCGTGCGTCCGAAAAATGGCTAGAGAGTAAATTGATGTTAATTCAGAGCATCACGAGTATTGCAGTTGTATTCAAGGAGAGGTGGTATGCAACTGGCTATTTCTCTTGAGCACCACCGGTGGAAGAAACGATAAAACAGTGACATATAGAAACGTTCATTCTGAGTTCAAACGAAGCTATTACTTCGCAATGTTTTCGTCACAGATAAGTTTTATCGCTCGGTCTTGTATTCTATGATATGACAATTGTACCCAAGTTTGGAGGGAATAAACGCCTTGTAGATCACCGCCGGTGGAAGAAACGATAAAACAGTGACATATAAATAGAAACGTTCATTCTGAGTTCAAACGAAGCTATTACTTCGCAATGTTTTCGTCACAGATAAGTTTTATCGCTCGGTCTTGTATTCTATGATATGACAATTGTACCCAAGTTTGGAGGGAATAAACGCCTTCACCGGCCAGATCAGATGAAGTGAAATATATTCCTTTAATTATTTAAACATTTCGCAGCGTTTTTAGCGATGGTCATTCCAGCAAAGCCGTTCAAAACAATTCTTATTAAGCGGTCCAGAAGATGGCTTCCAATCCAATGAAGCAGTTTTTCATCGGCTTCATAAGCATGTATTTTAGACAAAACAGCTTGATGCCAAACTCTGTCAAATGCCTTGTAAATAAGACTTTACTTTCATCAAATTGATGAACAGACTGGTTCCACCGTTCGGTGAGATATGCCATCAAATCCCCAATAGAATATTATCCACGAAATCCATACTGCCGGTCACTAAGAATTTCGTTACTTTCAAGATGTTTAATGAGCTGATAATTGATCAGCGTTTCCATGATCTTGTAAAAAATGGATGTAAGTGCTATGGGTCGGTGCGAGGAAGTAGTAGTAGAGTAGCTTGCCTTTTTAAATTATCTATATTAACTTCGCGTGCTCGTGGCTGGCTGATCAGATCTTGTGATCAATTTTTAACCCACTGCCCAAAGCCCGCTTTTATTGAAATTTTGCACACATGTGTATTTCCGGTGACAACACTTTCTATTATAATTTGGGGCCCTCGGGCCTCAGGGCCAGTTTTGAAGTGATCGGGCCCTGACGTCCGAGGCAATATAAATTTTTTAAAAAGTAACCCGATTTTCTTTAAATTTTAAACACAGCTTTAAATTTTAAACGAATCCGAAACATTTTACAGCACTTCTATTTACGTGATTTACCTACGATGTTGTTCTATCTCCACATCCGAAGGGAACATATATGAGAAGCTGAGAGTACTGTCGTCAGAAAAGAAATGAATAGGATTGTTGGTGCATACAGAAGACCGTTAATGAAAATAAGAAAGTGTGTCGGAGACAAAACACAGACCTGAGGAATACCCGCATTTATGCGATGGATATTAGACTTAAAACCATCTAACACACATTGGATTGAACGTGAACCTGCGAACATATAAGAGAAGCTAAGAGTGCTGTCTTCAGCGAAGGAATAAATTGGATTAGAAGTTACAGACAGAAGATCGTTGATAAACATAAGAAAGAGTGTCGGAGACAAACACAGCCCTGAGGAACACCCGCATTTCCTATACAACTTGGATTAAACGTTTAAAAAGATAGACCAATCCATTGAAGCAGTTTTTCTCGACTCCATAAGCACGTAAGCTTCATGTCAAACTCAGTCAAATGCCTTACAAATACCAACAACTATACAACTTTAGTTTTACCAAATTAGTGAATGGACTGAAGAAAAGCCATTAGATTGGCCACGGAAACCATACTATCGGTCATTAAGGAGTGATTTACGTGATTAAAGACATTTCGTAAGCTGAATGTTTAACAGCCTTTCCATGACCTTAGATAGAAAGGCAATAAGTGCTATGGTTCGGTACGAAGAGAGACATGATTATTCGCCTTTTTGAATTCTCTATTTCGCGTGCCCGTGACTGACTGGTCAGATCTTGTGATCAATTTTTAAACCACTTCGTAAATACCGATTTTATTCAAACTTTGCACACATTTGTATTTTCCATGACAACACTTTTTATTAAAATTTGAGAGTGCTCGGTCCGCAGGGTCGGGGGGCTCCCATACATGTTTATTTTTTGTTGCCATATAGCGGCATCAGGTCATGTCATACTACAATGACTGATTTCTGTGTGCGGTGGTGCGCTGTGAGCAGCGCTGCTTTGCTTTACGATTGGGGTTGTTGTTTTGTTGGGTTGCAGTGCTTCGCATGTGTTTATTTTTCAGCGATTATAGTGGAATTCAGTATACTTTTGGTTATTGGAGAATTTACATGAAAAATTTTAATGGTTTACCAACTTCTCGGGAAGAGTCCAGAAGAATTGGATATGTGGAAAAGCTTACGCAATGGTAATGCCAGCTTGCAAGAACACCTCTTCAGAAGTAATAGGTAGATTTGTATGATAATATGACATTATTGTCAAGGCTGTAAAAAACCTTTGTCAACAATTCATAAAAAAATGGGCTTAAGACACGCTATTCACGTGCCTACACAACAACTATATACATTTTATTATCCGTTGGATGGTGTTGACGTTCAAAATGAGGTTATTTTATTGTTTTAGTTTAGGTAAGGCTAGGTAGCGGCCAGAACTGATTTTTTTTTTAATTTTATAAGTCAAGTTTTATAAGTGGTTTATCAGAAATCAAAAGGCCCAGTTTATGAAAAGAATTTTAAAAGTTTTTAAAGACTATACAACTTTTTAAGGGTCGCGGGCACTGCAAATATTTTTTACAAATTGTCCATAATTTTTCAATTTTGCATACGAAACATGGAGCTGTCATATTTTGGATCGATTTAGACACATGATGGGTATTCACATGTGCGGGTAGCGAGCGCCAATTTACATTTAAAATTTTATAAAGTTATATAGGATAAGCCTTTCCGTTGCTCTATAACTCCAGAACAGTTCATTGTAGCTTCTTTAAATACCATATCATATTTTGTAAGTGCTGGGATCGATGTTAGCCTGGGAAGTCTGTACATTGATGCCATTTTTATGTTTCTAGATAGTATGAAATGTAAATACTTTCACTACTTTTAACAATTTTGGATAATGGGAATGTTGAATTTAACAGGAGTTTTCTTTATATAATTGCAGAAGTATTTAAGGCTTCCTTTCGATTCCCTTAGAATGCATGAATTCTTTCCTATACCTGTTTGAAACTTCCGTATCTTCGCATCTCTCAACTAGATTGATGAGCTTGACAATTCTCAAATTTTTGGTAGAAAATTTAGAATACCATCAATATGTTAAAGAGCCATTATTTCTAAAATGGCTTACTCCCTAAACTAAACATTCTATCTTAAAACTCTCTATCTCTTTAGATATACTAATGTTAGCATAATGTTGCACATATTCAAATTGTAACAACTAATTGGGTACGCTTTGCTATCGGGCTTTTCGTGAAGTCCACCTAATATCTAATTCTGCTCAATAGAAATGAGCATTTTTTTATCCCTGATCAAGAGGTGGAAAAGAATGAAAATTAAACTTTTGATATTAAAACATTTATCGCACAAGATTCTGAATGAATTGTTCTGACAGCAGCTTGAATTTGTTAATCCATATTTGTAACAATGATTCTACTTCCCACCTAAAATTAATTCCATTTCTTATTTTTACACACATCATCGCAATTGTAATGCAGTTACACTCGTTTCTCCAGCAGTCAGCGTAATCAAATTTCTTATCTCCGGGAGCTTCGAACGCATTATCTTTATGCGAAATATAGCAACGAGTATCTTTGTATCTCTATGTATGTATAGATCATCGGACCGTTGATATTATCATTTTAAGGGATGCGAGAATCTATTCAGATGTTATAGTATACCTCGACGTACTACATTGTATGCATTGAAATGTGGATACAATAAGAAGTTTTTTACGAATGACATTGATTTTATTATTAGTACTATGGGGCCATTAGAAATTCATAAAGACATAAAAACTGCGGGTGCGTCTGTGTCGCAGGTATACAGACAGATGACGTGTATACGTCTTCTTTTTATAATTTGCGCACGCGAAAAAGGGGTTTGTACCCTTATAATACTCGGATATATCCTTGGCACAGCGTGAGCGTTAAGGAAAAGGAGGAGAAAAGAGGAGCTGTCTATGAGCTTATGTTTTGAATGCCTGTGGATAATAGTGATGTGGAAAGACAGAGCTTGGCAAAGCATTCCACATACGTGTTGTAAGGCTGAAGAACGAATCCATGAATTTAACTGTACGTCCGAACATAGGTTTAAGGGTAAACTGATGAGCATTTAGAGCGCCACGAGTATTGCGGTTGAATTCAAGGAGAGGTGGCATGCAACTGGCTATATCACTTGAACACCGCTGGTGGAAGAATCGATAAAACGGTGACAAAGCAGGAAACGTTCCTGCGGTGTTCAAGCGAATCTATTGACTCCGCAATGTTTACGTCACCGTTAGGTCTTATAGCACGGTTTCGTATTCTATCTAGCTGATGCAAAGTAGTCTTAGGCGCACCAGACCAGATATGACAATTGTACTCAAGCTTAGGGCGAATAAAAGCCTTGTAGATAGTAGCCAGTTCAGAGGGAGTGAGATATTTCTTGCACCGGGTTAGAAAACCTAAACAATTCACAGCATTTTGGCGACTGTAAATATGTGGTCATTCCAACGAAGCTTGTCGTTAACGCAGATGCCGAGAATTACGAGATTTTCAGTTTCCTCGATGCAAGTGCCATTCATGGATAATGGCATGGGATTTGGGATTCGCTTAGACGACAGGAGACAGCATTGGGTTTTGGAGGCGTTAAATTCTACTCGATTGTTTTTCCCCATTTTATTATGCTGTCTAGGTCAGAATTTAACGTGCTTAACATACGTAGTTGTTTGAGTTCCACATGAGAACTGGAGGGACGTTCCTCAAACTTAAATGAGAAGCTAATAGTGCTGTCGTCAGCGAAAGAGTGAATTGGATAAGAAGTCAAAGATAAGAGATCATTAATAAAAATGAGAAATAGCGTCGGGGATATTACAGAGCCCTGGGGAACGCCAACATTTATGTGATGTACTTCAGACTTGAAACCGTCGAATACAACTTGAATTGAACGGTCAAAAAAGATAGCTTCTAATCCAAAAAAGCAATTTTGGACAAAAGAGCTTGGTGCCAAACTCTGTCAAATGCGTTAGTACTGACGGTCACTACGGATTTCGTTAGTTTCAAGATATTTTATGAGGTTAAAATTTATCAGCGTTTCTAAGACTTTGGAAAGAATGGATGTAAGTGCTATGGGGGTTGGGCTGGACAAAGGCTGTTTTCAAACCCACCCCGGAAGAGTCCAGAAGAATAGGATAGATTACGCATGGTAATGCCAGCTTCGAAGAACACCTCTTTAGAACTAATAAAAATCATCTGGCCTTGCGGATTTGTGAGTGCTGAGATCATTTAAAACTCTAGCAACTGCACGAGTACGAATGAAGATCTGTCCGATAGAGTGTTCAATACTCGGAGGTGCAGGCGGCATCAATGCACAATCTGAAAGCGTAGAGCTAGCTGCAAAAAAGCCAAGCGGCTTTGTCTTTAGAGTTGATAACTGGGGTGTCATTAAAAGTGGGCTTTGGAATTGACGATGAGGCTGTATTAATGATTCTTTTGATTCGAATGACCAAACATTTTTACAACCTTTGCGACATTGTAGTATTTCTTGCCTTAATTGTAGGCTCATTTACAAGCTGAGTAAGGTGATTAAACTCAGCGAATATCTCAACATCCCTTCATACGGGTGTGTCTGACCAGAATGGCGAAGCCACCCAGAATTGTGTACATTGAAATCGCCCACAATAACGATGTCAGTGTTATCATCATTTGTGACAATTCTTGCAATTGAATTAGACAGTGCATCAAACTCGTGAAGAGTTGAAACTCTGTCTCAGTTGGAAGCAGTAGTGAATGTCGCGCCCTTGTACCATCACTCTCAGCCATATGAAATTAAATTCCGCATTGGAACATTGGCTTAATTGAGGCAAAAGTTTAAACGCAACATCACTACGGACATAAATTGCGAGTCCGCATCGGGGAAAAATAATGGCACTAAGCTATTCCCAGGCAGATTTAAATCCGAAGTATCAGAATTCTCGAATACTTGAGTTTTGATCAGTGCCAGAATTGCTGGGCTGTGGACATGTACACATGTAAACAAAGCGAAAAAATTCGGTGTCAGCCTACGTATGTTGCTGAGATCCACTCTGAAGTCACACATAACTACAAAAAACAAACACACAAAACACAACTTACCGCTTCTTTTAACCGAATTTGAGAAGTGAATGTCTCACAATAGATTATCAACACATTGTCACCAGTGTTATACCTTCACGACAAAATGAGTCAAATCACCAGAAGAAACAAACACATGCAAGCATACAACAATGAAATATAATTCACTGAATTCTTTATCTGGGCTGTTAGGGACGAGATGCACGGATAACCCACACTGCACTTTAAACGCGTTAACCGAACGCGTTTTATGTAACCTAAAGCATTCCTCTCGGTTCCAAGAAGCCTTTTTGCAGCTTAAATAATATTTTAGCTATCATAAACTCATTATTTCATTTTTATATTGTAGTGAAAACACTAGTGAATAAAGATATATTTTTAACGCATTATTACATATGTTTTAAATATTTTTTTACCTTACAAAATTCCTATTTCTGTATAATAAAGGTTTCACTTTTAAACTAAACCAAACAAACAAAACAAGCAAAACGAGATCTTGGAGCATCTACTTCACCTGAAAAAGTTGCTGTTATTATCGGATGATAATTCAGCAAAAACGTTGAAAGACGACCATTAACCGTTAATGGGGAAAGGTATCGGGCGATGATTTACAACTTTCTGCGGTCCAGGACTCTCGGGGCTTCATTTATGTCAAAATGTAATCAAAAATGGCCATGAAAACGAAATTTTTTCCCCAATATTAGTTACTTACTTACTTATGTCCTATATCCCCTAGGGCCTCTACTCTTCCTACGCGCCATCGCATGCGGTTCCTGGCAATGAGCTTCAGCTCTCTCCAACTCTTCCTAAATTGTTCTGCGCTAACGGATTCCATTGCATTGCGTAATTTGCTATGGAACGGTCGCAATTTCGGAGTGTATGATCAATACATTGCCACTCCGTCATTGGGTGGTTGTGCGTATTGGTTCCTGACACGTTCTCTGGTAAAGATGTTCGTTAGAGATACGGTTAGGCCAGAAAACCTTCCAAGTGCTGCACCCATACAACAGCACAGATTCAACATTTGAACGGAACAGTCGCAGCTTGGTGTTTCAGCTGATTGCATTGCTTCGCCATATCATGGACATCATTTGGTGCAGCTCCATAATCTTGTGGGAGTAAAGAAACGTCGTCAGCGTAGTCCAGATGTTTGAGTTGAGATGCAAGAGTCCAATGAATTCCTACGTTTTCAGTAGATAAAGCTGCGCGAAGCGGATCGCTAATCACCAACAAAAAAGTATCGGCGATAGAATGCAACCTTGTCGTACCCCACTTAGGATCTCGAATTCCTCCGACAGCTTTCCTCTAAGCAGCACATGACATTTAGAGCCGTCATAGGTTGCTTTAATAATAGCTATTAGTTTATTGGGTATACCTCTTCTGCGCAAGGCGAGCCAGATAAACTGTGCATACACTGTTAAGGACCGTTGAAAAATGCTCCTTCCATCGCTTGAGCTGATCCTCATATGAAACGACTACGGCACCATCTAGGCCTTTCACCGGATGTTGGCTAGAGCGGAGACCACCTGTCAGCTTTTTGGTGATTTTGTAAACGGTTCTGCTATCGCACCTGCTCGCTGCTTCTTCTGCTTCTGAGGCCAGGTTGTTAACTACGTTTATCACGTCTTACACTACGCTGCACTTCTCTCATTTTCCTTCGATACAGGGACTCTAGCTCGATCCTCGCTGCTGCTGGGGTATCTACGATACGAGCTTTAAGAAGCTTACGTTCTTCAATCCGCCTCCAGGTATCTTCGGTAAGCCACACGTGCTGTGCCTTACCTGGCTTCTACCAACAATACTTTCCGCTCCAGATGTGAAAACCTTTTTCACAGCCTTCCAATGTTCTTGGATGGTTGTCGGCAGTGAGCTGCCGGAGTGTTTCCACTCCTTGCGATAAATGCTCCCTTAATTGTTGGCGTACTGAGGCGATCTTTAGCCGGTCGATGGTATACCTAGGCATTCGGATGATATTACGCATTTTTTTAACTAATGCAGTACGTAACTGGACAGTAGCTACCATAAGGTTATGATCCCGTACCATACCCATGTCGGCTCCTCGTCTATTTCGGACGTCTAAAAGACAGCTCCTAAAACGTCGGCTGATCGCCACATGGTCGATTTGGTTGGATGATGATTGCCTGTCAGTTGACGACCAGCTGACTTTGTGGCAGGTCTTATGCTCAAACATGGTGCCTCCTATGACAAGGTGGTTGGTGTTGCAGAAATCAACAAATCTTTCACCATTGTCATTTCGTTCGCCGAGACCTTGCTTCCCAATCACACGTTTGAGTTTCTCATTGTCGTTGCCTACCTTGACATTCAAATCCCTATCAAGATGACGATATCCTTGTTCGGCGTTGGGTTGAATACAGCGCTTAGCTGATTGTAGAAGTTGTCCTTTTCATCCTCAGTCGAAAGATTCGTTGGGGCGTAACAGTGTATGATCGTGACGCGCCGTACTCTAGTCCGAAGTCTGTCTGATAAGATCCTATTACCATGTGGGTGCCAGGATTTTAGGCCTCTGCGTGCTATTGGCGTTAGCAGCAGACCCATACTAGATTCACGGGGGTTGAAAAAATCTGGCATTTCGAGGTCTTTCACTCCCTGAGTCAAGGAGCGTCCTTACATTCCAGAAACCAATCTTAGTCCGGGTACAAAAGCCAAAAGTTGTCATTAATCGATCGTTACTTATCCGAGGCGTTGTGTCGGTTTCAGTACCGGGCATTTTTCGGTACTGCAGGGTGCTAACCCACGTTACCTAGACTAGACGCTAGACCGTTCGCCCTTGCAATGTTAGCCTACAAAGCTGCCCGGGGACCACCACTAGGAAGTAAAGCAAGCACTACATAATGAGCTTGATTGTTGCGCTACTGGCTCAAACCAAGTTTTGAGCAGTCAGTAGTTTCCCGATCAATCGCAACGTAGATATTAGTTCCTTTTTCCAATTTCAGAATTCCGATACTTAAAATATTAGACTCTACGCAATAGCGTCGAGCCTTTTCTTTTATAATCTGGAATTCTGCATTGCTAAGTTTGCGTTAAACTGAAAAGTTCACTTAATGGTAATGTGACACTAGAAAAAACGAAATGCACAGCATCCTGCCAACTATCCTCCCATTTTTTAATGCTTTTAGGAAACCTTTTTGGATAAAAATTTATATATTAATTTTTTATATTTTATTTGAAAGTTATTTTCTTAATTCTTTTAAAACTTCTTAAATACTTATGCAAATATTTTACGCATTAATACCCACTGTGCAAATTAGTCGCCTTTGTGATAATACGAAGTATTTTATAACTGTAAAAAGTGAGCAACAGATTGTACTAAGAAGAGTATACTAAGAATAAACATCCAGATTAAAAACAATCAAATGATAATGCTGACTCTTACACTAATGTTCATCTATCTTTATACATACATATGTATCTTTTTATCTATCACCGAAATCACACCAAACTGTAGGTTTACTTGCAGAGTTTAGCTTAAGCGGAGAATAATAAAAAATTTGTCATTTAAGTCTCAGACGCCTTCGTTTGCTAGTCGATGCGCTAAGTGTATGGCAAAAAAGTATCTCTGAAGTGCAAGCACTTTGATAACGTTGAAGCAAAGTTAAGCGTCGCAAAGTGAACTTTTAAAAAATGTGAGCAAAGTGTGAGATAATTAAAACTACCTAGCCCGCTTGAACAGGAAAGGGTAAAGAACCAATAGACAGGAAACGTAAAAACTTTCGGTTGCTGTTGATACAAATACGAAAAATAATTAAAACTGAGTTGTCCTTTTATTTTTTGATACCCTTTGCTGGCAAGAAATTAGAAAAAAGTACGTTCATGCGCAATCTGTTTGCTCGTCCTGGCGACTAATTGGTATATTAACTAATAGCAAAATATCTATATATATATATATATATATTTCATTGAAAGAAAGTGAAGAATAGTGAATAAATTTCCAAAGGGTGTCAGCACGCGACTTAAAGTCTAATTGAATACAGAGAGCGTGTTTTTGTCGTTATTGGCAGGACACCTGAGTCCAATAATTTAATTAAGTTTCCTTTTTTACATCCAAAGAAGAACAAAGGAAAACTTATTGTAAAAAAGTAAGATAAAATCAATCAATCAATCGTCTGTGGAGCAGCAACATTTATCAAAGAAAAGTGGAAAAATGCCGTCGTTATCATCAACCACAGAAAGCGTATTTGAGCCGACTACATCATCAGCAGCTCATTTGCCATCAATAGCCGTTAGTTTTACCCCTTCGTCTGCAATAAGCACTGCGAGTCGGTCAATCATTAAGACAACATTGTCTACGATGACGGAGAATTTAAATTTACCACCAACTACGCCGCCGAGGATGAATCCAACGACAGCTGGCTTTGCCAACATAGCAACCACATCCAGCTCCTCTTCCATTCCAACTATTATGTCATCGTCCGGAACGGAAAAAATAATACACGTCGCAGAACTCAGTTCATCGCTGCAGCATTTTGGTTTTGTCGATTATTTTGTTTTCGTTTTAATGCTTGTCGTCTGTGCAGTTATTGGTATCTACTTTGGATTCGTTGAGAAAAAGAAGAAAAATAATCGCACGGCTGAAAAACGTCGGGGCTCGGAAGCTTTGGACTATTTGGTTGGCAGTCGAAAGATGCAAGTAATACCAGTTGCACTATCACTGGTTGCGAGGTGAGTTGTATGTAGAAATTTTTAGCACCTATGAGCAAGGTAGTTGAAGAAAGTTTTCCTTTTGCCAAACGATAGCGTCTTATCATTTTAGAAAAAAATTGTTTTCTTTTAAATTAAAAAAAAAACGGAAATACCCGGCGTTTCCCGGCTGCCCCATCCCTCTGACCATCACGCAACTTACCACACTGAAAGTAAAATTTATTTGGTGACAAAGAGGAGTGAAAAGATAAGAATTACATCAACAAGGCTTTGTTAAAAAAGTCAGTATTGCCGCAACATAACAGAAATAACTTTGCATTAATAATTGTTGCTTTTTCGGGACCCTCAGTAGTGTCAGTATTGCAAAAAAGCACCTTTACTCCAACAGTAAAGTGTTTTTTAATTTCTCCAATACGGTTTTTCGGCTTGAAGTAAGCTACAGTTTGCTTGACGTCTATTTGTGACACTTAATCATTAAAAATTACACGATTTACACAACGATTGAAAGTTATCCAAATGCTCGCATTGTGTTACAACCACTTTAGAACCACTCAGCGATGAATCGATCGATTAACGACTTCCTCATAAATAAATTTGTCGCATTTGGGCAAGATAATTCGTCGTCATTCATGAAATGCCACAAATATTTACTGTTTGGTGCAGGTTTCATGTTTCTTTAATAATGGTAGCAATCGTCAACGACTATTTTCGGTATAAATTGGAACAGGTTGACTGACTGTCAGCCGGTTCTGCCAATTCACTATGCAGGCGTTTCCGTTATGGACATTTGAATGATGTTGTATTCTATAATTGTGCCATCGATGGCACTTTTATCCAAAATGTTTTATTGTGATATCTCAAACACAAGCTGTTTTATTTAAAAAACAAAATGGGACGCTTTCATGAAACCCTTTACCCACGAGTGCTTGTATTTAAAGTTTGTTACAAATTTGTTCTTGTTCTACTGCAGCAATACTGACTTTTTAAATTAAACCTTACTTTCTAACTGAGTGCGCAAACCAGCTTAAAATATTTATTCGAATACTTGTAATATAATAATAATATCTAAAAGGAATCCGGTGATTTTTTCACAAAATCGTAAAAAAATTCCTCGTAAAAGAAGGATTTATTGTAAATTTTTTGTAACAAGCTATGTGAGGAACTTTTCACTTGACAAAAGTGCTAGGTCCGACGAGTAAACGCAGCGCAATAGTAAGTGGGCGTCGTGGCTCAGTGGATAAGAGCATGGACTTCTGAGCAGGGGATTCGTGGTTCGAATCCCAGTAACACCAAAAGTATTTTTCACGGTGTCCCACCTCTCGCGAATGTCTGACAAACGTTCCGAGAGTAATAACTTGTCACGGAAAGCTTCTCAATTCGCCGTTCGGATCCTGCATTAAATTGTAGGTCCCTCCATTTGTGTGCAAAAATATACATGCTCAACACAAATGGTTGCAAGAAGCAAGGCCTTGGACCGCAATGGTCTGTCGCGCCGAATATTATAATAGTAAATTCAATTTCAAACAAAGGATTCAAAAAATTTTGAATAATTGAAAAAAAAAAAATATCGTAACCAATGAGGTTCTACCGAGGTGCGATTATTGCTAGTTGAAAACTATTTAAAAAGTTCAATTAACTAATCAACTGTGTCATCTAATAAGTAAAAACAGCTTATTATTTCTAAAATAGGCAATTATTCATTACTAGTTGTTAGCCCCAGCGTTACCCGCGACCCCCAGCTCAAAGACACCGTTTAGACCCATCAAAAGATAAAATAACAGGCGTTGTCTAGCTGCCGCTCACACCAAACTGACCGCTCCACCACTGAAACCAACCACCGCACAATATTGAGCCCCACCCCCACATACCCGCCACTTACCTAAAATTGTAGCCTATAACCACCGAGCCCTGTTAAAAAAAGAACAGTTTCGAATCGTGAGTTACGGTCGCGAGTTCATACATAAATCCCAGGGAAAACGGCATTTTTCCAAGTCTTTCCCGAATTTTCCAGGTTACTATAATCTTCCCAGGTCTATTAGTAACATTTAAAAAAATTGAGCCAAATCGGTCCAGCCGTTTAGCCGTGAAAAGGTAACAGACAGACAGACGAGCTACTTACACATTTAAAAAATTAGTATAGAAGTATAGATATCAATTACCAAAAATTGAAATATGCCGAATCGCTCAAACTACATTAAATAATCGCCCAAAAATATTAATAAGTTTTTTGGGCGAAAAACGAAAAAAAAAATATTTTTAACTTGTTCTAACTGTAATACGTATTTTGGCCAATCAGACGATCAAATGATTTTTCGTAATTATGGTAATAATTTATCCGAACTTTTGGCACCGACGGTCTATGCCCCATACACGCAGTAATATTATAATTTAGGTCGTTCTATGTAATAATTCGTAAAATACAAAAATCCTAATCTAAAGTTATAATCAGCCAATTATGTAAAACTGGCACAAAAAGAAGAAGAAAAAACCCAAGTCTGACAATGACCACGAAAACTTTTTTAAAGTAAAGTAAAAAAACAAACAAAAAAAATTTGAAAATTATAGAATTATTGTACGCGTTGGACTGCCAGAGCACTTTTATGTAATCAGATTCTTGCCTATTTTTTGATTGTTGCCTTACAATACCAATTGGTGGGCAATTTTTGAATTTTCACCCTCACTTTAAGAGAAATTTGTTAAGAAATTCGTGTCAGTTAAGAAAATGAACGGTTGATTTATTCAAATATTTGGTCAATTTCAGTTAAGGCTTTAAATAGTGATGTGAGTTAGCTGTTAATTTATTTATTTTGATTTTGATTAGCAGACTAGTGTAATAGATTACTATTTAATTGCCTATTTTTTTTTTATTTTTAATTTTTTTTATTTTGAATTAAATGGCTAGAAGGTAAACATAATATGTCCTATGCGCATACATTAATAATGGACCACATTTTACTAAGTAAATTTGACCAAGTATTTGTATTTTTGAGTTACTTTCGATCAAATGTGGTCTTGTCTACATTAAGGCCTTACCCTGAGCTTCATATACTGATTATGTATACCATTTCAGATCTAGTGCAATCTATCTTCTACTTCTCGTCACTATTATTACCTGATGTCCAATAAATCTTTCGCGTTACCACAGTTCTGAAGATAAGAAAGAAGAAAACAAAAGTTTAGCAAAATTTGTGTTTTTATTTGCTATTGTTTTTAGGGGTTACACACTTCTGCATTCAGCTGAACTACTCCTTGAGTTAATAATTAGCCTTTCGAAAGCAACCTTAAAAAGGAGTTTTCATACGCCTTGACCGCTGCTTCCGATGATCTAAATTCTCGCATTTTATCCTTCACCATCTACAAACGACGCAAAAATTAGTTTATCATTCTCTTATCTGACAGTTAGTTCATCATTCATGCATCACTCAGACATGCTATGAGCTTTATATAGGGATTTTGCTAGCAGACGGACAGACCAGTAAATCATCGATGCATCTTTCTGACATAGCTTTAAATCGTAATGTGATAGTCGGAGAATATTCTCGAATTAATGCAATTTTTTGATCACATGTCGTGCAATTGATGTTTAAACGTTATTCATCATCATTATCATATTTGGCTCTACAACCGGTGTCCGGTCCTGGCCTCCCGCAAAAAATCTCTTCACCGGTCCCGATTTCGAACCGATGTCATCCAATTTGGCATTCCTAAACTCTGAGCGTCCTGGTCTACGCCATCCTTCCATCGTAGGCTTGGCCGGCTCACTGTCGTATTCCATTCAATCTACCGCCAAGGTTTTCCGAGCAGGATCCTCTTGGCCCATGCGAGCGAGGTGTCCTCCCCACCGAGCTAAATTTTCTTCACGATGTCGACATCGCGGTAACGCTCGTAGACCTCATCATTATAGAGTCTCCGGAATCGTCCTTCCTCACATACCGGGCCAACAATTCTTCGTAAGACTTTTTATCGAACGCTGCTAAAAGTTCAGAATGCTTTTTGCTAAGCACCCAAGTCTCGGATCCATATGTAAGTACTGCTTTGACCATTGTCTTATATACCAGCAGCTTGGATGTTATGGTTAAATTCCTTGATTTGAAGAGTCTTGACAGACTATAGTAGGCCGTGCGCGTATTTCTGGTTCCATGCTGTTATCGGCTGCTACAGTTATTCAGCATTTTAAATATTGCTGAGTTAGCGGCGCAACCTGTTAGCAGCGCAACCTAATGGAAAGTATAAATAAGAACACAAAACTTAAAAAAAACAGACGTAGTAAATTAATTTGTAGTATATTTCAAATTATTTCACTGTCGAATGAATTTCTAAAAGGATATTAAAACACATATTTAATTTTCGGTAACATTGAGTTTATGCATTTTTAATGCAGTACGAGGGGTGCTGTAAAAGATTAATAAATTAAAATTTTTAATTAAAAATTGCTTTATTGCTTTTTTAAAATATTCGCCTTTAAGATCTATACACTTTTGCATACATACATACATACATAACATTTATCGAAACACTTTTTGAACGCTTCAACCGCTTTTTCAGGCGATAAAAATCGTTGTCCATGCATCTTATCTTTGATTGTTGGGAACAGGAAGAAGTTATTGGGTGCCAAGTCGGGGCTGTTAGGCGGATGACCAATCAATTCGATTGTTTAAGTGCTCAAATACTCGCTTGTTTGGTGTGATGTGTGTGGGCTCGCATTATCGTGATGCAAAACGATTCGCCGTTTTGGGTTGTTTTCTCTCAATTTGTTGAAAACCTCAGACAAACAAATAGTCGTATATCAAGCTGTATACCAAGCTGTGACTTTCTTTTGATTTTCAAGAGCCACAGTAGCCACATGATCGGTTTTCGTGAAGAAACACGCCCATTTGCTTCCCAAAGCTCCGAGCTCGCGCAACTTTTGTTGGATTTTCTTCGAATTGGAAGACCCAAACAGTCGATTGCCCTTTTCTTTCCGACCCATACGCAAATATCCATGACTCGTCACCTGTCACGATCTTGTATACGTTTTCGGAAGTATCTTTAACAAATTTTTCAAGCATTTGGCGGCACCAATCGACACGAACCTTTTTTTGTGCGTCTATCAAAAAATATGGAATCCAACGTGTACATAGCTTCCGAACCTTTAATTGTTCATGTAAGATCGTATATACGCCACTGTTACTAATGCATAGACATGCCTCGATTTCCCGATAAGTCACATGACGATCCTCTTCAATCAGTTTTCTCACAGCATCGATATTTTCTGGCACAACAGCTGTTTTTGAACAACCTTCACGAGGCTCGCCTTTAAGTGAACGTCGTTTACGTTTAAATTCATTGTACTAATTATAAACACTAGCCAAGGATGGTGCTTCGTCGTCAAAAGTCGAATGAAGTGATTCGAAGCACTGTTGTTGAGTAAGCCCCACACGAAAATTGTCATTCACGTTATAATTCCATTTTTTCACTGAATTCAATTTTTCAAGTAAATGAAAAACAATGTTGCGTTGCGAACTGACTATGTCAACTAATGTCAACAATGCTCAGGACATTCATTATTCCTTCCCAATATACATACCAAATCAAAGAAACGAAGAAATCTTCACTGGAGTATATTGAAAATACACTTCGCGTCAGTTGAAAACAAGCGCGCATTATTCTCACGATTAAAAACAGCTATGAAACAGCTATGAAACAGCTTTTTCGTGAGGTTTTCCTAAAAGATTAATCAATATAGTTATATATACCGTTAAGGTGGCAAATACTTAAAGGGATGATTTCTTGGTTAATTTCGAGAAAAAAATCGTATAAGAAGGGGGTGGTCTATTTTAAACCTCTGCCGTGTACGTAGCTCTTTAATGCGAAGAGACGAACTTTTGACCTTACATCACTCACACCCTGTAACTCTTGTAGGCTTTCAGATACAAGGCCACTGTTGATTTTTTTTTGAAAGAAAATTTAAATTTTTAAGGTCAAACAATGTACACTTTTTTAAATTCTCTACATTAACTTCGCGTGCCCGTGTGTTTGTTTATGTGTTTGGTTGTCGTGGAATCTTGCGATCAATTTTTAACCCTATTTTCAAAGTCATATTTCATTGATTGAACACATGCATATCTCCGATGACAACACTATCTGTTAATTTGTAATTTGGGGCCCCTCGGGCCTCTGGGTCGGGATCTATTGCAGATGTATCAGTATAACTGGGTGTAAGGGCCCAGCGTTCTCACTGATGGGGGCAAGACCTATCTAGAACGGCAGAAAATACTTCAATGTAGTAAAGAAAGTAAGAATTATTGGTTATTCAAAAAAACAATTAAAAATATTGCTTTGTCGTCAATCCTAGCTCTTATTTATAACGACATTCCAGCCGTCAGCTCTAGCTTTTAAGGACAAGGCTCTGTTTTATACGCAATTTGCAGCTAGCTTCATGCTTCCAGCTTGTGCAATGCTTCCGCCTATGCCACCGAGTATTGAACACTCTATGGGACAGATTTACATTCGTAGTCGTGCAGTTGATGGAGTTTTAAGTGATCTCAACGCACACAACTCTGCTGGGTCAGATGGTATTTTACCCACAGTTTTGAGTATGTGTTCTTCAACGCAGGCATTACCATTTCTTAGGCTTTTAGATATATCCTATTCATTTTGACATTGCCCAAGAAGTTATGGAAAACAGTCTTTATTCTGTCTTTATCCAGTCTATATTTCAGCTTGATAACACATTGGTGGCCTTTTGGGAGGTTTTTAACGGGTCTTGAGGGGGTCTCAAGTGTTGAGGGGTTTTTAACATGGCTTTGAGTTAGGTCTCTGTCAAGTCTGCCAAGACTCTTCAAATCCAGAAACCTAACCATAACATCCAATGACCTCTTAGCCGCGTTAGAAAAGTCCGTATGTGAGGAAGGACGATTCCGGAGACTATAATGATGAGATATACGAGCGTAACCGCGATATCGACATCGTGAAGAAAATTAAGCTCGGTATAGGCTCCGGTGGGCAGGACACCTAGCTCGCATGAGCGAAGAGGATCCTGCTTGGAAAGTCTTTTGCGGTAGAATTTATGGAACACGACAGCGAGACCGGCCAAGCCCAGAATTTAGGAATGCCAAACTGGATGACAACGGCTCGAAATCGGGACCGGTGGAGAGACTTTTTGCGGGAGGCCAGGACCGGACCCCGGCTGTAGAGCCAAATATGATAATTAAGTTGGGTCTTAAGAGCGTCTTGAGAGGGTCTTAAGTGGGTTATGAGGAGGACTTAAGGTCTTTTGGTGGTCTTTTGGTGGTCTTTTGGTGGTCTTTTTGTGGTCTTTTGGTGGTCTTTTAGGGGGTAATTTGGCAATCCTCAATTATTCCAGATTTCCATTAAAAGTATTCCAGCAATTTTTATTTATTTATTAACAGTTCTAGTTGCTGTCTAGATTTAAATATTATTTTATTCAAACTTTGCACACACATATGTAGCTCCGATGACAACACTTTCTATAAAAACACAAAATTAAGCACTATAAACTCTTGTAATTAGACTAATGCGCGGTTCTATTCAAGTGACGCGGAGTATATGTACTTCAAAGTGAAATTCTCCTTCTCCATTTCTCATTGCAGTTTTGTATCTGGCATTTCACTTCTGGGAACATCAACGGAAATCTACGTGTATGGCACACAATACGCGTTTATATTGCTTACCTTGGCAATATCGGGAATCATCTCGTGGTATGTTTTCCTGCCGGTCTTTTGTAATTTACAATTGACATCGACCTATGAGGTAAGTACAAATGACGATGTAAACAGAGAAGACAAACGAATTTCAATGTTCTGATGCTCTAATGAATTTTCATGCTATGTATTTCCTATCTTATTTATTGTAGAAGAATTTTGCTGCTTTTCTGTTGGTCTCTTCTTTACATTTATTTTTAGTTTGGCGCACATTTTATACTTGTCTTGTTAATTTTTTTAAAAACCACAGCCGCACACAAACATATATAAAGGATCAGATGCACATTTTCAAACACCCCACACACGCTCTTATATAAACATACAAACATACAAACACACACTCACCCACTTAAAGATATCATATCATGAGTCATAAGTTGTAAGATCGAATTTATGGTCGTTACTACATTATAGTTACTATAACCACTCATATTACATATAATAATAGATTTCGTTTTGATAAACTTCTATATAAAATGAGCTTAACAGTATAACATTGCTTATAATGAACGAAATTCGTTATTGCAACTATATACTGGTATACTAATAGCTACAGTTACGACTATAAATTCGGGCTATACATTTCTTTCTGTGAATAAAATTCATCATATTTCTCTCAATTAGGAAATGAGTAATTGTTTTCTATTGTTTTGTATTAAATTACCCTTCGTCTGCCATAGATAATAGAGTACTAAAATTAGCTGCTTGCAATTCAGACATAATACACCGCTTATCACATTACTCATGAAATGGGTCAACGTGCAAGTTGTCTCCAGCAAAATCAATTAAAAACATCTTAAATATAAGTAATTTACCTATATATGTACAACGCAAAATGAGAAAGAATATTAAATTCAAAGATTTGTATTATAATCTCTTCAAGTCGATTCGGATGTCATTGACTCTTGCAAATGGTATGGCTGTAAAATATGACCACTGTACAAATTGTGTATGTTGTCATGCATAAATTCCAACAAGATGTTGGTAAAAATATATAAAGTTTTTATATATTTTGTCCGCTATTAATATTTTATACGTTTTTTGTTTTCGACCATAAACAGATGAATGACAATTGTCCAGTTCATGAAATGCATATTCAAAGAACATTAAAAAGGAACAATGTCACTTTATTTCGTAGAAATTACCAAATAATTCCACGCAATTTTGTCTAAAATAATAAAAGCACTGCGGTTTGTTGGATTATTATTTAATGTTAATTTCAAAAAATTTTACCAACACATACATACTCGTACATAGTAGCAGCTTTATAGTCGGCAGCTATTGACTGACTTAAAGTGAAACTTAATTTTAACATTTTCTTTATGCGCTCAGAACTTTTTCTTCAATTTTTCTTTTTAACATTCTGTCGTGAGTAATTTACAGACGGACAGACAGAAGAAACTTTTAAAAATAGTTAACAAAGGATCTGATGCATGAACCGACAAAGGAACGAACAGATAAACATTTCAGGTTATCTGACGATACAGATTTCCTAATAAGGGCAACCTCTAAGAAATAATTTGCAGTTATAGTTTATGATTTTATTCTTAATCCAGTGATAATGTATCGTACCAGAGTTGAGCAACGTTAGGTCTGTATGGTTTCTTTCGGTCAAAAGTGACTATAATAAACTTTGGACAAACATTTTTAATCTATTAAAGATAAGGTGTGAGGATATGTTAAAAATTAATTTTTATAATTTATAACTTATAATAAAATTTTACATATGATACAAATGATTCCAGTCGGTTGTATCGTTTTCCTATATCCTTAAGTGTCGTAACTATTTCTGACCCATACCTATTTAAAAACTTTTATTTAACTTTGCTTGACCTTTGGTTGTCTGTCTGATTTCAACTTCTTTGATGTCGTGTTAAACCAACTTTTACACGTCCCAGAGAACTGATATTTTGTGAGCAGCAATCTCATGTTCCATTTCTGAAATCGCGCTTGTGACACTTGTTGAGGAATGTCGCTTGTCATTGTGACGTGTGTGAAAGTTAGTTTTCAACTTAGTTAGATCGGGCCAAGGGGTGTCAATGTAATTTTTTTACTTCGGGTGCCCGTGGCTGGCTGGCTGGTGGGCAGAATCTTGTGATCAATTTTTAACACACTTCCTAAAGCCCGATTTTATTCAAAATTTGCACACAAGTGTATTTTCCATGACAATACTTTCTATTAAAATTTGGCGACCCTCGGGCTTTGGGGCCCGATTTTCTTTAAATTTTATACGCATGTGTATCTCCGATGGAAAAAAACTTTTTGTAAAAATTTGGTAGTGATCGGGTCCCGGGGTCGGGGGAATACCCATACAATTTTTATAAAAAAAAGTACCCGATTTTCCTTAAATTTTATACGCATGTACATGTGTATCTCCATTGAGCAACATTTTTTGTAAAAATTTGAAAGTAATCGGGCCCTGGGGTCGGGGGGACACCCATAAATTTTTTAAAAAAATTACCCGATTTTATACGCATGTACATGTGTATATCCAAAGGACAACACTTTTTGTAAAAATGAGGTCGGGGTGCGCCCATTCAATTTTTTTTTAAAAAGTACCCGATTTTCTTCAAATTTTCTCCGATGCACTTTTTGTAAAAATTTTGGCGTGATCGGACCCCGGTGAGGCAAGGTCCCATGAAAATTTTAATAAGTGTATCCGATTTTCTTTAAATTTTATACACACATGTTTAATCCTATGGACAACGCTTTTTGTAAAAATTTGGAAGTGGCCCCAGGTACGAGTGGCTTCCATATAAGTTTTTAAAAATCAGCCCGAGTCTCTTTAAATTTTATACACATCATATCTCCGATGGAAACACTTTGTGTACAAATGTTGGAGTGATCAGGATAACGGGGCTCCCAAATCTTTTTTTTTAAATGTTACCCGATTTTATTCAAACTCTGCACATTGTGTATCAATTAGAGAATTTACACGAACAATTTAAATTTGTATTGGTTGTTTTTTAGCTCGTTAGCTCGATTTTCTTCAAATTTTTAACACATGTGTATCACTGATGGACAAATTTGTTTATACATTTTTTGGAGTGTTCGGGTCCTGAGGCCCATGTAAATTAAAAATTTTCATGTACATTCTCTAATAGGAGATACATGTGTGTTTAATATGTATCTCCTTTGAAGAAGGGGTACCCATGTAAATTCAAATACCTGAGCCCTGAGGCCCGAGAGGTGCCCATGAAAATTTTTTAAATTTTGTTAATTTGTTGGAGTGATCGGGCCCGTGTGGTGTCCATGTAAATTTTTTAAAAATTAGCCCGATTGTCTTCAAATTTTAAACACTATCTCTTTTAGAATTAGAATCTTAGAGAATTTAGAGGAAAAACTTTAATTTTTATGGGTTGTATTTTTACGTCCTAAGCTGTGCAAACAGCTTTGTCATGTAAAACACTTAAAAGCGCCTGCGTATGACGTGTGTCGCGCCCTGGTCGCGTAAATTCATTTTCAGCTAACTTTCAAAAATTAAAAACAGACCGATGCGTTCCATGGCACAAGGCGCACACAATTTTAATCACACCTTTGTTTAATTATACGAGGGGTGCCGTAAAAGTTTTTAGTAAGATTATACACTTTTGCATACGCGCAAACCATTTATCGAAACACTTTTTCCAGTCCGAAGATGATAGCTCCAAAACATGGTTTTTAAACGCTTCAACCGCTTTTTCTGGCGATAAAAATCGTTGTCCACGCATCTTATCTTTGATTGTTGGGAACAGGAAGAAGTAATTGGGTACCCAGTCGGGGCCGTAAGGCGGATGACCCATCAATTCGATCGTTTGAGTGCTCAATTACTCGCTTGTTTGATGTGATGTGTGTGAGCTCGCATTATCGTGATGCAAAACGATTCGCCGTTTTGGGTTGTTTTCTCTCAATTTGTTGAAAACCTCAGACAAACAAATAGTCGTATATCAAGCTGTGACTGTCTTTTGATTTTCAAGAGCCACAGCAGCCACATGATCGGTTTTCGTGAAGAAACACGCCCATTTGCTTCCCAAAGCTCCGAGCTCGCACAACTTTTGTTGGATTTTCTTCGAATTGGAAGACCTAAACAGTCGATTGCCCTTTTCTTTCCGGCGCATAGGCAAATATCCATGATTCGTCACCTGTCACGATCTGGAAGTAACTTCAACGAATTTTTCAAGCATTTGGCAGCACCAATCGACACGAACCTTTTTTGGTGCGTCTGTCAAAAAATGTGGAATCCAACGTGGACATAGCTTCCGCACCTTTAAATGTTCATGTAAGATCGTATACCGCTCAAACCGCTTTTCAAATAATCTTAAAACCCAAAAAGATTTCTATACAAAAGTGCTTAATTCTAATTCAGTGCCTACTTTTAGTATGCAAGATTTATCTTAGGATTGGATGCTCATATTAGATTAAATAAATACCTCATTGTATGTATTACGAAAATAAATCGTTATAGCATATTCTTTTTAAATTCTCTATATTAACTTCACTTCCCCGTGGCTGGCTGGCTGGCTGGCCTAATATTGTGATCAATTTTTAACCCACTTCCTACAGCCTGATTTTAATTTTGCACACATGCATATCTCCCATGACAACACTTTCTATTAAAATTTGAGACTAAAATTCAGAGAGAACAATTATCGTTTTTGATTAGAAGACGTAAGTCATGACCCACTACATGAGAGTCTTTCTAACGATAAATGCAAACAAATGAAATTTTCGAGAATATATTTTTTATGTTTTGGTAAAAGTGAATTTGTATTCCACTTGCACAGCTTATTTAAAAAAAACTTTTCCACTTTGATAGCTTAGCCTTGGTTATGTTAACGGTAGCAAATAAAGCGTGCTCTAGTTAACACATTTGAAATATATTTTATCAAAAGTCCTTTATAGGTATATCGGTATAATAATGATAGCTACAGTTTTTTGTCAAAACCAAAATACTTACATAAATATTGAGTTAGTCATATGTGAGAGCACGCTCATTAAAAGGATAACCAAATTAAAATTAGCAAAGATACTGATTCAAATATCAAACAAAAACCTCTCAATATCGATGCAATAATACCAACGAATATTCGATTTACCGCAAAACTCTGTCTGCGATTATGTAAAATTGCATTGTTCCAAAGTGCTGATTAGAAATTATAAAATAGATGATGCAGCTGCAAACATTTTTCTAGCCGGGAGGTATGATTTTGGTTACATAACCCCTCCCTTGGAAAACTGAACATAATTTAGACGATTCAAATTCGACTATGACCAGGACCGGACAAATATACTTCAACGACTCGAAGGAAGTCAGAATTTTTGGGCATCATTCAGTGAATAAACGACGACGAGGCAGTCGTCAATTCCAACGTCCATTCACAATTACTCTCCAATCGTCAGCTCTATAGACACGACCAATCTGATAGCTTCAAGCTACCAGATTGCCCGTTGCTCCCGCCTATTCTTTCAAGAGTCGAATCAAGAGTTAAGTATTAAATGATCTCAACATTCAAAATATGCTGCGACAAATGGTAATCCATTTTTAGTTTTGAAGAGGTTTTAATTAACCCTGGCATTACCATTGCGTAAGTTTTTAAATCTCTCACACTTTTCTGGAGTATTCTTTAGGAGTTGGAAAACAGCCAACAACAGTCAACTGTTCTCTTTAATTATACCTTGCCATACCGCTAACATCTGTACTTTCCAAAGTCAATAAAACGCTGATTAATCGTAAGCTTATTCAATCAAAATCAAAATTAAAAATTGATCAAATCCTGCTTGATAGGCCATTTCTGACCATTCAATCCAGGTCATATTGGATGGTTCGAATCCTTAGTTCACCATAAAAACGCTGTTGTTCCCCAAGGCTATGTCTTGTCCAGACTCTTTTTCTTACTTTTATTTATGATTTTCTGTCCGCTATTTCTTTTTTCGAATTTCGAATTTAGCTCCCTCAGACCTGCCGAAATATTGAATACAATTGTGAGATGTCTGGTAAAGTGCTCCCAAGACCACATTGGATCTACTAGACAGAACGCGCGATCAAACTTATTGGTGACGATGAAGTTACGATAACAATAGACTCGCTTGAACATCGTAGCAATCTTTTCAGCTTGTTTCTCTTACGCTTTTACTACAAGCGGTGTTCAAAGGAAATATTCAGGTGGATCCCGCTTATTCTAAAACTCATCGGCAATATTCGTGCCTCAACTCGAGCCCACGGGTCTACCATTAAGCCTATCTTTGGACGTACCAACCAATTGAGAGATTCCTTCCTTAGCCGAACAATAATTATGTTGAATGAACGGCCGGATAGTGTTTTTCCGCATGGGCATGTGCATCTCATCTTTGCCTATTTCCAATATCCTAAGACGTTCTTAGCATTATAGGGTGCAAATTCAATTATTGCTATGAACTGCTGGCATTGTATTTTATTTCTTCCGTCCAATTTCTAGCAAAGTGCAAACAACTCAGGTCGTCTTTGTAGGGGTCCATCTCGATTATTCCTACTACTACTTTTTAAATTCTTTTTATTAACTTCGCGTTCCCGTGTGTTTGTTTGTTTGGCTTGGTATCTTGCAATCAATTTTTAACCCACTTCCCAAAGTCCGATTTTATTGAAACTTTGCACACATGCATACCTCCGATGACAACACTTTATATTAAAATTTTGGGACCCCTCGGCTCCCATACAAATATTTTACAAAATTTACCCGATTTTCTGCAAATTTTATATACATGATGGACAAACCTTTTTGTAAAATGTTTCGATTGTACGGGCCCTGGTAACCAAATAATTTTTAAAAAATTAGTCCGATTTTTTACAAATTTTAAACACATGTGCTTCTCAAAACAAAAACTTTTTGTAAAATTTTTGGAGTGAACGGGCCTGAGAACTGAGGGGTGCCCATATCATTTTTTATTTAATTAGCCCGTTTTTTTTTTCTTCAAATTTTCAACACATGGGTATGATGGACAAAACTATTTGTACAATTTTTGGAGTGAACGGGCCCTGAGGTGTGAGGTGTGCTCATACATTTTTTTTTAAAACTATCCCGATTTCTTCAAATTTTAAACACATGTTTATCTACGATAGACAAAAATTTCTGTACAATTTTTGAATTTTTGGGCCCTGTAAAATTTTTGAAGTAAAGGGGCTCCAATATTAATTTTTTCTAAATTAACCCGGTTCAAACTTTGCACACATATGTATCTCCTTTTAGAGGAATACATGAAAAATTTTTATGGGTTGTTTCTTTCCTCTTGAAGAACTGAATGATGACACGAAACTCCAGTTTCTTCACATTCTATCTAAAAAGTTAAATGTATAGATTGTGCATATCTATGTATGTCTTGTAAATCATCCTTTCAACATTCCATTATTTTGATCTCTCCTCGTACCTACTCTATAAATTCTTAGTTTGAGAATATGTATCTTCAAACCATTTTATAACGATTATTTCTTGTGTGACTGTTTGGCTTCTGTTTTGTTGTGTCTTGTGTGCAATGCTGTCGTGCAGTATTTCGAAATGCGATTTGACAAAAATATACGACTATTCGGATCAGTTCTCTTCACAATCGGGACGGTAAGTAGACAACGTTTCTGCTGGTAGATGTCCTTTTGAAACTTTTTATTTCTAATAATTTATTCGTCTGCTGTATGCTGTGGTACTGGGATCGATATTTTGTGGTGAATTCTTAAGATATTGTGGCTGCCAATTGTTATCTACGTTCCAGCACTTGCGTTTAATCAAGGTAAGTTGTGCCAAGGTATTTGCTTTTGGCCAGGCTAAAGGATTAAATGTTTTTAATTTTTCTTTAAATTATATATTTTCTAAAGTCACTGGAGTTAACCTTCACATAATAACCCCGGTTGTTTGCATTGTTTGCATATTCTATACAACTGTGGTGAGTTTGGGGATCAATCAAAAAGGAAAGTGGGGTTTTTTGAACAAAGTCGTGAGTGCATGAAAATGGGCAATAGTGGCCTAAAATTGGTATTGGGTATATTTTTTATTTTAATTGAGAATTACCCGTTTTTAAAATTGAAATTTTAATACTATGAAATTCAACAAGAAAATTTGTCCAATGTGCACTGTAGCGACCAAGGGGTAGTCCCCCCTGACTACCAAAACCACTTCATTTCGTGTCTGTCACGTGTTCAAAGTTTTAACGTTTTTTTTAGCCAAATGAGTTTGACGGAGTTTGAAACAGAAAGGTGGGGCTGGTAGTTTGATGTCCAATGAAAGGTAATACAGGTATCTTTAAGTTAAACGTTGCTGTATCTTAAATAAAAAATTAAGGTCAATCGGGTCCCCTTGTATGTAGAAAGGGCTTTGCTTCTGTGTGTTCGGCCGACTCGTTCTTCTACCATCCTGAAATAACGGATTCCATTGCATTGCGTAGTTTGCATCTGGAACGAGTACGGCACCATCTAGGCCTTTCACCGGATGTTGGCTAGAGCGGTGACAATCTGTCAGCTCCTTGGTGATTCTTTAAACGGTTCTGCTATTGCACCTGCTGGGGTATCTACAATACGAGCTTTCAGTAGCTTACGTTCTTCAATCCGCCTCCACGTGTCCTCGGTAAGCCATGTGCTGTGCCTTGCCTGGCTTCTTCCAACAATACTTTCCGCTCCAGATGTGAAAACATTTTTCACAGCTTTCCAATGTTCTTGGATGGTTGTCGGCAGTGAGCTGCTGATTGCTTCCACTCCTTGCGATAAATGATACCTTAATTGTTGGCGTAATGAGGGGATCTTTAGCCGGTCGATGTAATACGTAGGCATTCGGATGATATTTCGGATTCTTTGAACTGATGCAGTACGTAACTGGACAGTAGCTACCATAAGGTGATGATCCCGTATCATACCCATGTTGGCTCCTCGTCTGTTTCGGACGAAAAGACAGCTCCTAAAACGATCGCTTTGATTTGGTTGGATGATGATTGCCTGTCAGTTGACACCCAGCTGACTTTGTGGCAGGTCTTATGGTCAAACATGGTGTCTCCTACGACAAGGCGGTTGGTGTTGCAGAAATCAACAAACCTTTCACCATTGTCATTTCGTTCGCCGAGGCCGTGCTTCTCAATCACATGGTTCTTCGTTGTCCTTCGTTTTCGTTACCTACCTTGGCATTCAAGTCCCCCATCACGATGACGATATCTCCGTTCGGCGTTGTTTTGAATACAGCGCTTAGCTGATTGTCGAAGTTGTCATTTTTATTCTTTTCATCTGGCTGATAAGATCCTATCACCATGTGGGTGCCAGGAAATTAGGCCTCTGCATGCTTTTGGCGTTAGCAGCAGACCCACTCAGATTAACGGGGACTGCCGGAGGGTTTGCCGAAGTAGAGTAGAACAGTGTTACACGTTGGGGATTGGTACTCTCCCGCGTCGAACCATCTTACTTCACTCACTCCCAGTATGCCGAAATTATATCGTTCCAGTTGAAGAAATCTGGCATTTTGAAGTCCTTCACTCCCTGAGTCAAGAAGTGTGTTTACATTCAAGAAACCAATCTTAGTCCAGGTACAATATCCAAAAGTCGTCATTATTAGACCATTACTTATTCGAGGCGTTGTGTCGGTTTCAGTAGTGGGCATTTTTCGGTATCGCAGGGTGCTAACCCACGTTACCTAGACTAGAAACGCTAGAACGTTCGCACTTGCAATTTTAGCCTACATTTTTAAGGATTTATACACATAGTTGCTCGGGGACCAGCACTAGGAGGTAGAGCAACCACTATATCACAAACTTGATTGTTGCGCTGTTGGCTCAAAACCAAGTTTTGACCAGTCAGTAGTTTCCCGATCAATCGCAATGCAGATTCCCAATCAAACTTGCAGATGCTTACAAACAGCTGTTTTGGCAAACGTGGTATTTATATCCAAAGTCAGGAAATCAGAGACATATTTACAACCGCGAAAAAAGTTTAGTCCAAGAAGTCTATGTTTTTAGAAACAAATGAGTAAAAACTTGTCAAACTACTTATTAAAGCAACTTTGAAACACAGTCATCACAGCAAGTCATGACCAGAAAAGAAAGTCGGCAATTCAGCAGTCAGCACACCTTTAGAATTGTTGTGAAGATTAAATGCTTTGTACAGCAAAAGGATTTGTAAATGCTTTGCACTATATGATGGAGATCATCGCTCTTTCTACTATTTGTTTATTTCGAGAGAGCTTTCGATAAGACCTCTCATTTGGAAGGCGCTACAAATTGCGAAACAGCTTCAAACACTAGAAGCTCTAATTCAAGAGGTTCACAAATACGCCACATGCATCGTCATGTTTAATGCAAAGACAGCGCGAAATTCAGCATCAACAAAGAAGTGCGACAAGTGTGCGTCTCCTAACCAATCATCTTTGTTAGAAGACGATTGTCCTGAGAAGATCTCGACAATGCTTATGACTTCTGCCTGATTCCCCCAACACTGCCTGATATTAATTTTAAGCTGGAATCAAAACTGGGTTGGTGTTAATAGTAATCTAAGTGTTAACTCCACTGACACGCAGACTTTTGACTTTTACGACGTTGAAGAGTTTTGCTACCTAGCATAAAATCTGGGTGCAAAACTTCGAGAATAACACAAACAACATAAAGACTTATAAAGTTTAAAAATACCAGAAGACAACAGAACTTCGAAATATATAAATATATATATAAATATAAAGAATAAGAAAGGTCTTAACGGTTTTTATTATTAATAAATTGACAGTATTGTTTCGGGAGGCCAGGACCAGACCTCGGTTGTAGAGCCAAATATGATGATGATTGTTTCCAAAAGATTTTTGTATTCAGTTCTGGTATGATGGACAATTGCGGACAGAAACTGTCGATTCATCATTGTCATCGTATTTGGCTCTAAAACCGTGGTTCGATGCTGCCCTTCCGAAAAAATCTCTCCACTGGTCCCGACTTCGAATCGATTTCGTCAAGTTCTGGCATCACTAAGCTCTGGATGTCCTTGTCTACGCCTGCCTCTCTGTCGTGTCACATAATCACATAAAACCTACCATACCAACCTCGATTTCGACTTCGTTCATGCGCGCTAGGTGTCCAGCCCACCGGAGCCTATGATATAATAATATTTTGGCGCGATAGACCATTGCGGTCCAGGGCTTAGCTTCTCGCGAAAATTAGTGTTGTGCATGTATATTTTTAACACAAATGGAAGAGACCTACAATTTAATGCCGTATCCGAGCAGCAAATTGAAAAGCTTTCCGTGACAAGTTATGACTCTCGCGAGAAATTCGAATAGAAAAAAATTATGAATGAAATGAAATTCGTACATCCATTTATGACTCCCTGTTTTGATTTTGACGGCAGTACCAAGAAGGCCTGTTTTAATAAGGTCAATCCTAAACATAGCAAGGATAAACTCAAATAGCAGATTAGCCAGCACGAAATGGGTTACTGATCGTTACAGAACCTGTCATTACGCTACTATCCCCCATTTCGAAGATTCCGATTACTAGAGAACATTACTAGATGCGATGAAGCTTGCAAAATTCTGATAGAGTTAAAACTGGTGCACTATGCTCTAGACTTCTAGAGTATCAGACGGTCTGATACGGTTAAAATGTTTTTTTCTAAAATAACCTTTTGCTAAATTAAAATGGTTCATTGATAAATAAGTTACTTGTTCTAAGAAGTCCTCAGTTTTCATGATAAAAGCATTCAAAAATTTAATAATATGAAGTATGCTGTAGTCTTCATTAATTCATCGGTCTTAGTTGTGCTTAAGACTTAAGTAGATAATTATTTCTGTATGCTCGAGTGCTACATCGGTTGGTACATCAGCAGTTTGAAACCATGCTAAGCGACTTTGTTTAATACCCTGTCTGATGAACTGGCAATATGATTATAAGCTATACGTTAATCTTTAAATGAATTAGGGTGGACTAAAAGCTGTTGTTTGGACCGATGTAGTTCAAACATTCATAATGTTCGGATCTATTCTACTGGTGATCATAAAAGGTACAAGTGATGTGGGTGGCCTTGGTGTTGTTCTACAAAGAAATTGGGACAGCGGACGTATTGAAGCACCAGAGTGAGTATATTACATGGTATCTTATTGAAAGCAATACTGACCCAAGTCCTGCATCAGTGTTACTCTCGATCCTACAGTCCGTTTCTCAATGATTTCTGTCTTCGTTGGTGGCACTTTGTATTCAACACAATTGATCGCTGGAAATCAGGTAATGATGCAGCGGTATCTGTCCGTTTCAAGTCTGAAACAGGCCCGTAAGGCTTTGTGTTTTTTTGTAATTGGCGTTACAATACTTGTTGGTTGCTGTTGCTACAACGGTCTACTTTTATATGCGACCTATTACGATTGCGATCCGCTAACTACGAAGGTAATTATTCGATGGTGAGAGCGGTTTAGGGTTTTGGAAAATGTTGCACATCTTTGTTGTTTTTTTTTCTTCTAAGTTAGCCAAAGCTAAAGATCAGTTGGTTCCGCTGCTTGTGATGGACATTTTAAAATTCATTCCCGGAATGCCGGGACTCTTCGTTGCCGGCGTCTTTAGTGCAGCATTGAGCTCCTTATCTACCGGTCTCAACTCATTGTCAGCTGTTTTCCTGGAAGACTACATTAAGCCGTATAAAAAACTACCACTAACTGAAAAGCAAACAGCCTTTGTTATGCGTAGTTTGGTTGTCACACTGGGAATTTTATGTGTTGGACTGGCTTTTGTCGTGGAAAAAATGGGTACCGTGATTCAGCTCTCGATGACAATGAATTCGATTACAAACGGTCCCTTATTTGGATTATTTATTATGGGTGTACTGATGCCATGGATAAACGGGAAGGTAAGCATGCATGCGATGTCAATTTGATTTGGAAATGAGTGTAGTGAGTACTCTTTAGAGTGCTTTAACTGGAAGTGTCATAGCATTTGTCATTATGACATGGATCTGCATAAAAGCACAATTGGATATCGCTGCAGGTGAGTTGGCATATCCCGAGAAGCTGGTGTCCACCGAGGGTTGTACATATCTTTTCGAAGCGGTCCCATCAATAGCGATAACCAATACCACCGCTGTAACACCTGAGTAAGCTATTTTTGAATTCTGTCAAAGGACATAAGCACATTCTCTTTTCTGATTGCGACAGGACGCGAACGATCATGCAATACATCTATCATATGTCATTTACATGGTACGTGACAGTTGGAGGAATTTTAGCAACTTTCTTTGGAAGTCTGGCAACATTAGTCTTTGGAAAAACCGATCCGAGAACAACGGATTTAAGACTATTCCCTCCGTTTATTCGAAAGTTTGTAAAACCTGATAAATATATAACTGTGCAGCCGGATGAACGGGAATCTGTGATTTTATCCTCAAATGTGAATGGGACTTTAAATAAATGATGCTGGATGTAGATGCGTTAAATGTGCTTTTTAGCTACTGCTAAAATTTATTGACTTTTAATTAAATTTGAAATTTTCTAAGTAAATTTTGTTGAAGATACCAATTGCATTGACGCTTGTTGACCGTTTTCTTAGACCGCTTGTTGCAGTTTACTTCTACACTGTTTCTGAAACACATAACTAGTTCTTTTCCTTTGCTTTTGCCTTTTTTGATGGTTTCGAGTAATTAAACTAAACGATGGTTTAATTTTTCAACATTACTAGATAATTCTGATACTACAAAGATACTACTCGTTGAACTATTTGGAGCTTCGTATGAAGCGTGTGAGACTAGTAATGTCAGTATTGGTTAGATAATTAAGGTCATTGTAAGAGAAGGCTCCCAGATGGAGCTTACGTTTTCCAAAAGAGGACTGGGCACGTACAAAGAAAGTTGAGAATGGTCTCCTCCTCTTCATCATACATACAAATTCTGCAGAAGTCGTTCGAGAAAACGCCAATTGGCTATGAGACAGTGCCGAGAGATGACACCTATTATAGCACCGATGTGCAATCTTTTTTGAGAGATCAAACACTTGGACCGTTTCGGATCCCGCTTGGGTCAGAGCTGCTTTATCGCTAGACAAGTTGTAGCATGTAGCTATTGGTATTCTTCAGGTAAAATGGGAAGTATAGTTTCATGTCTGGTGAGTTTATCAACCTTAAAATATACTGGAATGTCTTTATTACCCGGCGCGCAACTCAGGTGAATGTGGAACTGCTCCGCCATCTCCTTGAGTTATGACTGGCAGTTTAGGGCTACAGTAGAGACTGATTCCAGGGATTTCAACGCAGCTTGGCGTACTGCGGAAGTGCTAGCGGATATGACATTCCCATTCAGTCAAGATATAACTTTATTTATTGCCATAATCTCAGCCTGGAAAACACCATCATCATAGTTTTGCACATCTTTGTTGTTTTTTTTTTCTGCTAAGTTAGTCAAAGCTAAAGATCAGTTGGTTCCGCTTCTTGTGATGGATATTTAAAATGATCATTCCCGGAATGCCAGGACTTTTCGTTGCCGGTGTCTTAAGTGCAGCATTGAACTCCTTATCTACCGGTCTCAACTCATTGTCAGCATATTCAATAGGAAGACGGAAAGACAGACTAAGATTTTTTTTTTTTGGGAAACCTCCGCCAACACAATCATCAGTTTTTGACCCGTCTGTGTCATCATCTTTCTAGTGAACGCCTTCTTCCTAAAATGATCTGAAAGGGATGCTGACTGGGCAGTTTTTGTTGAATTCGAGTTGCGGAATGGTGTAGTTTGTGCCTGTAGTTTGCCTGGTGGAATCATGAATGAATTCAGAGCAGACGAGCAACAGATTTCATTCTCGGTCCACTGGGTGCTTGCGTTGAGGCGAATAGCTGATCTAGCTGTCATTTGTCTACTGAAAATGTCGAGTTGTGTAAGGTTGAACAGAATGCAGCGCAGGGAGTTGTACGAAGTGCTTCGGTCAAACATAAACAAGCTGATCTTGTGACTTTGCTTGGCTAGTAACGATTTACTGCTTTATCTAAGGCAGTCTACCATACAGCCACACCGTATGGAAGTGTAGGTCTTACTACTGCCGGAAGGGGTTGAAGATCGCATTTGTCTCAAATAGCTTTTTTTTCATGAGAAGAGTGTCGCTGTGGATTGACCAACACTTTCTAGGATATTTGGTTTCCAGCTTAGCTTTCTATTCAGAATAAACCCATATCCTTCTCTTTATAAGAGAAAGTTATGCTTATACCTTAGGGAAGAGGACATGTTTAATTTTGTGTTGGTTTACCCCTATTATATATATTTATGTATTTATTTATTTTTTTATTTTTAAAACAAAACAAATTTAAAACTAATGTAATTTTTAAAATTAAAACCTTTTTATTTTGAGAAAAAAAATTGTATTTTAGAGATATGTTACGAAGACTGATATGAGTATTAATAATTTATTGCTTTATATAAAAATAAGGAAACTCTCTACTAATCCTCTCTACCTTAATTAGACGCTTAAAAGCAGTCGTAACGATTTGTAATTTGAAATGTCAGCTAAAATGGCGGGTTAAATTGTTTTCTGTGTGCGGTTGTACGCTGTGAGTAGCGCTGCTTGCTTTACGATTGGGATTGTTTTGTTATTGGGTTGAAGTGTTTCGCATATATTTTTTGTTCAGCATTGCATCAGCATTTGTTTAGCAATTAATAGTGAATAGTGAATCTATATAAATAAAAATGAATGTTGCTAAGCGCAAAACTCGAGAACGGCTCGAAGAATTCGGCTAATTTTTTTTTTGGTATGTTCCTGAAGGTGCATGGCATGTTTTTAATTAAAAAAAATCAGTTTCATCAACCGAAGAGATATTGGCTTAATTATTGACAAAAGCCCATCTATATAAATAAAAATGAATGTTGCTAATTTTGCATTTTTGGATTGTATAATTGAGGCAAAAGTGATGAAATGGACAATTATAAGTACTGACCACTGTCACTTAATAAAACTTCGGCCAATCATAATGTCATGTAAAACAAAAATAGAAATCAATATTATAGTAATAATTAATTCTTCTGTGCGTGGCGGTTCTTGATTTTTTTCTATTGTGAAATGGAATTGAAAGGATTAGGTTACTGCACACGCGTCGTCTTCGAACTGCTTTCAATGTTTCACGAGCGGCTTTCAGTTACAATTTTTCAATTGACTACAGTTCTTACGAATGCGTTGCTATTGGATGTATGAACTTAATATGCCCATATTGTAAGGCATTGAAATATAAAAATGACACAAATTGAAAATGATTCCCATAGGGATCAAACTTTAAATGATGCTGTAATTTGTTCAAAACCTCAGCAAATACGAACATTATTTTCTATAATTATATCGACATGCTTCCCGTCAAAACCAATTGATTTATGGATCAAATACGGAGATGATATGTGTGACGATATTTTGCATCAAAAGCGCACTAGAACAGGGAATATACATTTACAATACACAGAAGAAATTTACAACGAGGCATTGATAATAATTGAAGACATGTGCTTAATGATGTCAAACAAAGTATTATATCAGTTAGGCATTTTCGTACCGAATCGCCAAAAGCACGACGCTTTTAATCAAGATTTGCAACTTGAAAAACTGTATGATCTCGATGCTTTAAGGGAATCAGTTAGAATAAATGTTACGCTGTTGAACCAACAACAAAAACATGTCTTTAATTCACTTATGAAAGTTGTAAATGATGGAACTGGAGAAATTTACTTTTTGGACGATCCAGGTGGTACAGGAAAGACTTTTTTGATTTCATTGATTTTAGCAACAATTCGCTCACAAAATGAAATTGCACTCGCACTTGCTTCATCTGGTATTGCAGCCACATTATTGGAAGGAGGTCGAACAGCCCATTCTGCGCTAAAATTACCATTTAATATTCAAAGCAATGAAACTCCGACCTGCAACATTTCGATAATATGCTATGAATGCACGATGGCACATAAAAAGTCTTTCGAGGCGTTAGACAGAACTATGAAAGATCTGCGAAACAATCAAAACCGATTTGGTGGAGCGATGATTTTATTAGCAGGAGATTTCAGTCAAACATTACCAGTGATTCCACGGTCAACGCCAGCGGATGAAATCAATGCATGTTTAAAGTCCCCCATTTTGTGGAAATACGTCAAGATACTAAATTTAAGCAAGAATATGCGTGTAGAATTGCAAAATGATCGATCTGGAGAAATATTTTCTAAACAACTCATTGACCTTGGTAATTGCAAAATACCTGTTGATGATACAACTGGCTGCATTACATTTCCTGTCGATTTTTGTCAGTTTACTGAAACAACAACCGAGCTCATAAAAAAGGTGTTCCCAAACGTCGCTAAAAGTTACAAAGATCATTTTTGGTTGAGCGAACGTGCTATATTAGCTGCCAAAAATACGGATGTAAATGAAATAAACTTCAAAATTCAAAATGAATTTGCAGGTGAATCAAAGACATACAAATCAGTAGATTGCGCAACTAATCAAGATGATATCGTCAACTATCCACCAGAACTTTTAAACTCATTGGATTTGCCAGGATTGCCACCCCATAATCTTTAATAGAATGTAGGATCGGTAGTCATAATGTTACGAAACATTAACCCACCGCATCTTTGTAACGGCATAAGGCTATCAGTGAAAAATTTACTTAACAATATAATCGAAGCAACAATTCTAAAAGGAAAATAAAAGAAGTGTTGTTACCCCGCATCCCAATGATTCCAACTGACGTACCATTTGAATTTAAACGACTGCAATTTCCAGTGCGGATAGCTTTCGCAATGACCATAAATAAATCACAGGGTCAGTCTTTAAGTATTTGCGGAGTTAATCTTGAAAACCCATGCTTCTCTCATGGACAGTTGTAGTTGCCTGCTCCCGCATTGGAAAATCGTCAGATTTATTTGTTTACGCGCCAAGTAACTAAACAAAAAATATTGTATACCATAAAGCATGAGAATGAATATCATCAACTTTATAAAGAAATAGAAAACTTTTTTTTGTAAGTAATCGTCGTTTATTGTTGAGACATAAATAACGTGATCACTCGAAAATACGTTATATTTATTTAATTTTTACTATTAACTTGTGACAGAACGAAGTCTGTCCGGGCCATAAAAAAAAATTTAAAAAAAATTAATAATATAATTAACATTTCAAATAGCCTTTTCACAAACTCACAACACAACACAAATGGGACAGGACAACGTCTGTCGGGTCAGCTAGTTAATTAATAATAATACAAATTTTATAAAAAAAGTACCCGATTTTCTTCATATTTTATACACATATGTATCTCTCATTGACAACACTTTTTGTAAAAACTTGGAAGTGATCAGGTCCCGTAGTCGGGGGCTACCATCCACCTTTTTTTTTTTTTTTTTTTTTTTTTTTAAAATTTTATACATCTCCAATTAGAGAATTTACAAGAAAAATTTTAATTTTTATGGGCTGTTTTCTTGTTTATATTTAAACTTATTGCCAAGGGAGAGTTCCCTGAATGACTTGTGCCACTTTAATAAGGTGGGCTAAGCCCTTTATTAAAATTAAAAAAACCAAAGGAACGTAATTTACAATATATCGCTTTCCTCACGTTTGTAGCCGGTTTCAATTTATTTTCTCAGAACTCTCCCCGATTCATTGAAAAAAAGAAACACGGAACACGATCCCGATACTAAAACGACACGAGTCCAAATGCTTTAATCAATGGATCAGAATCACGGAAAACTACAAAAACCTTGACCAAGAAAATATTACAAATAATGACGTAAGTGAGCCTTTAAAATTCTTGGAATCTCTATTGAAAAATTCGGTCTACCGGAACTAGTTGACGTCTTTCTTGAAGACCAACTACTTAATAGTGAATCGTACAGGATTCGTCTGTAGTACCAGGACTAACAAACGAAAAATGCATATACAACTATCGAATTTGTTTGTTCCCTAATTTACTTGTAGATACAAGTAACTCACCAGAAGTGTATTTGACAAAAATTTTATATAATTTTAAAGTTTTGTACCCGAGGCATTCATATGTGAATAACAAATTTAAACTATTAAAACTATATACTAAATTAATTTGAAACTTACTTTTTTAATTTCTGCATGGCATGTAAAAATTTGTTTTTGAAGCAATCACGCTTTTTGCTCCAATGTCACACCTTATTATCAAAGAGTAAAGTCAAAATCTATTAAAAATGTTTCTTAATATTTTTATCTTCTTTTTCATCCCACCACATAACAAACTTTGTAATAATATTCACATTTTTAGTATTTCGAAATGCGATTCGATCGACGAATCCGTTTGTTTGGTTCGGTACTTTTTACAGTGGGAATGGTGAGTTAATTTGCTATTAGAATATGATATGAAATAAAAACTGAACGCAGATTCAAATTTCAGATCGTATGGATGCCGGTGGTTATATACGTGCCAGCTTTGACCTTTAATCAGGGTAAGTTTTGAGACTTAATTAAGGGGAAAACTTTTAAGCTCATTGTTTTTTAAACTTTTAGTGACTGGGATTGAAATTCACGTGATAGCACCAATCGTTTGCATTATTTGCACATTCTATACATGCGTGGTAAGTAACAGGTCTAATTTGGGTGTTGTGTATGTACAATGACTCGAATAAATGCCGCAAAAATGTTGGAGAATCTTTTAAACTCCTCTTTATATTAATATTGTTACGAAATTTAGGCTTTCAAGTTTGTAAAGTATTTTGCAAATAAAACACAACACAAGTTTACTAATTTAGAAATAACTACTTTATTACACAAGCAAAATTATCTAAAGTTCACAAATTTATCTGGTGATAACTTTAAATGTAAACAAAACACTTATTACAACAATACTTGTACTTCAGTACTATGCAAATACTCTTCAACAGCACTGGTTGAATTCCAAATAAAAACTGAACTGCTGGTTCAAAACGCCGTGCTATATATACTTATTGAAAAGTTTCCAGAAACTTCAATTCTTATAGATAGAAATAACGATGAAATACCAGAACATTGTGGCAACTTACCTTATTTACAACTAACCATACTCATATGTATTGAGTCATCTTTTAAAAATAAACTAAATCATCTTCTCCTTTACCCTTAACACCCACGGTGTGCTTATACTTATGAGAATGATGCGTGCGTGTTGAAGGCAGTGTTTAGATTTACATTAGAGCGTGAATTATACTTAGACTTAGATTCTCTTAAAGTTGGTTACGGACACACAGAGAGGACTTGACAATAAAGGATAGATTGATCCGTTTGTTGAAGCAAACAGTGTTTAAGGTTTTATAATTAGATTTCACATCATTATTAATAATAATAACATTTGGCGCGACAGACCATTGCGGTCCAAGGCCTAGCTTCTCGCGACCATTTGTGTTGCGCATTTATATTTTTGGACACAAATGAAAGGGACCTACAATTTAAGGCCGGCTCCGAACGGCGAATTGAGAAGCTTTCCGTGACAAGTTATTACTCTCGGAACGTTTGTCACCCATTGGCGAGAGGTGGGACATGAGATGTCTTGGGTTAACGTGAACATCGCCAACTGAGGGCATAATTTCACGGTCCTCTTCGGACACGAATTGTATGACAATTGGCGATCATCATTAGATGTACCAGTAACTCACTGGTAAGAGCTGAGCCTATCTTACTGATTTACCTACCCGCATATGGGTAGTAAACCACAGCCCCCGCGGTGCATCCCCAAAATGAGCTGGGTTCTCAACCACAGTTGTCCTCAGACCGATCAACCTTACGGTCGCGGAAAACTCCCGCGGTACCAACGCGACCTTGGTGATGTCTGACATCAAAGGACTCAGTTCGTTCAGTATGAGTGCCTGGACGTAGGTACTATACAGCCTTGGCAGCAAATCGTCCGGAACTTCGAACCCAATCATTTGTCACTAGGACTACACCCCATCCTAGGCCTTTTGGAATATGAACTATTCCCTCTGTACCAACACAGACAAGACTTGTACGAAATGAACTACTAAATACGAAGAGTCGTCCATAAGGTAATTCATAGTACCAGTAGTCCACTTCGGGTCGCAAAGTACGAGGACATTGCTTATCCCGAAAATACTCTAAGTACCCGCGGCCCTTTTTTAATATCCCATGGTAAAGCCCAGCACTCTTACCATGAATAGGCTAAGACGCAATTGGAACCCCCACGGGGAGAGAAGTGGGACACAGTGAAAAATACTTTTGGTGTTACTGGTATTCGAACCAAGAACCTCCTGCTCAGTAGCCACTCGCATTTCCACTGAGCCACGGCACCCACTTAACAGCATTATTATCTGTCTTTAATTGTATTACCTAAATTTATATTTAACAGAGTCTAAAACATTACAGGGTGGTCTTAAAGCGGTCGTCTGGACGGATGTTATTCAAAGTTTTGTTATGTTTGGATCTATATTCCTTGTTATTATCAAGGGCACCTTAGATGTTGGTGGACTTGGTGTTGTCTTGCAAAGAAATGCTGATAGTGGACGTTTAAATGCTCCAGAGTATGTTTTAAGCTTCGCTTCGTTCTTATTATGACCATTGACTTCTTTTTTTTATTTCCTTCACAGAATGACTTTGGATCCAACAGCCCGTGTGTCAATATTATCCGTTTTGGTTGGTGGAACTTTGCACAAAATTCAATCGTCGGCCGTCAATCAAATCTCCATACAGCGTTTCCTTTCGTTACCGTCCATTGCAAAAGTCAAAAAAACTCTGATCGTGTTCACGATTGGTTTGACGCTTTTGCTCGTATGTTGTGCCTATGTTGGACTGTTAGCCTATGCTAAATACTATGACTGTGATCCATTGAGTACTAAGGTGCGTTCTGCTATCGTAGAGAACGAATCATTTTTTTTCTAATCATAGCTATTGGTTTCAATTTCAGCTGGCAAAAGCCACAGATCAACTGGTGCCTCTGTTGGTTATGGATACTTTGGGTGTATTCCCAGGACTTCCGGGATTATTCGTTTGCGGTGTTGTGAGTGCAGCTCTTAGTTCATTATCGACTGGACTTAATTCTTTGGCTTGCGTCATACTGGAGGATTTTGTTAAGCCAAGTATTAAGGTGCCATTGACAGATCGACAGACAGCGATAATTCTTCGGCTTGTCGTCATCTTCTTCGGTTTGGGATGTATTGGATTGGTTTTTGTCGTGGCCAAGTTAGGAATGGTTTTGCAGCTAGCGACTACACTGGCTGCTATTACACAGGGACCAATGCTAGGAGTATTCACAATGGGCATTTGTATTCCTTGGATCAATGGAAAGGTGAGATTTAAGCTGGCTACTCTATAACGTAGGTATTAAGCTTTGTCAGGGCTGAATTTAGCATTATTAAGTTTAATAAACATTATTGTAATTATTGGCTTCGACAAGTTGCTTCATTTCAGCCTAAATTAGAAAAATGTGATCCGAAACTATTCGTTAACATTGCCGGAGACAATTCTGTATAAGAACTATTGTTATGTACCTGTAACAGGAGAGTTCTTCGATACTGAATCGTGGATACGATTTTGTTCCATCGGTAAAGTTACAGCCAAATTCTTGCAGTCCAATTAGCTGCAAACTACGATTAAGGCTCGATGCTGGTTATTATGTCCTTTTAGTCTTGAGTGGTGGGCTGTTGCATAGCAACGGGTATTTTCTTCTATAATTTGGGTTTAAGGAAACAATTTACGAAATCCTCATAAATATTTCTATCCATTTAAGTTTATCCAATGTCCAGTTAAGACAACAATAATAATTATATTTGGCGCGAGAGACCATATCGGTCCAAGACCTAGCTGCTCGAGACCTCGCGTGTTATATTTTGCACACAAATGGGTGGACTTACAACTAAATGCTGTATCCGAACGGCGAATTGAGAAGCTCTCCGTGACAGTTATAACGCTTGAACGTTAGACAAGAGGTGCGATGGTGTTTTTTCTGGGATTCATCCCTCAAACCTCCTGCTCAGATGTCGTACGCACTAAGCCCCGGCGCCCAATAAGAAAACATTTAATTCACAAAAGAGCATGGCGTTTAACTTTTAAGTTGTTGTGAAATGGTCCACTTTCCTCAAGTACAGGAAAAGCGAAATGATCGGCCTAGTACCTTTAAAGTTAGGTTTGCGCGAGGCTAATAACCTTGTCCGTAAAAAAACCATATTACAGAACCCAAAATCAGCCTCGGATACACTGATGAACGACGACGACCACGGCAGCGAAAACGGCTAACCGATTTAAGAATTTTCTCATGGAATATATACCTTGGCTATACACCCTTCGCGTGCGGGGCAGATTTAAAAAAAAGCCGCATAAACGTTCACGCACCTACAGAGGATTCCGCAGATGATGAAAAAGAAGAATTATTTGAACCAGTCGAACAGGAACTCAATGTCTGTCCTCAGTATGTAGTAAAAATCATTCTTGGGGATATGAATGCCAAAATAGGTAGGGAGCCGGTCTTTAGGCAGTACATTGGCTCCCATAGCTTACACGATAACACTAATGACAATGGATAACGAGTACGATAACGAGAGATAATCGAGGTGCATCATCAAGAAAGACAGCATCCGCGAATCAGATTCGAGTCAACACGGCTGTCCTTCGCGACCAGAAACAACAACGGTAAATCGATAGGACTCGCCCTGAATTCAGGAAGAGTAAGTCCTGGGGCTGAGATGCCGGGCGTATAAGGGAAATAGACACGCCATAAGAATACTGTCATTAGTACTGCTTACTCCTTCTTAGGCAGTAGTTGTAGAGATCGAAGATGAATAAAAAGAGCTCAGAAGATATGAAAAAACTATTCACCGGCGAAAGAAAGCAGCCTGGGAGAAGAATCTCGTCCGTGCACTAGAACAGTACAGAGAGCGAGGAGTTCTACCAAAGAGTCGCGAGTCGCAATATACATTGCGTCATACTGCAAAGCCAAAGAGGGTAATCTGATCGCCGATCTCAAAGGCATCTTAGAGCGATGGATTGAGCACTTTCATGGGTTGCTTAATGTCCAGCTAACTGAGGAATTGGAGGATCCACCAATGACCGAAGACGACACTATGCTGCCGCCACAAAGCATAGACGAAGTTAGCAGAGCGATAAATCGGCTCAAAAATAATAAGGCCCCGGGATCTGATGGTATCCCAGCGGAGCTGATTAAAACAGGAGGCCCCGCAATACACCAAGCTATTCATGAACTAATAGTGCAAGTATGGGAGGAAGATGCGATCCCAGAAGACTGGCGAAGTGGCAGCCTGTGCCCCATACATAAGAAAGGAGATATCAAAACCTGATGCAATTATCGTGTTATAACGTTGTTGAGTACCGCGTATAAGATTTTCTCCTCTAGCCTTCAACACAGAATAGCCACATACGCTAAATTCATCATTGGTCCATACCAGTGTGCTATAACGGGCTCCGATAAGGGGATAGACTGGCCTGCGTCCTCTTCAACTTTGCGTTGGAGAAAGTGATCCGAGACTCTGACGTAACGGCGAGAGGAACAATCCTCTATAAGTCCATTCAGATACAGGCTTACGCAGACGAAATTGACATCGTTGGTAGAAGAGCTGTACAGGAAGTTTTCATCCAGATCGAGCAGGCGTCACGAAATCTGGGTCTGCACATAAATGAGATCAAAACAAAGTACATGTTGGCCACTTCTGCGAGTAGAAGATCCAACATTGGTACCTTAATTCCAATAGAGGAGCGCGAGTTTGAAGTAGTGCAATCCTTTAACTATGTCGGGTCAACTGTAGCAGCCGATAGCAACATGGAACCAGAAATACGCACACGTTTGCTTAAGGCCAACAAACCTTCTATAGTTTGTCATGACTCTTCAAATCCAGTAATTTAATCATAGAATCCAAATTGCTGGTATATAAGAAAATGGTCATACTTACATATGATTCTGAGACTTGGGTGCTTAGCAACAAGCATTCTGACCTCTTAGCCGCGCTCTAGAGAAAAGTCTTAAGGAGAATTGTTGGCCCCGTATGTGATGAAGGACGATTCCGGAGACTTTATAATGATGAGGTCTACGAGCGTTAGCGCGATGTCGACATCGTGAAGAGAATTAAGCTCGTTAGGCTCCGGTGGGCTGGACACCTAGCTCGCATGAGCGAAGATGATCCTGCTCGAAAAGTCCTTTGCGGTAGGATTTATGGAACACGACAGCGAGGCCGGCCAAACCTACGCTGGAAGGATGGCGTAGACCAGGACGCCCAGAGTTTAGGAATGCCAAATTGGATGACATCGGCTCGAAATCAGGACCGGTGGGGTGATATTTTGCGGGAGGCCAGGACCGGACACCGGTTGTAGAGCCAAATATGATGATGATGAAGTGGTCTACTTCATTTAATTAATATAACGGACGGAAGCAAAAACCTTATTTAATATCGTTAATATCGTATAAAAGTCCCACAAAACATGATCGCACCAATTAAATTAAACAAAATTGGCCCAAGTATATGAGAAACAGAAGTATTTGAATGCATGTTTACTACTGCTGAAATAAAGTTTCAGATAGAGTCATGATCATCATCATGACATCATTTTTGACGATTTTGTTGTCAAACGGTCAGATTCGTATATAAACTGCTATCGTGGCAAAATTGGCAAACATGAGCGCGTAAATCAAACATTAGGCATTCGCATTTTCGTAGCAATATAAAGAAACCTGTCTGGACATACGTTTTCAGATTCGAAAATAACACTACAGTTAAATTATTCCTTTTACCATAACCGTAACGTGTGTGTTTTTTAAATTCTCTATATTAACTTCACTTGCCCGTGGGTCGTCGGTCGGTCGTCGGTCGGTCGTCGGTCGGTCGTCGGTCGGTCGTCGGTCGGTCGTCGGTCGGTCGTCTGTCGTGGATTCTTGCGATCAATTTTTAACCCACTTCCCATGGCCCGATTTTATTGAAATTTTGCACACTTGCGTATTTCCGGAGACAACACTTTCTATTAAATTTTGAGGCCCCTCGGGCTGCGGGGTCGGGGGGCTCCCAAACAAAAATTTTAAAAAATTTACCCGATTTTCTTCAAATTTTACACACATGTGTATACCCAATAAACAATACTTTTTCGAAAATTTGGTAGTGATCGGGTCCCGGGTTCGGCCGCAAGGCCCTTATACATTTTTTAAATATCTGTACTGGCATCAGATATTCGTCGCCCTTTATGGACTGTGTGCGGTGTGTGCTGCGCAGTCGGCTGCGCTGCATGGTTTTGGTGGTGGTGGAGAGAGAGAGAGAAATCTTAGCGCACGCACCAATGAACCCAGCAAATGAAACGATACATACATGTTTTATGCTTACTTCAACTTACATTTTTATTTACTGAATTGTATTTTTATTGATGTCGTTTTTTTGTTGTCGATATCAACTTACAGATAGAACAACAAGTTTTCACAATATTCTGTCATTTGGCGTTTTCATAAATTAGTTCAGAGCAGTCAAAGAGTTCTCAAGATAAATGTTCGTGTTTCTTATTTGCTCAGAGTATGAGCGTGCTCTAAGTGCTCAGAATAAAATGATCTGAGCTTTTTCAATTTTAACATCTGATGTCAAATGTTTGTTTCGATGATTTTCTCCTACAATAAAAAAAAAATGGCCCAGGATCGAGGGGCTCCCATATCAATTTCTGCGATTAGAGAATTTAGATGAAAAATTTTAATTTTTATGGGTTGTTTTTTTTTTTCTTTCAGAGCGCACTTACCGGAAGCATAGTATCTTTCGTAGCACTCAGTATTATTTGTGTCAGGGGACAAATCGCCCTGGTGACGGGTGAAATCCAATTCAACAAAATGCCCGTATCTGTGGAAGGATGCACATACGACTTCGATAACGTTACGATTTGGAATACCACCAGAGAGTATGTGTAAGTAAATAGTAGAGACTGGCCGCCTTGCAGTAATTTCGAGAAAAATTTAATTAAACCCTCCTCTATAGTCCACCAAGTGAGAAATACTTCCATCACATGTCATTCCTGTGGTATACCGCATTTGGAGCGACTCTTTGCGTAGTCACAGCTGGACTCGCATCATTAGTGTTCGGCACCACAGATACCAGTACAATGGATCGTGCCCTAGTGGCGCCTTTCATGCATCGTTTCATGCAACCAAAGAAATATGTTAATGTACAACTGGAGGACGCTAAAATGGAATGTCATAGTGCTGACGACACAAAGGAGCACACGAAGGAACTAATCCAATAAATTTAATAATTGAGACAAAGTTGTTGGTGTTTTTCTTTGCTTTCTCATTTCTGGCTTTGCTCTATATACCTATTTGCTTATATTGCGTTAGTTTGCATTATTTTGGGTTGTGTGGTTTGTTCCCCATTAATCGCTTATTGCTTTGATTTGTCTGTATTTCTGTCCACACTTTTGAAAACTTCCAAACAGTCGCATTTTGTTTTCCTTTCCCGATTTGCTTGCAGTATTTTGAAAAACGTTTCGATCGAAGGATTCGTCTATTCGGGTCTGTGCTTTTTATGTTTTCATCGGTAAGAAGACGATGCAATATTCGATACATTATATTAAAACCTATTATTAATATTTCGACAGATGCTCTGGTTACCAATTTCCGTTTATGTACCTGCTTTAACTTTCAATCAAGGTTTGAATGCATGCATATATGTAATTTTTTAACCCTTATACTAAATTTTGAAATATATTTCGCTTTGCAGTGACTGGAATTAATTTGCACATAATTACACCGGTTGTTTGTGGCGTTTGCACTATTTATACCTGTTTTGTAAGTAAATTAAGCTTTAATTAGGAAATTATATAGCTCTTAGGAGTGTCATACATATTTTTATGCTAAACAAGCCAGGAAAAGAACCTTATTAGCATAAAACTTCAAAACGTAGGCGGATACATCTGTCACACAAACGTCAGCAATTCTAATTGTTAAATGCAGTTCCGCTGTCTTTATGATATTATATCTTTGCTGATCAAAGTTACTTCTTAGCTTGGAACTCATTTGTTGATTTTTAAATTCTCTATATTAACTTCGCGTGCCCGTGTCCTTCTGTGTTTGTTTGTTTGTCGTGGAATCTTGCGATCAATTTTTAACCCACATCCCACAGTCCCATTTCATTGAAACTTTGCACACATGCATATCTCCGATGACAACACTTTCTATTAAAATTTGGTTCCCCTCGGGCCTCTGGGTCGGGGGCTCCCATACAAATATTTTACAAAATTAATCCAATTTTCATAAAATTTTATATACACATATATCTCCGATGGGCAACACTTTTTGTAAAAATTTGGAGACCCCGAGCCCCGCGGTCGTGAGGCCCCATAAATTTTTTTTAAAAAATTAGCCCGGTTTTCTTCAAATTTTATACATATGTGTTTCTCCCATGGACAACACCTTTTGTAAAAATTTTGGATTTAAACTTTCATCAACAATTGCCGTTTTTTATTATGACTTCCAAAATTCTACTGAGTATATGATAAAAGTAATGCGACTTTTATTTTTCAAAATTTATCTGAAGCACAAACGCAGCCAGACTTAGAAATTAGTGTTAGCAAGTCGTCGGAAAATTAAAAAAATGGGACTGAATGGGTAATGAATGATTAAATGTCTTTTTCACACGACCATAGACGAAAGCGACTGTTTCTTACGCTTCCTTCGAAAGTAGACAATGGGTGTTTATTTTAAGCCTTAAAGAACTTAAATTATAAAAAAAAACATAAACAATTTTCATTTGGCATTAACAGATCAAATTATTTCGTGATTATAATCACCGCGGCTGTCCTTGACAAAGTGCATTCTGGACGTAAAATTTTGGGCCACTTTTTCGAGCACAACTGGCTCGAAATATAATAGGAATAATGTTGGCTTCTAAGGCGTCAATTATTGCTGGCTTATCAGCATAAGCTATTGATTTCATGTGGCCCCACAGGAAATATTCGAGGGATGTCAAATATCCTATGACCTTGGAGGCTGGATTGGATTGGATTTTCAAAGTAAATTTTGATAATTTGGTAGCGTTGTTCAAGCGTTGTTGTTCGTATTACACGTCAAACAGTGAGGGCAGTATGACAGCTCATTTGACAGTTAACCCTTTTAAGCGTTCTCTCATAATTGGACTGACATGATTGAATGGATTTTGGGTTTGACAAAAAAAGATGAGCGTGTAACCTTTACGCGCGGTTGAATTTAAACTTCTTTGACGTAGTGGCCGACATTACGATTAAATCAAGAGGCAAAAATAGTCCTAGATACCGAATTTGATACGAATCGGTTGAGAAATGGCTTAGTTACCAAAATTCAAGACCCTATTGGCCTGATCCCAGAATTTCCATTGGAACAAGTATTATAGTTGCATCTTAGTCCTACATACCGAATTGCATACGAACGGCTTAGGAAATGGCTTGGTCCACAAAATTCCAGACACTATTATCCAGATCACAGAATTTCCATTGGAACAAGTCTTATAGTCGCATCTTAGTCCTACATACCGAATTTCATTAGAACCGCTTGAGAAATGGCTTGGTCCACAAAAACAAAAAAAAGCTTGGGAAATGGCTTTGTTCCAAAAATTCCAGACTCTATTGGCCAGGTTTCAGATTTCAGTTACACATCCGAAATTCGAAATTTTAAAATTCGGATCCGGCCCTAAATTGTAGGATCCTTCCCTTTGTGTCCAAAAATATATATGCACAACACAAATAAATGGTCGCGAGAAGTTAGTCATTGGACCGCAACGGTCTGTCGCGCCGAATATTATTATTACTAATTTGAAATTTGTTTCCCTGGTATGCAATACCCGACCAGACGTTAGACCGTTGATTTTCTGGTCTCTTCGTAGCTTTTTTGTGTGGCAATTCGCGCTAAAATCACTACCCCAACAAGAAAATTATTCGACTCGAATGTAATTCAATATCCAGTGACGTTCGACCAACATTTTCGATCTGATTACGAAAATGCGAATGGCTCCATTAAAAGATACCTAGGTGATTTTGTGAATATCACCTTCGGGATGAAGTTTGGAAATTTGGAACCCAAACTATCAACCTCTAATCGTTTCGATTCATAGCTTGTTGTTTCCAGTTGTTTTGACGGTTGTCGCCTATCTTTCTTGGTATCACGACGTCATCGTCACCCCTTTGGCTAAATCCGTTGATGTCGGTTCCTCCGACGAATTGACTGATCTCGAGGCTAATGCGAACGTTAAATTACTAAGTCAGTACAGATCTTGTTATTGTGAATGCTTGTTATAGGGCATGCTTACGCAGTTGCAAACATTTTACGTGATGTTGTTATGAAGTTGGTTTGTTATTAATTTTAAGATCGAGTGGTTTCAGCGTTAAGGTCTAGCCACAGATATTAAAATATATTTATTGTATTTAGTCTAGCGGTAAGAGATAATTTCTTATGTCACACACGTTTTATTGAAATCATGAAACACCTGTATGCGTTTTAGCTTAAGCCGTGTTCCTTCAACACCCACAAAAAATGCATTTTTTTTGGCTGACTAGAAAACCTATCCAAGGCACATAATGTGTGGCCAACGTTTTAAATGTTTTTATTTTCTTCAAGATACCATGGAGTGTTTATTCCTTATTATAATATTGATCGTTTTAGCTGTTTCCGTTTTATGGCAGACCTCAAACAGATTCCGTAACAGCATTGGTTTTAAAGGTTATTAGCCTAGTGCTAATCTTTTTTGTAAGAGACAAGCCTAACAACTTCAGCCCTTTCATTTTATAACTTAGTTTGTAGGTGACCAACGTTTGGACATGATGATATCACACTTCGGAATTATTAATACAAATACAGCACGTGGATATGGTTACCATTCGCCTCTTTACAAAATGCTTGTAATTTATACCAAAATTTAATAATTTGTTTTCAATACATTAGGGAGGCCTCAAAGCTGTCGTCTGGACAGATGTAATTCAAAGTTTCGTAATATTTGGATCGATTGCGTTTGTAATGATCGAAGGAACTATTAGAGTTGGTGGACTTGACGTTGTTTGGCAACGCAATATGGACACAGGTCGACTTTCTGCACCAGAGTAAGTCCTGACTTGACTCACTTAATTCTTACTTACATCTCGATCTCTCTATCTCTGTCTCGCTATTTTAACAGAATGACACTGGATCCAACGGTGCGGATGAGCGTCTTATCGGTCTTTATTGGTGGAACGATCTTTAAATTGCAGCACACCGCCATTAGTCAGCCTGTCGTGCAGCGATTTCTTTCTTTGCCCTCATTGGATAAAGTCAAACAGACTCTTATTATCTTTACAGTGGGACTGGTTACTGTGTTATCGTCGTGCGTTTATATGGGACTGTTGACGTTTGCCACTTACTATGATTGTGATCCTCTGTCGACAAAGGTGGGCTAAGCATCCGCCAATAAAAGTTATTTAAAAAAATTTATCTTGTACCATTTAACTATGGTTCTTAATACAGCTTACAAGCCGGAGCGATCAGTTGGTCCCATTACTGGTGATGCAAGTGCTTGGCAAGTTTCCAGGTGTTCCAGGTCTTTTTGTATCCGGCGTCTTTAGTGCAGCACTGAGTTCACTGTCGACTTGCCTCAATTCAATGGCGGCTGTAATTTTGGAAGATTTCTTCAAGCCATTCTCAAGAAAGCCGCTAACAGAAAGACACACTGCATTCATACTTCGGGCGGTGGTAATTGTATTTGGTGCATTTTCCATTGTTATGGTTTATGTAGTTGAGAAGATGGGAATGGTCCTGCAATTATCGGCGACTCTGCAATCTATGACTCAGGGACCACTGTTGGGTATTTTCACCGTTGGAATGCTTTTGCCATGGGTTTCCTCTAAGGTGGGAATTTATTGTCTATTGATGGGATGGTCGTTAATTGAATCTGCATTTTTCTCCTAAAAGAGCATTCTTGTCGGAAGTACTACTGCTTTGGCCATTATGGGTTGGATATCTTACAAAAGTCAGGTTGCCATCATAACCGGTGAATTGACATTCCCCAAGATGCCTGTTTCGGTGGAGGGATGCACCTACAATTACGAAACAATTCCTATTCTGAATTCCACTGTTTATGAGTGAGTCGTGGTTTTTAAATGTTAACTGTTATACTTGCTTTGCAATTTATTTATACCTCTAAATTGCATTTTTTTATTTCAGGGCTCCTGACCCAGGCTCATCCAAACCAATATATCATATGTCATTCCTGTGGTATACTCTGTTCGGTGTTGTAATTACGATTGTTGCATCTGGTGTAGCCAGTCTATTCTATGGACTCCAGGATGCAAGTGAAATTGATGAGATTTTGATTGCGCCCCCCATTAGGCGTTTCATAAAGTTATACCGCTATGACAGCGTCGATTTGGTTGAGAAAAAAGTGGGTGCATACGAGACGAAGAAGTATTATGACCACGAGAAGGATGTAAACGAAGAAGGCACCAAGTGTCCAAAAGAAAAGTTTTAACACAAATTGTTTTCCATAAAAATTTCTTAAAATTTAACCCATCCTTACATCCTATGGGTCTAGAAAACCCAATTTGAAAATAAGTTAATAAAAACGTAAAAAAGGTATAATCAACTTTATCATTATGTAGAGATTATTGTTTAAAGCTGCGATTTGAGTGTGTGCGAATTTGTGGTTTGAGTGCAAACTTTTACTCATTCCTAAGTGATTTTACCGAATTCAATTGATTCGTTTTTTTTTCGTTCCGTTTATAAATGTGGCTATAATAAATAATCGACTAAAAACCAAAAATAAACAACGAATCAAAAACCTGATAAGAATTTTCTTTTAATTAAGATAGCGGAGCGCGAAATCGAATTAATATCCATATGTGAGGATTGGCGATTCCGGAGACTTTATAATGATGAGATCTACAAGCGTTACTGCGATATCAACATAGTGATGAGAATTGAGCTCAGATGGTTCCGGTGCGCACGACAAATAGGTAGCCTTTCTCTTGAGGAAGCAGATTTTTTTCTTATATGAACGACGGCTTTTCCAACATATTGGACATCATCATCATATTTGGCTCCGGGGTACGGTCCTGGCCTCCCGCAAAAAGTCTCTCCACCGGTCCCGATTTCGAGTCGATGTCATCCAGTTTGGCATCCTTCAACTCTGGGAGTCCTGGTCTACGCCATCGTTCCAACGTAGGCTTGGCCGACCTCGCTGTCGCGTTCCATAAATCTTACCGCAAAGTACTTTCCGAGCATGATCCTCTTCGCTCATGCAAGCTAGGTGTCCTGCACACCATAGCCTACCGAGCTTAATTTTCTTCACGATGTCGACATCGCAGTAACGCTCGTAGATCTCATCATTATAGAGTCCCCGGAATCGTCCTTCCTCACATACGGGGCCAACAACTCTATGCAACACCTTTCTCTCTAACGCGGATAAGAGGTCAAAATGCTTTTTGCTAAGCACCCAAGTCTCGGATTTATATGTAAGTACTGGTATGACCATTGTCTTATACACCAGCAGCTTGGATGTTATGGTTAAGTTCCTGAATTTGAAGAGTATTGACAGACTAAAGTAGGCTTTGTTGGCTTTAAGCAACCGTGCGCGTATTTCTGGTTCCATGCTGTTACAGTTGACCCGAGATAGTTAAAGGATTGCACTACTTCAAATTCGCGCTCCATTATTTGAATTAAGTGACCAATGTTGGATCCTCTACTCGCAGACGAGGCCACCATGTTTTGCTCTCATTTTTGTGTACCCCCAGATTTCGTGCCGTCTGCTCTATCTGGATGAAAGCTTCCTGTACAGCTCTTCGGTTTCTACCAACGATGTCAATATCGTCTTCGTAAGTCAGTATCTGAATGGACTTATAGATGATTGTTGCTCTCGCCGTAACGTCAGAGACCCGGATCAGTTTGACCAACGCCAGGTTGAGGAGAACGAAGGCCAGTCCATCCCCTGGTTTGAGCCCGTTATAGATGTTGAATGGGCTTGATAAGGATCCGGATATTTTTACTTGGCTTATAACATTGGTCATGGTCAACCTACATAGTCGTGTCAGTTTATTTGGGATGCCGAATTCTCTCATGGCTATATAAAGTTCTACTCTGTCTATGCTATCATAGGCGGCTTTAAAGTCTATAAAAAGATGGTAGAGTGAGTTTTGAAACTATACACATTTTTCCATCACCTGCCTAAGGGTGTAAATCTGATCAGTTGTTTATTTGCCTGGGATGAAGCCACACTGGTATGTACCAATGATGACTTTAGCGTATGGGGCTATCCTGTGTTGAAGGATAGAGGAGAAAATCTTATACGCGGTACTCAACAACGTTATACCGCGATAATTGCTGCATTTTGTGATATCTCGCTTCTTATGTATGGGGCACAGGATGCGTCTTCGCCAGTCTTCAGGCATAGCTTCTTCATCCTATACTTGCACTATTATTTCATGAATTTCTTGGTGTAATGTGGGGCCTCCTATTTTTATCGGTTCCGCTGGGATCCCATCAGATCCCGGGGACTTATTATTTATCAGTCGATTTGTCGCTCTGCTGACTTCGCTATGTTTGGTGGCAGCAGCATAGTATGATCTTCGGTCATTGGTGGTGCCTCCAATTCCTCAGTTAACTGCCCATTTAGCAACTCATGAAAGTGCTCTTCCCATCGCTCTAAGATGCTTTTAAGATCGGTGATCAGATTACCCTATTTTTTTTTATATTTAAATTTATTGCAAGGGAATGAATGACTTTCGCCACCGAAATAAGGTGGGCTAAGCCCTTTCTTAAAATTAAGAATTAAATCGGAGAAATGTGATATATATCACATTTCTCACGTTTGTAGCCGGTTTCAATTTTATTCTCTCGGAATTCTCCCTGATTCATTGAAAAAAGCAATACGGAAAAAACGTTCACGAAACTAAAACGACGCGAGTCCAAATGCTTTAATGAATGGATCATGGTCATACTCGAGTATGTGTAACGCGGTGTATATTGCGTCATACCGCGGACTCTTTGGTAGAACTTCCGCGCCTGGTGCGGTCCTCGCTTTCTGTAATGTTCTAGTTTACGGACAAAATACTTCTCCCAGGCTGCTTTCTTTCGCAGGTGAACTTTTTTTTCATCTCTTCTGAGCTCTTTATATTCATCTTCGACTGCCTGCGTTCTATGAGATTGTTGCATGGCTCGGTACGCAACATTCTTACGTTCAGTCGGAGGCTTACATTTGTCATCGAACCAGTCGTTCCGATCTCAACGCCTACTGCCTAAGATGGAGTCAGCAGTACTAATGACAGTATTTTTAAGGCGTGTCCATTTCTCTTCGCCTGACATCTAAGCCTCAGTACTTTCTCTCCCTGCATTAACGGCGAGTCCTATCGCTTGACCGTAGTTCTATCTGGTCTCTTCGTTGCGAAGGGCAGCCGTGTTGACTCGCGGATGCAGTCTTTCGGGATGATGCAATCCGCGCTCGGAGCACCATTCCAAAAAGATAGTGATCCGAGTCGATGTCGGCACCTCGGTACGTTGGTACCGTCATCAGGTTCGGGTTGTGGAGGCGGTCTATCAACACGTGGTCTATCTAGTTGCGAGTGGCTCCATCAGGAGATACCAAGGTGGCTTTGTGGATATTTTTACCCGCAAACCTTTTACTCGCAACGACCAAATTATTGCTTGCTGCCATCTCTATGACTCGTTGGCCATTGTCATTTGAGTTCTCGTGTAAGCTATGGCTGCCAATGTACTGCCTGAATACTGGCTCCCTACCTATTTTAGAATTCATATCCCCCAGCATGATTTTTACATCATACTTAGGGCAGGCATGGAGTTCCCGTTAGACTGATTCAAAGAATTCTTCTTTTTCATCATCTGGGGAATTCTCTGTAGGTGCGTGAACGTTTTTAATTTTGCCCCGCACGCGAAGGGTGCATAGCCGTTCATTTATTGCTTTAAAGCCGATAACGGTGGGTTGTATTCTTTTGCTGACTAGAAACCCCACGCCGAGCACATAATGTCTGGCATGACAGCTGTAATGTATGTCATATTCTGATTTTTGTAAGACACCATTCTCCGTCCACCCCATCTCCTGAATTGCTGTTATGTCAGTCTTATAGTTAGACAGGATATCGGCCAGCTGCTGTGCAGCTCGATCTCTATACAATGAGCGTACGTTCCATGAGAAAATTCTTAAATCGTTTAGCCGTTTTCGTTGCCGTGGTCGTCGTCGTTCATCAGTGTATCCGAGGCTGATTTTGGGTTCTGTAATATAATTTTTTACGGGCGAGGTTATTGGCCTCGCACTAACCTTACTTGGAAGTGACTAGCCCGATCATTCCGCTTTTCCTGCATTGGAGGAATATTACCGGCGGCCACCACATGGTTTGATCGCACTTCCACCAGTCAGAGATAGTTACGGCCACCTGCAATTCTAGAGCATTGAGTGTTATTCCCCCTATTCTGCTGATGGCTGACCGCCACATCGAATAATACCTTCGCGTTACTAAGTGATGAAAATTTTGTGATGTGTGGTGATTTAGAAGTGTTCTCAAAAATAAGGAAGACCGCCAAAAACATAATAAAGGAGATTAAGAAGAAAAAAAAAACAACCCATAAAAATTAAAATTTTTCATGTAAATACTCTAATAGGAGTTAGAGGAGTTATAGTTATTTGAAGAAAATCGAGCTAATTTTTAAAAAATTTACATGGGTACCACTCGGGCCTCAGGGTCCGATCACTCCAAACAATTTACAAAATACTTTGTCCATCAGTGATACATATGTGTTTAAAATTTGAAAAAAATCAGGCTAATTTTTAAAAAAATTACATGGGCACCCCTCGTGAAAAACTTAAAAAGTAAACAAAAACTTCCGCCTATTATTGAAATTAAAGGAAGGACAGCGACAAAATAAAATAATATCCCCAATGAAATCATAGGTAAAGGAAATTTTAATTTAAAAAATATTAATACAAACAACCCGTTTTAAATGTTAATGAAAGTAAAAGCTTACCCAAGTCAAAACATTTGTTAAGCGAAACAAAAACAGAATATTATACATACACAGAAAAAGACAAGAAACTGAATACGTATATAACGAAAGGGTTGACTGTAGAAAACATCCCAGACGAAATCATAGAACTGCTAGAAAAAACCGCGTAGGCTTAAATCACAGATAATATAATAAACAGATGTCTCGCGCCATGTATTGAATTGAGGAATATCAAATTTCATCTGCCTACTAGATTTGCCTGCTTGACTTGATAATTTCAAAAGTTCTTTGATCCAATTTTATTAAAAAGTACTTGTGTGTTGAACTCAAATTATATATATTGAAGTGAAATATACTAGACATAAAATAGAATAAGTGCACTTGAGTGGAGACAAGTAAATGAAACTTAAATTTTAGGTTTTTGCATAGGTTTTTTTTGAGTTACACTAGATGGTATCTACAGGGTGACTTACATGAAGTGCTCTTCAAAATACCCCAAATCTAGCGGATTTGCATCCGGTGAATTTGATGGCCATTGGGCAGTGAAACTGAACCGCAGAACGTTGTTTCTCAGCCAATCTTGATTAACGCGCGCTTTATGACTCGGCGCCGAATCCTGTTGAAATGTCCAGGCTGTGTTTCTTGATGCCACGGTCCAAAAAAAAGAGCGGTGAACGGCTTTCGGCCGTTACGGCGGCCCAAACCATCACCATCGGCGGCGCTTGGTTTCGAGTGGCAACCCGTTGGTCCAAATTTTAAGTAGAACGGCCGGGCAAGTAAATCCGGTTTGCTTGTTCACATATTGCTCAATAACGAACGGTGACTCATCGGAGAAAACCAAATTCGGCAAATCGCCTCTTTCGTGCAAGTGTAACAACTCCTTTGCTCTTTCCACTCTAACTTTTTTTTGAGCATCGGTGAGACCATGCGTTTTTTTAGAATTTCAAGGTCTTTAGTCCAAGATAATCTTTCAATATGTGCTGCATCGCGAGCGAAATGTTCTCCTCACGAGCCATTTTTCTGCCGCTACGGCGCGGATTCCGAGCCAATTTGGCCGTCACCTTCCGAATGATATCCGGCGATGTTGCAGTGCGTTTCGGTCCACCACCATGGCGTTTTGCAATGCTGCCAGTATCTTTATAACGATTTATGATGCGATACACAAACATTTTATTCACATACAGATGTTTTAACTGGTTAACAATCTGCGGCTATGGTTTTCCAGCAATAGAGCAATCACACTATTATGCTTGAATTCCATTGCACATAAACAATGGAATGAACTGTCATTAGTGTAAATTTGAGCGCTCTGTCATCACTGGTTTGACAGTAATGACAGTCTGAAGTTGGTAACACTTCCTGTCAGTCACCCGGTAAATACAGCAAATTATTTTGTGAACATCGCTTATTTTCATAAGCGTGTTATGTCTTGGTACTTATAATCTTTGCTCAAATTTTGTAAAATCTTTCAGGTATGTCACAGCGCACTCTAAACGGGAAAACAAAAAGCTATTTCCGGATAGTAAGACCGAAGTTATGTTACGCATTGCCACCGATGTAAGAGATTCGGACATACTTCTGCTGATTGTAATATGGAGTGCGTTAAGTGCCAAACGTTGCATGGGCCGGGAGAGTATAAGGTGCAAAAAGATGCCAGCAAAGAGTGACTATTTCACGTGCTTTGCGGAAAAGCGGTACACCCTGCTTTTTGGAGAGGTTGCCAGGTTTATAAAAATCTCAACGACCAACCGCAAGCCAAGCGAAGGGTAGCTAAACAAATTGCTATTCAAGAGACCAATTATAGCTCCGGGGTCGACAGGCACCCATAAAAATTTTATCAAAAAATACCCGATTTTCTTCAAATTTTATACGCATGTGTATCTTCGATTGACAAGACTTCCAGTAAAAATTTGGTAGTGATCGGGCACCAGGGTCGGGGGGCACCCATACAAATTTTATAAAAAAAATACCCGATTTTCTTTAAATTTTATACGCATGTGTATCTCCGATCGACAACACTTCTTGTAAAAATTTGAAAGTGATCGGGCCCCGTGGTCGGGGGCATCCATACAAATTTGTTTAAAAAAAGTAACCGATTTCCTTCAAATTTTATACGCATGTGTATCTCCGGTGGACAATACTTTTTATAAATTTTGAATTTTGAAGCGATCGGGCCCCGGGTTTGGGAGGCACCCACCCATACAAATTTTTTTACAAAATTTACCCGATTTTCTTCAATTTTTATATGCAAAAATCGTCCCAAATGACCCGCAATAGACCCTCTAAAGACCCACCCAAAAGAGTCGGAAAGTACCACCAAAATATCCCCAAAAGACCAGCACTACTCAGCGGGCTCCCTAGCAAAAAATGTACCCCATTTTATTCAAACTGCACATTGTGTATTGTGTTGTTTTATTATATTTCAGTTTTATTTTTACGTTTATGAATTCAGTCATATATACATAGCTGATAAATGAAAATTTTAATTTAAGTTAGATATTATTTCTATGTATTTATATTATTGAAAAATTAACTTTGTTCTTCTCTTTGGCTGCAACCATATTGAGCCGATATTTTGAGCTAGAGAGGAGGCGAGATTTAGAACACATATACACGTGAACACTTCCACCGAGATAAAAGTGTCCTAAATTCTCGCAGTCTAACTTGCACGAAATCTCGCTTCACTGTGTCCGCAGACTTATCAGTTTCATTTGTAGGTACAAAGGTAATAATGTGCTGCTTGAAAATTTGATATTAGTTTTTGATTAAAATTTCCAACAGGAAATTTTGTTCATTCAATTAACTGCAAATTTTTTTTTCAGTTAGCCGGTTTTCTTTTAAGCAAACTTCGGCGACTTTTGGCCTGCTCGTAGCCGCTGTGACTGCTTGGAACACTGACAATTTCGGAGGCAATCCTCGGACCTACTTTACTAGTACCTTGGCAAATCTTTTCACTATCGTAGCCTGCGTGGCTACTACCTGCGCTGCCCATATCTGAGGAAATTCTGTGACCTACTTTAATAGAATTTCGGCGAATTTTTGCATCGTCATGGCCATCATGGCTGATTTGAACACTATCTATATCTGGAGAAATACTGCTAACTACTATAGTATAACTTCGGCGACTCTTTGTATCATCGCAGCTCTCATGCTTACTTCGTATACTGACCATTTCTGAAGAAATCTGTGCACATACTTTAGTAGAACTTCGGTGACTCTCAGCATCATCGTGGGCACCATGACTTCTTCGTGCACTGCCCCTTTTTGAGGAAATCCTGTGACCTATTTCAGTAGAACTTCGGCGACTCTCGGCATCATCGCGTGCGCCGGGACTTCTTCGTGCACTGCCCCTTTTTGAGGAAATCCTGTGACGTATTTCAGTAGAACTTCGGCGACTCTCGGCATCATCGCAGGCGCCGTGACTTCTTCGTGCACTGCCCATTTTTGAGGAAATCCTGTGACCTTTTTCAGTATAACTTTGGCGACCAATATCTGAGGAAATCCGTTTACCTACTTTAGTAGCACTTTGGAAGCTTTTTACATCATCCGAGCGTCCGTGGCTGCTTTGTACACTGTCCATTTCTGAGAAAATTTGGCTACCTACTTTAGAAGAACTTTGGCGATGTTTTCCACTATCTGCACTTCCGCGGCTGCTTCGTAAACTGCCAATATGGTTACCTTCTTTAGCAGAACATTGGCGACGTTTTGCATTGTCCGTGCGTTCGCGGTAGCTTTGTAAACTACCCAATTCTGAGGAAATCCTGTGAGTTACTTCAGATGTTTTGATTGGAAAATTGTTTGCCGCCGACAATGTGTCATCTTCATCTTCGAAGCTAAAATCACATTTTGCCCTAATTTTATAGGGAGTCATCGAATTGCCCGCTATAGTACCATAATGCGGGGTAACAATTAAGTTGCCCGTAGCCGAGCCGTGTTGAAAAAAAGGTATTGTGACTGGCAGTGGCACCGGATGTGCATCGTGAGCTATATTGGTTTTTGACAGTGCAATCTGAGATTTTCTCAAGACTGGCGATGGATCTTGAGTGTCCTCCCTTGATAAATCAGTTTGTTCATATGGGGGTGTGTACGACAGTCGATCAATGCGATGAGGCGTTGTAGCATCACTTGGTTGTTTCGGTCTGTGAAAGAGTTTGTCCTGCTCCAGAAGATTACAAATATATTCAAACTGTTCGGTAGTTCTATCGTTAAAACACGTTATTCCTGAGGGTAAATAAATGTTTTAACTTAAAAATATATTAAAGCAAACCTAGCACTGACTTACTCTCCACCAAATCTGTGTATATTTTTTCCAGCATACACTCGTTGTGCTTCATGTGGGAACAGAGACAGTCAACTTTTTCTAAAACATTAACGAAATAACATCGAAATATATCCTCTATTGACTCCTGTGGAATAGATAGATAATAATATTAATCACAAGAAAACCACTTTAATGCATTGGCAGTTGCCTTAACGCCATCTGCCATTGTGTCCCTCATATAATCAAATAAATCATCACATGAATCATGAAATTCTTCATCAGAGTTCAGTTGTAATTGCGGTACTTTTGCTCCACTATTGTAAGCGCGTTCACCATCGTCGAAAGCTTGCAAAAAGTGGGCTTGCACTTGAAACTGACTACTTGGTCTGTCTTCAGTTATCTTTGTCATTGATGACGAGGCTACTTGCTCCGAATTGGCTTTTTCTGTGGTTCTGCTTTGCATTTCTTAGTCAGATGCGTTCTATTTGCATATGAAAAAGGTTAATCTTAAAGTTAGTCGGCTGTGTTGCCCCGCTGTTTTGAAGAAATTCAACAAATAATTTTGAATAATTCTGTTTGACGCAAAAAAGAACAAAAATATTTCAGAAAAAAAAATATCGAAAAAATCATAAAGAATCATAAAAATAAAGCTTCCATTTGGTGTAAGTGTTTTGATATTGCATCGAACTGTCATAATCAAAACCATAATAAGGATAGTAATAATAATATTTGGTTGTAGTGCAGTGAATAGCTTTTCGCGAATAACCGTGTTGTGTGTGTTACATTTTTGCATTTAAGGCCATATCCGAAAGGCGAATTCAAAAGATTTCTATGTGTGTTACTACTATCGAACGTTTGTCAGACATTACCGAAAGGTGGCAATGTAAAAAAGTCGTTTTGAGTTTTTTTGGGATTCAAACTTCACTAGCCACTCTTGCCATCGAACTGTCCAGCAAGAAAGTTACCATCAACTGATCAGACCCCCAAAGAAGTGGCTTTGCTAGTGTCGAAATAATAACTAAAACCATGGGGTATCCAAAATGAATTAACACAACAATGCGTTCTAACGGTTGTCTCAGGGCACTATGATGAACCGGTATCGCTTATTTTTTCAAAAAAAAAACTGAACAAAATTAAGAAAAGTCAGAAATGATTGCAATGCAAAAATACTTCTATGTCCCAAAGGAAGTGGAATTCTTTGTTATTCATCTGGAGTCTTTCCAAAGTTCGTATTGGATGGTTTCAAATCCAATTTTCATCACATAAACGCTGGTGTTCCCCAAGACTCTGTTTTCCGAAATATCTGTAATTCTCGGTTTGTGCGTCAACAACAAGCTTCTTTGCAACGACTTCATATTCGTCATCGCTAAAAACGATGCGAAATGTTTTGGTTTCCTAAAACGGTGCAAGAAGTACTTCACTCCCTCAGAGCTAGCTACTCCAAAAACTTTTGTCTGCTGTCTGTTATGTAGGACAAAAAAAGTCAAAATTTCGACCATTACGATCGTCAAATAAGTTTTAGCAAAAACATCTTTGGATTTTATTACAACAAACAAGAAAAGAAAATCGTTTGTGGCAAAAGCATCCAAAGAAGTAGCTCGTGGCTTATATTGTATTGTAGAAGCCTTCCATGCCTTTCCTATATATAATAACTTCTTTAGTTGTAATTCAGTCTAAGTACAGAATTATCTTAAAAGCCCAATAGTAACCATTTAATTCACAAAATTCGTAACAATTTTTTTGGGAATTTTTTTTTCTGTGAAAAAAAAAATTTTTCTTATTTTTTTGGGAACTTTTTTTTTAAATAAAACCAGGGGATTTTTGCTATAAGTACTTGGATATGTGCTGCTGCTTTCAGTGTAGACGAATTTAATTTTCTGCTTGCTTCTCTAGCTTGCCCATCCTAAGTAATTTTTAAAAATCCCTAATTCAACGTGGAACAGCATACGCCGATGGGTGCATGGCTAAGAGTGAGCTTAGTTGCTTGTTTACGGACTTATAATACCTGGCGACCTTCGGTTTCAAATCAGCCTTCCTACGGAATACCGGACTCTGTCATGGGTGACCTTTTTTCCCAGACTCTCGTAGGAGAAAATTGAGAATTTAAATATAATTTATGAGACCGATGCATCGCAAACCGCATCATTCGGGTCCTGGTGTTGAGCAGCCCATTGTATGCGGAGAAGTTGTGCTCTCGAAGGCCAACTCCATACTTGCTACAAATTCTCGGTCCGCTGTCGAGCATCTGCAATATGTCCAGAGTTTAGATGGCGTTGTCATACAGCCCCCATCTGAATCTCGCGAGGGTATCAGAATAGAGGACGTGTAATCAACCACTTCTGATTCTGACGCATGGACTACAAATCTAATTGCAGCAGCAACCGGGTGGATTCATTAAAGAAGATAAGGCGATAGAAGCAGGCTATACGCATAGAAAAAAATAGGGAGAGCGCTCTTGAATTTGACAAAACCGCTCCTTCCACACAATGGGAATCCGAGCATGTCAGATCGGAGAATCACACTCCACGAACATCGGCTGCCAAAAAGTCAAGACGGGACCTACACCGTTCCCACTTTTAGCCAAGTGGCTAGTGCCGTCAGGTTGGGTATCGTCCCGGCCGACTTGGCGACACAACCCCTCTCAAATGAGCAAGTGGCGGTTATCGACATCTCGATTGAGATGACCGGCGTGTTGCCGACATTTTTGTCTCGAACTTCGAGAGAATCAATAGTGGACTGAACATGACGTTGGTGGAAAATGGATCTTTTGTAAGAGTCTGGATCTCTCCTCAGAAAAGGTTTTAGCCACAATCTCTGCCAATAATTCCAGCTTACAGGCAAAGTCATGGGAAATAATACAGAGAAAGCAGGAAGGTGCGCACCTCCATTTCGTATTGGCGGTAGATTACGACTCCATGATAAGGCTTAACATCTGCAAAGGTAAAGTTATATACCAATTTGGCTAGATTAATCTAATCCATAGAAGTACCGACAAAGTTTCAGCGTCTGGTCGTGGTACCTCTGTTAAAGAGGTACCTTCGCCACTAGGCATGTTAGTCCCGAGAGTTCCGAAACAATTTCCGCTAAAAAGCCTCTTCGACCACCAGCACAATTGGGTATGTTGATCACAGCGATTTCGGTACCATCCTGAGTAAGCAGGCCTACGACCAGCATTTCTAGTGGCACTGCGGTTCTGGCAACATAACTGGAAAAGTGGTAGTTGGATCTGTTGATCACTACCGTTAAAAGGGTACAAGACGTTGTGTTGTACGACCGTTTCTTCCCATCCGATAAGCGGTGCCACTGGGTACGCATATTGGATGAAAGATGAGTCGATCAAAAACAGACCACTGGGTCGTCAAATCCCGACTGCTTGCCGTAGAGAAAACGGCCTCAAAAAGCCCAATTATTTCGGCAGGCTAGTCCTCCAAGTAGGATGAATGAGCACCATTAGGGTGCCACAGGCGAATCTGCATCACGATAAGAGCGCGCCCACTAGCCCTAGCAAGCGGTTCGCTGAGACAATATAACAATTGGCCTTATCCAAGAAACTTGGGTTATCAGCAGACCAATTAAAGGTCTACGGAATAAGGCAAGTAAGTTAATCTTTAAATTCGGGAGCTAGTGCGAGTGCTAGTGCTGCTTAATCAGCACAAATATTAACTTTCTTCCAATTACAGAAAGACCTGGTGGCACTATTAGAATAATACCTGATGACACTATTAGTACAAGTTTCGACCGACATAATATTGTGTGTGCCTCGGCATATTTCCACAGCGACCATGAAAACATTTCGCCCATTAATGTCTAAAAACTCATACGACACTGCGCATGTGCGTCATAAGGGTTGGGGCAGTAGTGGCATCTATAGAAGGAGTGAGTGTCTTTTAGAATATCTAATTAGTAAAAATGTTGACATTTTAAATAAAGGATCTAAACCCAACTTCATAAATGCGATTTGCGAGGAGGAGATGACATCACACTCGGCAGCCCATTTATATACAATATCATTAAAAACTGGCATGTGTCCGATGAAACCTCACTGTCTGGCTTTTAACACATCAGGTTCGACCTTCCTGGAAAATTCCCACATGCTTCTTCTAGATATGATCCTTAGTCTACGGACTGGAATCTATATGGAAAAGTTGTCCTCTCTAAATAAGATATGCTTGTTATACCTATCGAGTCCATAGAGGAGCTAGATAAAGCAGCGTACCAGTTAAATGTGCTGCTTACTTCCTATCACGACAGCTGTGTCCCAAAACCAGTCTGTGTAATCGTAAGGCTCCCTGGTGGAATGACCAGCTGGCCAAACTTAGGACGAAAGTTAAAAAAGGTCTTCTACTCTGCAAACGCACGAAGCACTGCCCTTGCAGTGTACAACTCGGAATTTAGACGATCAAAACGAGCTATATGGGGGAAATGCTACGAAAACATTGCTGATTTGCCAGTAGCGGTACGAATGCATAAGGCAATCGTTAAAGATCAGGTAAATTGTGTAGGTTTACTAAAAAAGACCGATGGAATCTACACGTCGAACTGTGAAGACACACTTAGAACCTTATTTCAAGTTCATTTCCCTTTCATCCACTCGTGTATCACACACGTACCCAAATGCATTTGATCATAGAGTCTGCATTGCTAGTAGAGTAAAAAAGTTTATCCGGTAAGCCGGACGGTGATGGTATCTCTCCAGCCCTCTTACAGAGAACAATCGATCTCATCCTGCTGGGCATGATTGCTTTATTTAGAGCTAACTACAACCGGGATTACATTCCGAATATCTGGAAACAGGTAAACGCAATCTTTATCCCCAAACAAGGCAATAGGCCTAGTGAGCTGCCTAAATCCTACAGACCTATAAGTTAAACATCAATTGTTCTCAAAACTATGGAGAGACGCATTTATGTTCATATAGAGGTTCATATAGAGGAGATTCGTCTACCCCTCTGCACTCAAGTCCGCATACCAAAATGGTGAAGGTTCCCTTCACTATCTAGTAAGGAGGATAGAAGGAATAATTAAAATTCATAATGAATTTATTTCCAATTAATATTTAATTTTAATAGAAGAAACTTTGCGTTCTAAAGAAATAGCTCTGTGTGCATTCCTTGACATTGAGGGCGCTTTCAATAACACTAGCTACGACTCAATAGCAAGGGCAGTTATTAGCAGAGGTATCGAGGACTCGACCAACCAATGGATAATGGTCAAGTTCGAAAGTCGAGTAATTACTTACTCCTCAGGAGGAGTGCCTCTGTCTGTGACCGCAGTTAAGGGTTGTCCCCAAGGAGGAGTCCTTTCTCCGCTTCTGTGGTCACTAGTCATCGACAATCTTATAGTCGACCTACACATATTAGGCTACAACGCCCTTGGTTATACGGATGACTTGTCGATTCTAATTAGTGGTAAACGGTAAGCACAGCACGACCATTTCTAATGTCATGAAAGCTGCTTTACTACACGTTTTAGAATAGTGTAGCAGAGAAGGACTATCCATTAATCCTTGCAAAACTGTTCTAGTGCCTTAAACAAAACTAAGACTGGTCAATTCAGGACCTATAACTTTCAAAGGCAGCACTTTAAACTATTCCAGTGAAGTTAAATATCTCGGCAATATCCTTGATAAACACCTTAACTGGAGCTCACATATCAAGTCCGCCGTCGAATCCGCCACTAGGGTCATGTGGGCCAGTAGACGCCTTTAAGGCAGAGCTTGAGGTCTTAAGTTCAAAATGATATACTGAATGTATACAATGATGGAGGGGCCATCGTTTGGTCGCCAAAAGTCATTGAACGGATAATGGCAACTAAGCTTCAGAAGCTGTAAAGGATTGCCTTTCTCGGTATCAAGGGTCCCATGCGTACCTGCTCTACGGCAGCATTAGAAGCTGTCGTTGGGTTTTCTCCCTTACAAATCTTCATAAGGAAGAAGTACAAAATTAGGTGACCATGTGGGACACCTCAATTTCCAACAGAGACATGTTTTGCACTATCCCCGACATCATAGTCAGGGAATACTGTTTCCGAATGTTATTTGAGGTAGAAATATTGGACCGTGGAATCTGGTCTAATGGTGTTCTGGATGGAATCTGGAGTTGGAGCTGACGTCTTTGGACCCAACACAAAAGTCTCGACACCTATGATTTTCCAGGTGCAACTTCATGCTAATGATAAAGGTATTAAAGGCGCTAAGATTTATATGTTATTCAGATAGCCAGGAACTTAAAGAGTAATCGTCCAACTTAATGGACTCTAAATCAGTTAAACGCTGCTAAGATGCACTGCAATCTATTGCAAGACATAATAGGATGAAACTTGGATGGGTCCCTGGTCATCAAGAAACTGCAGGCAATGAATCTACAATATGGTTGGCTCAGAATTTGCGCTCATAGCACCTGAGCCCTACTGTGGTGTCAACTAGGAAGCCACCACAGCGATGATGAATAATTAGGAAATTAAACTTCGTCTGGCCCACAGTATAAATGGCAATTAAAACGATTAGCCAGGTCCTTTCCCTACAAGGAAATCCCTAATCTATACAAGGAGAGCATAAGAAAGCTGGTGAGCTTTCTAACAGGGCTCAGGTACGGAATGTAGGTTCTGCTCGGAGGATGACAAATCGTCCGAGGACAATATCTGTGAATGCCATGCATTACATTGGTTAAGGAGGCGTATTTTCCATAAAGGAATATGTTCGGCAGCTGAGTTGAGAACTCTGCTACTAAGGATGTACTAACCCTTATTAGGGAGGTGGTACGACTCTGAGAATAATAACACCCTTCTGACACAATAGATCTTTTCAGGTCGCAATGTTGGTCGTATAGGCAATAAAAAGGAGTTTATTTAACTAACTTTGAAAACAATTAATTAATTAATTAAGAAAAATTAATAAAATCTGGTCCATTTTTGTTAGAATGGTTATTTTCATCGTTAAATAAACTTGAAAGATGAGGTCGAATACCGCTAATGGGTAACTATTTCATGGCAAGAATATAATGTAAAACTAATCTTCATTAATTGCAAATATGCTATAGCTAAACCTTACTTAAAGAAAAACCTCACAACAATTTAAAGATCAGAACACGCTATAATTTACCCCCTCCATCGATTTATGACATCAGGAAAGCAAACTGTACCAGAACAATGACGACAAATGTTTAACCTGAAAGAAGTTCAATATGAGTGAGCAAGCATCGCCCAGGAAGAGTAGTGTATCTTTACTTAGTTTTGTGCACCATTAAGAAGAACTCTGATGATTCCAAGAACTATTATTCTTTAGGACGGACAATGGCGACACACACGTACGTCTTTGTTCATATGTCCTATTTCTTTCCATAACTAACTTAATATACTCTAATATACCCTATGCTCCGTCGAATTACGGCCACGAGACATGACTGTATTATATTTTAGTTGTCGCAAGTAAATCGACCTTGACTGGTTAGTCTTACGTCTTAGCCTTATGAGGCAGGGCAGCATAATGTGGTTTGAGGCATCTTTTATTTATTTTACAGTTTTTTCGAAATTTGACAGTTATGTTCATGTGTGCAAATAAAATAGTTGATGTAAACATTTTTGATACTCGACAATAGTTTAAAAATATAACTCCCCTATTTGCGATGTAGCATAGATTTTGCCAACACCATCGGTAAAAGAGAAAATAGCATCAGCATACAAAAGCCATTCTATAAAAATAATAACAGGTTTTCCTATAGTCATAATAGAACACAAAGCAATCATCATCATCATCCCATCAAGAGAATTTTTCTTGATCCCTCCCTAGTCGCTCGCTTGCATCAACTGTTATTGTAATAGAAAATCCCATAATGGTACTGATTATAACTATGGCACAAACGGATTTTTTTGATGGTAAGTCACATACCAACCAAAGGCTACGGATGATTTGCGTTGAGAATTCAAATGATTCTCCCCAACCATTAGGTTCGCTATAACATAAACATTATGAATACAAATATTTTAACCTTATAGTTGTTTCCAATTTCACGAAGGACGCCTAAACTCTATTTGGGACTTTTCTACTACATACACACATAATGTAGGCAGTTCTTCAATTTGCAGATTATGGAAAACCAGTGGTTTTGTGGCTTTGTTATAATTGAGCGAAATAATAATAAATTATGTGTTCCTGGTTTCATCTACCCTGGGCGAAATACTTTCTTGTGCGTATCAAATTATATCCGGATTTAAGAGAGACATGTCTACACGTATTCGTCATTTTATTCATGAAACTTTATACAGTGGCATTACGCTTCCAAATTATTAAAATTTATTGCCAAGATATAAGGTTTGATGGCCAAATTTACTGCTTGATAGACAAGTCCTTTGTGGGAATACATATATGTACCATAAATCTGATTATGCTTACAAATTAATGTCATTAAAATGACAATTAAATTAAACGGACAGATGAATCAGTGGACGGGGTAGACTCTTTATCGTACGTGTAGTTAGACGATTAGTTTAACAAATCGTCCTCTTTTGTTAGCGTGCTCTCGCAATGGAAAAACCTAATACTTAAGCCTTACAAGATTACGAGCAAAAATGTTTTATTTATTCAAATTTATTTTCACATACAATTTCAAAGTTTTGGCAACAACCATTGGAAAATTAACCATAAGAAAATATTTAAAATTAAAATTTTGAGCGCCAGCCAAAGGACACATGTATACATGCTTCTTTCGTAGTAATTAAATTCTAATCATTCTGTAGTTCAAAAAGTAAGCCAAAGTAAGTATGTCTCACGGTACAATAGGCTGCTTTGATGGCGTTTTGATAAAAATTTTTTATGAAATTGTCTCCATTCCCAGTTGCAAAAATTGATAAATTAGAACAAAAAATATCCTCCTTTTCGAGGGCTTTTAATGAACTCCCACTAGGTAAGTGGTCCATAGAGTTTTAACTTTATAAATTTATTATCGTCACCGAACTTACCCTTGTACAAATCAAGTCAAAATTACTTAAAAACACCTGGGGATAAGAGGATTATCGCTGTAAACTTTTCAGATTTTAAACTTTTTTCACTAAGTGAATTCCTCTTTAAGAGAGTCGTCCCTGGAGAAGGGTAAAAAGAGCTGAACGCGAGAACAGTAAACTCGGTGAAATATTTTTGCATACTTAACATAGACCTTCTATTGCTTGAGGGAGTTTATCGAGTAACTGACAATTGAATTTTAACCAAACTTCTATTGAGGAATATGCAAAGATCTATTTAAGGAAAAACCACCATCAAAATGTTTTTCTCAATTGTTCGTGAATATTCCAAATAAGAAAAATTTTTTTTGGATGAATAGACTATTTGAAATTGTTTTAATTTTTGATGATGTAAAGATGATTATGTTGCGTCATCACGCCTAAACCACTAGACGTATCGATTAACATCATATGTTTGTTTACTTTTTTTTTTTTTACTTATGTCTTATATCCCCTTGTGGGTCATAGGGCCTCTACTATGCCTACGCGCCATCGCGTGCGGTTCCTGGCAATGAGCTTCAGCTCTCTCCAACTCTTCCCCAATTGCCGTGACTACTCCTCAAATGTTCTGCGCAATGCCTTTCTCTGACGACCCATTCTTCTACCATCCTGAGAAAACAGATTCCATTGCACTGTGTAGTTTGCTATGGAACTGTCGCCCTTTCGGAGTGTATGACCAATCCACTGCCACTTCCGTCGTTGGATGGTTGTGCCTATTGGTTCCAGACCCGTTCTCTGGTAAAGATGTTCGTTAGAGTTACGGTTAGGCCAGAAAACCATTAAGATGTTCCGTAGGCACCTATTTACGAACGTTTGTAATCTTTTTGTAATAGTAGCGGTCACCTTCCAAGTGCTGCATCCATACAACAGCACAGATTCTACATTTGAACGGAACAGTCGCAGCTTGGTGTTTAAGGTGATCGCATTGCTTCGTCATATCATGGACATCATTCCAAACACTGATTTTGCTTTGCCGATTCGGTTGACAATGTCCTGTTCGGTTCCTCCTTCGGTCGAGACAATACTCCCAATATTGGAAACTCTCTACTCTCTCTACCGGCTGTCCAGCAATGTTAACTTAAGTTACTGAATTAGTGCCGAGGTTGATGATTTTGGTTTTGGCAGTATTAATCTTCAAACCCGAAACATTTGCCTCCCTTTCAACATTTGTTGCCATTTGGTGCAGTTTATTTCTGTTTAAATTCTCGGTATTAACTTCGCGTGCCCGTAACTGGCTGGCGTGCTGGCGGACTGACACACCAAATCTTTTGATCAAATTTCCTAAAGTCCGATTTTATTGAATCTTTGCACACATGTGTATCTCCCATGACAACACTTTCTTAGATCCTCTGACCTCGGGGTCGGGGGGGCTCCCATAGAAATATTTTATAAAATGTCCCCGATTTTCAAATTTTATACGCATGTGTATCTCCGATGGACAACACTTTTTGTAAAAATTCACCCATAAACATTTTGTAAAAAAATTACCCGATTTTCTTCAAATTTTATTTGTATCTCCAATGGACAACATCTTTTTGTTAAAATTGATCAGGCCCCGGGATCCGGAGGCAGAAATCACAACAATCTAGAGTCTCTCCATTGTTAGGTAATATCCTAATTGGACACAAATCTCGCGTTCTTGTGATGAACGATGATAGCAGAAAAATATCAAACATTAATAATCTAACTACTATAGATTATAGTTTAGAACATAAATACGAACGCTAGAGAAATTATGTTTGATATCGCGTTGCGATCATTTATCGAAAATGGAAAATCGGTTTGATCGAACAACACGATGTGCAGACGTTTGATCGCATAAAAGCATAAAATCAAACAAGTTTGTTTTTCGACGCGCTATCATAAAGTAAAAATGATGAAATTTGAAGAAAAGTTAATAAATGAAGTGCGTAGTAAAAAGTGACTGTTTCATACACTATAAACTAGCTTCAAAAGTAACCTTTACACACTCTAGTGATTTAACATATAAAAAACTTTTGTTATTTACTGCAGTCACAGCTAACACACTTTCTCAGAGTAATTTTGCATTGCGCATAACCGGTTTGACAGAAAACCGCTTTTTGTCGTGTGAAAAGTATCGTACATTACTCGCAGAAAAGTGCTCATCGTGTTCGTGAGATTGCCGCACTCGGCTACCACCTCTTCCTTCAAGCTTCTAACTCGCACGATAGCCTTAATCGATATGTTCGTTCGTATTTCTACAACAGTCATTAACTTGGACGCTTAAAAGGTAGCAGTGAAGAAAGCCTTTACGACATGTGAAATATTAATCAAAGTAGATATTATTGATACATATTTAGTTTTTTCTTCTTTTTTCCTGAAAGAAATATTGGTCGTTTTGCATCCAGTTTGCTATCCGAAAACTCCGGGTGTTCAGGTCTACCCCAGCGTTCCATTGCATGCTGTCCTGCAAATAAATTTTTAAACAGAATCATATTCGCTAATGCTATCGTGACGACCGAAGCCTACTTAATCTATAATAATATTATAAAGAGGTAATGTTGGTTTGTGTGTAGGAGGTAATCTTCGAAACTACTGGACCGATTTCAAAAATTATTTCACTAATGTTTAGAACGGACTTTTAGGTAGGGTGAGTTATAGGCTATATATTATCACGTTTAAGTAAAGGGGCCTCTTGCGGCGTCCAATTTTGTAACTAAAGTTGACGAAAAAAAGCCTGGCGTAATTTAGGCTGTGTGCTATGTGTTGCGCTGCTTTGTACGTACTATAATCTACGAGTATAATACCCCCCCCCCCCCTTCCATATGATATTTTCACGAAATTATTCAAGGAATCACCCCTTTAAGTATTTTCCACCTTAACGTATACACCCTGTATATATTAAAATGAATGTCCGTTGGTTCGTAATACGACACTAAAACTATAAAACAAGACAGCCGATTGAGATCAAACTTTTACAGAATATGCGTCTTAACAAAATCTCGGTAAACCACATAGTGCGAATACATTCGAGGTTACGCTTTGTTTAGGTTTAGGCAATAGTACATCCCTCCCGTGGGTGGTAGTTAGGGCAAGGTGGGAGTTCATTTGTGCGGGTAGCAAAGTGCCCCGGAACATCTAGTATTCTGAATGGGGATTCTGAAGTTATTAAGTTCTCTATATTAACTTCGCGTGCACGTGGCTGGCTGGGTGGCTGGCTGTCTGGTCAGATTTTCCCGAATGTACCCGATTGCCGACGGGTAGCAAAGTAACATTATCAGTTACAAAACAAAGGTACATAAAATCAAACCGTACTCCGGGCACAGTTCGCAAATGCAACGTTAAACTGGAACCACGAGAGAGAAATCTTAGCTCACGCACAAATAAACCCAGTAAATGAAACGAGACATAAATGTTTTATGCTTAATTCAACTTACTTACTTATTTACTGAATTGTATTTTTATTGATGTCGTTTTTTTGTTGTCGATATCAACTTACAGATAGAACAACAAGTTTTCACAATATTCTGTCATTTGGCGTTTTCATAAATTAGTTCAAAGCAGTCAAAGAGTTCTCAAGAAAAATGCTCGTGTTTCTTAGTTGCTCAGAGTATGAGCGTGCTCTAAGTACTCAGAATCAAATGATCTGAGCATTTTTAACATGTGATGTCAAATGTCTCATTCGATGATTTTCTCCTACAAAAAAAAAATGACCCAGGATCGAGGGGCTCCCATATCAATTTCTGCGATTAGAGAATTTAGATGGAAATTTTAATTTTTATGGGTTATTTTGACGTGACAACGTCTCACTACAAAGGGGACATATTCAAAAAGTCGAGTGTTAAATGGAACTATTTTAACAGCATTTTGTCCTCTGTCATGTCCTCTTTTAATATCCACTGGGATTTGGTCATTAGGAACTAGAACTTTTTGAACTAAGGCATTTCTCAAGCGATGAAATTCGGAATGTAGGACTAAGATGTGATTATAAAGGGTCCGCCAAATAACTTTTTTTTTTGAAAATGCTATAAAAAAAAACTACTGAATATTTTCTCAAATTTTTTATTTGAAAGTACAATTCTTCCGGTTAACAATGGAAAATAATTTCATTCAAATGGCTGCCTCGGCTGGCCATGCAGTAGCCTACACGATCGGTCCAATTTTTAAGCACATTATCGATTGTGTGCAGCTGTATTTCACCAATGGCTTTACGAATGTTGTCCTTTAAAGCGTCAATCGTCTCTGGCTTGTCGGCGTAACACTTATCTTTTAGGGCACCCCACAAATAATAGTCCAACGGTGTCAAATCGCAGCTCCGAGGTGGCCAAACGACATCAGCTCTGCGGCTGATAATGCGATCTTCAAAAACAGGGCGCAAAACATCGAGTGTAGCTTCGGCTGTGTGGCACGTAGCGCCGTCCTGTTGAAACCAAATGTTGCCAATATCCTCCTCTTTAATTTTTGTGAACAAAAATTCGTTCAACATGGCCCGATAACGATCGCCATTGACTGTAACGGCCACTCCTTGCTCATTTTCGAAGAAAAATGGCCCAATTATGCCTCTGGACCAAAATCCGCACCAAAAAGTTACTCGTTTTGGGTGTACCGGCTTTTCAATGTATGCGTGCGGGTTTTCTGTGCCCCAAATGCGACAATTTTGCTTGTTTACATACCCGCCAAGGTCAAAATGAGCTTCATCCGAAAAGATGATTTTTTTTGGCAAAATCGGCATCTTCTGTAAGTCGATCGCAGGCCCACTCAGCGAAGCGAAAACGCATTGGATGGTCAGTTGGCTTCAACTCCTGAACCAATTGGACTTTGTATGGCGTCATACCAAGGTCTTTATGCAAAATTCGTCTCAATGATGTCTCCGAAATGTTCAATTGTTGAGAACGACGGTGAATTGATGTTGATGGCGCTTCACGCACACTTTCTGCCACAGCATCAATATTCTCGGGTGTACGCACTGTTTTTGGCTTTTCACGCTTTGGTTTATCGATGAGGATGCCAGTTTCTTTCACTTTTTTCACAAGATAACGAACATACGGAGCTGACGGTGCTTCTCTTCTTCCAAAATCCGTACGCAATTTTCGCACACATTCTGCAACATTACCATGATTTTCAAAGTAATGTCGCAATATTTCCCAGCATTGTTCAAGCGTATACACAACCATATTCGTTCAGCGGAAGGATACAACTAATTATCTGTCAAATCAGACATGAGACATGGTAACACTTACCATTCACGAAATAAGCACTAGTTGAAAAAAAAAAACTTTAGATGGCGGACCCTTTATTAAGATATTTTTTATTAAACATTTAGGTATTATACAATTTTGACTTAAAACTAAACTTATAACTATTATTAATAAGTGTCGGCTCAACAATAGGGGCCCGACTTATTTACATTGTCTTTTTTTTTGTATTGCTTATTACTAAACAATAATTTTGACTACTTTATCTACTACATGTTTATATTTACAGCAATTTAATTTTAAACAATAAATTTTAAAATAAAATAAAAATGAAAAAAATATAAGAGGGGGTATAAACAGGGCGGTCTTCAGCCTCTGTAATGTTGATTGCTGGCCTTCTCGTAGAAGGAGACGTCTTGATTATTAAATATGTCGTCGAATCTAGCATCTGTGAATCCTCTGATGTGTATGTACCGGTGACTTGGCCCAATTTCTTCGCTTCTCAGTCCTTGCATCTCAGGACTTGGATGAGTTTCCAATCCGTCGACGAATTTCCTCGCCATTTGGACTAAGATGCGACTATAAGACTTCTTCCTATGGAAATTCTGGAATATGATCATTATGGTCTGGAATTTCTGGAACAAAGTAATTTTTCAAGCGATTCGCATGAAATTCGGAATGTAGGACTAAGATGCGACTATAAGATAGCTTCCTATGGTAATTGTGGAATATGATCATTATGGTCTGGAATTTCTGGAACAAAGTAATTTTTCAAGCGATTCGCATGAAATTCGGAATGTAGGACTAAGATGTGACTATAAGATTGCTTCCTATGGTAATTCTGGAATATGATAATTATGGTCTGGAATTTCTGGAACAAAGTAATTTTTTAAGCGATTCGCATGAAATTCGGAATGTAGGACTAAGATGTGACTATAAGATTGCTTCCTATGGTAATTCTGGAATATGATCATTATGGTCTGGAATTTCTGGAACAAAGTAATTTTTCAAGCGATTCGCATGAAATTCGGAATGTAGGACTAAGATGTGACTATAAGATTGCTTCCTATGGTAATTCTGGAATATGATCATTATGGTCTGGAATTTCTGAAACAACGCAATTTCTCAAACGATTCAAATAAAATTCGGAATGCATGACTAAAAGCGGCTATAAGATTTCTTCCGATGGGAATTCTGGAATATGATCATTATGGTCTGGAATTTCTGGAACAAAGTAATTTTTCAAGCGATTCGCATGAAATTCGGAATGTAGGACTAAGATGTGACTATAAGATTGCTTCCTATGGTAATTCTGGAATATGATCATTATGGTCTGGAATTTCTGGAACAAAGTAATTTTTCAAGCGATTCGCATGAAATTCGGAATGTAGGACTAAGATTTGACTATAAGATTGCTTCCTATGGTAATTCTGGAACATGATCATTATGGTCTGGAATTTCTGGAACAAAGTAATTTTTCAAGCGATTCGCATGAAATTCGGAATGTAGGACTAAGATGTGACTATAAGATTGCTTCCTATGGTAATTCTGGAATATGATCATTATGGTCTGGAATTTCTGGAACAAAGTAATTTTTCAAGCGATTCGCATGAAATTCGGAATGTAGGACTAAGATGTGACTATAAGATTGCTTCCTATGGTAATTCTGGAACATGATCATTATGGTCTGGAATTTCTGGAACAAAGTAATTTTTCAAGCGATTCGCATGAAATTCGGAATATAGGACTAAGATGCGACTATAAGATTGTTTCCTATGGTAATTCTGGAATATGATCATTATGGTCTGGAATTCCTGGAACAAAGTAATTTTTCAAGCGATTCGCATGAAATTCGGAATGTGGGACTAAGATGTGACTATAAGATTGCTTCCTATGGTAATTCTGTAATATGATCATTATGGTCTGGAATTTCTGGAACAAAGTAATTTTTCAAGCGATTCGCATGAAATTCGGAATGTAGGACTAAGATGTGACTATAAGATTGCTTCCTATGGTAATTCTGGAATATGATCATTATGGTCTGGAATTTCTGGAACAAAGTAATTTTTCAAGCGATTCGCATGAAATTCGGAATGTAGGACTAAGATGTGACTATAAGATTGCTTCCTATGGTAATTCTGGAATATGATCATTATGGTCTGGAATTTCTGGAACAAAGTAATTTTTCAAGCGATTCGCATGAAATTCGGAATGTAGGACTAAGATGTGACTATAAGATTGCTTCCTATGGTAATTCTGGAACATGATCATTATGGTCTGGAATTTCTGGAACAAAGTAATTTTTCAAGCGATTCGCATGAAATTCGGAATGTAGGACTAAGATGTGACTATAAGATTGCTTCCTATGGTAATTCTGGAACATGATCATTATGGTCTGGAATTTCTGGAACAAAGTAATTTTTCAAGCGATTCGCATGAAATTCGGAATGTAGGACTAAGATGTGACTATAAGATTGCTTCCTATGGTAATTCTGGAATATGATCATTATGGTCTGGAATTTCTGGAACAAAGTAATTTTTCAAGCGATTCGCATGAAATTCGGAATGTAGGACTAAGATGTGACTATAAGATTGCTTCCTATGGTAATTCTGGAACATGATCATTATGGTCTGGAATTTCTGGAACAAAGTAATTTTTCAAGCGATTCGCATGAAATTCGGAATGTAGGACTAAGATGTGACTATAAGATTGCTTCCTATGGTAATTCTGGAACATGATCATTATGGTCTGGAATTTCTGGAACAAAGTAATTTTTCAAGCGATTCGCATGAAATTCGGAATATAGGACTAAGATGTGACTATAAGATTGCTTCCTATGGTAATTCTGGAACATGATCATTATGGTCTGGAATTTCTGGAACAAAGTAATTTTTCAAGCGATTCGCATGAAATTCGGAATGTAGGACTAAGATGTGACTATAAGATTGCTTCCTATGGTAATTCTGGAACATGATCATTATGGTCTGGAATTTCTGGAACAAAGTAATTTTTCAAGCGATTCGCATGAAATTCGGAATGTAGGACTAAGATGTGACTATAAGATTGCTTCCTATGGTAATTCTGGAATATGATCATTATGGTCTGGAATTTCTGGAACAAAGTAATTTTTCAAGCGATTCGCATGAAATTCGGAATGTAGGACTAAGATGTGACTATAAGATTGCTTCCTATGGTAATTCTGGAACATGATCATTATGGTCTGGAATTTCTGGAACAAAGTAATTTTTCAAGCGATTCGCATGAAATTCGGAATATAGGACTAAGATGCGACTATAAGATTGTTTCCTATGGTAATTCTGGAATATGATCATTATGGTCTGGAATTCCTGGAACAAAGTAATTTTTCAAGCGATTCGCATGAAATTCGGAATGTGGGACTAAGATGTGACTATAAGATTGCTTCCTATGGTAATTCTGTAATATGATCATTATGGTCTGGAATTTCTGGAACAAAGTAATTTTTCAAGCGATTCGCATGAAATTCGGAATGTAGGACTAAGATGTGACTATAAGATTGCTTCCTATGGTAATTCTGGAATATGATCATTATGGTCTGGAATTTCTGGAACAAAGTAATTTTTCAAGCGATTCGCATGAAATTCGGAATGTAGGACTAAGATGTGACTATAAGATTGCTTCCTATGGTAATTCTGGAATATGATCATTATGGTCTGGAATTTCTGGAACAAAGTAATTTTTCAAGCGATTCGCATGAAATTCGGAATGTAGGACTAAGATGTGACTATAAGATTGCTTCCTATGGTAATTCTGGAACATGATCATTATGGTCTGGAATTTCTGGAACAAAGTAATTTTTCAAGCGATTCGCATGAAATTCGGAATGTAGGACTAAGATGTGACTATAAGATTGCTTCCTATGGTAATTCTGGAACATGATCATTATGGTCTGGAATTTCTGGAACAAAGTAATTTTTCAAGCGATTCGCATGAAATTCGGAATGTAGGACTAAGATGTGACTATAAGATTGCTTCCTATGGTAATTCTGGAATATGATCATTATGGTCTGGAATTTCTGGAACAAAGTAATTTTTCAAGCGATTCGCATGAAATTCGGAATGTAGGACTAAGATGTGACTATAAGATTGCTTCCTATGGTAATTCTGGAACATGATCATTATGGTCTGGAATTTCTGGAACAAAGTAATTTTTCAAGCGATTCGCATGAAATTCGGAATGTAGGACTAAGATGTGACTATAAGATTGCTTCCTATGGTAATTCTGGAACATGATCATTATGGTCTGGAATTTCTGGAACAAAGTAATTTTTCAAGCGATTCGCATGAAATTCGGAATATAGGACTAAGATGCGACTATAAGATTGTTTCCTATGGTAATTCTGGAATATGATCATTATGGTCTGGAATTCCTGGAACAAAGTAATTTTTCAAGCGATTCGCATGAAATTCGGAATGTGGGACTAAGATGTGACTATAAGATTGCTTCCTATGGTAATTCTGTAATATGATCATTATGGTCTGGAATTTCTGGAACAAAGTTCAAGCGATTCGCATGAAATTCGGAATGTAGGACTAAGATGTGACTATAAGATTGCTTCCTATGGTAATTCTGGAATATGATCATTATGGTCTGGAATTTCTGGAACAAAGTAATTTTTCAAGCGATTCGCATGAAATTCGGAATGTTGGACTAAGATGTGACTATAAGATTGCTTCCTATGGTAATTCTGGAATATGATCATTATGGTCTGGAATTTCTGGAACAAAGTAATTTTTCAAGCGATTCGCATGAAATTCGGAATGTAGGACTAAGATGTGACTATAAGATTGCTTCCTATGGTAATTCTTGAATATGATCATTATGGTCTGGAATTTCAGGAACAAAGTAATTTTTCAAGCGATTCGCATGAAATTCGGAATGTAGGACTAAGATGCGACTATAAGATTGCTTCCTATGGTAATTCTGGAATATGATCATTATGGTCTGGAATTTCTGGAACAAAGTAATTTTTCAAGCGATTCGCATGAAATTCGGAATGTAGGACTAAGATGTGACTATAAGATTGCTTCCTATGGTAATTCTGGAATATGATCATTATGGTCTGGAATTTCTGGAACAAAGTAATTTTTCAAGCGATTCGCATGAAATTCGGAATGTAGGACTAAGATGTGACTATAAGATTGCTTCCTATGGTAATTCTGTAATATGATCATTATGGTCTGGAATTTCTGGAACAAAGTTCAAGCGATTCGCATGAAATTCGGAATGTAGGACTAAGATGTGACTATAAGATTGCTTCCTATGGTAATTCTGGAATATGATCATTATGGTCTGGAATTTCAGGAACAAAGTAATTTTTCAAGCGATTCGCATGAAATTCGGAATGTAGGACTAAGATGCGACTATAAGATTGCTTCCTATGGTAATTCTGGAATATGATCATTATGGTATGGAATTTCTGGAACAAAGTAATTTTTCAAGCGATTCGCATGAAATTCGGAATGTAGGACTAAGATGTGACTATAAGATTGCTTCCTATGGTAATTCTGGAATATGATCATTATGGTCTGGAATTTCTGGAACAAAGTAATTTTTCAAGCGATTCGCATAAAATTCGGAATGTAGGACTAAGATGTGACTATAAGATTGCTTCCTATGGTAATTCTGGAATATGATCATTATGGTCTGGAATTTCTGGAACAAAGTAATTTTTCAAGCGATTCGCATGAAATTCGGATTGTAGGACTAAGATGTGACTATAAGATTGCTTCCTATGGTAATTCTGGAATATGATCATTATGGTCTGGAATTTCTGGAACAAAGTAATTTTTCAAGCGATTCGCATGAAATTCGGAATGTTGGACTAAGATGTGACTATAAGATTGCTTCCTATGGTAATTCTGGAATATGATCATTATGGTCTGGAATTTCTGGAACAAAGTAATTTTTCAAGCGATTCGCATGAAATTCGGATTGTAGGACTAAGATGTGACTATAAGATTGCTTCCTATGGTAATTCTGGAATATGATCATTATGGTCTGGAATTTCTGGAACAAAGTAATTTTTCAAGCGATTCGCATGAAATTCGGAATGTAGGACTAAGATGCGACTATAAGATTGCTTCCTATGGTAATTCTGGAATATGATCATTATGGTCTGGAATTTCTGGAACAAAGTAATTTTTCAAGCGATTCGCATGAAATTCGGAATGTAGGACTAAGATGTGACTATAAGATTGCTTCCTATGGTAATTCTGGAATATGATCATTATGGTCTGGAATTTCTGGAACAAAGTAATTTTTCAAGCGATTCGCATGAAATTCGGAATGTAGGACTAAGATGTGACTATAAGATTGCTTCCTATGGTAATTCTGGAATATGATCATTAATGTCTGGAATTTCTGGAACAAAGTAATTTTTCAAGCGATTCGCATGAAATTCGGAATGTAGGACTAAGATGTGACTATAAGATTGCTTCCTATGGTAATTCTGGAATATGATCATTAATGTCTGGAATTTCTGGAACAAAGTAATTTTTCAAGCGATTCGCATGAAATTCGGAATGTAGGACTAAGATGTGACTATAAGATTGCTTCCTATGGTAATTCTGGAATATGATCATTATGGTCTGGAATTTCTGGAACAAAGTAATTTTTCAAGCGATTCGCATGAAATTCGGAATGTAGGACTAAGATGTGACTTTAAGATTGCTTCCAATGGTAATTCTGGAATATGATCATTATGGTCTGGAATTTCTGGAACAAAGTAATTTTTCAAGCGATTCGCATGAAATTCGGAATGTAGGACTAAGATGTGACTATAAGATTGCTTCCTATTGTAATTCTGGAATATGATCATTATGGTCTGGAATTTCTGGAACAAAGTAATTTTTCAAGCGATTCGCATGAAATTCGGAATGTAGGACTAAGATGTGACTATAAGATTGCTTCCAATGGTAATTCTGGAATATGATCATTATGGTCTGGAATTTCTGGAACAAAGTAATTTTTCAAGCGATTCGCATGAAATTCGGAATGTAGGACTAAGATGTGACTATAAGATTGCTTCCTATGGTAATTCTGGAATATGATCATTATGGTCTGGAATTTCTGGAACAAAGTAATTTTTCAAGCGATTCGCATGAAATTCGGAATGTAGGATTAAGATGTGACTATAAGATTGCTTCCTATGGTAATTCTGGAATATGATCATTATGGTCTGGAATTTCTGGAACAAAGTAATTTTTCAAGCGATTCGCATGAAATTCGGAATGTAGGACTAAGATGTGACTATAAGATTGCTTCCAATGGTAATTCTGGAATATGATCATTATGGTCTGGAATTTCTGGAACAAAGTTCAAGCGATTCGCATGAAATTCGGAATGTAGGACTAAGATGTGACTATAAGATTGCTTCCTATGGTAATTCTGGAATATGATCATTAATGTCTGGAATTTCTGGAACAAAGTAATTTTTCAAGCGATTCGCATGAAATTCGGAATGTAGGACTAAGATGTGACTATAAGATTGCTTCCTATGGTAATTCTGGAATATGATCATTATGGTCTGGAATTTCTGGAACAAAGTAATTTTTCAAGCGATTCGCATGAAATTCGGAATGTAGGACTAAGATGTGACTTTAAGATTGCTTCCAATGGTAATTCTGGAATATGATCATTATGGTCTGGAATTTCTGGAACAAAGTAATTTTTCAAGCGATTCGCATGAAATTCGGAATGTAGGACTAAGATGTGACTATAAGATTGCTTCCTATTGTAATTCTGGAATATGATCATTATGGTCTGGAATTTCTGGAACAAAGTAATTTTTCAAGCGATTCGCATGAAATTCGGAATGTAGGACTAAGATGTGACTATAAGATTGCTTCCAATGGTAATTCTGGAATATGATCATTATGGTCTGGAATTTCTGGAACAAAGTAATTTTTCAAGCGATTCGCATGAAATTCGGAATGTAGGACTAAGATGTGACTATAAGATTGCTTCCTATGGTAATTCTGGAATATGATCATTATGGTCTGGAATTTCTGGAACAAAGTAATTTTTCAAGCGATTCGCATGAAATTCGGAATGTAGGACTAAGATGTGACTATAAGATTGCTTCCTATGGTAATTCTGGAATATGATCATTATGGTCTGGAATTTCAGGAACAAAGTAATTTTTCAAGCGATTCGCATGAAATTCGGAATGTAGGACTAAGATGCGACTATAAGATTGCTTCCTATGGTAATTCTGGAATATGATCATTATGGTATGGAATTTCTGGAACAAAGTAATTTTTCAAGCGATTCGCATGAAATTCGGAATGTAGGACTAAGATGTGACTATAAGATTGCTTCCTATGGTAATTCTGGAATATGATCATTATGGTCTGGAATTTCTGGAACAAAGTAATTTTTCAAGCGATTCGCATAAAATTCGGAATGTAGGACTAAGATGTGACTATAAGATTGCTTCCTATGGTAATTCTGGAATATGATCATTATGGTCTGGAATTTCTGGAACAAAGTAATTTTTCAAGCGATTCGCATGAAATTCGGATTGTAGGACTAAGATGTGACTATAAGATTGCTTCCTATGGTAATTCTGGAATATGATCATTATGGTCTGGAATTTCTGGAACAAAGTAATTTTTCAAGCGATTCGCATGAAATTCGGAATGTAGGACTAAGATGTGACTATAAGATTGCTTCCTATGGTAATTCTGGAATATGATCATTATGGTCTGGAATTTCTGGAACAAAGTAATTTTTCAAGTGATTCGCATGAAATTCGGAATGTAGGACTAAGATGTGACTATAAGATTGCTTCCTATGGAAATTCTGGAATATGATCATTATGGTCTGGAATTTCTGGAACAAAGTAATTTTTCAAGCGATTCGCATGAAATTCGGAATGTAGGACTAAGATGTGACTATAAGATTGCTTCCTATGGTAATTCTGGAATAAGATCATTATGGTCTGGAATTTCTGGAACAAAGTAATTTTTCAAGCGATTCGCATGAAATTCGGAATGTAGGACTAAGATGTGACTATAAGATTGCTTCCTATGGTAATTCTGGAATATGATCATTATGGTCTGAAATTTCTGGAACAAAGTAATTTTTCAAGCGATTCGCATGAAATTCCGAATGTAGGACTAAGATGTGACTATAAGATTGCTTCCTATGGTAATTCTGTAATATGATCATTATGGTCTGGAATTTCTGGAACAAAGTTCAAGCGATTCGCATGAAATTCGGAATGTAGGACTAAGATGTGACTATAAGATTGCTTCCTATGGTAATTCTGGAATATGATCATTATGGTCTGGAATTTCTGGAACAAAGTAATTTTTCAAGCGATTCGCATGAAATTCGGAATGTAGGACAAAGATGTAACTATAAGATTGCTTCCTATGGTAATTCTGGAATATGATCATTATGGTCTGGAATTTCTGGAACAAAGTAATTTTTCAAGCGATTCGCATGAAATTCGGAATGTAGGACTAAGATGTGACTATAAGATTGCTTCCAATGGTGATTCTGGAATATGATCATTATGGTCTGGAATTTCTGGAACAAAGTAATTTTTCAAGCGATTCGCATGAAATTCGGAATGTAGGACTAAGATGTGACTATAAGATTGCTTCCTATGGTAATTCTGGAATATGATCATTATGGTCTGGAATTTCTGGAACAAAGTAATTTTTCAAGCGATTCGCATGAAATTCGGAATGTAGGACTAAGATGTGACTATAAGATTGCTTCCTATGGTAATTCTGGAATATGATCATTATGGTCTGGAATTTCTGGAACAAAGTAATTTTTCAAGCGATTCGCATGAAATTCGGAATGTAGGACTAAGATGCGACTATAAGATTGCTTCCTATGGTAATTCTGGAATATGATCATTATGGTATGGAATTTCTGGAACAAAGTAATTTTTCAAGCGATTCGCATGAAATTCGAAATGTAGGACTAAGATGTGACTATAAGATTGCTTCCTATGGTAATTCTGGAATATGATCATTATGGTCTGGAATTTCTGGAACAAAGTAATTTTTCAAGCGATTCGCATAAAATTCGGAATGTAGGACTAAGATGTGACTATAAGATTGCTTCCTATGGTAATTCTGAAATATGATCATTATGGTCTGGAATTTCTGGAACAAAGTAATTTTTCAAGCGATTCGCATGAAATTCGGAATGTAGGACTAAGATGTGACTATAAGATTGCTTCCTATGGTAATTCTGGAATATGATCATTATGGTCTGGAATTTCTGGAACAAAGTAATTTTTCAAGCGATTCGCATGAAATTCGGAATGTAGGACTAAGATGTGACTATAAGATTGCTTCCTATGGTAATTCTGGAATATGATCATTATGGTCTGGAATTTCTGGAACAAAGTAATTTTGCAAGCGATTCGCATGAAATTCGGAATGTAGGACTAAGATGCGACTATAAGATTGCTTCCTATGGTAATTCTGGAATATGATCATTATGGTATGGTATTTCTGGAACAAAGTAATTTTTCAAGCGATTCGCATGAAATTCGGAATGTAGGACTAAGATGTGACTATAAGATTGCTTCCTATGGTAATTCTGGAATATGATCATTATGGTCTGGAATTTCTAGAACAAAGTAATTTTTCAAGCGATTCGCATAAAATTCGGAATGTAGGACTAAGATGTGACTATAAGATTGCTTCCTATGGTAATTCTGGAATATGATCATTATGGTCTGGAATTTCTGGAACAAAGTAATTTTTCAAGCGATTCGCATGAAATTCGGAATGTAGGACTAAGATGTGACTATAAGATTGCTTCCTATGGTAATTCTGGAATATGATCATTATGGTCTGGAATTTCTGGAACAAAGTAATTTTTCAAGCGATTCGCATGAAATTCGGAATGTAGGACTAAGATGTGACTATAAGATTGCTTCCTATGGTAATTCTGGAATATGATCATTATGGTCTGGAATTTCTGGAACAAAGTAATTTTTCAAGTGATTCGCATGAAATTCGGAATGTAGGACTAAGATGTGACTATAAGATTGCTTCCTATGGAAATTCTGGAATATGATCATTATGGTCTGGAATTTCTGGAACAAAGTAATTTTTCAAGCGATTCGCATGAAATTCGGAATGTAGGACTAAGATGTGACTATAAGATTGCTTCCTATGGTAATTCTGGAATAAGATCATTATGGTCTGGAATTTCTGGAACAAAGTAATTTTTCAAGCGATTCGCATGAAATTCGGAATGTAGGACTAAGATGTGACTATAAGATTGCTTCCTATGGTAATTCTGGAATATGATCATTATGGTCTGAAATTTCTGGAACAAAGTAATTTTTCAAGCGATTCGCATGAAATTCCGAATGTAGGACTAAGATGTGACTATAAGATTGCTTCCTATGGTAATTCTGTAATATGATCATTATGGTCTGGAATTTCTGGAACAAAGTTCAAGCGATTCGCATGAAATTCGGAATGTAGGACTAAGATGTGACTATAAGATTGCTTCCTATGGTAATTCTGGAATATGATCATTATGGTCTGGAATTTCTGGAACAAAGTAATTTTTCAAGCGATTCGCATGAAATTCGGAATGTAGGACAAAGATGTAACTATAAGATTGCTTCCTATGGTAATTCTGGAATATGATCATTATGGTCTGGAATTTCTGGAACAAAGTAATTTTTCAAGCGATTCGCATGAAATTCGGAATGTAGGACTAAGATGTGACTATAAGATTGCTTCCAATGGTGATTCTGGAATATGATCATTATGGTCTGGAATTTCTGGAACAAAGTAATTTTTCAAGCGATTCGCATGAAATTCGGAATGTAGGACTAAGATGTGACTATAAGATTGCTTCCTATGGTAATTCTGGAATATGATCATTATGGTCTGGAATTTCTGGAACAAAGTAATTTTTCAAGCGATTCGCATGAAATTCGGAATGTAGGACTAAGATGTGACTATAAGATTGCTTCCTATGGTAATTCTGGAATATGATCATTATGGTCTGGAATTTCTGGAACAAAGTAATTTTTCAAGCGATTCGCATGAAATTCGGAATGTAGGACTAAGATGCGACTATAAGATTGCTTCCTATGGTAATTCTGGAATATGATCATTATGGTATGGAATTTCTGGAACAAAGTAATTTTTCAAGCGATTCGCATGAAATTCGAAATGTAGGACTAAGATGTGACTATAAGATTGCTTCCTATGGTAATTCTGGAATATGATCATTATGGTCTGGAATTTCTGGAACAAAGTAATTTTTCAAGCGATTCGCATAAAATTCGGAATGTAGGACTAAGATGTGACTATAAGATTGCTTCCTATGGTAATTCTGAAATATGATCATTATGGTCTGGAATTTCTGGAACAAAGTAATTTTTCAAGCGATTCGCATGAAATTCGGAATGTAGGACTAAGATGTGACTATAAGATTGCTTCCTATGGTAATTCTGGAATATGATCATTATGGTCTGGAATTTCTGGAACAAAGTAATTTTTCAAGCGATTCGCATGAAATTCGGAATGTAGGACTAAGATGTGACTATAAGATTGCTTCCTATGGTAATTCTGGAATATGATCATTATGGTCTGGAATTTCTGGAACAAAGTAATTTTGCAAGCGATTCGCATGAAATTCGGAATGTAGGACTAAGATGCGACTATAAGATTGCTTCCTATGGTAATTCTGGAATATGATCATTATGGTATGGTATTTCTGGAACAAAGTAATTTTTCAAGCGATTCGCATGAAATTCGGAATGTAGGACTAAGATGTGACTATAAGATTGCTTCCTATGGTAATTCTGGAATATGATCATTATGGTCTGGAATTTCTAGAACAAAGTAATTTTTCAAGCGATTCGCATAAAATTCGGAATGTAGGACTAAGATGTGACTATAAGATTGCTTCCTATGGTAATTCTGGAATATGATCATTATGGTCTGGAATTTCTGGAACAAAGTAATTTTTCAAGCGATTCGCATGAAATTCGGAATGTAGGACTAAGATGTGACTATAAGATTGCTTCCTATGGTAATTCTGGAATATGATCATTATGGTCTGGAATTTCTGGAACAAAGTAATTTTTCAAGCGATTCGCATGAAATTCGGAATGTAGGACTAAGATGTGACTATAAGATTGCTTCCTATGGTAATTCTGGAATATGATCATTATGGTCTGGAATTTCTGGAACAAAGTAATTTTTCAAGCGATTCGCATGAAATTCGGAATGTAGGACTAAGATGTGACTATAAGATTGCTTCCTATGGAAATTCTGGAATATGATCATTATGGTCTGGAATTTCTGGAACAAAGTAATTTTTCAAGCGATTCGCATGAAATTCGGAATGTAGGACTAAGATGTGACTATAAGATTGCTTCCTATGGTAATTCTGGAATATGATCATTATGGTCTGGAATTTCTGGAACAAAGTAATTTTTCAAGCGATTCGCATGAAATTCGGAATGTAGGACTAAGATGCGACTATAAGACTTCTTCCTATGGAAATTCTGGAATATGATCATTATTGTCTGGAATTTCTGGAACAAAGCAATTTTTCAAGCGATTCGCATGAAATTCGGAATGTAGGACTAAGATGCGACTATAAGACTTCTTCCTAGGAAATTCTGGAATATGATCATTATGGTCTGGAATTTCTGGAACAAAGTAATTTTTCAAGCGATTCGCATGAAATTCGGAATGTAGGACTAAGATGTGACTATAAGATTGCTTCCTATGGTAATTCTGGAATATGATCATTATGGTCTGGAATTTCTGGAACAAAGTAATTTTTCAAGCGATTCGCATGAAATTCGGAATGTAGGACTAAGATGTGACTATAAGATTGCTTCCTATGGTAATTCTGGAATATGATAATTATGGTCTGGAATTTCTGGAACAAAGTAATTTTTTAAGCGATTCGCATGAAATTCGGAATGTAGGACTAAGATGTGACTATAAGATTGCTTCCTATGGTAATTCTGGAATATGATCATTATGGTCTGGAATTTCTGGAACAAAGTAATTTTTCAAGCGATTCGCATGAAATTCGGAATGTAGGACTAAGATGTGACTATAAGATTGCTTCCTATGGTAATTCTGGAATATGATCATTATGGTCTGGAATTTCTGAAACAACGCTATTTCTCAAACGATTCAAATAAAATTCGGAATGCATGACTAAAAGCGGCTATAAGATTTCTTCCGATGGGAATTCTGGAATATGATCATTATGGTCTGGAATTTCTGGAACAAAGTAATTTTTCAAGCGATTCGCATGAAATTCGGAATTTAGGACTAAGATGTGACTATAAGATTGCTTCCTATGGTAATTCTGGAATATGATCATTATGGTCTGGAATTTCTGGAACAAAGTAATTTTTCAAGCGATTTGCATGAAATTCGGAATGTAGGACTAAGATGTGACTATAAGATTGCTTCCTATGGTAATTCTGGAATATGATCATTATTGTCTGAAATTTATGGAACAAAGCAATTTTTCAAGCGATTCGCATGAAATTCGGAATGTAGGACTAAGATGTGACTATAAGATTGATTCCTATGGTAATTCTGAAATATGATCATTATGGTCTGGAATTTCTGGAACAAAGTAATTTTTCAAGCGATTCGCATGAAATTCGGAATGTAGGACTAAGATGTGACTATAAGATTGCTTCCTATGGTAATTCTGGAATATGATCATTATTGCCTGGCATTTCTGGAAAAAAGTAATTTTTCAAGCAATTTGCATGAAATTCGGAATGAAGGACTAAGATGTGACTATAAGATTGCTTCCTATGGTAATTCTGAAATATGATCATTATGATCTGGAATATCTGGAACAAAGTAATTTTTCAAGCGATTCGCATGAAATTCGGAATGTAGGACTAAGATGTGACTATAAGATTGCTTCCTATGGTAATTCTGGAATATGATCATTATTGTCTGGAATTTCTGGAACAAAGCAATTTTTCAAGCGATTCGCATGAAATTCGGAATGTAGGACTAAGATGTGACTATAAGATTGCTTCCTATGGTAATTCTGGAATATGATCATTATTGTCTGGAATTTCTGGAACAAAGCAATTTTTCAAGCGATTCGCATGAAATTCGGAATGTAGGACTAAGATGTGACTATAAGATTGCTTCCTATAGTAATTCTGAAATATGATCATTATGGTCTGGAATTTCTGGAACAAAGTAATTTTTCAAGCGATTCGCATGAAATTCGGAATTTAGGACTAAGATGTGACCATAAGATTGCTTCCTATGGTAATTCTGGAATATGATCATTATGGTCTGGAATTTCTGGAACAAAGTAATTTTTCAAGCGATTCGCATGAAATTCGGAATGTAGGACTAAGATGTGACTATAAGACTTCTTCCTATGGAAATTCTGGAATATGATCATTATTGTCTGGAATTTCTGGAACAAAGCAATTTTTCAAGCGATTCGCATGAAATTCGGAAAGCATGAAATTCGGAATGTAGGACTAAGATGTGACTATAAGACTTCTTCCTATGGAAATTCTGGAATATGATCATTATTGTCTGGAATTTCTGGAACAAAGCAATTTTTCAAGCGATTCGCATGAAATTCGGAAAGTAGGACTAAGATGCGACTATAAGACTTCTTCCTATGGAAATTCTGGAATATGATCATTATGGTCTGGAATTTCTGGAACAAAGTAATTTTTTAAGCGATTCGCATGAAATTCGGAATGTAGGACTAAGATGTGACTATAAGATTGCTTCCTATGGTAATTCTGGAATATGATCATTATGGTCTGGAATTTCTGGAACAAAGTAATTTTTCAAGCGATTCGCATGAAATTCGGAATGTAGGACTAAGATGTGACTATAAGATTGCTTCCTATGGTAATTCTGAAATATGATCATTATGGTCTGGAATTTCTGGAACAAAGTAATTTTTCAAGCGATTCGCATGAAATTCGGAATTTAGGACTAAGATGTGACTATAAGATTGCTTCCTATGGTAATTCTGGAATATGATCATTATGGTCTGGAATTTCTGGAACAAAGTAATTTTTCAAGCGATTTGCATGAAATTCGGAATGTAGGACTAAGATGTGACTATAAGATTGCTTCCTATGGTAATTCTGGAATATGATCATTATTGTCTGAAATTTATGGAACAAAGCAATTTTTCAAGCGATTCGCATGAAATTCGGAATGTAGGACTAAGATGTGACTATAAGATTGCTTCCTATGGTAATTCTGAAATATGATCATTATGGTCTGGAATTTCTGGAACAAAGTAATTTTTCAAGCGATTCGCATGAAATTCGGAATGTAGGACTAAGATGTGACTATAAGATTGCTTCCTATGGTAATTCTGGAATATGATCATTATTGCCTGGAATTTCTGGAACAAAGTAATTTTTCAAGCGATTCGCATGAAATTCGGAATGAAGGACTAAGATGTGACTATAAGATTGCTTCCTATGGTAATTCTGAAATATGATCATTATGATCTGGAATATCTGGAACAAAGTAATTTTTCAAGCGATTCGCATGAAATTCGGAATGTAGGACTAAGATGTGACTATAAGATTGCTTCCTATGGTAATTCTGGAATATGATCATTATTGTCTGGAATTTCTGGAACAAAGCAATTTTTCAAGCGATTCGCATGAAATTCGGAATGTAGGACTAAGATGTGACTATAAGATTGCTTCCTATGGTAATTCTGGAATATGATCATTATTGTCTGGAATTTCTGGAACAAAGCAATTTTTCAAGCGATTCGCATGAAATTCGGAATGTAGGACTAAGATGTGACTATAAGATTGCTTCCTATGGTAATTCTGAAATATGATCATTATGGTCTGGAATTTCTGGAACAAAGTAATTTTTCAAGCGATTCGCATGAAATTCGGAATTTAGGACTAAGATGTGACTATAAGATTGCTTCCTATGGTAATTCTGGAATATGATCATTATGGTCTGGAATTTCTGGAACAAAGTAATTTTTCAAGCGATTCGCATGAAATTCGGAATGTAGGACTAAGATGTGACTATAACACTTCTTCCTATGGAAATTCTGGAATATGATCATTATTGCCTGGAATTTCTGGAACAAAGCAATTTTTCAAGCGATTCGCATGAAATTCGGAAAGTAGGACTAAGATGCGACTATAAGACTTCTTCCTATGGAAATTCTGGAATATGATCATTATGGTCTGGAATTTCTGGAACAAAGTAATTTTTCAAGCGATTCGCAAGAAATTCGGAATGTAGGACTAAGATGTGACTATAAGATTGCTTCCTATGGTAATTCTGGAATATGATCATTATGGTCTGGAATTTCTGGAACAAAGTAATTTTTCAAGCGATTCGCATGAAATTCGGAATGTAGGACTAAGATGTGACTATAAGATTGCTTCATATGGTAATTCTGGAATATGATCATTATGGTCTGGAATTTCTGGAACAAAGTAATTTTTCAAGCGATTCGCATGAAATTCGGAATATAGGACTAAGATGTGACTATAAGATTGCTTCCTATGGTAATTCTGGAATATGATCATTATGGTCTGGAATTTCTGGAACAAAGTAAATTTTCAAGCGATTCGCATGAAATTCGGAATGTAGGACTAAGATGTGACTATAAGATTGCTTCCTATGGTAATTCTGGTATATGATCATTATGGTCTGGAATTTCTGGAACAAAGTAATTTTTCAAGCGATTCGCATGAAATTCGGAATGTAGGACTAAGAGGTGACTATAAGATTGCTTCCTATGGTAATTCTGGAATATGATCATTATGGTCTGGAATTTCTGGAACAAAGTAATTTTTCAAGCGATTCGCAAGAAATTCGGAATGTAGGACTAAGATGCGACTATAAGACTTCTTCCTATGGAAATTCTGGAATATGATCATTATTGTCTGGAATTTCTGGAACAAAGCAATTTTTCAAGCGATTCGCATGAAATTCGGAATGTAGGACTAAGATGCGACTATAAGACTTCTTCCTATGGAAATTCTGGAATATGATCATTATGGTCTGGAATTTCTGGAACAAATTAATTTTTCAAGCGATTCGCATGAAATTCGGAATGTAGGACTAAGATGTGACTATAAGATTGCTTCCTATGGTAATTCTGAAATATGATCATTATGGTCTGGAATTTCTGGAACAAAGTAATTTTTCAAGCGATTCGCATGAAATTCGGAATGTAGGACTAAGATGTGACTATAAGATTGCTTCCTATGGTAATTCTGGAATATGATCATTATGGTCTGGAATTTCTGAAACAACGCAATTTCTCAAACGATTCAAATAAAATTCGGAATGCATGACTAAAAGCGGCTATAAGATTTCTTCCGATGGGAATTCTGGAATATGATCATTATGGTCTGGAATTTCTGGAACAAAGTAATTTTTCAAGCGATTCGCATGAAATACGGAATGTAGGACTAAGATGTGACTATAAGATTGCTTCCTATGGTAATTCTGGAAAATGATCATTATGGTCTGGAATTTCTGGAACAAAGTAATTTTCAAGCGATTCGCATGAAATTCGGAATGTAGGACTTAGATGTGACTATAAGATTGCTTCCTATGGTAATTCTGGAATATGATCATTATGGTCTGGAATTTCTGGAACAAAGTAATTTTTCAAGCGATTCGCATGAAATACGGAATGTAGGACTAAGATGTGACTATAAGATTGCTTCCTATGGTAATTCTGGAATATGATCAATTTGGTCTGGAATTTCTGGAACAAAGTAATTTTTCAAGCGATTCGCATGAAATTCGGAATGTAGGACTAAGATGTGACTATAAGACTTCTTCCTATGGAAATTCTGGAATATGATCATTATTGTCTGGAATTTCTGGAACAAAGCAATTTTTCAAGCGATTCGCATGAAATTCGGAATGTAGGACTAAGATGTGACTATAAGACTTCTTCCTATGGAAATTCTGTAATATGATCATTATGGTCTGGAATTTCTGGAACAAAGTAATTTTCAAGCGATTCGCATGAAATTCGGAATGTAGGACTAAGATGTGACTATAAGACTTCTTCCTATGGTAATTCTGGAAAATGATCATTATGGTCTGGAATTTCTGGAACAAAGTAATTTTTCAAGCGATTCGCATGAAATTCGGAATGTAGGACTAAGATGTGACTATAAGATTGCTTCCTATGGTAATTCTGGAATATGATCATTATTGTCTGGAATTTCTGGAACAAAGTAATTTTTCAAGCGATTCGCATGAAATTCGGAATGTAGGACTAAGATGCGACTATAAGATTGCTTCCTATGGTAATTCTGGAATATGATCATTATGGTCTGGAATTTCTGGAACAAAGTAATTTTTCAAGCGATTCGCATGAAATTCGGAATGTAGGACTAAGATGTGACTATAAGATTGCTTCCTATGGTAATTCTGGAATATGATCATTATTGTCTGGAATTTCTGAAACAAAGTAATTTTTCAAGCGATTCGCATGAAATTCGGAATGTAGGACTAAGATGTGACTATAAGATTGCTTCCTATGGTAATTCTGGAATATGATCATTATTGTCTGGAATTTCTGGAACAAAGTAATTTTTCAAGCGATTCGCATGAAATTCGGAATGTAGGACTAAGATGTGACTATAAGATTGCTTCCTATGGTAATTCTGGAATATGATCATTATTGTCTGGAGTTTCTGGAACAAAGCAATTTTTCAAGCGATTCGCATGAAATTCGGAATGTAGGACTAAGATGTGACTATAAAATTGCTTCCTATGGAAATTCTGGAATATGATCATTATGGTCTGGAATTTCTGAAACAAAGTAATTTTTCAAGCGATTCGCATGAAATTCGGAATGTAGGACTAAGATGTGACTATAAGATTGCTTCCTATGGTAATTCTGGAATATGATCATTATTGCCTGGAATTTCTGGAACAAAGTAATTTTTCAAGCGATTCGCATGAAATTCGAAATGAAGGACTAAGATGTGACTATAAGATTGCTTCCTATGGTAATTCTGAAATATGATCATTATGATCTGGAATATCTGGAACAAAGTAATTTTTCAAGCGATTCGCATGAAATTCGGAATGTAGGACTAAGATGTGACTATAAGATTGCTTCCTATGGTAATTCTGGAATATGATCATTATTGTCTGGAATTTCTGGAACAAAGCAATTTTTCAAGCGATTCGCATGAAATTCGGAATGTAGGACTAAGATGTGACTATAAGATTGCTTCCTATGGTAATTCTGGAATATGATCATTATTGTCTGGAATTTCTGGAACAAAGCAATTTTTCAAGCGATTCGCATGAAATTCGGAATGTAGGACTAAGATGTGACTATAAGATTGCTTCCTATGGTAATTCTGAAATATGATCATTATGGTCTGGAATTTCTGGAACAAAGTAATTTTTCAAGCGATTCGCATGAAATTCGGAATTTAGGACTAAGATGTGACTATAAGATTGCTTCCTATGGTAATTCTGGAATATGATCATTATGGTCTGGAATTTCTGGAACAAAGTAATTTTTCAAGCGATTCGCATGAAATTCGGAATGTAGGACTAAGATGTGACTATAACACTTCTTCCTATGGAAATTCTGGAATATGATCATTATTGCCTGGAATTTCTGGAACAAAGCAATTTTTCAAGCGATTCGCATGAAATTCGGAAAGTAGGACTAAGATGCGACTATAAGACTTCTTCCTATGGAAATTCTGGAATATGATCATTATGGTCTGGAATTTCTGGAACAAAGTAATTTTTCAAGCGATTCGCAAGAAATTCGGAATGTAGGACTAAGATGTGACTATAAGATTGCTTCCTATGGTAATTCTGGAATATGATCATTATGGTCTGGAATTTCTGGAACAAAGTAATTTTTCAAGCGATTCGCATGAAATTCGGAATGTAGGACTAAGATGTGACTATAAGATTGCTTCATATGGTAATTCTGGAATATGATCATTATGGTCTGGAATTTCTGGAACAAAGTAATTTTTCAAGCGATTCGCATGAAATTCGGAATATAGGACTAAGATGTGACTATAAGATTGCTTCCTATGGTAATTCTGGAATATGATCATTATGGTCTGGAATTTCTGGAACAAAGTAAATTTTCAAGCGATTCGCATGAAATTCGGAATGTAGGACTAAGATGTGACTATAAGATTGCTTCCTATGGTAATTCTGGTATATGATCATTATGGTCTGGAATTTCTGGAACAAAGTAATTTTTCAAGCGATTCGCATGAAATTCGGAATGTAGGACTAAGAGGTGACTATAAGATTGCTTCCTATGGTAATTCTGGAATATGATCATTATGGTCTGGAATTTCTGGAACAAAGTAATTTTTCAAGCGATTCGCAAGAAATTCGGAATGTAGGACTAAGATGCGACTATAAGACTTCTTCCTATGGAAATTCTGGAATATGATCATTATTGTCTGGAATTTCTGGAACAAAGCAATTTTTCAAGCGATTCGCATGAAATTCGGAATGTAGGACTAAGATGCGACTATAAGACTTCTTCCTATGGAAATTCTGGAATATGATCATTATGGTCTGGAATTTCTGGAACAAATTAATTTTTCAAGCGATTCGCATGAAATTCGGAATGTAGGACTAAGATGTGACTATAAGATTGCTTCCTATGGTAATTCTGAAATATGATCATTATGGTCTGGAATTTCTGGAACAAAGTAATTTTTCAAGCGATTCGCATGAAATTCGGAATGTAGGACTAAGATGTGACTATAAGATTGCTTCCTATGGTAATTCTGGAATATGATCATTATGGTCTGGAATTTCTGAATCAACGCAATTTCTCAAACGATTCAAATAAAATTCGGAATGCATGACTTAAAGCGGCTATAAGATTTCTTCCGATGGGAATTCTGGAATATGATCATTATGGTCTGGAATTTCTGGAACAAAGTAATTTTTCAAGCGATTCGCATGAAATACGGAATGTAGGACTAAGATGTGACTATAAGATTGCTTCCTATGGTAATTCTGGAAAATGATCATTATAGTCTGGAATTTCTGGAACAAAGTAATTTTCAAGCGATTCGCATGAAATTCGGAATGTAGGACTTAGATGTGACTATAAGATTGCTTCCTATGGTAATTCTGGAATATGATCATTATGGTCTGGAATTTCTGGAACAAAGTAATTTTTCAAGCGATTCGCATGAAATACGGAATGTAGGACTAAGATGTGACTATAAGATTGCTTCCTATGGTAATTCTGGAATATGATCAATTTGGTCTGGAATTTCTGGAACAAAGTAATTTTTCAAGCGATTCGCATGAAATTCGGAATGTAGGACTAAGATGTGACTATAAGACTTCTTCCTATGGAAATTCTGGAATATGATCATTATTGTCTGGAATTTCTGGAACAAAGCAATTTTTCAAGCGATTCGCATGAAATTCGGAATGTAGGACTAAGATGTGACTATAAAATTGCTTCCTATGGAAATTCTGGAATATGATCATTATGGTCTGGAATTTCTGAAACAAAGTAATTTTTCAAGCGATTCGCATGAAATTCGGAATGTAGGACTAAGATGTGACTATAAGATTGCTTCCTATGGTAATTCTGGAATATGATCATTATTGTCTGGAATTTCTGGAACAAAGTAATTTTTCAAGCGATTCGCATGAAATTCGGAATGTAGGACTAAGATGTGACTATAAGATTGCTTCCTATGGTAATTCTGGAATATGATCATTATTGTCTGGAATTTCTGGAACAAAGTAATTTTTCAAGCGATTCGCATGAAATTCGGAATGTAGGACTAAGATGCGACTATAAGATTGCTTCCTATGGTAATTCTGGAATATGATCATTATGGTCTGGAATTTCTGGAACAAAGTAATTTTTCAAGCGATTCGCATGAAATTCGGAATGTAGGACTAAGATGTGACTATAAGATTGCTTCCTATGGTAATTCTGGAATATGATCATTATTGTCTGGAATTTCTGAAACAAAGTAATTTTTCAAGCGATTCGCATGAAATTCGGAATGTAGGACTAAGATGTGACTATAAGATTGCTTCCTATGGTAATTCTGGAATATGATCATTATTGTCTGGAGTTTCTGGAACAAAGCAATTTTTCAAGCGATTCGCATGAAATTCGGAATGTAGAACTAAGATGTGACTATAAAATTGCTTCCTATGGAAATTCTGGAATATGATCATTATGGTCTGGAATTTCTGAAACAAAGTAATTTTTCAAGCGATTCGCATGAAATTCGGAATGTAGGACTAAGATGTGACTATAAGATTGCTTCCTATGGTAATTCTGGAATATGATCATTATTGTCTGGAATTTCTGGAACAAAGTAATTTTTCAAGCGATTCGCATGAAATTCGGAATGAAGGACTAAGATGTGACTATAAGATTGCTTCCTATGGTAATTCTGGAATATGATCATTATGGTCTGGAATTTCTGGAACAAAGTAATTTTTCAAGCGATTCGCATGAAATTCGGAATGTAGGACTAAGATGTGACTATAAGATTGCTTCCTATGGTAATTCTGGAATATGATCATTATGGTCTGGAATTTCTGAAACAACGCAATTTCTCAAACGATTCAAATAAAATTCGGAATGCATGACTAAAAGCGGCTATAAGATTTCTTCCGATGGGAATTCTGGAATATGATCATTATGGTCTGGAATTTCTGGAACAAAGTAATTTTTCAAGCGATTCGCATGAAATTCGGAATGTAGGACTAAGATGTGACTATAAGACTTCTTCCTATGGAAATTCTGGAATATGATCATTATGGTCTGGAATTTCTGGAACAAAGTAATTTTCAAGCGATTCGCATGAAATTCGGAATGTAGGACTAAGATGTGACTATAAGACTTCTTCCTATGGTAATTCTGGAAAATGATCATTATGGTCTGGAATTTCTGGAACAAAGTAATTTTCAAGCGATTCGCATGAAATTCGGAATGTAGGACTAAGATGTGACTATAAGATTGCTTCCTATGGTAATTCTGGAATATGATCATTATGGTCTGGAATTTCTGGAACAAAGTATTTTTTCAAGCGATTCGCATGAAATTCGGAATGTAGGACTAAGATGTGACTATAAGACTTCTTCCTATGGTAATTCTGGAAAATGATCATTATGGTCTAGAATTTCTGGAACAAAGTAATTTTCAAGCGATTCGCATGAAATTCGGAATGTAGGACTAAGATGCGACTATAAGACTTCTTCCTATGGAAATTCTGGAATATGATCATTATGGTCTGGAATTTCTGGAACAAAGTAATTTTTCAAGCGATTCGCATGAAATTCGGAATGTGGGACTAAGATGTGACTATAAGATTGCTTCCTATGGTAATTCTGGAATATGATCATTATGGTCTGGAATTTCTGGAACAAAGTAATTTTTCAAGCGATTCGCATGAAATTCGGAATGTAGGACTAAGATGCGACTATAAGACTTCTTCCTATGGAAATTCTGGAATATGATCATTATGGTCTGGAATTTCTGGAACAAAGTAATTTTTCAAGCGATTCGCATGAAATTCGGAATGTAGGACTAAGATGTGACTATAAGACTTCTTCCTATGGAAATTCTGGAATATGATCATTATGGTCTGGAATTTCTGGAACAAAGTAATTTCTCAAGCGACTCGTGCCTTTTAATTTAATCGTAATATTGGCCACAAAGTCAAATAATTTCACTCCAACCGCGCGTAAAGATTACACGCACATATTTTTTTAACAGCTCTACTTCTCCTATTACTATCGATGCAACTGCATTACTATGTTTGTGCAGTGATATGCAATATTTAATATGTACCCAGCTCACAATAAATTGTTATGAACATTTAAATCCGCTTATAAATTATTTATTCTGTTGTATTTGATGTGATTGATGATGATGTATTTGATTTCAATAACAAACAATTAAGTTCATAGCTTGAGCAGAACGAAACAAACATATGCAGTAGTAGGCCGAGGATTCAACCGCTGCGCAGTTTATGCTGCATGTTGCATGCTGCATCCCAAACGCATCTGTGTTTGTGGGATGTGAATACAGTGTACAAAAAATAAGCAGTCGCAAAGAGCGAGAAACGTAAGATGTGGTAGTGGGAAACAGAAAAATTTTATATGGATTTTGCTCTTTAGTTGATTACTAATACAAATACGTTTGGGATAAATCTAAGCATGTATCTGTGTACGATCGGAACAGTTGGTCTTTCTATAGAGAAGGTTTGGGTTTACAGCATTAGCATGCATAGAGTTGGGCTTTCTATAGAGACGGTTTTGATGCCATACCACTTCCCCAACAACTCAATCACTCTCTCTCTCTCTACGGCTAATATGTGTATGTGTAGTACTAGTAATTGTATTGAAACTCGAAAGTCCCCTTCGGTGCTCTGCTTACTCGTTCTATTAGCCTTGCAGTTGCAACTTGCAACCCATACGGCTGCAGGAAAATGGTTCGCGTTGGTTCTCTGCTTGCTTTCTTTCAGCTTTTCTTTAATAATTTATAAATTACAAAATTTCTCAGTGAAGGAAATAATAATAATATTGTATATCGCGACTTCTACCAGTCAGAATTTAATGGGACTTGTTTTAAAACAATTGTTAAGCGCTCAGCTTGCGATGGTGTTGTTTTGAGAATTTAGAGAATTTACATGCAAAAATTGTTATGGATTATTTTTTTAGCAATTATGTTTTTTATTGCTTTGTAACTCCAGTTTTTTTACGGAAAGGTGTGGTTTTTCATGCAGCATTTTTTTATGTTGGGTAAAAGTCAAAACCTCTTCGTCAAACTGGGTTTTAGTGCTTGGCTGAGTGTAAGGAATTGCCCCTTGCTCTAAAACCCATCAGTCGCTGCGATTCTCTATTTCTACTGCCTAATGATAGAGTCAGTTTTGTGATAATGACAGAGTTTCATTTCATTTTTTTATAACTTTGTTCATTTATAAATACATCTCTACCACTCTGTTAGAAATATTTGATTCATACACCGACAATAAGTTCGAGCTCTTTTTTCTCGTTTTCATCTCTTTTTTTTATTACGTATAGAAAAAAAAACACAAGAAGCATTAATGTGACATAAATATAAATATTTATTAAATTTATTTAGCTGACGTAATTTTACGTATATACACAAAATGTAATAAATATACATATATATAAATATAATTTATAAATGTTCATATTATGCACAAGGGAATTTGCAAATGTACCTCCTGACACAAATAACTTATTTTAAGTACGTATTTTGGTTAATTTTTCTAATTTAATTTTTCTAATACTTCTTCTTCTTTAGGCGAGGGTTATTTCTATTATTAATTACATTTAAATTAATGATTCCATCTAATTAAAAAAACAACATACAATTAGAAAAAAAATTTTAACTTTCTAACTTATATATTACAATTCTTAATAATATTTGAAATTATTTAAAACATTTCTTTATTTAATTAAATATAAGCAATAAAATAATCACATCAGTCCAATTAGCCGTAAAATATCCAATAGACAAATAAACGTTTCCTATTATGTACTCATATTGTTGAGCGATTTGTAAAGGAATTAAATGTTTAAAGCAATTTATCTGCCTTACAAATCAGCTCCATGTTTTTTTAAGTATTATTGTCTTGCCGCCTTAGACGAAATTTCTTTGACTCAGCATCAATCCTTTCTCGATTTTTCTCTAGTTGACTATCACACATCAGACATGGCAAGCTCCGTTTTTGGCCTTTCTATAATGATAACGCGAGAAGCCTTATTTGTGCTTCGTCTGGAAGCTGTTAAGGAAGTGGTCAGGGTTCGCATTGAATCACAGCTGTTATGCATGCGTTGACCAACAGTGTTGCAACGATTCTGGGCGGAATTACTACGATGCGATTTACAGCAACATATGAACCATTTGAAGGGCGGAAACCGACTGTCAGAGGGAGAGGGAGAGAGAGAAATGGGAAATAAATTTTTAAATAATATTATTCAAATTAATTTAAATAAAAATATTTAAAATTTAAACCTTATTAGTATGCTTTTGACAGTTACCCACCTTAACGTTCGAAAAACTTGTGATGAAAATAAACAATAGATGAGTGGATTAGCAGCTGAGTTGAGCGGTGCAAGGCTCTGTATAAACGTTGCAACTGCAATGTTGGTTTGCGTCTGCGGTATATGTCCAAAAACTTGCAGCAAATCGAAAATAATGTATGGTGACCAACAGACTATGAACACAATTACAATGACAAATGTCATTTTGACAGTTTTCACTTTTGCCCGTGGAATGATGCCGCGTGAGCTGGCTCTTCGAGTAGTTGGGTTTGTGTAGCCAGCGCGTTCTGAAAAGAGCACAGGAGATTTGTATGGGTGTGGTGTTCTCTAGGATGCTATAACACTATCTTATGCTGTAATTTTTGGGAAAATGTTATTTTTGTTAGAGATGCGCCAGGCACCACACTTACCAGCCGGTACAAAAACCGATCCTTTCGCCCATATTGTTCGCACAATAATTGCATAGCAGGCAGAAATAATTAACGCTGGAAATGCAAAAAGAGTCGCCGACACTAGACCCATGTAGACTTGCCATCGCCAAGCCTCGCCCAAATCAATCCAGCACTGTGTTTGTCCCTGAATTAGTTTCTCCTCATACAAGATGAGCATCGGTGAGGAGAACATTGCACTGATAAGCCAAGATGCAGCCACAAGACGTCGAGCGCGTTTCCCTTTGTTCAGAAGAAAATAAGAAACCAAAAATGTTGTTTTTTTTTTTGTTGCTGCATAAAATCAACACCTTTTGTCGGTTAGCACAACTTACAAGATTTAGAGAAATTCATCGGATGTGTTATCGCATCATATCGGTCGATGCTCATTGCGACAAGAACATATGTAGATGAGTACGTCACACAAACCTGTAAGAAACGTATCACTTTACAGGCAATATTACCCGCTCGCCATGATATTGTTAAGCGCCAGATAATGTCGGTCAGAACGTTCAGCAGGCCAACAGATAGATCTAGAAGATAAGTCAAATTATACGTTTTCGTTCGTTAGTTAGTTGTATCTTGTTTTTCAACTACTTACCAGCCAGTGCTAATTGTTTAATGAAATAGTTCATTCGGGATTTGCGATTTTTATTGACGAACATTACAAAAAGTACCGCTGAATTTCCCAGCACAATAACGGTAAACAGAATCCAAAGGACGGCAAATTGTTCGGTCTGCAAAAGAAGAAATAAAAAAAGATGCGGTAAAAATGCATATTACATTTTCAAAAATTCATTTCTCAATACAGAGAAAAAAAACAGGGATAACATTACACAGGTATCCTCTCATATCCTTACGTTCAGAGCATAAATTGAAAATTTCGGAAAACCGACAAAGCTTCAAACTAAATCAAAACATTTCAAACGAACTATTACTACAACTTAAAGATTTAAAGTGCTTCCGAGTAGTTTAAATAAAAAAAGGCTAATTTCCGTTGTTATCCAAAGTCATAAAATCCTGCAATTTCATGGTGAAAAGTTTGTTCTTTGTTGGTAGTGCGATTTACTCAAAGAATCAATGAATACTTGGTAGCCGGACCCATGCTCCTGATGTACTCCATGGAATAGTTTTTATCTATTTATTTTTACTTTAATTGTTTTTGGTTTTACCTCCCAAAAAGATATTTTCGTGGTGAACGTGGTGATGATCATTTTTTAAAAATAATTAAAGGAACCTGAACATTGTATACTAATATCCCTATCTATAGAGTTTATAGCTACGACTATTCGATTGGCCCAACTTTGCTTCCCGGTGCGTCCACAAAGCGTACGGATTGTTCTCATTTCATCTTGATTTTGAATATAAAGTATTTTAAATAAAGCCAAATTTCAGGCTAGGAAATAAACCAGCTATCAAATAGAATTTTGACATAGTAAACGTTAACGCTGAAGTGTAACGCAGCAGGAATCAATCGCGATCACCATCAGGCGACGAAAATGGAGCTGGATTGGCCACACTTTGAGAAAGCCAGCGGACAATATTACGAAACTAGCGCTCGACTGGAATCCACAAGGATGCCGACGAGTTGGCCGTCCTAGCAAGACATGGAAAATGACAATAGAAGAGGAAGCAAGATCCTAGGGGACAGAGTGGCGTCTCTTGAAACCTCAGGCGATAAATCGAGTTCGTTGGCGGGCGTTTGTAGAAGCCCTATCTTCCCAGCGGAGTAAAGGAAAGAAAGAATAGAGAGAAGATATATAAATAGCTAAAGATTGTAAAATTTCAATTGTTTTGATCATAAAAACCCATTACAAATACGGAGAAAACCAAAACCAAACCAAGAGAAAACATGTTCTATTAATTTCACATTAACCACTAAAACTAAAACAATTAAAAAGGAAATGGAAATTGAATACTATGGAGAAGAAGAAATATCTTCTGCCTTACTTCTTCTTTCTTTATGTCCTGTATCCCCTTATGGGTCCTAGGGCCTCTACTACGCCTACGCGCCATCGCGTGCGGTTCCTGGCAATGAGCTTCAGCTCTCTCCAACTCTTCCCCAATTGCCGTGCCTCCTCCTCAACTGTTCTGCGCCATGTATTTCTCGGACGACCCGTTCTTCTACCATCCTGAGATAACGGGTTCCATTGCATTGCGTAGTTTGCTATGGAACTGTCGCCTTTTTGGAGTGTATGACCAATCCACTGCCACTTCCGTCGTTGGATGGTTGTGCCTATTGGTTCCTGACCCGTTCTCTGGTAAAGATGTTCGTTAGAGATACGGTTAGGCCAGAAAACCCCTAAGATGTTCCGTAGGCACCCATTTACAAATGTTTGTAATCTTTTTGTGATAGTAGCGGTCACCTTCCAAGTGCTGCACCCATACAACAGCACAGATTCAACATTTGAGCGGAACAGTCGCAGCTTGGTGTTTAAGCTGATCGCATTGCTTCGCCATATCATGGACATCATTCCAAACACCGATTTTGCTTTGCCGATTCGGTTGGCAATGTCCTGTTCGGTTCCACCTTCGGTCGAGACAATACTCCCAAGATATTGGAAACTCTCTACTCTCTCTACCGGCTGTCCAGCAATGTTAACATGAGTAACTGAGTTAGTGCCGAGGTTGATGATTTTAATTTTGGCAGTATTAATCTTCAAACCCGCAACATTTGCCTCCCTCTCCACATTTGTTGTCATTTGGTGCAGCTCCATAATTCTATGTGAGAGTAAACAAACGTCGTCAGCGTAATCCAGATGTTTGAGTTGAGATGTAAGAGTCCAACGAATTCCTCCGTTTCCAGTAGATAAAGCTGCGCGAAGTACATCGCTAATCACCAACAAAAAAAGTATCGGCGATAGAATGCAACCTTGTCGTACCCCACTTAGGATCTCGAATTCCTCTGACAGCTTTCCTCTATGCAGCACATGACATTTAGAGCCATCATAATAATAGCTATTAGTTTATCGGGTATACCTCTCCTGCGCAAGGCGAGCCAGATAAACTGTCTGTTGACACTGTCAAACGCCTTCTCAAAATCGATGAACAGCAGGTGCAGTGGTGACCGGAATTCAACGCACTGTTCAATAATGATCCGCAGGGTGTTTATGTGGTCTACACAGGAGGATCCAGTGCGGAAACCTGCTTGTTCGGCATCGAGTGTATCTTCCAGATGTTCCTTAATACGTTCAAGTACTACTTTGGCTATTACTTTTGCAACTGCAGGGAGAACGCAAATGCCTCTCCAGTTTTCGCACTCCATAAGACTACCTTTTTTAGGGAGCTTGACAATCATTCCCTTCTTCCACTCTTCGGGGAAACTTTCTACCTCCCAAGCTCTCTCTACAAGAGGATATAAAAGCTCTGCTGATGTCGTTGGAGCTGCACGCAGAAGCTCTGCGGGTATACCATCTAGTCCTACCGACTTGTTGTTCTTTAGTGCGTTAATCGCGGTAGCGATCTCGTCTTTACTGGGAGTTGAGGTGCGAATTCGGGAAATTGTTACTTCCGGCATTTCCGCTTGATTTAGGTGCATATCGTTAGCAAATACACGGTTAAGGACCGTAGAGAAATGCTCCTTCCATCGCTTGAGCTGATCCTCATCTGAAACGAGTACGGTACCATCTAGGCCTTTCACCGGATGTTGGCTAGAGCGGTGACCACCTGTCAGCTCTTTGGTGATTCTGTAAACGGTTCTGCTATCACACCGGCTCGCTGCTTCCTCTGCTTCTGAGGCCAGGTTGTTAATATAGTTACGCTTGTCACGTCTTACACTACGCTGCACTTCTCTCATTTTTCTTCGATACATGGACTCTAGCTCGCTCCTCGCTGCTGCTGGGATATCTACAATACGAGCTTTAAGTAGTTTACGTTCTTCAATCCGCCTCCAGGTATCTTCGGTAAGCCACGTGCTGTGCCTTGCCTGGCTTCTACCAACAATACTTTCCGCTCCAGATGTGAAAAAATTTTTCACAGCCTTCCAATGTTCCTGGATGGTTGTCGGCAGTGAGCTGCTGATCGCCACATGGTCGATTTGGTTGGATGATGATTGCCTGTCAGTTGACACCCAGCTGACCTTGTGGCAAGTCTTATGCTCAAACATGGTGCATGCTATAACAAGGTTGTTGGTGTTGCAGAAATCAACAAATCTTTCACCATTGTCATTTCGTTCGCCGAGGCCGTGCTTCCCAATCACATGCTTGAGTCCTTCATTGTCGTTGCCAACCTTGGCATTCAAATCCCCCATCACGATGACGATATCTCCGTTCAGCGTTGCGTTGAATACAGCGTTTAGTTGATTGTAGAAGTTGTCCTTTTCATCCTCAGTCGAGGGATTCGTTGGGGCGTAGCACTGTATGATCGTGACGCGCCGTACTCTAGTCCGAAATCTGGCCGATATGATCCTATCACTGAAAATTAGGCCTCTACGTGCTGTTGGCGTTAGCAGCAGACCCACTCCAGATTCACGAGTACTGCCGGAGGGTTTGCCAGAGTAGAGTAGCACAGTGTTACACGTTGGGGATTGGTACTCTCCCGCGTCGAACCATCTTACTTCACTCACTCCCAGTATGTCCAAATTATATCAAAGAAACTCACGTTCCAGTTGAAGAAATCTGGCATTATGAGGTCCTTCACTCCCAGAGTCAAGGAGCGTCCTCACATTCCAGAAACCAATCTAAGTCCGGGTACAATAGCCAAAAGTCGTCATTATTCGATCATTACTTATCCGAGGCGTTGTGTCAGTTTCAATAGCGGGTATTTTTCGGTACCGCAGGGTGCTAGCCCACGTTACCTAGACTAGAAACGCTAGACCGTTCGCACTTGCAGTTTTAGCCTACATGTATAAGGATTTATACACATAGTTGCCCGGGGACCACCACGAGGAGGTAGAGCAAGCACTACATCACGAACTTGATTGTTACGCTACTGGCCCAAACCAAGTTTTGAGCAGTCAGTAGTTTCCCGATCAATCGCAATGCAGATTCTGCCTTACGCTGAAGGTTTATTATTCATTGCTGTTGTATTAGCTAGTATGCTCCAATCGGCAAATACATAATTGTTTCATACCATTTCTTCTTCATGTCGGCAAATAAACAACTGATTAGATGAAATCATATCCTATGTAGATGCTCCAGTGTAGAATCGTAAGAAACAATACTTAAAGCTTAACTAGTTTCGCAGACTGTATTGACATCGTTGGAAGGAACTATGCCTTTTGTACTTTTTGATAGACAAGAACACTCTAAACCATGAAATTAAAACATCCCAGCTGTTGGTGCATAAGGCAGTGCTCGCGACAGTACTTATTAGCGGACAAGAATTATAAGCCGCCTTCGAGATGTCTTACGGTCAATTGTTTACCTATATGTAAGAAAGAACATATTAACGTGAATTACGTGACCAAAAAATGGAAGGTTACATTGATAACAAAACTATTGATCTACGAATGAAGGAATTATCTTAAGAAAAACACTGGGAAGGAATATATTCTTCAAACTTATTCAAGACTTGTGAATATGAACTCAGTACGATTAAGCTAGAACGGGATTACTGAAAAATTAAATCATTTCTGCAATCATCATTCCAGTGTGTGTCTGAATTAAGAAGGAAAGAAATACATTTTGGGAAGTAAGAGTAGGAGGATCGAAATTACGTTATTATGTACTAACAGAAAAAACAAATACTATGTATGTATGGAAGACAAAAACTTACCCAGTTAAGTAACGTAGTTAGAAAAAATGAAATGGACTCTTTGTTTTTACTTCTACCGGACATGGCAGAGTTGAATTGTTATCGTAAATCATCGGATTCGGATTTTTACTCCTCCCTTTGTTCAACTTATATTATTTTTAAAATAATTAAAGTCACAGTACAACATTTCTTTCTCTTTCTACTATTCCCTTTTGTTACACAGGGGAAATTCCGTTTCCGGTTTTGTTGTGCAAAGAACGAAAAACATTTTTCAATTAAACCCATATTAATTTCTCATGCAAATTCTCTAATCACCAAAAGTATACTGAATTCCACAATAAATGCTGAAATATAAAGAAACATACGAAGCACTGCAACCCAACAATAAAACAACCCCAATCGTAAAGCAAGTAGCGCTGCTTGCAGCGTACAGCGCACAACACACACAGAGCACAATCATTATGTTATGAAATGATCTGATGCCGCTATATAGGAAATTTTTTTGTATGAGATCCTCCGACCCAGCGACCCGATCACTCTCAACTTTAATAGAAAGTACTGTCACCGAAAATATACATGTGTGCAAAATTTCAATAAAATCGGGCCAGCCAACCACCCAGTCCGCCAGCCACGGGAACGCGAAGTTAATATAGAGAATTTAAAAACCATAACCACCACAAAAAAAATCGATAGCGATACATAAATTGAGAATTTTTTCAGTTTTATCCTAACCCCTATGAATGAAAAAATTTCGCTATCGCAAGCCGAGCGCTAACCAATTTTTTTAAAACACACGTTCGCTGAAAATTTGTATGTCCTCTGAATATAAGCTTCGCCCTTCGGGCTCGCAATTATTATATATTTTTTTTATTATTATTTCTTTTTACTTCCGGGACTAACTTTTTGGCCGGGATTTACGCCTTTTATTTTTAAAATTTTTAAAATGATTATAACTGTCCTATTCTAGCCAGGCTGTACGTCTTTAAAATTAGATCCTCTTACGCAACACCATGTGCAACACAGCTGCATTGCACTTATGTACAGAGTGCTGTGCCGTCGTAAAGTAAACACAACAGGCGCTGCACTACATAATGGCCTTTTTGATACCTGAAATACACTGTCTATTGATCGCTTGGTTGTGGGTTGTGTAACCCCGGTTAGGTTTTTCACAAGATAAGAACACACTATACAGATAGAGGCTAAAAATGCCCTGTTGTGGTTTTTGGTTCCCGCACAATGCCAATGAACATACAAGCGAGCAATTAAGATAACAGTGCCAGCTTGTATCGTTCAGATACAAGTTATTTATGTAGATATGAAATTTAGCGATAGCAGAGTGAGACATTATAAGACATGTTGATCACAACAAGAGCAACATTTTGTTGACAGGATTAGAAATAGAATACCTCCACGAAGTAGTTTATTCGCGGAAGTCGCTTTCAATTCAATTGCACACATGTATATTTCTGATGACAATACTTTCTATTAAAATCTGAGAGTGAAACTTTTTTTTTAAAAAAATAACTTTTTTAATTGTTTTAAAACTTGTCCCATTAAATTCTGACTGGTAGAAGCCGAGATATACGAGTTACTACCAAAAACTTTCCATTATAGACACACGAGCTAATGTATTCTGCTTTTTATCTGACTACACACACCCGTGTATGTATATTTAGTTGTAATTAAGTCTAAAGAGTAATTTATCGTCGAAGCCTAATAGTATGCAACGTAAAATTTAGGTCTTTCATTCATAAGCGGTAGGTTCGGTCAAAAGCGATTTCTGAAATAGACTAAAAAAAAACAATCCATAACAAAATCGGGTTTTAGCAAGTGGGTTAAAAATTTATCACAAGATTTGGTCAGCCAGCATCGCACACGCGAAGTTAATGTAGAGAATTAAAAAAAACAAAATTTTAAGAATGTTTTGAATTTTACTTCGCCAGGCACGTCCATCAACTCACATATGCACCCTAATAGGCTACTTAACATCAGCGTCGATATTCCTTCGTTGGATGAGATAAGGACAACAATTCGTTCACTGCAATCAGGTAAAGCAGCAGGCAATGACAACATCTACGCAGAACTCCATCAAGCCGACGTCGAGTTAACTACGCGAACATTTCATGCGATATATCGAGGTATCGGGGAATCTGAAACCATTCCATCGTCGTTAAAAGAAGACTTAATAGTCAAAACTCCCCAAGAAATGTGATTTGAGCAATTGGGAGAACTGGAGAGGAATTACCCTGCTAAACACCATAAACAAAGTGATCTCCTCTATAATAGCTAGGCGCTTACAGAATGCGTTAGAGCCAATTTTGAGAAAATGAAATGAACAAGCAGGATTTAGCCCAAACCGTTCTTGTACTGATCAAATTAACACCCTGCGTGTATTCATTGAGTTGTCAGTTGAGTATCGCTCTCCTCTGTATATGGTTTTTAAACGCGCTTTTGATAGCGTAGGCCGAAACATGATGTGGCAGTTTTTGTCTAGCTATGTTGTTTCGGAAAAACTCATTAACATCATTAAGGAGCGGTACCGCGACTCAACATGCCGCGTCATTCATAACGGTCATCTTGGCTCACCTTTCAACATCTACTCAGGAGTCAAACAAGGTTGCACTCTCTCACCATTGCTTTTCACAATTGTCATTGACTGGGTGATGAAAATAGTAATCCGTACTCTATGGGTTTGCCATGGAATGTTTTTCACGCCTAGAAGACCTGGACTATGCCGATGATATCTGTCTCCTATCACATTCGCTAGGTGACATGGAGCGGAAATTAAACTCACTAGAACTCCACGCTAACAAAGTGGGTTTAAAAATTAACGTCTCAAAAACAAAACTACTTCGCGTTAACGCTAGTGGAACATGTGATCTCTCGATTGACAGACATCAGATAGAGGAAGTCGATAAGCTTTGTTATTTGGGCAGCTGGATGGCAAAAAATGGTGGTGCTGACTCGGATGTGTGTTTTCGTATAAGCAAGGCGCAACACTCCTATAGTATGCTAAATAATATCTGGAATTCCTCACAAATCTTCTGGAATCTGAAGCTAACGATCTTCAGATCTAACGTTCTCTCAGTACTCTTGTATGGCTGCGAAACGTGGAAAGTCACAGAGTCAATTGCGACGCGACTCCAAGTCTTCGTCAACAAGTGCTTAAGGATGATACTGAGAATAATATGGCCGGACATTATCACCAATCAAGACTTGCGGAAAGTAACGCAGCAGGAAGCAATCGCGATCACCATCAGACGACGAAAATGGAGCTGGATTGGCCACACTTTTAGAAAGCCAGCGGACGATATTGCGAAACTAGCGCTCGACTGGAATCCACAAGGAAGCCGTCGAGTTGGCCGTCGAAAGAGAGGAAGAAAGATCACAGGGGACCGAGTGGCGTCTCTTGAAACCTCAGGCGATAAATCTAGTTTGTTGGCGGGCGTTTGTAGAAGCCCTATGCTCCCCCGCGTAGTAAAGGAAAGAAAGAAAGAAAGACTTGTAGTTCAAGTGGTGTACAAAATACACCAGAACGAGTAGTTAGAGGTATTTTACGTTTTAAGTCTAAAAGAAATATTGCCGAGTAGGATTGTATTTTTAAATTCTCTATATTAACTTCACTTGCCCGTGGGTCGGTCGTCTGTCGTGGAATCTTGCGATCAATTTTTAACCCACTTCCCAAAGCACACATGTGCATTTCCGGAGACAACACTTTCTATTAAAATTTGAGGCCCGTCGGGCCACGGGGTCGGGGGGCTCCCATACAAATATTTTACTCGATTTTCTTCAAATTTTATACACATGTGTATCTCTGATGGACAACACTTTTTGTAAAAATTTTGGAGACCCCGGGCCCCGGCTTCATGGGACCCATAAAATTTTTTTTAAAAAATTAACCCGATTTTCTTCAAATTTTATATACGTATGTATCTCCGATGGAAAACACTTTTTGTAAAATTTTGGAGACCCCGGGCCCCAGGGTAATTGGGCCCCAAAATTTTTTTTTTAAAAATTAACCCGATTTTTTTAAAATTTTATATATGCGTGTATCTCCGATAGACAAAACTTTTTGTAAAAATTTTGGAGACCCCGGGGTCCGGGGTTGTGGGGCCCCAAAATTTTTTTTAAAAAATTAACCCGATTTTCTTCAAATTTTATATACGTATGTATCTCCGATGGAAAACACTTTTTGTAAAATTTTGGTGACCCCGGGCCCCAGGGTCATTGGGCCCCAACATTTTTTTTTTAAAAATTAACCCGATAACCCGAAAAGGGACAGATAATTTCTTTCACCAACAATTTAAAAAATTAGATTGCGAGAATCCCAGTGCAAGTAAGAGAAATAAAAAGGAAAATATACAAGAAAATATAAACCGAAAACTATGGATTCAACACTACATATAATATCGGTCGTTATCGGTGAGAATGTCTTGCGCCATCCCTTCCCATATGTTTCTTCAATGCTTCCAAAAAGTATTTGGCAGCAATGTTTTTGTGGTACATACTTAAACCTAACAAACTTTATCAGAGATGTCCTCTAGCATTTGTGCTCTTAATTAAATAAAATTTGCTTACTTAATAGGTCATACGTTAATATGCCACATTATTGAGTTTTTGATCCATTATTTATTTTATTTATGTTTGACATCAAACAGAAGGAACACAGTTGTTTATTAAATACATTGTTTTCTTCATTTATTTCTGCAGAATGTTTTGAGATCTACATTCTTACGAAATGAAATTTTTCTTATATAATTATTATTTCACTTACTCTCACTTTTCGTCCTTATTATCTAGTTCAACAAAGGACAGTATAATCCGAGTTATCTTGTAAACCATTAAACTATAGAAACTTTCCAAACTATTTTAAAGTAGAAATTAAAGCAGCAAAGTTAAATTGTACCTATATTAGAGAGCATTCTGGTGCATTCTAGTTGCGGGAGGAAGCAAAAAGTACAAAAATGCGCCCACAGATCTATAGGTAAAGTATAACAGTAGATTTACGGTATTCGCGACACAAAACGAAAACGCTTTTACGTGACCTGAATAGCGTGAATGTGTGAAAAGTGTTAAGACGATTTAACAGAATGAAAATGAAATAAAATTCACTTAAAGGATTCTACCATTCGTGCTGCAGCAGAAAGAAGGAATTCATTGATGCATCAAGTAAAGCAGAAAAAGAATTATACTTGCGTACGCCGTTGTGTCGACAGTTCACCAGATAGCCAGACGAACTGTTAGCTGTAGCGGCATATTATACCCAACACACAACCAAATACGGATGATGGATCTACTCGTAGATAAAGAGAAGATTTATATCAAAATTTACTGGGTTTGTAAATTAGTAGTTTAAGTTTGTGGTTTTTTTTGTATTGTATGTCCTCTTACATTATGAAGGATGTCTGTCCATTTGCAACGGAATGAATTTCTTTCAAAAAGGTTTTCCTTAAAAAGTTAATGTTTATACATAGTTCTATCAAAATAGTTTTAAAGTTAAAAATTAAAAATTCAATTTGTTTTGTATTGGTTGATGTGAAGAGAATTATTTCTGTCGTGGCTCAGCGGTTAGTACGATGGACTACTGAGCGGGAGGTTTAAAGTTGGAATCTTAGAAAAACACACGTCGAAGAGTTATAACTTTCATTAGAAAGCTTCTCAATTCACCTTTTGGATGTGGCTTTAAATTGAAGGTCTCTTCTATTTGTGGACAAAAATATAACACGCACAACACGAATGGTCGCGAGAAGCTTGGCCCTGGAAAACAACTGTCTGTTGCGCCAAATATTATTATTATTCTAAACCAACCAAACTTGATTGGATAAAAAAATTCTTATAAACCGTCGTGGTAAATCACAACTGGGTTATGTGCACTTTAAAAAAACACGAACGACTCAGTTTTATTATTTGTTCGATGCTCTATCAGTTTCTGAAGTCAGATTTGGTTTATTTCTTCTAGCTTTCTCATAAAATTAGGCTCTTATTAGTTTCCGACTTTTTGTTAAAAATCTATGCTCAATTGTTCAAAGACCAATTTGTGCTCTAGATGCAATGCAGTACAATTTCAAAATGAGACGACGAGTTTTTAAGTAGATATAGCGGATAATTATTAAGTCTTTCAAGGATATGGTATAGTCGCAACGTCATTGGTATGCCTTACTGCCCAGGTGACGCTCATGATGCCAGTCACATCTTTATTTTCATGCGACATGTTGGACCAGCAAAGAAATTCTCTAGAAGTACAATGTCCCTGGTACTAGTGGGAGTAGGTTCTGACACTTGTGGTACAATACGTGTAAGGCATCCACAAATTTCACTTATTTGGTGGTTTACTATAGTGGTATATATTTATTGAGGGAAATATAACGGACGGACAAAATCTAAATTGCGTTGCCAAAAAATACTTATTTCTTACTGCGGCACTATAGTAGGTGCAACAACGGTTTGCGTTTGACCAGTAGCAAGATGAGAAAAAAGAGGTTAATGGCAATACCATAGCTAGTGGCTCCTAAACCGAACGTTATTCATAAATCACAAGGTTGGGGCTGGCATTATTTGTTCGAACGCTTTGAAAGTTTTCCAAATTGCCAATTCAATTCAAATAAGTTTGATGATTATAATTGCGAGGCAAAGGGCGAAGCTTATATTCAGAGGACATGAACATTTTTCACCGAACGTGTGTACGTTTGTCGTGTCGTATATCTCGGCTTCTACCAGTCAAAATTTGATGGGACTTGTTTTAAAACAATTGGTTAGCGCTCGGTTTGCGATGGCGCAATTTTTTCATTTATTGGTGTTGCTACCCCTGAGAAAACTGAAAAAATACTCAATCTTTTTTTAAGCCTAAAGGTTTGCAAAGTGAAATGTTGTTTTTTCAGTCTTTTTCAGAAGACCTATCGCTTATGAATGAAAGACCTACATTAAACGTAGCATACTATAAGGCTTCTAAGATAAATTAGTCTTTATACTGAATTACAACTAAATATACATATAGGGGTGTGTGTGGTCACACGCACAACAGAATACATTAGCTCGTGTGTCTATAGTAGTGGAAAGTTTTTGGTAGGAACTCGTATATAACTAGGTTCCTACCAGTGAGAAAAGTGACACGTGTGGCGCTTGTAAAAAAATAATTTTTTTTTAAAAACAAAGTTTTTTATTTAAAAGAAAGAATGCTTTTTTTTCTCACATTTTTTTACGAATTTTGTGAATTAAATGGTTAAAATAAGGCTTTTAAGATAATTCAGTGTTCAGACTGAATTACAACTATCCATATGGCGAGCTGAGAAGCTCGTTTTACTTTCTTAGACAAGTGTGTCCGCAGTCCGTCCGCAGTCCGTTATACGAATAAACGGGTTTGTATTATTTAATTTAATCTTAATTGCCCTCAAAATTTCTGGAAGCTTGCGCTAATTAACGACAACCAAAAAAGACACCATAAAACAGCACACCTCTGTCTTACCAACACTATTCTGCGACTCCGAAAACTATGGATTCGATGCTAATATCAGTATCGTCTCCGCCCCCAATAAAAGAAGCCAAGGACCTACCAAATCCCTTGAAGCGTGCGCTATTTAAAAAAACACACCATACAACACCCCACTCCGTCTCCCCCTTTTGTCTTTAACAACGCTAATCATCTCAGCGACCCCGAAAACTATGGATTCGACACTAATATCAATATTGAGCGCGCGGTATAAAAAACCCCAAGACCATCCCAAGACTCACCAAATATCTCATACCCATATTTCATACCCACCAAACAAAATCACAACCAGTCGACCAGCGACTATCTTACCAACGTAATTTATCTCAGCAACCACGAAAACTATACACTAATTCTGTGCCCGAAGGGCGAAGCGGATTTTTTTAAGCGAGCGTATGTGTCAGTTTGTGAGCTTTTCCGCTCAAATATTTTATCTAGACTTCTACCAGTCAGATTAGTTTTAAAACAATTGTTTAGCCCTCGGCTTGCGATGACGCAATTTTAAGATTTTTTTATTCATAGCGTTAGTTTTAAGAGGAAAAGTATAAAAAATTGGGTTTTTTGTGAAAATAAAATCCTTTTAAGAAAATTCAGTCTTTAGACTGAATTACGCAACTATCTATATTGCGAGCTGAGAAGGCCGGCTTTACTATCTTCACTACAGAGTATAAAACAAAGTCGCTTTCTCTGTCCCTATATACCTATGTATGCTTAGATCTTTAAAACTACGCAACGGATTTTTCTCTATTTTATTTAAAAGTGTTGCTAAAAGGTTTGATCCCATATTGGTTTATGTCTCTGTTAAAATCTTGTGAACCACTGAATTGGCATGCCAATGATATTTCAACCCACTTTTAGAATAACTCTGTGCGTCAGTGAGGTTGAGATTTTTATTTTCAGGAACAGAAACGGTGGAATTTAATATTAAATGCTTCTCATGCATTTGGATTTACAAAGTAATTATTGACAAATACGACTGCGACAACAAATGATTTCAGTCTATCGGGTTATTTAAAAAAAATTATATGGGAGCACCTAGGCCTTGGGACCCGATCACTTCCAAATTTTTACAGAAAGTAGTGTCATTGAAGATACACATGTGTACAAAAAAGAAAATTAAAAAAAAAATATATATGGGAGCCCCTCGGCCCTGTGGCCACTTCAAAACTTTTACAAAAAGTGTTGTCTATCGGATTAAATACGTGTGTATAAAATTTGAAGAAAATCGGGTACATTATTTAAAAAGTTTGTTTAGAAGCCCCCGGACCCGGGCCAGAACACTCTCAAAGTTTTACAAAAAGTGTTATTCATCGGAGATACACATGTGTAAAAAATTTAAAGAAAATCGGGTACATTTTTTTAAAAAACTTGAGCCCCCCGACCCTAGGGCCCGATCACTCTAAGATTTTCACAAAAAGTATTGTTCATCGGATGCACATGTGTTCAAATTTGAAGAAAATCGGGTTAATTTGGAAAAAAAAATTTATATGGGCATCCTCAGGGCTCTAAATTATAAGAGAAAGTGTTGTCACGGGAAATACACATGTGTGCAAAGTTTCAATAAAATCGGGCTTTGGGAAGTGGGTTATAAATTGATCGCAAAATTCAACGACAGACAGACAAACTAACATACAAACAAACAAACGAACAAACAGATCCACGGGAACGCGAAGTTAATGTAGATAATTTAAAAATTAGTACATCTTCCATTGAATGTTCAAATTCAATAAATATTTAAATATTCTCATTCTGTTAAAAAGTTTACTGCTAATTTTTCAGCGTAGTAAGTCGCAGATTTTATAACCTCCAATAAAAAAACAATACAGGGATTTCGCTATTAGATTTAATTCGCGTGAAACAACTGTGAAACTTTATATTATCCGGAACTCTTTCTCCTTAGATAAATAACGCAGTGAATGAATCCGTCGACGTTGACTTTTGGGGGGTAATCTTTTCGCTTTATCGCATTGCCAATGGCCCATTGCCACCAGCAGGAGCCGCACGAGCACATTGAAATCTTCAGTTCTTCACACGGAAACGGATCACTTTAGGAAAATCTAAATTAATGACCAGCAACGATGCGACAAGAAGCAAACAAAAACTGACAGGCACCCGGTCAATGTACACTGCGGGTTGAGGCAAAAACCATTGGAACAAACCAACATTGTTTCACTACTAGTCCCTACCGATAAAATCCCGCAGAATCCATTATTGCATCACTTTCACGCAGCAGTTCAGAGACCAAGTCTTTCGTGTCGTCATCATCATCATCACATCATCACCATCATCATCTCCAGCACCATCAGCTACGCAGCAACGGTCTAATTTAAGTACCAACGAACTACAACTGGTCCGTTCAGTAGTGCACTCTTTGGAAATTAAAGTAACATTTTCGCGCACTTAGCATGAAGTTTAGTAATTTTCAAAATGTTACCCTTGTAGAGTGCGGGCAGTGGCAGGATGAGTTAATATTGTATTGTAGCATTTGCAGAGTAAACATTATCGCATTTCCTTTCCTTTCGTTCTTACGAGTACGTATTTTCAATTGTTAGTATTATGGGGATTATGATAATGGTATCCATAATAAAATAATTATTCCGCTGGAATGTCGGGCGATTAGCAACGTTGAACATCTTGAGATAAAACTTTTTAGTCTATTTTTTTTCCGGGAATAACCTCTGCGCTGAACTTGTTTATCCGCACATTTCTCGAAGCTTGCGCTGCAAGCAGTTCATTGAATGATAAAGTATCATTAAGTGAATCTTTTTTCTACATCTAGATAATTATTTATGACTTATTTACAAATAATGGCACATTTATGGATAATGGTGTGATCGCCGTGGCTCAGTGGATAAGAGCATAGCTTCTGAGCAGGAGGTTTCTGGTGCGAATTCCAGTAACACCAAAAAGTATTTTTCACGGTGTCCCACCTCTCGTGAAAGTCTGACAAACGTCCGAGTGTAATAACTTGTCACGGAAAGCTTCTCAATTCGCCGTTCGGATCCGGCATTAAATTGTACGTCTCCTCCAATTTTGTGCAAATATATGCATGCTCAACACAAATGGTTGCGAGAAGCTTGGACCGCAATGGTCTGTCGCGCCGAATGTTATTATTATTATTACTATGGATAATGGTACATTGAAATTGATTTTAAAAAGAAGTTGCATAATTTTATCATTATTACAAAAATTATCAGAATCGTTTAGAAATAAATGCAAAATTTTCAAAAGAAAGCGAGTGAAACTCTGACTGGGCTTGGCGTTGTTAGCGCACATCACAATCTAATTCCCGTTGGGTATATTTTTTATCCGGTTTCATTTGGAGATTGGGCATTTCATTTTTCATCCATTATATTTGGATCGACAACCTATTATAGAAAATATATTCTTATTCCCCTTTATTGCTATTGTTTTCCTTGTACCTGGGTCGGACTGTGTAATGCGAGCTTTAAGGGACGTTTATTAAAAAGCTATTTAAGTCTTAAATGCGCACCATCAAGACTCTAATCACAAACTGTCACTGGCAGTAACACCATCGAATGTGTGGATTTAATAGAAGCAGGTGAATTCGCTGTGGCGGCAACCCTGCCTCGCCACAATAATCCGAGGATGCTTGGCAGCCCAAAATGCTGACAAAAACAGCATTGGCACACAGACACGAGAAGCTGGCTTTCTCTTTTCAATTCGATCGTTATCGCTAATAGACGTGCGCGCAGCATGCAAAACCCCAAAAGAGGGTCTTTTGTTGGGGCTTAAGGAGTTCTTGAGTGGGTGTCCTGATGAAGGTCTTGAGGGGATGTTGTGGTCGTCCTGAAGGATATTGACAGCGGTCTTGAGTGCGACCTTGAGAAGGTTTTAAGGAGGTCTTGTGGGAGGTCCTGAGGGGGAGATGGAGGCCTTGAGGTGGTTTTAAGGGGATCATGGGTTGGGTACTTGAGGGGGTCTGGGGTGGTCTCGAGGGTATTTTTTCGGGGTTTTGAGTGGTCTTTAAGTGGTCTTGAAGCGGTTTAAAGGGGATAAAAAGCGTTTTTGAGAGGGTGTATGGTGGTTTTGAGAGTGGTCCTGAGGGATCTTAAGAAGAGTTTAAAGGGATCTCTTGGAGGTCCTTCGGTGGGCCTGGTAGCGGGTCTTATTGTGGATTTGAAGAGGGGTGAGTTTTAAGAAAGTTTTGTGGAGAGTTTTGAGAGGCTGTAAAAAGGCACTTGACGGAGTCTTGAGGGGCTGTTGAGGGAAGTTGAGGGAAGAAGCATTGAAAGTGTTCTCGTTGGCAGTTTAAGAGGGTCTTTAGTAAAGTCATGTTGAAGTCTTGAGGGGTCTTGGGAGGGGTATGTAGGGGGTTTTAATAGAGGCCTTGAGGGAGTTTTGAGTGTCTTTGGTTGGATGTGGTGGAGGTATTGATGGGGTAGATCTCGAGGGGTTTTGGCGGGTCTTTTGGGATATCCTTTCAGGGGCTTTTGTGAGTTTTTTGGTGTTGTTTGAGTATTTTTGTGATCTTTTTTACTCTTAAACGGGGGTCTGACAACTCATATGAACATAGCAATGCAGCAGATATTATCAAACCTAGCGCTCAACTAGTTTAAGGATTACACTCCTTTAATATATTAAAATTAATTTTCCCCAAAACACTATAAATTCGTTTTATATTCAGTACTACCTCGATAATATGATCTTATTCTTATGACCCGAAGCCGTTCAAGAAATGCCATCAAACGAAGAAAATTTCACTGTTCGGTTCCTGTTTTATGCTGAATGCGCATTGGCTCATACTTCTTCTTCAATGATGCTGGCAATACGCACAGTCAATAGAGTTCACTACCGGATCATGTTGACTGAATACATTTGGGAGCAGTTTAGGTTGATTTGGAGCATATCTGGTTTCAATTACACAGCGACATATGCCACACAGCTGGACGAACAATTGAGTTATTGAAGCCGAATTTCGGTGACCATATTTTCTCCAGAAATAGACCTGTGAATTAGCGGCTTGTTTTAGTGTGATTTGATGCCTCTGGATCTTTTTCTTTGTGGCTTTCCCAAGTCCGTCGTTTATGCAAATAAGCCAGAGATATTAGATGACCTTTGGATCAACATTGAACGCGAAATTGCCGGCAAATCTGCCAATTTATGCGAAAAACTTATTCAAAATTTGGTTAAGCTTATTTACTCGGGCAGGCTTTTCCGTGAGGGAAATTTAAAGTATGTTGTATTAAAAAAATGCCGGTTTTTGGATATCTCAAACACAACACATCATAATTAAGATGGTAATTTATAGATTTAATATTGTACATTTTCAAGAAATTTATTATGCATGTAGAAGTTAACATTATCGAGTTAGTACAGTATTCAAAAACATAGTTCGGTATATATTAATACGTATGCTTTTAAAATATCACAGTGACTTTTATCGATATTATTTGACAGTTTGACCAGAGTAATTTCCATAAAACAGTCGATAACTCAACTGTTTGTCAGAAAACGATCCAATCAAATAAATTAGAACTTTATCGACACATTTCATCGTCCCGTTTTGATTTGTTTTATTTATCACAAATTAATATTGACCCCATCACTAAGCTTCAAAATCAAAGTCATCATCATCATCATATTTGGCTCTATAACTGGGGTTCAGTCCTGACTTCCTGCAAAAAGTCTCTCCACCGGGCCCGATTTTGAGCAGATGTGATCCAGTTTGGCATCCCTAAACTCTGGGCTTCCTGGTCTACACCATCCTTCAAGCGTAGGCTTGGCCGGCCTCGCTGTCGTGTTCCATAAATCCTACCGCAAAGGACTTTCCGAGCAGGATCCTCTTCTCTCATGCGAGCTAGGTGTCCTGCCCACCGGAGACAACCGAGCTTAATTTTCTTCACGATGTCGACATGGCGGTAACGCTTGTAGATCTCATCATTTTAGAGTCTCCGGAATCGTCCTTCCTCCCATACGCGGCCAACAATTCTCCGTAAGACTTATCCCTCGAAAGCGGCTAACAGGTCAGAATGCTTTTTGCTAAGCACACATGTCTCGGATCCATATGTAATTACTGGTATGACCATTGTCTTATATATCAGCAGCTTGGATGTTATGGTTAAGTTCCTGGATTTGAAGAGTCTTGACAGACTATAGTAGGCTTTGTTGGCTTTAACAACCGCGCGCGTATTTCTGGTTCCATGCTGTTATCGGCTGCTACAGTTGACCCGAGATAGTTAAAGGATTGCACTACTTCAAAATCGCGCTCCACTATTTCTATTGAGGGACCAATGTTGGATCTTCTACTCGCAGACGTGGCCACCATGTACTTTCTTTTGCTCTCATTTATGCCAATGCCCCAGATTTCGTGCCGACTGCTCGATATGGATGAAAGCTTCCTGTACACCCCTTCGGTTTTTTACAACGATGTCAATATCGTCTGCGTAAGCCAGTATCTGAATGGACTTATAGAGGATTGTTCCTCTCCCCGTTACGTCAGAGCTTCGGATCACTTTCTCCAACGCCAGGTTGAAGAGGACACAGGCCAGTCCATCCCTTTGTCGGAGCCCGTTTTAGATGGTGAATGGGCTTGATAGTGATTGGGATGCCAAATTCTCTCATGGCTTTATAAAGTTCCACTCTGGCTATGCTATCATAGGCGGCTTTAAAGTCTATAAAAATATGGTGTAGTGAGTTTTGAAACTCTAGACATTTTTCCATCACCTGCCTAAGGGTGTAAATCTGATCAGTTGCTGATTTGCCTGGGATGAAGCCACACTGATATGGACCAATGATCCCTTTAGCGTATGGGGCTATCCTGTCTTGAAGGATAGAGGAGAAAATCGTATACGCTGTACTCAACAACGTTATACCACGATAATTGCTGCACGTTCTGATATCTCTTTTCTTATGTATGGGGCACAGGATGCCTCTTCGCCAGTCTTCTGGCATCGCTCCTTCTTTCATACTTGCACTATTAGTTCATGAATTGCTTGGTGTATTGCGTGGCCTCCTGTTTTAATCGCTCGCTCTCTTTACTGTTCTAGTTCACGGACGAGATTCTTCTCCCAGGCTGCTTTCTTTCGCCGGTGAACTGGTTTTTCATATCTTCTGAGCTCTTTATATTCATCTTCCGTGCCCGCGTTCATTGAGATTGTTGCATTGCTCGGTACGCAACATTCTTACTTTCAGTCGCTTGCTTACATTCGTCATCGAACCAGTCGTTTCGATCTCTACGACTACTGCCTAAGATGGAGTCAGCAACTAATGACAGTATTTTCAAGGCGTGTCCATTTCTCCTTTTCTTGACCGTATTTGTTTCTGGTCTCTTCGTTGCGAAGGGCAGCCGATTTGACTCGAATCTGATTCGCGGGTGCAGTCTTTCGTGATGATGCAATCCGTGCTCGGAGCACCATACCAATATGATAGTGGTCCGAGTCGGTGTTGGCAGCCCGGTACGTCCGTACCGTCATCAGGTTCGGGTTGTGGCGGTGGTCTATTAACACGTGGTCTATCTGGTTGCGAGTGGCTCCATCTGGAGATACCCAGGTGGCTTCGTCAATATTTTTACGCGCAAACCTTGTACTCGCAACGACCAAATTATTGCTTGCTGCCATCTTTATAACTCGTTGTCCATTGTCATTAGTGTTCTCGTGTAAGCTATGGGTGCCAATGTACTGCCTGAATACTGGCTCCCTACCTACTTTACCATTCATATCCCACAGAATTATTTTTACATCATATTGAGGGCAGGCATGGAGTTCCCGTTCGACTGATTCAAAGAACTCTTCTTTTTCATCATCTGAGGAAATCAAGGTAAAATAAAAAAAATGAATCTTATAAGAATGTCATTAGAAGGCAACTTACAAGACAAGAAAATTCTTGAAATGTTTGGAAATTAATGTAACAGATATCTATTCTTACGAAAAGAAGAACAGTTCATTTCAGTTCAGTTTTCAGTTCAGACTAATTTATGATTTGGAATCTAATTTTTTTGAGCATGAATCATGAAATTTAATTTTCGAAATAAACTAACTTTTATTATGGCAATAAAAATTACAGGAATAAGGACGAATCATGCACCATTATTGAATTATTGATTGCGCACCTATGAAAAGAAACAGTACAGAAAATTAACAACAACATTATTTGTGATCTTCGGTAAACACGATAATACTTTGTATCAATTTTTGCTGCATCGCTAATGGATAAAGTAAGCAAGGACCGATTTTATTCTATTTTATGATATGGCAAGATAATTAGATATATTATTATAAAAACTTTATTAATCCTAGGCTATCTTAAAGTCAAACCCGAAATCGATTATTTTGTTATTAGAAATCATTCTAAACCGGAGTATTGTTTCCTACCTATTGTTTAAGCATAAATAAGTTCCATTTTCAAGCTTGACTGAGTCTTTTATTTGAAGCAGTATGTTATTTAAAAGCTTTATATATTAGGTTTATGAATATTCTAAATATATACTTTCTTGCAAACTAATTCTGTTTTATAGTGTTGTACAGTTTTGTTTAAACAGTAACGGAAATCGAACAAAGAGTTTGTTGCAAAATCGATAAAGCGAGTTCTTCGAAATATTGTTCAAAATCTGGCTTAACCAATACAATTGCTACGGTACTAAGTTAAATCCGTGCTGCTACATTAAAGAAACACAATATATCTTTCGAACTCCTCAATGCCAGTTGTTTTGGATGGTTTCAAACTAGAAACCCACCGCATAAATGCTGGCATACCTCAGTGCTCTGTTCTGTTCTCGACACTTTTTCTTTTTTATATTCATTTATGATATCTTCTCTGTTTCTTCTAATCCAATTCATCCTTTCGCTAATGGGGTAGAGACCAATTTATGTATTTTTGCCATGGCGACTACACACGTGTGCACCCATTGTACGAATGAAGATCTGTCCCATAGAGTGTTCAATACTCGGAGGTGCAGGCGGCAACAATGAGAAATCTGGAAGCGTGGAGCTAGCTGAAAATTGTGCAGCAAACAGATTGGCTTTGTCTTTAGAGTTGACAACAGGAGTGTCATTATAAATGAGCGTTGGAATTGCGAACGAGGCTGTATTTTTGGTTCTTTTCACGATGACCAAAAATTTTTACTACCTTTGGGACATTGTAGTTTTTTTTGCCTCAATTTTTGATCGTAGGCGAATTTGACTCGCCGAAGATGAGCATTGCAATCATTTCTGGCTCGTTTAAAATTTGTTCGGTTTTCCTCAGTAGGGTTAGCTTTGTAAAACCGAAAGCATACCTTTCTAATTCTAGAAGCCTCTTTTCAGCTCGAGTCATAACATCCATCATCCAATAAGGATGTTGTTTGTGATTGCATCAGCGGCGGCATCCACGTTGCTATCAAGAAACAATAGCGACCAGTTAATTCTCCCAAAGAAGTTGTTAAGGCCGTCCCAATTGGCTTTCTCGTGCTGCCATACTGTTTTTTTTTGAGGTTTATTAACGAGAAATTAGCTGATACAACACAATGGTCAGACGAACCTTGAAGCGATAATATATTGACGGAGTAATTATCAGGACGAGTGGTAAGGAACAAGTGAAGGGTGTTTGCAGAATGATTTGTAATGTCAGGTATTCTTGCAGGCTCATTTACAAGCTGAGTAAGGTGATTAAACTCAGCGAACATCTCAACAAACCTTCCTTTTGGTGTTATCTCGGGAAAATAGCGAAGCCACCCAGAATTGTGCACATTGAAATCGCCCGCAATAACGATTTCAGTTTAACTATACTCGTATTTTGTGACAATTTTTAAAATTGGATCAGACAATGCATCAAACTCGCTCTGAGTTGAAACATTGTCTAATTTGGGGCTCCTGTATAAAAGCAGTAGTGTATGTTGAGCTCCTGCACCTTTACTCTGAGCCATATGAAATTAGATTCCGGATTGGAACGTTGGCTGAATTAAGGCAAACGCTGAAACGCAACATTACTATGGACATAAATTGCAAGACCGCGTCGAGGAAAAAATAATAACACCAAGCTATACCCAGAGAGATTCCGATGTATCGGAATTATCAAACACCTGAGTTTCACTCAGTGCCAGAATTGGTGGCCTGTGGACATTTACATAAGCAAATAAAGCGAAAAAATTCATTCTCAGCCCACGTATATTGCTGAGATCCACTCTGAAGTCACACATAACTACAAAAAACAAACACACAAAACACAACTTACCACTTATTTTAACCGAATTTGAGAAGTGGATGTCTCACAATAGATTATCAAAACAAATTGTTGCCAGTGTTATACTCGTACCTTCACGACAAAATGAGTCAAATCACAAGAAGAAACAAACACTCACAATCCGTCATTCTAATTGCTAAACAATAAGATCATCAGCAAACTGCCGCATTCAAAATATACGACAGTTATGTTTCACCAAGTTCTTTAGCTGCACTACACACTGCATTTTACACTAACTAAACAGGCACAAGCGAACCGTTTGTTTTTAAATTCTCTATATTAACTTCACTTGCCCGTGGCACGGATGTCGGACGTCTTTCGGTCGTCGGTCGCCTGTCGTGGAATCTTGCGATAAATTTTTAACCCACTTCCCAAAGCCCGATTTTATTGAAATTATGCACAGTTATGTACTTCCGGTAACAACACTTTCTATTAAAATTTGAGGCCCCTCGGGCCACGTGGTAGGTGGACTCCCATACAAATATTTTACAAAATTTACTCGATTTTCTACAAATTTTATACGCATGTGTATCTCCGATGGACAACACTTTTTGTAAAAATTTTGGAGACCCCGGGCCCTGGGTTCGTGGAGCCCCATACAATTTTTTTAAAAAAATTAACCCGATTTTCTTTAACTTTTATATACGTATGATCTCTGATAAAAAACACTTTTTGTAAAAATTTTGGAGACCACGGGCCCCACGGTCATTGGTCCCAAATTTTTTTTTTAAAAAATTAACCTGATTTTTTTTAAATTTTATTTGCAAAAAAATTGTTTTTTTCGTGGGGCCCCATAAAAATTATTCAAAAAAATTAACCCGATTTTCTTCAAATTTTGTATATACATGTGTTTCTCAGATGGACACAATTTTTTGTAAAGTTTTTGGAGTCAACGAACCATGAGGACCGAGGGGTCCCCATATAAATTTTTTAAAAATTAGCTCGATTTTCTTCAAATTTTAAACACATGTGTATCACTGATGTACAAAACTTTTTGTAAGTTTGTTTGAGTGATCGGGCCCTGAGACCTCTGTGGTGTCCATGTAAATTTTTTAAAAATTAGCCCAATTTTCTTCAAATTTTAACACATACCCATCTCCTATAAGAGAATTTACCTGAAAATTTTTAATTTTTATGGGTTGTTTTTTATATTTTTGTTGTTGGTGCTTTTTAAATTCTCTATATTAACTTCGCGTGCCCGTGGCTGTCTGGCTGGCTGGCTGGTGGGCAGAATATTGTGATCAATTTTTAACACACATTATACAGCCCGATTTTTTTCAAACTTTGCACACATGTGTATTTCCCATGACTATACTTTCTATTGAAACTTTGGGCACCTCGGGCCTCGGGGTCGGGGGCTGCCATACAAAATGTTTACAAAATTTACCTGGTTTTCTTAAAATTTTATATGCATGTGTATCTCCGATGGACAACTCTCTTTGTAAAAATGTTGGCGTGATCGGAGCCCGGTGTCGGAAGGTCCCATTAAATTTTTAAAAATGTGTCCGATTTTCTTTAGATTTTATGCACACTTGTTTAATTCTGTGGACAACGTTTCTTGTAAAATTTTGGCAGTTGCTCCAGGTACGAGGGGCTTCCATAAAATTTTTTAAAAATTCGAGTTTCTTTAAATTTTATACACATGTGAATCACCGATGGAAACACTTTGTGTAAAAATGTTGGAGTGATCAGAATATTCAGGGGGCACCGATTTTTTTTTTAAATGTTACCCGATTTTATTTAAACTTTGCACATTGTGTATTGATTAGAGAATTTACACGAACAATTTTAATTTCTATTGCTTGTTTTTTTGTTTTATTATGTGTTTTAATTTCGCGAGTGCTAATACTCAACACACCCGTACATGTCGGCGTACAGAGACAAATGCTCAAAATTTGTATTAATAGATCGCAGATGACGGGACTGCTGCATTTAAAGTTACTGCGCGGGAAATACAAAAATTTACTGACATATCAAACTACCATCATATATAAAAAAAGCCTTCATTGGAAGGGCGATGTAAGAACGGGTAGGAATCAGAGCAGTGGAAGAGATTTTATTTAATGGAAAAATAAATCCAAAATCCTCGTTAAATACCTGTGTAATAATTGCTATTTGTTTCCGTTTTCAATGTAGAAAAAAAATCAATCGAACCTAAAGTCGTATTCGTCTTGCAATAATTGCAGATACAAGGCTTTTAGTTTTTTCAACGTAATTTTATACAACACTTAGTATTGAAATGTTTGTGTATAGGGGCAACATTTTCAATGTGTATGTGCAAGCATAGATCTCACAAAGTAGAACTAAGTATTTGCGTTTGTAATGATACCGACACACAAGATGATTATCTTTAAGAAAAAAATCTATATGAGTATTAATTTCCCCACCTCCTATCTACACAAAAGGACTTTGTTACGTGCTTCTCATTTTCATTTTTTTCCTTCCATTCCTTGGCCATTCTTCTTCATAGAACGTGTTACATTTCATTGTCGTCATCTCCTAAACAATATGGACCAGAAAAAGGTTATCAAACAGAATAACCGGAGAGAATTACGTTGACAAACGTATCACTGACATTAATTTTATTAACTTTATAAAATAGGCCATATTTATAGCCTTAAAGCATATAACGGAAAAACCTTTTTATCCCCTTTTATGAGATTTATACGAGTATGACAGTTTTTATTATCCTTTTTACTTGGAGTTTCTTATTTATTTCTGCAAATTGGCCAAAGCTATAAATAATCTTCTCCTATCACTTGACTACCGAATTCTAGTAAAAAGTAAAGTAATCTATTCCTGTCATTTTACAGACCTTCATAAAGTCGGTTAGATTATATTCCAATTTTAAACTGGAATTGGGTTTTCTTACACGTCGGGGACTGCTATACCCCGACGTGTAAGAAAACCCAATTCCCTGCAAAACCCTGCAAAAGTATGCTATTTTGATCTTAAATTATCTGGGTCTTTCTAAGGGTATTGCAGTGATAACCTTGATTCCTATTAAAACGAAATAAAAAATACCGTTTTTTATGAATTGTAATAAAGTAAAGTAATGTTATGCATTCGCGCCGTTCTTTAACAGAGGAGTAAGTATAATAACCTTAAGACATTTCAGGTTTAAATCACAGATGGAGGAGCTAAGAGCATATGCAATTCTTATTTATTTGCGATCGTTTCCTATTTCCTATATACATACTTACTTTTAACGGCTCGATAAATTTCAAATTGAAGGAAGGATTTTTTTGTCTGCGATTTTCGATTGATGATGGATCATCATAAAAAGGGAAATGAGTCTTATGTACAATGTTGACTCTGCCACAATTTTTTAAAACGGACAATACCTATTTATCTTTCAAACATTTAAGTATTTCACTTCAAAGAGTTGGTAAAAAAAGTACTTGCTTCCATTGGATTACAAATCATATCTCTTATCCATCAAAGGATCTTACAAGGTTTGAATTTCATTCCATCAATATTAAATGGTGTGTTTTGTTTAGAGGAGCACAGATATTCTAAATTTTTGCAATGATAAACTATTAATGGAAAGAAGTAAGGAGGAGTGTTCACAAAATGACAAAAAATCATAGATCACAATCGCAATAACTAAATAATCTCTCAATTGGTTAATGCTTACAGCACAAACGCTATACCTTCATGCGAAAGGATTCTCGCAAGGTCTGCATCTTAATTGAAGAACCTGACATCAGCACTAATCGTAACACCGTCTTGTTACCGTATTTGCAAATATAATTGCTATACATCTAATCCGATCTCAAGGGCATCTTGATGTGATGGGACACGACAGCGACGCAGATAAAGCCATGGGCGTGTGAAAATGGAATAAGTGGATTGAAACCATTTGCATTTAATCTTCGACGCAAAAGATGAATCAATTTTTCACTCCCGCAGATGGCGAAAAGGCTACAACCCAGATCTGTGCTTCATTACTTGTGAGTTGTGATGCAGAACATCACCCTCTACCAGCTTCCAGAACAGTGCTGTCAGATTTTCCGAAAAGTCAACACCGCCCGGTCATAATCGATATAGGTATTATTTTTATAATAGGTGGTGCTAAAGAGCCTTTGTCTATTGTGCGTCCCTAATGTTTTAGCACATTATGTGATTGCTCAGTTCCTTCGTGAATGCCACCACATCTGACAATGCGATTGGTCTGGCATTCGGCCAAGGAACTGTGTGATCCTTGAAATGTTTTATTCTTTTCTGGGTGATGGCTACTCACACGAAGAGTGCTCTGAAGTTTCCTTTGCCTCGTTGTAGAATCGGGAGCGGTCTGGTTGGGATTGGCCCATTTTCAAAAGATGGCCATGGAATGGGCCATCTCCTGTCAGATACCAGAAAAGTGTTCTTAGTGTATGGCGGTCCATTTTGATGGCCCTGTTCATATGACTAATGTTGTATGTTAGAAGCTTCTTGGCTTGTCTCACCCCAGACGAAGAATTATATTCCGCTTCGATAGTAGTGTTTTCCCACTTTTTAATTTTTCTATTGATATGGCATTTGGAATAGGCAATTTTGGACCAGTAAAAATTCCTTCTGCGCCTTTTCTTGCAGAGAGGTCTGTTGCCTCGTTTCACATTAGTGTGATTTTGTTGTTTTTGGCCAGTTCTTTTAAATGTCTGAAGCTGCTCCACGTTGTTTTAGAATAAAAGACTGGACCTCTTAGTGCTAGCAGTGCTGTCTGACTGTCTGCGATTACATATATATCGGTTCTTCTGTACCTTCTTTTAGTACTTTCCAGGACGCAGGCTTCTATTGCTTTAGTTTCTGCCTGGAATACTGTTGGAAATCTACCTAAGGGTATTCGTAGTGTGATTCTGGGTCCGAAATCTCCTGCTCCGGTTCCTGTGTTTATTTTTGATCCGTCTGTATACAAGATGGATGCATGGTTTGGAAGAATACTTATGATTATTCAACTTGATTCCGATCATTAACTGATTCGGTTCAAAGGCCACGATGGAACTTTTCAAAAGCAAATTGGAATAACTTCGCTACTGCCAACCACCTTAACTTCACCCACTCTAGCAGGAAAGCATGTACGCAAACTAGGAGCAAGTAGTAGTTTAAGTACGACAAGTTCCTGTATCGTCCCGAATAAAGTGTCTAGCCGCATTGTAGACGTCTCCCGTGCCCCCGTGGACAATAAAATCATCACAAAACCAAAAATGATAAATCTTGTAAAAGCATTAATCATTTTAAATAACTTTAAGGGCTTCTACCTCTGTTTGGGTTTAAGGCGACAGCAAATAATTGGGAGAAGAGTTTCAAGCAATAATCTCATCAAAATTTCCCTTTAATCTTAATTTGGTTGTTTTGAGATAAGTTTATACTGGCACGTACATGTTGTCTTTTTTCATTTCTGTTTAAAATTTTTAATTAAAATGTTCTTGAGGTTTTTTCGTCTATAAATTTTGAAACATGTTTTTTGAGACTTTTTATTGTTCAGTTTAAACTTTCTCTGGCTTCCAAAGTAAATATTCAGAAACAGTTAAAAGATTTGTCTTTCCCTATTACAATCTTGTTATAGGCAAATTTTTAGATTTCCTAGAAAAAGACTGTTTATGCTTTTACTTAAAACCTACTTAGAGTTGTTTCCATGAATTATTTCTAAGACTGTAGCACAATTCAAACGAAAAGTTTGCTTTTTCCTAAAAATTTAATTTTCTGTCTCTTGCCATAAAGTGTATGTAAATATGTATGCCTATTTTGATTGCAATAACGTTTATAATGGTAGCGATAGCGAAGGATAAACTTAATTTAAAAGGACATGATGAGGCAAAATAAATAATTCACCCGTTCCTAAATGAAATAATTATTATAATTGTAATTACGGATTCATACAACGCGCCAACATGCTATTAATTGATGCACGATATATTTATCTCAGTAGCGCTTGATATCTTTTCGTGTCTTTTTTGTTGTTTCTATAAAAAAAATGTTAGCTAATAAATATACATTTTTAATTTAAAACGTTTAAAATGAGTATTGTGCGTAGTAGTGTGCTTTGATCTGAAACAAATAGCAAACTCACGTTGAATTAATATATCGCGCACGCATAGCGTGGGGCGTTTGACAGACCAAATTCTGAAAGAATAAAGTCTTTCATACCAATGTGAATGATGTTTGAAATCGCACCAGCGGCTGCATCCACGTCACTATTGAGGAAGAATAGCGACCAGTTAAATTTCCTAAAGAATGTATTAAGGCCATCCCAATTGGCTTTCTCGTAATGCCATTCAATTCTTTTTGGAGTTTTTTCCTTAATTGAGTGGTCTAGAAACCAGAAATTAACTGATACAACACAATGGTCGGATGACCCTAGAGGTGATGATACATTAACGATATATTTATCAGGATCAGAGGTAAGAAACAAGAGTGTTGGCGGAATGATTCGTAATGTCAGGAATTCGTGTAGGATCATTCACGAGCTGAGTAAGACTATTTGACTCAGCGAATACCTCAGCAAACCTTCCTTCGGGTATTGTCTGTCCAGATTGGCGAAGCCAAACAAGATTTGTGTATATTGAAATCGCCCGCAATAACGATTTCAGCATAGGGGTCTTCAGTTACAATTCTTAAAATTGAGTCAGACAGTGCATCAAATTCGTTAAGAGTTGAAGCTCTGTCTAAGTTTGGGCTTCTATATATGAAACATGAATTTGCTTATGAATTTTTACTTTTAACCAAATGAAATTGAATTCCGGGTGTGAACATTGGTTGTAACTAGTAACACTAAAATCAGCTAATTGTGCAAGTTTGGGGCAAGAATATATGTCAGAATATGTCCTATTTGTCCTGTAGTTCAAAATAGACTTTGAGTAATCCAAGGCCTGATAAGATCTGCATCATTAATTTTTAACCTTTTGCTTTATAAAAAGAATTTGGCATTCAAAATTAACATACGCACCGTTTAGTGGGTTACATAACCTGTAAGCCTGTAAACTGTGTTCACAGTACATGCCTAGGATTACATACGGGTCCAAAAGCGTGTTTAGCAAAAAGCATTATGGACTCTTAGTCGCTTTTTAGAATAAAGTCTTATAGAGAATTTAATCGATTTTGAAGACTCTAAAGTAAAAATCTATAAGCTTCAGTGGACAGGAAACCCAGCTCGCGAAAGTGAAGAAAAAACAAATGGGAGAATCAGAGGGCGAAGCATACATGTTCTTAGAATTATATACGGATCCATACGGTTTTCTAGCAAAAGCATTAGTCAATTTTTAAAAGAAAGTCTTACAAGCGATTTGGTCAAATCTGAAAACTCTAAAACAACTAGATCGGCAGGTCGGGCAGGAAACCTTGCTCGCATGAGTGAAGAGGAAAAATACTTGGAAGTTAGACAGCGACTGCGGAGCGGACCAAATGTTCAGAGTTTACAGATACCAAACCGATTGGATATTTTAAGGTTTTCTTAAATTTATTTAACTTAACGTGTAGACTTTGTTTAGGAGTCATATAAGAAGAAATTCTATATATTTCCTTATCATCTTTATCATTTTTGTTTTATTCATTTAATTTTGTTTTTGTTTTTATTCAGTGCTATAAAATTTACATAAATCACTTAAAATGGCAAAATTAATGAGGTCCATCGCATGCACAATGAAGTGCAATTGATGAACATCGTGGCTTAATGGCAAGTTTAATTATTATACAAGCGAGATAATAATTAACCCAATAAACCCATCATGAATATCAGTTGAGTTAACGAGTGGTCAGGCAAAGTCAGCAGAAATGTCATGTGGTGGTATTCCTTATTCCATAAGCGAACACCGAAAATGGTATGACACGACGACGACGACGACGACGATATCTGACGGTCGTCAGGCAATAAGTCAGGCTAAGCATTAAATTCGTACATTGATTGTACGCAAATTTGAAGTAAGGTAGTACGAGTACCTCCACATGTTTCACAAGTGTAACATGCTGTTTCGACCGTCCAGTTGAATTTTCATTCCATATTTGGGTGGCTAAAAAAATTTAGTGCGAGTTAAATGGACTACAACAGCCACCAGCAATCAGACAACCCGTAAGTGAGCTAGTCAGAGAAATGGGGGAAAAAATCTGTCGTGACTCTGTATGTATGTACAATGTATGGATTTTGATGACAATGTTCATTTTGCTTTAATATCACAAATAATTGACAATCCGAACGGGTCGGTTAACTCTATCTCTCAGAAAAAGGCAAATTAGTCGTAAGCGACTTTGGCGACTTTTAATCCATGAATAAATTAAGCTGGCGGCAGATGAATCTTGAGTGTAGCAGAAGTTCATCAGCGCATTTTAAAAACAATTACAAATGCATACATATATATCATGCAAGTATGCAATATGTGTCATTTCAATGAAGTGATTGATTTTACCGCAACAAAAAAGCGGTAGTGCAGTTTTTTTTATAAATTCAAGGTAAGCTGTGATAAATGAAAGAATTAATTATAAAATTTAAAATTTAAACAAATAATTGAAGCTCGCGGTCCACTCAAACACACGAAGTCAAACAACGAGAAAGCCAGCTGTAGCAGCACTGAAAGACCCAGATGTGAAACTGCATATGTATCCCGCATACAACAGTCTCTCTCTGAGATACAATCCCAAACCCTAGAGTCTAAATGGAAGAAAACAGTAAATGCATATATGGAAGCAGCCTCTACCATTTTAGGCTATAAACTGAAAAAGAATGGATATCAGATAGCACATGGAACAACATTCGTGAACGCCAATCCATCAAAGAAGAGTTAAACGCGGCCTCGCGGTACCGTGCGAAATGCATTAGCGCGGAAGTATAGGGATCTGGACCGGCAAGTTGGCTGTTCAGCAAGGAACGACAAACGAGCATGGCTAAGCGATATCGCAACACAAGCACAGCAAGCCGCTGATAGTAGACAATACAGCACAGTCTACCAACTCGCTCGTAAGCTCGTCAACAAGAAACACCACATCAACTACCCTGTTGAGGCAATAGACGGCTCGTTGATCCTTATAATTATATATATATATATATATGCTAAATAATATCTGGAACTCCTCGCAAATCTCCCGGAATCTGAAGCTAACGATTTGAACCAAGAACCCAGGGGACAGAGTGGCGTCTCTTGAAACCTCAGGCTATAAACCGAGTTCGTTGGTGGGCATTTGTAGAATCCCTATGCTCCCCCGCGGAGTAAAGGAAAGAAAGAAAGAAGAAAGCGCTTTACTCTCCTGACCAGTGATCCTGTTAGTTTTTCACAGTAATCGCGTTTATTATAAATATTTTAGGAACATTTTGCTGCTATTTTCTAATTTCAGAAACTAAGTTTCTCATTAAGAAAGAGGAGATTTATTTTGCACAAAACTTTTAGCAGCTTCAACAACCTTTCTTATACGTGGTTCTTTTTCTAGCTCTTTTAGGTACTTTGAGAAGATTTTACAACTTCTATCATCCATATGTATTATTATTTTGCCAAAGCTTGAGGCATTTTCTGGTTTGTCAGCCTTTTCAGAAGACTGAGTCATTACAATCTTTAGCCTCCGCGCCAGTTTTAGTAGTTTCTGCATCTGTTTTAGCAGCCATTATAGGAGTGAACAACATATCGAGAACATCTATCGATTTACTTACTATACCAGTTAAACCTGTACATCATTTAAAGTTCCTTTATTGTCATTACCATAGAGATGCTCAATTTTCTGAGTGACTTTATACATTATCCACTATCCTCACATACGTGACCATCCTTCGAAATCTGTCAAATGATAGTGATGGGGATTTGAAATTTAATTAAATAGAAAAACATATAAGTTTTCTTAACGAAAACCGACCAATGTGATCTGTAGGTAGAACAGCTACCTTGCCAGTACCTTGATAGACATTTTAATGGTATGTTAAGAAACCACAGTCCTTGGGAGACCAAATGGTTGTTTAAATTCAACCTGTAGCATTCAAGTACGAGATCAGATCGGTGATCAGGTCGACAAAGAAGAGTTTGCTCAATTTGCGGAGTCGGGAGACTGCTAGGGCTGGACATTTGCATGATGAGAGTTTCTTTCTCATTATCATCCTTGAAACTTGAAAATGTATTATGCGGGATTCCAAGTTTGACTGCTGGTGATAGTCATGACCCTGGAAATATCTTTACGTGATCTGGAGATCAGCTCGGTAGATTTACTTTTATTCTAGGTAGGCCGCTCTAGATATGGATCAGTTTGTCAATCCATCCGCCCTTCTTCGCCAGTACGTTTGCCTCCTTATAGCTTTCTTATATCTATATCGTATTATAACAATTGGTTGCACATTATGAATATATGTATACTTATAAGTTTAGTTAGTGCATTTTTAATTTGAATTTTTTATCATCACAGTTCATTGTATTTTGCATTCATCAACTAAAATCATCATCCTCCGCATCTTTAATGTTTTCACCTTGGACAAATCAAAATGTTTATTTTCGTATATCTAACTAGAAATAAAAGCTTAAAGCTTATATGTACTTACTTGTTCTAACAGAACGAGCAAACATTTAACATATTAACTGCTAGGAAATTGATCCTTGTTATGTGTTGACTTTCGTTTAGTCAGCATTTAAGAGCACACATCATGGTTGCGCAACCTTTGGAAGATTGCAAGTCGCATAATGAAGTATGCACTTAAATTTTCCATGTGTGAAATATAATCTTTGCAATAAGTCCTCTTTTCCACATCTTGTGAGATTACTCAAGCGAAAGTTTGTATATGAAGTAAACATTCAAAAATGTTTACTGACGCACCAGGCAACTGTGTATACGACGATTGTCAAACGACGCCAGAACAACAAGCACAAAATACAGCTATGATTTTGTTTTCATTCGTGATCCTTACTACATAGATATTTACATTAAATGTCGGAAAACATTCTGTGGCGCCAAGGCGCTACTTATTGGGGTAATACTATTATCTTCTGTATGTTATTTTCCTACAATTCGTGGAAATAAAATTAATGATTTTTTTAGACATTATACAAGTAAAAGTCATCGTTGATCAATAACAGATTAAAACCGGAGCTCGAAGTTCTTCCACTCAAATGCTCTAATCATTTTCGTTCTAAATCTTATTCATATTCATTGTCATTCTCATTCTCATTCTCATTCTGTTGGGGTTTTGTGTATTTTATATAGACTTTTAAACCAATGTGCAATTGACTGAAACTAAGATCTTTAGAGACATTTGGAAAGTTAAAAAACCCATCGGAGGTTCGGAGACTTTACCTCTACTGATCATCCATATCTCTATCCGCTGCGCCGCGGAACACACAGAGTCCATTCTCATTTTCATTATCATTGGTTTGTGTATTATACTGGATATTTCACTATGAGTGGAATATACTTAAAGATGCGATTTCTGATTCTATTAGGAGTACAAAATTGTTTGGTATATAGTGTATATTGTTGGATCTTAAAAATATAATTTTCCTTCAAAAAGACCAACAGTAAGCTTGTAGCTGGAAGCGTTAAAGAGTTATATGGTTCGAAGTCATGTAAGGTCAAAAGTACGTTTTCGTTTATTTTACAAACTTTCATTTTTAACCCTGCTCTTGTTGACCGAATGCATAAATATTGTGAGGTAGATTTGTAGAAAATTTAATAGGCTTTAATACTGCATTTTTCAAAAAAAATTATCCGAGAGCAATTTTCGAAATATTCGCGTTTGAAAATAAAATTTAAAAAAAGAACAAATATTTTTGGATTTTGACGACGTTTTTATAGATAATGGTTTCAAGAATTTAAAAAATATTAATTACTTGATCTTAAAAATTTCCTTTCAAAAATGACTAACAATGACCTTGTAGCTAGAAGCGTTCAAGAGTTGCAGGGTGTGAAGTGATGTAAGGTCAAAAGTACGTCTCTTCGAATTTAAACGATACGTAGTACGTACACCGCAGGGAATTTTTTCACGAAATTAACCAAGAAATCTCTACTTTAAGTATTTGCCACCTTAACGGATACACCCTGTATAGCAAAGTGCATTCTAGGTTTTACGCGGTTAGGGCTTTCGGACACTGAAACATTTAAACATATTATTTGTCTATGTAAGCTATCCGCTCATTACCAAGTAAAGTACGGCAACACTTCACCGAATTGTAAATCTCTCATATTTCAGCAGCTGACACTGAAATTAGCTCAATATTTTTGTTATATTTTAATATTCAGACCGATTTTTGTCATGACAACGAACTCCATATGAGTTGTATGGTAAAAACTTATCCGCTCCTTATACAAAAAATTCGGTGAGTTAAGTTCCGGTCGTTGTTAAAGCTAACACACATTATTAATGAAAATTGCCAGTTAACAGATATATTAGTGCTAACACACTGTTATTCAGTGTTTATTAATACATACTTTGTAAATACACATCCATACATAGTTGTGTTGCCTATAGATATAAACATTTTTGTTACTCGTAGTATTAAAACCAAATCGTTTAACGCCGGAAGAATATCGCATTAACCACTCTCCAAAGTATTTTTATTTCATCTGTATCTAGTTACGGTTGAACATAATTAAATAAATAAATAAATTAATTAAATTAAATAAAGTGTATGTAAATAAAGTGTCCTTCACTTACAGTAAATAAAGTGGAATCGATGAAAGTTATTGCGCCCATTAAGCAAAAAGACAAATTTTCCATCTTTGGTTTACAATGTTCGCATAATCTCTGTATTAAATGAGCATAGTTGGAGAAATAATATCACGACATGCAAACAGACAGATGCACAGACAGACTCGATTAGCTTATCTTTAGGTAAATGCAGTTTAACTTCAAAAAAACTAAAAGAAAACCGGATATTTGCTTTGATGATTTTATTCGATTCCGCTTAAGGATCATCTTTGGCAGTTCCAACATCTAAACATTTAGTGAAATTTAAATATTATTTGCACTGTAGTCCAGTAAGTAATCTATATACTCACACTTATTTACTCAAACAAAAAAAGAATAGAAAGATATCATGGAGCGCATCACAATTTAAAAAACCGGAACAAAATGCTTTTTTTTTTTAACAACAAATTGGCTCTCGGAAGGATTTTCTTAGTGCAATGAAAAGTGTTTTTTTAGATAATCTATCTGGGAATAGAAATCAAACTTCTGCTGGCGGGGTATTTTAACTGCTGTTGGTTGAAACTTGCCCTTGCAGATTACTTATTTGGGTCAAACGCCTAAAGAGAAACTCAAAAAACTTTTAATCATGTCTATTCCAGTGGAATGGCTTAATTTGCCTAAAGTGCATACATCACGCACAGCATCACATTATTTGCGAAAGTTCTCCGAAAGTCTGTAAGTCATGTTTTTTTTTGTAGTCAAGCCGAAGAAAAGGATTTTAATTGAATTTTGGTTCTTTGAAATACGAGAATGTATGTGGGTTTTGGGGTAAAAACTTTAACAATTTCAAGATAACCGCTTCCCGATTATTATATAAGCAGGAAAATAGAAAAAAACATATTTAACCGAAACAAAGCATAAACTCTTGTTTTAATAATGTGAGCTTCGATAAATCATTTCAATCCTTTCGTTCCAATGCAGCTTTTATAAACCACTTTAATCATAGCAAGAAGACGGAAATAATTTAAAATTTTAATAAGTGTAGGTATGAACAGCCATAAAAATTATGCCTGCCATTTTTTTCTCTGGGTAACTTACAAATTATTGACCACAGAAAGAATATGGCAAGCATAAACGGCAAGAGGCTCCATATGGAGCGTGTTTCGCAAATACATGGACAAGAGCTTTGTGATTCTTAGTTTGGATATGGCAAACCTTACTTTACTTTGTTCAGATGGCCGGATATTTCGGCTGTCATCGTCCAGGTTGAATGTTTCGTTTTGCCTGACTGGTGAAAATGTTGATCTTTATCGCCGTATAACAGTATGTAGATTCTTTTCATATGTACTCAGCAACTCCGCTACAAGGTATGTGGCTTTAACACATTCTTTTTACCATTTGATGAAACTTCTGAGAATTGTTCCTGGAGTGTATCCTTTCTTAAAATCTTTAACCGCGCACTTAACTTGCTTGTCATTTTTCTTTTGGATAAGCTCTCATCTTTTCTGCTCGTGAAGTTTCAGCTTAGTAGTTGACTAAGAACTTTGCTAATTGTTTGGATGCGAACATTCATGTGCATATCCGCAAATCGTTATCCATATTTCGTTTTGCAGCGTCCTCATAAGTGAAATCGTCCATTTCCGAGGCGGTTGGTTGTGTTTTACCGGTTGAGCTGTCAAATTCTATATCCTCTGTAAATACTTCCTAATATTGGTTAAGGTAAACTCTTATATGAACTATTTATGGTCTGATATTCGTAGTAAAAGTTAACTGGTATCCAGTTTTAGTTCGTTAAAAAAACTAAGACAGGTGTACTCGTAGCTTTTGAATATGCGTGAATAAAGAAATTTTGGGAATATGTACTACAAAAAAAAGTTAATTTTACACAGAATGTTACATATACACACATACACAAAATATTACAAATAAATAGAAGCGAACTAAGTGGAAACTAATAATCAGTATACTTGTATACTAATTGCAGGTCATTCGATCACTCACGAACGCACATATGCATAAATATAATAATTTTATAATGATTTTGGATGTGAATGGGGATGGACAAATATTTTTGTTATTAGGTAATTGACATTATATTAAATGAGTGTGGCCGAAGCCCGTTGCATGAATAAACGGGTCCTATTTTTTAATTACATTGGCACCCATAGCTTACACGAGAACACTAATGACAATGGACAACGAATCATAGGTAGAGATGGCAGCAAGCAATAATTTGGTCGTTGCGAGTACAAGGTTTGCGCGTTAAAATATCCACAAAGCTACCTGGGTATCTCCTGATGGAGCCACTCGCAGCCAGATAGACCACTTGTTGATAGACCGCCGCAACAACCCGATCCTGATGACAGTACGAACGTACCGAGGTGCCAACGTCGACTCGCACCACTATCTTGTTGGTATGGTGCTCCGAGCGCGGATTGCATCATCACGAAAGACTGCATCCGCGAATCAGATTCGAGTCAACACGGCTGCCCTTCGCAATGAAGAGACCAGAAAGCACTACGGTCAAGCGATAGGACTCTCCCTAAATGCAGGGAGAGTAAGTCTTGGGGCTGAGATGTCAGGCGTAGAAGAGAAATGGACACGCCTTAAAAATACTGTCATTAGTACTGCTGACTCCATCTTAGGCAGTACTCGTAGACATCGGAACGACTGCTTCGATGACGAATGTAAGCGAGCGACTGAATGCTGCGTACCGAGCAATGCAACAATCTCATAGGACGCGGGCACGCGAAAATAAATATAAAGAGCTCAAAAGATATGAAAAAACAGTTCACGGGCGAAAGAAAGCAGCCTGGGAGAAGAATCTCGTCCGTGAACTAGAATAGTACAGAGAGCAAGGACCGCACCAGGCGCGGAAGTTCTATCAAAAAGTCCGCGGTATGACGCAATATACACCACGTTGCACATACTGCAAGGACAAAGAGGGTAATCTGATCACCGATCTTAAAGGCATCTTAGAGTGATGGGAAGAGCACTCTCAGGAGTTGCTAAATGGGCAGTCAACTGAAGAATTGGAGGCTCCACCAATGACCGAAGATCATACTATGCTGACGCCATCAAGCATAGACGAAGTTAGCAGAGCGATAAATCGGTTCAAAAATTATAAGGCCCCAGGATCTAATGGGATTCCAGCGGAACTGATAAAAACAGGAGGCCCCACATAACACCAAGCAATTCATGAAATAATAGTGCAAGTATGGGAGGAAGAAGCTATGCCAGAAGACTGGCGAAGAGACATCCTGTGCCCCATACATAAGAAGTGAGATATCGCAAAATACAGCAATTATTGTGGTATAACGTTGTTGAGTACCGCGTATAAGATTTTCTCCTCTATCCTTCAAGACAGGATAGCCCCATACGCTAAAGTCATAATCATACCAGTGTGGCTTCATCCCAGGCAAATCAACAACTGATCAGATTTACTCCCACAGGCAGGTGATGAAAAAATATATAAAGTTTCAAAACTCATTCCATCATATTTGTATAGACTTTAAAGCCGCCTATGATAGCATAGCCAGAGTAAAACTTTATAAAGCCATGAGAGAATTCGGCATCCCAAATAAACTGATGACTATGTAGGTTGACCATGACCAATGTTATAAGCTAAGTAAAAATATCCGTATCACTATCACGCCCATTCAACATCTATAACGGGCTCCGACGAGCGGGTGGACTGGCCTGCGTTCTCTTCAACCTGGCGTTGGAAAAAGTTATCCGAGACTCTGACGTACCGGCGAGAGGACCAATTCTCTATAAGTTCAATCAGATACTGACTTACGCAGACGATATTGACATCGTTAGTAGAAACCGAAGAGCTGCACAGGAAGCTTTCATCGAGATAGAGCAGGCGGACGAAATCTGGGGCTGCACATAAATGAGAGCATGGTGGCCACGTCTGCGAGTAGAAGATTCAACATTGGTCCCTCAATTCAAATAATGGAGAGCGAATTTGGACTATTGAACTATTAGCCGCGTTCCAGAGAAGGACGATTCCGGAGGCTCTATAATAATGAGATCTACGAGCGTTACCGCGATGTCGACATCGTGAAGAAAATTAAGCTCGGTAGGCTCCGGTGGGCAGCCTAGGTCGCATGAGCGAAGAGGATCCTGCTCGGAAAGTCATTTGCAGTAGGATTTATGGAACGCTACAGCGAGGCCGGCCAAGACTACGTCGCAAGGATGGTGTAGACCAGAACGCCCAGAGTTTAGGGATGCCAAACTGGATGACACGGGCCGAAATCGGGACCGGTGGAGAGACTTTTTGCGGGAGGCCAGGATCGGACCCCGGTTGTAGAGCCAAATATAATGATTATTTAATTGAATGTAAATTGTTTTACAATAAAAATATTTCTCAATTTTTAAATAAACATGTTAGCTAATAAAAATACATTTTTAATTTAAAACGTCTAAAACGAGTATTGTGCGTAGTAGTTTGCTTTGATTTAAAACAAACTGCAAACTCACGTAGAATTAGTGTTTTAGTTTTATTTTTAAGGTTTGTTGTCTTTTTTTGTGATTTGTTCACCCAGTTCTGAGCTATGCTTAAAGTTTTAAGTCTCTAGCTCAATGGGAAGTTAGTTTAAAATCAATTACAAAATTCCACCCGCACAGACAGACATACACGAAATCGAGCTAATAAAATATAAAATATCATTTTCACTAAAGTGAAGTTTGAGAACTATTGAAAGATTCGCTTTATTATCGTTTATGTTTATGTTAGCTAATAAAAATACATTTTTAATTTAAAACGTCTAAAACGAGTATTGTGCGTAGTAGTTTGCTTTGATTTAAAACAAACTGCAAACTCACGTAGAATTAGTGTTTTAGTTTTATTTTTAAGGTTTGTTGTCTTTTTTTGTGATTTGTTCACCCAGTTCTGAGCTATGCTTAAAGTTTTAAGTCTCTAGCTCAATGGGAAGTTAGTTTAAAATCAATTACAAAATTCCACCCGCACAGACAGACATACACGAATTCGAGCTAATAAAATATAAAATATAATATTCACTAAAGTGAAGTTTGAAAACTATTGAAAGATTCGCTTTATTATCGTTTATGTCTCTGTTTAATGTTTGTGAATCCTTGAATCACCCATAAAAACTGCTCCCCAAAAAATCACCCCCCCCCCACAACAAAAAAAATCGTCTTCACCAATATTGATTCCTCTCTACCCTTACAACACCACTGTCTTAGCGACACTATTCATCTCAGCGACACTGAAAACTATTGATTGGACACTAACATTAATTAAATTTTTGTACGATTTTAATAATGGTGTGTGAGCTACCTTTCGCCCTGCATTGCTCCTCCAGCCTTACACGCTTTTAACTGCTACTTACATTACACATTAATTGGTTAAAAATATCGTAGTATAATCATAAATAAATCGTCTCCCGGACTGGAAACACATATAACAATTTCTCAGAATTCTCTCTGATTCATTGAAAAAGCAATGCGGAAAAACGAAACACGAAACTAAAACGACGCGAGTCCAAATGCTTTAATCAATGGATCATGGTCATGGAAAACTACAAAAAATCTTACCAAGAACTGAAATACTGAATACTGAAATATATATTTTATATTAATAAACAACTTATGAATACTTCATCCATCATCCTTCAGGAAGTTGTTAACGGCTAATTTGAATGCCTGCAGATTATAAGATTCGGGAAACACGCGCTCGACTAATTGATTCCACATCGAAGAGACTCTCGGAAAAAAGGATAATGATTTAAACTTAAAATCCGTTATATTTCAAATAATCTAATTCGGCCTAAAAGTATGCAAACCTTAATTCTAATTTTAGTGCTTATTTTTGGACGAGTATGTACATTGCGATTTATCATAGGATTCGAGTTCCACTATCTACGCTACTAACTGCTTTTCGTAACAGTATTATCGCTGCATTGCCTCTTAATATCAGCTGAATTAGTTGAATAGAATACTTTCGCTAAATGCGAGGGTGGTTTGATAAGTCAGTGGCAAAAAAGCGTTTTATTTCTCAAAATAGTCTCCTTTAAGCTCGATACATTAATTCCAAATAATAGGTTTTCTCAAGGCCCTTAAAATAGGCCATTATTTTAGTGATGACCTCTTCGTTACACCAAAATCTCTTACCGCCCATTTTAATTTTCAATTTATGATTTTTTGCCATGGTGACTACACACGTGTGCACCCGTGTATTGTCTTGATGGAACAGCACTTTTTTCTTCGCCTTCATTTTGCTTTAAATCAATATCGAATCTATCCAAAAGCTCTGAATAATATTCGCCGGTGAACGCTTTACTCTTTTCAAGGCAATCAATGTGAATGACACCGCGAGCATCCCAAAAAACTGTAGCCATGACCTTGTTGGCCGCCAGACCCACCGTGGCCTTCTTTAGTGCAAGTTCACCCGGAGAAATCCACTGTCTTGATTGCTCCTTGGTCTGTGGTCTGTGTGATCGATCCGTGTTTCGTCCACGGTTACGAAAAACTCGTTTGGAATGCGGCTGAACATCGCCAAACACTCCTTTAAAATTCGGCACACGAAATTCACATTTTTCCATTTTCGTTAAAATTTACGAAGTTGTCTACTTTCAATGGCTGTCAAACACAAACTAAATGACGCATCTTGCTCAAAATGACAGTAGTTGACAGTAGTCTATTAATAGATGGCAGTTGGGGGGACCAATATTTCATTTAAAGTTACTCCGCGGGGGATTGAAAAAGTCACTTATCAAACTGCCCTCGTATTAAACATAGAAAGAACGCAATCCCAGCACATTCTTACTATATAATGCAGTACATATAATGTGCTCCTTATAATATACTTAGTTGAATGATCTTTGTATAGAAAATATTTTATAGATTGCAACTGAAAAGAATTCGCCCCCATAGAGTTGGGTGCAAAATTGGTTTTCACTTTAATGCTTTAATGCATTAGAACTGGTTTTCAAAAAAGAAGCAATAATGTTTTCCACAATGAAAGCCAAATGGAATTTTTATTACTTGAATAGAATCGTAAAGGACTTGTGCAAGTCTTAAGGGTTTCAAATAGAATGTAAAACTGCCAATTATTTGAATCGTTATGACACCTTGACACCAGTTGTTGATGGGAGTTTTATGTATTAAGTTATATAATGACCACTACAACTGAGTGCGTGACCGCAAAAATTCAACCCATTGAATTAAATTCTATAAAAGCAGCACACCATCAGTGAGCATTTACAGCAAAGATTTTTACTCTACTCTACGTATCATTCGTACTTATAATGTAGTTTACCGCTACACTAGAGGAAAGAAACAGTATACACACATGATATAATCAATGTAATAGGATTATATTGGCTGTACTTCGATATTGGTATTGCCTTATGCTAGTGCTATCAACAACTATAACACTTTACCTATACTGCGTAACTGAAAGAATAGAATAGAACAGAAGCCCATGACAATAATAAAGAAATATCTAGGAATAGATCCCTTAAAGATGGTCACAATGGAAGTATTTATTGGATTGCCTGCAAATTTACTCAAGTTAGTAAACCATTTAAGAAGAAACATCTAAGAAGTATCTTTCTATTATTTTTTTTCTTTATTTATCTATGTGTCCTTTCTTCTGTCAATCCTTTCATCTTTTCCATTATTTTTTTTTTCGTCCTTCTTTACATCATTTTGTCGACTTTTACGCCTGAACTTAACACCTCTTCATTTATTATTAGTCTTTCAGACCATTCATCCATCTGTTTAATCATCTTACCCAAAAGAAGTATTTCTGTTTATTTAATTTTGTATTCCTAACCAACTTTCCATACAAATCATTATAATATTTGGTTCTACAACCGGGAACTAGTCCTGGCCTCTTGCAAAAAATCTTTCCATCGGTCCAGATTTCGAGCCGATCTCATCCAGTTTTCTTCACTTTTGTGTCACATAATTCCTATCGCAAAGGAATTTCGGAGCAGGATCCTCTTAGCTCATGCGAGCTAGGTATCCTGTACACCGGAGCCAGCCGAGCTTAATACTCTTCATGATGTTGATATCGTCGTAACGCTAATTGATTTGATTATTAAAAAGTTTTTAGAATCGTCCTTCCTTACATACAGGGCCAACAACCTCTAAAACGCAGCTAAGATGTCAGATTGATTTTTGCTAAGCAAATAAGTCTCGGATCCATATGTAAGTACTGGTATGGCTATTTTTTCTTATACAACAGCAACTTGGATGTTATTGTTGGCTTTAAGAAACCGTGCGCGTATTTTTGGTTCTATGCTTTTGCTAGTTCTTACAATGATCCAGTATAGCTAAAGGATTATGTACTACCTTAAATTCGCTCTCCACTATCTTAATTGAGGGAAAAATGTTGAATCTTTTGCTCGCAGACTTGGCCATTTTGGGATTCTATAAATGATGTTAATATCGCCTGCTTACAACATTATCTGATTGGACACAGAGAGCATTGTTCCTCTCGTCGTTACATCAGAGTCACGGATCACGTTCTCCAATGCCAAGTTGAAGAGGATGCAGGCCCCTTTGTGGGAGTCTGTTTTAGATGTTAAATGTAGTAATAGTCCAAATATCATAACTTGCCTAATAAAAAGTATGGTAATTGCCATAGGGGTGCCGTGGCTCAGTGGAAAAGTGCATGGCTACAGAGCAGGGGTTCGTGGTTCAAATCCCAGTGACACCAAAAGTATTTTTCATGGTGTCCCACCTCTCGCGAATGGGTGACAAACGTTCCGAGAGTAATAACTTGTCACGGAAAGCTTCTCGATTTGCCGTTCGAATCGGGCCTTAAATTGTAGGTCCCGTCCAAAAATATACATGTATAACACAAATGGTCGCGAGAAGCTAGGCATGGAAGCTGGACCGCAACAGTCTGTCGCGCCGAATATTATTATTTTAATTGCCATAAAGACGCTTATGTAAAAAATTCGGAGACACAAACTTAAATGGTACGAGTGTGTTTTTTCGAGGAAGCTTTTTTTTATAAGATTTTAAGCGGTGCTCACTAAATGCAAAGATTAAGAACAAATTTAAATAATCGACCAACATTTCAATGAAAGTTGTCTAACTCCTTTAACAAACAAATTTGACAAATTAATCCAATCACTTTTTAGAGTGGGAAATAATAACTTTGTTTCAAAAATGCAAAAGTAATTAGCATAATCATATTCATGTAATAAGCAGTATATAAGACGACGGTGAATAAAATCAATCACTTCTAAACTCAAGAATCTCATATCGTGAATCATTTTTGGGAGGTTTTTGATGTCACCAACACGTATTTAATCGAAATTTATAATAAATTTTAAATCCAATTAAAATGAGCGTCTCAATGCCTCCCGCTCGCTTAGTTATTTTCCCGCTTTTACTCTCATTAAACGAAGCGATTCTAATAATGAACAAACGAACTCCGACATATCACACTGACATACTACCTACAGTTTCCATTTAGTCGATTTTAGCAATAAATTGCCGATGCCTAGTGAGGTCAAACTTCAGTAACTGATTGGAGCATTCATTGGCATTGGTTTCGGCTGTAACATTTTTATGTCTCTATACTCGTTAATTGATACTCGATGCGGTCGGGTCAGTTTGGGGTCTAACTCCCTCGGTGTCGTGCTTTCATTTCATTTTGAAGTTTTGATTTGCTTTTCTTCCTGTAGTGTTTTCCAGGCTAAAATTATGCCGATTAGTGAGCCCTTATCTTGGCTGAAGAGTAACGTCATATCCGCTAAGAATATCCGTATATTCTCGGATAGCCAAGCCGCGCTGAAATCCCTGGAATCAGTTTTTACAAATTCAATCTTAGCCCTTAACTGCCGTTCATCTCTTAGGGAGATGGCGGAGCAGTTTAGTATTCACCTATGTTGGGTGCTGGGGCACTGTATGGCTGACGAACTCGCCAAACAAGGAACTACACTACACTACATCGTGACTACTACACATGTGGATCCAACAGGACGGAGTCACTTTGTTGCGATGCAAATTTTGTAAGAAACGTTTCTCAGTCGAATAATATCAAAAATTGTAGCCCCAAACATACTGTCCCCACCACCACCCAACTGACCACCAATACCCTCCAAGAACCACCTTAAGATAACCCCAAAATCCCCCTCCACCCACCACAAATATCACCACTATTTATCAACTGCGCGGTCATCGAGTTAATCTCATACAAACAATACCTGGCCACTCACCACGCCAACTCCCTCAACACCATCACCGCACTAACCCCCTAAAAATATTCAACCCAACTGGCCGTGGCCCACATCAAAAAGTTTCAGCTATATCACATGGTCGGTCTTCGAGTTATCCGCGAACAGACATACAGACAAAGTTTCATTTGTACTTTGGGAAATTGAAAACCTAAAAATTCGGTTCAATATCCAAAGATAAAATATCGAAATAAAAGAATTTGTTTTTGACATGAAAATTCAAACACGAACAAAAATAGTAGCGTAACGTTCGAGCGTTTTCACTCATCGCGCGATCGCGTTTAGTTTCTAAACAGGCCAAGTAGTAACATTATTGATGTTTGATATTTTTCGCGATCACCACTCATCGCCAGAACGCGCGATCGCTGTCCAATTGGGAGATTACCTTAGCCTATGTTCTAATTGGACAGCGATCTCGCGTTCTGGTGATGAACAATGGTTGGTTGCATCGCGTTGTTTGAGCGATCTTAATGTATGTGTCCGAATTGCGATCGCGCGACCAAATGTCCTCGTGCTACAAAACACAGCGTTTCGCGATCACCTCAGTACATGTGAAGTGGTTTTGAGGTTGGTTGAGCTGAAATGATTTCCAGGAATGAAAGAGTCGACCAACGAGTTCGACAAAACGTCGCCTGCTAACGTTGAATGGTGCCATCGCCTCGCCAGGTCACCGGGTTCTGTTATTGTCGTCCTCAGTAATGTGTTGGCTGTTTAATCGTTGAGTGTACCACTCCTTCTTATTTGGATACCTCTAGGAAAATCTATTCTCACATCATGCATTTATATTTGCATCGCTTAATCTACCTAAGTTGACCCTACCTTTATTTATTCACCTACGTGACTACAATAGCTTAAATACTGACTCCTTGGTAATTGATTATGTAACCCTGGATAGGATCTTCTTCTGCAGTAATCCCGATGATCAAATCGCGATCCTTAGTGAATACCTTTGTACCCTCTTCAACAAGAATATTCCTTGGGTCACAAGGCCCCTGTCTAGAGCTGCTAGGCTTAATTCACCATTGATTGACAGGGCCAGGTCCACTAGGGACCTTGCTTTTCGTGCGTTTAGGGCGAATCCTTCGGATGAGAGATGGGCCACGTTCTATAGTTATCGTTATCAAGTTACATCGTTGGTGAGAAGACATAAAAGAGAATTTGGTAGTCGTCATCTACTGATCACTGATCACTGATCAGCAGCCCGGCAAACTCTGGCGCAAAATTAGAAGTGTGGGTGTTCTGGAAGAATCGGATGTCGACCTACGTATGTTTTCCCCTGATGTGGTAAACAATCATTTCGCGTCCTACCAACAAACAGTGAGCCGCTTGGCCCTGAATACCCCTTATGTTTCCCAGCCTTGCCATTCTCTTGCCTTCAATTTTCGTTGTGTCAGTCTTATTGAACTCTGGCTAGCAATCTCGTCCATTAAGTCAAATGCCATTGGTCTGGACAATATTCCTATTAAATTTATTAAACTAGTATTTCCATACATATCTCGGCATCTGCTCCATGTTTATAATTTTATCCTGACCTCCTCGATCTTCCCATCTAGGTGGAAAGCGGCTCGGGTCACTCCTATCCCGAAAAAAGCCAAACCAATTGATCTCGCTAACCTTAGACCAATGAGCATTCTACCTGCACTGTCAAAAGTCTTCGAACGTCTTGTTAAGGACCAGCTCTTGACTCACCTTGAAGCTGATTCATATCTCAGCCCTTTTCAGAATGTATTCAAAAAATGCCATAGTACCACATCCAACATTTTAGGTATTACTGAAATTGTTCGTAATAATATGGATATGTCAAGAGTATCCATCTTGGTACTATTGGATTTTAGCAAAGCTTTTGACAGTGTGGATCACGGTCTTCTCCTGGCGAAGCTGACCACTAATTTCAACTTGTCCGGTCAAGCGATCAATCTAATTAAGTCACATCTGTCTGACAGGGTACGATGTGTTTTCATCGAAGAACAGCTCTCTTCATTCCTACCCTTGAGTAGGGGTGTCCCTCAGGGTACTATCCTGGGTCCACTTTTGTTCACTATGTTCATCAATGATCTTCCGCTGGTGCCGAAGTTTTCAGTGGTTCATCTCTTTGCTGATGATGTTTAATTATTACACTCGACACTGCTCTCTGACCACAAGTTGTGTGTATCCCAAATTAATCTGGACCTCGTGGCTCTTGCTTCGTGGGCTAATACCAATATGCTCGACATCAATCCCAGCAAAAGTCAAGTTATAGCCTTGTATCGCTTCCCAGTCCACCACACGCTAGATCATGTTGCTATTAATGGGTTTCTCATCCCATATTCGCAATGCCTTAGCAGTACTTGGTTAGTGACCTACTCCCCCGTCACCTACGTATGAAACTGATTAATGCCTTAATCTTACCATTTTTTACCTACGGAGCCGAGTTATATTCTGGGACCTCGATGGCTAACTTAAATCGACTTAAGTTGACTTTCAATGCCTGCGTTCGCTTCATTTACTCCCTAAGGAAATATGACCATATCTCGGGCCTTGCTCTTGACCACCTTGGTATCTCGTTCACTAATTACCTTAAACATAGAACTATAGTGTTTCTTTTCAAGATTCTGTTACTGCGTCTTCCGTCCTACCTCCTACCCCTTTTTAGGTATTGTCGATCGCTGCGTTCTAGGCATCTCATTATTCCGCTCCATCGCTTTTCCACTATGGTCCTGTCCTTCACGGTAAGGGCTATTCGGTTGTGGAACTCCCTTCCGATTAATATTAGGGAGTCTAGGTCTCTACCCACTTTTGTTAGGTCGAGCCGGGTATTCCTCAATCAAACTAATTAATTTATTAATCTATTTCAAATTAACCTATAATTTAATATGTCCTCTACACTATAGACGCGCATACTTGAATCTTTTTATTGCACCCTCGTGGAGAATTGTTGTTAGGCAGCACGGGTGCGGTCATGCTTATAATATTGTTTTTATCTCATATTTGCCATCCATGGTTTGGTTCAACTACTATGCTAATTATGCTAATTTCATAATTATATTTACTTATTTTTTATTTTCTAACTGCACTAAACTTGTACATTGAAAATAAGACATCTTGTCTTAATGTATATAATGTATCATATAAATAAATAAATAAATAAATAAAATAAATAATTGCATAAACGGAATGTTTCACCGTTCATGTGTCGATGCGAACAGTGTCGTTGACGAAAAAATTAAAGAGAACGACAAAAATTACGAATGGAGGAAACAAGAAACGTCAAAAAAATTCATGGACAAGTTTGCTCGCGACGGTATTCCTTTTCATTACCCTTCTCTGTTGCACTTATAGATTTCCATATTTCATGGAAGGATTTTTCAGCGCGTATATTGGGTCGTAGAGACGTAATTGCGGTGTCGTTATTTAACGTATATGGTCAGCTCGCCGGTAATGCCTGAAACACAAACACGCTTCAGCTTCGGCTTCGCCTGACGTTTACGAGTTCAGCCATACGATTTCAATGCTTCCTATCACAATGTCGCTTCGGCTTCAACGAACGTTTCGTTTGGCAATCGTAAAGAAAATCGTAATGCTACATAACGAAGCTACAAACGGAAGCTCTAGTTCAAAAGTGCTGAACATTTGCTTTGCCTGACAGCTCAACAGCTGTGAAAAACGACAACAAGCAAAATTATTTTGAGCGGGAAAATAAGTTATATGAGGTACAACAATGTCCGGTGCCGAGCGAGCGTGACTGAAATCGTCGCAAAGCTGTCACCGCACCACGCTCAGTGAACGACCCCGACCCGCGAGCAACACAACCATTGTTGTACTGTCGAGGGGAGCAGCGTTTGTGATCGACATTAAGGAATTTTAATAAAAAGAAATTCAATCAGTTCACCCTTTTGTAGTCAAGGACAATCGAGTGCACTCACTTGTGACACAAGTTATATCCTTGTTTAATGGCTCCACAAAGTCAAAACTATTATCTGTTTTATGATAAACAGGAAAAAGCGTATGTCCTTTTCATCCGGCCACACAAGCCGTTATTACTAACGAATTCACTATCATTTTATTAGCAATCAAAATCCCTCTTTATACATCAATTGAAGGATTTGCACTCTGATGCAATTTGTAAAGACGGATTTCGCAAGGGTTCTAAGTACACACACGCAAATGTATTTCCACTTCAACTATTTGCATCTATCGACAAGGAAGGAAGGAACATATTTCCCAAGATTTTGTATATCGATGATCCATCATTTTTAGTATTTATCTCATGTTATACGGAAACATGTCCGTTTAGACAAGTACGAAAATATCCCCTGGCGTTGAACTGTAAAGGAAAACCGAATGATAAATCGCTCACATTGAGTCGATTTAAATAAAAATAAAATGAAAAACTCAAGGACCAGTTTTAAGGTCTTTAACATTATGTGCAGTTTGTTACATGTTTTACGGATTTTTTACTGTTTGCGTTTGATGTCCTTTGACATCGTATGTTTGCAAGTACAATTCATATCAGTTGCAATGAGGAAGTTTCCGACTAACTCACACATCTCTATCTCATATATATATGTATCCTGTTTTTCTGATACTAATTCTGTTAGGATAATGAAGATGAGAATCATTGCAAGGATGTTGTGTAGTATACGATTCCCAGCTGCCGTTAATTTTAAGATATCAATTGCAACCCGTTCCCATGAAGGAAATGGAGAAAAACGGACGCGATGACAACAACAACGTGAACATGCATAAAAATTTACCACGTCAAAGGATGTTTCCTCCCATAAAGACTGACAAAGCAAGCGCGCATTCCGTTTACTCCAGCTCTTTGCCCTTGGGACAGAATGGACAAAATGGAACGATAAGGACAATAAAAGTCGATGCAGTAGTGCTCGCATCATTTTTTGTGATATTTTTTTTATGAAAATCTAAATTCAAAGTGTGTGCGACTTGTGGCATCCAGAGAAGTATCTCGCATCCGTTACTTTAGCCGTATCAGCATGGTACTGTAGCAGCGGTACCCCCAGCGGTGAATTGAGTCATTGCAGTGACTATCTATTTTTTTGCCTTCAGGTTACGATTTGCTTTATTTGTCTTTACAGCTCCTTAGAATAACACGGACCCATGCTGTGCGCTCCAGTGCCACAATGCACTTCGTTGTGTCACGTATCTCTACTCCACATATTGATATTGATATTGTCAAATGGAAACAAATGGCTTGCAATATAATTGCAGAAATATTGACACAAATGTGGTTATGCAGTGTGGGTTAAAGTACCCATTCAAAATGTTTGCAAGTGGACATCTCTTGAATATTAAAGAAGACAATTCCCAATCGCACATGTGAATCAATTGCTTAGCCTTCAAAGATGCGTTATTACGTACATATATGCATTTTTGTTGTTCAAACTGTGATTCATGGATATTTAAATATGAAACGACGCAATATCGAGTCAATTTTCTGTAAATTTGTGCCTGAATTGATTGATATGATAAAGTTGAATTTGAAGATTAGGTAATAAAAGTGTGTCCACAGCCGGTTATACAAATAAACGGACCCCTAGTTTGAATTATTTAATTTAATGTCAATTACCCTGGAAATTCCTTGAAGTGTGTGCACTTATCCATTACAATGGATATCAACTCTGCAACGCAATATCTTATGAATTTTCGAGATACTATTGCAATGTGCTTATGTACTCTCGTACTTATCCAAAAAAATTTCTCGATTTCATCTTATTTGGCTGAAAATCGTAGAATGCCTTTGATAAAATGAAAGTCTCAGTGAAGTGAGGTAATAATAAAAAGAGTTTGAATTAAAACTTCACCATTTTTGTCTGCTGATAAGTTTTTTTTTTATTAAAATTTAGTAAATGTATGCTTAGAATGAATGCAAAACTGGATGACATCGGCTCAAAATCGGAACCGGTGGAGAGATTTTTTGCGGGAGGCTTAACCCAAAGCCCGAGCTGATACGCACGTACTCATGATGAAAGGTTCAATTTCTGTAATGTCGTCATCGAACTCGGGTACTTCTTAGAGTTCATTAAACATGTTTTTGGAATAGCGGGTCTTCAACTGGTTGGCATGTGCTTTAATGATTCGCTCTCCTGAAGTAGTTCTGACTGCGATGCTGTAATTCACTCTTCCAATTCTTTTAACGATTTTTGCTGGAGCCCAGTTCCCAGTTGTAGAAAAGACTTCATCATTGGCTTCAAATTCTCTCCATTTCGCAACAAGCATCATTGTTGAATTGAAGTTTCATTTTACTTTTTTCGTTGCTCGAATTTGATTTGCTTTCTTCGGACATCAGCAAATCCACAGAAGTTTTCATCTTCCGATTGTTTAGCAACTCTGATCGAGACTTCATGCCTAAGTTATATGATTGTGTTCGACGATAGTTCAACAGGAACTTTCGCAGCTTCTGGCCGACGTTTCCTTTTTTCTTCCTTAGACCTGTTTTTACTAGATCAACGATTTGACTGAGGACTGTAAGGCGCGGTTCTGATCTGTTCAATTCTATTTGACTCGCAGAAGTCTTTGAATTCTTGTGAAGGGAATTGTGCACCATTGTCCGATACTATTGTTTTGCAGACACCTAAGCAGGAGCAAACATCGTTTAGCAATTCGATGGTTTTTTCTGAGGTTGTTGATTTGGTTCTGAAGATTTCAGGCCATTTGCATCGACGATTACAAAAAAGAAGTTTCCGTTTACTGGTCCAGCGTAGTCAATGTGAATTCGTGACCAGGGTTCATTCAGAATCTGCTTTAAGTAACATTTGATCGGGGATTTTCTGGAAACAGCACAAGCTTCGCAAGTTCTGACTTTTTTCTCGATATCTTTGTTGATCGATGGCCAGAAAACTTTATCTTGAGCGAGTAGTTTCATGCGACTCTCGCCTGGATGGCCTTCGTGAAAATGCAAACTTGGATTTACGAAAGGTGGTTTCGGACCATGAAGAAATTTTTGATTGCGTTTATTTTTATATCATTGTTTTGTTGAGATGGCCAAGAATTTGTGCTAATCGTATTTGGAACCTTGCTGAGTGTCGGGATTAAATTTAGGCTTCTCTGATGTACTCAATGTTGACAGGCAGTGTTTTTTCGTTGCAGCATATATCGTCGGTGTTGACTGATGCAATTACGATTTGCTCACTTGGCTGTAGCTGGCTTTTGATGACTCTTGACAAGACGTCTGCGTAGCCGAATTCGTCAGTTTTCACGTGTTCGATTGTGAAATCATAGGCCATCACTTTGAGAGCGTAACGTTGGAGCCAATTTACCATATATGCTGGAATTCCATATTTTTTGCCAAATATCGCCATTAATGTTCATTTCCGCCGTAAATGTAGCTGAGTGATTTCTTCAGACCGAACACAAGAGCGCGAGCTTCCTTCTGTATTTGAGGATAATTTCTTTCTGCAGGGTTAAGTGTGGCTGAATAGTGCATGATAGTATGCAAAGTACCATCGTGAAATTCGTGCATCACCGCTGCACCCATACCGTAATCTGATGCGCGGTTGCCAAAGCAATTTTCTTCTTAGGATTTTAGTTTAAGCTAGTTCGTTGCCTAAAATGTTCTTGAGGTCGATGAAAGCCTTCTCGTGTTGTTCTCTCAATACCAATTTGACATCTTTCTTCGGCGAATCGTCGAGGAATCCTCATCGCTCTTTCACGCCTTTGATGAATTTTCCGTGGTAATTGACTGCTCCTAGTAGCGATCGGATCTGTGATACGTCTTTTTGAGTCAGAAGTTCTTTGATGGCTGCTAGCTTGTCCGGATGTGGTTTTATTCCATCACTCTTATCAATGATGTGACCACAAAACTTTTCTTACCGAACTCGCATTTTTCCAACTGTAGCGAAAAAAACCCATAAAGATTTTTTTGTTAATGGGAAATAATTCGGTACTCAAACGGCTAATAAACAAAAAAAAAACAACCCATAAAAATTAAAATTTTTCTTGTAAATTCCCTAATCGGAGATACACACACACACACACACACTGCGTGCTCGTCTTGTGGCAAAATCATCCACGAAGTGACGCAGCGGCAGCGAACAGCGCTGCTCACAAAGCACAGAGCTCAGACTTTGCCGTGATCTGATGCGATATAGCGATATTTAAAAATTGTGTATTGAGGTCCCCAAGGGGCCGATCGCTCCAAATGTTTACAAAAAGTGTTTTCCATCGGAAATACACATTTGTATAACATTTTAAGAAAATCGGGGACATTTTTTAAAATATTTGTATGGGAGCCCCCCGACGCCGAGGTCCGAGGGGCCTCAAATTTTAATAGAAAGTATTGTCACCGGAAATATAGATGTGTGCAAAATTTCAATAAAATCGGGCCATGGGAAGTGGGCTAAAAATTGATCGGAAAATCTGACAAGCCAGCCAGCCAGCCAGCCAGCCAACCAGCCAGCCACGTGCACCCGAAGTTAATATAGAGAATTTAAAAACCATATACGCCACACCCCGTCGACCGCCCTCTGTCTCTACAACACAAGACTCCGATAACTATGGATTCGACACTAATACTATTTAATTTAATGTCAAATGTCTGTAAATGAAGATTTTTTTGAGTCATAAGATCAAGTATTTTGCAATAACAAAAACTTGCTTTTATCCATTTAAAAGGAGCGTATATATAAATTAGGTAGGTAAGCAAAATCAGATATGCAGTGGAAAGTGACATAAGGCCAAAAACTCAATGCTGTCTTTTATCGTCCAATCGTAATTTAAACCTCCAACATTTATCCATGAATAGATCTTGAATCGAAGAAACTGAAAAACTCGATTTTCTCGTTATGTGCGTCAAAAACAAGCTTCGTTTTGGAACGACAACATATTTGCCATTGCAAGGAATGCTGCGAAATGTTCAGGTTTTTTAAAACGGTGCAAGATGTACTTCACTCCCTCAGAGCACCGTGAAAAATACTTCTGGTGTTACTGTGATTCGAACCACGAACCCTGCTCAGTAGCCATGCGCTTTTCTACTGAGCCACGGCGCCCACTGGCTACTATTTACAAGGCATATATTCACCCTAAGCTTAAATACAACTATATTGTCTGGGCAGGTGCCCCAAGACCACATTGCAACTACTAGACAGACTTCAGAACCACGCGATAAAACTTATTGGTGACGTAAATATCGCGCAAACAATCGATTCGCTTGAGCATGGTAGGAATGTTTCCTGCTTGTCATTGTTTTATCGCTTTTTGGGGTGTTCAAAAGAAATATCCAGATGTATCCTGCCCATTCTCGAACCCATCCGTAATACTTGTGCCTCAACTCAAGCCCACGGGTCTACTATTAGGCCTACCTTCGGACGTACTAACCAATTCACAGATTCCTTCTTTAGCCACACTATAGTTATGTGGATTGAATTGTCCAATTCTGTGTTTCCACATTTATATGAATCCCAGTCATTTAAGACACGCGTGCATAGATATCTCATCTTTTTCTCTCCCTAATTTCAAAACGCCCACTCTGTCCTAACCGTTATCCCCTTAGCGTGTGTACATTATTAAAAAAAAAAAAAAAAGGCCGCTTTGTGGAAGTGTCATAAGGCCAAATGCCATAATTTGGTTTTATGTCGCTTTATTTGGCTTTACGTCACTTGGCTTTTTGTCACGACACCGAGTGTAACGCGTACAGCATGTCGCGTGTGTCGAATGTGACGCGTGTAAAAGTTGGTTTTTTCACTTCTTTGAGACCCTTATTGACCAACTTATCTTCCTGTTCATCTTTAAAATGTTGTATTTCTTTTCTTATGGAGCATGAATTCGAAGTTCTGTTATCCTTTAGCTATCAAGGATCAGTTCAGATGACGGGGTTTCTTTAAACCTTTAGCATTAACTAACAAACGAATCCTATTTCGTTGTAATAGTTTAAAACTTTAAAACTTTTATTACCAGTAGATTTGGGTAAACTTAGTTTTATTTTAAGGTATCAATCAATTTGTATACAAATCAGAATATTGTTTTCATCAAAAATAAAATCCTTAGAAAAAGATAAAGTAATAAATCGGAATAGCGCCATTTTCACTCCTTAAGTTTACTCTGTTTGCTCATTCTTCTGCACTTCATTCGGTCTGTCACATTCAACGAATTAATTTATATTCACGGTCTCGTTACTCAGAGGATAAATCCATCTTTTGAATAATTTAGACGAATCAACAGGAGATTTTGTATAGAATGGAAAATGGGAGAAAACCCTTATTTATTTCATTGGTTAAAAGGAGCGGTTAACAGCTCAAAGGAGTAGATTATTTTTATTTGATGTTTTTCTAAGACTCTGATAGAGCAAAGAGCAATACTAACTATCACCGGATATTGCAAGACTTTTTACGATGTTTGTTCAGTCTGCACCGCATTATCTCTATCTCCATGTGGTGTCTGATGTTGCGATCAAATAAACTTTTCTCATGGAAATCTTGTGCTTGTCATGCTGTGAGCCAAGTTTAACAATTTGTTTTATCCAAAAATGTACATCAACAATCGATCTCAAATTGCATTCTCTGTGTAAAAAGTAAATAATTTTTGTAAATTGCCACAACCAATCCGCGATGGGATTTGACTGTAAGATTCTACGTCGAAGGATTTCACTTCACGACATAAATTACAATTCGATTTGATCCCTCGATATGACGCATTTATTGATTTTTTTTTGTAGCAAAATAAATCTGAGATTGTATTTTTATGATAAAAAAAAAATAAATTCCTACATATTTTCCTCTGAGGTCTTTGGACTCGCTAATAGGTATTATTTTTTGTTGATTTTTGCTTGTTATGAAAATAAAAAATAATTTGTATGCGTCAGCCAGACAAACTCTTACCTCATAAAAATAAAATGAATTCAAGTTTTCTGCGCCAACACTTTCCGAGCCATTTACTGACATTGTTATTGAACCATCATCGATGCTGACCAAAGAACCATCGAGCGTTGACGTCATTGCAATTGCCGTTGTTGGCGACAACATTACGTGTGATATTGCGGGAGCAATGTATGTAAAGTTACTGCCGTTCGCGTTGACATAATCATAAGAACTGCTAATTGTCTCACTGAAACTCTTGTTGTTGCTATCAATCGGGCTTATCCATCTGCTCTTGCTAATGTCCGAAATGATGAAGCCAATACCGCCACCGACTGGCGCACGGGGTGCAGTTTTGGACTGTGACTGTGTCGTCATGTTGATCGTCAGCGTTGAATACCTTCTGAATGCGGATGTGTGTCTTAAGCGGGCACATTGGATGCACCAATTGCGGTCGTAAATATTTTCCACTTTGGACAACTTTGAATATGTTTTTTTGGGAAATTTTACTTCGGAGGAGTAATTTAATACTTTCGCTTCATACTTATCACTTTGGGATGGTATTGTTGTACTTTTCTGTCTTTTGGTGGCATAATCTGGCCAATTATAAAATAAATTGCGCATTATGCCATATCCATTAAGGTCGGATATGCTGAAGCATGTTGTGTCCGACTTCAGTTGTTATTTTCTCGCTTTCAAGAAAAACTGAAATTTGTATTGTAAAAAAAATATTGGTTTAATAACATAACACCATAAAACAATTTGGGAAAATAAGCAATATTAATGTTTTAACAATGTTATCAATAGACTTTAGGCCTAAAGTTATGTCCCTTATTCCAATAAATTTAAGTTATACAAAATTGCTAGAGGGATACATTCATCTTAACTAAACAATATTGAGTTTTTTCGTCAAATCTAAAACTTTTGTCGAACATCTTCCAAGGATGTAGAACACGTCAACTGACTCGCATTCGAGTATATAAAAAACCTATTAATTTCCAGAAGGAAAAATAACAATTATCCCAGACGAACGGGCACATAGTCAACAATAGTCTAAATCAATCAAACAATATCCTACGGCGTGCTATTTTTGAGCTAAAATAAACAATGTCCTGCCGATACTAAAAAGAGTAATTGTTGATTATTTAATGATAAACAAACCAACAAACAACTAAAATACCAATCAACTCAAAGGATTGGAAAAGCATCTGATGACGTGTTTTGGAAACGAACAATACTCTCTCAGGATAAGTCAATTGCTCAAGGACAAACCATTGTCTTGATTTGTGTGAACTTAGCTTTTTATTACCTTGAGTACTACACAATGAAAACGCTGACTGAAGCAGCGTCTTCACTACTGCGCTGTCACACTTCCAACAAGTGTTAGTGGTAGTGAAAATTCATTGAATAGCACATTGCGAGGGACATGCAATGAAAATGGCAAATCCTTCTTTGGTTTTCTTTCATTCTTCCACACAGCGTGTTTTTCATTGACAATGATCTGTCCACAATGCGATGAGCTGTTGCGCACGACGCGTTGGTGACTCTACAAATTAATGAATGGGAACTATATGCTCGCCGTCGTATAAATCCAATTATTTTCCTGGTATATTGAGAGTTTATCGATTGTTCAAGAAAGAGATGTTCTCGTAATTCCTGCCAAGGATACGAAAACAATGGGATTAAATATGTCTTCGTTGTCGTTAGATGTCCAAGAAAAAGTCGTGTAATTGAGTTATTATTATGTTGCTTGAATCTATTGTAAAAGTTGAATGCTTCAGATTTATTGGCATCAGCTCTTGGTCCAAAATTTAATGACACCTACATGGTTGCGAGTATTGCAATTTGTAATTGAAAAGCCTTTCCAATGGATCAGCTGTGGAGGTTCTTTGTTTCTCATATCCGAAAATAACCAAGAGACGATGAATGCTACGAGTATTTTATTGATCATTATCTGGGATTTATCTGTATTTATTCGCTTTAATGCAAACTTCAGGTTGTAATGGTTCTCTCGAAGGAGCTTTGTCCAAAAATACTTTTTTCACCTTCCATTGCTGTTATTCCCATGAAGTTTTGAATGCAAGTCAGACATTAAAGATATCTTTTAATTTTGTGAAATTCGTGTGTAAAGCGGAGAGAGGATCTACAAAGGTGTTATGAATTATGCACCGAATGTCGGAGAGTTGAAAGATAATATGTATGTGTTTTAATGAGTGCCGAAGGAAAATGCTTGGTATGATTTAAGCTGGAAAGAGGCTACTAGGAACCGGGAAGTATGCTTTCGGTTATATGAAGAAAACCAAACCGAACCAATCTTAGAAAAGTCAGAAATGAGTGCAATGCCTACCTTAGACGAGTCAAATTCGACTTAGACCAGAAACTGAGACAAAATATACTTCAATGTCCCAAAGAAAGTAAACATTATTGGTCATTCGTGAAACGAATTAAAAATATTGCCTCCTCTTCAATTCCAACGCTCATTCACATTCACGCTCAGCATAGACAAGGCCAATCTGCTTGCTTCACATTTCGCAGATAGCTCCACGCTACGAATCCTTTATGGGACAGAGAGACAGAGGACATTAATAAATCTGCTGGGCCCAATGGTATTCCCGCTATAGTTTTGAAGAGGTGATCTGCAACGTTGGCATTGTCACTGCGCAGGTCTTTCCATTTCTCTTATTCTTCTGGAATTGGAAAACCGCCTTTACCAAGCCTGTTCCTAAACAAGGCGAACCGTCATCTCTTTCCTTGTATCTACCAATTGCCCTAACATCCATACTTTCTAAGTTCATGGAAACGCTCATTAATGAAAATCACAAAGAGTGTCGGAGACAAAACAGAGCCTTGTGAACACCGGTGTTTATGCGGTGAACAAGAGATTTAAAACCATCCAATACGACCTTGATTAAACGGCCATAAAGGTAGTTTCTACTCCAATCAAGCACAGCCTTATCAATTCCATAGAAATTTATTTTCGACAAAAGAGCTTGACGCCAGACTCTGTCAAACGCCTTGGAAATATCGAGTGCAACAACTGTGCTTTCATCGAATTTGTGAATAGACAGGTTCCACTTTTAAGTGAGATAAGTCATCAGGTCACCTGTAGAACGTTGCCTACGAAAACCGTACTGCTGGTCGCTAAGGATTTCACGTGATTCATGGTATTGCATAACTTACGATAACGATTTATCAATGTTGAGATCATTTAATACTCTAGCTACTTGACGAGACGAAAGTAGATTTGCTTCATAGAAGATTTGACTCTTGAAAGTTCAGGCGCTAAAGTATAGTTTGGTTATTGGAGAATTTGCATGAAAAAAATTTTTTGTCACAGTTTCTGGTCATAGTCGAATTTGACTCTTCTAAGGTAGGCATTGCAATCATTTCTGACTCGTCTAAATTTGGTTCGTTTTTCCACAGGTTGTCCCAACAAGAGCGCCGGATTTAAATTTTCCGCCATTTTTCAATACGAGTCGCATGGTAATTTTTTTTTGACATTTGTCACGTACAGACCACGCGATTTAAGAATATGGAGAAGTATTCAAACCAACAACGTTTAATTATTGAGACCGAGAAAAAAATTATCCGGCGCTCTTGTTGGGACACTCTAGAAAGTTTAAAGATAATCCTCTTATTGACATTATTTCGTATTGGTTATTTATTTTAAATGAATCCAGCGATTTAGTGGAAATAGTTAAAAGACATCACTATGACTTTAGAAGACACAGCAAACCGTGCGCTTACAACAACACATATAATAGACTAATAGACAATATTTTAATGCGACTGACTGTTAGTTTTTTTAAGTGTTAGTCACTTCTGCCAACCTTGCAAAGTTATGTAGTTTTTATTATTATTGTCTGAACTAAATGTCATAACGGCTGATTGATTATCGCAAAACTGACATAGGCAGACAGTTTAGTTGGCAGATGCGTTTGAATTCCAAAGAATTGTGTCGTCGTATTTGGCATAGCAAACAGTAAAATGTCCATAGCAAAAAAAACATTGGCTCCACTCTCGCATTAGAAATTCAAATATAAATCTTTTATAATTAATTAGATGTTTATTTTCAAATTACACTTCTTGTCATTGCGCCATACGGTGCCGGAGAGCCGAAACGGATAATCAATGGTGCATTTATTGCATCATTTAATCCTCAGCATTTTGGACGCTAGCCAATATATTAAGTGCTTTGTGGCGAAGTGTAATGGTAATTTACACGTATGTTAAGTGTTGTTTGCATTTTAAATAAATTGCATTTGGGTAGTACTTTAATGTTTTCTCAAAGAACTAACACTATGTCAATTATGGGGGAACCACGTTGCTTATACGAATAAGGAGACCCACAGTTTGAATTATTTAAATTATTGTCAATTGTCTTACAACCAAAATATTTTGTCCATTATTTTGTGGTATTTCAAAGTTTGAGACTCACTGAAAGAGGTCATGTTTTGAAGTGAAACTTTGTTAAGGATGGGGTTACAATTTTCAAGTGTTACATCGTTATTACTCTGTTGTTCACTTTTGAAACTGTTATGCCTTGTTACCTATAGCTATATTTTATATGTATGTAACTATACAAAGTGTATCCGTTAAGGTAGCAAATACTTAAAGGGGTTATTCCTTGGTTAATTTCGTAAAAAAATCGTATGGAATGGGGGGTCTATTTTCACCCTCTGTGGTGTACGTAGCGTTTTAAAACGAGGATACGTACTTTTGACCTTATATCACTTTACACCCCGTAACTCTTGAATGCTTCTAGCTACAAGGTCACTGTTGGTCTCTTTTAATACAAAATTAAATCTTCAAGGTAAAATAATGTAATTTTTGTAAATTCGTAAAATAATAACCATTATGAACACCGTCAAATTCAAACGGAGTGCAGCATAATCTTCTTTAAACGGACTTGCCAACAAGGACCTAAATTTACTAAGCCATTTCTCAAGCGATTCGTATGAAATTCGGAATGTAGGACTAAGATGTGACTATAAGACTTGTTCCTATGAAAATTATGGGATCTGACCAATAGGGCCTGGAATTTTGGGAACTAAGCCAATTCTCAAGCAATTCGTATGAAACTCGGAATGTAGATCTTAGATGTGACTATAGGACTTGTTCCTATGGAAATTATGAAAATATGAGCCAATAGGATCTGGAATTTTGGGAAGTTAGCCATTTCTCAAGCGATTTGTATAAACTCGGTATGTAGGATGTAATTTAATCGTTAATCGGCAAAAACGTCAAAAAGTTTCACTTCAATCGCGCTTAAAAGTTACACGCACTCAGTTTTTCTAAACATTTTTATTTCACTGCTGCATTAACATTCACAATCACGGAAAAGCACATGACCTAGGCCATTAGTATACTGAGTGTCAAAAACGCGTCAAAACCGAATAAGTGGCCCCTAGTTTGTATTATTGAATTTTATATCGTTTTACAACGAAATTAAGTATTTCCTCATTCAAAAATTTAAGAATTACTATCATTTACATTAACATCTACGAAGAAGCATTGCAGGTTTTTAGGTCTGTGTTTTTATGCGTGCATATGTATGAGCACGCGTTTGACATGGACAATTAGTTTACTGATGATAATAAATAGAACGCCAGAAGACTCAAATGGACAATTTTTGTTCGGTTTTTTAAAAGTGTTTCCAATGAATTTAATGAATTCGAAATTTTTTTAACACTACTTCTATTTTTTTATTTTTGAGACTACGAACTCATTCGTGCCATGCTGTAATATTATACGATAAATCGGAAAACGTACATAAAGAGAAATCTTTCCTTTGACGAGAAACGTGGAATGACGACCGATGTTTGTTGTACGAGTAAAAGTATACGAGACATTTTAAATCCAATATTCAGAATACAAGAGACTTTAATGATGACGATGTTGAAACGAAACGACAGTGATTGTGATAATGGAATCCAATAATTTCCTTAAAACTGTGTACGGTTTGCTTTGATGATGTTTTTATCGGTTACTTTTCATTTTGTATTTTGGCCCCCAGAGCCAAGCGGTGTAAACAGGAAAATTATATCTTTTTATTGTAATTTACTCATTTTTTACTCGTAGATGGAAGTGTATATGTTTATATCATATACCATTAACGTCCTATATAAAAATTTGTCAGTGCAAGAACTTTTTGAATTAATAAATTCTTTCATATTCGATTCACGAAATTTAAATTTAAATTTAGCACATCATTAATCTTAAACAATTCTTTGTAAAGCATTAGATGCTCTCTGGAAAATAAAAAAGGAAAAAATACCCATCATTTGTTGTTTAAATGTGGTTCATACCTACATACCTTCTCTTAAATAACTTGATCGAAGTAATCATACCTGCAGGCATAGTTTGCCTTAAGATCTACCACAAATAAATTAATCTGATCATTTTATACACTGACGTGACGTCTGCGAACATGCAATGAAATGTACTTTGGTCTTAGTATACAATTATTTCTATGATATTCAAAGGATTATAGTATTAAGAATAATCATATTACCAATATTGGCTATGCGGATGACCTCGTCCTTATGGTCCGTGGCAAATTCGAGAGTACGATAGCAGAACGAATGCAATTTGCTCTCAAACTCTCAAACGAATGGTGTAAAGAGGTGAACCTGAGTGTCAATCCAGACAAGATAGTGTGCACCATCTTCACAAAGAGAAGAAAAAAGCAATCTTCCCCTAATGAATTTCCAAGGCAAGGTCCTTCAAATAATGCCGGAAGCCATATATCTGGGAGTTAAGTTCGATCAAAAACGAACATGGAACTCCCATATGACATACAGTATTAACAACGCAAATAAAGCTTACTTCACATGCCAACGCATGTTCAACATAACGTGATGAATAAGCCCACAAATGACTCTTTGGCTATACCAGAGTATTATCAGACCTAGGCTGACATACGCAGCCTTGATATGGTGGCCAAAAACAGAGCAATCTAAGACACGCTCAAAGCTTAATAAGATACAAAGACTCATTTGTCTTAGTGCAACAGGTGCCATAAAGATTCGCCCTACGGCAGCACTCGGGAAGATTATACACCACTTCACATAAACATTAAAAGTGAAGCTGGCTTAAGACTCTTCACTCTCAATATACACAACCAGGTCAAATCCAATAGATCAGGACATACAAACATCATTTCCAAAATAAACTCGGATTATGGTATTGTCCTGCAATCAGACTCAATGATGAAAACAACTGATTTCCAAAGGAACTTCTTGGTTAGAATTCCAGAACGTCATCAAGTTGAAAATATCATCAATAACCTCCCTCATCATGCATCTATCTGGTACACAGATGGATCTAAAACAGACAGAGAAACAGGAGCAGGAGTATTCGGACCCAGAACCACACTGCGAATACCCCTAGGTAACTCCCCAACCGTTTTCCAGGCGGAAACAATTGCACTTGAAGCCTGTATCTTGGAATGCACTAAAAGAAAATGCAGAAGAACTGAGATTTACATGATCTCAGATAGCCAGGCCGCACTAATTGCACTAAAAGGCCCTACTGGCAACACAAAAACAATGCGGAGCTGCTACTGTCACTTAAAACAATTGGCCAAAACCAATAAAATCACCATTATGTGGTCCCCAGGGCATTCAGGCATTGTAGGGAACGAGGCAGCAGATCTTTGCGCAGAAGGTACTTTCACTTGGCCGGAACCAAGCATTGCCTACTCCCTTAGCCACCTCAAAAACAAAATTTAAGAGTGGGGTAACAATGCCATCGAAGCTGAATGGGTATCGTCGACAGGGATGAAACATCTCAAGTAGAACATTGTACACATAGGCAAGGCAATCAAACTGAACCGTCATGCACTCAGATCATTGGTCTGGTACATAACGGGACACGGCCCATTCAAAAGCCACCTATCGAAAACGGGCAAATCCCAGACGGACATCTGCCGTTTCTGTAACAAGGCAAAAGAATCGCCAGAACACATACTGTTCATATGTGATACTCTCACATGGAAAGGACTTAAGCCCCTCAAGGCTCACACAGTCCCAGGACAGAATGTCATTTCGATCGAACTGGCAGACGTAATGGCATTCATAAAGGAATTAAGCCACCGCATAAAGTGGTAATCATCTGGGATGCACAATAGATCTCTAGGTCGCAGTGCAGCAGGCTTTTCAGCCCACAAAACAATAATAATAATAATAATAATAATAATAAAATAGTATTAAGATTTCACCCTCCATCTACTCGTATATAGTTATATACGTATATAAAAGCGAAACTCCGTCTGTCAGTGTTTTTGTTATAAGTCTCCACACCGTTCAGTCAATCGGGATCATGGTATTTGTAGGGAATTTATACCATAATGAGCTGGTTTTAGTCATTTTTTGGGAGTGATCCTGGAAGTGACACCTAGGTCCAGTGGCCATCATACACTTTTTTCCTAAATTTAATGTTTTCATAACTTATGCCGAATTTGTATATAATAGTTTCCTTAAATTTTTGCACACGGACACACACCTCTCATGTTCTGGAACGGGTTAGACTTTTGGCGGTAGCCTAATCTACAACATACGAAAATACACAGCAGTTAAATAGAAATGCAATTTTTTCGGATTATTTCAAAATCGGTCTAACTTTTTCAAGAAATTTTTCTACAAAATTACAAAAACCCATTATACGAATAATAGGGCGCTTAGAAAACCTCAATTTTGAGCGTTGTTAATTGATGTGACGTCTTCTGACATAACTTTATTTATTATTCGCACTTACATAGCAAAAAACCTATACTGCTGTGAAAGTATAATTGTGTGTTTTTGTTTGTAATGCGATCAAACCTCCACGTGGTGGCCGCTGGTAATTTTCCTCCAGTACAGTAAAAGTGAAATGATGGGGCTTGTCCCTTCAAAGTAAGGATGCCGCGAGGCCAATAACCTCGCCCGCAAAAAACTATATTACGGAACCCCAAATCAGACTTGGATACACTGATGAACGACGACGACCACGGCAACGAAATGCGATGGTGTCTCACAAAAATCAAAATATGTCATAATATATTACAGCTGCCATGCAAGAGATCATGTGCTTGGGGTGGGGTTTCTAGCCAGCAAAAGAATAAAACCCACCGTTATCGGCTTTACAGCAGTAAATGAACGGCTGTGCACCCTTCGCGTGCGGGGCAGATTTAAAAACCATAAGCCTCATAAACGTTTACGCACCTACAGAGGATTCTCCAGATGATGAATAAGAAGAATTCTTTGAATTAATCGAACGGGAACTCCATGGCTGCCTTTAGTATGATGTAAAAATCATTCTGGGGGACATGAATGCTAAAATAGACAGGGAGGCAGTATTCAGGCAGTACATTGGCACCCATAGCTTACACGAGAACACTAATGGCAATGGAGACAACGAGTCATAGAGATGGCAGCAAGCAATAATTTGATCGTAGCGAGTACAAGGTTTGCGCGTAAAAATATCCACAAAGCCACCTGGGCGTCTCCTGATAGTTGTTTAAAATTCATTTGTTTTCAAGAATACAAACACAAACAGAACGGCGCGTAGCACTTCTAAGTGTGAACAGTTAGCAAGGCTACGAATAATTCTGAATAACTGAGAAAAACTACGGGTCATATGGGTGAGTGGACTCTATGTAAAATGATCCCGGAAAATAGTCAATTTTTCATGAAATACGGACTTTTAAAGTTAAATAAAAAATTTGTTGACATTCAGAAAGAGTTAGCTATAACCAAATTCTATTTAAGAATGAATCGCCGGAACGGATAAGCTAGTTACTAAATTGTATGTCGCAAATTCGACATTTATGAAATCGCTGCCTACAGCCTTTCATAAGGTGTCAGCATGATTGCTTACGAGTAGATATTAAACGAATTGATTTGAAATTTATCTATCCCAATTAGCGTCATATTCAAAACAAAATCATTCGAATAAGTATTCTAAATAAACAACATCGCATGTATTCCGGAAAATAGATTTAATATTTCTCACATCACTCCTACCTTCAAAGTGAAACTACTTTTTGTTTGTAATTAATAACACAAAATAATTCGTTGCAGCAGATCCCTAGATACTTTATATTAAAAATAATATGATAAATTACCACATTCCCCCCACGAGCACTACCAACAAGCAGTCAAACAAACATGAAACCCCCACCGACTAAGAAAACATTTTGGAAATTGGCCAAATCGCTGGCGCAGGAAATTTGTCACAGATTTTTGAAACTAAATTCAACAAAAACTACATAAGTATGTTTCATTTAATGCTTCTGACATCCGGAATTTTTTCATATGATATCATTTTTGTGTGACAAGAATTTAAATTCTGAAATGGATTTTCTTTGATCGCGAGAATATTTTGACAGAAGATTTTCTAGTTAATAGTGTTATGTCACATGGTAAACAATAATACCATCTCATCCAAAGAGAATCATAATGAAAATAAACGACCTTGGAAACAGTACTTTTGGTGTTGTTATCGCATTGCATTTTGAAATTTTACAAATTGCATTTTGGCAGTCCATCATTTATAGGAATAGAAGTAAAATTCCCTTCTCGCAATTCAACAAATCGAAGGTCGTTAAAGCTTATATATTTCAACTTTTTATCGACTGCCTTTGAAATTTGTAAGGAAATAAAAGTTTTTTACAGGCGTTTTACGGCAAGATGTGTAGTTAAATGCGATACAAACTTCCAACGTGATGAAGAGCCGAGGATAACAAAACCTATCGAAATATTTTATGGCATTCGGTTCTTTGGCGATTGCATTCGAAATGTGAGACAATATTTCGTAAGTGTAGGTAATATGGCAAAATTTCAGTTAACTGAGGAATTGGAGGCTCCACCAATGACCAAAGACGATACTATGCTGCCGCCAACAAGCATAGACAAAGTTAGCAGAGCGATAAATCGGGTCAAAAATAATTAGGCTCTGGGATCAGATGGGACCCCAGCGGAACTTATTAAAATACGAGGACCACATTACAAAAAGCAATTCATGAAATAATATTGTAAGTATGGGAGGAAGAAGTGATGCCAAAAGACTGTCGAAGAGGTATCCTGTGCCCCATACATAAGAAAGGAGATATCACAACATGCAGCAATTATCGTGGTATAACGTTGTTGAGTATCGCGTAAAAGATTTTCTCCTCTATCCTTCAAGACAAGATAGCCCCATACGCTAGAGTCATCATTGGTCCATACCAGTGAGGCTTTATCACAGGCAAATCAACAACTGATCAGATTTACACCCTAAGGCAGTTAATGAAAAAATGTCTAGAGTTTCACTCACTCACTACACCATCTTTTTATAGACTTTAAAGCCGGCTATGATAGCATAGCCAGAGTAGAACTTTATAAAGCCATAAGAGAATTCGGCATCCAAAATAAACTGGCACGACTATGTAGGTTGACCATGATCAACATCTATCTCTATCTATCTATCTGATTTTATTGTCGATTCTATGGTAAGACAGCCCATTCTATAGTTCTCGGGGTCACTGAGATGAATAGTGTTGGTAGGACACTCCTATGGGTGATTTGTATAACCGTAGGGGGAGTGTGACCAATATTAATTTCGATCCTATAGTTTTCGGGGTCGCTGAGATGAATAGTGGTGTTTAGAATGGTACTCGGCGATCGGCTGGATTTAGAGGTGAGGACATTGGCGCTCCTACTCCAAATTGGAAATGGTAGATTAGTAGCCGAGTATTATGGCAACACAAAATTGACATCGATTTTTAAAATCTGCCGCAGAACTAATAAATTCCATTTATCCGGCTGTTTGTCAAAACTATCACATTTTGAACCAGTTGCGAGAAGGGGCCATTCTTGCTGCTAAAAATGGAGACACCCACGAAACAAACAATCAAATACTTGCCATGTTAATAGGCGAAGTAACTGAATATAAGTGTATCGATACTGTTGTAGATGCTGATGAAGAAGTAAAAGTTTATCAAGTACTGCAGGGATCGCCATGTTTTTCACATGGACAACTTTATTTTGCTTGCTCTGGAATGGGTTGACATAGGAATTTATTTATTCTTGCTCTTGAAGGTGAAACAAAAAACCTTGTATGCAACAAAGTTTTGTTTTAAATTAATATTATGTATTTTTTTTAATTTTATTTTATTGCGAGCACGAAGGACAAAGATTATAATCAGAGGACATGAAAATTGTTTAACGAACGTGTGTACATTTGAACGATTGTACGTTTGTACGATTGTTTGCCGTGTCGTATATCTCGGCTTATACCAGTCAAAATTTGATGGGACTTGTTTTAAAACAATTGGTTAGCGCTCGGATTGCGATGGCGTAATTTTTTCATTCATAGGGATTACTACCCCTGAGGAAACTGAGAAAAATACAAAATTGACAAAATTAAAAAATATAGCTATTATATATATGTATATACCTATACTATCCTTCTATCATCTTTCTTTTTCTTATTATTTAAAATTTGGTCAATTATTTAATATGAACAATGGTAAAACTTTTAAAGATGTCAAATCGTCTAAACTGAAACTATTAAGAACCCAATAAAATGTGTTGGGGATTATATTTTTTTTTGTTTTAGTTTGGATTTAATGACAAATTATTAATCTGCACTTAAAAATTTTAATCTCAGCAATTTATCTTCCCGAAAAGCTGCCAAATGTACAAAATATGTACAAAATGATCACCAATAATGAACAAATTCCTTTCTACGGCGCGTAAGAATATAAGGCCTTCCGCACATGGAGCGTCTCATCATACGCATATTAGACGCGAAATACGCAAGGCACAGGCTTGTGTGCTGCTCCCAATTGTTTCAATAGACAACCAAATATCGATTGTCTCATAGGCAATTGAGTAACAGGTCAATTGTCCATATAAACAGCATAAATATTTCGTATACATCCTAATAATAATAAATAAATAATATATAAGTATAATAAATAAATCTTTAGCAAGGAAAAACGGTCTTAAGAAGCCTCTAAAAAAACTCTTTCATAATGGTGCTATCCACCCTACTTCGCCCAATGATTTTGTCGCATATATGTAGATACATCATGATTGAATAGCAGCAGTCAGTCAAGCGTTATTCCTCCTTTACTTCTAAGGTGGCAGATGCTTCCAGACAGAAAAAATCGAAAGTAGCATCTGCTCAAGCTTGTGGGTAATTCCCCCACTTGACTGTTTGTTTGATTTTGATGTCCGTTGTTGTGGAAAATCTTTTGTCCCTGACAGCGCCTTTTTGATTTTTTCATGATCGCTGGCGCCTGTTTGATTTATTTTGGGTGTCATCAAAAGATATCATTTTGTGATTGGTACCTCAATGGGAAATACTTATTCTCCCTTCGGCTGTGTATCCTGTTCTGTTTAGCAGAAGTCATTTTAAAACAAATAAAAAAAATCCTAACAAACTGACGGAGCATTCATTGTTCACCTTCAAATTTATTTTTTGATTCTTGGGAACGCTCCAAATGTTTGTCACTGGAAAGCATTGAATTACTTAAGCTTAGTATATTTTGCGGATTTGTGTACTCTGTTAGATCTGATTATGGTTATTTTTCTCTTACATCAAATCTGCGACCATCTTTACAGTCAGACTGTGCTCAGAGGAAGTAAAATAAAAAAAATCTAACGTCTAATATAATCTATTCAAGACACATGTGCATAAGCTACTCCTTCTTCCCTCTCCTTAATTCCTTATTTCCCGAACGGCAATACTGTGCTTAGCCCTCTAATATTATTACCATACTATATATAAGAACAGATATTTGTTACAATTTGGTGCAGCGTACAGAAAAAATATTTCACTTCAGCTTTAATTACAACTAATAATGGAGGAGCTGAAGATGATGTTGTATGTCGTATCCATCCATTCCATATGCTATTAGCTTAACCATCAAATTTAAACACTCTGCTCTAATCTTGACTCAGTGCTTTTAAATGGGATTAGCACATACAGTCAATATTACAAAAAAGCTGCAGATCGGAACGGTCATACACTTTGAAATGATACAGTTCCATAGTGAAGTACGCGATGCAATGCAGCAGGGAAGGCTGGGTCGACTCAGAAGCATATGGAGAAGAACAAAAGATAAGGAGTCTCGGAAGCTGAGGAAAACTTAGACAGAGCTTAAACTCATTGCTAGGAACTGCAAATGATGGTGTATGGGCATAGTAGCAGCTATAGGAACCACAAGGGAATAAAGAACTTAAGTATGCAAATTACCCAAAAACTGCTAGAAATGAACGCAACTGTGAATAGGATGTGTCGCGCCCACCGGGGTCTACCAGTATTGTTTTTATTCCAGAGAATCTTTAAAAGACAGATATATTGGAATAAGCCCCACAGTATTATTTTCCAGATTTCAAGTTAAACGTGTACCAAGTTTGGTTAAAATTTATCGAGGCGTTCCAGAACTATGCTGTGCAAACATCCATTTTTATATCTATATACATTATAGGTAGATAGATAGATAGATAGATAGATAAATGATGTATAGCAGATACATTCTCATGTTGTCAAAGCAAAAATATTATCAATATTAACTTTTTCGGTAACATAATGTCAATAATATCTATGTAAAAGGCAAAACTCGTATGTTTTTCAAAGTTCAATGCAAAATATGTCTCAGAGGGTATGTACGAGTAGAGAAAATAACTCCAGACTTTTCGATAAAAGTTCAAAGAATTTTTTCATTACTTTGGACTTTAATATGTAGCATCATATACACTCTTATATATCCACTTGTCAATCATTGAAGCTATCCAATTTCGAATTTGCCTGCTATTAAGGACTGTAACTAGATTGGGGTAAGAATTCTTGATTGAAAATTTTCGACTGATGTTTGTGGCGAAATGCTGCAAATAAAGGGTGTTTTTTTAGGAGGTTTGTTTTTCCGATAGATGTCGTTTTATTTTATGACAGTTGTTTTGACAGCTCAAAGTGGCATTTCTACTCAGTATTGTTTGGCAAATCATTATGAATAGGTTAACTCCAGAACAACGTTTTCAAATCGTGGAAATTTATTTTCAAAATCAGTGTTCAATTAAAAATCTACATTCACTCTTTTGGATGCCAAGCCACCGACAAGAATGAGAAGAGTTCGTACAGAAGAAAATATTGCTGTCGTTGAGGCCAGTGTCGAAGAAAACGACAATTTATCGATTCGTCGTCGTGCTCAGCAAATTGGACTTTGTCCATCGACTTTATGGAAAATTTTACGTAAAGATTTGGGTTTGGTGCCATACAAAATTCAATTGGTGCAAGAATTAAAGCCACACGACCATCGTTTGCGCCGTGAATTCAGTGATTGGTCGTTAAATCAATTGAACGAAGATCCATTTTTTACCGTAAAATTCTCTTCAGTGATGAGGCGCATTTTTTGTTAAATGGATACGTCAACAAACAAAATTGTCGCATTTGGAGCAAAGATAATCCACACGCCGTTCAAGAATTACCAATGCATCCTGATAAATGTACTGTTTGGTGCGGTCTATGGGCTGGTGGGATCATCGGTCCATATTTCTTTAAAAATGAGGAAGGACGACGCGTTACCGTGAATGGAAATCGATACAGAACCATGTTAAATGAGTTTTTGTTGTCAAATCTTGAAGATATGGATATGGATGAAATGTGGTTTCAACAAGATGGTGCCACTTGCCATACAGCACGTGAAACAATCGACTTATTGAAAGAAACTTTCAACGACAACATTATTTCGAGAAATGGTCCGGTGAATTGGCCTCCGCGTTCGTGCGATTTGACGCCACTCGATTACTTTTTGTGGGGATACGTGAAGTCATTGGTTTATGTGGATAAACCTCAATCGATTGACGCTTTGGAAACCAATATTCAACGTGTCATTGCTGACATACGCCCTCAAATGCTTGAAAAAGTGCTGGAAAATTGGACCTCCAGAATGACATTTGTGAAAAATAGTCGTGGTAGCCATATGCCAGAAATTGTGTTTAAATGTTAAATGCCACAAAATTATCTACCAAATAAAAAAAAATTTTGGTCATTTCATAATTTTATATGTGTTTTATTCAAAAAAAAAATCGGCAACCTCTTAAAAAAACACCCGTTATTACAAGTGCGAGTATTCCGTACTCACTAATGTGTCAAATCCTTCAAAAATACCAGGTTACATCCAGCTGTTTGCATGTAGAACATGTGGTCATGGACAGCCACATCATATCGGTCTAACATTAAAACAAATTGAAAAAGTTTTTTTCTGTTTTTGATGATATGCTCAAGGGCGGAGAAAAATATTTCTATTCTTTGACCATTTTTGTCTTGAAATTCAAAATTATGTACCCACATAGATCCACCCGATTGTCCCTTTATTTTTTTTTATTTATTCAAAAGTTCTATCTGCCTGACAAAATAAAACAAAACTCGATTTTTTCGGGTAGACTAGACTTTCTCCCGAGATTCATTGTATGAGTACAAAGAACCAATTTAAATATTCAATAAATAATTGGTGAATTTTTTCTTCTGTCCCCACGGACTCTTCTTTTTTCAAATTATCATTGTTTTTTCAAGCAAAAATAAAATGGCACGTGCCGTACGCACAAAAAATACCAGCAAAAATTATGCAATGCTTTGAAGTATTTGAGTAGGCGCAGTGGCTGAGTGGATAAGTGCATGGCTTCTGAGCAGGAGGTTCGTGGTTCGAATCCTAGTAACACCAAAATTATGTCTGACAAACGTCCGAGAGTAATAACTTGTCACGGAAAGCTTCTCAATTCGCCGTTCGGATACGGCATTAAATTGAAGGTCCCTTCCATTTGTGTGCAAAAATGTACATGCACAACACAAATGCTTGCCAGAAGTTAGCCAGACAAACTTCTATGTATACACCGACATATGCCATTCGAGTCACGCGCGCCAAAACATGCTACACACACACCACGCGCATCATGCGCCTCACGCGTCGGACGCGCCACACGTGCGCAAAATTTCAACTCTATAGAACGTGTGAAAGCTGGTTAAAAATGACCTGATAGAAGTCAACATTCCGTCAGCCATCAGCAGAGTAAGTAGGGGGAATAACACAGAATGCTTAAGAAATGCATGTGGCCGCAAATATCTCTGACTGGTGGAAGTGCGATCAAACTTCCACGTGGTGGCCGCTGGTAATAATCTTGCCCGAAAAAAAAACCATATTAGGGAACCCCAAATCAGTCTCGGATACACTAATGAACGATGATGACCACGGCAACGAAACGGAATTTTCTCATGGAACGTACGCCAACTGTAAGAGCTCGAGCTGCACAGCAGCTAGCCGATACCCTGTCCAAATATAATGCTGATATAACAGCAATTAAGGAGATGCGGTGGACGGGAAACGGTGTCTTACAAAAATCAGAATATTAAATATAGGACAGCTGTCATAAAAGACATCATGTGATCGGGGTGGGTTTTCTAGCATCAGAAAAAGAATGACACCCACAGTTATCGGCTTTAAAGCAGTAAACTTAACAGCTATGCACCATTCGCGTGCGGGGCAGATTTAAAAATATAAGCCCCATAAACGTTTCTACAGAGGAATCCCAAGAAGATGAAATAGAAGATTTCATTGAATCAGTCAACGGGAACTCCATTTCTATTCTTAGTGTGACGTAAAAATCATTCTGAGGGATATAAATGCCAAAATAGGTAGGGAGCCAGTATTCAGGCAGTACATTGGTACCCATAGCTTACACGAGAACACAAATGACAATGGACAACGAATCATAGAGATGGCAGGAAGCAATCATTTTGTCGTTGCGAGTATAAGGTTTGAGCGTAAAAATATCCACAAAGCCACCTGGGTATCTCCTGATGAAGCCAGTTGAAACCAGATAGACCACGTGTTGATAGACCGCCGCCACAACCCGAACCTGATGACGGTAAAAACGTACCGAGTAGCCAACGTCGACTCGGACCACTAACTTGTTGGTGTAGTGCTCCGAGCGCGGATTGCATCATTAAGAAAGACAGCATCCACGAATCAGATTCGAGTCAACATGGCTGCCCTTCGCAACGAAAAGTACAGGGACAACTACGGTCAAGCGATAGGCTGAGACGCCGGGCGTAGAAGGGAATTGGACACCCCTTAATAATAGTGTCATTACTGCTGACTCCATCTTAGGCAGTAGTCGTAGAGATCGGAACAACTGGTACAATGACGAATAAAAGCTAGCGACTGAAGGTAAGAATGTTGCGTACCGAGCAATGCAACAATCTCATAGAACGCGGGCAAGCAAAGATGAATTAAAAGAGCTCAGAAGATTTGAAAAAGCAGTTCACCGGCGAAAGAAAGCAGCCTGGGAGAAGAATCTCGTCCGTGAACTAGAACAGTACAGAGAGCTACGACCGCACCATGAGCGGAAGTTCTACCAAAGAGTCCGCGGTATGACTCAGTATACACCGCGTTGCTAATACTGCAAGCAAAAAGAGGGTAATCTGATCGCTGATATCAAAGGCATCTTAGAGCGACGGGAAGATCACTTTCATAAGTTGCTTAATGCCCAGCTAACTGAGGAATTTGAGGATCCACCAATGACCGAAGACCACAATATGCTGCCGCCACCAAGCATAGACGAAGTTGCCAGAGCAATAAATCGGCTCAAAAATAATAAGGCCCCGGGATCAGATGGCATCCCAGCTGAGCTGATTATAATAAAGCAATTCGTGAACTAATAGTGCAAGTATGGGAGGAAGAAGAGATGTCAGAACACTGGCGAAGCGGCATCCTGTGCCCCATACATAAAAAAGGAGATATCAAAACCTGCAGCATTTATCGTGGTATAACGTTGTTCAGTACCGCGTATACGATTTTCTCCTCTATCCTTCAAGACAGGATAGCCCCATACCTTTAAGTCATCATTGGTCCATACCATACCAGTGGTAGGTTGACCATGACCAATGTTATAAGCCAAGTAAAAATATCCGGATCACTATCGAGCCCATTCAACATCTATAACGGGCTCCGACAAGCGGTTGGACTGGCCTGCGTCCTCTTTAACCTGGCGTTGGACAAAGTGATCCGACTCTGACGATACAGCGAGAGGAAAAATCCTCCATAAGTCCATTCAGATACTGGCTTATGCAGACGATATTGACATCGTTAGTAAAAACTGAAGAGCTGTACCAGAAGCTTTCATCCAAATAAAGCAGGCGGCACGAAATCTGGGGCTACACATAAATGAGAGCAAAACAAAGTACATGGTGGCTACGTCTGCGAGGAGATGATCCAATATTGGTCTCTCAATTCAGATAGTGGAGCTCGAGCCTTTAGCTATCCCGGTTCAACTGTAGTAGCCGATAACAGCATGGAACCAGAAATCCGCGCACGGTTGCTTAAAACCAACAAGCCTACTATAGTCTGTCAAGACTCTTCAAATCCAGAAGCTTAACCATAAAATTCAAGCTGTTGATATATAAGACAATATCAGTACTTACATATGGATCCGAGTCTTGGGTGCTTAGGAAAAAGCATTCTGACCTCTTAGCCGCGTTCGAGAGAAAAGTCTTACGGAGAGTTGTTGGCCCCGTATGTGAGGAAGGACGATTCCGGAGACTCTATAATGATCTACGAGCGTTTCCGCGATGTCGACATCGTAAAGAAAATTAAGCTCGGTAGGCTCCGGTGGGCAGGACACCTAGCTCGCATGAGTGAAGAGGATCCTGCTCGGAAAGTCCTTTGCGGTAGGATTTATGGAACACGACAGCGAAGACCGGAAAGACTACGCTGGAAGGATGGTGTAGACCAGCACGCCCAGAGTTTAGGGATGCCAAACTGGATAACATCGGCTCGAAATCGGTACCGGGGGGAGAGATTTTTTGCAGGAGACCAGGACCAGACACCGGTTGTAGAGCCAAATATGGTGATGATGATGTGGATGATGATAGAAGTCAAAATTACAAACAAGGTGAAGTCAAGTCAAGTTAAACAAAAATTTTTAATACAAACTAGGGGCCCGTTTCCATCCATGCAAAAGCTGGATAAACTCGTTTTTCCTAAGCAAAATAAAAAAACCACCCATAAAAATTTAAATTTTTCATGTCAATTCTCTTATCGGAGATACACATGTGTGCAAAGTTTGAATAAAATCTCGCTTCAGGAAGTGGGTTAAAATTTTATCGCAAGATTCTACCAGCCAGCCAGTCAATGGCTGAATATATAGAACTTAAATAGAAGAATATAGAGAACTTAAAAATTAAAAATGTTCATGTAAATTTTCTAATCGAAGATACACATTTGTCCAAAGTTTTAATAAACTCAGGTTAATTTTGAAGAAATTTGTGTGGGACCCCTTCGACCCTGGGGCCCAATCACTTTGAAATTGTTATTTAAAGTGTTGCCCACAAAGATACACATGTGTACAAAGATTGTATAAAATCAGAAACAAACACATTCGGAAGCGAGTTAATATAAAGTATTTAAAAAACACCTCATTTCATTTAAATGCCAACACAATCAGTGCGCCAAATCATGCAAATTAGTTTTAAGTGTTTTTTACACCTTCCACCACTGATTTACACTAAATAAATAAATTTCCTTCAAAAGACAAAATTCGATTAGAGAAAAGGTAACGTTCAGTTGAGTGGCTCCGTGGCTCAGTGGAAATGCGCATGTCTACTGAGCAGGTTCGAATTCTAGTAACACCAATAATATTTTTAACGGTTTCCCACCTCTCGCGAATGTCTGACAAACGTCCGAAAGTAATAACTTGTCACGGAAAGCTTCTCAATTCGCCGTTCCGGATGCGGCCTTAAATTGTAGGTACCTTCCATTTGTGTCCAAAAATAAACATGCGCGCAACACAAATGGTCGCGAGAAGCTAAGCTAGGCCTCGGACCGCAATGGTCTGTCGCGCCGAATATTTTTATCATTATTATTAACGTTCAGTTGAAATAAAGTGGCTGAGAAAAACGGGGCTTCTTTGTACTTTCTTCTTTGTTTCCAATTAGCCATTTTATCATTTTCTTTATTCGTCTTTCACTCTTGTATTAGACGAGCAAGTTGCTGGTGCTTCTGTATTTTGAAACTTTTTTGGAAAATTTTCTGCTGAAGAAATTTTCATTCAATCACCTCGTGCTATGCGCAGATTTGGCTTAACATTATTATGATGATAATATCTCGCTAACAAAGTAGTCAATATGTGTATGAAAACTTAAGTGAAATTGATAACCGGGTTATATCACTGCATTACACACACTAACAACAGCAAATATGTGAGTAAGAAAATATGTGAAACATGTATATAAAATTTAAAAAAAATTGTTTCAAGCTAAAAAAAAATTTCTTAAAAATCAAGAAGAGAAGAGCCGCTGCAAATGTTAACTTTTTTAACATTCGTATCAGAGCTATCAGAGATCTTGGTCACTAAATATATGCCTTAAATACAATAACATCAGTAATCTCAGTCAACTACAGGGAATCTGTCGCATCGCGCTTAGTAAGAAAGTTTTTATTTTTTTGTTGACACTTTTTCATGATAATTGATGTATTATAAATAACCCCCAAGTGGTAGCTTATTGAACTCGAGCTTCGTTATAGTTCTTAAGATCTTATTCTTTGCAAAAGCTGTGACTTTGCTGTCGAGTCACCACCATCTCGAACTTATCGTCACGTTGCCTGACTTTTGAGCAAAGTACAAATTATATTAAAAAACTTTTGAAGGTTCAAGATATGACTGCGTGGATTTGTTTAAGTATTTTCGAAACTGCAAAGAAACTTTAAAAACTAATAATGAAAATGTTAACACGTTGTTTGTTTTAACATCAATTTAAGTTTGAAGCAGTTAGCCTAAATTGATTTACTCGCACCCAACGTAGATAGATACTTGATGTTCCGACAGAAGCAGCATCATTGCATTTGTAATTTTAATGTGGCTACATGGGAGATGGCTTATAATCTTATTAATTGTGTTAAATTATGCACGATGGAACTGGGATACATTTGGTGAATACGGAAATTTATTTACATTATACCCTTTTTTGTTTTAAATAAGAAAAAAACGGTGTACTATAATATAGAATTTCAACAGCCGCAAAGATGTATTGCCGGATATACCGACAATATGACAGCAATTGACAGAAATGTTTAAAAATTTTGCCCTTGTAGATCATAGGACTTCAATAACATTAGGCGGCCATATCTACAGTTTTCGGCAACGTGTCAGTTCTCAGTAAGAGACTCGGTATCGAAATGCGGTGGAAAAAGGAAAAGTGTTGAACCCATACAAACAACAAATAGCGCTGATTACATTTCTTTGGCATGTTTTGTACAACATTCGCATACGGCAAACTTTACTTTGCCAGTTAGGTTTCACTCGATAGATGAGAGCACCCATTGGAAACTATATCGACTCTTTCTAGCGTTCCCTTTGGTTCTCAGTACTTAAACGTTTTATAATAAATCGGAAATATATCGTAATATTATATCAATTATTCTTTCATTCATGAAGAAAATCTTGGTTTTAACAAAACCATTTTCAGTAACCAGAAATCAAACGGGATCAACCGGTTCTTGAAATTTATTATTATGTCCTCTTCTAGTAAAAAGTTCGTTGGTCCTACACAGACTGTTCCATGCAATCAAATTTTATCATATTTTATTATATTTATGTTTCTCTATTTAATTTTTAAATATTTAAGCCATATCTGAAATGCGATTTGTGATTTGTTATCACTCTCAGACGATTTTCTGTCATTCAGGAGGGAGGAACTGTGAAAACGCTTTTTGGTGTATTTCTGGGATTCGAAAATCGAATCTCTCAATCAGCTCTTAAAAACAATATTTCTTTCTGAGATAATAAAATAACAAATGAACATAAAAAAATAATAAATTATTTTATCTGTAGACACACCTAAGGTGTATCTTTAAATGAATAATGGCTATATCTGTACTCGTGTCCTAATGTACCCAGATGAACAATAAAATGAAAATCACTCATCGTCTGTACATACTTTCACCTCGCACGTTTGCCGCTCGTCAATTTACAAAAAAAAACCGCCGTCCCACGTATGAGTCCTAATATTGCTACAAAATTACATCTTTGACATTAATTCCACCTGCACACATTGATTCTGATTATTAAAATATCTGCGACATCTAATAAACATTTCGCACAACGTTAATCGTCTGTGCGCGCTTTTAAGTTGTTTTTCTTGTTATAAAATTTATTAAATTACATTGCAAAGTTCAAAATATCAGCACTCTAGCAGTCATTCATTCGTTGAATGGTTTGGAAGGATAAGAAATACTTAAGGGACGCATTAATTTACATGAATCCTGGCTGCAAGGTTAAGACAGATAATATTAGAAGTGGAATGTCTACCTTTAATTGCATGATGATTATAACTTTTGCTTTTGTTGTGTGTTTTCTGCTTAACATTGTATGTTGATAATGTTGCGACGTGCAGTGCAGTACGACTCAAAGAATCTGGGTGGTTTGTTACTAGACCATACGGGCACTGTAATATAATGCAGACAGTACCTGAGAGCATGATACCATTATCTACTGACTACTGCATACCTAAATTTAGCTTCAACTCCTCGTTCAGCGTCGAGTTTCCTACCAGGGGAAACTGGAAGGATGGGGCAGTAACGAGGCAATTTGACGCTCCAATACTCACTGACGGATCCAAGATGAAGGACGGAGTCGGTGCAGTATCTTCTTGGATGATCTAAATCTGTCAAGGTCAAAGAAGCTACCCGATTCAGCTAGCATCTTGCAGGCAGAAATCCTAGCGTGCAGGGAACTACGGTTCAGAAACGTACAAATCGAAAGAGTTGGTATATGTGTTGATAGCCAATCTGCCATAAGGGCGATTTATGCGTCAGCAATTAACTCGAAACTCGTACAACAGTGCCAAGAAGAATTGGCATCGATCAGCAAATTCCTGAACATCACAATAGTATGCGTGCCGGCCCGGGGCACAGCAATATAGAGGGTAATCAGATGGCGGACGAATTGGCTAAGATGGGCGTCGCTATGGACAACGGCTCTATGGAGAGGGTTATCTGTCCAATGAGCTCAATCAGAGAACAAATTATCTCCTTTTTATACTAAGTCGCCGCTCAGGTGGAGCATTCTGCCAAACTGCCAAACTGCCATGAAGATTGATATGACCATCCTACAGCAAAAGGATAACCACCGAGTTGTTATCTAGAACCCGGAAGGATATTGCCGAAGTATTTCACTGCCTCTGATCTGGCTACTATCTACAAGGATTTTATTCGCCCTAAACAATACAATATATAGGGTGTCCCAATAAGCGGTTCATATTTGACACATCGGTTATTTTGGCTGTGGCAACACTAATGTCATTCTTTCTTTGACCGAAACTTAGTATATTAATTCTAGTTGAGGAAATGAGTCGTTTAATGCTTCAGCATAAGTGCGAAATGTCGGCGAGACCGTTACGGTTAACGGAATCAACTACCGCCACACGTTAACATCTTGTCAGCAAGATGGTGCGCCATGCCACACATCGGCCGTTAGAATAGCGGAAGTGCGTCAAAAATTCGATGGTCGCATTATCAGTCGAAATGGTGACGTGAATTGGACAGCAAGGAGCTATGATTTGACGCCTTTGAATTTTTATTTGTGGGATGCCGTGAAGGACAAGTGTTATGCGGACAATCCACAAACAATTGAGCATTTGAAAGCCAAAATTGAAGCAACAATTGCCGAAATATAGCCGCACACAATTCAAAATGTACTTAGAAATTGGACCGACCGAATGGAGTACGTCATTTTCCATAAATAATTGTTTTTTCAAACAAAAAAATAAATTTGGAAACATATTAAGCCGTTTTTGTTTTATTAAATTTTTAAGCTGACTTCTTATTTGGACACCCTTTACAATAGTCATATAGAATACAAAACCGTGCGATAAAACTTGTCGGTGACGAAAACATTGCGAAATCAATAGATTCGCTTGAACACCGCAGGAACGTTTTCTGCTTGTCACTGTTTTATCGCTTCTTCCACTCAAGAGAAATAGTCAGTTGCATGCCACATCTCCTTGAATTAAACGGTAATACTCGTGGCGCTAAGAATGCTCATCAGTTTACCCTCACGCCTATGTTCTGACGTACAGTTAAGTTCAGGGATTCGTTTTTCAGCCGCACAACACGTATGTGGAATGCTTTGCCAAGCTCTGTCTTTCCACATCACCACATCACTATGATCCACAAGCATTCAAAACACAAGCTCATAGACAACTCCTCTTTTCCTCAACGACAACGCTGTTCCAAGCATAAAGAGTGTTAACCTCTTTTCGCGTACGCAAATTATAAAAAAAATGTACGAAAAGGATCCATCTGATTTTCTACGCAAAACTGGCGATATTGGCGATTAGGCCCATTTTTGGGATACATTGGAATAAGTTGACTTGGAGAAACAATCGAGTTATTGAAGTCAAAGTTCAATTGGCAGCCTCGTATGTGGTGATTTGACGGTTCTGGACTTGGTCCTAGCAGGCTTTGAAAAGTCCACTGTCAATGGAAATAAGTCAGAAAGGAATTTAGACGACCTTAAGACCAACATCGAACGCGAAACTTCTGGCATTATCGCCTGATTTATTCGAAAAAGTCATGATAAATTTGGTTCAGAGTATTCGCTCGTGCAGGCGTTTCCGTCAAGGGTATATAAATGATGTTGTATTCCATAATTAATAACTTTAATCCGAAATAAAACAAAACAGAACATTCGATCTTAATGAAAAACATATAACAAGGGGATGACATACGCAACACAAACAAACTGGATGATATCGGCTGGGAATCGATACCGGCGGAGAAATTTGTTGCAGGAGGCCAGAAGCCTGATGATCAAAACACACTGTATTACATTAATATCTTACCGAGTTTTTCCCATTTTTGCAATGTAAGATATAATTTTTTTCTAAATAATAACAAACAGGCGAAGACGTACTGATTTAACGCATAACGATGATTTCCCTTTGCGGCTTGCCTTTGCTCTTACCAGCAACTCATCCTATTTAGTTCATAAAATTTCAAAAAAAATGTAAATAAATTTCGAAATTCCACGCTAATTGAAGAGATTTATCAACAGCAATAAAACTGCGATGAGCTTTTTAAAGTGAACAGTAAATCTTTTTAAAAATAAAAATACATTTTTCCGAATGTGAAAACGAGCAAAAAATGCCACTGTTTGTTTGTCAAATTCCATGCCTGATGACACCGACCGACCGACCAGCAATCGAAATTCAAGCGGAAGTCTTTATGCCTTTTTCGCTCATTCATTAGGGATGAAAAACACAAATTAATTGGAAAATCCACCTTACACGAACCAAAACACAATGCCCGTGAACGAAGAGGAGCCTGGAACACCATCCCTTCACGGCACGGCACAATATCAAAACAATTATTTATCACATCTCTGAGTGTTGACGGAGCGTATCTAAAAATCGAAAACAAACGATCAGGTAACTGAGGTAGACTGACTCTGTCTACCTCCGTATGTCGGCGCGAGTATGGCTTGAGGCTGCTATGATATCGGTCAACACAGAGAAAACACTGATGACACTTTTATGTTTATTGGCAATGCGAGTACTAGTAGCGAGTGTAACAATTTGTGGAATTCGTATTTCTTTCAACTAAAACATTCAAAAGAAAGGGTTGGCTCGGAGAAATGAAGTGATGACTTACAATTGGCATTCGGATTGAGATGTGGTCTTGGGATTGGTGTTTAAAAGCCAAGCGTGCGCTTTTTTATTATCAGTTTTTTATTAAATATTTTTTACTACTAATTTATTGGTGTAGCTGTCAAAACTTTTAATGATTTTTCGCATATGAAAGTACGAAAAGTGTTTAACTTTGCGAAAAAAAAATGTAAGATTGTGAAAATAGTGTTAAAGGAGTCAGTTAGAATACAGGAAAATGTAAACTTTTTGTAAATTTTTTTCGGTTTTTTCTTTGTGAGAGGAATGCCTAGGCATAATAAAATCTATTTTACCTTCCTTTTTAGTTACGCCACTATGAATCGGTGGTTAGTGCGTTGAACTACTGAGTGGGAGGTTCAAAGTTCAAATCGCAGAAAAACACCAAATATTTTCTACGTCCCACCTCTCGCAAATGTCTGAGAAACTTCCGAGAGCAATACGGCCATGGAAAGCTTTCCAATTCGCCTTTTGACTACGGCTTTAAAATGTAGGCTCCTTCCATTTGATGACATTTAATAGGAATCCATAAACTCTAGACGCTATCTTTACAGTACGAATCTTTTCGAGCAGGCTTCTTTTTACTGAATTGAGTCTTAGGTTCCTCTCCACTTCAGGGTCCTTTCCACTTGAGTCTACCAAACGTTATTTTGGGCGTAATCTCGTTGTTGTACTGTTAGATATTCTACATCTTTCTTTTCCACAATTCTCCATATAACGTTCCTCTCTAAGCTAAGGGTTCGGGGTAAACATACTTCGGATACCTTTCAAATAACAGCTTCAATAAATTAACCTAGAGTGGTATAACAATATCACTACTTCCAATTTGGGTTAAGTTAGATCTCATGTTCGCCGCCGCCATATACTTCGTTTTTCTCTCATTATCACTAGAATTTGTGCGTGCTGCTAGTATCTTGTATACCCCTATCCTACTCTAAATCTACCAATTATATGAATATCGTTTCCGTTAACCATTATCTCATAGAGAACTAGCTGTTCCCGGGCGATTTGCTATCCCCCGCCGCAATTTTACCACAATGGCGTGATGGGTGTTCTAAAGCCTACATAACCCTTCCCAGTAATATATGTATCACATATATAAAGTATAATAACAATAATAATAATATGTAATAATATTCGGTGCGACCGACCGTTGCGGTACAAGGCCTAGCCTCTCGCGACCAATTGTGTTGTGCATTTATATTTTTGCACAAATTGAAGTGACCTAAAATTCAATGCCGTATCCGAACGGCGAATTGAGAAGCTTTCCGTGAAAAGTTATTATTCTCGGAAGTTTGTTAGACATTCGTGAGAGGTGGGACAAGGAAAAAAAGTTACTGGGATTTGAACCACGAACCTCCTGCTCAGAAGACCATGCGTTTATCCACTAAGCAACGGCAAAATATATATTTTTTTTAAATTTACCCGATTTTATTCAAAATTTGCACACGTGTTTGTTTTTATTAGGTACTAGCGGAAATACCCGGCGTTTCCTGGCTGTCCTATCCCGCTGAACCCCAACCAACTGACCAGCCGCATACTGATCTCCCGCCTACTGACACCCCTCCACCCGCTGACCACCTCAACCACTATGAAAACTGTACAATCGACACTTATATCGTCAAAAAATATATACGTGTTCGAATCGTGAGTTATAGTCGCGAGTTCATACAAAAATCATATAGAAATGATTACTTTCAGTATTTCCCGAATATTCCAATTTTCCGGGCAACTTTTCTAATTTTCCGTATATTCGGACTATTGCGAAATTGAAAAGTTTCCAGAAACTTCCAATCTTATAGAAAGAAATATCGAGAAAAGACCAGAAATTTGTAGCCTTACTCCCTTATTTACAACTAACCATATGTTGGGGGTCAGCCATCAGCAGAGTAGGGCGAATAACACAGGATGCGGACAACAGCGGAGCTGATTAAAACAGGAGGCCCCGCAATACACCAAGCAATTCATGAACTAATAGTGCAAGTATGGGAGGAAGAAGCTATGGCAGAAGACTGGCGAAGAGGCATCCTGTGCCCCATACATAAGAAAGGAGATATCAAAACATGCAGCAATTATCGTGGTATAACGTTGTTGAGTACCGCATATAAGATTTTCTCCTGTATCCTCCAAGACAGGATAGCCCCATACGCTAAAGTTATTGGTCCATACCAGTGTGGCTTCATTCCAGGCAAATCAACAACTGATCAGATTTACACCCTTAGGCAGGTGATGGAAAAATGTCCAGAGTTTCAAAACTCACTACACCATATTTTTATAGACTTTAAAGCAGCCTATGATAGCATAGCCAGAGTGGAACTTTATAAAGCCATGAGAGAATTAGGCATTCCAAATAAACTGACACGACTTTGCAGGTTGACCATGACCAATGTTATAAGCCAAGTAATAATATCCGGATCACTATCAAGCCTATTCAACATCTATAACGGGCTCCGACAAGGGGATGGACTGGCCTGCGTCCTCTTCAACCTGGCGTTGTAGAAAGAGATCCGAGACGCTGACGTAACGGCGAGAGGAACAATCCTCTATAAGTCCATTCAGATACTGGCTTACGCAGACGATATGGACATCGTTGTTAGAAACCTTAGAGCGGTACAGGAAGCTTTCATCCAGATCGAGTAGGCGGCACAAAAACTGGGGCTGCACATAAATGAGAGCAAAACAAAGAACATGGTGGCCACGTCTGCGAGAAGAAGATCCAAAATTGGTCCCTCAATTCAAATAGTGGAGCGCGAATTTGAAGTAGTGCAATCCTTTAACTATCTCGGGTCAACTGTAGCAGCCGATAACAGCATGGAACCAGAAATACGCGCACGTTTGCTTAAAGCCAACAATACTATAGTCTGTCAAGACTCTTCAAATTCAGGAATTTAACCATAACATCTAAGCTGCTGGTATATAAGACAATGGTCATACCAGTACTTAAATATGGTTCTGAGATTTGGGTGATTAGCAAAAAGCATTTTGACCTCTTAGCCGCGTTTGAGAGGAAAGTCTTACGGCGAATTGTTGGCGCCTTATGTTAGGAAGGACGATTCCGGAGACTCTATAATTATGAGATCTACGAGCGTTGTCGACATCGTGAAGTGAACTACGCTTGGTAGGCCCCGGTGGGAAGGACACCTAGCTTGCATGAGCGAAGATGATCCTGCTCGGAAAGTCCATTACGGTAGGATTTGTGGAGCACGACAGCGAGGCCGGCCAAGCCTGCGTTGGAAGGATGTCGTATACCAGGACGCCCAGAAGACCGGACTCCGGTTGTAGAGCCAAATATGATGATGATACTATTATGTAATGAGTCATCTTCTAAAAATAAACTACATGTACAATCATGTACTTACACGCAAACCGGACAAGCCGCGTAAACCGGTTTGAGTACATTTTTGGCCAGTACATAATGATTTAAACTTACAGGCGGTTATATTTCAAGCAATGTAAAAAATCTTACAGCCTAAAAGTATGCCATTCAAAAGTGCTTAATTCTAATTCATTCCCTATTTTTAGTATGCAGTATGTACATTGCGATTTATCTTAGTATTCGAATTCCACTATCTACGCTACTAACTACAATATGCTGAAATCATCTTCTCCAGCCATCTGATATCGTTTCTCCTACCTTGCAATATTAAGTTTCGCTTGTTTTCTTTAACTGGCAAATCCACAAATTCGGAAAACTTCTCTCTTTGATTAGATAAGAGAATTTAATCAAGTAACAAAAAATCTACTGACTCTGAAATTTGTATCACATTCACCCTTTTTTTGTTTTCGCCGCATCACAATCTTCGAATCGCGAAACTCGTACGACTCCGTTGTGTTTTCACAAGGCCTGTCAGCTGCTCTATCATGTCAACATGCACCTGCTGTAATAATTGTGTGCCTGTGCATGATGACACAAAAATTTATGTAAACAAAATGATTCTGTTATCTGTGCATACAACAAAAATTTGTACAAAACAACAATAAACAATCTGTTTTAGGTTTTTGATTGATGACAGAAAAAATTAAAAATGATCCACAACGTGCGATGTGACAGCGCTGGTCACTTGCTATCCATGTAACCATCATCAACGTAACGTATCATACTCATCCTCAATGTGAATTCATTTTAATTTACAGGTAAAACCGCCAGAAATGAAAACTCCTAAGAGATCACCACTTGTCTCAGTCACCAGCTGATGCACTGCTTTCGTTCCATGGGGACAAAAGGATGATAAGGCGACAAAAAAACCGTCATCCATCATCAAAACCACAAAGCGCCTTTCGTGATCAGGTACACTGCAGGAGGTGACCTCCGTTATACTGCTGTGATTTTGTTTCTCCGTTCAATTAATTTAATCATTGAACAGCATGTGGTGTGAGTACCTAGTGTGTCCAATGCAATGATTTATTGTGGTGAATTTCGCCCGCTGAAAAGAACATAAGAAAGCGGGGAGCGTCGGCGTGCTTTCTCCCAATCTCCCATTTGGGTTAAATGGATTTTTTATGTTAATTCGCATTTTTATTTAATCGCCCCCCCCCCTCCCCCCTTCGACAATCATGCAACGGAAAACTTTCAATTATCAATATTTGTACGGTGTGCTATAGGTATTTGCAATACCCACGACAATTGCGTACATAATGGGTGGCGTATTTATTGTCGCGCGAAAACTTTGCGCTCGACATGATGTTGTGGCGACGGGAAATTCGATACTTTGCTGATCTGGAATGTTTATTTGAAATCCTTCGAATTGATTTGCAATTTGTTTTCTGAGGTTTTTTCCCACTCTCTACGGTGTTCGTCCCTTTGGCATTCTTTCCTTTGGTACACATCATCTTGCTTGACTGGAGCAGCATCGAAGAGACACCTACAGTGTCAACATAAAATGAATGAGAAGATTAACGACGTTATCGATGATTTCTTCTGGAAGATTTTTATTTATTGATTTATATTGGGAATTTGCTTGTTCTCCATTTTTTCTGTGTGGTGGCGGTGTGAATTTACGTTTGTACAATATGGCTGCGATTTTCATTGTAAATTTGATGGTGGATTTATCTGCTTAATGGTGTTTGCATAAATTACCATAAATTTGCATAAATTTCCATAAAATGAAATTTTACACAAAACCTTAAAATTGCATAAATCATTGCAATATATTGTGATTATAGGATTACTTTTACATACAGTATGATTCAAAATAGCAAATACACGATATACCTTAAAGTGAACTGACCTGAGAATTGATCAGCAATAATTTTAATTGTTAATAGATCAATGGTACTAGAACGCAAGAAAAAAAACACTCCCTTAGAGAAAAGAGGATATTTTAAAAAGATAATCACAGCTATATTACTAGCTGAAATACCCAGCATTGCATGGCTGCGATGGATAGTTTTTGAGTTTTGCGATGTTTAACGCACAGAAACACAGATAGTCATTTTAATATTCATATAAAGGGTGTATCCGTTAAGATGGTGGCAAATACTTAAAGGGATGATTCCTTGGATAATTTCGAAAAAAAAAACGTATCGGAGGGGGGGTCTATTTTCATCGCCTGCGGTATACGTAGCGTTTTAAAACGAAGATACGTACATTTGACCTTACATCACTTCACACTCTGCAAAGAAAGAAAATTACACTTTAAGATCAAACAATGTATATTTTTTAAATTATTTAAGCCATTATTAAGGTCGTCAAAGTAAAACGTATAACAAGAAGTTTTTTAAAATTGTATTGACAAACACGATTGCTTCGAGACAAATGCAGTATTAAAGCCTATTCAATTTCATACAAATCCGTGGCACAATAATATATTGAATATTGTGCATTCAGTAAGTGTCTCTGTAGCTACAGTGCAACAAAATTACACGTGGAACGGATAACCACTTCACTCCAGTGCATAATATGCATCAAACGGACTTGCCAAGAAGGGCCAAATTTTGTGAATGGACACCATTATTATGTGTCGATATTCACCACCATTTTCAGTCGTGTAAGGTCAAAAGGCGGTCAGCTATCAGCAGAGTAGGGCGAATAACACAGAATGCTTCATAAATGCATGTGTCCGTAACTTTCTCTGACTGGTGGAAGTGCGATCAAACGTCCACGTGGTGGCCGCTGGTAATTTTCCTCCAGTCCAGGAAAAGCGAAATGATCGGGCTAGTTCTTTCAAAGAAAGGTTGGCGCGAGGCCAATAACCTCGCCCATAAAAAACCATATTACGGAACCCAAAATTAGTCTCGGATACACTGATGAACGACGACGACTCATTCTCATGGAAGGTACGTACGCTCACTGTATAGAGCTCGAGCTGCACAACAGCTAGCTGATACCCTGTCCGAATATAATGCTGACATAACAGGAATTAAGGAGATGCGGTGGACGGGGAATGGTATCTTACAAAAATCAGAATATGACATATATTACAGCTGTCATGCAAGACATCATGTGCTCGGGGTTGGGTTTCTAGTCAGCAAAAGAATGAAAACCACCGTTATCGGCTTTAAAGCAATAAAAGAACGGCTATGCACCCTTCACGTGCGGGGCAGATTTAAAAACATAATCCTTATAAACATTCACGCACCTACAGAAGATTCCCCAGATGATGAAAAAGAAGGATTCTTTGATTCAGTTGAACGGGAAATCCATGCCTGTCCTCAGTATGACGTTAAAATCATTCTGGGGGATATGAATGCCAAAATAGGTAGGGAGCCAGTATTCAGGCAGTACATTGGCACCCATAGCTTACACGAGAACACTAATGACAATGGACAACGAGTAATAGAGATGGCAGCAAGCAATAATTTGGTCGTTGCGAGTACAAGCTTTGCGCGTAAAACTATCCACAAAGCCACCTGGGTATCTCCTGATGGAGCCACTCACAACCAGATAGACCACGTGTTGATAAACCGCCGCCACAACCCGAATCTGATGACGGTACGAACGTACTGAGGTGCCAACGTCGACTCGGACCACTATCTTGTTGGTATGGTACTCCGAGTGCGGATTGCATCATCAAGAAAGATAGCATCCGCGAATCAGATTCGAGTCAACACGGCTGCCCTTTGCAACGAAGAGACCAGAAACAACTACCGTCAAGCGATAGGTCTCGCCCTAAATGCATGGAGAGTAAGTCCTGGGGCTTAGGTGCCGGGCGTAGAAGAGAAATGGATACGCCTTAAGAATACTGTCATTAGTAATGCTGACTCAATCTTAGGCAGTAGGCGTAGCGATCGGAACGACTGGTTCGATGACGAATGTAAGCCAGCGACTGAACGTAAGAATGTTGCGTACCGAACAACAATATCATAGAACGCGGACGCGCGAAGATGAATATAAAGAGCTCAGAAGATATGAAAAAACAGTTCACCGGCGAAGGAAAGCAGCCTGAGAGAAGAATCCCGTCCGTGAACTAGAAGACAACAGAGAGCAAGAACCGCACCAGGCGCTTAAGTTTTACCAAAGAGTATGTGGTGTAATGCAATATACACCGCGTTGCACATACTGCAAAGACAAAGAGGGTAATCAAAGGCAACTTAGAGCGATGGGAAGATCACTTTCATGAGTTGCTTAATGACCAGCTAACTGAGGAATTGGAGGCCTTACCAATGACCGAAGACCACAATATGCTGCCGCCACCAAGCATAGACAAAGTTAGCAGAGCAATAAATCGGCTCAAAAATAATAAGGCATCGGGATCTGATGGTATCCCAGCGGAGCTGATTAAAACAGGAGGCCCCGCAATACACCAAGCAATTCTTGAACTAATAGTGCAAGTATGGGAGGAAGAAGTGATGCCAGAAGACTGGCGGGGAGGCATCCTGTGCCTCATACATAAGAAAGGAGATATCACAACCCGCAGCAATTATCGTGGTATAACGTTGTTGAGTACTGCGTATTAGATTTTCTACTCTATCCTTCAAGACAGGATAGCACTATCGCTAAAGTTGCTTAGTAAAAAAAATTATTAAAATTTGTATGGATGTCCTTGACGCCGGGACCTCAAATTTTAATAGAAAGTGTTGTCATCGGAGGTACATATGTGTGCAAAGTTTTAATAAATTCGGGCTTTAGGAAGTGGGTTAAAAATTGATCACAATATTTGGTGTGTCAGGCAGCCAGCCAGCCACGGGCAAGCGAAGTTAGAGAATTTAAAAAATACTTTTTATTCACAATAAAAAATAAAATGTAACTTGACTATATTAAACACACAATAAATTATACAGTAAAACCGAACTAACTAAATAAAATATATCAAATTTATCTTCAGAAGATTCGTCTTATTATTCTCAACTGTATGGCAAATATAACGTCTTTGTCTGGGTTTTTCTAAAAATTCCATGAACGGGATAGATTTAAAATTATACGTCAATCAATAATAGCTCATACTTTAAGAAATTTTTGCGTATTTCGCTCATCGGCCAATCCAATCTTTTTACTTTCGATAATTTTTCAGAGCTCGCCAAAAAATTCCTCATTTCTCGCATGTTCGAATCATATAATAAAACCATAACACGTGTAAGCATAATTTAAATAGCTTTGTTTATTTAATGAACAAAAAATATTTATTACAGTTTAAAAATGAACTGCTAATTTCTTAAGATGAATACAGAAGATAAAAAAAGAGAAAAAGGGAGCATATATGCAATAAAAGAAAGATTGAAAAAGATAGGAAAGAAAAATGAGAACACGTTCTTTTTAAAGGTGATCTTCTAGGAACCTTAGCTCAATGGTGATATTGATAGCTTTGCATATTGCAATGCAACGTAGGAGCCACGGAAAGGACTCTTAGCCTCTCTCATGTCCTACAAGAAATTTTCGACAGCAAACGAAAGAAGAAAACAACCCCAATTTTAAGAATATTAAGAAAATAACAGATCAAAAATGAATGAAAAATTATACAAAAAGTAGTAAAATTTGAATGTTCTGTTATAAGAAAGCAATCGAGGAACACAATAAACGCTCCTTCTATGTGACGACAAACAATAAAAAAAACGCAGGGCAAACTTTCAAGAAATTCATTTGAACAGTCGGCTGCAATTTAAGCGTCATAATAGCTTCTTTCTGGTTTCAGCTCGAGACTCGTACCTGACCTCGCGAGTTCGCCGTTCTACAATTCACCTCACTGTCTGAGTGAACATGCTATATGATTTGAAATATTCACTCATCTCGTTGAAAGAAGAGTGGCAGCCCAACGCCACTATTGACTTCAGTTAAACTGATTTCACGACGTGATTGCCGCCTGACTGTTCAAATTAATAATAATTGTATATATAACATTGTGCTTCAACCATGTAAGTCCTCCTTAACAGCTATCACCTCAGCTTGATACACTCTGCAATGGACTGAGAGTCGAATATAATTTTCCACATTCAGTTTAAAATAAACTTAAGCCCACACTCTACCGTCACTGCCACCACTGAAGAATTGTATAGGTTCAGTTTCCGGTATCGAACCGCAATTCTCTGGCATATATAAGCATTTGTCGAAACAAAGAACAGCTACGGTTTATTAAAGATTCGCAGATTAAGTTTAGGTGTCGCCCCACTAATAATCACACATTCCGCTCTTTACACCTTGTATTATTATCCTGTATGTGACATTTGCTAGAACTGGCCACCACACGCTTATTCCATACATAAGTACATGTCCTACTACGGAACTATGAGGCCAGAGTACCCGTTCCGGTTTTTAACCCCATCGTTCCTGCATGATTATAAAGCTATTGTAGTCTTTTTTACTGTTTCCAAATTTTATGTCCACTGACCATGAATCTTTTTTATCAGTAACAAGTAAATGTATAAAAACTTCGTTTTTCTGGTACAAACTTTTATATATACATCGAAACACGCCACACAGCCGTTTATTATTTGGTGATAATCGCCAAAATATCTGTTTTTGTGGTCGAGGCTATTTCAAAGAATTTTTTATTCCTCGCATATTTTCATTTTTCGAAGGAAGGCCTTGCCATAGATGGCACGCACATGTCTAGGGTGACCTGAAGAGGACAGGGTGTGCCATTGGAGACAGCTAGAATATTGTGCTAATATAAAGGTAGGTTAGATGATGGAGTCCCAGGTTCACCCCACCCCGTCACCGATTAACTATAATGCCTCCAATTAAGTAAGCAAGTAACAGTATGATGAAACCTGAGATACGGATAAGGGTACTTCAAAACTCAAACGCCAAAAAATTAATCACAATATGTTCAAGCGGGCATAATACCTAGCTGAGATAAGCACACATGAATTTTCTCTGTAAGACCGGTCGGGCCAAACGAGGACATCAATGGCAAAACGGCGTATACCGGCACGCCCAGTGTCTACAAATACCAAACTAAATAAAATCTTCTTGTACCGTGCCATAGTGCGCAGAAATGATAGAACTTGTCATACATAATTAACTGTAATCTTACAATAGACTATTAATCGCTGTTCAACAAGACTAAGTTACAGTAAAAGAACTTGGTTCAAATCACAAAAATTTTATTTTTTTATGAAGTCTACCTGACTCGAAGTAATATTTTTTAAATATATAACTGAAATATGGTACAATTTGTTTTAGTATTTGAAAAACACATAATTTTTAAACAAAACTTTGTCTATTATCATGTGTCGATTCTTTCTGGTACAAACTTTTATATATACATCGAAACACGCCACACAGCCGTTTATTATTTGGTGATAATCGCCAAAATATCTGTTTTTGTGGTCGAGGCTATTTCAAAGAATTTTTTATTCCTCGCATCACACGCGCCACACGCGACTCGCGTCTTATTGACCAGCTCACAAAACTTTAGCCCTCTAGGTCGTGCGAAAGGTGGTTAAAAAAGACCACAAAGTGGTCGAAAATGCAGACAAAAATTGACCCCTTTTCAAGTCAAGTTAAATAAAAGTTTTTAAAAACTAGTATGGTAACTTTTGGAGTTGGAGCGGCAAATGCCGGAATTTTGCGTTGCCTAGTAAATAAGACCAGTACTGTCTTGATCGGGTTGACTATCATTGATTTCAGAAAAAAAGATTATGGTGTGAAAGATTTAAAAACCCATTAAAAATTGCCTCCAGCCAGTGGATAATAATATTCGAGCTGGCTGTTGTTTAAATAACATTGCCCAAGAATGCGAAATTTTATTTATTACAACGTCGGAAGCACAGTATATTACTAAGTTTTTGGCTGATCTAAACCCTTAAAGGCCTGAAGTGAAGTGGCATTTTTTTAAAGATAGAAAAACAACCAGGACAAAAGAAATTGATTTTGGAGTGTCCAGCTCTTTAAACAAAAATGTTAGGGTGTCTTTATCATTATATTTGTCACTGAAAACGGAATCCGGCCTGGCTTCCAGCAAAAAAAGCCTATATTACTTCAAAATGAAGTGTGTCCCTATCATTTCCATTCCCAAGCTATTTTTCAAATACCCTTAATGTGTGAAAAATTGGACGTGATAACGGAAATCAAAAGCGCATTAGAAAGATAGCATATTTTTAGATAAAAGCTAATTTATTAAGTGATGGACTTTGGTTTTGTGGTAGATGGTTTATCAAGTAATTTTTGATTTATTCATTCATTTGTGTCTTGTTTTTATTTGTATTAAGCAGAATAAATAATATCCAGACGTATTAATAGAATATTTGGGTTAATTAATAAACGCTCTCATCGTTTTGCCAGACATATTCTGTTTAATTTGGTTTTGAAGAAAATGTTTAAAAAGAATATGCTGAAAAATTAAATTTATTGCCATCGACTGAAAAATGGATTCTGAATTCTTCTTATGAGATTTTTAAACCAAATCATTAACATTCAAATATAGATTTTATCGTCGTTTTTCGTTGGTACAAGCTGCGAAGGTTCTAGCTTGTGGTGCTTTTGCCAAACGGATTGTAGCTGTGAAATCACTTTACTATCGTGCAACTAAAATATTTTCCTATTGCAGACCTTAAACCAGTTACGATCTTCAGTAAACTTTATTAAGCTATAACTTTCAGATAATTAGGGATTTTATCTACCTAGGCTACGAAGGCGATTGAGTAATAAGCCCCACTAAGAAGATCCTGTATAGTAATAATATTCGGCGCGACAGACGATTGCGGTCCAAGGCCTATCTTCTCGCAACCATTCGTGTTAAGCATGTTTATTTTTGCACACAAATGGAAAGGACCTACAATTTAAGGCCGGATCCGAACGGCGAATTGAGAATCAAGAATCAAGAATCAATGTAGTGGACGTTTGTGATAGCTAGAACAAGTAAAGCGGATGGACATCAACGTTTCGGTCGGCAAACTTTTAGAATCCAACCCAAGGAAGGCCTTGCCATAGATGGCACGCACATGTTTATGGTGACCTGAAAAGGACAGGGTGCGCCATTGGAGACAGCTAGCAAATTCTGTGCTAATTTAAAGGTAGGTTAGCTGGTGGAGTCCCAGGTTCACCCCACCCCGTCACCGATTAACTATAATGCCACCAATTAAGTAAGCAAGTAACAGTATGATAAAACTTGAGATACGGATAAGGGTACTTCAAAACTCAAACGCTAAAAAATTAATCACAATATGTTCAAGCGGGCATAATACCTAGCTGAGATAAGCACACATGAATTTTCTCTGAAAGACCGGTCGGGCCAAACGAGGACATCAATGGCAAAACGGCGTATACCAGCACGCCCAGTGTCTACAAATACCAAACTAAATAAAATCTTCTTGTACCGTGCCATAGTGCGCAGAAATGATAGAACTTGTCATACGTAATTAACTGTAATCTTACAATAGACTATTAATCGCTGTTCAATAAGACTAAGTTACATTTTATTTTATTTTTTTATGAAGTCTACCTGACTCGAAGTAATATTTTTTAAATATATAACTGAATTATGGTACAATTTGTTTTAGTATTTGAAAAACATATAATTTTTAAACAAAACTTTGTCTATTATCATGTGTGGATTCTTGTTTTGTAAATAATGAAACTTACCACAACTTTCATCCGTATCCAATCTAAGATATGCAACAAGGTACCGTATCTAAATTTAAAGAAACTATAAGCCTTCGGGAGAAAAAGTACTTTATTTTTATCTTTAATGTAAAATGTCTTTTCCGTATAACTATATTAAAAAAACGGTTCTTCTTAAACAATTATGACAGAAATTTTGATTACCTTTCGCACACTTAATTTACGCGGAAAGAACGCCCAATCGAACACCTGACGAGGGTAAAAGCACCGAACAATTTTAATTACGAATAAATTTTCCTTTTGGAAAAAAATTTTAATCAACATGAACAACAATCTTAATATCAATCATGAACACATAATATAATGTATACTCATCACCGCACACACTCTGCTGGCTAGCTTCCGAGATGAAATTGTGCCGCGTATGACAAATGATCACTATACTCGTTTTGTGATTCTTACTTAATACCTTCAGCGTTTTTGAGATATTAAGCGTGTATCATTTTTTCATACATGTAGTATGTATATGCATGTGTATGCATTAAACATTGAGATTCGTACGTGTATCTTTAAAGTTGGTTGGCCCGTGTCGTGCAGTAATTAAAATCAACTGCCCCCGACATCACTTCTTGTAATTGGGTGAGATAATGCAATTAACGATTTAGGTAGAACGATAAAAAATCTACCAGATATACGTATGACAAGTGTTGAAATAATTGTCTCCTTCTTCCTGTTAATTTAACTTCTGGTAATAAATTACACAGTGATTTAAGCACGCCACGCATTTGACATACCACCTTCCCTGTTTGGAGGTGTGTCCGTGTATAAATGAAAGAGAGACGCCTTCTGCACACGAAATTATGTGTTTAAGTGGCAGTGAGTAACTCAGGAAAATATTAAGGTCAACATCCCACATGAACACTTGTTGGTACTCAGATCACCACACATCAAATCAGATGTGTGCATCTATGGATTTATCTGCATGTCACTATAAAACACGATAAGCAACAATAGTAACACGATTCAACACAACGCAACACAGCCAGAAAATTCACCAACATGTTTTGGAGAAACCTTTTGTTATTTTACCAAAAGCGGCAAACGCTGATAGTGGCCGCTCGATCGCAAATCATCTATCGTTTAATCGTTGATCATCCGATCTCCACTTTGCTCCTGAAGCCTAACTTTATAATGCACTTCCCGAATATTGCACGGGTAAATTTACGCTCGAAAGTTCCCAGGAGAAAAACTTCAAGAACGCGCACTCCGCACTCGACTCGCTCATTCGAGGTTCTGCCGTAAACTAACTGTAAATTCGCAGATATTAAATATTTTGTCCTCCTCGGCAATAAGCTGGACGATGCGCGTTCTGCAGATACTCCACGCTGCACGTTGAAGGTCGAACAGCTGATGTACTCGTATTGTTGCGGCAGACAAGATAAAGGCAGTGAGTCGGCATCAGTACCGTGTGCGTACGCGTGGATCAATATAGGAAAGCTGCGATTTGTAAACATTGCAGCCGTAGTGGGTGATGTGGAAGTGAAGCTGGGGCAGGGAATTTATTTACTTTGTTATTGGATGTTGTCGTTGATTCCGAATGTTTCTAGAAACATTAATTGGAAGACTAATGCCGTCGCCGTGTTATTTCGGCATTGACAAAAAACATAACTTTATTGTCTACAAGAGCCAACTACAGGTATATAAAATTTATTTTTAATTTTGTTTATGCCTACTTTGACGTCTGTTTCGCTTGTGTTTATAAAAAAAATCAAAGCAAACGACAAAATAAACATAAAAAATAAAACATATACCAACTAATAAACCTTCTTCTTCTTCTTCTATATATATAAAAAACAATTTCTGAGTTTCTGTGCGTTAGACACCACAAAACTCAAAAATTATCCATTCTATTGAGCTCAAACTTATGGTTTTGGGCCAGTAAATGTTCTTTTCACACGCCCATAGACGAAAGTGACTGTTTCACCTAACTTCGAAAGTAGCCTTTAACATATAAAATACTTTTGTTATTTACTGCAGTCACAGCTAACACACATTCCCAGAGTAATATTGCATTGCGCATAACCGGTTTAGCAGAAAAACCAGTTTTGGTCGTGTAAAAAATAGCGCACATTACTCGCAGTACTCGCCTCGTGCTTCATGCTTCTAACTCAAACGATAAACTCCACTTTCCTCGCTTGTTATGTAATATACTTTTCACACGACTATAGACAAAAATGACCTACGCTATAACCACCCTCAAAAGAAGGCATCCACACTAGTGTGTTAACATAGAAAATACTTTTGTTATTTACTGTAATATCATCAAACACACTTTCCCACAGTAGTTTTGCATTGCCCATGACCAGTTTAGCAGAAAAATTGTTTCGGTCGTGTGAAAAATAGCGTACAAAAAGTGCTTATCGTGCTCGTTAGATTGCCGCTTAAAGCTTCTAACTCAATAACGTCCATTTTCCTAGCTCGTTATGTAATACACTATCACGCAAAAGTTTTCCGATACGTGACATTGAGCTGGCGGCACTCGGGAAATGCCTGTTATTTCAGAAAATCTTGAAAAGAACTGGCTCGATTTTGGTCAGGTTTTTATCAATGTACAGGATTTTTTGCCCCGGGGTGTTGGTGGTAGTCACTTTGAAGAGGGGATTAGTGGAGTTGTATGAGTAGGTGGGTGGTCAGTTGGGCGGGGCCAATGTGGTAGGTACAGTTTCACAGTGGTGGGGAAGTGAGTTTGGCAGCCGGGCAACGCTGGGTATTTCAACTACTAATACATAAAATCGAGAATCAAACATAGGCGGTAACACCTTTAGTGGCTGATGATGGGTGCCCCCGATCCCACTCGACATCGAAAAGGCGTTCGATTCTGTATGGATAGAAGGGCTTGTTTACAAACTGATAAGGATGGAATTCCCTGTCAACATTATCAGAATTCTACAGAGCTTCTTAACAAATAGGACGTTCTACGTGCAAATAGATGAAGCCAAATCAACTACCAGGAACATTAAAGCAGGAGTGGCGCAAGGATCGTGACTTGGTACGATACTTTTCAACATTTTTACATCAGATCAGCAGATGAATACGACAAGAACAACAACCTTGCTATTTGCAGTCGATTCTGTTACGTACAGCAGTAGCATGGTACCTCAATTAGCTGCGCTACGAGGTAAAACTCACATTCGGAGACTTCAAGAATATTACCCAAAGTGGGGAATTCAAATCAACGCCACGAAATCCTAATTAATCTGCTTTCAGTTACCCTCAACATCCCGCAGCTAAAAAGCTCTAACCACTATTGGAAGGAGCTTGAAACTTAGGCTGGATAACAACACCGCAATCAACGCATCACGGACAGTTCGATACCTCGGAATTAATTTCAGCGAGCTGTTCAAGTTTAACGCACATGCATCGAGGACCCTACAGAGAGCAAATCATGCTCCACAATGGCTACTTCTACTCAAATACAGATCTGTATGAAGCAAGCAAAATTACATCCATCGAAAAGCATCTGCAAGAACTTCACATCCGACTAATGTCATAAGTAGGAACACATGAGCACCCGTTAGTCAGTGCCATAGCAAACATTAAGCTAGCAATAAGGCGAAATTACCTTAACATCAGGAATTCGACGATTTATTAAGATCTCCAACATTTTACGATACTGCCGTACTATCTTACCGGCGAGGCTGATAGCCTCGGCAGTACAACTTTCACTCTCTACCATAACCCTATGTATAATCAGTCGTAAGGAAGCTGAATTTATTTAAGTCATAATTATAAGTTTAATTTCACATGTAACCATTTATTAATAGTTTATCATAAGACAAGTATATGCAAAGCCCATTCGACGAGCCAGCAAACTTAAATTTAAGAACATTCCTATACTTATATTTTTTTAAAGATCAAAACAATTGTATATATAAATCCTTAAATAAATAAACTTAACTTAATTGCCCTCCGACCGCGGGGACCGATCACTTCCAAATTTTTACAAAAAGTGTTGTCCGTCGGATATGCACATGCGTACAAAATTTGAAAAAAAAATCGGGTACATTTAAAGTAAACTGGGTTTTGGGAATTGATCCACCATCGTACGACAGAACCATGCCACGTAGGTTAAGTAAACTTATATAGACAATAAATTATTTATTTATTACTAACAATAGTCTCTTAAGTACACTTTTGGGTAAACAAATTTCAGCCTTAAATTTTAATAAAAGACGAACCTAACGCAATTAATCAGCGCGATTAGCGCTTAGTATGATTAATACGAAAGAGCTAGTTGTTGCCTGCATAGATTCCTAACCCCATATTAGCCATAAAGATTGCTGAGTCGCTGAGTGTCTACAACTGTAACTTTGTTGCTAACAATTTATATCTATATACAATATTTGAGTCTGAAGAGGCATACACCCCACATGCACAATATGAGTTTTAGCTCTCTTAAAACAATTTCTTTTAAATTCTCTTTCTTTACAGATATCACCGGTACACAATTGCATTCACTACGATATACCGGTGCTAGCTGGCATTTTATCTGCTAACGATAAGATTTCATGTTCATGTTGTTATAAAAAATGTCTAAATGTGTGTATTATGTTCTTTTACAGCCGAAGGAAAGGTGCTAATGCTATCTACTTAATGTCCTCTAAGCAAACATTAGCAAAACAAAGTCCAGGGAGTATCTTATGGAAAAACGTAAATGCTGTTGTGAGATTATTAAGTTTAGTTTTAAAGCTGATATGGACACAGTAATTATTTTGACAATTTTCATCTTTATAGTATACTAGCTGGCCCGACAAACGTTGTCTTATTTGAAATGTTAAATCAAAGTAAAAATGGGAAAAAAACGTCAACCAAATGATTTATTATCCTTTATAAAATTTAAAATTACAATGAATCTCAAGATGTTTTATTTACATTTCTATTGCAATGTCATAGAAAATCAATCGAAACAAAGCATTTGTTTGTTTTGATTATTCGCTTGAACATCACTATTTCGTTTGTGTTGCGATTTTAAGTCACATTATTGTGTTACATTTTTAGACTTTCTCAACCCATTTGTATGATATTCGGTATAGTCTTTTGATGGTCCTCAGAAAGGTCTTTTGATGGTCTTGTGAGGCTCTTTTTTGCGGTCTTTTGAGGGTGTATTAGGTTTCTTTTGAAGTTTATTTGGGGTTTTTGAAGGTCTTTTTAGGGGTATTTTGGATTTTTTTTATGGTTTTTAAACGTCTTTTGAGGGTCTTTTGAGCGTCTTTTGGGGTCTTTTGAGAGTCTTTTGGGGGCTCCTTGAGGGGTTTTTGTGGCTTTTGAGTGTCTTATGGGGGTCTTTTGGTTTTTTTTTACTATTTTTAAAGCTTCCTTTGAGAGTTCTTTTGGTAAATGTAAATGTTTCTTAATAAATGAGGTATTTTTATATTAAACATTACATGTACATTATACAAAACATAAACACAAAAGCATAGTACAAGTAGAAGTTTATTTTAATAAATCGAAAGTCAAATATTTCACAAAGCGAAGAACTTTGGCCATAGGAGATTCTTAATGTATAATTTATTGAAAAAAGTGATTGAAGGGCATACTAACATCAACTGCAATTACACTACACGTTATTGGTCTAAAACATAAAACAATAAAATGTAAAAAAAGACTTAGTTGTTTGGGTACAATAAATCTTTCCACCGGTACCAATTTCGAGCTACTGTCATCCAGTTTTATATGCCTTAACTGAGGGCATTTATACCGATTCACTCTTTTGCTGACTTTCCCCATCAAACGTACTTTTAGCTGTTATATTTGTTGCTGTGGTCGTCTTTCTGAGTCCTAATTTTTGAGGCTTCTTACAGGATCCGTATACAATATTTTATTTTGGGGGGTATTTCAGAGGTCTTTTCATGATTCTCTTGGGGGTTTTGGGGTCTTTTAGTGATATTTTGGGGAGTCTTTTGCGGATTTTTTGGAGAGTCTTTTTAGGGTCTTTTGATGGTCTTTTGGTGAGTTTTTTGAGGTCCTTTGTGGGTCATTTGAGGGTCTTTTGAGGGTCTGTTGAGGGTCTTTTGGGAAGCCTTTTGAGGATATTTTGAAGGTTTTCGGGCTCCCTTGAGGATCTTTTGCAGATCGTTTGGGAGTCTTTAATGATTTTTTGTGAGATCTTTTATGATTCTTTTCTTGTTCTTTTGGTGGCCTTTTGATAGTCTTTTTTGGGTATTTTTGGAGTCTTTTGGGAGTGTTTTGGGATCTTCAGGCGGTCTTTCGGTTGTCTTTTTATGATTCATTTGGAGTTTTGGGGTTCTTTGGGGGCCTTTTGGAGGTCTTTTTGCCCAAAACATCACATAAGTTTTACTCCAACTGCACGAGTTAAACGCACTATTTTTTATTTGTTTTGTTGTCTGGCACGTTTACAAACAACGCTGATGGTTTTCCGAGACTGAAACAGGCGACATACATACATGACCACGCGAGAAGCATGGCTTTTCAAGGTAAATGCCTCAAACATAAGCGAAGAGGTATGCTGTTCGCAAAGTCTTTGCGTTAGGAATTTATTATGGGACACCACAGCGAAGCAGACCAAGCCTATGCTGGAAGTAGACCAAGAGGTTTACAGTTTAGGGATGCCAAACTTGACATCGTCTCGTCTCGGGTCCGGTAAAGATTTTTTCTTTTGTATCCCAGACTGAACTTCAGTTGTAGAGGCAAGTATGATGAACTAAACACTAAAATTAAAACTCCGTAGCTTTTTGTTTACACTGATAATTTCTAAATTTATAGACAAAATTTGACCCTAAAATTATATTATCACTGTATGACTGATGAAGATGATATAATTCTGTTATATTTCGACATTTTCATAAGGTTTGGATATCTATAGGCTGATCTCACTGATACATAAAACCGACTTATATCACTATGATCCACAGGCATTCAAGACACAAGCTCATAGACATCTCCTCTTTTCTTCTCCATTTCCTTAACGCCCATACATAATAAGGGTGCGAACCCCTTGCGCGTGCTCAAATTATAAAAAAAAAGATCGTACTCAATGATCTTTTAACTAGGCATATACATAGGTACAATAGCAAAGGAACTATTCAAGACAGAGAACCATCGCGCAAAGGTCATTGGGGATCCTATACAAAAAACGAATGACGAGCCGAAAAATATTTACTGAGTTTCACCTAAAAACTAAACTTGTGGATGGCACATCAGTTGTCATGGGTCACTTTCTATACGCCTGGAATTGTCCCCCACACGACAAAAACGTAGACCTCAAGTTTTCATCGTGAACTTTGTGATGTACATGACTCTACGATCTTTGCCGGAAGCTTTTCTATAACATTCCTACAAATCTAAATGGCAGCAAGGATAATTCACATTAAAACGAAACGAGCCTTACTCTTCTCAATTCCGTTAAGCTGACATCAGAAAATTTCATACTCCGTCAGGTCTTCAAAATGTCAGTCTTCATATCTGTGTGGGCAAAAATCTTCTGCAGTTTTTATTCAATTATGTATTTTCCATTTATATGCAAATGCTATTCTGACCACATGATTCCTTTGACTCATAATCCACAACTTGTCAGATTTGCGTACTCCACTGCACTTCAGTTTGCATATCTTTAAAGGCTGCAAATTGTTTCCTCTGCAAACATTCGACCTTTGTGATGCAACTTATCGGAGAATAGATCAATAAATGCAATCAACAAACATCAAAACGGAGTTATTGTCAATGACAAAAAAACAACAACTAAAGCTGAATAAAATTACGCAAGTACTAGCGTAGTCGTGTGTCCCTGTGGGAAGTGATATGTTAAATGCAATTTTGGTTAAGCCTAGTTTCATGCGCTGACGATGTGAGAATCGAGTCGCCGTCGGTTTTCTGATAAGTGCTGGAAGATGAATTTATCATAACCACATCATGGATAACCATACTCCCAGCAGAATATCATAAATATTAACGCAACGATTAGAGATAACAATGACCCATGCAAGTGGAAACAGGCGAAAGCTGAAGGATAAAACAAATGAATTTCATTATAGAGTGGAATAAGCGTTTCTGTTTATGCATTTCTACTTCAGGAATAATTGGATTTTGTGGCCAGATATTTGTTTTCATTTAAGCGTTATGATAACGTCGTAGATTATAACAGTGTCTATTCTATACACTGTCTCTACTCTTTACAGCGTTTCATTGTTCTCGTATACTGTTATAGTTTTGTGGGCAAAGGAAAGGTTTTTTATTTATGCAGCGGACCACAAAAAACCACTGGATTATTCTGATTTTTCTAATATAATTCAACATCATGTTTTGCAGAATTTTGCGTACAAAGTCCTAAAGACCATTAAAAATTTGCACGCACCACTGAAATAAGCCGTTCCAAATTTCCCACTGTCAAGAGTGATGACTTAAATAAAAGTCCGCGCAGGATGGGAAAACCGGACATTTGTTCCGAACTGCTTTATTGGTGGTGATGGAAGGGGGGGGGCTTGTATTGGACACACTGTAAAATACAGTGGACTCGAATTGATTTATATTGGATGTGTGGTTTTTCCCTCTAAAAGTGTTTTTGTTCGCCATCCTGGCCTACGTAGTAAATTCTGTAGAAATTTCGTGGAAAGTGTTAGAAAGCACGTGACGGGGCGAATAATTGGAGGAGGGGATAATATTTTTTGGGGGCAAAGGAGATAGGTTAAGGAGTGTTTCTTTTAGTCACCATGGCCAACGTAGTAGATTCTGTACGTGGTCCACCGGTTTTTAGGCCGGTAACCGTACATCCGGCCAAGAAATCCCGACAACCGTAGAAAATATGAGAAAACACGTGACGGTGTGAACTATCTTGTTGCTGTGATGCTCCGAGCGCGGATTGCATCATCAAGAAAGACAGCATCCGCGAATCAGATTCGAGTCAACACGGCTGCCCTTCACAACGAAGAGACCAGAAACAACTACGGTCAAGCGATAGGACTCGCCCTAAATGCAGGAAGAGTAAGCCCTGGGGCTGAGATGCCGGCCGTAGAATACTGTCATTAGTACTGCTGACTCCATCTTAGGCAGTAGTCGTAGAGATCGGAACGACTGGTTCGATGACGAATGTAAAAGAGCGACTGAACGTAAGAATGTTACGTACTGAACAATGCAACAATCTCATAGAACGCGGGAAGGCGAAGATGAATATAAAGAGCTCAGAAGATATGAAAAAACAGTTCACCTGCGAAAGAAAGCAGCCTGGGAGAAGAATCTCGTCCATAAACTACAACAGTGCAGAGAGCAAGGACCGCACCTGGCACGGAAGTTCTACCAAAGAGTCCTCGGTATGACGCAATATACACCGCGTTGCACATACTGCAAGGACAAAGAGGGTAATCTGATCGCCGATTTTTAAGCCATCTTAGAGCACTTTCATGAGTTGCTAAATGACAAGTTAACTGAGGAATTGGAGACTCCATCAATTACCGAAGATCATACAAAACTGCCGCCTCCGATAAATCGGCTCAAAACTAAAAAGCCTCGGGATCTGATGGGATCCCAGCGGAACTGATAAAAATAGGAGGCTCCACATTACACCAAGCAATTCATGAAATAATAGTGCAAGTATGGGAGGATACATACATACATAAGAAGGGAGATATCACAAATGCACCAATTATCGTGGTACTCGTATAACGTTCTTGAGTATCGCGTATAAGATTTTGTCCTCTATCCTTCAAGACAGGATAGCGCCATACGCTAAAGTCATCATTGGTCCATACCAGTGTGGCTTCATCCCAGGCAAATCAACAACTGATCAGATTTGCACCCTTAGGCAGATAATGGAAAAATGTATAGAGTTTCAAAATTCACTACACCATAATTTTATAGACTTTAAAGCCGCCTATGATAGCATAGCCAGAGTAGAACTGTATAAAGCCATGAGAAAATTTGGAATCTCAAATAAACTACGACTATGTAGGTTGACCTTGACCAATGTCATAAGCCAAGTAAACATATCCGGTTCACTGTCAAACCCATTCAACATCTATAAGGGACTCCGACAAGGGGATGGACTGGCCTGCGTCCTCTTCAACCTGCCGTTGGAAAAAGAGATCCGAGACTCTGACGTAACGGCGAGAGGAACAATCCTCTATAAGTCCATTCAGATACTGGCTTACGCAGACGCTTTTGACATCGTTGGTAGAAACCCAAGAGCAATACAGGAAGCTTTCATCCAGTTCGAGCAGGCGGCACGAAATCTAGGGCTGCACATAAATAAGAGCAAATCAAAGTACATGGTGGCCACATCTGCGACTAGAAGATCCAACATTGGTCCCGCAATTATTATAGTGGAGCGCGAATATGAAGTAGTGCGTTCCTTTAACAATCTCGGGTCAACTGTAGCAGTCGATAACATCATGGAACCAGAAATACGAGCACAGTTGCTTAAAGCCAACAAAGCCTACTTTAGTCCGTCAAGACTCTTCAGATCCAGGAACTTAACCATAACAATGAAGCTGCTGGTATATAAGACATTGGTCATACCAGTACTTACATATGGATGCGAGACTTGGGTGCTTAGCAAAAAGCATTCTGACCTCTTAGCCGCGTTCGAGAGAAAAGAAAAAGGAGACTCTATAATGATGAAATCTACAAGCGTTACCGCGATGTCGACATCGTGAAGAGAATTAGGCTCGGTAGGCTTCGGCGGGCAGGACACCTAGCTCGCATGAGCGAAGATGATTTTGCTCGGATAGTCCCTTGCGGTAGGATTCATGGAACATGACATGAGGCCGGCCAAGCCTACACTGGAAAGATGGCATAGACCAGGATGCCCAGAGTTAAGGGTTGCCAAACTGGATGACATCGGCTCGAAATCGGGACCGGTGGAGAGGCTTTTTGCGGGAGGCCAGGACCGGACCACGGTGTGGTACAATTCCATTTAAATGTAGTTGTTAGTAGTAAAATGTGTTAGTGCAAATAGTAGTGCAAAATAGTAGTAATCTATATATATAAAGAAGAGAATTTATTTGTATATTTTTATATATACTTGTGCCTAACTAGCTCTGGAACGCCTTGACCAATTTCAACCAAACTTGGTATACATATTATTTACTATGTGGAATCAAACATAGGTGGTGGGGGGTAGTAGGTTTTTTGACTGGGTTTTCGGTATCACCGAGACGAATAATGCTGGTAGTACACTCCTATGGGTGAGTTATATTCCCGCAGGGGGTGGCTGTTCGATATTAGAGTTGATTCTATGGTTTTCGGGGTAGCTGAGTTGAATGGTGATGGAAAGACAGCTCTAGGGAGATGGGGTCGAAACGGAGGGATGGTGGTGACCGATATTAGTGTCGACTTTATGGTTTTCGGGGTCGCTGAGTTAAATGTTGATGGTAAGACAGCTCTATGGGGATGGGGTCGATAACTGTGGAGGGGGGGGGGGTGACCGATGTTAGTGTTGATTTTATGGTTTTCGGGGTTGCTGGGTTGAATGGTGATGGTAAGACAGCTCTAGGGGGATGGGGTCGATAACTGAGGGATGGTGGTGACCGATATTAGTGTCGACTTTATGGTTTTCGGGGTCGCTGAGTTAAATGTTGATGGTAAGACAGCTCTAGGGGGATGGGGTCGATAACTGAGGGGGGTGGGGTGACCGATGTTAGTGTTGATTTTATGGTTTTCGGGGTTGCTGGGTTGAATGGTGATGGTAAGACAGCTCTAGGGGGATGGGGTCGATAACTGAGGGGGGATGACTGATATTAGTGTAACTTCTGTAGTATTCGGGGTCGCTGAGGTGAACGGTGATGGTAAGACAGCTCTATGGGGATGGGGTCGATCACTGAGGGGGAGGTGACCAATATTAGTGTCGATTCTATGGTTTTCGGGTTCGCTGAGTTGAATGGTTATAGTAAGATAGTTTCATGTGTATGGGATCGATAACGGAGAGGAGAGGGTGACCGATATTAGTGTCGATCCCATAGTTTTCGGGGTCGCTGAGATAATAGTGGTGTATAGAATGGTAGTCGGCGACCATTTAGCGACGAATTTGGGGGTGAGGACATTGTCGCCACTACTTAAAATTGGAAAAGGTAGATTAGTAGCCGTGTTTTATGGATATGTTAAATTTACATCGATTTTTGATATCTGCCGCAGAACTAATAAATTCTATTTATCCGGCTGGTTCTCAAAACTATAACATTTTGAACCGGTTGCTTGAAGGGGCCATTCTTGCTACCAAAATGGAGAAAACCACGAAATAAACAATAAAATTTTTGCCATCTTAATAGGCGTAGTCACTGAATATAAGTGTATCGATACCGTTGTAGATACCGATGAGGAATAAAATATCTAACTGAGTTCCTTAACTCACTTAATTCGTCTGGATTGCCACCACATCGTCTTACAGTTTGATCTCCAATTATTTTACTATGGATTCTCGCCTCGCCAAAACTTTTCAACGGCACAAGACTGTGCGTAAAAGAGATGCCGGGAAATATAATTGAAGCGACTATCTTGACAGAAAAGGGACAGTGTGAAACAGTTTTTATCCCACGGATAGCACTCATTTCGACGGTCGGACAGTTTATTAAGAACTGCGGAGTATAGATTTGAGATTGCCATGCTTTTCCCATGGACAACTTTATTTTGCTTGCTCTGGGTTGGGTTGACCTAAGAATTTATTTATTCCTGCTCTTGAAGGTGAAACTAAAAACATTGTAGGCATACAACCAAGATTTGTTATAATTAATTTTATGTATGTTTATTTAATTTTATTTTATAATTTAAATACTATAGCTATAATTTCAAATATATTTTTGTTAATAAAAACTAAAATTTTACCTTATAGATTATTATTCTTTTTTCTACCCCTGCCTAATAGAAGATTGGGATAAATAAATACCTGGGCAACGCCGGGTAATCAGCTAGTAATTGAATAAACTACACTTGCACATACTTATATGTGTTCTTTATATACTTGAAAGAATTTACCAGTAGGTTCTTGTATTTACTGGATTATTCAACTGCGACAGAATTGGGATAAATTGCCCGCACTGCGTGGCAGTGAGAATGAGTTCTCGATCGTTATAGTCTGAATCTGTACCAGATACAAACAAGTACAAAAAATAGTGCTATTTTGTGTTATTGTGAATGCAAGTGTTATTTGTGTAAATTACAAGTAATTACCAGTGTGAATTTGTGAAATCTTGCTTTTTTGGATTAAAAGCTGTAATTTGTGAATAAAAGAACTTGTGTTGTGTTTTTATTTTGCAAAATCCATTACGAACCTTTAGTAATGCTAAGTTTCGTAACAATACTTACAAATAACGGCTGATGAAACTTCGCGTCGACATGGTTCTGTGGTTCGTTCGTTCGGTGGTGCATTATTGCGATCAATTTTTAACCCACTTCCCAAAGCCCGAGTTTCTTCAAATTTTGTACCCATGTGTATCTCCGGTGACAACATTTTTTACAAAAATTTGAAAGTGATCAGGCCCCATACAATTTTTTAACCAAAATTTAGCCGATTTGCTAACTATTTGTAACTTACTTATACCCACTTACAATTCTAACCTCATTATGATATTAGCCTTTTTAACAAAATAACATTAATTTGATTTAATTTCTGTCTTGGCGGAGCCAAAAAAAGAGAACAAAATTTGTAATTTTTTCTGTTGACCTAAAAATAAATTTTAAACTAAAAAACATGATTAACGCTTTATTTTATTTGCACAGGAGCCTTTGTATATAAAAAGTTTTGAAAAAAAAAATTACAGAGTAAGGAGCTATATGACATTATAATTGCAAATTATGCTTATTCCTTTGAATTTGATTGGTCCATATTAATAATTTACGAGTGCGGCAGCAGCCCGTTGAACGAATAAACGAGCCCCTAGATCGAAAATATTTCTAAAGTTTTATTATAAAGCTTGAAAATCACTGAAAGAGTTGCTGCCATTATAGTTTGTGTCTCAGTTAAAAGTTTGTGAATCACTGAGTTAGTATACTGATAAGAATTAATTTCTTTGTGTGCATGTGTGCGTCCGTGCGTGCAAGCGTGAGTGACAGAGGCAATTAGTATATTGATATACATAGAAGAAGTTGAGCATAAAGTTCAAAGCTATCTAAGTGCAATGTTAAACAATCAAAACAGCTACTATATAATCCAGTCTTAGCAAAAAAAAAAAACTTCTGGAATATCAATTCAAGGCTTTGGTCCATTATGACTCCTTCTTTTGGCAGGGCATTGGTAACCTCAAAAACACTAACTTTAAATCAGTGCATTGATGAACCCCAGTCTTTTTTAAGTCTGTCTTATTTCCATACGGGGCGAAATATTCTCTTTGTGACTCTACTCTAAAACCATAAGTCTTGAATTCGTGCGCATATTCAGCAGCGATTATTCAGCAGCTTATTTTTTACCTAGTATGGAATAAAGTGGTTTGAATCCAAAGAAAAATTGAATAAGCAGAGCTCAGTACGAGTGTTTCTAGGAATCCCTAATAGAGTGAACATCATAAGACTATATTTCAGGTCAATAGCCTAACCATGTTAATCTAAGTAGACATAAACATGCACATTCTGTGTAATTATTATATCAAATTAGACTAATAACAGTACAGGTCTCACCCCGCTATTTGCAATGTCTCGTATCTCCTATTTTAATGTCCATTATCTTTTCCAAATTTTGTTATTAACAGACAGCTCCAGCACGATAATTGATGCTGTCAACTACGTCATTGTTGTCATTGTTTTACGCTTTAATATTCCATTTAATGTAAAACGATATGTTAAAAAGGATACTTATAAATCAATCGCTGTCTTCACTTAAGATTGGGATGCTTGTATTTATATCGCCACTGCCTTCATGTAAGTAGTAACTACTAAATTAATGTGACTATAATTAGCTCGGCTCCTTGAGTCTTTTTGATTTTTCACTATAAAGCAAAAAGCGCACATTGTGTTGTACATTTATGTTTCTTAATGAGCGGTAATATCATTTGGGACAGATAATCCTGATTGGAATTGATCCAAATTTTTATAACAGAGATTTTAAACTTGGCATTCCTTATTCCTTGCTATACGCTTCATGAAAGTAAATGATATGGAACGACTAAAGTGGTAATTAGTTATCTTGGATTATCACCGGAAAGAGAAGAGAACAATGAAGGTCATGTACTCGTAATATTATAAAACAAACAAATTTAGTTAGAATTTTTTAAACTTTTGCATACTTTTCATGCGATTTCTTTTTTTGTGCCAGAGTTTTTACGTTTTGTGTGAAGTGCAATCTTTGGCTAATGCATGGAAAGGATTTTACTATACTGTGCAATTAAAAATATAGATTTAATTATGTAATGCTTGTTCAATGTAAAGATGACTGCTCTTGCCTAGATAAATATTAATTGAATAATTCGCGTCCGTCCTTCAAAGCTTTGAGTCCCTGCAGGCAAAAAATGGAGGTGTGGGCACAACATGACTTTCTTTTACGTACGGGACCGGAATCTTCAGTAAATGTATATTAAATTTTTTGTTTTCTTTTTTTATTTAAAGACAGCTCCTAAAACGTTGGCTGATCGCCACATGGTCGATTTGGTTGGATGATGCTTACCTGTCAGTTGACACCCAGCCGACATGGTGCCTGCTATGACAAGGTGGTTGGTGTTGCAGAAATCAAAAAACCTTTTACCATTGTCATTTCGTTCGCCGAGGCCCGTGCTTCCCAATCACATGCCTGAGTCCATCATTGTCGTTGCCTACCTTGGCATTCAAGTCCCCCATCACGATGACGATATCTCCGTTCGGCGTTGCGTTGAATACAGCACTTAGCTGATTGTAAGAGTTGTCCTTTTCATCCTCAGTCGAAGGATTAGTTGGGGCGTAACACTGTATGATCGTGACGCGCCGTAATCTAATCCGAAATCTGACCGATAAGATCGTATCACCATGTGGGTGCCAGGAAATTAGTCCTCTGCGTACTGTTGGCGTTAGCAGTATACCCACTCCAGATTCACGGTGACTGCCGGAGGGTTTGGCGGATTAGAGTAGCACAGTGTTAAACGTTGCGGATTGGTACTCTCCCGCGTCGAACCATCTTACTTCACTCACTCCCAGTATGTCCAAATTATATCGAAGAAACTCACGTTCCAGTTGAAAAAATCTGGCATTATGAGGTCCTTCACTCCCAGAGTCAAGGAGTGTCCTCACATTCCAGAAACCAATCTTAGTCCGAGTACAATAGCCAAAAGTCGTCATTATTCGATCATTACTTATCCGAGGCGTTGTGTCAGTTTCAGTAGCGGGCACTTTTCGGTACCGCAGGGTGCTAACCCACATTAAGCAGACTAGAAACGCTAGACCGTTCGCACTTGCAATTTTAGCCTACATATATAAGGATTTATACACATAGTTGCCCGGGGACCACTACTAGGAGGTACAGCAAGCACAACATCGCGAACTTGATTGTTGCGCTAATTTAAGATCACTTTTACGAACTTTTACACGTATTAGAGAACTAAATTTTGTGCGCAGCTCAGTCTCATGGGTCAAATTTGACCGCCGGTGTCGGAAAGTAGTTTTTTTTCACCTTCTTAAAAGTTATTTAGTAACTTACAGACTCACCAAAGATTATTTATAAAAAGATATGTAGGTAATAGGTATATATACTAATATTATAAAGAGGTAATGTGTGTTTGTGTGTAGGAGGTTATCTTCGAAACTACTGGATCGATTTCAATGGGCTATACAGGGTGTCCCCTGTGGCCAACTTTCACAAGTCCTGGAAAGCTTAAATCTTTTGATGTCTACAAATAACTTGCTGTCAAGAAACGATTGAAACAGATTAGGTGGTGCCACCACTGATCAGTTCTTGATTTACCATACTGTAAAAAGCCTATGCAGCACATAGGAGAATAGCCGAGTAAATGGTATACATGGTACTTAACCATATTATGCCTTGATACTGCTCCCTTCTAGGAATAAGAAAAAAGGAGCCTTTTTTGGATGTTGTGGCATAATTTTTACTCCCGTACTTGCACTATTAACACGTGAACTGCATGAAGCTTCTATATTCCTTCGACTCCTCACGAATATCGATATCGTCTAGTTACCGCCATAAAACTTAATTCATTGAAAACAAAGGAAAGTGCTGATAAGAATTAATTTTAAATTTGTAGTATTTATAATTTTTTCTATACAATTACACCAAATTTACGTGGATTCGTTTTTCATTACGTTAATTTACGATTTTTTTAACAACAACATTTCTTAAGTTTAATTCAAAAAAGCTTAGATAACAAATATAAAGCTCATATCCGTACGCCGCACGACATAATGTTACCAAATGTAAAAGACCATAAAACCATTAAAAAATAAAGATAGCCGACTGAAACCCTATTTACAAACAGCATCACCATAACTTCCTTCGCCTTCAGTAGATTCCCTCAGTGATTGTTTAGCCTTGCGATTTGCATCAACGCTGCACATGGAACGCGGTGTCTCATCAGAGCTAATGAGTAGATCGTCATCATCATCTTCATTGTCCTCCTCATCGTCGTCGTCGTTCAATGACACACCATGGCCACGAATTGAAAGCCTTGGAATGGACTGCTTCTTCACCATAGAAGTAGGACAGTCGTTTTGTTGCAACTGAGTACAGAATTTCTGAATCTGTGCGATGACCTCCTTCATGCCCATGTCGGAAGATTTCGTGCTTATATTTCGTTCGGCGTTTATATTTTTCGATGGTTGGTCACATGATGTTGCTCTGCTAGCAGATGGTCGACAGGAGGGGCAGGGATGGTTACCTATATCCCTGTTTGTTGTTTGAGACTGTGGTGTGACTGCAACCGACCCGAAATTCATTGAAAATGGTTGCGCCATATTTGGCCGCGACTCCGTCGGCATCGTCGTTATCATGCTTTGATGCTGATAGAACATTTTGTCGTATTCCGATTTCATGCACAGGTAGCGGAAGTGCCGGGAATTCTCTTCGCCATAGTGGACAATTTCTGGAAAAAAATGCAGGACGGTACACAGGGCGTTAGCTGGTAGTGCATGTGAATAAAAAAAAATAACGAAAGTATATTTACCGTACAGCTGCACTTACTATTATTGAGCTCCGATTGGAGTTTATTTAGCTTTTCATCTGTTGTACGTATTTGCTCACAGAGGTTTTCGATTTTCGAAGAAATCTCACGGAAGTTTCTATTCAACAGCTCCGATAGCGTCTTCTGCAATGAAATGACAAAAGCATTAAGAATGTTTTAAGGCAGATACTCTTGTCATACTTACACCGACGGCATTCTCGACGGTCTCTCGGATTAGCTCGAAAAACTCCTCAGTGTCTTCATCCTTTTCCGGGTCATTTTTCTGCTGTTCCATAAAGCTGACTAAATTTTTATTATCACAGCCTGGCGTCATGTTGTTTAAAGGACCAAAAGTTTTCTCCTCCTTTGAAGTTTTGTTCTTAGCAGATGATTCTTTCTTGTTGATCAATTCTCCGTTTTCACCAAAGAGTTTTTCTTCATTTAAAAATGTCTTTTCGTCCTTTTTCTCTGAAATTTTGCGACCTTTTCGGCGGCTCGACGAACTTATTCCAAACGCCATTAAATCTCTATCGGAACATCGCAGAGCCTTAATTGTGGACGTTCCATTTTTCGGCACCTGGGTGTGATACGTGTTCGATCCAAACTTCTCCTGATTACTGTAAAGTTCTTCGATTGTTTTATTTCGAATTCTTTGTCGGACCATTATGTTGTCTCTTTAATTTATTACTGTTAAGCTGTTGTAAAGGGTTTATATTTAGAAAATATATTTCCGGTTATTATTGTGACTGCCTAAAAAACAGCAAGCTTGATTACGGTTTTTTCACAATTTTTTTTAAATATTTAAGTGATGTGAGTGCTTAAATATTTTTTCCAGTTTAACCAAAGTGCGAAAAAATTGAGGTGGAAAATAATTTTACTTCTAAAGGGTCAATGAATTTTACTTTTTTGGGTCCATTGATCGAATTATATCTGTTGATTCATCTTTGACAATGTAACTAAGGTTTTCGTGTAATTAATTGAAGCTTAGCTAAGTGATTTCAAAAGTAAACCACAGTTGACACGGACGAAAGCTTGAGAGCATTGTAAGCTTCTCCTATAAGGCGATTAGGTTGGGTTAGGTTAGGTGGTGGCATTGCCCATTTATACTGACATCGGTCTGTTGTGCTCCCACAGGATACATAATGGTTTAAGACCTTTTTCCCTCTAAAAGACATATTTAGAGCTCTTAATAAATCGTAGCATGTTCTGCCGTTTTCGAGATCTGAGATGTTGTCCAAGTGTTTACCCAAGTGTTTATGACTTCTGTTCTCTAATATTGAACAAAAGCAGAGGAGGTGTACTTTTAGCTCCTCCTCCTCCTCATCTATACAGAGATTAACCAAATTGAGCGCCTTAATTCCAGCATTGGCCGAACTTGTCCTGATACACTGCATGTGGCGATGTGTTTCCAGCTTTCGTTGTTAAATGTTTCCGGCTATTTCCGAAGCGCAACATTGAGTAACAGTATACTTTCTCACATTTGCCCTTTTTGATTGCAACTGGAGAGTCGTACCACGTACCACACTTATACCGGTGACGGTATGTTCTGATACCAGAGGATCAGTAGTCAATAAATTCCAGTTACTCATGTTACCCATAAAGGTCGACTCACCTCTTATTAGGGACATTAATGCACTAGATCGTCTTAAGTCAGCTTTGCGCAAACATGTGAGGTTTTATGTCCCCCTCTAATTTTCCGGTTTTTCCGTATCGCTAATTTAGGCTAATGATTCAGAACTTGCCTCACGAGCTCGTGCACCATGTAGATCACCTCAGTGTTTGAGTGATCAAGAAACCATTCTATTGAACTCTTTAACTCGTTGATAATAACAATGCCCAAAAACACCCTTGACTGTAGTGAAACTGATTCCAGTACCAGTACCTCCTCAATCGGTGTCACGATACTCTGTGATACAAAATAAATTCCCTTTGTATTATGAAAAGTTGGCAAATTTGATTGATTATAACATTTCACATTTTCCACCCTCAGTGAGGGTAAAGAGGGTGTTTACAGAATAACAATCTAATATATTGCGCATATTGGTATCTATCCTATCTCTTTCTTCTCTGTGACGTCACCCGAATTACACTTGCTTTAAGAGTATATAGAGCGAAGACTGAAACTGTATGTATTTTCGACTTTATTGAGGTCTTTTTAAACCCCCTTAAACACGATATAGAGAGCTGAAATTTTGTGAGCAGCTCAATGTTAGGGGGCAATTTTGATATCACTTTCTTTCTATAGAGAAGGTTTTGATTGAAACTCGAAAGTCCCCTTCGGTGCTCTGCTTACTCGTTCTATTAGCCTTGCAGTTGCAACTTGCAACCCATACGGTTGCACGAAAAAGGTTCGTGTTGGTTCTCTGCTTGCTTTCTTTCAGCTTTTCTTTAATAATTTATAAATTACAAAATTTCTCAATGAATGAAATAGAGGGAGAAACGTAAGTTTTTGTAGTGAGAAACAGGAAATTTTTATATGGATTTAGTTCTCTTGTTCTCTTTTAAGCATGTTGGGCATTCTGTAGAGAAGATTATGAGTAACAGTTTCTGTTAGTTTATTGTCTGCTTGTTCCCTTTCGGCTTTTTTTAAAATTCTGTTCGTCTTCTATCTTTATATAACAGACGGTTCGCCATTCACTTCTTATTAAATAAACTATGCTTATCATTGTACTGACTGTATACTAATACAAATTCAAACAATAATCTTTAATATACGGTTCATTTCTCATTGTTTATAGAATAATGACTCTGAAATATCCTTTCAGTACCATACGGTACTTTTCCACATATACACTTTTGTATATAATGATTATATGATGACAACACTTTCTATACAAATATGGAAGTGATATGGCCTCAGGTTAAAGAATTTACACGGAAGGTTCTAACCATTATAAGTTAGTTTTATTTAACAAAATTAAAGCCTGCGTCTCGTAAAACCATATGATGTTTGCATTGCGTAAAAAAAATAAACGTATCCGTCAAAATGCATCTTGTATTTATTTGCATGTATATCGAGTGCATCTTAATTTGTTATTAAAGTTAACAGGGCTCTAACAAAGAAAAAATTTAAATGGTCGATTAAAATTAATTTTTTGCGTGCTGTTTTCTTTCGTCCCGGACAGACGTTGTCACGCTCAAAACCCACGGCCGTGTCTTCGACACAGCCTACCCTTTTCTTTTTTTTTTATTAAGAAAGTCCCTTTTCGTTTTTTAAATAACACAGTTTGAGTCTGAGATATTTTTTTTTTTATTTCGGGTCAAAGTAGCATTGATGCTATTAATTATAGAACACAACATCAATCAAATATCGGTATGCCGGAAATTTTAATTTTCGATGCTGGTCCTGAGGTCATCTAAACTCTCTTGCTTACTGCCAAAGACCATACACGGTGGACTTGGTATATCTTCAAAGAAAAAAGTCCAATATATCCCATAAAAAATGGCAATCAACATGGTCTGGTAATGATCTCCATTACAGTGAGTTTGTTGCCGACACCAGCACCATTAAAGAATATATATGACAAATAACTCCTCCAGCAACCCGCACAAAACCATCATTTTGTGTTATGGATTTGGGTTGCTGACTTACCCAGATGCGAAAATTTTGCATATTAACGAAGCCATTGAGCTAAAATTGGAGCGTTAATGCAGGTAAAGTTGTCGCAACCGATCGGGAATTTTGATAAAATAAGTCGATAATTTGCGAAAGTTGTAGAGGCGTGTAATTTTCTATGATCAAATTAAACCTTACCTCCCACGCTATGCTAAGTAAAAGTGCAAGCCCTTTTACGCATGCGCAAATTATAAAAACAATAATAGACGAGTTAAAACCTTAACCAAACCGCAAATAACCTCAAGCATAGCCGAGAAATGAGGCGTTCCAATTGAAGAACCCTCTTATTTTATTTTTTCATTTCTTATTTCAGGTGTCAATTTTGTATCGAAAATTCCTTAAACTTTTTTTAAATTTTCATCGGTAATACTTTATTGGCAAGCGTTTTTATTAAGACTAGCTGAAATACCCATCGTTGCCTAGCTGCCCGCACCACACTGTCCCCACCCTACTACCCCCATCCAACTGACCCCTACACTATCCAAGACACATTCCAAGACTCGCCTTAGGATACAACTATTGGCCTATATAATTATTGCCAAATTGGTAAGAACGCGTTTATCTGGCATAACTATGTTTTCAAATAAAACCTAATATGCATTTGTATACCAATAATAATAATTATTACTACAGCCAAGCATTGCTATTTCTGTCACAAAAGTTGAATATAACAATTTAATTGCATATCAACCAGCAGCAGCAAAACAAGCTTCAAAATTTTTCATGCATGCATGAAATAAATCAATTATGAACCCGTAGGGTGCCATACATATTCATTCCTTGTCGCATATTATTACATAATCTATACAGTGCTACAAATCTGTCATCATAACGCATTGTCATAACTTCAAATTGACACATTAATAGAGGAGTATATTCCGAAGTTTGTTCACAAGATCTACACTTCTGGCTATGAATTAATTTACTTATTTATTAAGTTATCCGGCACTTGACTGCGCCAAAGGAAAAACTCTACTTGCAGTTGCTTAACGCAGTGCAACACGGTTCGGCATTCGTTAATGCTTTTGTGAGGCAATTCATTGAAACGCATGCTACTGGAGTTTGAAAGAGAATGTCCTGATCGGATAAACGATGGTAAGACATGCTAATGCCAGTACGATTTGCCGCCTTAGGCCCTAAGGTCTGAATGTGTTGTTTGTAGCACGTACGATGCACAACACATTGTCATTATGCTAATCCTATAATTGTTGGAACCCATAATATGTCTGAGTTGAATGCAGAAAAAAGAAATTGATTGCAAGCAATATCAAATGGTTTCTCGTGTGCTTCCTCTTTTGGTTGAAATTCTCCTGGGAACTGGTCTAATGCTGGACTTTCAATGTCAGTCGTTAATATGTCTGCAATTAGTATTCTATGGAGACCACCATCCAACGTGTGCATTCATTAGAGATGTCATTCATCACCTAATCCCAAAGTTGGACTGGATTGCCATAATAAAAATTTCAAATTATACACAACGAGACAAAAATGCTTTTGCTTGATATGGACATTCCATACGGCTTCGCTTTCGATTAATGTGTTCGTTGAACTGCGCACAGTGAGACCGATATGTGTGATATCAAGTAAAATTGCTCCAGGCCCAAACGAAAATTGTTTGTGAAAATTGTTGCTTTTAGTTAGTATAACGGTAGAATTTAAACTGAAGAACTAAAAATGGGTAATCCCCAAACTTCAGAGTTAATAATGCCATCAAAATGGTGTGCTAGAAAACAAGTGAATATAATTTCCTCCTATTCTCTATGCGTAACGTAAACGAAAAGTGAACACAAACCGAGCCATTTTTCGCATTCTCCAACGCTCTGTCAAGTAAAACCATGTTGAAAATGCATTTAGAGTTTACACACTACATTTTATATTGGTTTCTAGAGAATTAGATAATAGCATGCCTTGAAAAAAATACACAATAAATGCACCTTTAGACTTTTAGACTGATATTTACTTAACTAAAAAAAGTACATAAGTCAAATATAGTTTTTTAACCATTTAAATACCAATCGGCCCCATAATGGCGTACGCAGTTGACGATTTGTCACTTCGAGTCCATCAGTCAGTGTCACCTAATTAGTTACTGATGTGGACATGCTCTACACACAGAAATATCTAACTTGGGTTCAACTACATAAATCATCACACGTGTTAGGCGTACGAATTAAATTAACTAAAAGCATTTATTGCAAACTGAATTAATGTGGCGATTTTTCTGTTTCAACTTTGGTTTACAAATGTGATAATATAAGCGGAAAACATTGTTTAAATAATTCCTAACTCAGTCAATACTAAAATAAACCGGTAGTGCATTCAATAACGGGATCACGGTTTCCCGAGAATCGCGGAATTTTTGCCGGTGCCGAAAACCGGTATTGGTATCAGATAAATACCCGTTTTTCGACACACTGCAGATCCAAAACGCACGAATGCTAGAATTATGCATTACATTTTATATTTGTGATGGTGGTCAGCCATCAGCAGAATAGGAATAACACAGAATGCATCAGAATTGCAGGTGGCCGTAACTATCTTTAACTGGTGGAAGTGCGATTCACGTGGTGGCCGCTGGTAATTTTCCTCCAATACAGGAAATTATCGGTTTAGTCCCTTCAAAGTAAGGTTGGCGCGGGGCAAATAACCTCGCCCGGATAAACCACTATATTGTTGGTATGGTGCTTCGAGCGCGGATTGCATCATCACGAAAGACTGCATCCGCGAATCAGGTTCGAGACAACACGGCTGCCCTTCGCAATATAGAGACCAGAAACAACTAGCGATATGACTCGCCCAAAATGCAGGGAGAGTAAGTCCTGGGGCTAAGCTGTCGAGGGTAGAAGAAAAATGGACACGCTTTAAGAATACTGTCATTAGTACTGCTGACTCCATCTTAGGCAGTAGACATTGATATCGTACCAACTGTAATGTAAGCTAACGACCGAACATAAATACATATGTTCGAAGATTTTCTCCTCTATCAATCAAGACAAGATAGCCCCATACGCTAAAGTCATCATTGGTCCATACTAGTGTGGGATCATCCCAGGCAAATCAACAACTGATCAGATTTACACCCTTAGGCAGGCGATGGAAAAATGTCTAGAGTTTCGAAACTCACTACACTCACTCACTACGCCGCCTATGATAGCATGGCCAGAGTAAAACTGTATAAAGCCATGAGAGAATTCGGCATCCCAAATAAACTGACACGACCAGTACTTACATATAGTTCCGAGAATTGGGTGCTTAGCAAATAGCATTTCGACCTCTTGACGACGTTAGAGAGAACGATCTTACGGAGAATTGTTGGCCCCGTGGCTCAGTGGATAGGAGCATGGACTGCTGGGCAGAGGGTTCATGATTCGAATCCCAGTAACACCAAAGTATTTTTCACGGTGACCCACCTCTCGCGAAAGTTTGACAAACGTCCGAGAGTAATAACTTGTCACTGAAAGCTTCTCAATTCGTCGTTCGGATCCGGCATTAAATTGTAGGTCCCTCCATTTGTGTGCAAAAATATGCATGCTCATCACAAATGGTTGCGAGAAGTCAGGCCTTGGACTGCATGCATGGTCTGTCGCGCCGATATTATTATGTGCGAAAGAACGATTCTGGAGACTCTACAATGATGAGATCTACGAGCGTTATTGCGATGTCAAGAAGCTTCAAGTTCCACGACCAGATTACTTTTAAATTTTTTCAGAAAGAAAGATAGATAGATAGATAGATAGATTTTATTTATTTACAATAATTCATTAACAAAATACAAGTTTATAATTCTTAAATTTAAGACATAGCTAAAAAGCCGTCTGCTCGAGTTTGACGATACTGTTGATGTATGTTCAAAAAGATTCTTCGAGTATCGCTCTTCTGTATATTAATGCTTTTTGACAATAGTTGTGTAGTTTGTTCCAGTTCGTGCTGTTTAAAATCATCACCATATCTTCCTTCTGCAGGGCTCCCTTATAAAAAAGCTGATACCTAATTTCGCTTAGAATTGGACACCTGCTCAAGAAGTGAAGTGAGTAGTTATCGCTGAAGTAGTTATTTTCGCAAAGGTTGTGATTGAGGTTTGCATATATTGCTCTGTGTACTGAACTTTTTACATTTTCGATGTTATCTTTATGCATTTTCTCATCCAGCTTCATTAGTAAATTATACAGCTCCTTCTTCCAATTTAGTCTGTTTCCCTAATTTAAATTGAGAGTTTGTCCACATTCATCAAACCAAAGTATTTTTGCCTCTATAATGTACTCCGCTATACGTTTAGTCAACCTTTCCTGGTCCAAGGCAAGCGTTTTCAATATATAATCAAAATGAAGTGACATAGTGAGGAAAGACCAGTCTCAACTAGAAGCATACTATTTGGTGTGCTTTGAGGCAGATTCCGTTTCGAAAAGAAACGCATCAGTTTTTCTACGATATCATACATCTTATAGCCCCAAACCTGTGCCGCATACAGCAAGACTGATTAGGAAACCGCTTGAAATATCAGATATTTTCTTCTTAATGTGCTTATGTGCTTATCTTCCAAGCCGCACTAATGGCTGACTTCGCTGTTGTAAGCTTCTCATTGAGATGTTGTTCCATATTCATGTTATTGGAAATACTGATACCGAGGTATTTGTAGGATTTAACTATTTCTAGCTCTTTACCGGCAAAAAACCACTTTGAATTTTTCGCATATCGTCTCCTCCTTTGTTGAACACGATGACCTTGGATTTGGTTATATTGACCCTTAGTCTTCACTCTTCGCTGTATTTTTGTAACCTGTTTATCATTCTCTGCAAGTTCTCCGGTGAGTCCGCAAGTAGAACTAAATCATCTGAATATAGCAGAGCTTTAATGGAAATTCCACCAAATGTTATACCCCCACAGAGAGCTTCTGTTATGTCATCAATAAACAGCACAAATGCTTGGGGGCTAAAGTTGCATACCTGTTTTACCCCCATTATTGTTTCAAAGAAATCTTATAATTGTTTCCCATCCCACACGGCTGAAGACGTATTTTCATATATCTTTTCGATCAGTTTTCTAACATTTCTGGATAGCCCACGATTGTACAGTTTGTAGAAAAGTGCACTTCTGTCTACGAAGAACGCATAAAGATACCCAGATTTGAAAACGTTCAGCAAGAACACCCATTAGAATTTTTAAATTCTCTATATTAACTTCGCGTGCACGTGGCTGTCTGGCTGGCTGGTCAGATTTTCTGATCAATTTTTAACCAACTTCCCATGGCCCATACAATACTTTCTATTAATTTGAGGCCCCTAGGAACTCGGGGTCGGAGGGCTCCCATACAAAATTTTTAAAAAAATTTTATGAAAAAAGTTCCCGATTTTCTTAAAATTTTATACGCATGTGTATCTCCGATGGACACCAATTTTTGTAAAAATTTGGAAGTGATAGGGCCTCGGGGTCGGGGGCTCCCATACAATTTTTTTTTTAATTATCAATTTTTAACGCACTTCATAAAGCCCGATTTTCCTGAAATTTTGTACACATGTGTATTTCCGGTGACAATACTTTCTTTTAAAAATTACACGATTTTTTTTCAAATTTTACACACATGTGTATACCCAATAAACAAAACTTTTTCTAAAATGTTGGAGAGAGAGAGAGAGAAATCTTAGCTCACGCACAAATGAACCCAGCAAATGAAAGGAGACATAAATGTTTTATGCTTAATTCAACTTACTTACTTATTTACTGAATTTCATTTTTATTGATGTCGTTTTTTGTTGTCGATATCAACTTACAGATAGAACAACATGTTTTCACAACATTCTGTCATTTCGCGTTTTCATAAATTAGTTCAGTCAAAGAGTTCTCAAGATAAATGCTCGTGTTTCTTATTTGCTCAGAGTATGAGCGTGCTCAGAATAAAATGATCTGAGCATTTTCAAATTTGACATCTGATGTCAAATGTCTCTTTCGATGATTTTCTCCTACAATAAAAAAAAAAAATAACCCAGGATGGAGGGGCTCCCATATTAATTTCTGCGATTAGAGAATTTAGATGAAAAATTTTAATTTTTATGGGCTGTTTTTTTAATGACGAGTTTAAAAATGCAATGCCACGGTAGTTTTCTGCCAGTTTGGGGTCACCTTTCTTGAGAATAAGGAAGATCACTGATTGCTTGAAATCCTGCTTCAAAAATACGGTTATATTCTTCTGTGAGTAGTTTAATCCGATTGTTAATGGCATATTTGTATCCGTACCGGGTGCTTTGCGGTTCTTGCAGTTATTTAACCAGCCTTTTACTTCTTCTTCTGTGATGGGGTCAACCAAGAGATCATTCATATTATTCGGTAGTGGATATTTGAATCCAGCCGGATTCAGGACATTTTTAAAGTGCTCTTCTAGTTGCGATGTAGTGACGTTTAAAACAATTTTAAATTTTTTCCCGTTTTTCTTACTGAGTTGTTTCCAAAGAGTCGTATGATCTCTGCATTGCGATATTTCGATTGCTAAGTCGTTACAAAATTGATTTCTTTTGATTTTTCTAAATTTCCAGTTTGCATGTAAACACATTTTTTCATAGACTAAGGTCTATAACTGAGCTTCCTTGAGTACCCACAAAAGTATAGTCGCCCTCAAGGTCTCCTTTAGTGCATCCGTTTTGGGTGATTAGTTCGTATTCGCTGCAAAGCTCCAATACCTGACGCCCCTTTCTGTTCAAAACCTTATGTTTAGATTTGCGGTATTTTGTTGATATAAAGGGTGTTTTTTTAGGAGGTTTGTTTTTCCGATAGATGTCGTTTTATTTTATGACAGTTGTTTTGACAGCTCAAAGTGGCATTTCTACTCAGTATTGTTTGGCAAATCATTATGAATAGGTTAACTCCAGAACAACGTTTTCAAATCGTGGAAATTTATTTTCAAAATCAGTGTTCAATTAAAAATGTTTATAGAGCACTTCGTGAATTTTATGGTGCACATAATCGTCCGTCAGAGACCACCATAAAGAACGTAATTACCAAATTTCGGTCTACATTCACTCTTTTGGATGCCAAGCCACCGACAAGAATGAGAAGAGTTCGTACAGAAGAAAATATTGCTGTCGTTGAGGCCAGTGTCGAAGAAAACGACAATTTATCGATTCGTCGTCGTGCTCAGCAAATTGGACTTTGTCCATCGACTTTATGGAAAATTTTACGTAAAGATTTGGGTTTGGTGCCATACAAAATTCAATTGGTGCAAGAATTAAAGCCACACGACCATCGTTTGCGCCGTGAATTCAGTGATTGGTCGTTAAATCAATTGAACGAAGATCCATTTTTTTATCGTAAAATTCTCTTCAGTGATGAGGCGCATTTTTTGTTAAATGGATACGTCAACAAACAAAATTGTCGCATTTGGAGCAAAGATAATCCACACGCCGTTCAAGAATTACCAATGCATCCTGATAAATGTACTGTTTGGTGCGGTCTATGGGCTGGTGGGATCATCGGTCCATATTTCTTTAAAAATGAGGAAGGACGACGCGTTACCGTGAATGGAAATCGATACAGAACCATGTTAAATGAGTTTTTGTTGTCAAATCTTGAAGATATGGATATGGATGAAATGTGGTTTCAACAAGATGGTGCCACTTGCCATACAGCACGTGAAACAATCGACTTATTGAAAGAAACTTTCAACGACAACATTATTTCGAGAAATGGTCCGGTGAATTGGCCTCCGCGTTCGTGCGATTTGACGCCACTCGATTACTTTTTGTGGGGATACGTGAAGTCATTGGTTTATGTGGATAAACCTCAATCGATTGACGCTTTGGAAACCAATATTCAACGTGTCATTGCTGACATACGCCCTCAAATGCTTGAAAAAGTGCTGGAAAATTGGACCTCCAGAATGACATTTGTGAAAAATAGTCGTGGTAGCCATATGCCAGAAATTGTGTTTAAATGTTAAATGCCAAAAAATTATCTACCAAATAAAAAAAAATTTTGGTCATTTCATAATTTTATATGTGTTTTATTCAAAAAAAAAATCGGCAACCTCTTAAAAAAACACCCGTTATTATGGTTGTCTGGTGAAAAATCCTGCGTGGTACCGGTCCTTGCATTCCTGTTAAGAGTATTTTAGTTTGTTCTTGTAGGTTGTTTATGGCATCGGTTAATTTTTGCAGATCTCTTTCCCATTGCGGTCCATATGATCCATTTAGATATACCGGAATAATGCAGTATTTATAGCCTGGAGAGAGATGTGTCTGGATATTAAAGTATGTGTATCCTATTGATTGTCTAAATTCGATTTTGATACCATCTCTATTTTTTCTATATCCACTCCACTAGTTCGCCCACGCTGCTATTTCTGACGCCTGGTGTCCAACTTAACTCATAGTTGTCAAAAAGCGTAATTATATTTATTATTTTCTTACAACTGTGGTATAATTTTTTACAGAAAGTATTATCATAAGGGGGGATAAGCACATGCGGAACTTAAAAAGTGTAACACTTTAAAAAAAACCTCCACTATGTGGATACATGTATATACATATATTTAACTTAAATTTCATTATAAACGAACCTTAGCATCTGTTAATAAATATGTACAAATTGTTATAAACGTCCTTTAATAAAGAAATGATTAATATACGTCTTTATTCTTCAATGCTTTCAGTACAGAGTCTTCAGTTAAGAAGCACAAACTTTTTTTACCAAATATAGATAAATATTTAAACTAGTTGATGGTCGACTTTTTAATCGCGCGCCTTTTGCGTTGCGCATGTATATTTTTGAACACAAATGGAAGGACCTACAATTTAAGGCCGGATCCGAACGGCGTGAGAGGTGGGACACCGTGAAAAATACTTTTGGTGTTACTGCGATTCGAACTACGAACCTTCTGCTCAAAAGCCATGCTCTTATCCACTGAGCCACAGCGGCCACGACATCCCAAAAAGATTCCAAAAGACCGCCAAAAGACCATCAAATACCCCCAAAAAACCCACAAAAGACACCCAAAAGACACCCAAAACACTACCAGAAGACTACAAAAGACCGCCAAAAGACCATAAAATACTAGGAAAAAACCTATAAAATATGCTCAAATGACCAGCAAAAAACCTCCAAAGATCTCAAAAGACCCCCAAAAGACCCCCAAAAGACCTCCAATACACCCCAACGCCACCAAAAGACTCCAAAAGACGACGCACTCTGCTCCTCTACCGGCGCCCACACTACGTACCTAACTACGTCATGCGATCGGAATTTTCGTAGCGATAAACTGTCTAAGTAAACTGTCATTTCCGAATGTAAGATTTCCGTCAAAATCATATGGCCCCTCAAAATTTATGTTGAAAGCTTAAATATGAATTTTCATTCCGATAAGTTCAGCCATCTGGGCTATAGACTAGACACAGATAGACACATAGGCGTACAGACAGAAAGATATTTTTGTATTTTCGATTTTTCTGACTCAGGAGATACGGTAATGGGTAAATCTGCAAAAATCCAGAGGTCGAACATTTTCACGATTACTATACTTCCTTTTACTACGCAAAAGAAAGTAGAATTATGCTATTATATATTAACCCCATTTTAATTATATTTTTAGATTTCCACATTTTGTATCGGATTATAAGCAATTCCCTTACCGAATAAACCTGTCGTGCATAAGAGCTTCCGATCGCGCAGACAAGTGGATAAAAATCAAAACAACTCACAACTCATTTAATTCTAAGAGCATAATAATTCCAGGTCATATACCTTAAGTACAGATTCAACCAGAATCGTTTGTCGCATACTTATTACATGTGGCACAACGCACAAAACATTGCACCTCGTTGTGTTGCTCATTAGATTATTCTTAAGCAGGTAACGGCAAATCTAATTATGAATATTCATTTTATGAACAAAAAACAAAGAATCAAATAGCAGGTCCAAGGTATTAACTGCACTTTGCAGCTACGAAGTAGGTATGTAGACGAAACTGTGTCAACAGTTCAACATCCTGCACATAATACTATAAACTCACAAGCACAGAGGAAAAATCACAGTCCCACACATGTAAGGTATTCTTTCCAATAATAAAATGGATGGAGTAAAATAACAATTATTACTTAAAAGCATTGCTTGCATTTTCTGAAAACATTGTCACTGCTCAAGGGGAGCAAAATCTTTGAGATATCTGTCATGGAAGAGTGTAAACTTGTGGCCAACAGAACGATTTCTGTTTATCAGTGGTCACAACCAGTCAGTAGAATCAGCCCTGCATTTGGTGGAGGATGAGGACAGCTTACCGGACAGTCAATATGTTAAATCGTTTCCCTCATTTTCCAGCCAGACTCATCAAGGCATTGCATTGTCCACCCGTTCCAACTAAACTAAATTAACTCGCTGAGGAAAGTCTCATTTGAATTTGTAAGACTTCCGTCATCGTAGTGTTTGTCACCGGACATTAACTAGCACCTGCTGCAACGACTAGATAAACGTTGAAACTAGGAACAAGAAAAAAAGACAGAGACACAACAATCCAGTGATTGAGGTTGGGGGAATGTTGGACTGGGCTTAGTTACTGTTGGACAGACGGAACATATGGAAACAGATCTAGGAGCCAGTTTTCCAAATAGCAAATGCCATTTAATGAGTATTAATGTACATTACATATATATCAGTATGATTTTTCTGTCTCAAAATTCTGAGGCCAAGATCCAATACCAATTTCAAACCAAATTACCCAGCGTGACATCCCTAAAAGTCTGGGTCTACGTCTTTTTTTGTTTGATTCGCTGTGGTGTCCCATATATCTTATTGAACAACACTTTTGAGCACTTTTTTCATAGCTGACGGTAATCGTTAGTTTTAACGGGTCCTTTAAACCGTCCTTCCTCACATACGGGGCTGTTAACTATTCCTCGTAACGCTTTCTTATCAAATTTGGGGCTCTACGGATGTCTACGGTGTAATCATAGTCTCATGAGCCAACAGCTTGGATGTTGTGGTTAAGTTAAGTTAAGTTAAGTTATCTTAAGAGGGCGCAGAAAGTTTTGCTAGATTTCAGCAAATATTTTTAGCTCGATAATTTTATTACTTGAATTCATTATAAACTGTCATCATTAGAGGATAAAATTAGATTTTTAACTTGATCTGAATGAAAAGTTATACCGTCCATACAAGCCAGTAATCGAATGCTTTAGATCTGAGTTTTTTTGGATATCTGATCTTAACAATATCTTGCTCCAATGAGGTGAACATTACATTGTAAACTATCCAATATAACTTGGTCTAACGGTCAGAAACTATCAAACGGGGATTTTTATCAATTCTTAGGCACTCATTTCGAAAAAAAGACTGACCCTTTCAATTGCCTTAGAAATATTGGAAATAATATATATCGGAAATTGCTTTCACCAAATTTGTAAATAGACTGGTTCCACTTTTTTAATTCTCTATATTAACTTCGCGTGCCCGTGGCTGGCAGGCTGGCTAGCTGGCTGGAGGCAGGTACACCAAATCATGTGATCAATTTTTAACCCACTTACTAAAGACTGTTTTTATTGAAACTTTGCACACATGTGTACTACCCACGACAACACTTTCTATTAAAATTTGTGGCCCCTCGGACCTCGGGGTCGGGGAGCTCCCACACAAATATTTTACAAAAAGTACCCGATTTTCTACACATTTTTTTTTAAATGTTACTCGATTTTATTCACACTTTGCTGTTGTGTATCAACTAGAGAATTTACACGAAAAATTTTGATGTTTATGGATTGTTTTTTTAGATATGCCATCAGATAGATCACCAGTAAAACGAAAACCGTACTCCTGGTCGCTAAGGATTTCCTGTGACGATTAATCAGCGTTTTCATAAACTTGAGAAGGGTTTTGCATGTGTCTTGAAGTTTTACCGTCTGACTAACTTCAGTAACTGAATGCTTTGGATAATAATCTAAAGGTCTGCAAAAGTTGGCCTCCTAGAATTGTCAATCCAGATATGACATATATAAGAAATCTTAAACTGGTTGAAGTATGTGTATCTACATTAGACTTCTTCATGGTTAAATTAAATTTTTGATTGTTTTACATAGGTGCCTTCAATTTGTAATACTTGAGTTTTTTCTGTTCAATCTTAAGAAGCACATTTTTCCCTCAATTGCAATGAAAAAAATTTTAAATTTTCTATTTTCTATTTCCTTGAAGTTGAACAGCTTTTACTGCACCACCCCAGCCACAACGGAAAAGTCGATTGGAAGAAAACGAAAACTTCCCTCTTGTCTGTTCGACTTTCCAAGCTACGAGTATGTGCATTTCCAAGCTCAAATAACGGTCTTCAAAATTAGTTTAAATCGTTCGGTTGTTTCGTCAAGAAATCACAAGTGGCCTGCTCCGCGCTTAATATTTCTATACACATATCCTAGTGTAGCCTTCAATTTTGCTATTTGTATTAACGGTATAAGCAAATAGTCGCAGATTTACGGTCGATCGGTGCTAAAAATCTTGAATTTTTTTAACGAAGAAAAAACAGAAATGAAATAAAATCTGAAGGTGAAAACAGATTTTTTTTTCTATATAGCATTCTCTCTCAACAGCAGGTGGATAGAATACTCATAACTTTAAAAAAAATTGTTGTGAAACAAAATAACTATCGTCGCGGTAGGTTGCACACGCATCAGGCAACCATATACTATGAGTTGTTAAATACAATGTGGAAGTAAAATTTAAGGATACGTTACGGAACTATTCTATGTGTACTATGTGCAGTGGGATTATTTTTTTACAAAACTCGCGTTTTTTATGGCCGAGTGTAGCATTAATTATTGAATAACAAATACCGAAATGCATAACGCACATTAAAAAATAACAGAAACATAATTACATCCTGGCAGGTGTATTATAGCTACTGTCAGACTTGGCATATCCGTGAAAAATCTCATCCCCTAAAGTCCCAGTAGCTGAATGATGATTCCTAACAATTACAATTACAATTCATTCCCTTGTACAAGTATATCCCTAGCCACTAAGAAGCAGACAGACAATAGTTTAATGTGACAACTTACAAATCGAATTAACACAATTAAACGCTTTTTAAAGTAATATTAGAGCGTCCTCAGAAGAATTTGATGTTCTTAATTAATGGAAATATTTATCCGCAGTTGTGAAACCGCTAATTGGCTACAGAGTGGGATGGATATGAGTCGTTTCTCAATACCACAGGAATCTTCCAGACAATCGATGAAACATTGTTTTTAACTGGTGAACATGTTAGCGTGTTTTCCAAGAGCGATAGTTATACAATTCACAATTTTCTCTTAATTCCTAAAGTGGAACTGGAATTTATAAATTAGTGGATGTCTTCGTCAAGCAACGCTGTCACCACTAATTGGCAGTCTTGTGTCTTGATACCGGATGTGTTGTCGTATTAACGACATTTGCCAATCGATTTTAGTTTAAAACTAACGACCACGTTTCCACATATTTTGCATATGGATTTTTGCAATTTTTCCACTTTTTGATATATTAGCTATTCGTTAACAAACCATTTGCCAACTTCTGTTCAGTGGGATACATTTCAAGGATGCATTTTTATTACAAGTATTGCACGTATACTTATATCAAAACCAATCAATATGATGGACAAATGAGGAATTACTCCTTTTTGATGGGGCTTAAAGGAAAAGGATGGGGAAGGAAGGGAAACTATAAACTATTGTTAATAGGTCCTGATTGCAAGTCGATTGCTGAGGGTTCGGAGTGATTTTCGCCTAGAACTCGGATCTGCATTGAAATATATATATATTTATATTTAATAGCAGTGGCTGTAAACTTGACTTTGAACAGACTTTTTTGGTCTAGCAAACCATGGGCGTATTTCTAGTTTCATGATTTATAAGCACAGATAATGTAATATTCAAATGCGATCAAGAGATTCTAAGCGTTTGCCGCATAAATCGAAATATGATTTTATTCTATTAAAAAAAACCTCGATTGCGTTCGACGTTTATCTTGAGGTTGTCTATGGCTTTTTGGCATAGAACGTGGACTTAATATAGCACCAAAGAAAACGCTCATAGCTTTTTCCCTAGACGCGGAATTCACAATCTATGTCCGTAGTGATGTTGCGTTCCAAATATTGCCTCAATTCAGCCGATGTTCCAATCCGAAAAAAACAGTATGGCAATACGAAAAACCTAATTGGGACGGCCTTAACAAATTCTTTGCAAGAATTAACTGGTCGCTATTGTTTTGCGATAACAACGTAGATGCCGCCGCTGATGCAATCACAAACGTCATGCTTATTGGTATGAGAGACTTTATCCCGTCGAGGAATAAGTCTGTTAAACCAAAGGTGGATAGATGGTATGACTCGAGCTGTAAAAAGGCTTCCAGGATTAGGATGGCATGCTTTGATTGGTTTGAAATTGAGGCAAAAATTACTACAATGTCCCAAAGGTAGTAAATGTTTTTGGTCATTCGCGAAAAAAATCAAAAATATAGCCTCGTCGTCGATTCAAACGCTCATTTATTATGACATTCCTGTTCTCAGCAACAAGGGCAATTTTTTTGCTGCGCATTTTGCAGCTCCACTCTTCGAGTTAGCGCATTGCTGCCACCTGCACATCCAAGTATTGAACACTCTATGGGACAGATATTCATTTATTCGTACTTGTGCAGTTGCTATAGTTTTAAACGATCTCAACACTCCCAAATCCGCTGGACCAGGTGGTATTTCCCCTTTAGTTCTGAAGAGGTATTCTTCCGAACTGGCATTACCATTGCGTAAGCTTTTCCATCTATCCCGTACTTCTGGACTCTTCCCGAGAAGTTGGAAAACAGCCTTTGTCCAGCCCATACCCAAAAAGGCGCCCCGTCTCCTTTTTCGTACCGACCCATAGCACTTACTTATATTCATCCTTTCCAAGGTCATGGAAACGCTGATCAATTTTCAGCTCATGAAATATCTTGAAGCCAACGAAATCCTTAGTACCGATTTCGTGGGCAACGTTCTATTGGTGATTTGATGGTATATCTCAGTGGAACCGGCCTTTGCATCAAAGCAAAGCTATTGTACTTGATATTTCTAAGGCATTTGACAGAGTTTGGCATCAAGCTCTTTTGTCCAAAATGCATGGTTATGGAGTCGATGATAAACTGCTTCATTGGATTAGAAGCTATCTTTTAGACCACTCAATTCGAGTTGTATTGGACGGTTTCAAGTTTAACATACATATCTTAAATGGCGTTCCACAGGACTCTGTTTTGTCCCCGACACTCTTTTTCATTTTTATTAATGATCTTTTATCTGTGACTTCTAATCATATTCACTCTTTTGCTGAAGACATCACTCTCAGCTTCTCATATAAGTTTGACGAACGGCCCTCCACTTCTCATGTCAAACTCAAACAACTACATATTTTAAGCAGGTTCAATTCGGAACTAGACAGCATAATAAGGAGAAAACAATCTAGTAGAATTTAACGCTTCAAGAACTTAATGCTGTCTCCTGTCGTCTAAGCGAATCCCAAATCCCTTGCCATTATCTATGAATGGCACTTGCATCGAGGAAACAGAAAATCTCGCAATTCTCGGTATGTGCGTTAACGACAAACTTCGTTGAAATGACCATATGACCGTCGCCAAAAATGCTGCGAATCGTTTAGGTTTTCTAACCCGCTGCAAGAAATATTTCACTCCCTCTGAACTGGCTACTACCTACAAGTCTTTTATTCGCCCTAAACTCGAGTACAACTGTCATATCGGTTTTAGTGCGCCTTAAACTACCTTGTATCAGCTAGATAGAAAACCGTGCGATAAAACTTATCGGTGACGAGACCATTGCGAAATCAATAGATTCGCTTGAACACCGCAGGAACATTTCATGCTTGTCATTGTTTTATCGCTTTTTCCACCAGCGGTGCTCAAGAGAAATAGTCAGTTTACCCTCAAGGCCATCTTCGGACGTAAGTAAAGTTCAGGGATTCGTTCTTCAGCCGTCAAACACGTATGTGGAATGCTCTGCCAAGCTCTATCTTCCCACATCACTATGATCCACAGGCCTTCAAGACATCTCATCTTCTCTCCTCATTTTCCTTAACGCCCACGCTGTGCCAAGCATATAGCCGAGCATTATAAGTGTGCAAACCTCTTTAAGCGTGCGCGAATTATAAAAAAAAATTTCAAGAACTTGATTGATTGACGGTGCGCCGTCTTGTTGAAAAAATTACCATATGTTCCCATAATTTTCGCAATTTTTTAAATTCTCTGTATTTGAACGTGTGTGTCTGTGGCTGGTATTGTGCGATCAATTTTTAACCCACCTCCTTGATTTTATTTAAACTTTGCACACATGTGTTTCTAAGATGACAAAACACTTCCTATTAAAATTTGGAAGTGATCGGGTCCCAAAGCTGAGAGGCTTCCATATAATATTTTTAACAGGATCAAATCCCAAGTATAGGTCGATCGAAAATTGGAGTAAGCCCACATAAAATTGACGTAACCGAACGCGTATTTTGATCACGAATTCAGGGCCGTTCTGCAATGTAACGTTACTGAATATTTTAGGGAATTTAAACTCTATATTAACTTCGCGTGACCGTGTGTTTTTTTGTTGGTTTGTTTGTTTGTCGTGGAATCTTGAGATCAATTTTTAAACTACTTCTTAAGGCCCGATTTCATTAAAAGATTGCACACATGTGTATCTCCGATGACAACACTTTCTATTAAAATTTTGGGCCCCACGGGCCTCGAAGTCGGGGGACAAATATTTTACAAAAAATTTTACACGATTTTCTTCAAATTTTATGTACTTGTGTATCTTCGATGGACAACTCTTTCTGTACACATTTTGGAGACCCCGGGCTCGGGGTCGTGGGGCACCATCAAATTTTTAAAAAAAATTTAACCCGATTTTCTTTAAATTTTATATACATCTGTATCTCTGATGAACAAAACTTTTTGTAACATTTTTGGACTGAACGGGCCCTGAAGCCCGAAGGGTTCCCATATATTTTTTTTTAAAAATTGGAAAAAACCTACTATTTCCATACAAATTTTTTACACATCTTTATCTCCGGTGACAACAGTTTTTGTAAAAATTTTGAATTAAAGGGGCTCTAATATTATTTTTTTCCAAATTAACCCGGTCCAAACTTTGCACACATATGTACCTCCTTTTAGAGAATTTACATGAAAAATTGATTAAATTAAATTTTGAGGTTTTTTCTTCATCGAGAATCGCCGTCCCCGCAGAATAGATCATTCAAAAGATTTTTCTGTCAACTTCTTCGAGTGACTTGTAGAATATGTTGCTTGGTATATCGTAATAGGCAAAGTAGTACCAAAACAGTATATATATACACATACACAATGCCACCCACCAACCAACCCAAGCAAACACACTGAATATTTCGCCGCCGATTGTTCCTGTGGAGAGCAATGCGACAAAAAGACAACAGCAGGAGCATCGCGCTTAGTGCTTCATTTCTTGGCTCAATTAGCTGTGAAGCCACAGAGGAATGAATCACCGCATCAAGCCAGACCAGGCCATGTTTTACTTCCACGCATATACTTCCACACCATACACATAAGAAGACTTGGAGTTTAATGTATAAACAATTCTATAAATACTGCTCTTGGCAAAAAGGATTTTCGCTTAGTCTCTAGACTGAAGAAATTTTCAATATTTTGTGTCAGGAATGAATGCGCACATATTCAGATTGTTTCTTCAGTTGCAAACATTGAAGATCTCGCACGACAAGCGTCACTTTGCTTGAATTAATTTTGGTTAAGAATTTTACAACCTTTACCTTTACACATTACCTTTAATTTTTCGCATCAACCAAGCACTTTTTAATTTCGTCCTGCTGGTACAGACGATTCTTCCAAATCATGGAATCTTATTTTTTTCTTTTACAAGAACCGTTCTTACTTCAGCTTTCAATTTATTTTATATCCATTTCAATGATTTTTTTTTTTTAATTTTTTAAAATAAATTGAAAGCTATCCACAACATTTATCTTCCTACTTTAAGACCAATTACAGCTCCTGATATTATGTAATTGTATAGTGAACTTGACGAAATGCACGTATGAATACCCTCAAATTCCCCTTAAAGTGTGAACTCTCGTTATTAGATTACTACAAATAACTGTAACAATAAATGAGCCTATTAACCTTGTAACAATACACGGAAGTTTATTTTTTTGCTGTAGTCACTTAGCTAACTTATTTATAGGTCGATGGACTTCCAATATTATCATTTTTTTTGGCTTATTACAGCCACGACTTTCTCGCACAAAGAATCAATTCAAGTGCATAATTTCTGGACATATTCATAAAAAGGGTTGTAGGTTTAAGCAAAAAACTATCTACACACAGTGCATAACATTTTGGATTGTGTTCTGCATGATGCAAATGCGAACAAATATTGCCAATCCATAGTCGATCAGTCTATAAGTGTCAATTAAAAAGGGTTCTATTGTATACGGTAGCCGGGTGGCTTTCAGAAGCAGTGGCAGGGGTTTGTTTATGAAATACAACACTTTGACATTTGGCTTGAATATTTCTCTGACAAAACTTACCACTTGAGTGATTTGAACATTCTTCGATGGTTTTCGAGTAAATTTATTTGGTTCTGTTCCGCTATTACCATAACAACGCGAATTGCTTTCCACATCACAAGTGTCTACGACTGCAAAACAAAAGAAAAGAAAAAAACTATTAGGCCACACTTTTTTCATAAAGGGTAGTTTGAGTGTAATTTGGTTGCTAGTGCATTTTGCATGTGGAATTCTAGCCAGTCACGGGTTATTTGTAACTAAGCATGTCTTGACTGGAGGTGCGTTCGGATTCAATAGCAGAAATAAAAATTCAATTAAAATCCAATTGCATTTAAATTAATTAAGTAAAATTATTACGAAGTAATGATATCAGTTAAGCAGAGAGAAAGAGATGAACAGAGAGAAGGAAAACACAAAAATAAATTAAACAATACGGTCGATCGATCGGTCGGTCGTGTGGTCTAAAATTGTTGAACCATGAATTCGATCGCGCAGTGCTATCAAAGTGTAATCAACTGCAAAGCAACCACAGTACGCATCGGGCAGTTACCGCATGGTTCTGAAAAATTTTAAATTTTTTTATTTCATAGAATTTCGAGTAATGAGAGATCTATTGAACACATACGAGTACATCAGTTAAACAAAATGTCAAATTAGTACGGAAATGGAAATTAAATTGTTGCTCCGTGAATCATGAAAAACTGAAACATCAAAGAAAAACGTCTCCTATACACCGCCGATAGTAGTGGCCGACGCTCTTTGTTGTTGGTAATACTGTGAGTACTGTGCCTGCCCTACATAATAATAATCACCAGAAAAACTTTGTACAAAGTAAATGCAATACATAAACTTACGAAACTAAAAGCAAATTTAAAAGAACAACAAAAGAAAAATCAATGTGCAAAAAACAATAAATGTCTGGCAAAAACTACAATCGACAACGAACGAAGTGAAAATATTGCATAGCCTGTTTTGCTTATTTTGTTATTATTTAGTTGTTGCTTTTATTATATTACTACTACATTCTGCATGTGTTGAAAATCGACTATAATGCGATTATAGAATCGTCTTCCTAAAGTACATATTGTTATGAGTTAGCTTTTGACTACCCGAATCTATGTGCAAAACATGAGAAAGGGTGAAAACCAAAACAGAGTAGGTGTAGTTTCATAATTTAATTTATGCAATAGTGCAGTGAGTTTTACTAACTAACTTTTTACAGAATAAAACTTTTAAAAACAACCTAATGGAAAACCAATAATATTAATACAACGCTATCAAAAAAGTTTACAAAAAAAAAACCTAAAGTGGAATAGCAGACGACAAGAGCGACGCGACAACGACGGTTAACACCATGAGTTGGAAATTTCGACAGCTTTTTTGGAATTCACAGAGAGGTGAGTAAAAATGTTTTTGGGTAATGTTTGCGGACGTTATTAGCGCAACAATTAACTACTATAGCAATTGAATCGGTCTAGAAATATGTATACCTTCGTATTAAATAAATTTGTTGTGTTTCTATACTTTTTGTAATAGCTTCATATACAGAAGCCCTAATTTAGAAAGTGTCTCATCATGTCTGACTACAAGTTAGATGCACTGTCTGACTCTATAACTAGAATTTTATCGCTTGATCCATTTTCTGAAATCGTCATTGCGGGTGATTTCAATATACACAATTCTACTAGTTGGATTCGCCATTAAGGCTAAACAACACCACAAGGAAGGGATGTTGAGTTATTTGCTGATTTCAACACTCTCATTCAGCTTGTGAATGAACCCACTAGAATTCCAGACATTGTAAGTCATAACGCTAATACCCTTGACTTGTTTCTAACCTCTCATCCTAACAAATACACCGTCAGTGTATCATCACCTCTAATCTCTTCAGACCATTGTTTAGTATCAGCAAATTTCTCGTTTTCGAACCACGCAGTTAAAGGGAAAACCCCTAAAAGAAAAGTATGGTTACACGAGAAAGCCGACTGGGATGGCCTCAACAATTTCTTTAGGAGTATTAACTGGCCACTTAATGCCAATAGTGGTTTGGATGCCATATCTTATACGATCACAAACATAATCCAGCAAATTTATTCCTTCCAGGAAAAAGTGTATCAAACCAAAGGAAAATGCTTGGTATGATTTAAGCTGTAAAGAGGCTACTAGGAACCGGGTGGTATGCTTTCGGATATATAAAAAAAACCCCACTGTGAAAAATCGAACCTAATTTAGACGAGTCAGAAATACCTTAGACGAGTCAAATTCGACCATGACCAGAGAGTGAGACAAAAAATACTTCAATATCCTAAAGGAAATAAAAAATGTTGGTCATTCGTGAAACGAATTAAAAATACTGCCTCGTCTTCAATTCCAACGCTCATTTACAATGACATTCCAACTCTCAGCTCCATAGACAAGGCCAATCTGCTTGCTTTACACTTCGCAGCTAGTTCCACGCTACCAGATAACGCGTTGTCGCCGCCGGTACTCGCAAGAGTCGAATCCTCTATGGTACAGATATACTCTTATACTCGTTTAGTAACTAGAGTAATAAATGATCTCAACATTCATTAATCGGCTGGGCCAAATGTTATTCCCGTTATAGTTCTGAAGAGGTGTTCTTCAACGTTGGCATTGCCACTGCGCAGGCTTTTCCAGTTCTCTGGAGTCTTCTCAAGGAATTGGAAAACAGCCTTTATTAAGCCTGTTCCTAAAAAAGGCGAACCGTCATCTCTTTCCTCATTCCGACCAATTGCGTTAACATCCATACTTTCTAAGGTAATGGAAACGCTAATCAATCGTAAGCTTATGCAATACCTTGAATCACGTGAAATCCTTGGCGACCAGAAGTAAAGTTTTCGTAGGCAACGTTCTACAAGTGACCTGATGGCTTATCTCACTGAAAAGTGGAACCAGTCTATGCACAAATTTGGTGAAAGCAAAGTTGTTGCACTCAAGCTCTTTTGCCGAAAATAAATGTCTATGGAATTGATAAGGCCCTGCTTGATTGGACAAGTAACTACCTTTGTGGCCGTTCAATTCAAGGTCGTATTGGATGGTTTTAAATCCAGTGTTCTCCGCATAAACGCCGGTGTTCCCCAAAGCTCTGTTTTGTCTCCGACGCTCTTTTTCATTTTCATTTATGATCTCCTATCCGCTACTTCTAATCCAATTCTTTCGCTGACGACAGCAATCTTAGCTTTTCATATGAGTTCGTGCTTTCTGCACGCCCCTCTTCATCACAAGTGGAACTCGAACAATTCACGCACATTAAATTCTGACCTTGACAGCATAACAATGTGGGGACTACACAATAGAGTAGAATTTAACGCTTCCAAAACCCAATTCTGTCTACTGTCGTCTAAGCGTAATTTACACCCCCAACCTTTATCTATGAACCGATCTTGCATCGAGGAAACTGAAAAACTCGCAATTCTCGGTATGTGCGTCAACAACAAGCTTCGTTGGAACGACCACATATTTGTCATCGCCAAGAATGCTGCGAAATGTTTAGGTTTTCTAAAACTGTGCTAGATGTACTTGACTCCTTCAGATTTTGCTACTATTTACAAGGCATATATTCGCCCTAAACTTGAATACAACTGTATTGTCTGGGCAGGTGCCCCCATAACCACATTGAATCTCTACAAGACAGAATTCAGAACCGCGCGATAAAACTTATTGGTGGCGTAAATATCGCGAAAAGAATCGAATCGCTTGAACATCGTAGGAATATTTCCTGCTTGTCACTGTTTTATCACTTTTTCTACAAGCAGTGTTCAAAAGTGTAAACCTACTTGGAATGAAAAACACATTAGGTTCTTTAAAATGTATAATATCGACTGACTTTATTTCCTCATACAATGTACTTCCTACCAATACCTAATGCAGAGAGCGACCATTATTATATTTATGAGTATATGTGTATAAGATGAAGAGGCGACAGAGTGTTGCCACTGAGTAATCCTGCTACAACTAAGAGACGACAGAAAGTTGCCACTGAGTAATCCTGCTACAAAAGAAATACCCAAATGTATCCCGCCCATTCTTGCACCCACCCGTAATACCCGTGCCTCAACTCGAGCCTACGGGTCTCTATTTTCCTCTCCCTAATTTCCTAATACCACGCTGTGCTAAGCGTGTGTACAAATAAAAAAAAGCTAGAAAACAGCATTTGCACTGAAGTTAAGAATATCCAAATACAGAGTTAAGACTAGAAGGAGCTTAGAGTATTATAAAAAAGCTTTATCAATCTAGACGTGGGCACCGTGGCTCATTAGAAAAGAGCATGGCTACTTAGCAGGAGGTTTTTGGTTTGAATCCCAGCAACACCAAAAAGTATTTTTCACGGTGTCCCACCTCTCGCGTATGGGTGACAAACGTTCCGAGAGTAATAACTTGTCACGGCAATCTTCTCAATTCGCCGTTCGGAACTGTCCCTTCCATTTGTGTCCAAAAATATACGTGCCAACACAAATGGTCGCGAGAAGCTAGGTCTTGGACCGCAACGGTCTGTCGCGCTGAATATTGTTAATATTATTATCAATCTAGACAGGTTTTTAACTGGTGTGTGTCATGATAGAAGTTAGCATATCAGAAAAGAACAGCCCACAATTTGCATACGAAATGGATTTTGCACTTTACCACCTCTTATAGATAAGATTCGTTCGCTAAACTAACGCACTTCTATCATTGCATAGATTGAGGATTATTTATGGAACATAAAAGTTGTTTTGAATGGAATCTCTTCAAATTCTCATGGGATCAATGCTGGCGTGTCACAAGTTTCATGCTGGTCGCATACGCTCTTCTTGATATACAGTGTGTATCACTTAGGTGGCAAATATTTAAAGGGGTGATTCCTTGGTTCATTTTGTGAAGAAAAGTAGTAGCAAAAATTTCACCAACTGTGGTGTACGTTGCGTTTTAATGCGAAGAGATATACTTTTGACCTTACATCACTTCACACCCTGTTACTCTTGAACGCTTCTAGCTACAAGGCCACTGTTGGTGAAAATTCAATTTTTAAGGTCAAACAATGTATATTTTTTAAATTCTTAAAATCATTATCGATATGAAAGTCGTCAAAATCACAAAAACTTTTTTTTAATATTAATTTAAATCGCGGTTATCTCGATAAATGCTCTTTAAATTTTATTTTCAAAAATGCAGTATTAAAGCCTATTTAATTTTATACAAATCCATTTCACAATATTAATGTATTCGGTTAACTGGAGCAGGGTTACAATTGGAAGTTTTTAAAAATTACCGAAAACGTACTTCTGACCTTACATGACTTCACACCCCATAACTCTTGAACGCTCCAGCTACAAGGTCACTGTTGGTCATCCAATACAATTGTTTTCAAGAAATTTACCAATGAATTTAATATAAGTATTTGCCACCTAAACGGATACACTCTGTATATCAATGACCTGTTGTCTTCTACAACCTGTGATATCCATTCATTTGTTGATGATACAACGCTATCGTCTTCCATTGAGTTTGTCAATCAAAAAGAATGCAATTCTCGCTTGATTGGCTCGCAAGATTTAATGAATACGGCTATTCTATTGAACGTTCAAGTCATTCTTGATTGGGGCAGATCTAATAAGGTGGAATTTAACCCGAATAAATTCCATGTATGGGGTAGAGCCCCAAAAAAAAAATCTTGATAGAATTCAGAATAGATTTGTCCATGTGAAGAAGAAAAAGAAGAAGAAGATAATGATACGATTCTTTGATTCTTTGGAGCATAGACAAAATGTGAGCTTTAGCAGTTTCCTACAAATTTTACTACGGTAGATGCTCTTTAGAAACCCGTTCTCCAATTACGGGTCCCTTTGTTTGCAAGACAAACACTCATGTCAGTTCGAAACAACATAGATTTGCCATAAAACCATTTTCACGTAGAATTCAACATTTCAGATCCTCTTTTATCCGAGAGTGGCATCGATGCGGAATCAATTGCTTTCCGTGTCTATCGTAACTTTAAATCTACAGTCCTTCAAAATAGCCGTCAACAAGTTCAAGGACCGAATTGTTATTAGATAGATAGCCCACCTTATTGCCGTGGCGTAAGTTATTCAGGGAGTTCTCCTTTGGCAATAACTTTAAATAGAAAACAGGTTTTGATCCATTTGTCATTGTTATATCAAAGCAGATATATTAATGTAATAATAATAAAAATATTCGGCGCAACAGACCGTTGAGGTCCAAGGCCTAGCTTCGCGCGACCATTTGTGTTGTGCATGTTAATTCACAATTTAAGGCCGGTTCCCAAAGGCGAATTGAGAAGCTTTCCGTTACAAGTTATTACTCTCGGAACGTTTGTCACCCATTCGCGAGAGGTGGGACACTCTAAAAAATACTTTTGGTGTTACGGAAAATTGCTCCGACCAATACAGAGGCATATATTGGAGATGGTGATCAATCTTTTTAAAATATTTTTTTTTTTCATCCACGTGAAATCAATATTAAAATATTAAATATATAAATATTAAAATATATCAATATTGAGTCATACCACGGACTCTTTGCTAGAACTCCCTATGGTATCTTCGTTGCGAAGCAAACAATCTAATTTGATTCTCGGAAGCAGTCTTTCTTGGTGATGCAATCCACGCTCGTAGCACCATATCAACAAGATAACGGTCCCAGTCGACGTTAAAACCTGGGTACGTTCGTATAGTTATCAGGTTCGGGTTGGGGCGTGGTTGCTGGTCGCTCCATCAGGAGATACCCAGGTGGCGTTGTAGACATTCTTATGTACAAACCTTGTACTCGCAACGATCAATTTCATATCTCTAGGTAGCCCTTCGATTGCATAGAAATTTATTTCCGACAAAAGAGCTTGCTGTAAAACTGGAAATATCGAGTGCAACAAATTTGCTTTCTCTAAATTCGTGAATGACCAGTTCCACATTTCCACATTGCTCAGTATAAATGCGCATCGCTACTGAGCAGCAGGTTCGTGGTTCGAATCCCAGTAACACCAAAAGTATTTTTCACGATGTCCTACCTCTTGCAAATGGGTGACAAACGTTCCGAGAGTAATAAATTGTAACGGGAAGCTTCTCAATTCGCCGTTCGGAACCGGCCTTAAATTGTAGGTCCTTTCCATTTGTGTGCAAAAATATACATGCTTAACACGAATGGTTGCGAGTAGATAGGCATTGGACCGCAACGGTCTGTCGCGCCGAATATTATTATTGTGCCTTCAGATCACGTTACCTTCGAAAACCACACTGCCGGTCGCTAAGGATTTCCCGTGGTTCAAGATAATGCATAATCTTACGATTAATCAGCGTTTCCATGACATTAGAAAGTACGGATGTTAGCGCTATGGGTTCGTACGAGAAAAGAGATGGCAGTTCGCCTTCTTAGGAATAGGCTGGATAAAGGCGAAAGTAGATCCGTCCCATATTATTAATTTATTTGGGACCCTGAAGTAGTTTTTGCCTCAGATTCGGTTATAGTCGAATCTGACTCGTCTAACTCGTTCAAATTTTTTCGGTTTTCGACAGTGGTGATTCTTAATATAACCGAAAGAAAAACTCTCCGTAGCTTCTTTGAGCAGCAGCAAACCACGACACTCTTTGACTCTTCGTCAGTCGAGTGATTGAGTGTGATTATGAACTCCAAGCTCGTAAATGTATGTGGTGCTGAGGTTTTAAACCACCATCAGGTTATTCCTACATTTACTAAATATTTTATGTTTGTCAAATACGGTCGCTGATAATAAGAAAGGAAAAGTCCAGTTTTTTTTTTTAAAAAAAGTACATCGGTTCTGTTGCACAGATAATCAGTATTCGCAATTATGACGAAAATAAAAAAGAACACTGATAAGAAAAGTTGTTCGCACATCTGCCGCAATGGAATCCCCCTAGAAGCCGATATACTGATATTCTTTATTTTCTTTATCTTAATCTGAGTGTGGGAGTCAATATTTTTGGGTTTTTTGGTTTATTCTACCTTGCAGCTTCCTGGGGTACTATAACAAATACCAGTTTTCTGAAGCCAAACGATCCTTAAACGCCGTACAATTGTGCCGATATAAATTTTGGCTTCACCTCTATCTCTGTATTATGTTGACATAAAGGTTTTAACTAAATTATTGTCACTTTTTTAATTAATTTTAAAATCCAATGAATGAATTTTGTATTCTAGCAACGTTATGGCTCTTGATCGCCTTAAATCTACTGACGATCGCAATGGCAGGCAGTGGAGGAGCAAAAAAAGGAACTGCTTCGCCGACGACGAAAAAGATCACAACGACGACGACGGCGGCACCATCATCAACCACGGAAGCAGGAAGCACATCGCCAGCCATACCGGAAATCTGCATTGAAGGCATTAGAGCACATGATAGCGACAACGAAGATCATACGAGTAACGGTGATAGTAGTTTAGTTCAAGTAATCGAAGGCGATGTGATGGTCTCGGTAATGACCAGTGATCCACTTTCGGCAATGTTCATCATAAATCGAATAAATCAGGCGAAACTGTTTGATGGTGATTTCGAAATGGGCAAGTTGATCGCATAAAAAAAAGTGTATCGAGTGTAAATTTAAAATAAAACTTCTTCTCATTCAGGAATTCGAGCTATTACAGTCGAGAACGAGGATATCGGCGAAAAACTCCTTCTGCAGGAAGTGCAGTACTTGCAGCAATGTGTGGAGCATCCTATTGGGCTATTCGTCGATTATGATTTATACAATTCATTGCATCACATTATCGAAGATCTGGAGTACTATATTTGGCCAATACCATCGACGCGTGCCTTCTTTTTCCCAAAAGTCGCCCATTTACTTTACCAAATGCCATGGGGCGATAAAGTCGCCTCCGTAGAGATTCTCGCTGAAAGTTTGGATGTTTACAATGATTTTATGGATGCTGCACGCCATGAGAAGCTCTGCCTAATGCATTTCCGCAGTGCGGATAATGTGTACATATTATTTGGTAATAAAATGGCCAGCAACTTTAGAGAGAATGGAACGATATTTGCCGTGCCAACAGCACGCACAGACCGAAGTTTTATTTCAGGTAAAATTTTTTTATTAAAAATTTAATCAGAATAGGAGACCAAGACAATAATAGGAGGAGATTAGGAAATTATTTAACTTGACTTGACCCCTTTTGTCTATATTTTCGACTACTTTGAGGTCCTTTTTAACCACCTTCCACACTATCTAGAGAGCTGAAATTTTGTGAGTGTCTAAATCCAAAATAGGATTTTTTTATATTAAACGTATGACGCGTGTCGCGTGTGATGGGTTGAATTTTTTTTCGACTTTTTGAGATACCTTTTAGCTGAAATTTTCAGAGTATCTAAGTCCAAAATATAATTTTTTATACTCCGCGTATGACGCGTGTCGTTTGTCACATGTGGCGCGTGTGATGGGTTGAATTTTTTTTCGACTTCCTTGAGGTTCTTTTTAACTAACTACCACACGACCTAGAGTTCTAAAATTTAGTGAGTATCTAAGTCCAAAATAGCATTTTATATATTCCGCGTATGACGCGTGGCGCGTGTGATGGGTTGAAATTTTTTTTGACGTCTTTGAGATCCTTTATAACCAACTTCCACACGACCTAGAGAGCTAAAATTAAGTGAGTATCTAAGTCCAAAATAGCATTTTATATATTCCGCGTATGACGCGTGGCGCGTCTGATGGGTTGAATTTTTTTTTACGTCTTTGAGATCCTTTCAAACCAACTTCCACAAGACCTAGAGAGTTGAAATTTTGTGAGCAGCTCAATGTCAGGGGCCAATTGATATCCCGCGTTTGACGCTTGTCGTGATTCGGGTGTGGCGCGTGTCTTGATTCGCGTGTGAAGCGTGGAAAAAAGAAAATACTTTGAAACTTCCCCGACTTCAAAAAGAGATATTTTGGCGATTATATAAAAATAACAGCATGGCCTCAACATTGAAGCGGAACAGTCTTTATCATCATCATCATATTTGGGATTTGGCTCTACAACCGGTGTCCGGTCCTGGCCTCCCGCAAAAAATCTTTCCACCGGTTCCGATTTCAAGCCGATGTCATACAATTTGGCATCCCTAAACTCTGAGTGTCCTGGTCTACCCCATCCTTCCAGCGTAGGCTTGGCCGGCCTCGCTGTCGTGTTCCATAAATCCTACCGCAAAGGACTTTCCGAGCAAGATCCTCTTCGCTCATGCGAGCTAGGAGTCATGCCCACCGGAGCCTACCGAGCTTAATTTTCTTCAAGATGTCGACATCGCGGTAACGCTTGTTGACCTAATCATTGTATAGTCTCCGGGATCGTCCTTCCTCACATACGAGGCCAAAAATTCTCCGTAAGACTTTTCTCTCGAACGCGGCTAAAAGGTCAGATGGTTTTTTGCTAAACACCCAAGTCTGGGATCCATATGTACTGGTATGACCATTGACTTTTACACCAGCAGCTTGGATGTTATGGTTAAATTCCTGGATTTGAAGAGCCACATTTGACAGACTATAGTAGGCTTTGTTGGCTTTAAGCAGCCGTGCGCGTATTTCTGGTTTCATGCTGTTATCGGCTGCTACAGTTGACCCAAGATTGTTAAGGGATTGCACTACTTCGCGCTTCACTATATGAATTGAGGGACCAATGTTGGATCTTCTACTCGCAGACGTGGCCACCATGTACTTTGTTTTGCTCTCATTTATGTGCAGCCCCAGATTTCGTGCCGCCTGCTCGATCTGGATGAAAGCTTCTTGTACAGCTCTTCGGTTTCTACCAACGATATTAATATCGTCTGCGTAAGCCAGTATCTGAATGGGCCGTTACGTCAGAGTCTCGGATCACTTTCTCCAACGCCAGGTTGAAGAGGACGCAGGCCAGTCCATCCCCTTGTCGGAGCCCGTTATAGATGTGTAAGGGCTTGATAGTGAGCCGGATATTTTTACTTGGCTTATAACATTGGTCATGGTCAACCTACATAGTCGTGTCAGTTTATTTGGGATGCCGAATTCTCTCATGGCTTTATAAAGTTATACTCTGGCTATGTTATCAGTCTATAAAAAGATGGTGTAGTGAGTTTTGAAACTCTAGACATTTTTCCATCACCTGCCTAAGGGTGTAAATCTGATCAGTTGTTGATTCGCCTGGGATGAAGCCACACTGGTATGGGCCAATGATCCATCTAGCATATGGGGCTATCTGTCTTTCTTACACATTCTGAATGTCTTTCTTGATGATGCAATCCGCGCTCGGAGCACCATACCAACAAGATAGTGGTCTGAGTCGACGTTGGCACCTCGGTACGTTCGTACCGTCATCAGGTTCGGGTTGTGGCGGCAGTCTATCAACACGTGGTCTATCTGGTTGCGTGTGGCTCCATCAGGAGATACACGGGTTGCTTTCTGGATATTTTTACGCGCAAACCTTGTACTCGCAACGACCATATTATTGCTTGCTGCCATCTCTATGACTCGTTGTCCATTGTCATTTGTGTTCTCGTGTAAGCTATGAGTGCCAATGCACTGCCCGAATACTGGCTCCCTACCTATTTTACCATTCATATCCCCCAGAATGATTTTTACATCATACTGAGGGCAGGCATGGAGTTCCCGTTCGACTGATTCAAAGAATTCTTCTTTTTCATCATCTGGGGAATCCTCTGTAGGTGCGTGAACGTTTATGAGAATTATGTTTTTAAACTTGCCCCGCACTCGAAGGGTTCATAGCCGTTCATTTATTGCTTTAAAGCCGATAACGGTGGGTTTCATTCTTTTGCTGACTAGAAACCCCACCCCAAGCACATAATGTCTTGCATGACATTCTGCTGATGGCTGACCACCGTAATACCATAAAAGGCTTAATTACGTCCAACTTTTCTTAATAAACCCCATATAATTGTATTTTTTATTATTGTTTTTTTTTTTTTTTTGCAGAACTTCCCCAAAACTCTTACATTATGATGGAATCTGAAATTGACCTCCGAGTCATCGACGCTAACTCCACTCAAGTAACCTTAGATGAAATTCTAATTGACAAAACGGTGCTATCATCCCGAGTGTTAGCCCTGGTAGGACCTTTGTTGGACTTAGCGATATGGATAAATGATTCACTGATGAAACATTGCCAAAAAGACCATGACACCTATGTGCTAGAAACGTGCTCCAACTTTCTGGCATTAATTGAAGACTGGAATACGGAATCACATACCTACAACACTGTGGATGCTTTGGAAGAACTAAAAATCCGTAAACTTAGTCACATGATGAATTTCCAAATGTTCCAGAAGAGCATGAATGGCGGTGGTTTGAAGCTGCGGGAGATAGCTTCGCAAAACTTAATTTCTAATGTAACAACCTATTATCACTACAATCTGGCAAATGGCACAAGTCATGAATTGAAGTCAAAATTTGGACAGGTATTCAATTGCCAATATGTTGATAGCAACAATCGAAGGTATCCATTCCTGTTTGATGGTGAATCCGTTATGTATTGGCGCATTAAACCCGATGCCTGGATCGCAGCCGGCATGACGGCAGCTATTCTGGGCGTTATTGTAAGTCTGGCCATTTTGGTGTTTATTGTGGTGCGAATTTCGCTGGGCGACGTCTTCGAGGGGAATCCGGTCACATCGATTTTACTGCTGCTGTCGTTGATTTTGCTGTTCACATCGTTTGTCCCGTTCTCCATGGAATACGTTTCGGAACATCGGAATTCGCACGTGACTTTCGATGACGCCTCCACGTTGAACACCCTGTGCGCCGTTAGAGTATTCATTATAACGATCACGTACTGTTTTACATTCTCGCTACTTCTCTGTCGGGCTCTGATGCTGGCCTCAATCGGTTCCGAGGGAGGATTCCTCTCACACGTCAATGGCTACATTCAAGGAGTAATTTGCATTTTCGGCACCTTGGTACAGGTGGGAATGTCCACTCAATTGATCATCATTATGCATATCGCCAACGAGAGTGTGTCCTGTGAGAATATCTACTATGGCCACTGGTTATGGGCTCTCTTAGCCTATGACTTTTTACTGTTGCTGTTTGTTGTTGGTCTCGTGCCGTTTATTTACCGATCGCAAAGGAATTATCGCGAAGGAATTCTCGTCGTTATTGGCGCCATTTTGATTTTTATCATTTGGATCACCTGGATTATTATAGCTTTCTTCGGCGATGAAATGCGTGATGCTGCACTAGCACTGGGAATTCAAGCAACCGGTTGGGCTATTCTTGTGGGCATTCTTATACCGAGAACTTTCCTGATTGTGCGTGGCATCGAGCGGTCAGATATTGCGCAAGCACTTCCATCTCTTACATCCCTGGCGTTTGCCCAGAATAATCAGTATTCCTCGGAGCAGGTAAGTAAAGCGCCGGCATTCTAATATGGCGCACGAAGCTCCTGTAAACATTTAAGGCTTCTTTATATTTTATTTAACCCTTTTGTTATACATTCATAACACTAACCCACGTCCATTTTCTCTTATCTAGAGCGTCTACGAATGTGTAAATCCAGCCATGCGTAATTGTACTTCTCGCGAAGATGGCATGTGCGATGTCGCTCACATGCGCCAATCACCAAGTGAAATTCCAACACTGCCATTACGTGGTGGAGGACCACGCCGTCAGCAGATTTTTGCTAATTTACGCCAGGCCAATGCGAATATAGGACCAAATAGGCAGCCACCACGTCGCCCAAGTCGCGGCAGCCCGACCAGTTCCCAGTCATCATTGCCACCAACGCCACCAGCAAATAACAAGATAACACGATTCTAGGAAATTTGTGTTATGCCATTCACAATCCGAAGTCATATCCATGTCTTCAATATCGACGCCATTATTAGTTTCATACATTTGTTAACCATGACCTTACCACATCATAAATCACTTTGTATTTATTCCCTGGGTATAAACAAATCGGCTACGATTGATTTTATACCAAAATTTAATTCATTTAATTTTATTTATTTATTTATTTAATTTATTTAAAAATTATAGTCTAATAATTCGTTAGCCGATCATATTATTGACCCATTACCTATAATATTTATGAGTACCAATTAGTTTATACCTACATTAATATCCATCCAGTTTCTAGTCAACATATCTCTGAAAGAGATTAGGTTACGTTGGAAAGTCCCAATAAAAATAAATAAGCGTTTTCTTTATATATATACCTAAAAAAAACTGCTACTGAAACCAAGCTGTAATTAGTTGTTTTATTCGTAGAGATAAGTTGTGCCATTTTTAAATTCTCTGTATATAACCTTCGCGTGCCCGTGTGTTCGTTTGTGTTTGTGACCTGTATGTCAGTGGGCAAATTTTGTGATTAATTTTAATCGACTTCCTAAAGCGCGTTTTTTATTCAAACTTTGCTCACAGGTGTATCTCCGATGACAACACTTTCCATTAAAATTTGGAAGTTATCGGGCCATAGGGCCGAGAAGCTACTACATGCTAGAGCCAGTTTTTGGGGTGATAGTTTGAAGGGGGGAAGATTTACTTGTTTGCAATTACATCTGCCCACATATTGACGCTGAATTTGCGTTGACTGACTGTCTCCATCTGTGTAGATTTTCAGCAGCCCATATTACGATTCGTCCGTCCAAAGAATTCTGCTAATAAACTCGTTTTCATCCCATCTCCGCTCCAGTAACCAGTTAGAAAACTCAAGTCTCTTTTCCAAATCATCGGGAAGCAGTTTTTGTGCAGGTTTAAGGTGGTATGGATAAAGATTTTCTCCAATAAATACATTAGAAATTTTATGTCTGATAACATTGAATTGTTATTATTGTTACGTTCATAAGAAAAAAAATAGTAAAACGCTATGTTTATTACGCATTTTCTGAGGAAAATTTACCTCAAAGTTAAAAATTAGCATGGGCAAGAAAACTGGAAGAGGCATTGAATTTGGATATCTGAAGACTTAAACAAGATATCAACTATATTATAACTCAGTTACAAAGGCTAGTATTTCTTCTAAAAATAAAGTCCTAAACGAAGTTTTTACCATTAGTATTAACAGAGCAATTTCCGTTAACATGGCTCAGGGTACACCAAAGTAAGCTTTTTCTAGGCGATAGATTCTTACTGTAGAAAGATTTTTTTCTTAGAATATACCCAAGAATCATTTCCAAAATTATCCTTGACTCCTCCAGTGTACCCCTGTAAACATTTTTTCAATATTACAACGCATTTGTAAAATTAACTGCGATATAACGCCGGGACCATCATCATATTTGGCTCTACAACCGGTGTCCGGTCCTGGCCTCCCGCAAAAAAAATCTCCACCGGTATTGATTTTGAGCCGATGTCATTAAGTTTGGCATCCCTAAACTGTGGGCGTCCTGGTCTACGCCATCCTTCCAGCGTAGGCTTGGCCAGCCCTACCCCAAAGGTCTTTGCGAGCAGGATCATCTTCGTTCATGCGAGTGGCTCCATCAGAAGATACCCAGGTGGCTTTGTGGATATTTTTACGCGCAAACCTTGTACTCGCAACGACCATATTATTGCTTGCTGCCATCTCTATGACTCGTTGCCCATTGTCATTTGTGTTCTCGTGTAACCTATGGGTGCCAATGTTCTGCCCGAATACTGGCTCCCTACCTATTTTACCATTCATATCCCCCAGACTGATTTTTCATTATACTGAGGGCAGGCATGGAGTTCCCGTTCGACTGATTCAAATAATTCTTCTTTTTCATCATCTTGGGTATCGTCTGTAGGTGCGTGAACGTTTATGAGGCTTATGTTTTTAAATCCGCCCCGCACGCGAAGGGTGCATAGACGTTCATTTACTGCTTTAAAGCCGATTACGGTGGGTTTCATTCTTTTGCTGACTAGAAACCCCACTTCGAGCACATGATGTCTTGCATGACAGCTGTAATATATGTCATATTCTGATTTTTGTAAGACCTCCGCATATCCTGAATTGATGTTATGTCTGCATTATATTTGGATAGGGTATCGGCTAACTGATATGCAACTCGAGCTCTATACAGTGAGCGTACGTTCCATGAGAATAACCAGATTAAAACTCTGTCATGGAAATATTATATGTATGTATATAATATCTGAAGCAACTATTTTTGTGTTGATTTGTTCGTTCCTGTGTATTGCGAATTTTTTAAATTCTCCACGTTAACTTCGCGTCGGAATGTGTCTCACTGTCTGTGTCTGTCTGTCTGTTTTTGCCTGTCTAGCGGCTGACAAACTACCGAACTCTAAGACCATCCTACTAATCTGACCGCAAGGCGCATTAGTCAAAACTGACACCAGTTATGTCTTACAGTCAGGTTCGATAGTATGTCAGCCGCTGTCTGTGGATGGCTGGTGGAATCTTGTGGTCAATTTTTAACCCAATTTCTAAAACTAGATTTTATTCAAATTTTGCACATATGTGTATTTCCAATGACAACACTTTTTGTGAAAATTTGGAAGTGATCGGATACCCGGGCCTTGTGGCTTCCAAATAAATTTTTTAAATATTAACCCGAGATTCTTCAAAGTTTGAACGAGGGATCTCCACATACATTCTTTAAAAGGTAGCCTGATTTTCTTTAAATTTTGTACACATGAAATCTTCAGTGGTCACACCATTTGTAAAAATTTCGAAGTGATCGGTCTCCATGGCCAACGGGTTCCCATATAATTTTTTTTAATTAACCCCATTCAAACTTTGCACACATATGTATGTATCTCCGATTAAAGAATTTATATAAAAAAAATTTTATACGTTTTTTTTTATTAAATAGAATTTAGCCATTGATATCAATTTTGGTTTTCAATCTTTATCGTGTGTGCTACGTGTAACATAACGAAAAATGTGCTTAAATATTTAAGCTTAAAAAAATTAACAAATAAAGGGTCCGCCATCTAAAGTTTCTTTTTTCAACTAGTACTTATTTTGTGAATGGTAACACTCATTAGCTCATGTCTGATTTGACAAATAATTAGTTGTATCCTTCCGCTGAACGAATATAGTTGTGTATACGCTTGAACAACGCTGGGAAATATTGCGGCATTACTTTGAAAATCATGGTAATGTTGCAGAATGTGTGCGAAAATTGCGTACGGATTTTGGAAGAAGAGAAGCACCGTCAGCTCCGTATGTTCGTTATCTTGTGAAAAAAGTGAAAGAAACTGGCATCCTCATCGATAAACCAAAGCGTGAAAAGCCAAAAACAGTGCGTACACCCGAGAATATTGATGCTGTGGCAGAAAGTGTGCGTGAAGCGCCATCAACATCAATTCACCGTCGTTCTCAACAATTGAACATTTCGGAGACATCATTGAGACGAATTTTGCATAAAGACCTTGGTATGACGCCATACAAAGTCCAATTGGTTCAGGAGTTGAAGCCAACTGACCATCCAATGCGTTTTCGCTTCGCTGAGTGGGCCTGCGATCGACTTACAGAAGATGCCGATTTTGCCAAAAAAAATCATCTTTTCGGATAAAGCTCATTTTGACCTTGGCGGGTATGTAAACAAGCAAAATTGTCGCATTTGGGGCACAGAAAACCCGCACGCATACATTGAAAAGCCGGTACACCCAAAACGAGTCACTGTTTGGTGCGGATTTTGGTCCAGAGGCATAATTGGGCCATTTTTCTTCGAAAATGAGCAAGGAGTGGCCGTTACAGTCAATGGCGATCGTTATCGGGCCATGTTGAACGAATTTTTGTTCACAAAAATTGAAGAGGAGGATATTGGCAACATTTGGTTTCAACAGCACGGCGCTACGTGCCACACAGCCGAAGCTACACTCGATGTTTTGCGCCCTGTTTTTGAAGATCGCATTATCAGCCGCAGAGCTGATGTCGTTTCGCCACCTCGGAGCTGCGATTTGACACCGTTGGACTATTATTTGTGGGGTGCCCTAAAAGATAAGTGTTACGCCGACAAGCCAGAGACAATTGACGCTTTAAAGGACAATATTCGTGAAGCCATTGGTGAAATACAGCTGCACACAATCGATAATGTGCTTAAAAATTGGACCGATCGTGTAGGCTACTGCATGGCCAGCCGAGGCAGCCATTTAAATGAAATTATTGTATTGTATTGTATTGTTAACCGGAAGGATTGTACTTTCAAATAAATAAAGAAATTTGAGAAAATATTCAGTAGTTTTTTTTATAGCATTTTCAAAAAAAAAAAGTTTTTTGGCGGACCCTTTAGTTATTTCGCGTTTTAAAGTCGCGCACAACAATATATCTACCTATCCTAAACGCTACCTCAATGCAATGCAGAAAAAGTTGCAGAAATGCAAATTTAATTCTCCTGCAAAGCATGTGATTGCAAAGAACATATCTGACGTTTATGAACGAACAACTCTTATGCGCCCACCAAACTCGACATTACAGGGCCGATTTTGGTCCTCAAATGAGGCATGATTTCGATACAAATTCGTACAACTTCCAAATTTTTACAAAAAGTGTTGTCCACCGCAGATACAGTTGAGTATAAAATTTGAAGAAAAACGGGTAAATTTTGTTAAATATTTGTGATATGTAAAACCCATTTAACCCAATCCCAAAGCCCGATTTTATTGAAATTTTGCACACACCTGTATTTCCGGTGAAAACACTTGCTATTAATTTCAGGCACCTCGGGCCTCTTGATCGGGTGGCTCCCGTACAAATATTTTACAAAATTTAACCGATTTTCTTCAAGTTTTATACGCATGTGTATCTCCGATGGACAACACTTTTTGTAAAAATTTGTAAGTGATTGGTGTCCACTGATTTCCCGCCACCGATTCTGACCACTGCACCACCGACACTGATCGGCTTTTGAATATAGCTTTAAATTATAGGTTTCATCCATTTGCATGCTAAAATATAACACCCACAACACGAATGAAGTGAAAATCTAGGGCCAAGATTCTAGGCCCTGGAGCCTGGACAAGACTGCACCGTAATGGCCTTTTGCGCCAAATATTGTTATTATTATAAGTGGAAGAAGTTGTAGAAGTGGATGTTATGTATCAGGTAAGCCAATAACAGCTTTACGCTTTAGAATTTTAGCGCTTTCTCTTCTGTTCTCATTTTCTGTTGCTCCATTATGTCTTCCAAGTCCTACTAGAATTAGATTAGAGTAGATGATAAAAGGAATGCGACTTTTAGTTTCTCATAATTTATATTGTTACGAAAAGTAGTAGCGCAGATAAATTAGAATTAAGCTCTTTTGATTAATATACTTTTAGGCTGTAAGATTTATTAGATTAGATTTTTGAAAGTACATGATTGCACATGTATTTTATTTTTAGAAGACTCATTACATCGCATATGAATATAGTTAGTTGTAAATAATGGGCCAAATTTCTGGTCTTTTCTCGATATTTCTGTTTATAAGATTGAAAATTCTGGAAACCCTTCAATGAGTATAAATAGTTTGGCCGAAGTAAGTTAGTTCTTTGTTTAGAATTCAACCAGTCAGGTTCAAAAAGTTCAAACAAAGAGATAAAGCTACCACCTAAGGGAATTATAGTGATATACAAGTGTTGTTGTAATAAGAGTTTTTGTGTACATTTAAAGTTATCACCAATTTAATTGTGAACTTTTATTATTTTTACTGTTCGTTTATTAACGTTATTATTTGTAAATTAATAAACTTGTGTTGTGTTCTATTAGCGAATTCCTTTACGAACTCGAAAGCCACAATTTCGTAACAATATAAAGCGCAAAAGTATGCGATACATTTTACATCTGACATAAATTGAATCCGAATGTTATCAAGTCGTGGGATTTAATATTCTGAATATTTAAAGCAGAGAATTCATTTGTTTGTACATTTGTGACGCAAAGTAGTAGCTACTCATAAATAACTAATGTAGCTGCGAAGAAATGTCCAGTACATAATGAAATACAGCAGCAATGATGAAAGTTCTCACGTCGAAGAATTTTTGTTTACAAGCAGTCGCAGTTCTAAACCGTTCCTATAACCAAAGACATCCACCTTTTTCAGACTCTTCGAGAAAGATATAAGATTGTCATTCCTCTAACTTAGGTATAAATACTCGGTGTATGATAAAAGTTAAAGGAGCTGCCACCTTCAGTTTCCTATAGAATTGGTTACAAATACAAAGTCTTCGATTAAAGCTTTAGAAATTCATTTAAAGCTTTTGAAACGCCTTCTATATGTGAAAATCTCAATAGTTCGCAGTTGAATGAGCGTTGTGTTATTTTCTTTTGTGAACATTTTTTCAACTTATGCGCAAGTCCGAAGTACGAGTACTTTTGACACAAGCAATCGTTTTCTTTTTACGTGAAAATTTTCCTTGTAAACCAGACCCCGCAGCAAATTACTATGCCAACAAAAATTCTGCTGACGTCAACCACGTGATTCTGGAAATGCGTACCACGAGTACGATGTACGACACCAAGATAGAACGATAGCCACCCACTGATTTTAATGCAACTCCTTCTTGTGTGGTCCCATTGCACAGTACAGCAGAAAACAACACGATAAATATAATATGTATGTGTATACTTCATTGCTCTGGCCTACAGTGTGTTGTACTCTGTACGCCAGAAGCGAATTATAATTAGGTTTTTTTGTGTAAACAACAAGGTACAAGTCCGAAAAGAATTACATCCTCCTCGTATCCTTGTTAATTTTTCGTGGTATATTGATTGCGTAGGCGGTGCAATGTGATGTACACCATTTGCGGAGCCAAATCCTATGATGACTATTAAGCTATACATACAAAACAGAGAATTTATGTGTTTCTTTGTATGTATTTTTGTGTCTAACTAACTCTGGAATGCGTTGACCAATTTCAACCAACCTTACTATACAAATTACTAACAACCTGGGATCAAATATAGATGGTGGGCGATAACACCTTAACACCGATAACACGTCCGAAACAGACGAGGAGCCGACATAGGTATGGTACGGGACCATCACCTTATGGTAGCTACTGTCCAGTTACGTACTGCATCAGTTCAAAGACTCAGCAATATCATCCGAATGCCTAGGTATAACATCGACCGACTAAAGATCCCCTCAGTACGCCAACAATTAAGTGATAATTTATCGCAAGGAGTGGAAGCAATCAGCAGCTCACTTCGACTTCGGTACGACAAGGTTGCATTCTATCGCCGATACTTTTTTTTTGGTGATAAGCGATGTGCTTCGCGCAGCTTTATCTACTGGAAACGGAGGAATTCGTTGGACTCTTACATCTCAACTCAAACATCTGGACTACGCTGACGACGTTTGTTTACTCTCACACAGGATTATGGAGCTGCACCAAATGAAAACAAATGTGGAAAGGGAAGCAAATGTTGCGGGTTTGAAGATTAATACTGCCAAAACCAAAATCATCAACCTTGGCAATAACTCAGTAACTCAAGTTAACATTGCTGGGCAGCCGGTAGAGAGAGTAGAGAGTTTTCAATATTGGGAGTATTGTCTCGACCGAAGGTGGAACCGAACAGGACATTGTCAACTGAATCGGCAAAGCCAAATCAGTGTTTGCAATGATGTACATGATATGGCCAAGCAATGCGATCAGCTTAAACACCAAGCTGCGACTGTTCCGTTCAAATGTTAAATCTGTGCTGTTGTATGGGTGCACCACTTGGAAGGTGACTTAAGAGTTTTCTGACCTAACGGGTCACGAACCAATTGGCACAACCATCCAACGACGGAAGTGGCAGTGGATTCCAAGGCAACTACGCAATGCAATGGAATCCGTTATCTCAGGATGGTAGAAGAACGGGTCGTCCGAGAAATACATGGCGCAGAACAGTTAAGGACGAGTCACGGCTGGGTGATCATGTGTTGTTGGAGAGCTGGACCTTCCGATATCCAGGGTAGCTGAGATGAACAGTGGTGATACGTCACCTCCAGAGGTTTTGGTTATTTACCGGGCGGATGACTGATATAAGAGTCGATTTTATAGTTTTCGAAATCTCTGAATAGTGATGGTGAGACTCTATAGTATCCAATTTTACACCCGCGCAACGCTATGAACTCAAGTAGTATTCCATAAAATTGAAACACTGTTGTTACATATGTATTTAATTTTGTATGTATGTTCCCAAAAGATTGCCAAATCCTTCAACCAATCGCGGAGCGTTTTATATATTTTAGAAAAGTCCAGAGTGCTGGGTTAATAAGACCCAGTTTAGCCCACTTATTTTGTATATAAATACCGCTATATTTTGCAGGGGGTCGTACACTTTGGTCAAGGGGATCCCATACAAATATTTTTTCCGAATTGTCTATTATTTTATATGCGGGTAGCGAAGCGCTCCCGAACAGCTGGTACTACAAAAAACAAAAAATCTGTCGGTTTATCCTTTCCTTTCATACAATCAGGTTCAAACTTTTTTCATATGGGTTCATATCGAACTGGTTGTGTCTATATTTGGAATTGGAATAGTTCAAAGTTAAAATTTTTGATAGAACAGAAATACAGTAGTGGAGGGGTTGAGTGAGGTTGTTGGGTGGTTGGGGATGGGTGGTGTAGGGCGAGGGAGTGGGTGGATGGTGGGTGGGGCGGATCAGTGAACGTGTGGAGGGTCCATAGAGTACAGATAGACGGTCGAATTTCGACCAATGGGCGATAACTAGTTTTCATAAATTGTCAAGAAGTTTTATATAATAGCCGTGCGGTTTGCGGCTGCGAAGCGACCCCGTACAGCATGCTAAAAAATAAATTATGTGCGCGGAGGTTTTTCGCTGCCGGTGTGTTACAGTCTTCAAATTGTTATGAAAATAGTTGACATCGCCATTTGAAGATAAATAGAACAAGCACTGCACTGCAAAAATAGTGCATGCTTTTAGGCTAAGTAGCAAATGTATGGAATTTTAAAGAATTTTGTAGCTAAATGTACTTGTGTAAGAGCACACTCTATATAAAAGTTATTTTTAGAAGTTTTACGAGGGATGACTTATATGTACTTGCGAGTATCATCATCATCATATTTGGCTCTACAACCGGGGTCCGGTCCTTGCCTCCCGCAAAAAGTCTCTCCACCGGTCCCGATTTCGAGCCGATATCATCCAGTTTGGCATCCCTAAACTCTTGGCGTCCTGGTCTATGCTTACGCGGCTAAAAGGTCAGAATGCTTTTTGCTAAGAACCCAAGTCTCGGATCCAAATGTAAGTACTAGTATGACCATTGTCTTATATATCAGTAGCTTGGATGTTATGGTTAAGTTCCTGGATTTGAAAAGTTTTGACAGACTATAGTAGGCTTTGTTAGCTTTTGCAACCGTGTGCGTATTTTAGGTTCCTTGCTGTTATCGGCTGCTACAGTTGATCCGAGATAGTTAAAGGATTGCACTACTTCAAATTCGCGCTCCACTATTTGAATTGAGGGACCAATATTGGAACTTCTACTCGCAGACGTGGCCACCATGTACTATGTTTTGCTCTCATTTATGTGCAGCCCGTGATTTCGTGCCGCCTGCTCTATCTGGATGAAAGCTTCCTGTACAGCTCTTCGGTTTCTACCAACGATGTCAATATCGTCTGCGTAAGCCAGTATCTGAATGGACTTATAGAGGATTGAAAGATAGAGGAGAAAATCTTATACGCGGTACTCAACAACGTTATACCACGATAATTGCTGCATTTTGCGATATCTCCCTTCTTATGTATGGGGCACAGGATGCCTCTTCGCCAATCTTATGGCATAACTTCTTCCTCCCATTCTTGCGCTAATATTTCATGATTTGCTTGGTGAAATGTGGAGCCTCCTATTTTTATCAGTTCCGCTGGGATCCCAACAGATCTCGAGGCCTTATTATTTTTGAGCCGATTTATCGCTCTACTAACTTCGTCTATTCTTGGTGCCGGCAGCATAGTTTGATCTTCGGTCATTGGTGGAGCATCCAATTCCTCAGTTAGCTGGCCATTTAGTAACTCATGAAAGTGCTCTTCCCACCGCTCTAAGATGCTTTTATAACGGTGATCAGATTACAAAGATTATCCTCTTTGTCCTTGCAGTATGTGCAACGCAGTGTATATTGCGTCATACCGCGGACTCTTTGGTAGAACTTCCACGCCTGGTGCGGTCCTTGCTCTCTGTACTGTTCTAGTTCACGGCCATGATTCTTCTCCCTGGCCGCTTCTGAGCTCTTTATATTCATCTTCGCGTGCCCGCGTTCTATGAGATTGTTGCATTGCTCGGTACGCAACATTCTTACGTTCAGTCGCTCGCTTACATTCGTCATCGAACCAGTCGTTCCGATCTCTACGACTTCTGCCTAAGATGGAGTCAGCAGTACTAATACAGTACAGTATTTTTCAGGCGTGTCCATTTCTCTTCTACGCCTGACATCTCAGTCCTAGGACTTACTCTCCCAGCATTAAGGGCGAGTCCTATCGCTTGACCTTAGTTTTTTCTGGTCTCTTCGTTGCGAAGGACAGCCGTGTTGAGTCGAATATGATTCGCGGATTCAGTCTTTCGTGATGATGCAATCCGCGCTCAGAGCACCATACCAACAAGACGTTGGCACCTTGGTACGTTCGTACCGTCATCCGGTTCGCGTTGTAGCGGCGGTCTATCGAAACGACCAAATTATTGCTTGCTCTCATCTCTATGACTAGTTGTCCATTGTCATTAGTGTTCTCGTGTAAGCTATGGGTGCTAATGGTTTGCCTGAATACTGGCTCCCTACCTATTTCAGCACTCATATCCCTCAGAATAATTTTTACATCATACTGAGGGCAGGCATGGAGTTCCCGTTCGACTGATTCAAAGAATTCTTCTTTTTCACGATCTGGGGAACCCTCTGTAGGTGCGTGAAGGTTTATGAGGCTTATGTTTTTTTAAATTTGCCCGCACGCGAAGGGTGCATAGCCGTTCATTAATTGCTTTAAAGCCGATAACGGTGGGTTTCATTCTTTTGCTGACTAGAAACCCTACCCCGAGCAAATGATGCTGCTCCAGCTCTACACAGTGAGCGTACGTTCCATGAGAAAATACTTAAATCGTTTAGCCGTTTTCGTTGCCGTGGTCGTCATCGTTCATCAGTGTATACGAGGCTTATTTATGGTTCCGTAATAATAATTTTTTACGGCGAGGTTATTGGCCTCGCGCCAACCTTACTTTGAAGGGACTAGCCCGATCATTCCGCTTTTCCTGCATTGGAGGAAAATTACCAGCGGCCACCACGTGGAGGTTTGATCGCACTTCCATCAGTCAGAGATAGTTACGGCCACCTGCAATTCTAGAACATTCTGTGTTATTCCCCTATTCTGCGGATGGCTGACCAACCCTTTTTTTTATTTTTTTTATAATGTACACACGCTAAAGGGGTTTGCACCCTTATAATGCTTAGCACAGCGTGGGCGTTAGGAAATTAGGGAGAGGAAAGGATGAGATGTCTATGCACACGTGTCTTAAACGACTACAGATCATATAAATGCGGAAACACAGAATCAGGCAATTCATTCCATATAACTATCGTGCAGCTAAAGAAGGAATCTCTGAATTGGTTAGTACGTCCGAAGATAGGCTTAATGGTGGACCCATGAGCTCGAGTTGAGGCACGGGTATTACGGATGTGTTGGAGAATGGGCGGGATGCATCTGGATATTTCTTTTGAACACCGCTTGTGGAAAAAGCGATAAAACAGTGACAGAGGCAGGAAACATTCCTGCGATGTTCAAGCGATTCGATTGTTTTCGCGATATGTACGTCACCAATAAGTTTTAACGCGCGGTTCTTTTTACAATTAAGGTTTGTAAATTAATAAACTTGAATTGTGTTTTATTTGCACAATCTTTACGAACTCGTGGTGAACCACCATGCATCCGTTTATCTTTGCCTACATTTCAGCTATCCATGAATGTTTAAAATTTACCGCTCCCCAGCAATTTATGTCCATTTTTGTTATGCCTGACACTTTGTCGATCTACAACACTGCTTGGTCGAATTAGTTAACTTTATGATGAGAACAGGAAACGACAAAAAGGGGAAAAAAGAAAAACTAAAATATTCTGGCAAATAGCCAAAGGCAATCGGAAGATTTATTTCTATTCTGCAGTATTGGAGAATTGGATCGAGTAGAACAATAGCAGCACCAAAATTTCCTGGTTCGGAGATTTTTACTGAATGAGAAATGCTGAAATGCCAAACACCTAACCGTACCGTGGATTTCCAGTTGTTGCAGCAGAAGATTTATTGCCATATTTTATTATGGAAGGAAAGGGATTTTCGTATTGTCGATTCCGCGAAGAAAATTTAAAGCGTCGTCAGCCAAAACACTGTGGATGGGGAGTTTTTTTCTCTTGTCCATTACGTTCTTTATTGGAGGCAGTTTTAAAGGTCGTGTTTTGATGGTTACACACAGGTAACCAATAACCATATGGCAAAGTAAGTTAACATTTAGCATTTGGCAATATATTACTGAGAGTTAAAATTCATATAAGTAAATACAGCCAAACACTGTTTGCTTCTTTGGGATAGATTGAAAGATTTATGAAGACATTTTTACAGCAATGTCGTAGGGTTAATGGGATGATAAAGCCATAAAAACTGCACAATAAATAGAAAGCGTTTACTTAAATATAACAATTTACAAGCGACCTATGTTGCTTTACGAGTATGCGTAAAGGTTAACAACCTCTATATATCACTTTGTCCTTAAGAACTGTTTAGTATGAGGAAAATATAAGAAATATTTGAAAGCACTTCAAAAAGAGAAACTCAAAAACTCCATAAACTGAAAATATATTTCATTTATAATTTTTTTTTATTTCAAGGAATAAAAACAACAAATACTACAAATTAACTAACGATACTAGTTAATACAAAATAAAAAAACCCATAATAATTGAAAATTTTCATGTAAATTCTCTAATAGGAGATACATATGTGTGCAAAGTTTGAACCGGGTTTTTTTGGAAAAAATAAATATTAGAGTCCCTTCACTTCAAAATTTTTTTCAAAAACTGTTAGCACCCCTCGAGCCTTAGGGCATGTGTGAAATGAAATGAATGAATGAATGAATGAAATCGGACTTTGGGAAGTGGGAAGTTGGTTAAAAAGGACCTCAAAAAAGTAAAAAAAATTCAACCCATAACACGCGCCACACGCGACATACTCGGAATATAAAAGAAAACAACCCATAAAAATTAAAATTTTTTATGTAAATTCACTAATACCATATACATATGTGTGCAAATTTCGAACCGGGTTAATTTGGAAAAAATTAATATTATTTTTCAAAAACTATTCTCACCGGAGATACACACATAGTATGTAAAAAAAGTTGTATGGAAAAATTTCCATCGGAGATACACATTTGTATAAAATTTGTGTACATTTTGTAAAATATTTGTATGGGAGCCTCCCGACTCCGAGGGGCCTCAAATTTTAATAGAAAGTATTGTCACCGGAAATAAATATGTGTGCAAAATTTCAATAAAATTGGGTTTTGGGAAGTGGGTTAAAAATTGATCAGAAAATCTGACCAGCCAGCCAGCCACGGGCAATTGTAAATTCTCTGATCGGAGATTCGATTTTGTGGTGAAGTCCCCATTTGGTATGAAAACATAACAGCCACAGCGAACGGTTGGTGCGGCGTGCACACAACAACGTACGAAGTACCACTAAAATTATATTCTTTTGAGTTGAGTTAAGCTGTAAAGCTGTTGAGTGCGAAACCAGTTTTTAATATATGTACTCGTAATATTGTACAAAAACAAAACACAAATTCTCTATACTCTCTGCTCTCGGCTCACTGCTGCAACGCAACAACAAAACAACCCCAATCGTAAATTCGCAGCGCTGCCTACATTATATCACTCATCAGCGCACACAGAACACAGTCATTATAGTATGAAATATGATGTCGCTATATGGGAAAAAAAATTTATATGGGAGCCCCCCGATCCCGCTGCCCGATCTCTCCAAAATTTTTACAAAAAGTGGAGAAAAACATTTGATAAAACGTTAAGAAAATCGGGTAAATTTTGTAAAATATTTGTATGGAAGCCCCCCGACCCCAAGGTCCGAGGGGCCTCAAATTTGAATAGAAATATACATGTGTGCAAAATTGCAATAAAATCGGGCTATGGGAAGTGGGTTAAAAATTGATCAGAAAATCTGACCAGCCAGCCAGCCAGCCACGTGCACGCGAAGTTAATATAGAGAATTTAAAAATGCTATTTTGGACTTAGACACTCACAAAATTTCAGCTCTATAGGTCGTGTGGTCGGTGGTTAAAAAGGACCTCAAAGTGTTCGAAAATACAGGCAAAAAGGGGTCAAGTTAAATACAAGTTTTTAAAAAGGAGCGCTATTGTTGGATGTTATGTATGGTTGGTTGGGTTATCGTAATAACCGTTTTTTTTCAAGATGTTTAATCATTTATCGAAGATATTATTCTGGTGCGAAAAAATGTATATTATGTTTTTTGTTTTTCCGCATTGCATAATAAAACAAAAATAGGCAAGTTGTAATACCATTTTACCCTAATATCTATACTGCCCCTGTCACTCACTCATGCAATGCAATGAATTGGGCTCCCATGTAATTTTTTTTTTAAATTTAACCCGATTATCTTCAAATTTTGTACACATGAGGAACCTTTAAAGAAATCCTTAGCGGTGCAATTTATAATAGACCACAGTGGGCATAGTTAGCATTCGCTGAAATGATACCGAAGTCTACCAGCTATTTGTTTTGACTTTTTTGCTTCTTATATACATTTATGAATCCTGTATTTAGTATTAAAGTAAGGATTTGCCATTATGCCATTCTTACCTCAATGGTATGCTGGAAAACGCAGTAGTGACAGCTTGACGAATTCTCCCTATAATGCCGATGTCGTCACTATATATCAGCAGTTCCACCGACTTTTTTTTTTTAATTTCTATTAAAGAGTTTCGTAAAAAGTTGTTTTTAGTTGAGGGTTCGCCAATTAGTGTTAGACATTTCAAATTTTTGCGCTGTTTAATGGGCTCGTATAGCGGCACTAGTTTCACATCCACCAACCCTCCTAAACGTCTGTTCGTGTAACAATACGAAAATCAATCATATATAATGACGTCAAAGATAACCCCAGAAAGGAGCCCATAAATACGTTAAGAGACTTATCTCTTTAAGATATAATACTTCCCGCTCCCCTGAAAACCACAACAACATAAACCACGTAATCGACTGGTTTCTGGTAATATAGCAAAAATATAACGACAAAAGGCTGTAGTCGTCATCATTGTACGTTGACAATCGAATGAGTCAGCCCCTAGTATTTCAACAAACTGCTCAACCTTAAGTCTCCCACAGTATTTTGCCTTAAGCTTTTCATTCATTAAAAAATCATGAGGTTTCTTAAGAGGGTGGTATTACTAAACCATAAATTTGGAAACGAATGGTTAAGGAACTATATGCATTTATAGCGCATGCGCATAATATTGGACAATATGTAAAAAGCTCTTTCTCCACTCAGCATTATCTGTCAACTTTCTTACTAGGTAGTTCTCATTATTACTTTCGATTTGACGAATTTTCCCCAACTTTCCATATGTTAGAGGAAGAATTTCATTTTTTACTTTGACAAAGAAAATTGTACACTACAAATAATATTTTTGAAATCTGTTACAAAAATTTTTTTTGTAATAAAAAAAACGTATCTACATCAGAGAGTTAGATAATAATTAAAACCATATTGGAATTTGAAATCCTGAATAATTAATAATAATTCAACTCTCTAAAAATGAGAAAAGTTGGCTAAGCTGTCAAGAACCATTTGACATTTACCTTTAGCATTCTTAAAGAAAAAAACTGACATTTATGTCATAGACTGCGTCGCAGTAGTTTAAATCCATTTTTTTAATAAACGATTTCTCCCTAACTTTGGGTATTTACGAAAAAACCTAATTAAGCATTTTACTGAGGGTTATATAAAGAATAAAGTTCCAGGAAGGATTTTTCCAGGTATTAATCTTTTTTTTTATTATTCATATAAACGATATTTTACATGGTTGTCCCGCAAAGCTTATGGCTTATCTGCTTATCTTACTTATAAAAGTGTAAAAATGTTAAAAGTTAATTGAGTACATCCGATTTTTCTAATAAGCTGATATTAAATATTTTATTTAATTTCATTTTAGTTATCCAGGTAAAGAGTGATTCGTTTTATGTCATCATAAAACCTAGTCAATACAACCGACCCTTTTTTGGTCTTATTTGTCTTAGAGATTCTAGTAGCACAGAAAAAAATGAAAGAAATTATGAAAAAAGTAATAATTAACACTGCCAGTAATTTTTCATCAATTACACAGCTATGGCAGAAGCAAGTAACCGAAATAATAAGCCCAAGCTTAAATTCGTGTCTATAAGGACGATAGGACGAATTCATACGGTCGTGAACAACAACCTGTGATAGAAAACTATGAAAAAAGTTACAAACCATACCTCGAGAAGCCTCCAATTCAAGCCTATCAGTGATCACGGCACTATTTTGGTTCTTTTTACGACTCACGTAGAGCAGGCTTCTGAAAGTAATAGAACAATATGGGAGTGGAACTGCAATTAAAAGATGATAAGTCAATCAATTCAGACTAATCCCTACTCCCTACCTATTTTGGCATTCATATCCTCCAGAATGATTTTTACGTCATACTGAGGACAGGCATGGAGTTCCCGTTCGACTGATTCAAAGAATTCTTCTTTTTCATCATCTGTGGTATCCTCTGTAGGTGCGTGAACGTTTATGAGGCTTATGTTTTTAAATCTGCTCCGCACGCAAATGGTGCATAGCCGTTCAGTTACTGCTTTAAAGCCGATAACGGTGGGTTTCATTCTTTTGCTGACTAGAAACCCCACCCCGAGCACATGATGTCTTGCATGACAGCTGTAATATATGTCATATTCTGATTTTTGTAAGACAGCATTCCCCGCCCATCGCATCTCCTGAATATATATTTGTGTCCAAAAAAAATTAACATGTGCAGCACAAATGGTCGCGAGATGTTAGGCCTTGGACCGCAATGGTCTGTCGCGCCAAATATTATTATTATATTTGGACAGGGTATCGGCTAGCTGCTGTGTAGCACGAGCTCTATACAGTGAGCGTGCATTCCATGAGAAAATTTTGAAATCGTTTAGCCGTTTTCGTTGCCGTAGTCATCGTCGTTCATCGGTGTATCCGAAGCTGATTTGCGTTTTCGTAATAAGGTTTTTTTACGGGCAAGGTTATTGGCATCACGCCAACCTTACTTTGAATGGGAAGGGACGTGGACGTTTCATCACACTTCTACCAGTCAGAGATAGTTACGGCCACATGCATTTCTGAAGCATTCTGTGCTATTCGCCCTAATCTGCTGATGGCTGACCGCCCATAAGAGCTATACTTTTTTGCAAAAACTTGAAAAACTGTCAAAGTGTACTGCCACATCTGGTTGGCCGATTTCCGCCAAAATCAAATCAATTCAAATCAATATGAATTTTCATCCCCATCATGTGCTGTAGAGTGTAGAGTGTTTTCGCTTTTTCTGACTCAGAAGATACGCAAATGGGTAAATCTGCAAAAATCCCGAGTTCGAAAATTTTCTTGATTACTATACTTCCTTTTATTATGTAAAGGAAAGTACAATTATTTTAAAATAAATGGTCAAAATATTGTTTACATAATTTTGACTCAAACTGATGGAATTTTTTTTAAAATATTCTTATTCGTCAGGATTTTTCCCCTTAATTTCCACAAAAAGCTAATGCTCAAAGCTTTTTAGAAATCCATCATGAACACAAAATTTCCTCCCTTCAGTTCTTAACGGAAAATCATTGACTCCAGTCGTGGAGCTCCACACACATGTTAAACGTCAACTGCATGTCATAGTGTCCTAGAAAGAAAAAAAAGAAGAGAAAAAGTGAAAAGGTGCATTATTCCAGTAATACGCGTAAAAAATTTAAAGAAGTTCAATTTGTATAAATTGTTGAAGTGACCCTGTAGATGTAGAATATAACTACATATTTGGCCTTAAAGAAAAAATGTATTCGCGCGAAATAAAAAGAAAAAGAACTATGTAAAAAATTAAATAAATTTGTAATTCCCAAAATATAAATATTTTCTCTCTGTTTATCCTTCAAAACTAAAAGAAAATTGTTTCTGTAAAAAAGCAAAAGAAAAAAAATTAGGTTTAACCTCGGTGCCACCGTTTTTCAAGATTCACCCAACAACCGCATCAAACTACGATACATGTTTTCTGTTTCGCTTACTCAAATAAAAATTTGCGTGCCTCTTCGGTCGATCTCGCTTCGTGAGAGTATAAAAAATGCGTGTTTCTAGGTTCGTGTGTAAATGAATAGTTTCGTATGCACTGCTACCGTGCGTGTGTGTATAACATATAATTATATGTAAGTAGTCAGTAGCCATCTTCTTTCTGAAAAATTAAAAAATATAATTTCGGGTTAATGGTAAGGCAATTTAAAGTAAAGTGATGATTTAAAGTAAAAAAGTTGCTCCATACAGCACACACACATGATGAAATAGTCTAGGTCGTGTCATCTGTCACATGCGGTAATTAGCGCTCACTAACTGTTTGGCTGTATGTGAAAATGTAATATGCATACGTCAGCTTGAGCATCTTTTATTAATTGAGATTGTATATATTCGTAAGGAGAAATATACAACGGTAAAAACATTCATATAACGTATATAGTAATTACAACAATTATAAATCTACATAATCGTAAATAGCATGGAATGTTTCTCTCAAGAATAACGTAACACAGCAAATTTGAATGTTATCTAAACAATTAGGGCCGTCGTCGGCAATTCAAGTGGACAGTAGTTTGGTGGACCGTACAGTAGCTGAAGGTGAGTTTACCAGGGCACACAGAGATACAATCATATTGAAACCATATTGATGCAAAAATAAAAATGTTAGTACTGACTGACTTTTAAATAGGCTTTCCATAAAAATTTCATTAATTTTTAGCCTCCTTTTGTGGTTTGCAAGAAGTTAATAGGAGGCTAATATCGTAGTAATGAATTTAGGCCGAGTTTAGTTACACTTGCGGAAGTGAGACTTTTGGTTGTTTTTTAATTTTCTTTTCCTTTTCCTTTTCCTTTTTCTTTTTCTTTTCCTTTTCCATTTTCTTTTCCTTTTCCTTTTCCTTTTCCTTTTCCTTTTCCTTTTCCTTTTCCTTTTCCTTTTCCTTTTCCTTTTCCTTTTCCTTTTCCTTTTCCTTTTCCTTTTCCTTTTCCTTTTCCTTTTCCTTTTCCTTTTCCTTTTCCTTTTCCTTTTCCTTTTCCTTTTCCTTTTCCTTTTCCTTTTCCTTTTCCTTTTCCTTTTCCTTTTCCTTTTCCTTTTCCTTTTCCTTTTCCTTTTCCTTTTCCTTTTCCTTTTCCTTTTCCTTTTCCTTTTCCTTTTCCTTTTCCTTTTCCTTTTCCTTTTCCTTTTCCTTTTCCTTTTCCTTTTCCTTTTCCTTTTCCTTTTCCTTTGTCTTTTCCTTTTTCTTTTTCTTTTTCTTTTTCCTTTTCTTTTACTTTATTTTACATAGTAAAAGGAAAATCATGAAAATTTTCGAACTCGGGAGTCAGGAAAAGCGAAAATAAACAAATCTCTGTCTGTCTGTTTGTCTGTATGGCTGTATGTCTGTCTATGTCCACTCTACAGTCTAGACGGCTAAACTTATCAGAATAGAAATTCATATTTAAGCTTTTTACATAAATTGTGAAGGGTCAGATGATTATGACAGAAATCTGACTACCGGAAAGTGACAGTTTATTTAGACAGTTTTTCGAGTTTTTGCAAATATGTAACTCAAAAAGTATAGCACTTAGGAGAAATCTGTCAAGTGCAAAAGAAATTTAACCAAAAAACAAAAAAAAAAAAAAATAATACTCTCTTGATAGACCATAGTAGGCTTTAATGGCTTTAAATCTAAGACTGTAAAAGAACTAATAACATTTAGTGTTGAAATGTAAAGCCCTCGGAGTTAACGGATTATGATCAGAGAGACATGAAAAGAACACAAGTATAGACTCATTGTCAGTTCCACAATATCTTGTGATTAAACGGCTGATATTTCTATAACCACTTTTTGAGGAATTAATAAATGAATAGAAACAAAAAGGTTGGAAAAAAAATCCAACAACACATCTAAATACTATAAAAACAACACTACACATAGTCTTTCCCAGTTTACGCGTTAACGCTCGCAAGTATACTTCATGTACCTAATAATATAACAACAAACAAAAACAAAAAAACACTATAAGCCAATTTAGTGTTTAATTAACCAAAAGCTTTGAAGGGGAAAGCCCATGTGCATTTGTATGTGATGAAGAGCTCTCACACTCGATGTTTAAAGAGTCCTTCGTTGAGAAAGTGAATGAGTATACGGTTTTGCGCATATCAAACGTATATCAGCTGAGAGCACATGCAGTAGTAAACTCTCACCTCGAGTCTGCCGCCAGTACTAGTCAGTCGAGATTCTGACATTCACCTCTGATTCCGATGGTTTATCAATGAATGTTTTTATATGGAACATTTTAGGAGGACACTCCTGAGTGACCCAATTTGAAAATGCATACTTATATGCGGGTCAATACCATTTTATCATAGCAGAGATGAGGCGACATTTTCATTTCTGATAACTTTAGCTTGTAGGAAATTACTATAATAGAATTATGTCTTACCAAATAACCCCATAGGGGGTTTTTCTCAAACTTTTTCAATCTGACTAACTGTAAATGTTAACAATTTCGCCATTGGTAACAGTGATAATATAGATGACAAGAAAAAGAAATTTGATTAAAATACAAATAAATTATAATTCGGAAAATGTGTGAGACACAAAGCCGATGAAGAGACGACCGCTCTGTGATAAGTTAATAATAATTATAATATTCGTCGCGACAGACCATTGTGGTCCAAGGCCCAGTGTCTCGCGACCATTTGTGTTGTGTATTTTTGTACACAAATGGAAGGGACCTACAATTTAAGGCCGGATCCGAACGGCGACTTGAGAAGCTTTCCGTGACAAGTTATTACTCTCGGAACGTTTGTCACCCATTCGCGAGAGGTGGGACACTGTGAAAAATACTTTTTGGTTTTACTGGGATTCGAACCACGAACCTCCTGCTCAGTAGCCACGCACATTTCCACTGAGCCACGGCGTGAATATGACACCTTATTTCAACTATTACTATCATTACATTTAGTTCTACAATAGGTCTTAGCGTCCTACAAAAAATCTCTACGATTTCGAGCCAATGTCATTCAGTTTTGCATCCCTAAACTCTAGACGTCCTGTCTATGCCATCCTTAGAGCATAAGCTTGGATGTTACGTTTAAACCCCTGGATTATAATTTAATTCATTGAAAAATCAATACGAAAAAATTAACACGAAACTAAAACGACGCGGGTCCAAATGCTTAAATCAAGGGATCATCATGTCCGGAAAACTAAAAAAAACCCAAGAAAATATTACAAATAATACACGCCTTCAAAAATTTTTGGATCCTTTATTGAACAATTTGAAATTTCAACTTCAACCCCAACCTTCAATAAAACACAACACAAGTTAATTAACAAATAAGAATTTAAATAAACAAACAGTAAAAAAAAAACAACACATAAAAATTAAAATTTTTCTTGTAAATTCTCTAATCGGGGATACACACACACACACTGCGTGCTCGTTTTGTGGCAAAATCATTCACAAATGACGCAGCGGCAGCGAACAGCGCTGCTCACAAAGCACAGAGCTCAGACTTTGCCGTGATCTGATGCGATATAGCGATATTTAAAAATTGTATATTGGGGTCCCCAAGGGGCCGATCGCTCCAAGTTTTTACAAAAAGTGTTTTCCATCGAAGACACACATGTGTCAAAATTTAAAGAAAATCGGGTAAATTTTGTAAAATATTTGTATGGGAGCCCCCCGACCCGGCGGCCCGAGGGGCCTCAAATTTTAATAGATGCAAAATTTGCAAAATTTCAATAAAATCGGGCTGTAGGAAGTGGGTTAAAAATTGATCACAAGATTTGGCCAGCCAGCCAGCCAGCCAGCCACGGGCAAGTGAAGTTAATATAGAGAATTTAATAACACAAGTTCACAATTTTATACTGGAAAATTTTTAAATGCACACAAAAACACTTATAATACTTGTATTTTACAATAATTCTCTTAGGTGGTAGCTTTATCACTTTACAAGAACTTTTACAACTTAACTAGTTAAATTCCTAACTAATAAACTAACTAACTTCGGCCAAACGCCTCTGTTTATACTCATTAAAAGGTTTCCAGAAACTTTCAATCTTATAGACAAAAATATCGAGAAAAGACTAAGCGCAATTTAAACCCCCAACCTTTATCCATGAATGGACCCTGCATCAAAGAAACTGAAAACTCTCAATTCTCGGAATGTGCGTCAGCAACAAGCTTCGTTGGAATTACCACATATTTGCCATTGCCAAAAATGCTGCGAGATGTTTAGGTTTCCTAAAACAGTGCAAGATGTACTTCACTCCTTTAGATCTGGCGACAATTTACAAGGCGTATATTCGCCCTAAAGTTGAATACAACTGTATTGTCGAATTGCTTGAATATCGTAGGAATGTTTCCAGCTTGTCACTGTTTTATCGCTTTTTCCACAAGCGGTGTTCAAAAGAAATATCCAGACGCATCCCGCCCATTCTCGAACGCATCCGTAATACCTGTGCCTCAAGTCGAGCCCACGGGTCTCCCATTAGGCCTATCTTCGGACGTACTAACCAATACAGAGATTCTTTCTTTAGCCGCATTATAATTATGTGGAATGAATTGCCCGATTCTGTGTTTCCCCATTTGTATGATCTGCAGTCATTTAAGACACACGTGCATAAACATCGCATCTCTCTAATTTTCTAACGCCCACGATGTGCTAAGCATTATAAGTGTGCAAATCCCTTAAGCGTGTGTACATTATAAAAAAATGTGTACTTGTAATTTGGATGATCAGTGCGGTGAGAAAAATTCGTGCGCGTTCTTTGGACGCGCCAGAAATCGAACACGGTGTCCTCCGAGTGGGAGCCAATAGTTCTAACCATTGCACCAGCGACACTGATACTTCTTCTTCAATAATGCTGGCAACGCAGTCACAGTAAACGGAAACGGAAAATTGAAGGAAATTGACTTGGAGCATATGTAATTGCCAACTAACAACATAGCTTGTCAAACAATCGGCTTTATGGACCGAAGATCATACTATGCTGCCGCCACCAAGCATAGTCGAAGTTAGCAGAGCGATAAATCGGCTCAAAAATAATTAGGCCCCGGGATCTGATAGGATCCCAGCGGAACTGATAAAAATAGGAGGCCCCACATTACACCAAACAATTCATTAAATAATAGTGCAAGTATGGGAAGAAGTTATGCCAGAAGACTGGCGAAGAGGCATCCTGTGCCCCATACATAAGAAGGGAGATATCACAAAAAGGCAGCAATTATCGCGGTATAACGTTGTTGAGTACCGCGTATAAGATTTTCTCCTCTATCCTTCACGACAGGATAGCCCCATACGCTAAAGTCATCATTGGTCCATACCAGTGTGGCTTCATCCCAGGCAAATCAACAACTGATCAGATTTACACCCTAAGGCAGGTGATGGAAAAATTTCTAGAGTTTCAAAACTCACTACACCATCTTTTTGTAGGCTTTAATGCCGCTTATGATAGCATAGCCAGAGTAGAACTTTATAAAGCCATGAGAGATTTCGGCATCCCAAATAAACTGACACGACTATGTAGGTTGACCATGACCAATGTTATAAGCTAAGTAAAGGTATCCGGATCACTATCAAGCCCATTCAACATCTATAACGGGCTCCGACAAGGGGATGGACTGGCCTGCGTCCTATTCAACCTGGCGTTGGAGAAAGTGATCCGAGACTCTGACGTAACGGCGAGAGGAACAATCCTCTATAAGTCCATTCAGATACTGGCTTAGGCAGATGATATTGACATCGTTGGTAGAAACCAAAGAGCTGTACAGGAAGCTTTCATCCAGATAGAGCAGGCGGCACGAAATCTGGGGCTGCACATAAATGAGAGCAAAACAAAGTACATGGTGGCCACGTCTGCGAGTAGAAGATCCAACATTTGTCCCTCAATTCAGATAGTGGAGCGCGAATTTGAAGTAGTGCAATCCTTTAACTATCTCGGGTCAACTGTTGCAGCCGATAACAGCATGGAACCAGAAATACGCGCGCGGTTGTTAAAGCCAACAAAGCCTACTATAGCCGAAACCATAACATCCAAGCTGCTGATATATAAGACAATGGTCATACCAGTACTTACATATGGATCCGAGACTTGGGTGCTTAGCAAAAAGCATTCTGACCTCTTAGCCGCGTTCGAGAGAAAAGTCTTGCGGAGAATTGTTGGCCCCGTATGTGAGGAAGGACGATTCCGGAGACTCTATAATGATGAGATCTACGAGCGTTACCGCGATGTCGACATCGTGAAGAAAATTAAGCTCGGTAGGCTTCGGTGGGCAGGACACCTAGCTCGCATGAGCGAAGAGGATCCTGCTCGGAAAGTCCTTTGCGGTAGGATTTATGGAACACGACAGCGAGGCAGGCCAAGTCTACGCTGGAAGGATGGCGTAGACCAGGACGCCCAGAGTTTAGGGATGCCAAACTGGATGACATCGGCTCGAAATCGGGACCGGTGGAGAGACTTTTTGCGGGAGGCCAGGACCGGACCCCGGTTGTAGAGCCAAATATGATGATGAAATTAGAAAATTAATTTAAAATTGGTTAGGAGTCCCTACAAAAAAATGCTTAGACCTTGCATAGACAGACCCTGATTATTTTTAGTTACATAGTATTTATCTCCTATGAACAGTATTCCGTACTTTGCTACCACAAAGTTTTGGAACAACTTTCGAAGTATAAGTTCTGGTTTAAAATACTAAACTCCCTTTAAGCAACTCTTCTTTATTGTAAAAGCCACTTTCAAGAACAAATTCCAAGAATTGATATAATTCTTTTGCAAAACTTCAATAATCCAAGAAAAGTATTAAGTAAATTTAATTTATGTTTTCAAACTTATTGCAATCAATGTATGCAAATAAAGTGTAGTTTAATTTTTAATTTTCTCTTCTTCTTTCAGATGACTGTTGTTTTATGGAAAGACAACAACCAATACATCAGCTACACCAACAAAGAGAAAACGAAAATTCGATGAAAAAAAAAACAACAAAGACAACGATTCAATCGACGAATTCCATTATCGCACCAACTCCAAATGGATCTGCAACATCACCATTGCCATCGATACCGACAAGAACCGGAACCGTATCGTCATTAACACTTCAAACGCAAAAGCAGCAACTACCAACGACAACAGGCACTGCATCAACGAAATCAGCGGTAGTAACTGGGTCTCTGAAAAAGCCCATCAAAGTGGCTGCTGCCACTGCTACAGCCTCAATCGATGCTAGCGGTCGTTCGGCTGCCCTTGAAAGGGCCTATGTGCATGATGTCTATGAGAATTGCGATGAACCGACGGGACCACTTCGACCAAGAGTTGCACAATTTTTGGCCAACTTAGACCCGGGCTCTGTTGTTTGTGATGTAGGTTGTGGCAATGGGCGTTACCTGACGCAATGCAATCCGCTAATATGCACCATTGGTGTGGATCGGTGCTATCGCCTTAGCAAAGTAGCCCGAGAAAAGGGCGGTGAAGTGAGTTGCTACATTCGGTATTTTAACCATTAAGTAAGAAAGTGTGATTCTTTTAAGAATAGGTTTAAGAATATTAAGGTTAGGAGTTTGTGGGTAAGTGATTTTCAAATGACGCAGTGAAAGTTTTCAAATAGTTATGACTCCAATAGTCACCGTAGTGTTGGATCTTTTGGTCCTGGAATTCTGCAAAAAATTTCGATGCCTACCGCAAAGGACTTTTCCACTAGTTCTACTATGTTCCACTATGCTAATGAGTACTATTAGTTACTGCTCATAGCATCCTACCGTGACTATTTTTTCCGTGACGTCGATTTAGCTTGTAAATCTCGCTGCTACAAAGTTTTCTTTTTAATTACTGGGCCAACAATTCGCTATCACACAAGTAGATTGGTTTGAAGAGTAGGCTCATTGCGGGCTCCATTTAGGTAATATAGCGACTTGTAAAGTCTTGTAAAGGCGTCCCCGTACACCAGAGTCTATGATCACTTTCTCCAATGCCAGATTTATAAGGCTGGAGACCAGTTCATTTCGTATATTAGATTTTGATTGGACTTGGTAGTGGTCCGGAAAACCTACACTTGCCTTTATAATATTATTATGACAGGCAGCTTTAAACTCTGTTAAACATCGCCTTCCATCGCCATCGAGTGAAAAAGTAATGGATTTTTAATTTGCCGGCAAGGAAATCACACCATTGGGTCGAGGATGAGTTTAACGTAAAATGTTATTCTTTCTTTAAGATCAGATGTAAATATGGAATTATCTGATATTAACTGTCTACTACAGAAATCGAATTTTGATGCTCTTTGACACGCCAACTTTGATGGCTTATTCATGTAACACTAGACTTTAACATACTTTTGGTACGTTTGGATAATCTTTTTTTTTAAAAATCCATCTCCTTTAGAGCCTCGTATAACAACAACTGTCCTTGAGTCGTCTTCTCAAAATGCATAGTTTGTTTTTTGATATCACCTAAGACACCTATCTCCCTTTATTCGATTCACTCTTTTTTCGTATAGCGGTTTTTTTGAGTACTATACTTCATTTACCCCTCTCTGAAAGTGCACTTCACCGCCAAAAGGTGTTACCTCTCTATTCCATCAGTTAGTTAAGAAGTGGCGTGCATGTCAAAGAATCTGGTATTTTCCCTAAATAAATAAATATTTTCGTGTACAATAAGGAAGATGTCAACAACAACCTGCCTATGCGGCAGTCAATTAACTTAAAATAATATTGTAGATATATGGTACATATAGAGCACAGAACCACTATTTGAACAGCATTTTAAAAATAGACATATACAATACACACAAGGGTATGAATGAAAGTTGCAGTCATACACACAGGACACTTGCGCTCAAATAGAAGACATCATCATCGCCATTATCATCATCGTCATTTTTAATAAAGCAACAGTCAAGCAGCCCTGTATACGAGTATAGGACATAAGCTAAAGCGATGGAAGATGCGATAAAATCAAGTTAAGGCAGAACTTGTGTATTTCTACGGGTACTTGTATACGCAGTACACCATTCACCTTACAAGGAAGGACTCGGTTTTCCTCTTATGATTTTGTCAATGGCACAGATGCCTGTTAAAGTTTGAGTGCTTGTTCAGTTGACACACAAAAAACAACATTTTATACAACTTCCATGTGAAGGTGCACCATTTATGTATTCTGTTCATTTCAATGACTGGCTTTCATATTTGGAAAAATTTTAATGAAAACATGCAGCTGACCGTCAAAAGGATGTTTTCTGCATTTAGTTCTGTGTTGTTTCGTATGAGCAGTTTTTTGTTTTATATATTTATGATATAAGTGCTTTTATTTTCTGTTCCTTTTTATGTTTACGAACCAATAAAAATTAGTTTTAACAGCTCTTGTCATATAAAGAACTTACTATCATTAGTACTTTCTATAATTCATATTCATATATTATTTGTGTTCTTCGTTTTTTCTGCAAAACATGAGTTTAAAAAAATAAAGAGAAAAATAACAAACCTTAACTTAACTTTTTTTAAACTAAATAAAGAAGTTATTTTCTAAAAGCTATAAAATAAGCTCTTACAAAAGTGAAAGTTTTTACTCAGTTCATATTCTAACAACAACATGGCACTATCTACCACCGATATCTGTCAAATTTGAAGTAAAATTTTGTGAATTTTTATTTAACTGTTATTTTGGAGTAGATAATGTCCCTAACTAAACAAATGTTGTTTCTAGAACACGTAATTCTGCGTTATTCAAGGTAATAACCAAATTATTTGTACTACCTACTGTTCCAGAGATATTCCCATTTTGTTAGCATCTTAAAATTATTATGGCAACCTGATTTCCACGGTTACCCAACACTTATCAGTTGGGAAGCCTTACAATCCTGCAAAATTTCATTGTTATATGAATTATTTACCACTTTTGCACAATTTTCCTAAATTTTTAGTACACTACAAAACAAAAACTATTCACCAAAATCTCTGTTATATTAACTCTCGATTATATATGTAAACTCACAAAAAATTCTTTTAGCTGCTCTTGTACATTAACAATTGAAATTAAGTGTAAAAAACAACCCATAAAAATTTTTCATGTAAATTCTCTAATAGTAGATACATATGTGTTTGAAGAATATCAGGCAAATTTTTAAAAAATGTACATGGGCACCACTCGGATCTCAGGACCCGATCACTCCAAAAATTTTGCAAAAAGTTTTGTCCATCGGAGATACACATGTGTTTAAAATTTAAAAAAAATCGGGCTAATTTTTAAAAAATGTATATGGGCAGCCCTCAGGCCTCAGAATACACATGTGTATAAAATTTGAAGAAAATCGCGTTAATTTTTTTTAAATAAATTGTATGGGGCCTCACGACCCCGGGGCCCACGGTCTCCAAATTTTTTAGATAAAGTGTTGTCCATCGGAGATAAAAAAAATTAAAGAAAATCGGGTTAAGTTTTTTTTTAATTTTTATTGAGCTTCACGACTCCAGGGCCCAGGGTCTCCAAAATTTTTACAAAAAGTGTTGTGCAACGGAGATACTCATGTATATAATATTTGAAGAAAATTCGGTTATTTTTTTTTTAATTTGTATGGGGTGTCCAAAATTTTTATAAAAAGTGTTGTCCATCGGAGACACACAAAGGTTGGTTGCATTCCTTAATTGCAGCGCAAAACTTAGAAAGTTAAAAGAGCCACATTACATTACCATATTTATTTGTAAATATTTGTATGGGAGGCCCCCGACCCCGAGGCCAGAGGGGCCCCAAATTTAATAGAAAGTGTTGTCATCGGAGATATGCATGTCTGCAAAATTTCAACGAAATCGGACTTTGGAAAGTCGGTTAAAATTTATCGCAAGATTCCACTACAAACAAACAAACACACGGGCACGCGAAGTTAATGTAGAGAATTTTGAATTGAGAAATTGAAATTTTTTATGTAAATTCTGTTATAGGAGATACATATGTGTTTGAATAAAATCGGGTTAATTTTTAAAAAATTACATGGGCACCCATCGGGCTTGTTCACTACAAAAATTTTACAAAAAATTTACAAAAAAAAATTTTGCATGGGAGATACATTGTGTAGTTCAGTTTTTGTGAACGTTTTGCGTGATCTAGTTATATACATTATACAAGTAAAAACCGCCCGTTATACGGATAAACACAAGCCCGGCCTCCATTGTATATATTATTTTATTTAATGCCAATTATATAAATAGAATATAAATTAAGACATATTTTCGTTTGAGAATCACTTAAAGAGCTGCTGTCATTATTATTTATGGCTCTGTTAAATGTTTGACAATCAAAAGTTTAACAATCATCCATTTAGTATACTGATGATGTTTTAAAGTTTAAGAAATGGAATGTTTAAGAATTACTTATGCGTGCATAAGTGAGAAAGTGACATGGGTAATTAGTTCCTACACATTTTTTAAGCCAATTTTTGGAGAGAGGATGAATTTTTTTTACCCCTGTTTTAAAAAATTCTTGGGAAGAATTGTCAGCCTGCTCTGGACTCTGTTTTATTCATATCTCTGGTCCTGCGTTTCTTTTCCCGGAGGTTACCCTTCCTAATTTTCTTTTTTCTTTTTGTTTTTAAAATTGTTAGAAAGCCAATACCTGGTTATTTTTATTCTAATCTAAGGCTTGTGCTCTCTTTCAGGACCAAACATCTAATTCTTCCAAAGCATTCCCATAACTCTATTGAGTAATATTTTCGTATCAATTCTTAAAGTCGCATCGCTTCATTTGATGGTATAAATATCACATCATTTCAAGTTTTTTTTATATATGCATAAAACTAATTGCCAAGATTTGGCCAGTCAACCATACACAAACACACGGGTACTCGAAGTAATAACAAGAATGTGAGTGGTATGTCGAATCTATAAAGAAGCATTCAGTTGTATGCTATCGATAATTGAAAATAAATAAGAAAGAAACCCCAGGTACTCTTCTATGTCCCCATTCGTATAGTCATAGTCTTTTCTAAAAAAAATTAAAACTTATTACGCCGTGTTCTAGCTGGTGTGCGGGTAGTGAAGCAACCGGGAACAGATCTTGTATATGTATAAAATAAATTACTATATTTTTAATAAGAATTTGAATTAATTTCCGCTCCGTCGGTTAATGGTGGTCCTAAGATATTTATCTGGATGGAAAAGCTGTTCCACGTTTCCATGTATTCAATAAACTTTTCCTCAGAACTATGTAAAGAGAAACCATTTGCTAGCTCATAATTTTTAGGGTAGGAGTCTACTCGGTATTTTTTTTTGGGCTATTTATCCTTTCGTCATGATCATTTCGCAATTTGTTGTCTTCCAATTTAATTATTTCGCGTTTCATTTATCCGTTTATTCTCATTTCGCGTTGTCATTAGAAGGAAAATTAGATAGAAAATCGTGGAAAGGCATTTCGAAATGATCACGTTGCAAGATCAATCGAAGATCGAATGAAAATTGGCGAAATAACTACTGCGAGATTAACGAAATTTATTTCGATTAATGCGAAGTAGGGTTTGCGAAACGAATTTTGTCGAATAGACTGGCACCCCTCTTAATCGTTATGTATCTTATCCTTAATCAATCAATCTACTGAATAAACGAATTCCCCAACTTTCCATATCATATTTTTCAGTTGTCACAAGCTCGCAATATGAACCAGTAACTAAGTAAAATTTTATACACATGTGTATCTCCGATGAACAACACTTTTTTTAAAGTGTTTAATTTTTTTTTAAAATTCACCCGATTTCTTCAAATTTTATACACATGTGTATATCCATTGCGCAACACTTTTTATATAGAAGTGATCGGGGTCTCCGTTAGACAAGACTTTTTGTAAAAATTTTGTCGTGATCGGATCTTTTTAAATTTTTCTTTAAATTTTATACACATGTATTTTATCTAATCCTATCCTCTGTAAAAATTTGCAAGTAGCCCCAGGGCCGAAGGGCTCTAATATAATTTTTTAAAAATTAACCCGATTTTCTTCAAATTTATACACATATGTATTTCCGATGGACAAAACTTTCTGTAAAAATTTGGAAGTGATCATTTTTTTAAAAAGTTATCCGATTTTATTCAAATTTTGCAATTAGAGAACTTACACGAAAAATTTTAATTTTTATGGGTTGCTTTTTTAAATTCTCTATATTAACTTCGCGTGCCCGTGGCTGGCTGGCTGGCTGGTGGGCAGAATTTTTTCATCAATTTTTAACACACTTCTTAAAGTCCGATTTTATTCAAACTTTGAACACATGTTAACTACTCATGACAATACTTTCTATTAAAATTTGAGAGTGATCGGGCCGCGGGATCGGGGGGCTCCCATACAAATTTTTTCCATTTAGCGGCATCAGATAATATCATACTATAATGACTGTGTTCTGTGTGTGCTGATGAACTGATGCGCTGTAAGCAGCGCTGCTTGCTTTACAACTGTTGTTGGGTTGCAGTGCTTCGCATTTGTTTTTGATTTTCAGCATTTATAGTGAAATTCAGTGGAATTCCATTTAGCGGCATCAGTTCATATCATACTATAATGATTGTGTTCTGTGTGTGCTGATGAACTGATGCGCTGTAAGCAGCGCTGCTTGCTTTACGACTGTTGTTGGGTTGCAGTGCTTCGCATTTGTTTTTAATTTTCAGCATTTATAGTGGAATTCAGTATACTTTTAGTTATTGGTGAATTTATATGAAAAATTTTAATTTTTAAATTCTCTATATTAGCTTCGCGTACCCTTGTGATCAATTTTTCACTGTTTTTCTTAAGCCCGATTTTAGTCAAACTTTGCATACATGTGTATCTCCCATTACAATACTTTCTGTTAAAATTTTGGGACCTTTGAGCCTCGAGTTCGGGGGCTTCAAATCAAATATTTTACAAAGTTTACCCGATTTTCTTCAAATTGTATATGCATGTGTAACACCGATGGACAACACTTTTTATAAAAATATGGAAGTAATCGGACCCCGGGGTCACCAGTACAAATTTTATAAAAACAACTACCCGATTTTCTTTAAATTGTATACGTATGTGTATCTCCAATTGACAAAACTTTTTGTAAATATTTGGCGTGCGAGTATCTCCGATGAACAACACCTTTTGTACAAATTTTGGAGATATTGTTCCCCGGTCTCGGAAAGGCACATACAAATTTTTAAAAAATTTACCCGATTTTCTTCAAATTTTATATACATATCTATAACCTATGGACACAATATTTGTATAAATGTTTGAGTGATCGGTATAGGAGCCTCCTAGGAAATTTTTTTAAAAAATGTACCCGATTTTCTTGAAACGTTTCACATTGTGTATCCCCCGATTAGAGAATTTACACGAAAAATTTTAATTTTTATGGATTGTTTTACGAGGGGTGCCGTAAAAGTTTATAGAAAAAGTAATAAGAAAATAAAACTTTTTCATCAAAAATTGCTTTATTGCTTTTCAAAATTTTCGCTGAATTCATGTTTTCAAGTAAATAGAAAACAATGTTGCGATGCGAGCTGACATATTATTTTTGAGAAACATAACCTCCAAAAATGTTAAACTTTTTGACTGACATAGAGATTTGCATCGGAAAACACTAGTATTACCATTTTCTAAAACCATTTACGTCACCCTATGTATCTGCTTGAAATCGGAAACAGATCGAAATATATTTTTTGCAGAAGATCAATACCGGATCATAGTTTAAGATCCAAGAAAGAAGATGATGGTGTAGAATGTAGAAACTTCAATTTCCACGCTATACCGTACTCCAGGAGGCCTGTAACGGAGCTCGGTTGTAGATCTTTGGGCGCTGTTATTGTCAAATTTTCCATACATTTAATATTTGAGCCGTGTGCATTTCGAATTTTTTCATTTCTGAATATTTTGATTCCGTTTGTGCCACAATTGGTTTTTTAAATGAAATTATAACAATTTATGGTATAATAATACAACTTCAATATGTCTACAAGTATATTTACGTAGGTTTGAGTTAATTCTGTAGGCTTTGTCAACAAATTCATATGAAATGTCATGAAACAAAACTGGGGTTCTCTCTCTCTACGTACACGACTATCGTGCAACTTGTTATATTCCATGAACAACTGCATTAAAGCAATTTCATTTTGTTAACCGAAACATCCAAACAAGTTCTTCTTTTCATGTGTTGTTCCTGTCTAAAGAGTAAAAAAAAGCTTACACAAAATATAAAGCCGTTTAATTTGGAGTTTCTGACACGCTATTTAATATTTTAATGTCGAGATGCACCATTTTTCAAGTGCCTTGGGCGAAATAACCAATGCAATATGCATGTTTATGAGCAGAGTTCAAGGAATAATTTGCCTTTATCGCATTGTCTGGCATAGTTATTGAAATTTCTTCTTTTTACCGATGGATGTAGCGTAACAAAAGACGTATAATTTCTTCAGAGTCCTAATGCGCGGGAAAAAATCCTTGACACAAAACGGTGGAGTAAAAGTCATACACAGATTTGGGGCAGCAGAAAACTACGAAATTTCATAATTTAAAAAAGGTAGCTTTAGTCAAGGTCAATCAACCAATTTTCACCAAAAAGAAAATACTAATCTGGATCTTCTCAATGTTTGTCTATCTGAATCCATACATCCACTTATCCCGTGTGCCCATTGTGTATCTCCGATTAGAGAATTTACAAGAAAAATTGAATTTTCATGGGTAATTTTTTCAATATACATTTTAAGTTTCATTGTCATAATTTCTTCAAGGTTTAAGGTTGGAATTCCAGAAAAACACCAAACATAGATCCCACCTCTGGCGAATGTCGGACAAAAGTTCTATATATAACCTTCTCAATTTGCAAAAATATAGCACGTACTTACTACACGAATGATCGCGAGAAAAGCCAGGCTCTTCTTCATCTTTAGTTATGTACATTGTTGTTTCGTTATCTTCTAAAAATACTACATCATCATTATAATTGGCTCTACAACCTGGGTCCGGTTCTGGCTTTCCGCAAAAATCTCTCCACCGGTACCGATTTCAAGTTGATATTATTTGGGTTGACACGTAATTGGATTTTTGGTCCCCGCGACACTTGCAGTGGGATATTTGGACCTGTTTTGTAGCGTTTGTGTAATCCGGAAGCTCTCTTAGGTCGATATTGGCAAAGATAGTGGATCAGAGTTCATTTCTTATTTACCTTCTTCTAATAGCCACGATTTTGACAGTAGCCTTCAAGGATCTTAACATCAATTCGCTCTTGATATGGCGCAGTTTTCCAAATTGCTCTGAGTTCTGACCTATTAGTAAAGGGAGAGATAATTATTTCCTTCACTGAGCTCATTGGACAGCTGACCCTATCCATAGCGTCGGTGTCCAGAGTGCAGCCATTTTTCGGTAATTCGTCCACCATCTCATAAGCCTCTATGTTGCTATGCCATGCCCGCATACGATGACTATTTCCAGGATTTGGCTTATTGAAACTACTTCTTCTTGACACTGTTTAACAAGTTTTTAATTGTTGACATTCATATTAATTGCTTTGATTGAAGATTGTCTGTCAACATATACCGGGTGACTGACCCGAAGTGTTACCAATTTCAGACTGTCATTGCTGTCAAACCAGTGATGACAGAGCGCTCAAATTTACACTAATGACAGTTCATTCCATTGTTTACAAGCGTACAAAAGCATTTTAGTGGGAAATATTCAGAAAAAAGTTATCCGCAATGGAATTCAAGCGTAAAAGTGTGATTACTCTATTTTTGGCCGGAAAACCACAGCCGCACATTGTTAGCCAGTTAAAACATCTGCATGTGAATAAAATGCATTGCAAAACGCCATGGTAGTGGACGAACATTTCGCTCAAACGGATACAGCACATATTGAAAGATCATCTTGGACTAAAGGCCTTGAAATTCCAAAAACGCATGGTCTCACCGATACCGAAAAAGTTAGAGTGGAAAGAGCAAAGGAGTTGTTACACTTGCACGAAAGTGGCGATTTGCCGAATCTGGTTTTCTCTGATAAGTCACCGTTTGTTATTGGGCAATATGTGACCAAGGAAAACGACCGGATTTACTTGCCCGGCCGTTCTACTGAAAATTAGGACCAACGGATTGCCACTCGAAACTAAGCGCCGCCGATGGTGATAGTTTGGGCCGCCGTAACTGCCGAAAGCCGTTCACCGCTCGTTTTTTTCGACCGTGGCATCAAGATAAATGCGCAAATTTTTCGGGATCATGTGTTGGAGGGAGCGTTGAAGCCTTGTGCACAAAAACATTTCGGCTGGAGAGCCTGGACATTTCAACAGGACTCGGCGCCCAGTCATAAAGCTTACGCCAATCAAGATTGGCTGAGAAACAACGTTCCGCGGTTCATTTCCACTGTCCAATGGCCACCAAATTCACCGGATGCAAATCCGCTAGATTTCTCGGTTTGGGTTATTTTGAAGAGCAAGGTTGGGACAAAAAAATACCAAAGTGTCGATCATCTCAAGCAAGCGCTTCGCCGGGAATGGGCCAAAATACCGCAGAGCCACTTTCGGGCTGCATGCAATAGCTTTGTCGACCGTTTAAAGGCCATAATCACGGCTAAGGGAGGCCAAATCGAAAACTGCTAATGCAATTCGAAAATTTAAATATTTGTGAACATTTTTTACCTTAATTCGATAAAATTCATAAAAAAATAAAACTTCTGTGGCGTGAAATATATATCTCGAACCCCATTATATCTCGAATCTCTGCTTAACTCCTGACTTTAACAGATTAAGTATATCTGATGAGAAACTTGCACCGAGTGTATTCTTTACCTTGATTCACTTCAAATTGTCTCGTTACTTACCCATGCTTCCAGTTTCCTCTAAGTAGTAAACAAACTAAATACTTAATTTTACTAAATAACGTATAATGAAAGACAGCAAAGGCTGTATGTCTTACTACCTAAGCAAATAAAGGAAAATGAACCGTCGCTCTAAAAAAATCTAAGTCTGGTTATTCAACTATTTTTCGCCAAAACTGATATGACTAATGAACCCGAAAATTTAATATTTTTGTGCTATGGTTCCATATTCATTTCCCTGCGACTTAAACTTGGACAATTATTCGCATAGCCTAGAGAAACTTTAGAAATACCAGAGCTGTAACATTCTGCAATAATGACATTTCATTATTTGCTGGACGCAAGCACCCAAATATATCACTAACTATTGCAACAGCAACAGTAAGTTAGGTATATTTCTCGCTCCAGAGGAAATGTCTAAAACAAACCAAAATTCGTGCAAAAATCACACCAAAACCTTCTTTGGTGATTCTTTACTTTCTGTACTTGTGTATCTTTTGAATGACTCTTAAGTAATAGAATGCTGTTGGGCTAAGATTTCCAAAAGAGTGGCCCCGTGGCTATATTGGTTAGTGCGTTGTACTTCTGAGTAGGACGTTCGAGATTCGAATCCCAGAAACACCAAAAGTATTTTTCATGGCCCAATATCTCACCAATATCTGAAAAACTTTCGAGAGTAATAATTTTTTACGGAAAGCTTTTTAACTCGCCATTCGGATGCGGCAATGCAGATCCGTTTCATCAATTTTTGTGTATAAATATAACACGCACAACATGAATGGGATCGCGAGAAACTAGGCCGTAGACCGACCGCAACGGTCTGTCGCGCCAAATATTATTCTTATTATTAGGGTTTCGAAAAAGGTTTAAAAAAACATTTTTGTTCAACAAAAGCAAACGCACTTCTCATTGAAACGAAAAATACTTTAATTTTTTTACAACATTATTGTAGAAAAGATTATTGTAGCATGTGTGTGGTTGTGTGTATATACATATATAAATATCTCGTTGATAATTAGATTATACGATACCTAAAGCCACCCTTATTGAATGTAACAGAAACAACCAACATTGTGGTTCCCACTCTGCCAACAATGCTCACCAGCCCGGGTAGCTCAGTCGGTAGAGCATTGGACTTTTAATCCAAGGGTCCAGGGTTCAAGTCCCTGCTCGGGCGATTTCTTTTTTAAATTTTATTGTTAATTTGTTAATATTTAGAATAATAATTAAATATATCTATAAATAGTGAGCAAATAAAGTGAATTAAAGAAAGTTTCAACAATGTACGCACTATTCAATTTTAATTTCCTAAAGGATGTTACGTACAAATCCGTTTTTCGACATTCAATTCAATTACTTACAGCCGTATTAATAAAAAATCACTATCCGCTCGTTAACACACGTGTTAGCTATCACACGAATAGAGAACTTGTCCATTTGATAACTTTTTTTATTAATAAACATATAATTTGTATATGTCAGCTATCCGCTCATTAACAATTAAAGCACGGCAACACTTCACCGAATTGTACAAATATTCGAGTAACGCTCTCATAATTCAGCAGCTGACACTGAAATTAGCTCAATATTTTTGTTATATTTTAATATTCATACTGATTGTTGTCATGACAACTAACTTCATATGAAATGTATGTTAAAAACTTATCCGCTCCTTATACACAAAATTCGGTGAGTTAAGCTATCCGCTCGTTTATTAATGAAAATTACCAGTTAACATATGTTTTAGTGCTAACACACTGCTATTTAATGTTTATTAATAAGGGGGTAAGTGTATATTTTGCATAAATTGTAGCATAATTTCTGGGTTTCGTTTTTATGAATTTGGGAACAGTGGCTGATGGAATATTGTGATCAATTTTAGCCAACTTCCTAAAGCCCGATTTTCTCCAAACTTTGCACTTTGTGTGTAAATTCGATGACAACCTAATTTTACGAGTGGACATATGAAAAATGTGGTGAAAATGGACACATAAAAAAGTGTTACCTCGTAAAATTAGGTTCTTCTGGGCAATTCCGTTTGAACCAGATGCAAAGAAGTTGAAATAGACAGACGATTATGCACTGGACTGAAGTGGTAAGAGTGTATCCATTCCATGTTGTTTCACTGTTGCTGCAGGAACAATGAGACGGCGTGCAACTCTTCTTATGCGTAGTAGTAGCAAAACAACCCGTACTATATCGTTCTTGTTGACCGAATGTACAAATATTGTGCCGTGGATCTGTAGGAAATTGAATTCACTTTAATATAACACTAGCTGTTCCCGGGCGCTTTGTTACCCGCACACATGAACCCCCGGGGTGACGGGAGTACTATAGCCTATAACCTTCCTCACCTGCCAATAATTTACATTGACATTTTTTTAAAAATACGTTTGTTAATCTCATGTTAAAATTTTACCTTTCTCCCCCTCCATATATACCTATAACTTTCCCCTACGTACCAATAATATATCTTAAAAATTTCATAAAATTCAGTTTAAAAATGTGACTGATATTAACATTTTACATTCCCTGTGTGTAAAATAAAATAACTACTAATCAATAAATGCAGTTTTCATGACTTATGTGTATAAATATGTGTATAAAAATTGATAATATGCCTTTCAAATGCCTATTATGGTAGAAAACCCATATACAAAGTTAGAACGCGATCGGTTGAAGGGTTTGGCGGTCCATCCCGGACATACATACATACATACAAGGTTTCACTTTTATATATATAGATTTGTCAAAAAAAATGTGTCCGAGAGCATTTCTCGAAAGAATCGTGTTTGTAAATACATTTTGATTTTTTGTGAGATGGATTTGTAGACATTAAATAGGCTTTAATACGCATTTGTCAAAAGAAAATTATCCAAGACGATTTATCGAGATAATCGCGTCTTAAAATAATTTAAAAAAAATATTTTTTGAATTGGACGACATTTATATCGATAATGGTTTTAAGAGTTTAAAAAAATATACATTGTTATACCTTAAACATTTAATTAAAATTACCAACAGTGGCCGTGTAGCTAGAAGCATTGAAGAGTTACAGGGTGTGAAGTGATGTAAGGTCAAAAGTACATCTCCTAAAACGCTACGTACACCGCAGGTGGTGAAAATAGACCTCCCCCACCATATGATATTCCTACGAAATTAACCAAAGTATCGCCCATTTAAGTACTTTCCATCTTAACGAATACACCCTGTATATATTATAATGACGTACCGTAAGCGCACGATGATTCCTTATTTGGACTGAATTTCCGGATTCTGTGTTTCCGCACCTGTATGATTTGCAGGCATTTAAGGCGCATGTGCACAGACATCACTGTAGGTTGTGTTTTCCGACAGTGTTATGTCCTCCTTTCAAAGTTTGGCATTCACTCACACATACAATTTGTGTCATATTTGACCATTGCTGGAAAGTTTTGTCGAGCAACTTGTAGAAACAGTCTTTGGTGTTGTCGGTTATTTCCTCTGTAGGGGCATTAGTTCATATAATGTTTATGTTTGCAAATTTGCAGGTGGGTGCAATGCGTTCGCCACATATCGAAATTCTGACTTCATGCCTAAGATTGCCGCTTACAATGAATCCGCAAGTGATTAAAAGCTGTTTCTGTGCTCTAAGCTAACACCGTAGTAGATATCACATGTTTTCTTCCGTTTATTTTTTGCTCTGTAGCTTCCATCCCATGTCCTGAATTTGTATTTAAGTTGTAGGAAACATTCTGCTCATTTGTTTATATGTGCCTGTGTGAATTTGACACAAATGTCATTTGTAAACAGCTAACATAAAACATAATAAAAAAACAAATTTTCATTCCAAATCGCAAAAAATTACATTAACTTCAGTACTGCGTTTTTGGTGTTAATAAAAAGAGGTATAAGTATTTCAAAAAAGTGCTACGTATCAAAAAAACAACCCATTAAACTTAAACATCGGGGTACACATAATTTACAAGGTTTGAAAAAAATCGGGTTACTTTAAAAAATATATATATATATAGGGGTCCGATCAATTCCAAATGTTTACAGAAAGTCTTGTCATAGAAGTCATGCGTATTTGAAGAAAATCGGAAAATCGAAAGTTTTGTTACCGGAAATCTACATGTGTGCAAATGTTTTACAAAAATCAGCCTTTGGAGGTTATAAATTGAGCACAAGATTCCACGACAAACAGAACCACGGGCACGCAAAGTTAATATAGAGAATATAAAAATTGTTACGCGTACCAGTTTTTTATGTGAATCGAACAATTCGACAGCATTGGTGCCCCCATTAGTTTAGTAGCCATGAGAGTAGAGTGTCAATGGAATCGAAAATCTATATAATTTAAGTTAAAGAGAAGACAAAAGCAAACGGCATTCAAAAGTCCATTATTATTTTGCTATCAACTTGATGGTGTGATTGGGGGGGGGGATTCATGAAATTAAACAACATATTTTAAAACAATTACATATTCAAAAAATACATCAAACACAATAACTATATCAATACCAGGTAGAATCATTCACAATGTGCACGCCACATAGGACAAAATTGGAAAAGGAAATTAAACGACATTGCACGAACGTGAGAGATACTCGAAACTGGGTTTTAATTAAAAACTGAATATATGTATGTGCATACATAAATTTTTGGTATTTGTGCATCTCGCATTCAAATTATTTATTTGCATTTCGCACTTCGCGATAGCTGCGTTCAACAAAATGTTCTTAACCGAATACTCGTACACATAACTAATTCGCGGACTACAAGGTGAATGGGAAAAGCTGCATGGGAAAACAGTAGATCAGGATAAATTAATATGAAAGGAGAGCACTTTTGCATACACAGTGTAGTTTAAAGATATCAAAACCTGTTCATACACACACGCGCGTTTGACGGACGAGATTCTTATCCCAGGCGGCTTTCTTTCGCCGGGTAACTTTAAATTCTCTATATTAACTTCGCGTGCCCGTGTGCTGGCTGGCTGGCGGACTAAATATTGTGATCAATTTTTAACCCACTTCCTAAAGCTTGATGTTTTAAAACTTTGAACACATGTGTATCTCCGATGACAACACTTTCTATTAAAATTTGGGCCCCCTCGGGCCTCAGGGTCGGGGCCTCTCATACGAATATTTTACAAAATTTACCCGATTTTGTAGGCATGTCGCATGTGTATCTCCAATGGACAACACTTTTTGGGAAAAGGCACCCGTACAAATTGTATAAAAAAAAGTACTGGGTGTACTCAGTATTATGATGTACTGGGTGTAGTGGGTGTACTGAGTATACTGCGTACACCCAGTACAACCACACTTATACAAATTTTATTAAAAAAAAGTACCCGATTGCTCTGTTCACAGCATTCTTACGTTCAGTCTCTAAGCTTACATTCATCATCCAACCAGTCGTTATAAGACTTCTACCTTAATTGAAGACAGCCGTTCTAATTACAGTATTTTTAAGGCGTGTCCATTTCTCTTTTCCGCCCCGATTTTACGACTACTGCCTAAGATTTAGTTAACAGTATTTTTAATTTTTATTGCTTGCTATCATCTCTATTACGCGTTGTCTATTGTCATTTTGTAAAAATTCGGTAGTGATCAGGCCCCAGGGTCAAGGGGTTGCCATACAAATTTTTTAAAAAATTTACAGGATTTTCTTCAAATTGTATACGCATGTGTAACTCTTTTTGTAAAAATTTGGAAGTCATGGGGCCCCAGGGCCAAGGGGTTTTCATATAATATTTTTTAAAAACTAACCCAATTTTATTCAAACTTTGCACCCATGTGTATCTCCGATTAGGTAACTAACAAGACAAATTTTAATTTTAATGAGTTGCTTTTATTTTCTACAAGAAACTCACGGTGAGAAAGAGGGAGGATACATTTTCAGGTACCTAGTAAAACTCCAGCTTGCTCGCTTGGCATAGTCTTATATTTGTAAGACATCATTCCTTGTTCACCACATCTCCTTGATTGCTTTAATGTCAGCTTTTTATTTGGATAACCTTGCAGATCGTCATTGTGGATAACTGCTTCCCAGACTAATTTTAAATTCCGTTATAATGGCCAACCTCACTTTGAAGGGACTAGCCCAATCATAGGTACAGCATCGTATCGTATGGAATACAGATAATCAGTGTGGTGAGAAAAATGAGTGCGTTTTTTGGACGCGCCAGGAATCGAACCAGATGTCCTCCGAATGGGAGCTAACTTTGTTAATCACTTGTCTTTGTGTACATAGTAAAAATCCACGGTTGCAGAGTTGAGCCTATGGTCTGTGTTTAAGGGTCTGTGTACGTCATCACTAGTGCTGATCAGACTTGGTCATCAGGTGGGCAATGCACTTTAGCTCAGTGCACTCACCACATCAACATTGACACTGAAATAGGCTAATTCATTGATAATGAATACTTTCTAAAAACAAATTTGCATATTTACTAATTTGAACAATGAAAACACTAAAACTGTTATTACCAGTCATACTATAGTACGAAATCTCCCCTAGCTGACAACATATATGTATAAACATGACCTTTTTGAAAATCATGCGGTATTGTACTTCTTTATAATGTAGGAACGAGCACAATATAGTGATTAACTTGAAGTTCGTTTGATGAATTAATTCTCTTCTTCGACAGGGATAATGAAAGGGCGATTTCAAGGATCTATCATACAAAAATTACAGAGCAGACATTTTATATCAATGAGGAAATAATACATTTTGTTACATTATTTTTTCAAAATGTAAAAAAAGACATCTTTGTACCGAACACTATGGAAACCGTAATTTTAAGACCGAAATAATAGCGGTCTAATACTACTACCTACTAATTAGAGTGACAAAGCGGAGATTTGCCTTTTTATTTTTTATTTCTTTTGATTTGAACGAAAACAGAAGAATACCTACTTTAACACAAATAAGTTTTTAATAATGGCAATGCGTTATTTCATACCAAACATACACAATCGCATACAAATCAAGTAGATAACTAGAAAACTATTATTGTTTCCAATTACAAGTAGGGCAAATATGCAGCTTATGCACTTCTACGTCGATAACGATAACTTTATGTGTCTTAACTAAAACGAAACATTGTGCATCAAGGATCTAAAGCTTATAAAGTGGGCCAAACTCAAGTGGAGTTCTGCGATGTGATGAATTAAAACAATAAACAAAATGATAAAAAAGAAAACTAAATAATACTTAAGACTTGGGTGTGGTTTAACTTACTCTCTCTCTCTCTATTTCTCTCTTTCTTTCTCTTTGTCACGTTCCAACCTTTGTATGTGTCCACTTGAAAATTAATTAACAAGATTCGGTAGAACTTTCTTTACCCCTTTCTTGCTATCTAACCGGGATAAATCCATGCATCCATATTTGATTGTTCATTTTTCTTTGTTGAACTAAGGATAATTTCGTGCTAAAGCTGCATTATTTTATTAGGAACAAGGAAAATGCGGCAAACGACCGACTGCTGTTATTGACTTATGACACAGAGATGATAGCAAGAAGAAGAAGAAGCCATATACGGGAATACATTTTTAAAGTTTTTAATTTATTTATTTTTTTTAGTGCTGCAAAGGCTTAACAGAACTGTACATAATAATATTTGGCGCGATAGACCGTTGTTGTCCAAGGCCTAGCTTCCCGTGACCATTCGTATTGTGCTTGTTATATTTTTGCACACAAAAAAAAGGACCCCTTAATTTAAAGCCGTATCCGAAACGCTTTGAAGCTGTATGACAGTTATTACTCTCGGACGTTTGTCAGATAATCGCGAAAAAAGCTTTGAAGCTGTATGACAATTATTACTCTCGGACGTTTGTTAGATAATCGCGAGAGGTGGGGACATGAAAAAGATTTTTGGACCTCCTACTTACTTACTTTACTTATGTTCTATATCCCCTTGTGGGTCCTAGGGCCTCTACTACGCCCACGAGCCATCGCGTGCGGTTCCTGGCAATGAGCTTCAGCTCTCTCCAACTCTTCCCCAATTGCCGTGACTCCTCCTCAACTGTTCTGCGCCATGTATTTCTCGGACGACCCGTACTTCTACCATCCTAAAATAACGGATTCAATTGCATTGCGTAGTTTGCTATGGAACTCTCGCCTATTCGGAGTGTATGACCAATCCACTGCCACTTCCGACGTTGGATGGATGTGCCTATTCTTTCCTGACCCGTTCTCTGGTAAAGATGTTCGTTAGAGATACGGTTAGGCCAGAAAAGCCTTAAGATGTTCCGTAGGCACATATTTACGAACGTTTGTAATTTTTTTGTGATAGTAGCCATCACCTCCCAAGTGCTGCACCCATACAACAGCACAGATACAACATTTGAACAGAACAATCGCAGCTTAGTGTTTAAGCTGATCACATTGCTTCGCCATATCATGGACATCATTCGAAACACTGATTTTGCTTTGCCGATTCGATTGACAATGTTCTGTTCGGTCGAGACAATACTCTCAAGATATTGGAAACTCTCTACTCTCTCTACCGGTTGTCCAGCAATGTTAACTTGAGTTATTGAGTTAGTGCCAAGGTTGATGATTTTGGTTTTGGCAGTAATAATCTTCAAACCCATAGGACGAGGAACCTGCTTGTTCGGCATCGAGTGTATCTTCCAGATGTTTCTTAATTCGCTCAAGTAATACTTTGGCTATTACCTTTGCAACTGAAGGAAGAACGCAAATGCCTCTCATTTTTCGCACTCCATAAGACTACCTTTTTTAATGAGCTTGACAATCATTCCCTTTTTCCACTCATCGGGGAAACTTTCTGCCTCTCAAGCTCTCTCTACAAAAGGATATAAAAACTCTGCTAATGTCGTTGTAGCGGCACGCAGAAGCTCTGCGGGTATACCATCTAGTCCTATCGACTTGTTGTTCTTTAGTGAGTTGATCATCTTATCTTTACTGGGGTGCATATCGTTGGTGAATACACGGTTAAGGACCGTAGAAAAATTCTCCTTCCATCGGTTGAGCTGATCATCATTTGATGTTGGCTTGAGCGGTGATCACCTGTCAGCTCTTTGGTGATTCTGTAAACGGTTCTGCTATCGCACCCACTCGCTTCTACATCTCCTTCTGAGGCCAGGTAGTTAAAATAATTGCGTTTATACCGTCTTCCCTCATTTTTCTTCGATACAGAGACTCTACCTCGATCCTCGCTGCTGCTGGGATATCTATAATACATGCTTTAAGTAGCTCACGATCTTCAATCCAGGTATCCTCGGTAAGCAACGTGGTGTGCCTTGCCTGGCTTCTACCAACAATACTTTCCGCTCCAGCTGCGAAAACATTTTTCACAGCTTTCCCATGTTCTTAGATGGTTGTCGGCAGTGAGCTGCTGATTGCTACCACTCCTTGCGATAAATAATCCCTTAACTGTTGGCGTACTAAGGGGATCTTTAGCCGGTCGATGTTATACCGAGGCATGCGGATGATATTGCGGAGTCTTTGAACTGATGCATTACATAACTCGACAGTAGCTACCATAAGGTGATGATCCCGTACCATACCCATGTCGGCTCCTCGTCTGTTTCGGACGTCTAAAAGACAGCTCCTAAAACGTCGGGTGATCGCCACATGGTCAATTTGGTTGGATGATGATTGCCTGTCAGTTGACACCCAGCTGACTTTGTGGCAGGTCTTATGCTCAAATATGGTGCATCCTATGACAAGGTGGTTGGTGTTGCAGAAATCAACAAATCCTTCACCATTGTCATTTTGTTTTCCTGGGCCGTGCTTCCCAATCACATGTCTGAGTCCTTCCTTGTCGTTTCCTACCTTGGCATTCAAGTCCCCCATCACGTTCGGCGTTGCGTTGATTACAGCGCTTAGTTGATTGAAGAAGTTGTCCTTTTCATCCTCAGTCGAGGGATTCGTTGGGGCGTAACACTGTATGATCGTGACGCGCCTTACTCTAGTCCGAAATCTGGCCGATAAGATCCTATCACCATGTGGGTGCCAGGAAATTAGGTCTATGCGTGCTGTTGGCGTAAGAGCAGACCCACTCCAGATTCACATGGACTGCCGGAAAATTTAAAAATTTCGTACTCTCCCGCGTCGAACCAACTCATTCCCAGTATGTCCAAATTATATCGAAGAAACTCCCTTTCCAGTTAAAGAAATCTGACATGTTGAGGTCCTTCACTCCCTGAGTCAAGGAACGTCCTCACATTCCAGAAACCAATCTTAGTCCGGGTACAATAGCCAAAAGTCGTCATTATTCGATCATTACTCATCCGAGGCGTTGTGCCGGTTTCAGTAGCGGGCATTTTTCGGTACCGCTAACCCACGTTACCTAGGCTAGAAACGCCAGACCGTTCGTACTTGTGATTTCAGCCTACATATATAAGGATTTATACACATAGTTCAATCGCAATGCAGATCCCCTAAGTTCAGCACTAACCACTACGGGCACGGCGCCAATAACAGAACTGTACACAAGTACTATTAATTTGGTTCAACGCTTTCTTTAGAGTTTATTATAAAAGCATGCAATTAATAATAAATATAAAAAATAGAAAGTACCAAAAAGGATAACTCCCATCTTTTTCATTATCGTTACGACCAATTTAGCGTTTGTTTTCTGCTCAAACCCTTACCGCGGGTGGGGGAACTTATTTCGCAATCATCGTCATCATCATATTTGGCTCTACAACCGGGGTTCGGTCCTGGCCTACCGCAAAAAGTCTCTCCCCGGTCCCGATTTCGAGCCGATGTCATCCAGTTTGGCATCTCTAAACCTCCTCGTGTCGCCTCGCTGTCGTGTTCCATAAATCCTAGCGCAAAGGACTTTCCGAGCAGGATCCTCATCGCTCATGCGAGCTAGGTGTCATGCCCACCAGAGCCTACCGAGCTTAATTTTCTTCGCAATGTCGACATCGCAGTAACACTCGTAGATCTCATCATTATAGATATAGAGCCTCCGGAATTGTCCTTCCTCACATAGGGGGCCAACAATTCTCCGTAAGACTTTTCTCTCGAACTAGAGGTCAGAATGCTTTTTGCAAAGCACCCAAGTTCGGATCCATATGTAAGTTCTGGTATGACTATCGTCTTATATATCAGCAGCTTGGATGTTATGGTTAAGTTCCTGGATTTGAAGTGTCTTGACAGACTATAGTAGGCTTTGTTGGCTTTAAGCAACCGAGCGCGTATTTCTGGTTCCATGGTGTTATAGGCTGCTACAGTTGACCCGAGATAGTAAAAATATTGCACTACTACTAATGTTGGATCTTCTACCCGCAGACGTGGCCACCATACTTTGTTTTGCTCTCATTTGTGTGCAGCCCCAGATTTCGTGCCGATTACTCGATCTGGATGAAAGCTTCCTGTACAGCTCTTGGGTTTCTACCAACGATGTCAATATCGTCTGCGTAAGCCAGTATCTGAATGGACTTATATAGAATTGTTCCTCTCGCCGTTACGTCAGATACGTCAAAGTTCTAGGATCACTTTCTCCAACGCCAGGTTGAATAGGACGCAGGCCAGTTCATCCCCTTATCGGAGCCCGTTATAGATGTTGAATGAGCTTGATAGTGATATTTTTACTTGGCTTATAACATTGGTCATGGTCAACCTACATAGTCGTCTCACTTTATTTGGGATGCCGAAATCTCTCATGGCTTTATAAAATTCTACTGTGGCTATGATATCATAGGCGGCTTTAAAGTCTATAAAAAGATGTTGTAGTGAGCTTTGAAACTCTAGACATTTTCCATTACCTGCGTAATGTGTAAATCTGATCAGTTGTTGATTTGCCTGGGATGAAGCCACACTGGTATGGACCAATGATGACTTTAGCGTATGGGGCTATCCTGTCTTGAAGGATAGAGGAGAAAATCTTATACGCGGTACTCAACAACGTTATACCACGATAATTGCTGCATTTTGTGATATCTCCTTTCTTATGTATGGGGCACAGGATGCCTCTTCGCCAGTCTTCTGGGATAGCTTCTTCCTCCAATACTTGCACTTTTATTTCATGAATTGCTTGGTGTAATGTGGGGCCTTCTAGTTTTATCAGTTGCGCTGGGATCCCATCAGTTCCCGGGGCCTTCTTATTTTTGAGCCGATTTATCGCTCTGCTAACTTCGTCTATGCTTTGTGCGGCAGCATAGTATGGTCTTCAGTCATTGGTGGAGCCTCCAATTCCTCAGTTAACTGCCCATTTAGCAACTCATGAAAGTGCTATTCTAATCGCTCTAAGATGCCTTTAAGATCGGTGATCAGATTACCCTATTTGTCCTTGCAGTATCTGAGCTCTTTATATTCATCTTCGCGTGCCTGCGTTCTATGAGATTGTTGCATTGCTCGGTACGAAACATTCTTACGTTCAGTCGCTCGCTTACATTCGTCATCAAACCAGTCGTTCCGATCTCTACGACTACTGCCTAAAATGGAGTCAACAGTACTAATGACAGTATTTTTAAGGCGTGTCCATTTCTCTTCTACGCCTGACATCTCAGTCTCAGGACTTACTCTCCCAGCATTTAGGGCGAGTCCTATCGCTTGACCGTAGTTGTTTCTGGTCTCTTCGTTGCGACGGGCAGCCGTGTTGACTCGAATCTGATTCGCGGATGCAGTCTTTCGTGAAGATGCAATCCGAGCTCGGAGAACCATACCAACAAGATAGTTGGCCCCTCGGTACGTTCGTACCGTCATCAGGTTCGGGTTGTGGCGGCGGTCTATCAACACGTGGTCTATCTGGCTGCTAGTGGCTCCATCAGGAGGTACCCAGGTGCATGCTGCCACATCTATAACTCGTTGTACATTGTCATTAGTGTAAGCTATGGGTGCCAATGTACTGCCTGAATACTGCCTCCCTGTCTATTTTAGCATTCATGTCCCCCAGAATGATTTTTACATCATACTGAGGGCAGGCATGGAGTTCCCGTTCGACTGATTCAAAGAATTCTTCTTTTTCATCATCTGGGGAATCCTCTGTAGGTGCGTGAACGTTTATGAGACTTATGTTTTTAAATTTGCCCCGCACGTGAAGGGTACACAGCCGTTCATTTATTGCTTTAAAGCCGATAACTGTGGGTTTCATTCATTCATTCAAATTGAAAATTAATTTATTCTAATTAAATATTATAATGTCAACCAAACCTACACATGGCGTTGCAACTTTTATTATAGCGTTTACTGGGACTATAACCTTCATTGGCATTGCCTCATATCGCCCACTGGCCATCAAGAAATGACTTCGCGTAGGCAGATAATAGCAGAGCACAACAAAATATTTTCTATGAGTCACATCTAATAATAATTGTCATTGTATCCTTTTATGTATCTAATTATTATTATCGTCCCCTACCATGTAAAAAATAGCATTTGACATAGCAAATCCAATATGATGAATTTAAAAGGGAGTAAGGGAATGTGTGTGTGTGTGTGTGCGGTGAATATCATGATTCATGGCTATGTCCGATAACATTCGCTTGCGGATTTGCCTATCTATCTCGCTAAGGTTTAATCGTCAGAAATTTGATAAGTACCATACTTTGGACCGTTAAATTTTTGTTCGTTTTTAAATTTTCTATATTAACTACGCGTGCCCATGTGTTTGTTTGTTTGTTTGTGGTTCGCTGGCTGGCTGGGTGACTGGTAGAATCTTGTGATCAATTTTAGCCCACTTCCTAACGCCCGATGATTTAATTCAAATTTTGCACACATGTGCATTTCCGATGACAACACTTTCTGAAAAAATTTGGAAGTGAACGTGATCCAGGGCCGAGTGGCTCCCATAAATTTATTTAAAAATTAACCCGATTTTTTTCAAATTTTGTAGATATGTGTATCTCAATTTACAATTTTTGTAAAAATTTGGAAGTGATCGTGGCCCAGTGACGAAGGCCTTCCATATAAATTTTTAAAAAATTAACCCGATTTCCTTTAAATTTTGTACACATGTGTATCTCCGATGACAACACTTTCTGTAAAAATTTGGGAGTGATCGGTACCTGGGGCCTAAGTGCTCCCATATATTTTTTTTAAAAATTAACCCGATTATATTTAACCTTTGCACAAAAAATTTTACCTATTATGGGTTGTTTTTTTAATGTACCCGCATATGCATATGCGTCCGAGTGCCTGCGAATCATACAGACGTTTAAATGCAGAACTTGGCAATTTCTTCCACATGAATAATGTGCGCTTCAAGAAGGAATCTCTGAATTGGTTTAAGATGTGGCACGAGTATTGCGGATAGACTGGAAGATGGACAGAATGCACAGGGATATTTGTTTGTGGAAAAAGCGACAAAACAGTGACAAGCTGAAAACATTCACCGCACCCTTATAATTAAGGATTTATGTATTATTATAGGTTGATTATAGGACAATTATATATACTGTAAAATAATTATGAAATGATCATATAGTTAAATGATGATTATGAGGAGATACATATATGAAAACTAGCTGTTACACATGAACCACCGGGATGGGGGGTATTATAGCCTTCCTCCACATGCCAATGATATACAATGAAAATTTAATTACAATCGGTTTATAAATGTGGCTGATGTTAACCTTTTACATTTAACACTTCGTGCGATTTGGAAGGGGAGTGTACCATAGCCTATAAATATCCTGCCAATAATATACACATTCAAAATTTCAAAAAAAAAAACGCTTGGTAAAGTGAGTTTCCATTAATAACAACTGCACAAAGTTTTATTTTTATTCATATTAATATTTTATTTACAATTGTCATTGCTTTATCTATTTTAACAACACCCAAAGAATTTTTCGAAATCGAAGAAATAAAAAAAATAATCAGTTAAACGTTAAAATTCAGTTTTCTCTAGTTAAACGTTTCCGTGCTAAATTTACAATCGTTTCAGGTGGCACTTTGTGATAATTTAGAACTTCCATTCCGTGACGACTCGTTCGATGCGGTTCTTTCACTGGCTGTGGTTCATCATTTCGCTACAACGGAACGTCGTGTTGGTGCTATTCGTGAACTAGCGAGAGTTCTACGCGTTGGTGGTCGTGTTGTTATAACCGTTTGGGCACTCGAGCAACGGCATCGACGATTCGAATCGCAGGATGTTCTTATACCTTGGCAGCCGCCAAAAAATCGCAACTTTAGCTGTTCCGACGAGGAAGACGAAGATGATTTCCTGCCGCCGTACCATGCTTACATGGAGGATTCGACAAATTCCAGCCGTTCTGCCGGCGATGGTGATAGTTCGAGTTTGTCCTCATCTTCACCAGGGGAATCGTGCTACAGCTTTGTTCGGCGAGCAATTCAAGTAAGTGACAACCGAAAATTTTGTAGTGTTTGATATTATCTAATAATCCTATTGTTTATTTAATTTAGAAGCTAGCTGGAGGACGCAAAAATCCATGGTTCTTGGACTCATGGACATCAAAAGATACGAAGAACGACAGCAGCTTAGATTACGAAGATGCAAAAGATTTACCCATTGAACTTCGTCGTTTAGAGGACTTTGAGGACTTTACCGATCCCCCACTATCGGCGGGTCTTAAGTCACGTAGCCTGGGAAGCATCCTGAATCCCCCGCCACGGCAAATTGTCCGTTCCCGATCAAGTGTACCAAGTCTCGGGGGTCCAATGACCGATTTAAGTAAACAACAACATTTAGTACCATCAGCTCAATTTATATTGGCATCAGCAGCCTTTGATGTCTCCTCCGTTGCAACGAGTAATGCAAGTTGTAGTAGTAGTGCCGCAACCACTGGACATTCTTCAGCAGCAGAAAGTCCGTTTGGTAACGGAAATGCTAATACCGCAGCCAGTACAAGTGCAACCAGTCGACGGCCAAAATTGATCAAACAAAAACAATCTCTATGTGATGATGACTATCAACTGCCAGAAAATCCATTTCATATGATAAGTAACTTTAGTAATAACAATTTAAATAGTAGTAACTATTTTAAAAGTGGCTGCTATGGAAACGGTGGCGGCCACTATTCGTCGTCATCTATTATCAACAGCAGCAGCACTAACAACCAGCAGCCAACAGCTAGACAAATAGCCGAAGCAAAAGTTTTTCTGCGTAAGCAAAGTTCTCTTAATGAAGAACTAATGGCCGGTAACCGAATACGCGAAAAGGAGCGCGTTCGCAAACGCATTCAAAAACAAATGTCACTAAACGAGGCCTTCTTATGTCGATCCATGTTTACAAAGCGACTGCAAGTAATTCGTGAGGGCTTTGCCAACAAACTGAAGACCTCAACGGGAAGTCTTGAGCGAGTGACTAAAAATGGTCTTGTAAAAATTATGCAAAATTTTAGAGGAAATTCACAAAATGGTAGCGGGTCGACGACTGCAAACTCTACAGAAGATGGTGGTGAATTCAATTCCCAAAATACTCACTGCAATCATTTACAGCAGCATCATAATCACCACCATCATCATCATAACCATCGCAATCCGCAACAGTTGCATCTGAATCATAATACATCTGCAATATTGCACAAACAGAATTCGCTATCACACAAAACACCCCCATCGATGACGAATTCCATCATAGCAGTGACATATTGCAACGGAAACGATTGCGGTAGCACAGCATGTCATTGCATTCTCTACGAAAGCTGCAGTAACAGTGGCAGCAGCAGCGGCAATTCCAACACAAACTCTGTTAGCGAGGACCAACTTAATAACAAGCCACGAAGACATTCTCGTGAATCTGGTTCAGATTCCTCCAAGGACAGCAGTCTTCAGAGTGACACCAGCATAGAGTCAGAGGACAGTTTCGCTTCGGTCATTTTTATACCGAAGCCAGAGCAGCAACAACAACAACGCAACTACCAACAGCAACATCAAAATTCAAATTCAAGTAGTTCGAACAGTAGTAGCAGCAATGGGGGAGCTTCGTCGCATGGTGGCTGCTATAGTAATTGTAAAAATATAAGGGCGAGCAATGGTAGTGGCAGCAACAATAGTAATCATCATTGTATACAATCAGTGCCAACTTCACCATTAGTAATGCCATGTCCACCGACGCCAGCGCACTCGCCTGCAGCGGCGAATTCGATTGTGACCTCACCACCGCAAACAATGGCATCAGTAACAGCAGCAATGGCGATACTAACACCTTGTGGTACAGAACTTACAAATGGAGACAGCAACGGAATAAGCGGTCATAGTAACCAACACAACAGCAGTCCACTTGATAAGAACAAGAAAAATATATCAGGATCATTAGAGAAAAGTACTACTGATAGCAGCCAGAGTTCTAACATTTCCAAGAACGATAGTACCAGCAGTAGTAGTAGTAGTAAAACTAGTAGTAGTAATCGTTTTACATTTGACGAGGAGCACATTGCGCAACAACAGAATCAAGACAAGCAACATCAGACTGCAGTTAACGCGTCAGTTATTGAACAACAATCTTTATTTGCAAAAATTACAATTTCGCAAAATTCGAAATTATTAACACCAACAAAGATCACACGTCAAACGATTAAAGATTTGCCGCCAATACCGAAGTTTCATAAACAACACTCGATGCAATTATCGAAGAATAGTTTTCCAATTATTCGCCGTTCGGCGGCAACTTCTACAACAATCGCGCCAAATATCTCCAAGCTAATGTCACTGGAGCTTTTCAATCCGGCCACTGATGATTTGGACAGTGATTCCAGTGAACCGTCATCACCGGACTCAATTGACAGCGTAATCAGTGCTCCAAAATCATCCGTTGTCTCGAATGGCAGCAAAGATGATAAAGGTGGAGATGCGACAGCTACAAATAATGACGTTAGTGACAATTGTTGCAACGAATTAACAAAAGTTAGTACAGATAACGCTGGAACTGACTTACTGACCCCTCTCGATCATATTATCAAAGTTAACCAGCAAAAATGCCATAATGGCGATTTAAAAACTAATACAGCCGCCGCAAATGATGTTATCCTTAATGAGGAAGAGGATAGTAACAATGCTCTGTCATATACAAAAAGTCTCAATGGCAAAGCTGGTACAAATGGTCCCTTTTTGAATGGCGTCAAGTCGTCAAAACGTTCGCATTCTCGACAGGAATGCGCTGATTTTGCTGAGCAACTAAGTGCTCAACTTCTGCGCGAGTTAGATGACAAACACAATCGCATTGATTGTCGCAGTCTCGAAGGCATTGGTGATATTAGCGAATTCCTAGATGACCCTTTGGCTACATCTTCTTGTAAGAAACGCGGGAGTGAGGTGCGTGATTTGACAGCTCTGCGGGAGGAGTTACGTGAAAGGCGCCTGATGCTGGCGAATCTCTCTACTCAGCCAAGTTTGCAGCAATCCCCGACGTCATCGTCGACTTCGTCGCTTTCGTCACAAACGCGAAGTTTGACAATTCACGAAGAGGACGAAGAGGATGAAGAAGAGGAAGAAAACAACAGTAGTTACTCGCTGAACTTGTACGAAAATTGCAAAATATCCAAATTCAAATACAAACGAAATAGAAATTACAACTTGAATCCGGAAACAGCATATCTCCTGCAAGATGACGGTGACAGCTCGATACGTGATGATGATGACGATGATTTTGAACACGATGTCATCCTGGAGGAAGATGAGGATGAGATCGCTGATGCTGAAGAACTCGAAGAAGATGGCGGAGATCAACTGGGTGAGAGTCTTTTAGAATATGGCCAGAGAAATGATCGCAATACGATTAAATGCGAATCTCTCGATGAGAGTCCAAATGGCTGTGCTGCCGACAACGATGCCAAACCTGGCAACTTACAAAGTGATGATTTTGGTAACTGTCATTCAGCAAGTAGTGGTCAACAATCATTGCAGAATCGCCAGTCAACGGAATCTTGGCAGCATTCCAATAGCTCAACGTCTCTCGACAGTCCCTCACAAGGAGGGGCAACTACTCATCACCGATATTATCATGTTTTCCGCGAAGGGGAATTGGATGCACTCATCAACCATCACGTGGCTAGCTTACATATTGTTTCGTCCTATTATGAGCGAGCTAGTTGGTGTGTCGTCGCCGAAAAAGTTCAAGTATGGACAATTTGAGTCGAAGTACTTGCGCAACATACATGTTTCGCTTTTGTATATATGCATTAATTTGACCAATTTTTACAATTGTTCAGTACTTGGTTTTCGATTTTTTTTATCGTAGCGTAGGATTCCTGCTTGTAACAAACCAAAACAGTTCTGTGGGTGTGTTTTAAGCGCCGAACTCGATGTGTGCAAACATTGTAATGTGCTTTTGTGATATGTACTGTGACAGCCGCCGCTACAGCTACTAAGTTCGTGTTTTTACAGCTTGTTTTGCTGATCGGTCATTCCAGGTAGTGCAGGTGACAAGCTATAGTCGTATTGGGACTAAATATGATTAGACAATAACTCATTGAAAGCCTGATATATATAGGCTGCGTCACTTGTAAAGAAGGAGTTTTTACTGTCCAATTGACAAGGCATCCATGCTTCACTTTACTTTTTCAGGCTCTTTGACTCATAGAGATTCAATTCTCGTATTTCTATTCGTACCCCTTCACAACCTTTTATAAATCTTGACAACCATACTAAGAGCACACACAGGTCCAACAACATTTGCATTCATGTACGATTATGTATGTCCAATAAGGTTTGTGTCATTTTCTGGTTTCAATATCAATGTCGATAATTTTGCTTTTTTAAATTCTCTATATTAACTTCGCGTTCACGTGGCTGGCTGACTGGCTGGTCAGATTTTCTGATAAATTTTTAACCCACTTCCCATAGCCCGATTTTATTGAAATTGCACACATGTATATTTCCGGTGACAATACTTTCTATTAAAATTTGAGGCCCCTCGGACCTCGGGTTCGGGGGGCTCCCATACAAATATTTTACAAAATTTACCCGATTTTCTTTTAATTTTGTACACATGTGTGTCTTCGACGGAAAACACGTATTTTTGTGGACACCCATATACATTTTTTAAATATCGCTATATCGCATCAGATCACGGCAAAGTCTGAGCTTTGTGCTTTGTGTGCTCCGCTGTTCTCAGTGTGTGTGTATCCCCGATTAGAGAATTTACAAGAAAAATTTTAATTTTTATGGGTTGTTTTTTTTTAAAAACTTAAAATGCTTTTATAAAGTAATGTAAACAATAAATAAAAAGATATTAATCCGTGCAATTGCTCGGTACTGTAAAGATATTGCATGCAAAACACAGCTTAACTGAAAAAATGTTTGAAAAAATACTATACAACGCATTTTCTATTAATTTTTAAGCACAACGACTGCAAATACCTAAAAATTTACTTTACAGTTAAAAATTTGGTTACTTGTAGTTTAAAAAAAAATTTAAGCTTAGTCGTGAGAATAATTCTATAGGTACTTGTAATGAAACGAATTTGTTTGTAAATACATATGTAGATTTTAAGAAAAAAATATATCGACAGCAACTTGTTGTTAAAGTACATTGTTTAATAAACAAACAAAAATTAACAAAATAATAATAAGGTCATGATAAAGGTTTAATTTGTATTAAGTTCTTGTAGAAAATCTTATAAAATGCACTTTACACGTGACTTTAGCTCTTCGGATTAATTAATTCGGATATTAATTACTTTAAATTCTACTCCAATTTGTTTGCTTCATTTAAAAAAAGCTATTTAATTTTAAAATATTGTAAATTTATTTATACACTAATTGGTTAATCTAAGAAAACATAATTTGGCGATTATAACCAAAAAGTACCATGTAAAAATAAAAGTACATCATATTATGTAGTAATAATGGAGAAAATGTAAATATTTTACTTTTTATTAGATCAAAAGAAATCCCATTAGTTTTTTTCATTTAGGTAAAAAGAAATTTAAATCCCGGAGCTCTGAAATGCAGCTATAGTGAAGCATTCTCAATTTAAGTAGAAAGGGAACGAGGTCGTGTCATTAATTCGAACTTCAAAATCCAAACTGTAAAATAGTATCTTAAAATTCAAATTATGAATTTTTAATGGTTTAACATTGGCATTGACAAATTGGATATAATCAGTCCTAATTTTCGCGGCAACTTGTCAAATACGGAAAAAATAAGTGAAAATTTATTTTACGTTACGAAACTTGCGTGACAAATCTTTCGTGCAAAATCTTAACAAGAAAATTCGTCGAACTGTTCCAAGTTTGATATTCAACATCCAATCATCGAAGTTAGGACGGTGTTCATTGCCAATTACTGAGTCAAAAAGAATATATTCAGGCCTATACTAGTCGTATACCAGACTTTTTATGAGTTGAGTATTCTCTCCTATTTACTGCGTTATTTGTGTCATTTAAATCGGACAAGAGGAGCAACTGTAAGAACAAAAAAAGTTGCTGAAAATATTATAAATTTTTTATTCGGAAAAAAATATTTTTTTTAAATTCTCTATATTAACTTCGCGTGCACGTGGCTGACTGGGTGGCTGGGTGGCTGGGTTGCTGGCTGACTGGTCAGATTTTCTGATCAATTTTTAACCCACACATGTATATTTTCGGTGACAATAATTTCTATTAAAATTTGAGGCCCCTCGGACCTCGGCGTCGGGGGGCTCCCATACAAATATTTTAAAAAATTTACCGATTTTCTTAAAATGTTATACAAATGTGTATTTCCGATGGAAAACACTTTTTGTAAAATTTTTGGAGAGATCGGGCCCCTGTGTCGGGGGGCACCCATACAAATTTTATGAAAAAAGTTCCCGATTTTCTTCAAATTTTATACGCATGTGAATCTCCGATGGACAAAACTTTTTGTAAAATTTTTGAAGCGATCGGTCCCCGTGGTCGGGGGGCTCCCATACAAATTTTTTTTTAAATATCAAACGCACTTCCTAAAGCCCGATTTTCCTGAAATTGTACACATATGTATTTTCGGTGACAATACTTTATTTTAAAATTTGGAAGTGATCGGGCCCCGGGTTCGTGGGGCTCCCATACAAATTTAAAATAAAAATTACCTGATTTTTTCAAATTTTACACACATGTGTATACCCAATAAACAATACTTTTTCTAAAATTTGGTAGTGATCGGGCCCCGGGTTCGGCCGCAAGGTCCTTATACATTTTTTTAATTTCTTATAGTGGCATCAGATACCGTCGTACTTTAATGACTGTGTGCGGTGTGTGCTGCGCAGTCGGCTGCGCTGCTTGGTTTTGGTGGTGGAGAGAGAGAGAAATCTTAGCTCACGCACAAATGAAGCCAGAAAATGAAACGAGACATAAATGTTTTATGCTTAATTCAACTTCTTACTTATTTACTGAATTGTATTTTTTAAATTCTCTATATTAACTTCACTTGCCCGTGGGTCGGTCGTCTGTCGTGGATTCTTGCGATCAATTTTTAACCCACTTCCCATTGCCCGATTTAATTGAATTGTATTTCCGGAGACAACACTTTCTGTTAAATTTTGAGGCCCCTCGGGCTGCGGGGTCGGGGGGCTCCCATACAAAAAATTTAAAAAATTTACCCGATTTTCTTCAAATTTTACACACATGTGTATACACAATAAACAATACTTTTTCGAAAATTTGGTAGTGATCGGGTCCCGGGTTCGGCCGCGAAGCCCTTATACATTTTTTAAATATCTATACTGGCATCAGATATTCGTCGCCCTTTATGGACTGTGTGCGGTGTGTGCTGCGCAGTTGGCTGCGCTGCATGGTTTGGTGGTAGAGAGAGAGAGAAATCTTAGCTAACGAACAAATGAACCCAGCAAATGAAACGAGACATAAATGTTTTATGCTTAATTCAACTTACATTTTTATTTACTGAATTTTATTTTTATTGATGTCGTTTTTTGTTGTCGATATCAACTTACAGATAGAACAACAAGTTTTCGCAATATTCTGTCATTTCGCGTTTTCATAAATTAGTTCAGCGCAGTCAAAGAGTTCTCAAGATAAATGTTCGTGTTTCTTATTTGCTCAGAGTATGAGCGTGCTCTAAGTGCTCAGAATATTAATTTCTGCGATTAGAGAATTTAGATGAAAAATTTTAATTTTTATGGGTTGTTTTTAAATAAATAATTATTTTCACTTAAGTGCGTGACACTGACTGATTGTTAGAGTTGCTTGCGTTTCTCAAAATTCAGAATAGAGCCTAGTGCCCATAGCCGTTGCATTATAAAAATCAAAAATAAAACTCAACGATTTAGAAATCATCTGATTAGGAACATTTCAATAATATTATTACCTTATTTTAATGACATTAAAAATAATCATAATAATAGGAATTATGTATAGTAGTCATGCAAATTTTCGAACCCAGGATTTTCGCTGATCCCTGGGTCCCAGTATCTCCAGGGTCAGAAAAAGCGAAAAAAAATCTCTGTTTGTCTGTGAGTCTGTCTGTCTGTGTCCACTCTACAGCACAGACGGTTGAACTGATGGGGATGAAAATTTATATTTAAGCTTTTTACATAAATTGAGAGGTCCTAGTTGATTTTGGCGCAAATCCGCCAACCGGAAGTGACAGTTTACTTTGACAGTTTTTAGGGTTTTTGCTAATATCTCTTAAAGTGTAGTAAAAAAATCTGTTAAGTGCAAAAGAAATTAAAAAACAAAAAGAATAAAACAACTCATAAAAATTAAAATTTTTCTTGTAAATTCTCTAATCGGACACACACACACTGCGTGCTCGCTCGCAGCGGCAGCGAACAGCGCAGCAAACAAAGCACAGAGCTCAGACTTTGCCTTGATCTGATGCGATATAGCGATATTTAAAAAATGTATATGGGGGTCCCCAGGGAGCCGATCACTCCAAATTTTTACAAAAAGTGTTTTCCATCGAAGACACACATGTGTACAAAATTTAAAGAAAGTCGGGTAAATTTTGTAAAAATTTTATATGGGAGCCCCCGAAACCGAGGTCCGAGGGGCCTCAAATTTTAAAAGAAAGTATTGTCACCGGAAATATACATGTGTGCAAAATTTAAATTTATTTAAAAAAATAAATAAATTTAAAAAAAAAATTAATTTACATTTACTGAAAATTCCGGGCTGTAAAAGAAAGTCGTTAGTGGCCACACCTCAATTTTTTTGTTTTGTTTTATGCATACGTAGGAGATTCGTATTCGATATGTATGGGTGTGATATATGATTAGATGATTTCTAAATGGTGTGAGTTTTCCGCGGTTTGTGTATTTAATAATCCATTCAATTTTTATAATTTCACCGCTAGGGGCGCTAGACTCAGTTCTGAACTTCTAGTTGCGCACGAGGCACACTTAATAGCATTTTTCAAATGTCTAGAGTCTGGACATTGACTGATTGTTAGAGTTGCTTATTTGGAGTTTTTACTCGCACATGCGAAGAATAATAACGTATTGTTACGAGATTTAGATTTCGAGTTCAAAGAAAGCACAACACATGTTTATTAATTTACAAAAACTTTTATAATCAAACAGTAAAATAAAAATAAACTACATGTTCTTTTGCAAAAGCCGGTTTGACTACATTTGTGACCAGTAATTATGATTCAAACTTACAGGCGGTTACATTTCAAATAACCTTATAGGCTAAAAGTGCTTAATTCTAATTCAGTGTCTATTTGCAGTATGTACAGTGCGATTTATCTTAGGATTCGAATTCCATTATGTACTAACTAACGGCTTTTCGTAACAGTATTTTCGGAAATATTTGTAATTTTTGTTCATATTTTTAACTAGCTGAACTACTCGGCTTTGCCCGGGCTTAACTTTAATTGGTTTACACAGTAGATATCAAGCTTTTTTTTTTATTTTTGACACAAATTCGTGTTTCATTTCATGATTTTGGCTGTTCCAAATTCCGCAAAAGTATTACTGGTAATCCTTTCTTTAACTTCAAGATATGAGAAGGCATTCCACGTGGCTCCGCCATGTTCAGAAACGGCGTTTTCGGTGTCCACTACAGAGTCAAATGATTTTAATGTGGTGGCGGTGCATCGTATCTGGTTTTGTAGTGTTTGGTAAGTTGATTTACGCTATCATTTTAGGCCACATAGTTTATGTCACTGTTTGGGTATATTTTCTGAATAAGCTGAACAAAACACATTTTTAATCTGTATATTTTTATATTGTTTTAATTCAATTCACTTGAGAGTGGAAATATAGTATTCGAATGCATCTTGCTGTGTATCTTTTTAGTGAATGTGATTTGGGCTGTCTGTGAATCAATGGGAAAAGTGCCACAGCCAATCTGCAGAATTATCGCTGCAAATTGCTGATACATCTTTTCCTTGCTGAATGCGAATTCGTTGAATTCTGCCCTTTTCCTCAGAGCTAAAGCTTTGAAGCTGGTGTTGAGCTCCTTAACACAATATAACGTTTAATGAAAGTCATTTTACCAATAATAGGATCTGTAATATTCCTTCCGTTAATACACTACTCCCTTTTATTTCTTGTAGTGTACTGTTAAGAGCTACCGATTTCAGAGTGCGGTAACAGCAGAAACACAGACAAAATTACATTTACAAATACAGAATAACTCACAATGTCACAGTACAATGGCTTACATAATTCCCAAACTTAAAATTACCCAGCCGGACACACCTATAACCAAACCGATGAACTGCCAATTATACTACTGTATGATCGTTATGGGCGCTTATTTGCTCTCTAACGCTGGGTCAATGAAATGTTGCTGGATAAGAAGAGTGAAAGAAAATACAGGAAAGTTGTCAATATTTTGTAACTTACGCACACATAAATAAAGTTTCAGTGTTGTATTTGTCGAAATAATAGCTGTGCAAATTGAACACGATTCCAACACCCACCTCTAGTGGTGTTAGGGGTATGTAAGCGACCCCTATGGACTATGGATTCTACACTAATATCGATTGTTTTAGATTATTTTTACATGCCCATTGATTGCTCATGTCATTTTAAGGAGTCAGGAATCCGACGACTTAAGAGAGCAACGCCTTGGAGATGATCATGTCCGTTATGATTTAACTTGATTCCTGAGGGTGAATAATGCAGTTGAATACCGATAACATACCACCATCGTATACGTCACAAAAGTCAACGAGAAAAGGAACGTTATTATGTCTCAATTAAGTCTCAAGGGGTTTTTTTTGCCCATATGGCAGACACTGCAACCTGAAACATCAATTGAGTCGTAGGGTTAGTTTATTCTAAGAGACGTACTACCTCCCTAATGAACGATAGTACATCCTTAGTGGCGGAATTTCTCAAATTCGCCATCGACCATATTTCAATGTGAAAGATGCGTCTCCTTAACCAAAGTAATGTTGGGCATTCACAGAGAATGTGCTCGGATTACTCTTCATCCTCCGAGCAGAGCCTACATTTTGTCTCTGAAGCCACACAAATTTTGTTAAGGTGACTTCGCAAGCCACAATGACCTGTTAGAAAGCTCACCAGCCCATTAATGATGTCCCTATTAAAATTAAGGTTTTCCGTATAGGAAAAGGGCCTGATTAATTGTATGGATTACCTAAGCCTCGGGACATTTTCCCATCAGTGGGCCAGAAGTTGATGTTCCCAGCAATTTATTAGTGCTGTAGCGGCAGCCCAGTTGACACCACAGTAGGGTTCAGCCAGCCCTAGCTAGTTCATCTGCAGATTCGTTGCCTGCGTTTCCCTGATGACCAGGTACCCAACCGAGTGTGACTTTGTTGTGTCTGGCCAGAGATTGCAGTGTATCGTAACAGTTTTTGACTGATATGTTAGTCCTGCCTGGCTATCTGAAAAGATATATAATATAGCGCCCTTTATTTCTTTACTAAGGTTAATTTTGGCGCAGATCTCAATGACATGGAGTTCTGCCTGGAAACCCGAGGGACTTTTTCCCATTGGTATCGAGACTTTGATGTTGTCTCCAAAGACACCACCTCCAACTCCAGTTTACATCTTCCATCCATCTGTGTACCAGACCAGACCTCTAGTGTCCACCATTGCCGGTCCAATATTTCTACCTAAAACTTCCTTCCGAAACAGTGGTCCCTGAACATAATTCATGGATTTGATTCGTTAATCAAATAATACTTTGGCACGACAGACCATTGCGTTCTCAGGCCTAGCTCCTCGCGACCAATTGTGTTGTGCATGTATATTTTTTCACACAAATGGAAGGGACCTAAAACTGTATGCCGCATCCGAACGGCGAATTGAGAAGCTTTCTGTGACAAGTTATTACTTTCGGATATTTGTCAGACATTCGCAAGAGGTGGGACCGTGAAAAATACTTTTAGTGTTTTCTGGGATTCGAACCTCAAAACTCCTCCTCAGAAGTCCATGCACTTACCACTGAGCCAGAGCGCCCACATACGCAATAAAAAAGGGAACTTCATATAAAATGTAATTAGGAGACACTTTACGAAATATTAGAACTTGGCGTTTCCCAAGAATAATTGAGATTCTACTCAGTTACATTCATTGGCAAAACACTCGCAGCTATCTGACAGCGCAGCATTAACAACTGTCAAAATCAACTGACAAATCCAAATTAAGTCTCAGAAAATGGGAGAAATTCTCGGAGCCCTTCTTAGTAAGGAATCATGTACCAATTAATTACGGAGGGATCCATACATGGGATACGATAACTAAAACAGAAAGACAAATACGTTTGAGAGAAGTAACCGGTAGAACTTATTGCGGAGATATAAATAAATATATGGTTTTAGTTATGACACGCAACTCTATTTAAGCAAAAATAGGTAAAATGTGTGTAGCTTGAAACTACTATAAGACGTAAACCGAAAAGTCTCTGTTTTTCGTCTGAAAGTGCGTCTAATTTCAATTACACAGTCACCTAAAACACTGAAATCAATTATATCCTGGAGAGCATATACATCTTCAACATTTTTTAAACAATACTAAAAGAAGTTAAACAAGGTAACTTCAAATCCATTTTCAAAGTGTATCATTTAACATAAAAAGACGACCTTTTTGCAAGGTTAAAAATAAAAAGAAAACATATTTTTTGCTCAAACTGTTCGATTTATGTATGTGTTAGCTTTGAAGACGATATCACTTAACGAACAATAAGCACATCTCAAATAAATGCATTTAGTCAACAAGAATATATAAATATAATCGAAACTGTAAAAAATGTAAAATATAATTTTTTCTTACCGAATAAAATAAATATGACTTTGACTATAATTATTATTATATGAGTACTTTTTTCCAATAAAATAACAAATAAGAATATGAAATCTACACATGTGTCCTCACAAAAAAAGAAAAATTTAACATTTAAATTCAAAGGTAAAAATATCAAAAACAATAGTCAGATTCAACAAAAGGCCTAGCTTGCTTAGTTTAAGGGTAATTAATAAATTGTCAGATTTTTCAGCACTTACCTAAAAAAATATTTTTTCATTTTTTCAAATGGATTTAAATTAAAATAAGCTAAGACAAAAGGTATATTTGCTACATATATTAAATTCATACATGCGAGTTACCAAATCTGTAACCAATAATCAAACGGCATAACAACCCTGTAATTAGTAATTCTATATTTATGTATCTTACTAACAAACTTAAGTGAATAACAAAGTTTGCCTTTTCGAACATATAAATATCTAGGTATGTTATAAACCAAATAAAACGAAATTAGGTAATTAAATATTAACTTTAACATACGAATGTATTCATATTATTTAATTTTTAACAAATTAACTTGAAAAAATTAAAATATCTTGCGCGTGACTGAATATGTTAGATAGCTAAACCAAACGAAAAACATATATTTATGATAATTTGTTATATACTATGTTTCCATGATAGAGTCAACCAAACTTTAATTCCGGTTTATATGCATGATCAGTAAGCTCCGTCATGTTCTAACTAGACGAAACCAGAACTTAACATATTTCTGTCATGGAAACATGGTAATTTTGTTATACATATATGCATTTAATTTATTCATGGTATAAACATATACATATGTACGTGTGTACAACATATTAACTAAATCTATAAAAATTTAAACATTCGACAAAAGTGTATAGCTTATCATTATATTAAAACAGGAAAAAATTATATGAAGAATCTCACAAAATATTATGAAGTACTCGTAACAACAAAAATAAACCAAACTTATTAAAACTCTAAATACAGTGTTTAATTTAATATCGATTTCAATTCGCCCTCACATGGTAAAAAAAATTGTTCTAACAGTTCGATTTGGATAAAAAAACAATCCATAGAAATTAAAGTTTTTCATACCCAACTATAAATAAATGCTAAAAAAACACATGCGAAGCACTGCGTTCTCTGGGGTTAAAAATAAAAAAAATCGTAAAGCAGCACTGCACACAGCGCACAATCATTACTATGGCGTGATCTGATGCCGCTATATTGCTTGATTATTTTGTATGGGAGCCCCCCGACCCCGGGGCCCGATCACTTTCATATGGATAGTTGTAATTCAGTCTAAACACTGAATTATCTTAAAAGCCCAATATAATAATAACATTCGGCGCGACAGACCATTGCGGTCCAAGGCCTGCCTTCTCGCAACCACTTGTGTTGAGCATGTATATTTTTGCTCACAAATGGAGGTGACCTACAATTTAATGCCGGATACGAACGGCGAATTGAGAGGCTTTCCGTGACAAGTTATTACTCTCGGGCGTTTGTCAGACTTTCGCAAGAGGTGGGACACCGCGAAAAATACTTTTTGGTGTTACTCTGATTCGAACCACGAACCCCCTGCTCAGAAGTCCATGCTCTTATTCACTGAGCCAAGGCGCCCTTAAATAGTATAGGGCGCCCAATAGTAACCATTTAATTTAAAAATTCGTAAAAAAAAATTTATGGAATGTGGCGCATGTAAAAAAATTAATTTTCCCGTCACACGAGCTATACGCGCCTCACGCGACACGCGCTACTCGCGTCACAATTGTTTTAAAACTAGTCCCATTAAATTCTGAGTTGTAATTCAGTCTAAAGACTAATTTATCTTAGAAGCCTAATAGTATGCAACGTTATATGAAGGTCTTTTATTCATAAGCGATAGGTCATTCAGTAATAAGCGTCTTCTGATATAGACTGAAAAAACCACATACTACTTTGCAAACGTTTAGGCTTAAAAAAAATCGATAGCGATGCATAGATTGAGTATTTGTTTTCATTTTCTCAGGGGTAGTAACCCCTGAATGAAAAAACTACGCCATCGCACGCCGACCGCTAACGAATTGTTTTAAAACAAGTCCCATCAAATTTTGACTGGTAGAAGCCGAAGCCGAAGCAGGCAATTTGGTTTATAAAGTGATCAGCAAAGGAAGACTTCAAATTTGATGGGTGTCCTGTTATAGTATTAGAGAAAAAAAATAGCTCCACTCAAATGCTATAGATGGCTTGAATATGGACATGTGGCGCATAAGTGTCAAAGCGACAAAGACTGCTCTAAATTATGTTTAAAATGAGGACATAAAGCTAAGGGCTGCGCTAATGAGCCTCTATGCATGCTCTTGTCATCAGAGCCGACGCTACTACATATAGCGCTGCCATGTGAGTCTTTTGTAAACATTGTTTGATGAAGATTATATTAATAATTTTTGTTTAAAATCGAGACTTCAGTATGGGATATATTGCTGGGGTGGTACATATTTCAACAAAATTGAACCCTTGTTACTCAAACAAAAAAAGCAATTTGTATTTTACGAAAGGTTAATCGTAAAACACCTAGTTTTGAATTGATCATTGGCCTTAAAATACTTCCCTTAAGGCATCTATATTTTTATAAAGTATTAAAAATATTTTTTGAAAAGTCATCCTGACTTTTAACATAGAAAGGCTTTATGATATTTATAACCTACGTGTGAACACCAGAAACCTAGCAAATGTACCCAGATTTAGACTATCTCACTATGCTTGCTTCTGTAATGTTACTGCGCCACGTATATTTAACTACTTAACTATGTGAGCGTAAAATCAGTTTTCTTGAAAAATGTTAAAACTTGGCTTTTAAATTATAGTTACGTCACTATAGAGGATTTTTTCTCTCCAATGGTTTAACTAAATTATTCAGCTTAAGTTCATTTTAATTCTTTTTTGCGTTGCACCACATATATTTTTCTTATTATGCAATTACTAATTTTGATTAATTAAATTTTTCTTTTTCTTGCAAATTCATATCATTATTATTATTTTCATTTGCCACATGTTCTCTAACATTAGAATGTACTCATCTTAATTTAATCAAAACTTAATACAATTTTAATTTTATTTTTTGTTTAATTTAGTGATGAAATAATAAGTTTATTTTAATCTATTTAGTTTTATTAAATAAAGAAATATATCTTATCTTATCTAATCTAATGTAGTAATGGTACGTTTGACAGTGATGTGTTCTTGTTGCTTATAAACCTATCGTGAGTGCTCGACTGAAGTATAGTTCGACTAAGTGTTGTTTCAGTGCGATTAGTGAAAGTGTAATACCGTGTACTTGTGCCAAGCAGAGACTGCAGTCAGCTACTTTGCATACTGGACCAAGATCCAAGCAAAGCGAGTAATTGAAAGTAAAAGATACGTTCTTTTATCTGATATATGGCATTCATGCATCGTTTGCTGTTTATACATGTGTAACATAAATTTATTTGCTGATTAGGAGAGTGTGTTAAAAATCATAGTAATATATGATTTAATTTATAGAAAATGTCAATATTTTAATTCATTCTGTTTTATATTTCCATTATTATTTTTAACTGATTGATTTTCTCTGACAATTTCTTTATTTTGTCTCTGAATAATGAGTATAATATTAACAAAAGTCTAGACAGAAAGACTTTTAGTTCACCAATTTATGAATTAATTCATTTTTTTCTTTAAATTTTATCTATCTCTTAAATAAGTGTTTAATTGATTTAATTATTTATTTATTTATTTATTTCTAAATCACTGGACTTAAAATTGGCAGGAGCTGCGGAGTTTTTATGCAGTCGCATCGGTATCTCCATCAGTCCCTTCCTTTTTATAATGTTTTTTGGAATGATCTTTAAGCTCGCTTAATAATCGAAAAGAAAGATCACATTGATCACATTTATAAATATTTTCTCCTATATGTGTTCGTAAATGTTTAACCAAATCATTGCTTTGAGAAAATGCGCGCTCGCAGTATTTGCAAGAGTATGGTTTCTCTCCAGTATGAGTTCGCATATGACGTTTCGCTTGATCGGAGCATACAAATCTGTAGAGAGAAAAATGTATCTGATATACTTTTTTTTACTAACATTACCATAGAGATAGTATACCTCATTTCACAATAATCGCATTTATATGGCTTTTCCCCAGTGTGATACCTTTTATGTTTTTTTAACAGGTATGGTTTTGTGAAACCGGCACTACAAACATCACAAATGTAGGGTTTGCTCGTCATATGTGTTGCCATATGCGATGCCAGATCACTTAGGCATGGAAATTTACTCGGACATTGAGTACATTGATATTTTTTGATCCCGGTATGTCGGATAATATGCTGTCGCAAGTTGCTAGAACTGTTAAAAGCTTTCCCACATTCAGAACATAAGTACGGCTGCTCTCCAGTGTGCGTACGCAGGTGATCTTTTAACGTAGAGGATTGCTGAAAAGCTAATATAATTATTTTAATGCTTTATTATTAGATAGCGAGCAGTTCGGCAGCACTAATCTGTTTCCATACCCACCTTTATTACAATAATGACAAACATGTGGTTTGAATCCATTATGATTATTCAAATGATTGATCAACATATCATTCCGTGCAAATAACTTGTCGCAAAGATTACATTTAAATTCCTTTTTATTACCATGGGTTTTTAAATGCCTAGTAAGACGATTAAGTTTGTCAAACTGTTTGGAGCAAAAATCGCAATTGTAAAGTTTATTATCGCCGGCTACCCTATGTATTCGCATATGTGCAGACAATGATTCTTGCTTTTCAAAGCACCTTGGGCATTCAGGACACATATAACTTTGAGGTATGAGCTTTGTACCCTTTATTATTTGCATATCACTAGAATGGGTAACTTCGTGTCGTTTAAGACAAATTTCTGTTTTAAATCTGTGTTTGCACTGGCTACATTCAAAGGATTTTCCATCGGATATGTGGATATTCATGTGACGTTTTAAATGGGCCTGCCGGTTTAATATCTTACCGCAGATAGAACATGGATAAACGCCTCTTCTTCGATTACGAGGATCTGGTCTAAAATAAAAAATGTTTACTGGTTTTACTACTCGTGGTAAAACATAAATACTTTGTTGTTTTATCTAACTTAATCTCTTATCTTTTTTTTGACTGTACAAGCTTCGCGCTTCGTAAAACAAAAGTTCTTTAAATTTTAAGGTAATCCAAATCATAATACAACTTCCTATTCTTTGGACATAAAAGAGCAATATCCTATATGTTCAAAACATTTCAAGCAATCAAGCATAAAATGATTTGCTTTGTATTTGATTTATTATTATCGATAGACTGTTAGCTTTAAATGTGTTTCGCATACTTACTTCTCAATACTGGATCTAGCCTCTGGTTCAGGATTAACACTTAAATTTTTTTGATTGTCTTCAGGGCTGTTCCATCCCTTTTTCTTTGTTCTAAAATTTTAAATACTTATATAAATTGTTTAGAAACATTGAACAAGAAGAGTATATTTACAAATCAGTCGTGTCATTCCAGCATAAATCACGCTCGTTACCAATTGACAAATAATTGGTCACCTCTGTCTTTTCTTCTAAGGAATTCATAACATTTGCACTAGGACTGTTTTCATCTTCAATAAGTTCCAATTTAATTCCTTTCGCCGAAGCTTCATTATCTGTATCCAATGGATCCTCTGCTGCGAGTTTAGAATTTTCATTACAATCGCCAATGGGAATGAATTTTCCCTCAGTATTGCTGTGTTCGATTACATTCTGTATATGAGACTCGGAGCTAATGCACATCTGTTGAAATTCGTATGCTACAATTAATTTGTCCAGACAGGATGAGCATATATTGTTGGGAAGATTATTAGTTGGTTGGATGGCCGACCGTGCCAACGTATAAGCAAACATTTCACACACTCTAAACGAGTTTATTTTAAAGTCGAAAATCGATTCTAATTGCTTGTCAGCGCACATACATGCACGGCATATTTTATGCAAATTGCTTAATGAAATTTCCATAATGTTTTTTACTTTAACTTTAATCAAAAAACAATCATTCAGCCAGATAGCTGAAGGCGATGGGCGATACTTGGTTTACTTTGAAAAAAATATGCTAATTATAATTTTGACTTTTCTGGCTTCTGGGTAATATTAGCTGTATTTTAATTTGGAACCCGAATGCGAATCCGAATTCGAATGTCAAAACCAGCCAAACAGCAGGTTTTCAAATTCCAAAGAAGGAATTCGACAGTGCAATTGTATTAAAGGAATGGGTTCTCCACATACTTACTCAGTCTCCAACAACCGTGCAGCTTTAGGGGTTTCAAGAAATATACAGATCTAGTGCGTTCTTTTGCTGTGTAGTGTAGCGTCTTTATATGATTTTTAATTCCAAAGAAAATAGTATACGGTGCGGTATCGTTATTATTACCTGGAATATTCATTTCAGCATTTTTTTCACACCATTCTTGTTTTTTTTCCTTGTTTTTGTAGTTTTTATTTGCTTTATTGAAACTATTTCTATTATCTGTTGCTCGTTATCTATTTGCTTCTTTTAAATGAATTTGATTAAGATATCACGGTGCGGTGCAGTGATATGCACACCAACTCGCTGATTTTGTGTTCGCCAAATACTTTACGTTGTTTCTAAGCCAACTGTCAGAATACCGCACCGCACCGCAAAACATTCTTTTTCAGGCTACAGTCTGATGAGTCGAATCGAAGCGTTTTCTCCGATTTTCTTAAACCAAAAATTTTTCGAATTCGCGCTTTTCAACTAAGCTATATAAGCAAAATTTTGACTTAACTTCGGTGAAACAGTGTAGTCGAGTCTAGTCGAACTAATCTCAACTTGACACAGGTTTCAAGCTGGCTCCAACCCCGATGGCTGTGTTTTTCTAATGTCGGAGTAATTAGAGAGATAATTAAACTATCAAAATTATGATCTGCATTTTTTTTTCATTCTCCGAAAAAAATTTATTTCTCTGTGTCGTTTTTTTTACCCTCCGAACATTCTCGGATATGATCTTTACACTCTGATGAAAAATTTCAGAACCTTTTTTGACAGCCGTAATTGTTTGTTTCTTTAAAAATGAGACATGTCGTTGTCGATTACTATGAAGCATTAAGATGAAAAATTAAACTTCGCTCTGGTACTAAAAAACTTAGCAGATAAGTTTTTTGATCTGACAGATAGACAGAAAATAACTATCGGATTTTTCGAGTATCTCGGAACTAGGATTTATCCGTTCTCTCCAATTTCTTCGACATAAAAAAAAATCCACCCGATGTATACAATACGCTCGTTGGGTTCGGCGTTTTTAGCCTATAGAATCCGTTGCGTCAGTTACGTCGACGTGCCGTTTGTAACGAAAAGAGGTGACCCAATGAAATCGTTGTCGTCCTACAGACAAACAATAACAAATGCCACAAAATAAGCTTCCAACTGCTTTGAGAGAGAACTGTCAAAGCATTTGCCGGAGAAAAAGTTTAAAGTTGGATTTGTTAAGTAGCAACTTTGAAAATTTAGAAAAAATTCTCAATCTGTTAATTAGGATTCCATAAAAAAAAAAACATAAAAATTTTTGTGCTCATAGAACATGATTATTGTTTTAAATCAAAAATTTGACAGTAGTTTTAATTTATCTGCTAAAAGAAAGCCCTACTTAGCTTTGGCTCGCTCCAAAAGCTCGAAAATAGTTTATGAAAACAATCAATACATTACACAATACAGCTTGGGCTGTTCGATTACATTACATCGGCTAAAATTGAAAAAAAGGTATCGGCTAAAATGCAGTGTAACGATTAGAGCTTTAAGACACACCTTTCTGAAAACTGACTCTTAACATATTTTGAAGACCTCCATCTTGTTTGGGTGAAACGCCCCCTTTAGGAGAGGGGCTTCCAAAGTTATAATATTATTAAATGCAAGGTGAAAATTAGTTTTACACAGCCATACTATTTTGGCTCAATTTTAGCGGAACGTTCCACCAAACATTTTTGGGTGGTGGGAGATTGGGGCGTGGCAAAGGTCGAAAATACCGTAAAACGCTTAAATTTGCCAACCTTTATATTTACGCTTTGTCTAGCTATGAACAGCGTGTTCGATTGGACTGAAGATACGAGTAAATAATTCAAATAAGTGTGGTACGCTTTAGTTAATTGAGCTATTGAAGAGAAGAGATTGTTCGATTGGTATTCTTCACATCAGATAAATGTCGATGATACTCGTAACACGAGCAAAATACCTCTTCCTTTTATTCAGCTGCTCGTTTATTATCTAACATAAAGAGTTGACAATCGAAAAGTTTCTTCACATCTATTACTACATATACAACTACTACTATAGTTATTTCAATCCAATCGAACATGCTAACATATTTTTCGCTTAGTGGCAAGAATTAGTGCACCAGGTTAAGATAATAACTGTATTTTATTTGGAATCCGAATAAGGAATTCGAATGTCAAAACCAGCCAAACAGCAGGTTTTTACAATTCCAAAGAAGGAATTCGAAAAAGCAATTTCGATTTATTAGATCATTTCAAAAAATGTTGCCGATTGTGCTCTCATAATCGGATATAAAAATAGTTACGCATTTTTTCTATTGCAAAACGATAATGACATTAATAATCTAGAAAAAGCGATTACCTAGTTTGTGTCTGTTTCCGTCCTGTATTTTTTCCCTTCAAAGACAAAGAAGACAGCTGCACTCAATAACTAATTATATACTACGGCATGTTAGAGCAAATTTTATAGCATCGATTATCTATATAAATATAATTAAAATTCTCTTAGCTACAATTTCTAAAATATTTCTTAGTTAAATTAGGCTTTGTCAAAAACTTTCAGTTAAAATAAAACTCAGCCACATCCCCTTGAGTTGAAATGTCAAAAAGGGGAAATTTTTTTTTTTAATTGCCGAGGAATAAGGAATTAGAACAACAATTGCACTATCTTATTCCCTCTTTGGAATAAGAATACCTGTTGTTTTGATGATTTTCAAATTCTAATTCCTTATTCCTCGGCAAATAAAATACGCCTATAGTTTAAATGATCATCACTTTTTTGAAAGACTTATGCTAATTTTTTTCCTAAAAACTCTACCCCAGAGCGCACTCGACCGCAGAACTTTTCGAAAGAAAATCGAACACGAAAGGCGAAAATCTGTTGTTTACATTTTTTTGTTGCATGTGTTGTTGTTGTGCTAGTATAAAGAGGGGTAAATCTTCCAAAATATACAGATCTGTTTTCGCTTTACGGTAGAGTCGTTTTGAAGGGAAAAAAACTCTGGCGCATAAGAAACGACTTTAAAAACGATGGCTAATCTAAACATACTTTATGTACAGAAGGAAACATTTGAGTACACTTCGCAGAAAAAGTCAATCTTCCGACGCTCATGCTGGTTGTCAGCTATCAGTAATGAATTTTTCTTTTGGTTTTGGACATTAAGTTCGCAATATTTTTCTTTCCAATTGTTCGGCTCTCATGATTAATTTTTAAATAATTTTCGTATTAGTCTATTACATTGGAACATGACCACCTCTGCTAGCCAGGATGCATGCTACATATCTTTACTTGGTTTGGCAGAATACTTTCGTTGCTCGAATCCTCCAAACATTAAGAAATGTATTCAATGTCTACAAGCGTTGTTCACGTTCCAGCCACCATCAAAGGTCGAGGCACGTACACACCTCCAAATGGGACAAATTCTTATGGCCTACACAAAAAATATTGATTTGGCTCGCAACCATCTGGAAAAGGCATGGAAACTTTCTGAAAATCTTTTAAATTTTGACGATGTGAAGTTCGACACAGCAAGTCTACTGGCTCAGCTCTATTTGCAAATTGATCAGGGTTCTTTAGCGAAAGCCATTCTCCGAAAGGCCGTTGAACAATCGCAGAACAATGTTTATTGGCATTGCAAACTTCTGCTACAACTTGCACAGATTCATGCCACTGACAAAGAGTACTCATTGGCCTCGGAACTGCTTGCAGTGGGTGCCGAATCGGCAGAAGATGCGAATGCTATCTATCTGAAGGTGTTATTCCTACTTTCACGAGCAATGATACTCATGATCGAGCGAAAGACAAACGATGTCCTGTCATTGCTAAATTTGGCAGGCTCAATTATTGATAATAATATTATGAACGCCCATCAGAAAGAATACCTGAAAGTGTTCTTTTTAGTTTTACAAGTGTGCTATTATTTAGCTCTGGGTCAAGTGAAAACAGTAAAGCCAAGTCTTAAACAACTCCAGATGTCTATACAGACAATAATGGCCCCCAATTGGCCTACAGATGAGCGTAAGTATTATACTTTTGTGTGTGCTAAAATAAATGTTATAAATATTTTAAACATTTTAGTTATATTTGGCCAGAACCCATTGGAAATGTTTGTGTGGCTTCCAAAGGAACAATTGTATGTTCTTGTCTACCTAGTAACCGTTTCTCATTCGATGATGGCCGGATACATGGACAAAGCGCAAAAGTACACAGAAAAGGCACTAACACAAATCGAAAAACTTAAAGCACAAGATGACAAGCCAATTTTGTCTATTTTCAAAATAATTCTTCTTGAGCATATTGTCATGTGTCGCATGGTAATGGGAAATCGAGAGCTTGCTATTACAGAAATTGCTGCTGCCCGGGATGTTTGCTTGGCTACACCAAATCGGAACCTTTTAAGGAGACATTCCGCACAGTTGCACTGTCTCCTTGGTCTGTATTCGATGTCTACGAGTTTCTTTGACTTTGCTGAACGACAATTTCTTGCATGCGTCAGCGAGACCAGCGAGCGCGACCTAAAACTCTTTGCAAATCTCAATTTAGCTATAATTTATTTACGAACAAAACGCGATCAAGAACTTAAGCAAATTCTTGATGCCGTATCGACTGAAAATACTCATTCGTACAGTAGTCAAGCTCTAATGGGCGGTTTCTATTATGTGCAGGGACTTCACGCTTTCCACAAGAGTAGTTTCCACGAGGCAAAGTTAGTAGAACAGAACATTTATATAAAAGAATTGAATTGATATGTATCCTATTTCACAGACGCTTTCTTCGTGAGACACTGAAAATGGCTAACGCCGAAGATTTAAATCGTCTTACATCATGCTCCCTTGTTCTGCTGTCACATGTTTTCCTTAGTATTGGCAACTCTAAAGAAAGTATGAATATGGTGACACCGGCTATGCAATTGGCTTCGAAAATTCCTGATATTCATGTGCAACTGTGGGGTTCAGCTATTCTGAAAGATTTACATCGCATGTCTAAAGACGTCCAACACGAGAAAGAAGCCTACGCAAATCACGTTAAGTACTCAGAAAATCTAATTGCTGATCAGCGCAAATGTGTAACACTCCCCCAACATGCACTTATCAATTGGTTAGGGGGTGAACCAATGACTACAGGAGAAGTTATAGCAGAAGCAACGGCTGCAACTATAACATCTGCTGTCTCGGTGCCTGCTGTGAGCAGTGGTAGTGTTATCCAACAAACAAAACAACAATTCGGACAGTTTTAGTTTGTTGTATATTAAATATTATCTAATATTTATACATAATTGTTTTAAATAAATTTAGAAGGATAAGACAATGTGACAATTTGACAGTATTACTAGGTCAGAATATATTTTTAATAGATATTTACCTATTAAGATGTAAATAGCTTATAACTATAACAAAACTGGCGGATTCCACTAGAGAACAATTCATCTCGGAGCATTTCAACTAGGTATATCTGCACTAGAATTCCACTAAGCACAATTCCACTAGGTTTGGTTTTTAAATAAAAAAGTAGTATGCACTAAATAATGGTCACAAAACAAATAACATTGCAAAAGGATTAAAAGAGGCTTTAAATATTGTGATTATTACGTGTGGGCCAAACATTCGAGTATTCGAGAAAAATGGAAAGTGAAATGGAATTTCACAGAAACCAAGTGCAAGCCGACGAGAAATGAGTGAACAGAAAACACATTGGAATGATCTTAAAGATCATTTCACTTGCGTAGCAAAAAAAAATTAACAATTGAAATTGTATATAAAAGCGATCGAGACAATAACGAGAATTGGTTTTTGTTACATAACACATAATACTGTACTATAATTTCTTTAAATATTATTAAAACAAATAAATAATTCTTTTGTAAGTTTTAAAATTTATGGGTTTTTTCTGTTTAATAATACAAATGCCTTACATTTTTACATTAAGTAATAATTTTACTTCTTTAAAAGTAAACGCATTTATTGTCCCATAAAAAAAACTTAACTAGCACTTTTAACTTTTTATGATCAAGCGCATTTTGTGTTGAAATCGCGCGCGTGATTACAAGGCATTTTGTATTAAAATCATAAAAAGTTAAAATGTTCCTAGTGGAATTATGCCCTAGTGGAATCGGCCTAGAATCCTAATTGGAATTAAATCTGTTCTTCGATATTTCTGTCACATTCTTGAATATCCATTTTTATTAATTCATCGTCATCCCCGCTTCGATCAGCGGCATTATCTATAACCACTCCATCTGTTCCTTGTGACTCTCCATCCCTGGCCATATTGGACTTGTCCAGCTCTTCTAATGAGTGGGTTTTTATATGTGTTCGCATTGTTGTCGACTGTTGAAACGCAACGCCGCAAACAGGACAAATATATCGCTTTTCGCCTGTGTGTGTTCGCATGTGAATGGTGCAATCGCTTTTTTGTGTGAATGCTCGATTACAGTACATGCACTTGTAAGGTTTTTCGCCGGTGTGTGTTCGCCGATGATTTTTTAAAATATTTAACGCTGAAAAGCGCATCGGACAGAATTCACACCCGTACGGACGTTCACCAGTGTGCTTGCGCTTATGTTTCGCCAACGAACTCGTTGTTGTAAACACTGAATGGCAGACATCGCAAACAAATGGATGATCACCCGTGTGAGTTCGTTTATGGGAAAAAAGTTCTCCTTTACTGACAAAGCTCACGGGACATTCGTCGCATTTGTAAGGCTTCGTATTAGTGTGCCGCATGAGATGTTGTTTCAAATTGGCATTTTGGCTAAAGCTTTTACCACAAATGGAGCACAAAAATGGTTTTTCACCACTGTGAGTGCGCATATGGTCCTTTAGAGTGGATAACATTGAAAATACTGTTGAAAAAATTAAATAAAAGTAGCAAGCAATCGTCGTATATAAAAACGCACATATTTTGCTTACCCTTTTTGCATCCCTCATGTTTGCACTGGTATTTTATTTTTCGCTTGTGTTCATCTATCATATGCATGCTCAACTTGTCATTAGTTTCGTATATCTGGAAACATTCGGTGCATTCAAATTGCGGCTTCAGATGAATTTTCATGTGTTCGCGAAGGTTTTCCTGCATGACAAATACTTTTTTACATTTACCGCATGAAAACGTCTGTTTTGTGCACTTGTTTTGTTTAAGATGGTTTTTCAGAGACTTATGTTCAGCGAAACCAGCTTTGCATCGAGGACAATGGTGCTTTGCTTCGGCGACTGGCAAAATATCGCTAACCTCGGTTATTACAGGTGCGGCACTCATTGATATCTCCTCGTTGTAAGTATTGCTTGCACTGCTGCCATTATCATCAGGAGATATTTGATATTTGTTTTCAGATACGATGTGGCTGTCCTGTTTAACTGATACCGCATCCGGATGATGTTTCTGATAATGTTTATTATAGTTTCTCCAAAAAACAAATGTCATTGGACACAGCGTACATTTGAATTCTTTCCGCTCTTTTTTGACATTTTCGGATTCTTCGATGGCCATTTTTTTTACAGTAGCCTTACGCTGTCTTACTGATCTCCCAATCCACGGATGTGATATTTCCCGCGGAGAAGTTTTGGTCTCTTGTTTGACTATTCTTTCTTCGTGATCATTTAAAATCTCTTGAAAAATTGCTGCACTATCCGTATCTTCAATGTCTTCAACGTTGCCATCATTAACTATATCTTCGTCACCATAATCAGTCATATCTTCATTGTTGAGATTTTGAAGATTTTGATGTACTTCTTCGTCCGCAATTTCATTGTCGTTCTCCTGAGAATCTGAAACTAAATAATAAGCCGTTTCCACATCTCCAACAACGCTCTCGCAATCTTCATTTTCTTCTTGAATCTCGTACACGATATTATCATGCTGTAGCTGTTGGTCAGGGCTGGTTTTTGTACGGTTTAGTGAGACGAAGCTTTTTAGTTTGATTGTTTCACCTTGTACTATGTGAACGCTAGAAATTTTGTGTTCATCATTCTTAGAGATTTCCGCTTTAAAATCTTCAATTTCTTGTTCAATCAAAGATATGTCTCCGTGCAAATTTTCAGTTTTATTAAAGGGATTTTGATCAAGGTTTTTATCGTCTTTTTTGTTAACAATCAGATGTTGGGTGTTAGCGTCCTGGCTTTCAGTTTGGTTTTTAGTGGATTTTTCGGTTTGCGACAATTTTTGTGGCGACACAACCTGCCTTTTAGACGGATTTGCCTTATCCACACTTTCCTCCCCCTTTTCAGTTTTAGTATCCGGAACCGGCACTAGCTGTCTTAGCGTTCTCTCAGAATTCTCGCATTTTATTTTAAATGAATACGAACGATTAATTTCACTGATGCACGATAGACAAACCTTTTCTGGCATTCCATCGAGACGTTGTGGCTAAAAAACGAAAATAATTATGAGATACAAGATTTTCGGTTGTTAATAATTTACCTTCATTTTTGTAAAATCTCGCAGCATATCTGCTATACAGCCCGTGGAACCATTGTTTTCATAAAGCGACAGCAGTGGACCACTGAGAGCCAAACAAGTTCGGCAAATTTTCTCAATGTCCAAAGACATAGTGTATAGGTTTCCTTCCACTTATATGTTTTATATAATTTTGTATGAAATGCTTCAGATCAGAAGAAATTAAACAAAAGGACTTTTACTTTTAGCTTGGGGCAGCAAGCTACGTTACTTGACAGTTGACACTTGACAAATGTTATACACGTTTAAAATATCAAGATATCGTTTAAAGTTCCTGGCTACGTACAGCGGACTAATAAATTTGTTCAATGAGAAAAAAGGCAAACAGAACCGCACAAATTTTTGAATAATAATTTTGTTCAATGAACAGTTCAGAGCAGGAAAAATTCACGTTTTCGGGTTCAATGAGAAAAATTTATTTCTGAGGGGTACCCAGACACTTACTCGAAAAACATTTGCTAGAAAAACATTTTCTCGAAGAATATTTGCTAGAAAATGTATTAAACGACATTTGCTCGAAAAACATTTGCTAGAAAAACATTTTCTCGAAAACTAAATAGTCTATGTTTTCATCCTTCTAAAAACTATCGCGAGTAATTTTTGTTCGCGAAACGAGAGTTTTTTTTTAAATTTTTCGGTTATTTATTTTACCAAAAAATTACGTTCGAGCAAATGTTTTCGAGCAAATGTTTTTCGAGAAAATGTTTTTCTAGCAAATGTTTTTCTAGAAAATGTCATAGAACCTTCTGAGGTTGTTCTACTTTTTGTTCAATGACTCTGCTCTGAACAGTTTTTCTGCACTTACTCTTGAGGTAAAACAGATTTGTGAGAATTGTCAAAATCAGCTGTAATTGCAAATTTCATGCTTTCTACCCGGCGTCGCTGTCTCTTGTATCACTTGAAAAACTATTTCCACTTTGCGAATCACTATCAATCACTTATAATACCATTTGTTCAAGAAAATCGAGCTCCATTCTTTTTAAATTCTCTATAGCAAATTTCATGCTTTCTACCCGGCGTCGCTGTCTCTTGTATCACTTGAAAAACTATTTCCACTTTGCGAATCACTATCAATCACTTATAATACCATTTGTTCAAGAAAATCGAGCTCCATTCTTTTTAAATTCTCTATATTAAATTCTCGTGCACGTGGCTGGCTGGTCAAATTTTCTGATCAATTTTCAACCCACTTCCCAAAGCCCGAATTTATTGAAATTTTGCACACATGTATATTTCTGGTGACAATACTTTTTATTAAAATTTCAGAGAGATCGGGCTGCGGGATCGGGGGGCTTCCATACAAATATTTTACAAAATTTACCCGATTTTCTTTAAATTTAGTACACATGTATGTCTTTGATGGAAAACACTTTTTGTAAACATTTGGAGTGATCGGCCCCCTGGGGACCCCCATATACATTTTTTAAATATCGCTATATCGCATCAGATCACGGCAAAGTCTGAGATCTTTGCTTTGTGTGCTGCGCTGTTCGCTGCCGCTGCGTTTCACTTGGTGGACGTTTTTGCCACAAAACGAGCACGCAGTGTGTGTGTGTAGTGTGATTAGAGAATTTACAAGAAACATTTTAATTTTTATGGGTTATTTTTTTAAATTTATATTTCACGATTGCAGATTCACCGGGGTGTAACTGTCAAAACTAAAATAAACTATCCGTTAATAGAAACTGAAGTCATTTTTGACATATGGCAGTAATTTTCTGTTCTAACTTGATCTATATTTTTCTTTGCGTTTGTTACCTTATGTCTCTTTCTATTTGCCCAAAACATACGCGAAACCAATACCAATAGTAAGCTGTTCAAGTAACAAGATTTTTGTGGAGAATGCTTGCAAATAAAACGCCAAAACGAAACAATACCCGTCGATTGCCGACAGGTAGCACAGTATCTGTTACAAAACTATTTAATTAAATTTAAAAATCAAACAATACAATAGGAACAGTTTGCAAATAGAAAGGCAAACAAAATCCACGAGAAAAATCTACCCATACCCACACAACGAAAGAGAATAATTACTGCGTTTCAATGAACATGAAGGAGTAGGATTGTGTTGAAAATTAATTTCGTTAAATCGAAAATGGCGTCACGCGTTTCCATGTAATCAGATTGAAACGGAGTTGAAATTTTGACAGAATAATACAAAATCCGATGTCTACTTACAAAATAATAAAATTCGCTAGTTTGAATTTCAACTCTGCTCAACCCAGGTATTTTCGTTGAGTTAAAACTGAGTAAACGTAAACTCAACTCAACCCTGTTTCTATAAGCGCTAACCCAGGATTAACCATCCATGGAAACGAGATAATTGATATGCATAAGACGTTGACATGACGTTTTTTTTTCATTAAAAATCTGGCGCAGGTTGATTTTTTGGCTGTGAAGTGGCTAGATCGAAATTCCCCTCTAACAGATCTGTATATTTTGGGAGATTTAACCCTCTTTTCACTAAATACAACAACAACAAAAGTGGTAAAACTGAATTTTTTTATTAAATTATTTTTATTTATAAATATCACATTATAAAATCGGCATAATTGCTTAACAATTATTTGTTAATCAGTCATAAGCTGTTTTAATGCAAAATACATAGCCAGAGCCAATCGTACCAATTCCAACTGGAAACTGGAATGTACATTTCTAATAAGAATTTACAAATTCGTTAGTACGTTTCAGCCAAAGCCAATCGTACCAATTCCAATTGGAATATGTACATTTCTTATAAGAAGCTTTCAGAATTTTTTTTTATGATTGTGGTTTGAAAAGTAGACTATAGATCTTAGAGGTTTTTTTCAATTATTATTTATCTTTGTACCACACACCTAATGTGACTAATAATTAATAAACATGTTCATTCTCATTGTAACAAAATGTACCGTACCAACAGTACAAATTTATATGAACAATGAAGCCATAATCATTTTCGATGACACCATAACACCATTAGATACCTAACTAACGTAGGCTTTATGAGATTTTCCAATTTTATTGTAAAAACTTATTATGCTTTGTATGTAGGTAGGTACATTATATTGAAGTTTTTTGTTAATAACAATTAGTATATAAATATACTAATTAAATTGTGTTCCCGAGTTACATATCGTTTGTTTAATCATTTTGTGGCCCTGAAAAGGGCCTTTTTATTTGGTGGGGTGTCTTAAAAAAGCCAAAGATAAGATGACGCCGATATTTACTTAGAGCTGGTATATTTAGTAACAGCTTTTGTTCCTTCACTGACCGCATGCTTGGCCAACTCTCCGGGAAGTAAAAGACGAACAGCAGTCTGAATTTCCCGACTTGTGATTGTCGAACGTTTATTGTAGTGTGCCAAGCGGGACGCTTCGGCAGCGATACGTTCAAAAATATCATTGACAAAACTGTTCATGATACTCATGGCTTTTGATGAGATACCAGTATCCGGATGGACTTGCTTCAACACTTTGTAAATGTAAATTGCGTAGCTTTCCTTCCTCTTGCGCTTGTTCTTTTTACCAGGTTTAGTAATATTTTTCTGGGCCTTTCCAGCTTTCTTTTCTGCTTTTCCACTTGTCTTTGGCGGCATTATGAAAATTTAACTCAACTCTCAACAAATAGAATAGAATAACCAATAATTATAAACTCGTCGCACAGTACTAACTACTTAGTTGTTCACCACACCGATTCTACAGTAACTTTTGACTAAAAAACCAAAAATGCCAACATTATATGTATTTTTAGAAACGAATCTTTCATTTTGCTTTGTTTCTCTTTCAACGAGAGAAAAACGACAAATTATACAACAATGAGTACGTTTCGTGTGTGCTTGAAAGGTATAAATAGTTCATTCGCTTCTAGAAACCATCATATTTGTGTGAATCGTTCTCAAGTTAAGAAGTCAGTAGGAAGATAATTAAAAAAATGTCTGGTCGTGGTAAAGGTGGCAAAGTTAAGGGAAAGGCAAAGTCTCGTTCAAACCGTGCTGGTCTACAATTTCCTGTTGGTCGGATTCATCGTTTACTTCGAAAGGGCAACTATGCCGAACGTGTTGGCGCTGGAGCTCCAGTTTATCTAGCTGCAGTAATGGAATATTTAGCAGCTGAAGTTTTGGAATTGGCGGGAAATGCTGCTCGTGACAACAAAAAGACTAGGATTATTCCGCGTCATTTGCAATTGGCAATCCGCAATGATGAAGAATTAAACAAACTTTTGTCTGGAGTAACCATTGCTCAAGGTGGTGTTTTACCGAATATCCAGGCAGTACTTTTGCCCAAGAAGACCGAAAAGAAAGCTTAAATTTCTGTGCGCAAAAGAGTTAAAAACAAAGTAGTACTAAAGAAAAAAACCGTCCTTTTCAGGACGACAAATCTTCTTATGAGAAGGGATAACTTTTATTAATATCAAAAATAATAGAAATGAGGTTAATAATTTAAAGAAAATATTATTACAATTCAACGAAGAACTAATTTACTTTTCACAATACCAGTGTATTGAGTTTGGTGTGATAGATTATAATAGTTTTGTTGACAGCAAATTACCATTTTACAACGAACACTATTTCACTTATTTTTGAAATAAACGTGTCTAAATTGCATAGCTTAGCAACGTAATTTCTTGTTTTAATTAATAACAAAGGAATACTTATATTTTGGTTGGGTGACGACACAATGAAAGAGGAGAGAACAGCAATATGGCGGGCGTTGAGTACTTTTCTTATAAACACACCAAGTGTATTAGTAATGTTTTTCATACAAAATAGCCTTAGACAGAGAACACGTCCGCCTTTCATTCCGAATTTTTTAAATTATTCTTAAGTATTGCAAAAAGCCAAAGTAAAAATTTCAATTATAATAAATAATAGTTCTTTCTATACGGACATATTTTAAAAACAATTAAAACATTAAAAGTATCTTCTTTTTGAATTTATTTTGTGGTCCTGAAAAGGACCGATTGATATTTTACTGATATAGAACGCAAATACGATTGAATAGAATTTAACCGCCAAAACCGTAAAGGGTGCGTCCTTGCCTTTTCAAAGCATATACAACATCCATTGCTGTGACTGTCTTTCGCTTTGCGTGTTCCGTGTATGTCACTGCATCACGGATGACATTTTCCAGGAATACCTTTAAAACGCCACGAGTTTCTTCATAGATTAACCCAGAAATACGCTTGACACCACCACGACGAGCCAAACGTCTAATAGCTGGTTTAGTAATACCTTGGATGTTATCACGAAGAAATTTACGATGACGTTTAGCTCCTCCCTTGCCAAGACCTTTTCCACCTTTACCACGACCAGTCATTTTTATATTTGTAAAATTTAAGTCAACTTCACTTTCCCGGAGAATAGATAACCAACAAGCAACAACCACTAAATGATGAATTTTGGATTAGATTAGATTAAGATATTTTATTAAACATTTAGATATTATACAATTTTGACTTAAAAACTAAACTTATAACTATTATTATTAAGTGTCGGCTCAACAATAGGGGCCCGACGTATTTACATTGTCTTTTTTTTGTATTGCTTATTATTAAACAATATTTTTTACTACTTAATCTACTACATGTTTATTTTTAAAGCAATTTAATTTTAAACGATAAATTTTAAAATAAAATAAAAATGAAGAATAATATTAAAGGGGGTATAAACAGGGCGATCTTCAGCCTCTGTAATGTTGATTGCTGGCCTTTTCGTAGAAGGAGACGTCTTGATTATTAAAGATGTCGTCAAATCTAGCATCTGTGAATCCTCTGATGTTTATATAGCGGTGGCTTGGCTCGATTTCTTCGATTCTCAGTCCTTGCATCTCCGGACTTGGATGTGTTTCCAACCCATCAACGAATTTCTTTGCCATTCGGAACAAGTGGTCGGTTATGGGCAGCAGACCTGCCGCGTCGTAAAGCCTTGCACTCGAGACAAACTTATAGCTGTTTGGCACCCTCCAGAGTCCTGTACAGATCCTAAGTACCTTCCTTTCAAATAGGGAGATCTTCTTCATCGTTGTTGGTGAGACGGTGAACCATATGGGATAGCCATAGGTTATCACTGGCCTGATGAGCTGCTTGTAGATGAGCAGCCTGGTGTTGTTTGACAGTCCGTTTCGCCTTCGTAGAAGCGGGTGCACCAAATGAAGGGCGTTATTAGCCTTTTTCAACGTTTTATCGATGTGGGCATTAAACTTGAGCCTCTCGGAGAAGTTTATTCCCAGGTACTTCGTCTCTGATTGGGTTTTTATAACTGTGTTGTCTGGAAGGGTGATTTTTAATCCTCTGCACCGGCTCACAAAATTTTTTCTCCCTGTTCTTGTCCCTGGCACTCGGAAGCAGATGAGTTCCGTTTTGTTTGCATTTATCTTCAACCCCCACTTGAGGTAGTAGTCCCAAAGATTTCGGAGGTGTTCCTCCACTCTTCGGGTAGCTATCTCAGGAGAGAGAGAAACGGCATACGTGATCGAGTCATCCGCGTAAAGCATGCTGCTTGTTCCGGCTGTATTGGTGGGTTGATCCGCCGTGTAGATGTTGAAAAGGACTGGGCCAAGTCTGGAACCTTGAGGAACTCCGGCTTTAATCCCTTTCCTAGTGGATGAGTCGCCAAAAATCTGTAAAAAAAAAACCTGTGAAAGAGAAAATTTTTAATTATTTTTACAATATAATTGGGGAAGCCAAATCTTATAAGTTGAACAGTAGCCCGTTGATCCATACACTATCGAAGGCTTTTTCGATGTCTAGCAAACAGGCTACTGTACTGCTTTTAACGTTCAGTCCTCGAGTGACGTTACTGTGAAGTTTCAGCAGAGGGTGCATCGTAGAGTGCTTCTCACGGAAACCGAATTGAAAGGAAGGAATAAGGCCTCTTTCCGAACAAAATGTATTGATCTTTTTACTGATCAAAGACTCGAATACCTTACTGATACAACACAGTAAAGCTATTGGACGGTAACCAGTTACGCTTGAGCGGTCAGTTTTTTTGGGTACTGGTACTACTTTGGCCACCTTCCAGTTGTCTGGAAAGTAACCATTGTTAAGGCAATTGTTGAAAATGATGGTTAACATCAAGATTGCCATACCCGGTAACTTTTTAAGCTAAAAGTTAGGAATCCCGTCAATGCCCGATGATTTTTTTGAGTTTCCACTCATTATTTAATCACTGACTATAGCTGTTTTGGTAAACATTTCAACGTCTACGGGCGCTCTAGCGGGGTTTTCTTCACTAAACCGCACTACAGGATTACTTGCAGAAGTGACGTCTTCCACAAGACTTTCCACCTCTTTCAAAAAATCTGGAAGATGCGTTGGTGGTCGGTCCGTAAAACTCCTTTCAAAATGGCAGGCAAAGGCTTCGGCTTTTTCAACAGGACTGGATGCTACTTGATCTCCAAACGTGATACTTTCTGGAATGGAAATACGCTTTCCGACCAGAGCGTTCAGCTTCTTAAAAGCATCATGACCTGGTTTGATGTTCTGGAGTCGTTTGGTCAGGTCATCTTCCTGGTACTTCCGTAGTGCTTGACGAAGCATGTTCACTGTACAACGCAGTTGCGAAAGTACAGACTGGTATTCGTCATTGACTGTATTAAGAGTCCTGTTAAAAATCCTCTGAAGGCGCTTCCTCAGCCGTTGCTTGTGAGCATATATTGCCTGTATATGTCCAGGCAGGTGTTGGAAGCGATCCCTGCTGGTGCGTATTGTTTTCTGCCGATTGATGGCTGTGTTTACCGCATTCTCGAAATTTCTTATAGCATCATTAATTTCGTAATTCTCCAGATTTCTGCAGTCTGCTGGCATTGTTAAATCAGCTTCAACTTCAGATCTAAACCGGTTCCAGTTTACTTTCCTGAAGTTGATGTGTAGTTCAGATGGTGGTGTGACTTTCAAAATTCGCTGATTCAACCTAACTCGAAGCTCTATGGCCATATGATCCGAGTCGCTATCGTGCGCCAAACATGAATAATTTGTTAATTCTGGAAGGATATTAATAAAATTTGTAGTTGCCAGAAAGAAATCCAGAGTTGACGGTGTCCGAGGGTACGTCTTCCGGGGCTGAGAAACTACAGCCATGGTATGCTGATGAGGATTTGAATCCAGCCAATCTGCAATAGCCCTTCCTTGACTGTTGCACACTTCATCTTGCCATCGGGTGTGTCTAGCGTTAAAGTCCCCTCCAACCACACAGTATGTGTGCCTAGAGGAGATGCCGCAGACAGTTTGCAGATCCCGTTGGATGTCTTCCCTCGTTGCGTTACAGTGATTGTATACAGATATCACCAGCAAGGTCTCAACCTCGTTGACTTTGATGCTGACAGCTGTTGCTTCTATGCTACGCAGCCCACTGATTTCTACCTTCTCGCCTGCCATAGTGTCCTTGATAAGGACCGCCGTCCCAGAGCGTCCACTGCTTTTGTCGACCCTGTGGATATTGTATCCGTCTGGACTGAACGGGTTTCTCCCTGTGAGGTTTGTTTCCTGTAAAAGAAGAATGTCAGGTTTATTAGTTTTAATAAATAATTTAAGTGTGATACGCCTTGCTAAAGAATAAATGGAGTTCACATTATATGAGAATATACTTATCCTGCTTATTGTGAACATAATTCACAAATAAGTCGACCCAAAACGGTTGTTTTGGACCTGTCATCAAGGCTGCTATAATTAGCAGGCACGACTTTTCTTGCCTTCTGCAAAATTGTAAAAAGGTCTGCGCCGAATAACCTTTCAGTGTCGTCAAAAATATTAGTTTTTTCAGTAGATGGAGCCGTTTTTAAAGCTTGCTTCTTCACTGGTTTACTGCATTCTTGGATGGTTGGTGGTGGTTTGTTGCTAGTTGCTGGCTTGCTAGCAACTGCATTACCCATAGCAGCTATACTAGCAAAGCTAACTTCATTCACTATCGCTTTTGCAGCAGATTTCTGGGCGAACTTATGCTGTTCAATCTTCTTTTGGGCGGTTTTTACTTTTTCCGCCATTTTTTCTTTATATTTAGGACATCCCCGATAGTTTGCAGGATGTCCAGTTTTTTGACAATTTGTGCAGAAAACGTTGTCGTCTTTATTGTTGTCAGCGTTTCTCGGGCATTGTCCAGGTAAGTGCTCGTCCTTAACACATCTATATTTCATACCGCAATTGCTTGCGACATGTCCAAACTTTTGACAATTTTTGCATTGGGTAATGCCTGCTGGTTTTAGCTTTTCCCAATGCACCAGCTGGTTCATCAGGAGGGTTTTTGAGCATACTGCTGCCTTATCGCAGTTCTTCTCAAGCTCTACAATGAAATGGTTAAATTTCCTGTCGTTCCTCTGTGATTTGAAGGGTTTGACCTCCACTACAGGGACACCCTCTGCCGTCAACGCTTCCTTGACATCCTCAGTGTCAAAGGAGTGGTGAATACCTTTAAGGACCAACAATTCTTTCCTGTCCTCCTTAGCGGTATAGGTGTTGAATTCAGTCTTTCCCGACTGTAGGAAAGACCGAATTCGCTGGTGGCCGTCTTTGTTCATGTCCGTAACGACCGATTTGCTGCTATTGATGTTGCGAATTCTGCAACTAATATTGGCACTCTTCGTGAACTTTGAGAGTTTAGAGATGTTCAGTCTGAAGCAGACAATTGGTGGCATAGCAAATGGTTTAGTTGTTGGTCCAGTACTCTGAGTGCTTATGTTTTCTTGAGCGGTTGGTTGGGATGACTGCACCGTTCTACGTTGCACCTCTTTTGGTTTTGTTGTATGCTCGACAACAACTGGTTTTGGCGCAATCCTGACATCATTGGCTACTGCAGCCGGAGATGAAGTTGGTGGTGATGAAGGTCTGGAACTAGCAGACAATCTTCTTCTTTTTGCCTTTACTGGCATGGTTTCGGGAGATGATCGATCTTTGCGACTATCTTCGTCGCTAAAATTGTCCTCTCCGCCGCTACTGGCTTCGGACGCTTCAGTATCCGATTCCTCGACAACGCTCATTGTTTCCTCCTCTGAAGTCGCTGAATCACACAGCTGGTTCACTTCATCCAGCCTTCGGTACAATGACAACAGGAAATCTCCACCATGGTTGGTTACTTGTTCCTTAATTAAGGATAAGACCTCGTTGACTTTTTCCTTCCTTTTTGCTTTTTTCCCCATGTTACAGGGCTGATTGAAGGAAAACCTTTTCTGAAAATAAATTCTAATAACTGGAAAAGAAAAATATTCCTGAAATTAAAAAATAATTAGTGAAATAATAAAAAATAAAAAGTAGTAGGTAGCGAAATGCTCGCTTTTGGTTTTGGGTTTTTTTTAAATCGGTAGCAGGTAGCTAGACGATAAGATGCGTGATCTGCGTGTGCTCGTGTTGAGCGCTCGATGATGACTGTTTTGACTAAAAAACCAAAAATGCCAACATTATATGTATTTTTAGAAACGAATCTTTCATTTTGCTTTGTTTCTCTTTCAACGAGAGAAAAACGACAAATTATACAACAATGAGTACGTTTCGTGTGTGCTTGAAAGGTATAAATAGTTCATTCGCTTCTAGAAACCATCATATTTGTGTGAATCGTTCTCAAGTTAAGAAGTCAGTAGGAAGATAATTAAAAAAATGTCTGGTCGTGGTAAAGGTGGCAAAGTTAAGGGAAAGGCAAAGTCTCGTTCAAACCGTGCTGGTCTACAATTTCCTGTTGGTCGGATTCATCGTTTACTTCGAAAGGGCAACTATGCCGAACGTGTTGGCGCTGGAGCTCCAGTTTATCTAGCTGCAGTAATGGAATATTTAGCAGCTGAAGTTTTGGAATTGGCGGGAAATGCTGCTCGTGACAACAAAAAGACTAGGATTATTCCGCGTCATTTGCAATTGGCAATCCGCAATGATGAAGAATTAAACAAACTTTTGTCTGGAGTAACCATTGCTCAAGGTGGTGTTTTACCGAATATCCAGGCAGTACTTTTGCCCAAGAAGACCGAAAAGAAAGCTTAAATTTCTGTGCGCAAAAGAGTTAAAAACAAAGTAGTACTAAAGAAAAAAACCGTCCTTTTCAGGACGACAAATCTTCTTATGAGAAGGGATAACTTTTATTAATATCAAAAATAATAGAAATGAGGTTAATAATTTAAAGAAAATATTATTACAATTCAACGAAGAACTAATTTACTTTTCACAATACCAGTGTATTGAGTTTGGTGTGATAGATTATAATAGTTTTGTTGACAGCAAATTACCATTTTACAACGAACACTATTTCACTTATTTTTGAAATAAACGTGTCTAAATTGCATAGCTTAGCAACGTAATTTCTTGTTTTAATTAATAACAAAGGAATACTTATATTTTGGTTGGGTGACGACACAATGAAAGAGGAGAGAACAGCAATATGGCGGGCGTTGAGTACTTTTCTTATAAACACACCAAGTGTATTAGTAATGTTTTTCATACAAAATAGCCTTAGACAGAGAACACGTCCGCCTTTCATTCCGAATTTTTTAAATTATTCTTAAGTATTGCAAAAAGCCAAAGTAAAAATTTCAATTATAATAAATAATAGTTCTTTCTATACGGACATATTTTAAAAACAATTAAAACATTAAAAGTATCTTCTTTTTGAATTTATTTTGTGGTCCTGAAAAGGACCGATTGATATTTTACTGATATAGAACGCAAATACGATTGAATAGAATTTAACCGCCAAAACCGTAAAGGGTGCGTCCTTGCCTTTTCAAAGCATATACAACATCCATTGCTGTGACTGTCTTTCGCTTTGCGTGTTCCGTGTATGTCACTGCATCACGGATGACATTTTCCAGGAATACCTTTAAAACGCCACGAGTTTCTTCATAGATTAACCCAGAAATACGCTTGACACCACCACGACGAGCCAAACGTCTAATAGCTGGTTTAGTAATACCTTGGATGTTATCACGAAGAACTTTACGATGACGTTTAGCTCCTCCCTTGCCAAGACCTTTTCCACCTTTACCACGACCAGTCATTTTTATATTTGTAAAATTTAAGTCAACTTCACTTTCCCGGAGAATAGATAACCAACAAGCAACAACCACTAAATGATGAATTTTGGTACAAATGTGCCTCTATTTATATAATTCGGCATCGTCATCGGCATAGGCAAATAATAAGAAAATTGAATAAGAATGGGAAAAAGGCACTTCCATCTCTTTCATACATCCGAGTTAAATTCTAACAGCGTTAGAATTAAATAAAATCGGTCCTTTTCAGGACCACAAAATATAATTTATAAAGGGAAGATCTCATCTTAGTTTTAAATAAACATATTATTTACTACCTATTTTATCAGATTACTCGCTATTCATAATTGAGGTGTCACAAAATCTGTATATGTATGAACTTATCGGTTTTTTTGAAAGGGAAACACTACAGAACCCATTTTTCCTACTGGGGGTTGATTATGTAAGCATTTCGAGTTTCGAATGACGTCACTTTTGACGCAATTACGACTAAACGCGATTATTGAGACATACGACTATTCGTAGTCTCGACTTGATTGTTGGTGTTTCAGTCGAACACCATTTGGATTTCGACTGGGAAATAAATGTAATTAAAATGATTATTTCTGTATGAAATCAATCGCGTAAAAAACTTTTAAGTGATATTTTTTATTTTTTTTAATGTTATTTATAAAATTATCACTAAAATAAAAACAAATATTTAGAATTTTAAATATATTATGCTGCTACATTCATTTGAGTGACGCAAGCAGCGCCGACCGATTGGCGTTTTTTTAGTTACTACGTATTTGTAATTTTGTCAATACAAAGTAAACAAGTATAAACAACAACAAAACATGCAATTTAAAATGGCGATATCGGGCAATAGCTTTAGTTCGAAAAATTTTTGTAGTACATGCTTACATAGTTGCGTTATGTCGAAACTACGACTTTGAGCATTTCGACTTGTCGTAAGTCGAAATACGACAGATAAGCATTTCGAGTTTGGAATGACGTCACTTTTGTCGCAATTACGACTAAACGCGATTATTGAGACATACGACTATTCGTAGTCTCGACTTAATTGTTGGTGTTTCAGTCGAACACCATTTGGATTTCGACTGGGAAATAAATGTAATTAAAATGAATATTTCTGTATGAAATCAATCGCGTAAATAACTTTTAAGTGATATTTTTTATTTTTTTTTAATGTTATTTATAAAATTATGACTAAAATAAAAACAAATATTTAGAATTTTAAATATATTATGCTGCTACATTCATTTGAGTGACGCAAGCAGCGCCGACCGATTGGCGTTTTTTTAGTTACTACGTATTTGTAATTTTGTCAATACAAAGTAAACAAGTATAAACAACAACAAAACATGCAATTTAAAATGGCGATATCGGGCAATAGCTTTAGTTCGAAAAATTTTTGTAGTACATGCTTACATAGTTGCGTTATGTCGAAACTACGACTTTGAGCATTTCGACTTGTCGTAAGTCGAAATACGACAGATAAGCATTTCGAGTTTCGAATGACGTCACTTTTGTCGCAATTACGACTAAACGCGATTATTGAGACATACGACTATTCGTAGTCTCGACTTGATTGTTGGTGTTTCAGTCGAACACCATTTGGATTTCGACTGGGAAATAAATGTAATTAAAATGATTATTTCTGTATGAAATCAATCGCGTAAATAACTTTTAAGTGATATTTTTTAATTTTTTTTAATGTTATTTATAAAATTATGACTAAAATAAAAACAAATATTTAGAATTTTAAATATATTATGCTGCTACATTCATTTGAGTGACGCAAGCAGCGCCGACCGATTGGCGTTTTTTTAGTTACTACGTATTTGTAATTTTGTCAATACAAAGTAAACAAGTATAAACAACAACAAAACATGCAATTTAAAATGGCGATATCGGGCAATAGCTTTAGTTCGAAAAATTTTTGTAGTACATGCTTACATAGTTGCGTTATGTCGAAACTACGACTTTGAGCATTTCGACTTGTCGTAAGTCGAAATACGACAGATAAGCATTTCGAGTTTCGAATGACGTCACTTTTGTCGCAATTACGACTAAACGCGATTATTGAGACATACGACTATTCGTAGTCTCGACTTAATTGTTGGTGTTTCAGTCGAACACCATTTGGATTTCGACTGGGAAATAAATGTAATTAAAATGGTTATTTCTGTATGAAATCAATCGCGTAAATAACTTTTAAATGATATTTTTTATTTTTTTTTAATGTTATTTATAAAATTATGACTAAAATAAAAACAAATATTTAGAATTTTAAATATATTATGCTGCTACATTCATTTGAGTGACGCAAGCAGCGCCGACCGATTGGCGTTTTTTTAGTTACTACGTATTTGTAATTTTGTCAATACAAAGTAAACAAGTATAAACAACAACAAAACATGCAATTTAAAATGGCGATATCGGGCAATAGCTTTAGTTCGAAAAATTTTTGGAGTACATGCTTACATAGTTGCGTTATGTCGAAACTACGACTTTGAGCATTTCGACTTGTCGTAAGTCGAAATACGACAGATAAGCATTTCGAGTTTCGAATGACGTCACTTTTGTCGCAATTACGACTAAACGCGATTATTGAGACATACGACTATTCGTAGTCTCGACTTGATTGTTGGTGTTTCAGTCGAACACCATTTGGATTTCGACTGGGAAATAAATGTAATTAAAATGATTATTTCTGTATGAAATCAATCGCGTAAATAACTTTTAAGTGATATTTTTTATTTTTTTTTTAATGTTATTTATAAAATTATGACTAAAATAAAAACAAATATTTAGAATTTTAAATATATTATGCTGCTACATTCATTTGAGTGACGCAAGCAGCACCGACCGATTGGCGTTTTTTTAGTTACTACGTATTTGTAATTTTGTCAATACAAAGTAAACAAGTATAAACAACAACAAAAAATGCAATTTAAAATGGCGATATCGGGAAATAGCTTTAGTTCGAAAAAATTTTGTAGTACATGCTTACATAATTGCATTATGTCGAAACTACGACTTTGAGCATTTCGACTTGTCGTAAGTCGAAATACGACAGATAAGCATTTCGAGTTTCGAATGACGTCATTTTTTGTCGCAATTACGACTAAACGCGATTATTGAGACATACGACTATTCGTAGTCTCGACTTAATTGTTGGTGTTTCAGTCGAACACCATTTGGATTTCGACTGGGAAATAAATGTAATTAAAATGATTATTTCTGTATGAAATCAATCGCGTAAAAAACTTTTAAGTGATATTTTTTATTTTTTTTAATGTTATTTATAAAATTATCACTAAAATAAAAACAAATATTTAGAATTTTAAATATATTATGCTGCTACATTCATTTGAGTGACGCAAGCAGCGCCGACCGATTGGCGTTTTTTTAGTTACTACGTATTTGTAATTTTGTCAATACAAAGTAAACAAGTATAAACAACAACAAAACATGCAATTTAAAATGGCGATATCGGGCAATAGCTTTAGTTCGAAAAATTTTTGTAGTACATGCTTACATAGTTGCGTTATGTCGAAACTACGACTTTGAGCATTTCGACTTGTCGTAAGTCGAAATACGACAGATAAGCATTTCGAGTTTGGAATGACGTCACTTTTGTCGCAATTACGACTAAACGCGATTATTGAGACATACGACTATTCGTAGTCTCGACTTAATTGTTGGTGTTTCAGTCGAACACCATTTGGATTTCGACTGGGAAATAAATGTAATTAAAATGAATATTTCTGTATGAAATCAATCGCGTAAATAACTTTTAAGTGATATTTTTTATTTTTTTTAATGTTATTTATAAAATTATGACTAAAATAAAAACAAATATTTAGAATTTTAAATATATTATGCTGCTACATTCATTTGAGTGACGCAAGCAGCGCCGACCGATTGGCGTTTTTTTAGTTACTACGTATTTGTAATTTTGTCAATACAAAGTAAACAAGTATAAACAACAACAAAACATGCAATTTAAAATGGCGATATCGGGCAATAGCTTTAGTTCGAAAAATTTTTGTAGTACATGCTTACATAGTTGCGTTATGTCGAAACTACGACTTTGAGCATTTCGACTTGTCGTAAGTCGAAATACGACAGATAAGCATTTCGAGTTTGGAATGACGTCACTTTTGTCGCAATTACGACTAAACGCGATTATTGAGACATACGACTATTCGTAGTCTCGACTTAATTGTTGGTGTTTCAGTCGAACACCATTTGGATTTCGACTGGGAAATAAATGTAATTAAAATGATTATTTCTGTATGAAATCAATCGCGTAAAAAACTTTTAAGTGATATTTTTTATTTTTTTTAATGTTATTTATAAAATTATCACTAAAATAAAAACAAATATTTAGAATTTTAAATATATTATGCTGCTACATTCATTTGAGTGACGCAAGCAGCGCCGACCGATTGGCGTTTTTTTAGTTACTACGTATTTGTAATTTTGTCAATACAAAGTAAACAAGTATAAACAACAACAAAACATGCAATTTAAAATGGCGATATCGGGCAATAGCTTTAGTTCGAAAAATTTTTGTAGTACATGCTTACATAGTTGCGTTATGTCGAAACTACGACTTTGAGCATTTCGACTTGTCGTAAGTCGAAATACGACAGATAAGCATTTCGAGTTTGGAATGACGTCACTTTTGTCGCAATTACGACTAAACGCGATTATTGAGACATACGACTATTCGTAGTCTCGACTTAATTGTTGGTGTTTCAGTCGAACACCATTTGGATTTCGACTGGGAAATAAATGTAATTAAAATGAATATTTCTGTATGAAATCAATCGCGTAAATAACTTTTAAGTGATATTTTTTATTTTTTTTTAATGTTATTTATAAAATTATGACTAAAATAAAAACAAATATTTAGAATTTTAAATATATTATGCTGCTACATTCATTTGAGTGACGCAAGCAGCGCCGACCGATTGGCGTTTTTTTAGTTACTACGTATTTGTAATTTTGTCAATACAAAGTAAACAAGTATAAACAACAACAAAACATGCAATTTAAAATGGCGATATCGGGCAATAGCTTTAGTTCGAAAAATTTTTGTAGTACATGCTTACATAGTTGCGTTATGTCGAAACTACGACTTTGAGCATTTCGACTTGTCGTAAGTCGAAATACGACAGATAAGCATTTCGAGTTTGGAATGACGTCACTTTTGTCGCAATTACGACTAAACGCGATTATTGAGACATACGACTATTCGTAGTCTCGACTTAATTGTTGGTGTTTCAGTCGAACACCATTTGGATTTCGACTGGGAAATAAATGTAATTAAAATGAATATTTCTGTATGAAATCAATCGCGTAAATAACTTTTAAGTGATATTTTTTATTTTTTTTTAATGTTATTTATAAAATTATGACTAAAATAAAAACAAATATTTAGAATTTTAAATATATTATGCTGCTACATTCATTTGAGTGACGCAAGCAGCGCCGACCGATTGGCGTTTTTTTAGTTACTACGTATTTGTAATTTTGTCAATACAAAGTAAACAAGTATAAACAACAACAAAACATGCAATTTAAAATGGCGATATCGGGCAATAGCTTTAGTTCGAAAAATTTTTGTAGTACATGCTTACATAGTTGCGTTATGTCGAAACTACGACTTTGAGCATTTCGACTTGTCGTAAGTCGAAATACGACAGATAAGCATTTCGAGTTTCGAATGACGTCACTTTTGTCGCAATTACGACTAAACGCGATTATTGAGACATACGACTATTCGTAGTCTCGACTTGATTGTTGGTGTTTCAGTCGAACACCATTTGGATTTCGACTGGGAAATAAATGTAATTAAAATGATTATTTCTGTATGAAATCAATCGCGTAAATAACTTTTAAGTGATATTTTTTATTTTTTTTTAATGTTATTTATAAAATTATGACTAAAATAAAAACAAATATTTAGAATTTTAAATATATTATGCTGCTACATTCATTTGAGTGACGCAAGCAGCGCCGACCGATTGGCGTTTTTTTAGTTACTACGTATTTGTAATTTTGTCAATACAAAGTAAACAAGTATAAACAACAACAAAACATGCAATTTAAAATGGCGATATCGGGCAATAGCTTTAGTTCGAAAAATTTTTGTAGTACATGCTTACATAGTTGCGTTATGTCGAAACTACGACTTTGAGCATTTCGACTTGTCGTAAGTCGAAATACGACAGATAAGCATTTCGAGTTTCGAATGACGTCACTTTTGTCGCAATTACGACTAAACGCGATTATTGAGACATACGACTATTCGTAGTCTCGACTTAATTGTTGGTGTTTCAGTCGAACACCATTTGGATTTCGACTGGGAAATAAATGTAATTAAAATGATTATTTCTGTATGAAATCAATCGCGTAAATAACTTTTAAGTGATATTTTTTATTTTTTTTTTAATGTTATTTATAAAATTATGACTAAAATAAAAACAAATATTTAGAATTTTAAATATATTATGCTGCTACATTCATTTGAGTGACGCAAGCAGCGCCGACCGATTGGCGTTTTTTTAGTTACTACGTATTTGTAATTTTGTCAATACAAAGTAAACAAGTATAAACAACAACAAAAAATGCAATTTAAAATGGCGATATCGGGAAATAGCTTTAGTTCGAAAAAATTTTGTAGTACATGCTTACATAATTGCATTATGTCGAAACTACGACTTTGAGCATTTCGACTTGTCGTAAGTCGAAATACGACAGATAAGCATTTCGAGTTTCGAATGACGTCATTTTTTGTCGCAATTACGACTAAACGCGATTATTGAGACATACGACTATTCGTAGTCTCGACTTAATTGTTGGTGTTTCAGTCGAACACCATTTGGATTTCGACTGGGAAATAAATGTAATTAAAATGATTATTTCTGTATGAAATCAATCGCGTAAAAAACTTTTAAGTGATATTTTTTATTTTTTTTAATGTTATTTATAAAATTATCACTAAAATAAAAACAAATATTTAGAATTTTAAATATATTATGCTGCTACATTCATTTGAGTGACGCAAGCAGCGCCGACCGATTGGCGTTTTTTTAGTTACTACGTATTTGTAATTTTGTCAATACAAAGTAAACAAGTATAAACAACAACAAAACATGCAATTTAAAATGGCGATATCGGGCAATAGCTTTAGTTCGAAAAATTTTTGTAGTACATGCTTACATAGTTGCGTTATGTCGAAACTACGACTTTGAGCATTTCGACTTGTCGTAAGTCGAAATACGACAGATAAGCATTTCGAGTTTGGAATGACGTCACTTTTGTCGCAATTACGACTAAACGCGATTATTGAGACATACGACTATTCGTAGTCTCGACTTAATTGTTGGTGTTTCAGTCGAACACCATTTGGATTTCGACTGGGAAATAAATGTAATTAAAATGAATATTTCTGTATGAAATCAATCGCGTAAATAACTTTTAAGTGATATTTTTTATTTTTTTTTAATGTTATTTATAAAATTATGACTAAAATAAAAACAAATATTTAGAATTTTAAATATATTATGCTGCTACATTCATTTGAGTGACGCAAGCAGCGCCGACCGATTGGCGTTTTTTTAGTTACTACGTATTTGTAATTTTGTCAATACAAAGTAAACAAGTATAAACAACAACAAAACATGCAATTTAAAATGGCGATATCGGGCAATAGCTTTAGTTCGAAAAATTTTTGTAGTACATGCTTACATAGTTGCGTTATGTCGAAACTACGACTTTGAGCATTTCGACTTGTCGTAAGTCGAAATACGACAGATAAGCATTTCGAGTTTCGAATGACGTCACTTTTGTCGCAATTACGACTAAACGCGATTATTGAGACATACGACTATTCGTAGTCTCGACTTGATTGTTGGTGTTTCAGTCGAACACCATTTGGATTTCGACTGGGAAATAAATGTAATTAAAATGATTATTTCTGTATGAAATCAATCGCGTAAATAACTTTTAAGTGATATTTTTTATTTTTTTTTAATGTTATTTATAAAATTATGACTAAAATAAAAACAAATATTTAGAATTTTAAATATATTATGCTGCTACATTCATTTGAGTGACGCAAGCAGCGCCGACCGATTGGCGTTTTTTTAGTTACTACGTATTTGTAATTTTGTCAATACAAAGTAAACAAGTATAAACAACAACAAAACATGCAATTTAAAATGGCGATATCGGGCAATAGCTTTAGTTCGAAAAATTTTTGTAGTACATGCTTACATAGTTGCGTTATGTCGAAACTACGACTTTGAGCATTTCGACTTGTCGTAAGTCGAAATACGACAGATAAGCATTTCGAGTTTCGAATGACGTCACTTTTGTCGCAATTACGACTAAACGCGATTATTGAGACATACGACTATTCGTAGTCTCGACTTAATTGTTGGTGTTTCAGTCGAACACCATTTGGATTTCGACTGGGAAATAAATGTAATTAAAATGATTATTTCTGTATGAAATCAATCGCGTAAATAACTTTTAAGTGATATTTTTTATTTTTTTTTAATGTTATTTATAAAATTATGACTAAAATAAAAACAAATATTTAGAATTTTAAATATATTATGCTGCTACATTCATTTGAGTGACGCAAGCAGCGCCGACCGATTGGCGTTTTTTTAGTTACTACGTATTTGTAATTTTGTCAATACAAAGTAAACAAGTATAAACAACAACAAAACATGCAATTTAAAATGGCGATATCGGGCAATAGCTTTAGTTCGAAAAATTTTTGTAGTACATGCTTACATAGTTGCGTTATGTCGAAACTACGACTTTGAGCATTTCGACTTGTCGTAAGTCGAAATAGGACAGATAAGCATTTCGAGTTTCGAATGACGTCACTTTTGTCGCAATTACGACTAAACGCGATTATTGAGACATACGACTATTCGTAGTCTCGACTTGATTGTTGGTGTTTCAGTCGAACACCATTTGGATTTCGACTGGGAAATAAATGTAATTAAAATGATTATTTCTGTATGAAATCAATCGCGTAAATAACTTTTAAGTGATATTTTTTATTTTTTTTTATTGTTATTTATAAAATTATGACTAAAATAAAAACAAATATTTAGAATTTTAAATATATTATGCTGCTACATTCATTTGAGTGACGCAAGCAGCGCCGACCAAATATTTAGAATTTTAAATTGTCGTAAGTCGAAATACGAAATACGTCGGCCCCCTGTAGTATTCTGATTGTCATATAATCAGTAGCTTCAGCTTAGCTCTGCTCATAGCTCATAGGTAAATTTTTATTCGTTCAGAAATTTTCAGAAAAAATGTTTTTGTTTTTGATTGTGAAAAAAACCAATAAACCAAAAAACCAACCAATGCTATATATTTAGCATTAAAACAGCTTAAAATGCTAAACCGTCAGACAATAACTGATTAAAAATAAACAAAGTGATTATAAACACTTCAAAATTTAATTTTCTTACTTAACTATTTTTACTTATAAATATCACATTATAAAATCAGCGTTATTATTTATCATCACAATTTATTTGTTAATCCGACATCAAGTCTGACGACTTAACATACGCGAAACCAATACCACTAGTAAGCTATTAAAGTAACAAGATTTTTATGGAGAATGCTTGCAAATAAAACGCCAAAACGAAACAATACCCGTCGATTGCCGACAGGTAGCACAGTATCTGTTACAAAACTATTTAATTAAATTTAAAAATCAAAAAATACAATAGGAAAGGCTCAACTATAATGCAATTTCGCCACCTTACGTTAAAGTCAAAATCCAACGAAATGCTTTCCAAAGTTTCTAAAGTTTCTCATCCGACCATAATGTAATTTTGTCAATGACAATGAAATAACATATGACAACTGTCAAGTTTTCTTAAGAAAATGCGCTCGCCAGCGCACATCTAATCGATTGCCAAAGTAACGAATCTATTGCGAACTCTATTATGGGCGCAGCATACATTTTCTTTGTATTCGCTCATTTCATCGTCGGGTTTTGACACTAGCGTAAAGAGACGAAATTGCATTATAGTTCCGGCTGAACAGTTTGCAAATAGAAAGGCAAACAAAATCCACGAGAAAAATCTACCCATACCCACACAACGAAAGAGAATAATTACTGCGTTTCAATGAACATGAAGGAGTAGGATTGGGTTGAAAATTAATTTCGTTAAATCGAAAATGGCGTCACGCGTTTCCATGTAATCAGAATGAAACAGAGTTGAAATTTTGACATAATAATACAAAATCCGATGTCTACTTACAAAATAATAAAATTCGCTAGTTTGAATTTCAACTCTGCTCAACCCAGGTATTTTCGTTGAGTTAAAACTGAGTAAACGTAAACTCAACTCAACCCTGTTTCTATAAGCGCTAACCAAGGATTAACCCTCCATGGAAACGAGATAATTGATATGCATAAGACGTTGACATGACGTTTTTTTTTTCATTAAAAATCTGGCGCAGGTTGATTTTCTGGCTGTGAAGTGGCTAGATCGAAATTCCCCTCTAACTGATCTGTATATTTTGGGAGATTTAACCCTCTTTTCACTAAATACAACAACAAAAGTGGTAAAACTGAATTTTTTTATTAAACTATTTTTATTTATAAATATCACATTATAAAATCGGCATAATTGCTTAACAATTATTTGTTAATCAGTCATAAGCTGTTTTAATGCAAAATACATAGCCAGAGACAATCGTACCAATTCCAACTGGAAACTGGAATGTACATTTCTAATAAGAATTTACAAATTCGTTAGTACGTTTCAGCCAAAGCCAATCGTACCAATTCCAATTGGAATATGTACATTTCTTATAAGAAACTTTCAGAATTTTTTTTTATGATTGTGGTTTGAAAAGTAGACTATAGATCTTAGAGGTTTTTTTCAATTATTATTTATCTTTGTACCACACACCTAATGTGACTAATAATTAATAAACATGTTCATTCTCATTGTAACAAAATGTAACGTACCAACAGTACAAATTTATATGAACAATGAAGCCATAATCATTTTCGATGACACCATAACACCATTAGATACCTAACTAACGTAGGCTTTATGAGATTTTCCAATTTTATTGTAAAAACTTATTATGCTTTGTATGTAGGTAGGTACATTATATTGAAGTTTTTTGTTAATAACAATTAGTATATAAATATACTAATTAAATTGTGTTCCCGAGTTACATATCGTTTGTTTAATCATTTTGTGGCCCTGAAAAGGGCCTTTTTATTTGGTGGGGTGTCTTAAAAAAGCCAAAGATAAGATGACGCCGATATTTACTTAGAGCTGGTATATTTAGTAACAGCTTTTGTTCCTTCACTGACCGCATGCTTGGCCAACTCTCCGGGAAGTAAAAGACGAACAGCAGTCTGAATTTCCCGACTTGTGATTGTCGAACGTTTATTGTAGTGTGCCAAGCGGGACGCTTCGGCAGCGATACGTTCAAAAATATCATTGACAAAACTGTTCATGATACTCATGGCTTTTGATGAGATACCAGTATCCGGATGGACTTGCTTCAACACTTTGTAAATGTAAATTGCGTAGCTTTCCTTCCTCTTGCGCTTGTTCTTTTTACCAGGTTTAGTAATATTTTTCTGGGCCTTTCCAGCTTTCTTTTCTGCTTTTCCACTTGTCTTTGGCGGCATTATGAAAATTTAACTCAACTCTCAACAAATAGAATAGAATAACCAATAATTGTAAACTCGTCGCACAGTACTAACTACTTAGTTGTTCACCACACCGATTCTACAGTAACTTTTGACTAAAAAACCAAAAATGCCAACATTATATGTATTTTTAGAAACGAATCTTTCATTTTGCTTTGTTTCTCTTTCAACGAGAGAAAAACGACAAATTATACAACAATGAGTACGTTTCGTGTGTGCTTGAAAGGTATAAATAGTTCATTCGCTTCTAGAAACCATCATATTTGTGTGAATCGTTCTCAAGTTAAGAAGTCAGTAGGAAGATAATTAAAAAAATGTCTGGTCGTGGTAAAGGTGGCAAAGTTAAGGGAAAGGCAAAGTCTCGTTCAAACCGTGCTGGTCTACAATTTCCTGTTGGTCGGATTCATCGTTTACTTCGAAAGGGCAACTATGCCGAACGTGTTGGCGCTGGAGCTCCAGTTTATCTAGCTGCAGTAATGGAATATTTAGCAGCTGAAGTTTTGGAATTGGCGGGAAATGCTGCTCGTGACAACAAAAAGACTAGGATTATTCCGCGTCATTTGCAATTGGCAATCCGCAATGATGAAGAATTAAACAAACTTTTGTCTGGAGTAACCATTGCTCAAGGTGGTGTTTTACCGAATATCCAGGCAGTACTTTTGCCCAAGAAGACCGAAAAGAAAGCTTAAATTTCTGTGCGCAAAAGAGTTAAAAACAAAGTAGTACTAAAGAAAAAAACCGTCCTTTTCAGGACGACAAATCTTCTTATGAGAAGGGATAACTTTTATTAATATCAAAAATAATAGAAATGAGGTTAATAATTTAAAGAAAATATTATTACAATTCAACGAAGAACTAATTTACTTTTCACAATACCAGTGTATTGAGTTTGGTGTGATAGATTATAATAGTTTTGTTGACAGCAAATTACCATTTTACAACGAACACTATTTCACTTATTTTTGAAATAAACGTGTCTAAATTGCATAGCTTAGCAACGTAATTTCTTGTTTTAATTAATAACAAAGGAATACTTATATTTTGGTTGGGTGACGACACAATGAAAGAGGAGAGAACAGCAATATGGCGGGCGTTGAGTACTTTTCTTATAAACACACCAAGTGTATTAGTAATGTTTTTCATACAAAATAGCCTTAGACAGAGAACACGTCCGCCTTTCATTCCGAATTTTTTAAATTATTCTTAAGTATTGCAAAAAGCCAAAGTAAAAATTTCAATTATAATAAATAATAGTTCTTTCTATACGGACATATTTTAAAAACAATTAAAACATTAAAAGTATCTTCTTTTTGAATTTATTTTGTGGTCCTGAAAAGGACCGATTGATATTTTACTGATATAGAACGCAAATACGATTGAATAGAATTTAACCGCCAAAACCGTAAAGGGTGCGTCCTTGCCTTTTCAAAGCATATACAACATCCATTGCTGTGACTGTCTTTCGCTTTGCGTGTTCCGTGTATGTCACTGCATCACGGATGACATTTTCCAGGAATACCTTTAAAACGCCACGAGTTTCTTCATAGATTAACCCAGAAATACGCTTGACACCACCACGACGAGCCAAACGTCTAATAGCTGGTTTAGTAATACCTTGGATGTTATCACGAAGAACTTTACGATGACGTTTAGCTCCTCCCTTGCCAAGACCTTTTCCACCTTTACCACGACCAGTCATTTTTATATTTGTAAAATTTAAGTCAACTTCACTTTCCCGGAGAATAGATAACCAACAAGCAACAACCACTAAATGATGAATTTTGGATTAGATTAGATTAGATTAAGATATTTTATTAAACATTTAGATATTATACAATTTTGACTTAAAAACTAAACTTATAACTATTATTATTAAGTGTCGGCTCAACAATAGGGGCCCGACGTATTTACATTGTCTTTTTTTGTATTGCTTATTATTAAACAATATTTTTTACTATATACTTAATCTACTACATGTTTATTTTTAAAGCAATTTAATTTTAAACGATAAATTTTAAAATAAAATAAAAATGAAGAATAATATTAAAGGGGGTATACACAGGGCGATCTTCAGCCTCTGTAATGTTGATTGCTGGCCTTCTCGTAGAAGGAGACGTCTTGATTATTAAAGATGTCGTCAAATCTAGCATCTGTGAATCCTCTGATGTTTATATAGCGGTGGCTTGGCTCGATTTCTTCGATTCTCAGTCCTTGCATCTCCGGACTTGGATGTGTTTCCAACCCATCAACGAATTTCTTTGCCATTCGGAACAAGTGGTCGGTTATGGGCAGCAGACCTGCCGCGTCGTAAAGCCTTGCACTCGAGACAAACTTATAGCTGTTTGGCACCCTCCAGAGTCCTGTACAGATCCTAAGTACCTTCCTTTCAAATAGGGAGATCTTCTTCATCGTTGTTGGTGAGACGGTGAACCATATGGGATAGCCATAGGTTATCACTGGCCTGATGAGCTGCTTGTAGATGAGCAGCCTGGTGTTGTTTGACAGTCCGTTTCGCCTTCGTAGAAGCGGGTGCACCAAATGAAGGGCGTAATTAGCCTTTTTCAACGTTTTATCGATGTGGGCATTAAACTTGAGCCTCTCGGAGAAGTTTATTCCCAGGTACTTCGTCTCTGATTGGGTTTTTATAACTGTGTTGTCTGGAAGGGTGATTTTTAATCCTCTGCACCGGCTCACAAAATTTTTTCTCCCTGTTCTTGTCCCTGGCACTCGGAAGCAGATGAGTTCCGTTTTGTTTGCATTTATCTTCAACCCCCACTTGAGGTAGTAGTCCCAAAGATTTCGGAGGTGTTCCTCCACTCTTCGGGCAGCTATCTCAGGAGAGAGAGAAACGGCATACGTGATCGAGTCATCCGCGTAAAGCATGCTGCTTGTTCCGGCTGTATTGGTGGGTTGATCCGCCGTGTAGATGTTGAAAAGGACTGGGCCAAGTCTGGAACCTTGAGGAACTCCGGCTTTAATCCCTTTCCTAGTGGATGAGTCGCCAAAAATCTGTACAAAAAAAACCCTGTGAAAGAGAAAATTTTTAATTATTTTTACAATATAATTGGGGAAGCCAAATCTTATAAGTTTGAACAGTAGCCCGTTGATCCATACACTATCGAAGGCTTTTTCGATGTCTAGCAAACAGGCTACTGTACTGCTTTTAACGTTCAGTCCTCGAGTGACGTTACTGTGAAGTTTCAGCAGAGGGTGCATCGTAGAGTGCTTCTCACGGAAACCGAATTGAAAGGAAGGAATAAGGCCTCTTTCCGAACAAAATGTATTGATCTTTTTACGGATCAAAGACTCGAATACCTTACTGATACAACACAGTAAAGCTATTGGACGGTAACCAGTTACGCTTGAGCGGTCAGTTTTTTTGGGTACTGGTACTACTTTGGCCACCTTCCAGTTGTCTGGAAAGTAACCATTGTTAAGGCAATTGTTGAAAATGATGGTTAACATCAAGATTGCCATACCCGGTAACTTTTTAAGCAAAAAGTTAGAAATCCCGTCAATGCCCGATGATTTTTTTGAGTTTCCACTCATTATTAAATCACTGACTATAGCTGTTTTGGTAAACATTTCAACGTCTACGGGCGCTCTAGCGGGGTTTTCTTCACTAAACCGCACTACAGGATTACTTGCAGAAGTGACGTCTTCCACAAGACTTTCCACCTCTTCCAAAAAATCTGGAAGATGCGTTGGTGGTCGGTCCGTAAAACTCCTTTCAAAATGGCAGGCAAAGGCTTCGGCTTTTTCAACAGGACTGGATGCTACTTGATCTCCAAACGTGATACTTTCTGGAATGGAAATACGCTTTCCGACCAGAGCGTTCAGCTTCTTAAAAGCATCATGACCTGGTTTGATGTTCTGGAGTCGTTTGGTCAGGTCATCTTCCTGGTACTTCCGTAGTGCTTGACGAAGCATGTTCACTGTACAACGCAGTTGCGAAAGTACAGACTGGTATTCGTCATTGACTGTATTAAGAGTCCTGTTAAAAATCCTCTGAAGGCGCTTCCTCAGCCGTTGCTTGTGAGCATATATTGCCTGTATATGTCCAGGCAGGTGTTGGAAGCGATCCCTGCTGGTGCGTATTGTTTTCTGCCGATTGATGGCTGTGTTTACCGCATTCTCGAAATTTCTTATAGCATCATTAATTTCGTAATTCTCCAGATTTCTGCAGTCTGCTGGCATTGTTAAATCAGCTTCAACTTCAGATCTAAACCGGTTCCAGTTTACTTTCCTGAAGTTGATGTGTAGTTCAGATGGTGGTGTGACTTTCAAAATTCGCTGATTCAACCTAACTCGAAGCTCTATGGCCATATGATCCGAGTCGCTATCGTGCGCCAAACATGAATAATTTGTTAATTCTGGAAGGATATTAATAAAATTTGTAGTTGCCAGAAAGAAATCCAGAGTTGACGGTGTCCGAGGGTACGTCTTCCGGGGCTGAGAAACTACAGCCATGGTATGCTGATGAGGATTTGAATCCAGCCAATCTGCAATAGCCTTTCCTTGACTGTTGCACACTTCATCTTGCCATCGGGTGTGTCTAGCGTTAAAGTCCCCTCCAACCACACAGTATGTGTGCCTAGAGGAGATGCCGTAGACAGTTTGCAGATCCCGTTGGATGTCTTCCCTCGTTGCGTTACAGTGATTGTATACAGATATCACCAGCAAGGTCTCAACCTCGTTGACTTTGATGCTGACAGCTGTTGCTTCTATGCTACGCAGCCCACTGATTTCTACCTTCTCGCCTGCCATAGTGTCCTTGATAAGGACCGCCGTCCCAGAGCGTCCACTGCTTTTGTCGACCCTGTGGATATTGTATCCGTCTGGACTGAACGGGTTTCTCCCTGTGAGGTTTGTTTCCTGTAAAAGAAGAATGTCAGGTTTATTAGTTTTAATAAATAATTTAAGTGTGATACGCCTTGCTAAAGAATAAATGGAGTTCACATTATATGAGAATATACTTATCCTGCTTATTGTGAACATAATTCACAAATAAGTCGACCCAAAACGGTTGTTTTGGACCTGTCATCAAGGCTGCTATAATTAGCAGGCACGACTTTTCTTGCCTTCTGCAAAATTGTAAAAAGGTCTGCGCCGAATAACCTTTCAGTGTCGTCAAAAATATTAGTTTTTTCAGTAGATGGAGCCGTTTTTAAAGCTTGCTTCTTCACTGGTTTACTGCATTCTTGGATGGTTGGTGGTGGTTTGTTGCTAGTTGCTGGCTTGCTAGCAACTGCATTACCCATAGCAGCTATACTAGCAAAGCTAACTCCTTTCACTATCGCTTTTGCAGCAGATTTCTGGGCGAACTTATGCTGCTCAATCTTCTTTTGGGCGGTTTTTACTTTTTCCGCCATTTTTTCTTTATATTTAGGACATCCCCGATAGTTTGCAGGATGTCCAGTTTTTTGACAATTTGTGCAGAAAACGTTGTCGTCTTTATTGTTGTCAGCGTTTCTCGGGCAATGTCCAGGTAAGTGCTCGTCCTTGCACTTAACACATCTATATTTCATACCGCAATTGCTTGCGACATGTCCAAACTTTTGGCAATTTTTGCATTGGGTAATGCCTGCTGGTTTTAGCTTTTCCCAATGCACCAGCTGGTTCATCAGGAGGGTTTTTGAGCATACTGCTGCCTTATCGCAGTTCTTCTCAAGCTCTACAATGAAATGGTTAAATTTCCTGTCGTTCCTCTGTGATTTGAAGGGTTTGACCTCCACTACAGGGACACCCTCTGCCGTCAACGCTTCCTTGACATCCTCAGTGTCAAAGGAGTGGTGAATACCTTTAAGGACCAACAATTCTTTCCTGTCCTCCTTAGTGGTATAGGTGTTGAATTCAGTCTTTCCCGACTGTAGGAAAGACCGAATTCGCTGGTGGCCGTCTTTGTTCATGGCCGTAACGACCGATTTGCTGCTATTGATGTTGCGAATTCTGCAACTAATATTGGCACTCTTCGTGAACTTTGAGAGTTCAGCGACGTTCAGTCTGAAGCAGACAATTGGTGGCATAGCAAATGGTTTAGTTGTTGGTCCAGTACTCTGAGTGCTAATGTTCCCTTGAGCGGTTGGTTGGGATGACTGCACCGTTCTACGTTGCACCTCTTTTGGTTTTGTTGTATGCTCGACAACAACTGGTTTTGGCGCAATCCTGACATCATTAGCTACTGCAGCCGGAGATGAAGTTGGTGGTGATGAAGGCCTGGAACTAGCAGACAATCTTCTTCTTTTTGCCTTTACTGGCATGGTTTCGGGAGATGATCGATCTTTGCGACTATCTTCTTCGCTAAAATTGTCCTCTCCGCCGCTACTGGCTTCGGACGCTTCATTATCCGATTCCTCGACAACGCTCATTGTTTCCTCCTCTGAAGTCGCTGAATCGCACAGCTGGTTCACTTCATCCAGCCTTCGGTACAATGACAACAGGAAATCCCCACCATGGTTGGTGACTTGTTCCTTAATTAAGGATAAGACCTCGTTGACTTTTTCCTTCCTTTTTGCTTTTTTCCCCATGTTATAGGGCTGATTGAAGGAAAACCTTTTCTGAAAATAAATTCTAATAACTGGAAAAGAAAAATATTCCTGAAATTAAAAAATAATTAGTGAAATAATAAAAAAATAAAAAGTAATAGGTAGCGAAATGCTCGCTTTTGGTTTTGGGGTTTTTTTTTAATCGGTAGCAGGTAGCTAGACGATATGATGCGTGATCTGCGTGTGCTCGTGTTGAGCGCTCGATGAGTATGATGAATTTTGGTACAAATGTGCCTCTATTTATATAATTCGGCATCGTCATCGGCATAGGCAAATAATAAGAAAATTGAATAAGAATGGGAAAAAGGCACTTCCATCTCTTTCATACATCCGAGTTAAATTCTAACAGCGTTCATACAAAAAGATATAAATATTTGCGACAGGCTGGCGTCGGACTCAAACAATAGTGATCAGTGTTGTGCGTCGGTTCTCCATTCTCATATCTTAAATTTAGAACTTAAAAGTAAAATGGCTCGTACAAAGCAGACTGCTCGTAAGTCCACCGGTGGTAAAGCACCACGCAAACAATTGGCTACCAAGGCTGCTCGTAAGAGTGCCCCAGCTACTGGCGGTGTCAAAAAGCCACATCGTTATCGTCCAGGTACAGTCGCTCTTCGTGAAATTCGTCGTTACCAAAAGAGTACCGAATTGTTAATCCGCAAATTGCCTTTCCAACGTCTCGTTCGTGAAATCGCTCAAGATTTCAAAACTGATTTGCGTTTCCAAAGTTCAGCTGTTATGGCACTTCAGGAGGCCAGCGAAGCTTACTTGGTAGGACTCTTCGAAGATACTAACTTATGCGCCATCCATGCCAAACGTGTTACCATTATGCCAAAAGATATTCAATTGGCGCGTCGTATTCGTGGAGAGCGTGCTTAAAGTGGCAATTATGTTGCTGGTTAATACATTACATCTGCATAATTGACTGGTGATAAAAAAATTAAATAAAATCGGTCCTTTTCAGGACCACAAAATATAATTTATAAAGGGAAGATCTCATCTTAGTTTTAAATAAACATATTATTTACTACCTATTTTATCAGATTACTCGCTATTCATAATTGAGGTGTCACAAAATCTGTATATGTATGAACTTATCGGTTTTTTTGAAAGGGAAACACTACAGAACCCATTTTTCCTACTGGGGGTTGATTATGTAAGCATTTCGAGTTTCGAATGACGTCACTTTTGACGCAATTACGACTAAACGCGATTATTGAGACATACGACTATTCGTAGTCTCGACTTGATTGTTGGTGTTTCAGTCGAACACCATTTGGATTTCGACTGGGAAATAAATGTAATTAAAATGATTATTTCTGTATGAAATCAATCGCGTAAAAAACTTTTAAGTGATATTTTTTATTTTTTTTAATGTTATTTATAAAATTATCACTAAAATAAAAACAAATATTTAGAATTTTAAATATATTATGCTGCTACATTCATTTGAGTGACGCAAGCAGCGCCGACCGATTGGCGTTTTTTTAGTTACTACGTATTTGTAATTTTGTCAATACAAAGTAAACAAGTATAAACAACAACAAAACATGCAATTTAAAATGGCGATATCGGGCAATAGCTTTAGTTCGAAAAATTTTTGTAGTACATGCTTACATAGTTGCGTTATGTCGAAACTACGACTTTGAGCATTTCGACTTGTCGTAAGTCTAAATACGACAGATAAGCATTTCGAGTTTGGAATGACGTCACTTTTGTCGCAATTACGACTAAACGCGATTATTGAGACATACGACTATTCGTAGTCTCGACTTAATTGTTGGTGTTTCAGTCGAACACCATTTGGATTTCGACTGGGAAATAAATGTAATTAAAATGAATATTTCTGTATGAAATCAATCGCGTAAATAACTTTTAAGTGATATTTTTTATTTTTTTTTAATGTTATTTATAAAATTATGACTAAAATAAAAACAAATATTTAGAATTTTAAATATATTATGCTGCTACATTCATTTGAGTGACGCAAGCAGCGCCGACCGATTGGCGTTTTTTTAGTTACTACGTATTTGTAATTTTGTCAATACAAAGTAAACAAGTATAAACAACAACAAAACATGCAATTTAAAATGGCGATATCGGGCAATAGCTTTAGTTCGAAAAATTTTTGTAGTACATGCTTACATAGTTGCGTTATGTCGAAACTACGACTTTGAGCATTTCGACTTGTCGTAAGTCGAAATACGACAGATAAGCATTTCGAGTTTCGAATGACGTCACTTTTGTCGCAATTACGACTAAACGCGATTATTGAGACATACGACTATTCGTAGTCTCGACTTGATTGTTGGTGTTTCAGTCGAACACCATTTGGATTTCGACTGGGAAATAAATGTAATTAAAATGATTATTTCTGTATGAAATCAATCGCGTAAATAACTTTTAAGTGATATTTTTTAATTTTTTTTAATGTTATTTATAAAATTATGACTAAAATAAAAACAAATATTTAGAATTTTAAATATATTATGCTGCTACATTCATTTGAGTGACGCAAGCAGCGCCGACCGATTGGCGTTTTTTTAGTTACTACGTATTTGTAATTTTGTCAATACAAAGTAAACAAGTATAAACAACAACAAAACATGCAATATAAAATGGCGATATCGGGCAATAGCTTTAGTTCGAAAAATTTTTGTAGTACATGCTTACATAGTTGCGTTATGTCGAAACTACGACTTTGAGCATTTCGACTTGTCGTAAGTCGAAATACGACAGATAAGCATTTCGAGTTTCGAATGACGTCACTTTTGTCGCAATTACGACTAAACGCGATTATTGAGACATACGACTATTCGTAGTCTCGACTTAATTGTTGGTGTTTCAGTCGAACACCATTTGGATTTCGACTGGGAAATAAATGTAATTAAAATGAATATTTCTGTATGAAATCAATCGCGTAAATAACTTTTAAGTGATATTTTTTATTTTTTTTTAATGTTATTTATAAAATTATGACTAAAATAAAAACAAATATTTAGAATTTTAAATATATTATGCTGCTACATTCATTTGAGTGACGCAAGCAGCGCCGACCGATTGGCGTTTTTTTAGTTACTACGTATTTGTAATTTTGTCAATACAAAGTAAACAAGTATAAACAACAACAAAACATGCAATTTAAAATGGCGATATCGGGCAATAGCTTTAGTTCGAAAAATTTTTGTAGTACATGCTTACATAGTTGCGTTATGTCGAAACTACGACTTTGAGCATTTCGACTTGTCGTAAGTCGAAATACGACAGATAAGCATTTCGAGTTTCGAATGACGTCACTTTTGTCGCAATTACGACTAAACGCGATTATTGAGACATACGACTATTCGTAGTCTCGACTTGATTGTTGGTGTTTCAGTCGAACACCATTTGGATTTCGACTGGGAAATAAATGTAATTAAAATGATTATTTCTGTATGAAATCAATCGCGTAAATAACTTTTAAGTGATATTTTTTAATTTTTTTTAATGTTATTTATAAAATTATGACTAAAATAAAAACAAATATTTAGAATTTTAAATATATTATGCTGCTACATTCATTTGAGTGACGCAAGCAGCGCCGACCGATTGGCGTTTTTTTAGTTACTACGTATTTGTAATTTTGTCAATACAAAGTAAACAAGTATAAACAACAACAAAACATGCAATATAAAATGGCGATATCGGGCAATAGCTTTAGTTCGAAAAATTTTTGTAGTACATGCTTACATAGTTGCGTTATGTCGAAACTACGACTTTGAGCATTTCGACTTGTCGTAAGTCGAAATACGACAGATAAGCATTTCGAGTTTCGAATGACGTCACTTTTGTCGCAATTACGACTAAACGCGATTATTGAGACATACGACTATTCGTAGTCTCGACTTAATTGTTGGTGTTTCAGTCGAACACCATTTGGATTTCGACTGGGAAATAAATGTAATTAAAATGATTATTTCTGTATGAAATCAATCGCGTAAATAACTTTTAAGTGATAATTTTTATTTTTTTTTAATGTTATTTATAAAATTATGACTAAAATAAAAACAAATATTTAGAATTTTAAATATATTATGCTGCTACATTCATTTGAGTGACGCAAGCAGCGCCGACCGATTGGCGTTTTTTTAGTTACTACGTATTTGTAATTTTGTCAATACAAAGTAAACAAGTATAAACAACAACAAAACATGCGATTTAAAATGGCGATATCGGGCAATAGCTTTAGTTCGAAAAAATTTTGTAGTACATGCTTACATAATTGCATTATGTCGAAACTACGACTTTGAGCATTTCGACTTATCGTAAGTCGAAATACGACAGATAAGCATTTCGAGTTTCGAATGACGTCACTTTTGTCGCAATTACGACTAAACGCGATTATTGAGACATACGACTATTCGTAGTCTCGACTTAATTGTTGGTGTTTCAGTCGAACACCATTTGGATTTCGACTGGGAAATAAATGTAATTAAAATGATTATTTCTGTATGAAATCAATCGCGTAAATAACTTTTAAGTGATAATTTTTATTTTTTTTTAATGTTATTTATAAAATTATGACTAAAATAAAAACAAATATTTAGAATTTTAAATATATTATGCTGCTACATTCATTTGAGTGACGCAAGCAGCGCCGACCGATTGGCGTTTTTTTAGTTACTACGTATTTGTAATTTTGTCAATACAAAGTAAACAAGTATAAACAACAACAAAACATGCGATTTAAAATGGCGATATCGGGCAATAGCTTTAGTTCGAAAAAATTTTGTAGTACATGCTTACATAATTGCATTATGTCGAAACTACGACTTTGAGCATTTCGACTTATCGTAAGTCGAAATACGACAGATAAGCATTTCGAGTTTCGAATGACGTCACTTTTGTCGCAATTACGACTAAACGCGATTATTGAGACATACGACTATTCGTAGTCTCGACTTAATTGTTGGTGTTTCAGTCGAACACCATTTGGATTTCGACTGGGAAATAAATGTAATTAAAATGATTATTTCTGTATGAAATCAATCGCGTAAATAACTTTTAAGTGATATTTTTTATTTTTTTTTAATGTTATTTATAAAATTATCACTAAAATAAAAACAAATATTTAGAATTTTAAATTGTCGTAAGTCGAAATACGACAGATACATAATCGGCCCCCTGTAGTATTCTGATTGTCATATAATCAGTAGCTTCAGCTTAGCTCTGCTCATAGCTCATAGGTAAATTTTTATTCGTTCAGAAATTTTCAGAAAAAATGTTTTTGTTTTTGATTGTGAAAAAAACCAATAAACCAAAAAGCCAACCAATGCTATATATTTAGCATTAAAACAGCTTAAAATGCTAAACCGTCAGACAATAACTGATTAAAAATAAACAAAGTGATTATAAACACTTCAAAATTGAATTTTCTTACTTAACTATTTTTACTTATAAATATCACATTATAAAATCAGCGTTATTATTTATCATCACAATTTATTTGTTAATCCGTCATTAAGTCTGACGACTTAACATACGCGAAACCAATACTACTAGTAAGCTATTAAAGTAACAAGATTTTTATGGAGAATGCTTGCAAATAAAACGCCAAAACGAAACAATACCCGTCGATTGCCGACAGGTAGCATTTAAAAATCAAACAATACAATAGGAACAGTTTGCAAATAGAAAGGCAAACAAAATCCACGAGAAAAATCTACCCATACCCACACAACGAAAGAGAATAATTACTGCGTTTCAATGAACATGAAGGAGTAGGATTTGGTTGAAAATTAATTTCGTTAAATCGAAAATGGCGTCACGCGTTTCCATGTAATCAGAATGAAACAGAGTTGAAATTTTGACAGAATAATACAAAATCCGATGTCTACTTACAAAATAATAAAATTCGCTAGTTTGAATTTCAACTCTGCTCAACCCAGGTATTTTCGTTGAGTTAAAACTGAGTAAACGTAAACTCAACTCAACCCTGTTTCTATAAGCGCTAACCCAGGATTAACCCTCCATGGAAACGAGATAATTGATATGCATAAGACGTTGACATGACGTTTTTTTTTCATTAAAAATCTGGCGCAGGTTGATTTTTTGGCTGTGAAGTGGCTAGATCGAAATTCCCCTCTAACAGATCTGTATATTTTGGGAGATTTAACCCTCTTTTCACTAAATACAACAACAACAAAAGTGGTAAAACTGAATTTTTTTATTAAATTATTTTTATTTATAAATATCACATTATAAAATCGGCATAATTGCTTAACAATTATTTGTTAATCAGTCATAAGCTGTTTTAATGCAAAATACATAGCCAGAGACAATCGTACCAATTCCAACTGGAAACTGGAATGTACATTTCTAATAAGAATTTACAAATTCGTTAGTACGTTTCAGCCAAAGCCAATCGTACCAATTCCAATTGGAATATGTACATTTCTTATAAGAAACTTTCAGAATTTTTTTTTATGATTGTGGTTTGAAAAGTAGACTATAGATCTTAGAGGTTTTTTTCAATTATTATTTATCTTTGTACCACACACCTAATGTGACTAATAATTAATAAACATGTTCATTCTCATTGTAACAAAATGTAACGTACCAACAGTACAAATTTATATGAACAATGAAGCCATAATCATTTTCGATGACACCATAACACCATTAGATACCTAACTAACGTAGGCTTTATGAGATTTTCCAATTTTATTGTAAAAACTTATTATGCTTTGTATGTAGGTAGGTACATTATATTGAAGTTTTTTGTTAATAACAATTAGTATATAAATATACTAATTAAATTGTGTTCCCGAGTTACATATCGTTTGTTTAATCATTTTGTGGCCCTGAAAAGGGCCTTTTTATTTGGTGGGGTGTCTTAAAAAAGCCAAAGATAAGATGACGCCGATATTTACTTAGAGCTGGTATATTTAGTAACAGCTTTTGTTCCTTCACTGACCGCATGCTTGGCCAACTCTCCGGGAAGTAAAAGACGAACAGCAGTCTGAATTTCCCGACTTGTGATTGTCGAACGTTTATTGTAGTGTGCCAAGCGGGACGCTTCGGCAGCGATACGTTCAAAAATATCATTGACAAAACTGTTCATGATACTCATGGCTTTTGATGAGATACCAGTATCCGGATGGACTTGCTTCAACACTTTGTAAATGTAAATTGCGTAGCTTTCCTTCCTCTTGCGCTTGTTCTTTTTACCAGGTTTAGTAATATTTTTCTGGGCCTTTCCAGCTTTCTTTTCTGCTTTTCCACTTGTCTTTGGCGGCATTATGAAAATTTAACTCAACTCTCAACAAATAGAATAGAATAACCAATAATTATAAACTCGTCGCACAGTACTAACTACTTAGTTGTTCACCACACCGATTCTACAGTAACTTTTGACTAAAAAACCAAAAATGCCAACATTATATGTATTTTTAGAAACGAATCTTTCATTTTGCTTTGTTTCTCTTTCAACGAGAGAAAAACGACAAATTATACAACAATGAGTACGTTTCGTGTGTGCTTGAAAGGTATAAATAGTTCATTCGCTTCTAGAAACCATCGTTTTTGTGTGAATCGTTCTCAAGTTAAGAAGTCAGTAGGAAGATAATTAAAAAAATGTCTGGTCGTGGTAAAGGTGGCAAAGTTAAGGGAAAGGCAAAGTCTCGTTCAAACCGTGCTGGTCTACAATTTCCTGTTGGTCGGATTCATCGTTTACTTCGAAAGGGCAACTATGCCGAACGTGTTGGCGCTGGAGCTCCAGTTTATCTAGCTGCAGTAATGGAATATTTAGCAGCTGAAGTTTTGGAATTGGCGGGAAATGCTGCTCGTGACAACAAAAAGACTAGGATTATTCCGCGTCATTTGCAATTGGCAATCCGCAATGATGAAGAATTAAACAAACTTTTGTCTGGAGTAACCATTGCTCAAGGTGGTGTTTTACCGAATATCCAGGCAGTACTTTTGCCCAAGAAGACCGAAAAGAAAGCTTAAATTTCTGTGCGCAAAAGAGTTAAAAACAAAGTAGTACTAAAGAAAAAAACCGTCCTTTTCAGGACGACAAATCTTCTTATGAGAAGGGATAACTTTTATTAATATCAAAAATAATAGAAATGAGGTTAATAATTTAAAGAAAATATTATTACAATTCAACGAAGAACTAATTTACTTTTCACAATACCAGTGTATTGAGTTTGGTGTGATAGATTATAATAGTTTTGTTGACAGCAAATTACCATTTTACAACGAACACTATTTCACTTATTTTTGAAATAAACGTGTCTAAATTGCATAGCTTAGCAACGTAATTTCTTGTTTTAATTAATAACAAAGGAATACTTATATTTTGGTTGGGTGACGACACAATGAAAGAGGAGAGAACAGCAATATGGCGGGCGTTGAGTACTTTTCTTATAAACACACCAAGTGTATTAGTAATGTTTTTCATACAAAATAGCCTTAGACAGAGAACACGTCCGCCTTTCATTCCGAATTTTTTAAATTATTCTTAAGTATTGCAAAAAGCCAAAGTAAAAATTTCAATTATAATAAATAATAGTTCTTTCTATACGGACATATTTTAAAAACAATTAAAACATTAAAAGTATCTTCTTTTTGAATTTATTTTGTGGTCCTGAAAAGGACCGATTGATATTTTACTGATATAGAACGCAAATACGATTGAATAGAATTTAACCGCCAAAACCGTAAAGGGTGCGTCCTTGCCTTTTCAAAGCATATACAACATCCATTGCTGTGACTGTCTTTCGCTTTGCGTGTTCCGTGTATGTCACTGCATCACGGATGACATTTTCCAGGAATACCTTTAAAACGCCACGAGTTTCTTCATAGATTAACCCAGAAATACGCTTGACACCACCACGACGAGCCAAACGTCTAATAGCTGGTTTAGTAATACCTTGGATGTTATCACGAAGAACTTTACGATGACGTTTAGCTCCTCCCTTGCCAAGACCTTTTCCACCTTTACCACGACCAGTCATTTTTATATTTGTAAAATTTAAGTCAACTTCACTTTCCCGGAGAATAGATAACCAACAAGCAACAACCACTAAATGATGAATTTTGGTACAAATGTGCCTCTATTTATATAATTCGGCATCGTCATCGGCATAGGCAAATAATAAGAAAATTGAATAAGAATGGGAAAAAGGCACTTCCATCTCTTTCATACATCCGAGTTAAATTCTAACAGCGTTCATACAAAAAGATATAAATATTTGCGACAGGCTGGCGTCGGACTCAAACAATTACAATAGTGATCAGTGTTGTGCGTCGGTTCTCCATTCTCATATCTTAAATTTAGAACTTAAAAGTAAAATGGCTCGTACAAAGCAGACTGCTCGTAAGTCCACCGGTGGTAAAGCACCACGCAAACAATTGGCTACCAAGGCTGCTCGTAAGAGTGCCCCAGCTACTGGCGGTGTCAAAAAGCCACATCGTTATCGTCCAGGTACAGTCGCTCTTCGTGAAATTCGTCGTTACCAAAAGAGTACCGAATTGTTAATCCGCAAATTGCCTTTCCAACGTCTCGTTCGTGAAATCGCTCAAGATTTCAAAACTGATTTGCGTTTCCAAAGTTCAGCTGTTATGGCACTTCAGGAGGCCAGCGAAGCTTACTTGGTAGGACTCTTCGAAGATACTAACTTATGCGCCATCCATGCCAAACGTGTTACCATTATGCCAAAAGATATTCAATTGGCGCGTCGTATTCGTGGAGAGCGTGCTTAAAGTGGCAATTATGTTGCTGGTTAATACATTACATCTGCATAATTGACTGGTGATAAAAAAATTAAATAAAATCGGTCCTTTTCAGGACCACAAAATATAATTTATAAAGGGAAGATCTCATCTTAGTTTTAAATAAACATATTATTTACTACCTATTTTATCAGATTACTCGCTATTCATAATTGAGGTGTCACAAAATCTGTATATGTATGAACTTATCGGTTTTTTTGAAAGGGAAACACTACAGAACCCATTTTTCCTACTGGGGGTTGATTATGTAAGCATTTCGAGTTTCGAATGACGTCACTTTTGACGCAATTACGACTAAACGCGATTATTGAGACATACGACTATTCGTAGTCTCGACTTGATTGTTGGTGTTTCAGTCGAACACCATTTGGATTTCGACTGGGAAATAAATGTAATTAAAATGATTATTTCTGTATGAAATCAATCGCGTAAATAACTTTTAAGTGATATTTTTTATTTTTTTTAATGTTATTTATAAAATTATCACTAAAATAAAAACAAATATTTAGAATTTTAAATATATTATGCTGCTACATTCATTTGAGTGACGCAAGCAGCGCCGACCGATTGGCGTTTTTTTAGTTACTACGTATTTGTAATTTTGTCAATACAAAGTAAACAAGTATAAACAACAACAAAACATGCGATTTAAAATGGCGATATCGGGCAATAGCTTTAGTTCGAAAAATTTTTGTAGTACATGCTTACATAGTTGCGTTATGTCGAAACTACGACTTTGAGCATTTCGACTTGTCGTAAGTCGAAATACGACAGATAAGCATTTCGAGTTTCGAATGACGTCACTTTTGTCGCAATTACGACTAAACGCGATTATTGAGACATTGGACTATTCGTAGTCTCGACTTGATTGTTGGTGTTTCAGTCGAACACCATTTGGATTTCGACTGGGAAATAAATGTAATTAAAATGATTATTTCTGTATGAAATCAATCGCGTAAATAACTTTTAAGTGATATTTTTTATTTTTTTTAATGTTATTTATAAAATTATCACTAAAATAAAAACAAATATTTAGAATTTTAAATATATTATGCTGCTACATTCATTTGAGTGACGCAAGCAGCGCCGACCGATTGGCGTTTTTTTAGTTACTACGTATTTGTTATTTTGTCAATACAAAGTAAACAAGTATAAACAACAACAAAACATGCAATTTAAAATGGCGATATCGGGCAATAGCTTTAGTTCGAAAAATTTTTGTAGTACATGCTTACATAGTTGCGTTATGTCGAAACTACGACTTTGAGCATTTCGACTTGTCGTAAGTCGAAATACGACAGATAAGCATTTCGAGTTTCGAATGACGTCACTTTTGTCGCAATTACGACTAAACGCGATTATTGAGACATACGACTATATATAACTTTTAAGTGATATTTTTTATTTTTTTAATGTTATTTATAAAATTATCACTAAAATAAAAACAAATATTTAGAATTTTAAATATATTATGCTGCTACATTCATTTGAGTGACGCAAGCAGCGCCGACCGATTGGCGTTTTTTTAGTTACTACGTATTTGTAATTTTGTCAATACAAAGTAAACAAGTATAAACAACAACAAAACATGCAATTTAAAATGGCGATATCGGGCAATAGCTTTAGTTCGAAAAATTTTTGTAGTACATGCTTACATAGTTGCGTTATGTCGAAACTACGACTTTGAGCATTTCGACTTGTCGTAAGTCGAAATACGACAGATAAGCATTTCGAATTTCGAATGACGTCACTTTTGTCGCAATTACGACTAAACGCGATTATTGAGACATACGACTATATATAACTTTTAAGTGATATTTTTTATTTTTTTTAATGTTATTTATAAAATTATCACTAAAATAAAAACAAATATTTAGAATTTTAAATATATTATGCTGCTACATTCATTTGAGTGACGCAAGCAGCGCCGACCGATTGGCGTTTTTTTAGTTACTACGTATTTGTAATTTTGTCAATACAAAGTAAACAAGTATAAACAACAACAAAACATGCAATATAAAATGGCGATATCGGGCAATAGCTTTAGTTCGAAAAATTTTTGTAGTACATGCTTACATAGTTGCGTTATGTCGAAACTACGACTTTGAGCATTTCGACTTGTCGTAAGTCGAAATACGACAGATAAGCATTTCGAGTTTCGAATGACGTCACTTTTGTCGCAATTACGACTAAACGCGATTATTGAGACATACGACTATTCGTAGTCTCGACTTAATTGTTGGTGTTTCAGTCGAACACCATTTGGATTTCGACTGGGAAATAAATGTAATTAAAATGATTATTTCTGTATGAAATCAATCGCGTAAATAACTTTTAAGTGATAATTTTTATTTTTTTTTAATGTTATTTATAAAATTATGACTAAAATAAAAACAAATATTTAGAATTTTAAATATATTATGCTGCTACATTCATTTGAGTGACGCAAGCAGCGCCGACCGATTGGCGTTTTTTTAGTTACTACGTATTTGTAATTTTGTCAATACAAAGTAAACAAGTATAAACAACAACAAAACATGCGATTTAAAATGGCGATATCGGGCAATAGCTTTAGTTCGAAAAAATTTTGTAGTACATGCTTACATAATTGCATTATGTCGAAACTACGACTTTGAGCATTTCGACTTATCGTAAGTCGAAATACGACAGATAAGCATTTCGAGTTTCGAATGACGTCACTTTTGTCGCAATTACGACTAAACGCGATTATTGAGACATACGACTATTCGTAGTCTCGACTTAATTGTTGGTGTTTCAGTCGAACACCATTTGGATTTCGACTGGGAAATAAATGTAATTAAAATGATTATTTCTGTATGAAATCAATCGCGTAAATAACTTTTAAGTGATAATTTTTATTTTTTTTTAATGTTATTTATAAAATTATGACTAAAATAAAAACAAATATTTAGAATTTTAAATATATTATGCTGCTACATTCATTTGAGTGACGCAAGCAGCGCCGACCGATTGGCGTTTTTTTAGTTACTACGTATTTGTAATTTTGTCAATACAAAGTAAACAAGTATAAACAACAACAAAACATGCGATTTAAAATGGCGATATCGGGCAATAGCTTTAGTTCGAAAAAATTTTGTAGTACATGCTTACATAATTGCATTATGTCGAAACTACGACTTTGAGCATTTCGACTTATCGTAAGTCGAAATACGACAGATAAGCATTTCGAGTTTCGAATGACGTCACTTTTGTCGCAATTACGACTAAACGCGATTATTGAGACATACGACTATTCGTAGTCTCGACTTAATTGTTGGTGTTTCAGTCGAACACCATTTGGATTTCGACTGGGAAATAAATGTAATTAAAATGATTATTTCTGTATGAAATCAATCGCGTAAATAACTTTTAAGTGATATTTTTTATTTTTTTTTAATGTTATTTATAAAATTATCACTAAAATAAAAACAAATATTTAGAATTTTAAATTGTCGTAAGTCGAAATACGACAGATACATAATCGGCCCCCTGTAGTATTCTGATTGTCATATAATCAGTAGCTTCAGCTTAGCTCTGCTCATAGCTCATAGGTAAATTTTTATTCGTTCAGAAATTTTCAGAAAAAATGTTTTTGTTTTTGATTGTGAAAAAAACCAATAAACCAAAAAGCCAACCAATGCTATATATTTAGCATTAAAACAGCTTAAAATGCTAAACCGTCAGACAATAACTGATTAAAAATAAACAAAGTGATTATAAACACTTCAAAATTGAATTTTCTTACTTAACTATTTTTACTTATAAATATCACATTATAAAATCAGCGTTATTATTTATCATCACAATTTATTTGTTAATCCGTCATTAAGTCTGACGACTTAACATACGCGAAACCAATACTACTAGTAAGCTATTAAAGTAACAAGATTTTTATGGAGAATGCTTGCAAATAAAACGCCAAAACGAAACAATACCCGTCGATTGCCGACAGGTAGCATTTAAAAATCAAACAATACAATAGGAACAGTTTGCAAATAGAAAGGCAAACAAAATCCACGAGAAAAATCTACCCATACCCACACAACGAAAGAGAATAATTACTGCGTTTCAATGAACATGAAGGAGTAGGATTTGGTTGAAAATTAATTTCGTTAAATCGAAAATGGCGTCACGCGTTTCCATGTAATCAGAATGAAACAGAGTTGAAATTTTGACAGAATAATACAAAATCCGATGTCTACTTACAAAATAATAAAATTCGCTAGTTTGAATTTCAACTCTGCTCAACCCAGGTATTTTCGTTGAGTTAAAACTGAGTAAACGTAAACTCAACTCAACCCTGTTTCTATAAGCGCTAACCCAGGATTAACCCTCCATGGAAACGAGATAATTGATATGCATAAGACGTTGACATGACGTTTTTTTTTCATTAAAAATCTGGCGCAGGTTGATTTTTTGGCTGTGAAGTGGCTAGATCGAAATTCCCCTCTAACAGATCTGTATATTTTGGGAGATTTAACCCTCTTTTCACTAAATACAACAACAACAAAAGTGGTAAAACTGAATTTTTTTATTAAATTATTTTTATTTATAAATATCACATTATAAAATCGGCATAATTGCTTAACAATTATTTGTTAATCAGTCATAAGCTGTTTTAATGCAAAATACATAGCCAGAGACAATCGTACCAATTCCAACTGGAAACTGGAATGTACATTTCTAATAAGAATTTACAAATTCGTTAGTACGTTTCAGCCAAAGCCAATCGTACCAATTCCAATTGGAATATGTACATTTCTTATAAGAAACTTTCAGAATTTTTTTTTATGATTGTGGTTTGAAAAGTAGACTATAGATCTTAGAGGTTTTTTTCAATTATTATTTATCTTTGTACCACACACCTAATGTGACTAATAATTAATAAACATGTTCATTCTCATTGTAACAAAATGTAACGTACCAACAGTACAAATTTATATGAACAATGAAGCCATAATCATTTTCGATGACACCATAACACCATTAGATACCTAACTAACGTAGGCTTTATGAGATTTTCCAATTTTATTGTAAAAACTTATTATGCTTTGTATGTAGGTAGGTACATTATATTGAAGTTTTTTGTTAATAACAATTAGTATATAAATATACTAATTAAATTGTGTTCCCGAGTTACATATCGTTTGTTTAATCATTTTGTGGCCCTGAAAAGGGCCTTTTTATTTGGTGGGGTGTCTTAAAAAAGCCAAAGATAAGATGACGCCGATATTTACTTAGAGCTGGTATATTTAGTAACAGCTTTTGTTCCTTCACTGACCGCATGCTTGGCCAACTCTCCGGGAAGTAAAAGACGAACAGCAGTCTGAATTTCCCGACTTGTGATTGTCGAACGTTTATTGTAGTGTGCCAAGCGGGACGCTTCGGCAGCGATACGTTCAAAAATATCATTGACAAAACTGTTCATGATACTCATGGCTTTTGATGAGATACCAGTATCCGGATGGACTTGCTTCAACACTTTGTAAATGTAAATTGCGTAGCTTTCCTTCCTCTTGCGCTTGTTCTTTTTACCAGGTTTAGTAATATTTTTCTGGGCCTTTCCAGCTTTCTTTTCTGCTTTTCCACTTGTCTTTGGCGGCATTATGAAAATTTAACTCAACTCTCAACAAATAGAATAGAATAACCAATAATTATAAACTCGTCGCACAGTACTAACTACTTAGTTGTTCACCACACCGATTCTACAGTAACTTTTGACTAAAAAACCAAAAATGCCAACATTATATGTATTTTTAGAAACGAATCTTTCATTTTGCTTTGTTTCTCTTTCAACGAGAGAAAAACGACAAATTATACAACAATGAGTACGTTTCGTGTGTGCTTGAAAGGTATAAATAGTTCATTCGCTTCTAGAAACCATCGTTTTTGTGTGAATCGTTCTCAAGTTAAGAAGTCAGTAGGAAGATAATTAAAAAAATGTCTGGTCGTGGTAAAGGTGGCAAAGTTAAGGGAAAGGCAAAGTCTCGTTCAAACCGTGCTGGTCTACAATTTCCTGTTGGTCGGATTCATCGTTTACTTCGAAAGGGCAACTATGCCGAACGTGTTGGCGCTGGAGCTCCAGTTTATCTAGCTGCAGTAATGGAATATTTAGCAGCTGAAGTTTTGGAATTGGCGGGAAATGCTGCTCGTGACAACAAAAAGACTAGGATTATTCCGCGTCATTTGCAATTGGCAATCCGCAATGATGAAGAATTAAACAAACTTTTGTCTGGAGTAACCATTGCTCAAGGTGGTGTTTTACCGAATATCCAGGCAGTACTTTTGCCCAAGAAGACCGAAAAGAAAGCTTAAATTTCTGTGCGCAAAAGAGTTAAAAACAAAGTAGTACTAAAGAAAAAAACCGTCCTTTTCAGGACGACAAATCTTCTTATGAGAAGGGATAACTTTTATTAATATCAAAAATAATAGAAATGAGGTTAATAATTTAAAGAAAATATTATTACAATTCAACGAAAAACTAATTTACTTTTCACAATACCAGTGTATTGAGTTTGGTGTGATAGATTATAATAGTTTTGTTGACAGCAAATTACCATTTTACAACGAACACTATTTCACTTATTTTTGAAATAAACGTGTCTAAATTGCATAGCTTAGCAACGTAATTTCTTGTTTTAATTAATAACAAAGGAATACTTATATTTTGGTTGGGTGACGACACAATGAAAGAGGAGAGAACAGCAATATGGCGGGCGTTGAGTACTTTTCTTATAAACACACCAAGTGTATTAGTAATGTTTTTCATACAAAATAGCCTCAGACAGAGAACACGTCCGCCTTTCATTCCGAATTTTTTAAATTATTCTTAAGTATTGCAAAAAGCCAAAGTAAAAATTTCAATTATAATAAATAATAGTTCTTTCTATACGGACATATTTTAAAAACAATTAAAACATTAAAAGTATCTTCTTTTTGAATTTATTTTGTGGTCCTGAAAAGGACCGATTGATATTTTACTGATATAGAACGCAAATACGATTGAATAGAATTTAACCGCCAAAACCGTAAAGGGTGCGTCCTTGCCTTTTCAAAGCATATACAACATCCATTGCTGTGACTGTCTTTCGCTTTGCGTGTTCCGTGTATGTCACTGCATCACGGATGACATTTTCCAGGAATACCTTTAAAACGCCACGAGTTTCTTCATAGATTAACCCAGAAATACGCTTGACACCACCACGACGAGCCAAACGTCTAATAGCTGGTTTAGTAATACCTTGGATGTTATCACGAAGAACTTTACGATGACGTTTAGCTCCTCCCTTGCCAAGACCTTTTCCACCTTTACCACGACCAGTCATTTTTATATTTGTAAAATTTAAGTCAACTTCACTTTCCCGGAGAATAGATAACCAACAAGCAACAACCACTAAATGATGAATTTTGGTACAAATGTGCATCTATTTATATAATTCGGCATCGTCATCGGCATAGGCAAATAATAAGAAAATTGAATAAGAATGGGAAAAAGGCACTTCCATCTCTTTCATACATCCGAGTTAAATTCTAACAGCGTTCATACAAAAAGATATAAATATTTGCGACAGGCTGGCGTCGGACTCAAACAATTACAATAGTGATCAGTGTTGTGCGTCGGTTCTCCATTCTCATATCTTAAATTTAGAACTTAAAAGTAAAATGGCTCGTACAAAGCAGACTGCTCGTAAGTCCACCGGTGGTAAAGCACCACGCAAACAATTGGCTACCAAGGCTGCTCGTAAGAGTGCCCCAGCTACTGGCGGTGTCAAAAAGCCACATCGTTATCGTCCAGGTACAGTCGCTCTTCGTGAAATTCGTCGTTACCAAAAGAGTACCGAATTGTTAATCCGCAAATTGCCTTTCCAACGTCTCGTTCGTGAAATCGCTCAAGATTTCAAAACTGATTTGCGTTTCCAAAGTTCAGCTGTTATGGCACTTCAGGAGGCCAGCGAAGCTTACTTGGTAGGACTCTTCGAAGATACTAACTTATGCGCCATCCATGCCAAACGTGTTACCATTATGCCAAAAGATATTCAATTGGCGCGTCGTATTCGTGGAGAGCGTGCTTAAAGTGGCAATTATGTTGCTGGTTAATACATTACATCTGCATAATTGACTGGTGATAAAAAAATTAAATAAAATCGGTCCTTTTCAGGACCACAAAATATAATTTATAAAGGGAAGATCTCATCTTAGTTTTAAATAAACATATTATTTACTACCTATTTTATCAGATTACTCGCTATTCATAATTGAGGTGTCACAAAATCTGTATATGTATGAACTTATCGGTTTTTTTGAAAGGGAAACACTACAGAACCCATTTTTCCTACTGGGGGTTGATTATGTAAGCATTTCGAGTTTCGAATGACGTCACTTTTGACGCAATTACGACTAAACGCGATTATTGAGACATACGACTATTCGTAGTCTCGACTTGATTGTTGGTGTTTCAGTCGAACACCATTTGGATTTCGACTGGGAAATAAATGTAATTAAAATGATTATTTCTGTATGAAATCAATCGCGTAAATAACTTTTAAGTGATATTTTTTATTTTTTTTAAAGTTATTTATAAAATTATCACTAAAATAAAAACAAATATTTAGAATTTTAAATAAATTATGCTGCTACATTCATTTGAGTGACGCAAGCAGCGCCGACCGATTGGCGTTTTTTTAGTTACTACGTATTTGTAATTTTGTCAATACAAAGTAAACAAGTATAAACAACAACAAAACATGCGATTTAAAATGGCGATATCGGGCAATAGCTTTAGTTCGAAAAAATTTTGTAGTACATGCTTACATAATTGCGTTATGTCGAAACTACGACTTTGAGCATTTCGACTTGTCGTAAGTCGAAATACGACAGATAAGCATTTCGAGTTTCGAATGACGTCACTTTTGTCGCAATTACGACTAAACGCGATTATTGAGACATTGGACTATTCGTAGTCTCGACTTGATTGTTGGTGTTTCAGTCGAACACCATTTGGATTTCGACTGGGAAATAAATGTAATTAAAATGATTATTTCTGTATGAAATCAATCGCGTAAATAACTTTTAAGTGATATTTTTTATTTTTTTTAATGTTATTTATAAAATTATCACTAAAATAAAAACAAATATTTAGAATTTTAAATATATTATGCTGCTACATTCATTTGAGTGACGCAAGCAGCGCCGACCGATTGGCGTTTTTTTAGTTACTACGTATTTGTTATTTTGTCAATACAAAGTAAACAAGTATAAACAACAACAAAACATGCAATTTAAAATGGCGATATCGGGCAATAGCTTTAGTTCGAAAAATTTTTGTAGTACATGCTTACATAGTTGCGTTATGTCGAAACTACGACTTTGAGCATTTCGACTTGTCGTAAGTCGAAATACGACAGATAAGCATTTCGAGTTTCGAATGACGTCACTTTTGTCGCAATTACGACTAAACGCGATTATTGAGACATACGACTATATATAACTTTTAAGTGATATTTTTTATTTTTTTTAATGTTATTTATAAAATTATCACTAAAATAAAAACAAATATTTAGAATTTTAAATATATTATGCTGCTACATTCATTTGAGTGACGCAAGCAGCGCCGACCGATTGGCGTTTTTTTAGTTACTACGTATTTGTAATTTTGTCAATACAAAGTAAACAAGTATAAACAACAACAAAACATGCAATTTAAAATGGCGATATCGGGCAATAGCTTTAGTTCGAAAAATTTTTGTAGTACATGCTTACATAGTTGCGTTATGTCGAAACTACGACTTTGAGCATTTCGACTTGTCGTAAGTCGAAATACGACAGATAAGCATTTCGAATTTCGAATGACGTCACTTTTGTCGCAATTACGACTAAACGCGATTATTGAGACATACGACTATTCGTAGTCTCGACTTAATTGTTGGTGTTTCAGTCGAACACCATTTGGATTTCGACTGGGAAATAAATGTAATTAAAATGATTATTTCTGTATGAAATCAATCGCGTAAATAACTTTTAAGTGATATTTTTTATTTTTTTTAATGTTATTTATAAAATTATCACTAAAATAAAAACAAATATTTAGAATTTTAAATATATTATGCTGCTACATTCATTTGAGTGACGCAAGCAGCGCCGACCGATTGGCGTTTTTTTAGTTACTACGTATTTGTAATTTTGTCAATACAAAGTAAACAAGTATAAACAACAACAAAACATGCAATTTAAAATGGCGATATCGGGCAATAGCTTTAGTTCGAAAAATTTTTGTAGTACATGCTTACATAGTTGCGTTATGTCGAAACTACGACTTTGAGCATTTCGACTTGTCGTAAGTCGAAATACGACAGATAAGCATTTCGAGTTTCGAATGACGTCACTTTTGTCGCAATTACGACTAAACGCGATTATTGAGACATACGACTATATATAACTTTTAAGTGATATTTTTTATTTTTTTAATGTTATTTATAAAATTATCACTAAAATAAAAACAAATATTTAGAATTTTAAATATATTATGCTGCTACATTCATTTGAGTGACGCAAGCAGCGCCGACCGATTGGCGTTTTTTTAGTTACTACGTATTTGTAATTTTGTCAATACAAAGTAAACAAGTATAAACAACAACAAAACATGCAATTTAAAATGGCGATATCGGGCAATAGCTTTAGTTCGAAAAATTTTTGTAGTACATGCTTACATAGTTGCGTTATGTCGAAACTACGACTTTGAGCATTTCGACTTGTCGTAAGTCGAACTACGACAGATAAGCATTTCGAATTTCGAATGACGTCACTTTTGTCGCAATTACGACTTAACGCGATTATTGAGACATACGACTATTCGTAGTCTCGACTTAATTGTTGGTGTTTCAGTCGAACACCATTTAGATTTCGACTGGGAAATAAATTAAATTAAAATGATTATTTCTGTATGAAATCAATCGCGTAAATAACTTTTAAGTGATAATTTTTATTTTTTTTTAATGTAATTTATAAAATTATGACTAAAATAAAAACAAATATTTAGAATTTTAAATATATTATGCTGCTACATTCATTTGAGTGACGCAAGCAGCGCCGACCGTTTGGCGTTTTTTTAGTTACTACGTATTTGTAATTTTGTCAATACAAAGTAAACAAGTATAAACAACAACAAAACATGCGATTTAAAATGGCGATATCGGGCAATAGCTTTAGTTCGAAAAAATTTTGTAGTACATGCTTACATAATTGCATTATGTCGAAACTACGACTTTGAGCATTTCGACTATCGTAAGTCGAAATACGACAGATAAGCATTTCGAGTTTCGAATGACGTCACTTTTGTCGCAATTACGACTAAACGCGATTATTGAGACATACGACTATTCGTAGTCTCGACTTAATTGTTGGTGTTTCAGTCGAACACCATTTGGATTTCGACTGGGAAATAAATGTAATTAAAATGATTATTTCTGTATGAAATCAATCGCGTAAATAACTTTTAAGTGATATTTTTTATTTTTTTTTTAATGTTATTTATAAAATTATCACTAAAATAAAAACAAATATTTAGAATTTTAAATTGTCGTAAGTCGAAATACGACAGATACATAATCGGCCCCCTGTAGTATTCTGATTGTCATATAATCAGTAGCTTCAGCTTAGCTCTGCTCATAGCTCATAGGTAAATTTTTATTCGTTCAGAAATTTTCAGAAAAAATGTTTTTGTTTTTGATTGTGAAAAAAACCAATAAACCAAAAAGCCAACCAATGCTATATATTTATTTAGCATTAAAACAGCTTAAAATGCTAAACCGTCAGACAATAACTGATTAAAAATAAACAAAGTGATTATAAACACTTCAAAATTGAATTTTCTTACTTAACTATTTTTACTTATAAATATCACATTATAAAATCAGCGTTATTATTTATCATCACAATTTATTTGTTAATCCGTCATTAAGTCTGACGACTTAACATACGCGAAACCAATACCACTAGTAAGCTATTAAAGTAACAAGATTTTTATGGAGAATGCTTGCAAATAAAACGCCAAAACGAAACAATACCCGTCGATTGCCGACAGGTAGCACAGTATCTGTTACATAACTATTTAATTAAATTTAAAAATCAAACAATACAATAGGAACAGTTTGCAAATAGAAAGGCAAACAAAATCCTCGAGAAAAATCTACCCATACCCACACAACGAAAGAGAATAATTACTGCGTTTCAATGAACATGAAGGAGTAGGATTGGGTTGAAAATTAATTTCGTTAAATCGAAAATGGCGTCACGCGTTTCCATGTAATCAGAATGAAACAGAGTTGAAATTTTGACAGAATAATACAAAATCCGATGTCTACTTACAAAATAATAAAATTCGCTAGTTTGAATTTCAACTCTGCTCAACCCAGGTATTTTCGTTGAGTTAAAACTGAGTAAACGTAAACTCAACTCAACCCTGTTTCTATAAGCGCTAACCCAGGATTAACCCTCCATGGAAACGAGATAATTGATATGCATAAGACGTTGACATGACGTTTTTTTTTCATTAAAAATCTGGCGCAGGTTGATTTTTTGGCTGTGAAGTGGCTAGATCGAAATTCCCCTCTAACAGATCTGTATATTTTGGGAGATTTAACCCTCTTTTCACTAAATACAACAACAACAAAAGTGGTAAAACTGAATTTTTTTATTAAATTATTTTTATTTATAAATATCACATTATAAAATCGGCATAATTGCTTAACAATTATTTGTTAATCAGTCATAAGCTGTTTTAATGCAAAATACATAGCCAGAGACAATCGTACCAATTCCAACTGGAAACTGGAATGTACATTTCTAATAAGAATTTACAAATTCGTTAGTACGTTTCAGCCAAAGCCAATCGTACCAATTCCAATTGGAATATGTACATTTCTTATAAGAAACTTTCAGAATTTTTTTTTATGATTGTGGTTTGAAAAGTAGACTATAGATCTTAGAGGTTTTTTTCAATTATTATTTATCTTTGTACCACACACCTAATGTGACTAATAATTAATAAACATGTTCATTCTCATTGTAACAAAATGTACCGTACCAACAGTACAAATTTATATGAACAATGAAGCCATAATCATTTTCGATGACACCATAACACCATTAGATACCTAACTAACGTAGGCTTTATGAGATTTTCCAATTTTATTGTAAAAACTTATTATGCTTTGTATGTAGGTAGGTACATTATATTGAAGTTTTTTGTTAATAACAATTAGTATATAAATATACTAATTAAATTGTGTTCCCGAGTTACATATCGTTTGTTTAATCATTTTGTGGCCCTGAAAAGGGCCTTTTTATTTGGTGGGGTGTCTTAAAAAAGCCAAAGATAAGATGACGCCGATATTTACTTAGAGCTGGTATATTTAGTAACAGCTTTTGTTCCTTCACTGACCGCATGCTTGGCCAACTCTCCGGGAAGTAAAAGACGAACAGCAGTCTGAATTTCCCGACTTGTGATTGTCGAACGTTTATTGTAGTGTGCCAAGCGGGACGCTTCGGCAGCGATACGTTCAAAAATATCATTGACAAAACTGTTCATGATACTCATGGCTTTTGATGAGATACCAGTATCCGGATGGACTTGCTTCAACACTTTGTAAATGTAAATTGCGTAGCTTTCCTTCCTCTTGCGCTTGTTCTTTTTACCAGGTTTAGTAATATTTTTCTGGGCCTTTCCAGCTTTCTTTTCTGCTTTTCCACTTGTCTTTGGCGGCATTATGAAAATTTAACTCAACTCTCAACAAATAGAATAGAATAACCAATAATTATAAACTCGTCGCACAGACTAACTACTTAGTTGTTCACCACACCGATTCTACAGTAACTTTTGACTAAAAAACCAAAAATGCCAACATTATATGTATTTTTAGAAACGAATCTTTCATTTTGCTTTGTTTCTCTTTCAACGAGAGAAAAACGACAAATTATACAACAATGAGTACGTTTCGTGTGTGCTTGAAAGGTATAAATAGTTCATTCGCTTCTAGAAACCATCGTTTTTGTGTGAATCGTTCTCAAGTTAAGAAGTCAGTAGGAAGATAATTAAAAAAATGTCTGGTCGTGGTAAAGGTGGCAAAGTTAAGGGAAAGGCAAAGTCTCGTTCAAACCGTGCTGGTCTACAATTTCCTGTTGGTCGGATTCATCGTTTACTTCGAAAGGGCAACTATGCCGAACGTGTTGGCGCTGGAGCTCCAGTTTATCTAGCTGCAGTAATGGAATATTTAGCAGCTGAAGTTTTGGAATTGGCGGGAAATGCTGCTCGTGACAACAAAAAGACTAGGATTATTCCGCGTCATTTGCAATTGGCAATCCGCAATGATGAAGAATTAAACAAACTTTTGTCTGGAGTAACCATTGCTCAAGGTGGTGTTTTACCGAATATCCAGGCAGTACTTTTGCCCAAGAAGACCGAAAAGAAAGCTTAAATTTCTGTGCGCAAAAGAGTTAAAAACAAAGTAGTACTAAAGAAAAAAACCGTCCTTTTCAGGACGACAAATCTTCTTATGAGAAGGGATAACTTTTATTAATATCAAAAATAATAGAAATGAGGTTAATAATTTAAAGAAAATATTATTACAATTCAACGAAGAACTAATTTACTTTTCACAATACCAGTGTATTGAGTTTGGTGTGATAGATTATAATAGTTTTGTTGACAGCAAATTACCATTTTACAACGAACACTATTTCACTTATTTTTGAAATAAACGTGTCTAAATTGCATAGCTTAGCAACGTAATTTCTTGTTTTAATTAATAACAAAGGAATACTACTTATATTTTGGTTGGGTGACGACACAATGAAAGAGGAGAGAACAGCAATATGGCGGGCGTTGAGTACTTTTCTTATAAACACACCAAGTGTATTAGTAATGTTTTTCATACACGATAGCCTTAGACAGAGAACACGTCCGCCTTTCATTCCGAATTTTTTAAATTATTTATTGCAAAAAGCCAAAGTAAAAATTTCAATTGTAATAAATAATAGTTCTATACGGACATATTTTAAAAACAATTAAAACATTAAAAGTATCTTCTTTTTGAATTTATTTTGTGGTCCTGAAAAGGACCGATTGATATTTTACTGATATAGAACGCAAATACGATTGAATAGAATTTAACCGCCAAAACCGTAAAGGGTGCGTCCTTGCCTTTTCAAAGCATATACAACATCCATTGCTGTGACTGTCTTTCGCTTTGCGTGTTCCGTGTATGTCACTGCATCACGGATGACATTTTCCAGGAATACCTTTAAAACGCCACGAGTTTCTTCATAGATTAACCCAGAAATACGCTTGACACCACCACGACGAGCCAAACGTCTAATAGCTGGTTTAGTAATACCTTGGATGTTATCACGAAGAACTTTACGATGACGTTTAGCTCCTCCCTTGCCAAGACCTTTTCCACCTTTACCACGACCAGTCATTTTTATATTTGTAAAATTTAAGTCAACTTCACTTTCCCGGAGAATAGATAACCAACAAGCAACAACCACTAAATGATGAATTTTGGTACAAATGTGCCTCTATTTATATAATTCGGCATCGTCATCGGCATAGGCAAATAATAAGAAAATTGAATAAGAATGGGAAAAAGGCACTTCCATCTCTTTCATACATCCGAGTTAAATTCTAACAGCGTTCATACAAAAAGATATAAATATTTGCGACAGGCTGGCGTCGGACTCAAACAATAGTGATCAGTGTTGTGCGTCGGTTCTCCATTCTCATATCTTAAATTTAGAACTTAAAAGTAAAATGGCTCGTACAAAGCAGACTGCTCGTAAGTCCACCGGTGGTAAAGCACCACGCAAACAATTGGCTACCAAGGCTGCTCGTAAGAGTGCCCCAGCTACTGGCGGTGTCAAAAAGCCACATCGTTATCGTCCAGGTACAGTCGCTCTTCGTGAAATTCGTCGTTACCAAAAGAGTACCGAATTGTTAATCCGCAAATTGCCTTTCCAACGTCTCGTTCGTGAAATCGCTCAAGATTTCAAAACTGATTTGCGTTTCCAAAGTTCAGCTGTTATGGCACTTCAGGAGGCCAGCGAAGCTTACTTGGTAGGACTCTTCGAAGATACTAACTTATGCGCCATCCATGCCAAACGTGTTACCATTATGCCAAAAGATATTCAATTGGCGCGTCGTATTCGTGGAGAGCGTGCTTAAAGTGGCAATTATGTTGCTGGTTAATACATTACATCTGCATAATTGACTGGTGATAAAAAAATTAAATAAAATCGGTCCTTTTCAGGACCACAAAATATAATTTATAAAGGGAAGATCTCATCTTAGTTTTAAATAAACATATTATTTACTACCTATTTTATCAGATTACTCGCTATTCATAATTGAGGTGTCACAAAATCTGTATATGTATGAACTTATCGGTTTTTTTGAAAGGGAAACACTACAGAACCCATTTTTCCTACTGGGGGTTGATTATGTAAGCATTTCGAGTTTCGAATGACGTCACTTTTGACGCAATTACGACTAAACGCGATTATTGAGACATACGACTATTCGTAGTCTCGACTTGATTGTTGGTGTTTCAGTCGAACACCATTTGGATTTCGACTGGGAAATAAATGTAATTAAAATGATTATTTCTGTATGAAATCAATCGCGTAAAAAACTTTTAAGTGATATTTTTTATTTTTTTTAATGTTATTTATAAAATTATCACTAAAATAAAAACAAATATTTAGAATTTTAAATATATTATGCTGCTACATTCATTTGAGTGACGCAAGCAGCGCCGACCGATTGGCGTTTTTTTAGTTACTACGTATTTGTAATTTTGTCAATACAAAGTAAACAAGTATAAACAACAACAAAACATGCGATTTAAAATGGCGATATCGGGCAATAGCTTTAGTTCGAAAAATTTTTGTAGTACATGCTTACATAGTTGCGTTATGTCGAAACTACGACTTTGAGCATTTCGACTTGTCGTAAGTCGAAATACGACAGATAAGCATTTCGAGTTTGGAATGACGTCACTTTTGTCGCAATTACGACTAAACGCGATTATTGAGACATACGACTATTCGTAGTCTCGACTTAATTGTTGGTGTTTCAGTCGAACACCATTTGGATTTCGACTGGGAAATAAATGTAATTAAAATGAATATTTCTGTATGAAATCAATCGCGTAAATAACTTTTAAGTGATATTTTTTATTTTTTTTTAATGTTATTTATAAAATTATGACTAAAATAAAAACAAATATTTAGAATTTTAAATATATTATGCTGCTACATTCATTTGAGTGACGCAAGCAGCGCCGACCGATTGGCGTTTTTTTAGTTACTACGTATTTGTAATTTTGTCAATACAAAGTAAACAAGTATAAACAACAACAAAACATGCAATTTAAAATGGCGATATCGGGCAATAGCTTTAGTTCGAAAAATTTTTGTAGTACATGCTTACATAGTTGCGTTATGTCGAAACTACGACTTTGAGCATTTCGACTTGTCGTAAGTCGAAATACGACAGATAAGCATTTCGAGTTTCGAATGACGTCACTTTTGTCGCAATTACGACTAAACGCGATTATTGAGACATACGACTATTCGTAGTCTCGACTTAATTGTTGGTGTTTCAGTCGAACACCATTTGGATTTCGACTGGGAAATAAATGTAATTAAAATGAATATTTCTGTATGAAATCAATCGCGTAAATAACTTTTAAGTGATATTTTTTATTTTTTTTTAATGTTATTTATAAAATTATGACTAAAATAAAAACAAATATTTAGAATTTTAAATATATTATGCTGCTACATTCATTTGAGTGACGCAAGCAGCGCCGACCGATTGGCGTTTTTTTAGTTACTACGTATTTGTAATTTTGTCAATACAAAGTAAACAAGTATAAACAACAACAAAACATGCAATTTAAAATGGCGATATCGGGCAATAGCTTTAGTTCGAAAAATTTTTGGAGTACATGCTTACATAGTTGCGTTATGTCGAAACTACGACTTTGAGCATTTCGACTTGTCGTAAGTCGAAATACGACAGATAAGCATTTCGAGTTTCGAATGACGTCACTTTTGTCGCAATTACGTCTAAACGCGATTATTGAGACATACGACTATTCGTAGTCTCGACTTGATTGTTGGTGTTTCAGTCGAACACCATTTGGATTTCGACTGGGAAATAAATGTAATTAAAATGATTATTTCTGTATGAAATCAATCGCGTAAATAACTTTTAAGTGATATTTTTTTTTTTTTTTTAATGTTATTTATAAAATTATGACTAAAATAAAAACAAATATTTAGAATTTTAAATATATTATGCTGCTACATTCATTTGAGTGACGCAAGCAGCACCGACCGATTGGCGTTTTTTTAGTTACTACGTATTTGTAATTTTGTCAATACAAAGTAAACAAGTATAAACAACAACAAAAAATGCAATTTAAAATGGCGATATCGGGAAATAGCTTTAGTTCGAAAAAATTTTGTAGTACATGCTTACATAATTGCATTATGTCGAAACTACGACTTTGAGCATTTCGACTTGTCGTAAGTCGAAATACGACAGATAAGCATTTCGAGTTTCGAATGACGTCATTTTTTGTCGCAATTACGACTAAACGCGATTATTGAGACATACGACTATTCGTAGTCTCGACTTAATTGTTGGTGTTTCAGTCGAACACCATTTGGATTTCGACTGGGAAATAAATGTAATTAAAATGATTATTTCTGTATGAAATCAATCGCGTAAAAAACTTTTAAGTGATATTTTTTATTTTTTTTAATGTTATTTATAAAATTATCACTAAAATAAAAACAAATATTTAGAATTTTAAATATATTATGCTGCTACATTCATTTGAGTGACGCAAGCAGCGCCGACCGATTGGCGTTTTTTTAGTTACTACGTATTTGTAATTTTGTCAATACAAAGTAAACAAGTATAAACAACAACAAAACATGCAATTTAAAATGGCGATATCGGGCAATAGCTTTAGTTCGAAAAATTTTTGTAGTACATGCTTACATAGTTGCGTTATGTCGAAACTACGACTTTGAGCATTTCGACTTGTCGTAAGTCGAAATACGACAGATAAGCATTTCGAGTTTGGAATGACGTCACTTTTGTCGCAATTACGACTAAACGCGATTATTGAGACATACGACTATTCGTAGTCTCGACTTAATTGTTGGTGTTTCAGTCGAACACCATTTGGATTTCGACTGGGAAATAAATGTAATTAAAATGAATATTTCTGTATGAAATCAATCGCGTAAATAACTTTTAAGTGATATTTTTTATTTTTTTTTAATGTTATTTATAAAATTATGACTAAAATAAAAACAAATATTTAGAATTTTAAATATATTATGCTGCTACATTCATTTGAGTGACGCAAGCAGCGCCGACCGATTGGCGTTTTTTTAGTTACTACGTATTTGTAATTTTGTCAATACAAAGTAAACAAGTATAAACAACAACAAAACATGCAATTTAAAATGGCGATATCGGGCAATAGCTTTAGTTCGAAAAATTTTTGTAGTACATGCTTACATAGTTGCGTTATGTCGAAACTACGACTTTGAGCATTTCGACTTGTCGTAAGTCGAAATACGACAGATAAGCATTTCGAGTTTCGAATGACGTCACTTTTGTCGCAATTACGACTAAACGCGATTATTGAGACATACGACTATTCGTAGTCTCGACTTGATTGTTGGTGTTTCAGTCGAACACCATTTGGATTTCGACTGGGAAATAAATGTAATTAAAATGATTATTTCTGTATGAAATCAATCGCGTAAATAACTTTTAAGTGATATTTTTTATTTTTTTTTAATGTTATTTATAAAATTATGACTAAAATAAAAACAAATATTTAGAATTTTAAATATATTATGCTGCTACATTCATTTGAGTGACGCAAGCAGCGCCGACCGATTGGCGTTTTTTTAGTTACTACGTATTTGTAATTTTGTCAATACAAAGTAAACAAGTATAAACAACAACAAAACATGCAATTTAAAATGGCGATATCGGGCAATAGCTTTAGTTCAAAAAATTTTTGTAGTACATGCTTACATAGTTGCGTTATGTCGAAACTACGACTTTGAGCATTTCGACTTGTCGTAAGTCGAAATACGACAGATAAGCATTTCGAGTTTCGAATGACGTCACTTTTGTCGCAATTACGACTAAACGCGATTATTGAGACATACGACTATTCGTAGTCTCGACTTAATTGTTGGTGTTTCAGTCGAACACCATTTGGATTTCGACTGGGAAATAAATGTAATTAAAATGATTATTTCTGTATGAAATCAATCGCGTAAATAACTTTTAAGTGATATTTTTTATTTTTTTTTAATGTTATTTATAAAATTATGACTAAAATAAAAACAAATATTTAGAATTTTAAATATATTATGCTGCTACATTCATTTGAGTGACGCAAGCAGCGCCGACCGATTGGCGTTTTTTTAGTTACTACGTATTTGTAATTTTGTCAATACAAAGTAAACAAGTATAAACAACAACAAAACATGCAATTTAAAATGGCGATATCGGGCAATAGCTTTAGTTCGAAAAATTTTTGTAGTACATGCTTACATAGTTGCGTTATGTCGAAACTACGACTTTGAGCATTTCGACTTGTCGTAAGTCGAAATACGACAGATAAGCATTTCGAGTTTCGAATGACGTCACTTTTGTCGCAATTACGACTAAACGCGATTATTGAGACATACGACTATTCGTAGTCTCGACTTAATTGTTGGTGTTTCAGTCGAACACCATTTGGATTTCGACTGGGAAATAAATGTAATTAAAATGATTATTTCTGTATGAAATCAATCGCGTAAATAACTTTTAAGTGATATTTTTTATTTTTTTTTAATGTTATTTATAAAATTATGACTAAAATAAAAACAAATATTTAGAATTTTAAATATATTATGCTGCTACATTCATTTGAGTGATGCAAGCAGAGCCGACCGATTGGCGTTTTTTTAGTTACTACGTATTTGTAATTTTGTCAATACAAAGTAAACAAGTATAAACAACAACAAAAAATGCAATTTAAAATGGCGATATCGGGAAATAGCTTTAGTTCGAAAAAATTTTGTAGTACATGCTTACATAATTGCATTATGTCGAAACTACGACTTTGAGCATTTCGACTTGTCGTAAGTCGAAATACGACAGATAAGCATTTCGAGTTTCGAATGACGTCATTTTTTGTCGCAATTACGACTAAACGCGATTATTGAGACATACGACTATTCGTAGTCTCGACTTAATTGTTGGTGTTTCAGTCGAACACCATTTGGATTTCGACTGGGAAATAAATGTAATTAAAATGATTATTTCTGTATGAAATCAATCGCGTAAAAAACTTTTAAGTGATATTTTTTATTTTTTTTAATGTTATTTATAAAATTATCACTAAAATAAAAACAAATATTTAGAATTTTAAATATATTATGCTGCTACATTCATTTGAGTGACGCAAGCAGCGCCGACCGATTGGCGTTTTTTTAGTTACTACGTATTTGTAATTTTGTCAATACAAAGTAAACAAGTATAAACAACAACAAAACATGCAATTTAAAATGGCGATATCGGGCAATAGCTTTAGTTCGAAAAATTTTTGTAGTACATGCTTACATAGTTGCGTTATGTCGAAACTACGACTTTGAGCATTTCGACTTGTCGTAAGTCGAAATACGACAGATAAGCATTTCGAGTTTGGAATGACGTCACTTTTGTCGCAATTACGACTAAACGCGATTATTGAGACATACGACTATTCGTAGTCTCGACTTAATTGTTGGTGTTTCAGTCGAACACCATTTGGATTTCGACTGGGAAATAAATGTAATTAAAATGAATATTTCTGTATGAAATCAATCGCGTAAATAACTTTTAAGTGATATTTTTTATTTTTTTTTAATGTTATTTATAAAATTATGACTAAAATAAAAACAAATATTTAGAATTTTAAATATATTATGCTGCTACATTCATTTGAGTGACGCAAGCAGCGCCGACCGATTGGCGTTTTTTTAGTTACTACGTATTTGTAATTTTGTCAATACAAAGTAAACAAGTATAAACAACAACAAAACATGCAATTTAAAATGGCGATATCGGGCAATAGCTTTAGTTCGAAAAATTTTTGTAGTACATGCTTACATAGTTGCGTTATGTCGAAACTACGACTTTGAGCATTTCGACTTGTCGTAAGTCGAAATACGACAGATAAGCATTTCGAGTTTCGAATGACGTCACTTTTGTCGCAATTACGACTAAACGCGATTATTGAGACATACGACTATTCGTAGTCTCGACTTGATTGTTGGTGTTTCAGTCGAACACCATTTGGATTTCGACTGGGAAATAAATGTAATTAAAATGATTATTTCTGTATGAAATCAATCGCGTAAATAACTTTTAAGTGATATTTTTTATTTTTTTTTAATGTTATTTATAAAATTATGACTAAAATAAAAACAAATATTTAGAATTTTAAATATATTATGCTGCTACATTCATTTGAGTGACGCAAGCAGCGCCGACCGATTGGCGTTTTTTTAGTTACTACGTATTTGTAATTTTGTCAATACAAAGTAAACAAGTATAAACAACAACAAAACATGCAATTTAAAATGGCGATATCGGGCAATAGCTTTAGTTCGAAAAATTTTTGTAGTACATGCTTACATAGTTGCGTTATGTCGAAACTACGACTTTGAGCATTTCGACTTGTCGTAAGTCGAAATACGACAGATAAGCATTTCGAGTTTCGAATGACGTCACTTTTGTCGCAATTACGACTAAACGCGATTATTGAGACATACGACTATTCGTAGTCTCGACTTGATTGTTGGTGTTTCAGTCGAACACCATTTGGATTTCGACTGGGAAATAAATGTAATTAAAATGATTATTTCTGTATGAAATCAATCGCGTAAATAACTTTTAAGTGATATTTTTTAATTTTTTTTAATGTTATTTATAAAATTATGACTAAAATAAAAACAAATATTTAGAATTTTAAATATATTATGCTGCTACATTCATTTGAGTGACGCAAGCAGCGCCGACCGATTGGCGTTTTTTTAGTTACTACGTATTTGTAATTTTGTCAATACAAAGTAAACAAGTATAAACAACAACAAAACATGCAATTTAAAATGGCGATATCGGGCAATAGCTTTAGTTCGAAAAATTTTTGTAGTACATGCTTACATAGTTGCGTTATGTCGAAACTACGACTTTGAGCATTTCGACTTGTCGTAAGTCGAAATACGACAGATAAGCATTTCGAGTTTCGAATGACGTCACTTTTGTCGCAATTACGACTAAACGCGATTATTGAGACATACGACTATTCGTAGTCTCGACTTAATTGTTGGTGTTTCAGTCGAACACCATTTGGATTTCGACTGGGAAATAAATGTAATTAAAATGATTATTTCTGTATGAAATCAATCGCGTAAATAACTTTTAAATGATATTTTTTATTTTTTTTTAATGTTATTTATAAAATTATGACTAAAATAAAAACAAATATTTAGAATTTTAAATATATTATGCTGCTACATTCATTTGAGTGACGCAAGCAGCACCGACCGATTGGCGTTTTTTTAGTTACTACGTATTTGTAATTTTGTCAATACAAAGTAAACAAGTATAAACAACAACAAAAAATGCAATTTAAAATGGCGATATCGGGAAATAACTTTAGTTCGAAAAAATTTTGTAGTACATGCTTACATAATTGCATTATGTCGAAACTACGACTTTGAGCATTTCGACTTGTCGTAAGTCGAAATACGACAGATAAGCATTTCGAGTTTCGAATGACGTCATTTTTTGTCGCAATTACGACTAAACGCGATTATTGAGACATACGACTATTCGTAGTCTCGACTTAATTGTTGGTGTTTCAGTCGAACACCATTTGGATTTCGACTGGGAAATAAATGTAATTAAAATGATTATTTCTGTATGAAATCAATCGCGTAAAAAACTTTTAAGTGATATTTTTTATTTTTTTTAATGTTATTTATAAAATTATCACTAAAATAAAAACAAATATTTAGAATTTTAAATATATTATGCTGCTACATTCATTTGAGTGACGCAAGCAGCGCCGACCGATTGGCGTTTTTTTAGTTACTACGTATTTGTAATTTTGTCAATACAAAGTAAACAAGTATAAACAACAACAAAACATGCAATTTAAAATGGCGATATCGGGCAATAGCTTTAGTTCGAAAAATTTTTGTAGTACATGCTTACATAGTTGCGTTATGTCGAAACTACGACTTTGAGCATTTCGACTTGTCGTAAGTCGAAATACGACAGATAAGCATTTCGAGTTTGGAATGACGTCACTTTTGTCGCAATTACGACTAAACGCGATTATTGAGACATACGACTATTCGTAGTCTCGACTTAATTGTTGGTGTTTCAGTCGAACACCATTTGGATTTCGACTGGGAAATAAATGTAATTAAAATGAATATTTCTGTATGAAATCAATCGCGTAAATAACTTTTAAGTGATATTTTTTATTTTTTTTTAATGTTATTTATAAAATTATGACTAAAATAAAAACAAATATTTAGAATTTTAAATATATTATGCTGCTACATTCATTTGAGTGACGCAAGCAGCGCCGACCGATTGGCGTTTTTTTAGTTACTACGTATTTGTAATTTTGTCAATACAAAGTAAACAAGTATAAACAACAACAAAACATGCAATTTAAAATGGCGATATCGGGCAATAGCTTTAGTTCGAAAAATTTTTGTAGTACATGCTTACATAGTTGCGTTATGTCGAAACTACGACTTTGAGCATTTCGACTTGTCGTAAGTCGAAATACGACAGATAAGCATTTCGAGTTTCGAATGACGTCACTTTTGTCGCAATTACGACTAAACGCGATTATTGAGACATACGACTATTCGTAGTCTCGACTTAATTGTTGGTGTTTCAGTCGAACACCATTTGGATTTCGACTGGGAAATAAATGTAATTAAAATGATTATTTCTGTATGAAATCAATCGCTAAATAACTTTTAAGTGATAATTTTTATTTTTTTTTAATGTTATTTATAAAATTATGACTAAAATAAAAACAAATATTTAGAATTTTAAATATATTATGCTGCTACATTCATTTGAGTGACGCAAGCAGCGCCGACCGATTGGCGTTTTTTTAGTTACTACGTATTTGTAATTTTGTCAATACAAAGTAAACAAGTATAAACAACAACAAAACATGCGATTTAAAATGGCGATATCGGGCAATAGCTTTAGTTCGAAAAAATTTTGTAGTACATGCTTACATAATTGCATTATGTCGAAACTACGACTTTGAGCATTTCGACTTATCGTAAGTCGAAATACGACAGATAAGCATTTCGAGTTTCGAATGACGTCACTTTTGTCGCAATTACGACTAAACGCGATTATTGAGACATACGACTATTCGTAGTCTCGACTTAATTGTTGGTGTTTCAGTCGAACACCATTTGGATTTCGACTGGGAAATAAATGTAATTAAAATGATTATTTCTGTATGAAATCAATCGCGTAAATAACTTTTAAGTGATATTTTTTATTTTTTTTTAATGTTATTTATAAAATTATCACTAAAATAAAAACAAATATTTAGAATTTTAAATTGTCGTAAGTCGAAATACGACAGATACATAATCGGCCCCCTGTAGTATTCTGATTGTCATATAATCAGTAGCTTCAGCTTAGCTCTGCTCATAGCTCATAGGTAAATTTTTATTCGTTCAGAAATTTTCAGAAAAAATGTTTTTGTTTTTGATTGTGAAAAAAACCAATAAACCAAAAAGCCAACCAATGCTATATATTTAGCATTAAAACAGCTTAAAATGCTAAACCGTCAGACAATAACTGATTAAAAATAAACAAAGTGATTATAAACACTTCAAAATTGAATTTTCTTACTTAACTATTTTTACTTATAAATATCACATTATAAAATCAGCGTTATTATTTATCATCACAATTTATTTGTTAATCCGTCATTAAGTCTGACGACTTAACATACGCGAAACCAATACTACTAGTAAGCTATTAAAGTAACAAGATTTTTATGGAGAATGCTTGCAAATAAAACGCCAAAACGAAACAATACCCGTCGATTGCCGACAGGTAGCATTTAAAAATCAAACAATACAATAGGAACAGTTTGCAAATAGAAAGGCAAACAAAATCCACGAGAAAAATCTACCCATACCCACACAACGAAAGAGAATAATTACTGCGTTTCAATGAACATGAAGGAGTAGGATTTGGTTGAAAATTAATTTCGTTAAATCGAAAATGGCGTCACGCGTTTCCATGTAATCAGAATGAAACAGAGTTGAAATTTTGACAGAATAATACAAAATCCGATGTCTACTTACAAAATAATAAAATTCGCTAGTTTGAATTTCAACTCTGCTCAACCCAGGTATTTTCGTTGAGTTAAAACTGAGTAAACGTAAACTCAACTCAACCCTGTTTCTATAAGCGCTAACCCAGGATTATCCCTCCATGGAAACGAGATAATTGATATGCATAAGACGTTGACATGACGTTTTTTTTTCATTAAAAATCTGGCGCAGGTTGATTTTTTGGCTGTGAAGTGGCTAGATCGAAATTCCCCTCTAACAGATCTGTATATTTTGGGAGATTTAACCCTCTTTTCACTAAATACAACAACAACAAAAGTGGTAAAACTGAATTTTTTTATTAAATTATTTTTATTTATAAATATCACATTATAAAATCGGCATAATTGCTTAACAATTATTTGTTAATCAGTCATAAGCTGTTTTAATGCAAAATACATAGCCAGAGACAATCGTACCAATTCCAACTGGAAACTGGAATGTACATTTCTAATAAGAATTTACAAATTCGTTAGTACGTTTCAGCCAAAGCCAATCGTACCAATTCCAATTGGAATATGTACATTTCTTATAAGAAACTTTCAGAATTTTTTTTTTATGATTGTGGTTTGAAAAGTAGACTATAGATCTTAGAGGTTTTTTTCAATTATTATTTATCTTTGTACCACACACCTTATGTGACTAATAATTAATAAACATGTTCATTCTCATTGTAACAAAATGTACCGTACCAACAGTACAAATTTATATGAACAATGAAGCCATAATCATTTTCGATGACACCATAACACCATTAGATACCTAACTAACGTAGGCTTTATGAGATTTTCCAATTTTATTGTAAAAACTTATTATGCTTTGTATGTAGGTAGGTACATTATATTGAAGTTTTTTGTTAATAACAATTAGTATATAAATATACTAATTAAATTGTGTTCCCGAGTTACATATCGTTTGTTTAATCATTTTGTGGCCCTGAAAAGGGCCTTTTTATTTGGTGGGGTGTCTTAAAAAAGCCAAAGATAAGATGACGCCGATATTTACTTAGAGCTGGTATATTTAGTAACAGCTTTTGTTCCTTCACTGACCGCATGCTTGGCCAACTCTCCGGGAAGTAAAAGACGAACAGCAGTCTGAATTTCCCGACTTGTGATTGTCGAACGTTTATTGTAGTGTGCCAAGCGGGACGCTTCGGCAGCGATACGTTCAAAAATATCATTGACAAAACTGTTCATGATACTCATGGCTTTTGATGAGATACCAGTATCCGGATGGACTTGCTTCAACACTTTGTAAATGTAAATTGCGTAGCTTTCCTTCCTCTTGCGCTTGTTCTTTTTACCAGGTTTAGTAATATTTTTCTGGGCCTTTCCAGCTTTCTTTTCTGCTTTTCCACTTGTCTTTGGCGGCATTATGAAAATTTAACTCAACTCTCAACAAATAGAATAGAATAACCAATAATTATAAACTCGTCGCACAGTACTAACTACTTAGTTGTTCACCACACCGATTCTACAGTAACTTTTGACTAAAAAAGATTAGATTAGATTAAGATATTTTATTAAACATTTAGATATTATACAATTTTGACTTAAAAACTAAACTTATAACTATTTTTATTAAGTGTCGGCTCAACAATAGGGGCCCGACGTATTTACATTGTCTTTTTTTGTATTGTTTATTATTAAACAATATTTTTTACTACTTAATCTACTACATGTTTATTTTTAAAGCAATTTAATTTTAAACGATAAATTTTAAAATAAAATAAAAATGAAGAATAATATTAAAAGGGGGTATAAACAGGGCGATCTTCAGCCTCTGTAATGTTGATTGCTGGCCTTCTCGTAGAAGGAGACGTCTTGATTAATAAAGATGTCGTCAAATCTAGCATCTGTGAATCCTCTGATGTTTATATAGCGGTGGCTTGGCTCGATTTCTTCGATTCTCAGTCCTTGCATCTCCGGACTTGGATGTGTTTCCAACCCATCAACGAATTTCTTTGCCATTCGGAACAAGTGGTCGGTTATGGGCAGCAGACCTGCCGCGTCGTAAAGCCTTGCACTCGAGACAAACTTATAGCTGTTTGGCACCCTCCAGAGTCCTGTACAGATCCTAAGTACCTTCCTTTCAAATAGGGAGATCTTCTTCATCGTTGTTGGTGAGACGGTGAACCATATGGGATAGCCATAGGTTATCACTGGCCTGATGAGCTGCTTGTAGATGAGCAGCCTGGTGTTGTTTGACAGTCCGTTTCGCCTTCGTAGAAGCGGGTGCACCAAATGAAGGGCGTTATTAGCCTTTTTCAACGTTTTATCGATGTGGGCATTAAACTTGAGCCTCTCGGAGAAGTTTATTCCCAGGTACTTCGTCTCTGATTGGGTTTTTATAACTGTGTTGTCTGGAAGGGTGATTTTTAATCCTCTGCACCGGCTCACAAAATTTTTTCTCCCTGTTCTTGTCCCTGGCACTCGGAAGCAGATGAGTTCCGTTTTGTTTGCATTTATCTTCAACCCCCACTTGAGGTAGTAGTCCCAAAGATTTCGGAGGTGTTCCTCCACTCTTCGGGTAGCTATCTCAGGAGAGAGAGAAACGGCATACGTGATCGAGTCATCCGCGTAAAGCATGCTGCTTGTTCCGGCTGTATTGGTGGGTTGATCCGCCGTGTAGATGTTGAAAAGGACTGGGCCAAGTCTGGAACCTTGAGGAACTCCGGCTTTAATCCCTTTCCTAGTGGATGAGTCGCCAAAAATCTGTAAAAAAAAAACCTGTGAAAGAGAAAATTTTTAATTATTTTTACAATATAATTGGGGAAGCCAAATCTTATAAGTTGAACAGTAGCCCGTTGATCCATACACTATCGAAGGCTTTTTCGATGTCTAGCAAACAGGCTACTGTACTGCTTTTAACGTTCAGTCCTCGAGTGACGTTACTGTGAAGTTTCAGCAGAGGGTGCATCGTAGAGTGCTTCTCACGGAAACCGAATTGAAAGGAAGGAATAAGGCCTCTTTCCGAACAAAATGTATTGATCTTTTTACTGATCAAAGACTCGAATACCTTACTGATACAACACAGTAAAGCTATTGGACGGTAACCAGTTACGCTTGAGCGGTCAGTTTTTTTGGGTACTGGTACTACTTTGGCCACCTTCCAGTTGTCTGGAAAGTAACCATTGTTAAGGCAATTGTTGAAAATGATGGTTAACATCAAGATTGCCATACCCGGTAACTTTTTAAGCTAAAAGTTAGGAATCCCGTCAATGCCCGATGATTTTTTTGAGTTTCCACTCATTATTTAATCACTGACTATAGCTGTTTTGGTAAACATTTCAACGTCTACGGGCGCTCTAGCGGGGTTTTCTTCACTAAACCGCACTACAGGATTACTTGCAGAAGTGACGTCTTCCACAAGACTTTCCACCTCTTTCAAAAAATCTGGAAGATGCGTTGGTGGTCGGTCCGTAAAACTCCTTTCAAAATGGCAGGCAAAGGCTTCGGCTTTTTCAACAGGACTGGATGCTACTTGATCTCCAAACGTGATACTTTCTGGAATGGAAATACGCTTTCCGACCAGAGCGTTCAGCTTCTTAAAAGCATCATGACCTGGTTTGATGTTCTGGAGTCGTTTGGTCAGGTCATCTTCCTGGTACTTCCGTAGTGCTTGACGAAGCATGTTCACTGTACAACGCAGTTGCGAAAGTACAGACTGGTATTCGTCATTGACTGTATTAAGAGTCCTGTTAAAAATCCTCTGAAGGCGCTTCCTCAGCCGTTGCTTGTGAGCATATATTGCCTGTATATGTCCAGGCAGGTGTTGGAAGCGATCCCTGCTGGTGCGTATTGTTTTCTGCCGATTGATGGCTGTGTTTACCGCATTCTCGAAATTTCTTATAGCATCATTAATTTCGTAATTCTCCAGATTTCTGCAGTCTGCTGGCATTGTTAAATCAGCTTCAACTTCAGATCTAAACCGGTTCCAGTTTACTTTCCTGAAGTTGATGTGTAGTTCAGATGGTGGTGTGACTTTCAAAATTCGCTGATTCAACCTAACTCGAAGCTCTATGGCCATATGATCCGAGTCGCTATCGTGCGCCAAACATGAATAATTTGTTAATTCTGGAAGGATATTAATAAAATTTGTAGTTGCCAGAAAGAAATCCAGAGTTGACGGTGTCCGAGGGTACGTCTTCCGGGGCTGAGAAACTACAGCCATGGTATGCTGATGAGGATTTGAATCCAGCCAATCTGCAATAGCCCTTCCTTGACTGTTGCACACTTCATCTTGCCATCGGGTGTGTCTAGCGTTAAAGTCCCCTCCAACCACACAGTATGTGTGCCTAGAGGAGATGCCGCAGACAGTTTGCAGATCCCGTTGGATGTCTTCCCTCGTTGCGTTACAGTGATTGTATACAGATATCACCAGCAAGGTCTCAACCTCGTTGACTTTGATGCTGACAGCTGTTGCTTCTATGCTACGCAGCCCACTGATTTCTACCTTCTCGCCTGCCATAGTGTCCTTGATAAGGACCGCCGTCCCAGAGCGTCCACTGCTTTTGTCGACCCTGTGGATATTGTATCCGTCTGGACTGAACGGGTTTCTCCCTGTGAGGTTTGTTTCCTGTAAAAGAAGAATGTCAGGTTTATTAGTTTTAATAAATAATTTAAGTGTGATACGCCTTGCTAAAGAATAAATGGAGTTCACATTATATGAGAATATACTTATCCTGCTTATTGTGAACATAATTCACAAATAAGTCGACCCAAAACGGTTGTTTTGGACCTGTCATCAAGGCTGCTATAATTAGCAGGCACGACTTTTCTTGCCTTCTGCAAAATTGTAAAAAGGTCTGCGCCGAATAACCTTTCAGTGTCGTCAAAAATATTAGTTTTTTCAGTAGATGGAGCCGTTTTTAAAGCTTGCTTCTTCACTGGTTTACTGCATTCTTGGATGGTTGGTGGTGGTTTGTTGCTAGTTGCTGGCTTGCTAGCAACTGCATTACCCATAGCAGCTATACTAGCAAAGCTAACTTCATTCACTATCGCTTTTGCAGCAGATTTCTGGGCGAACTTATGCTGTTCAATCTTCTTTTGGGCGGTTTTTACTTTTTCCGCCATTTTTTCTTTATATTTAGGACATCCCCGATAGTTTGCAGGATGTCCAGTTTTTTGACAATTTGTGCAGAAAACGTTGTCGTCTTTATTGTTGTCAGCGTTTCTCGGGCATTGTCCAGGTAAGTGCTCGTCCTTAACACATCTATATTTCATACCGCAATTGCTTGCGACATGTCCAAACTTTTGACAATTTTTGCATTGGGTAATGCCTGCTGGTTTTAGCTTTTCCCAATGCACCAGCTGGTTCATCAGGAGGGTTTTTGAGCATACTGCTGCCTTATCGCAGTTCTTCTCAAGCTCTACAATGAAATGGTTAAATTTCCTGTCGTTCCTCTGTGATTTGAAGGGTTTGACCTCCACTACAGGGACACCCTCTGCCGTCAACGCTTCCTTGACATCCTCAGTGTCAAAGGAGTGGTGAATACCTTTAAGGACCAACAATTCTTTCCTGTCCTCCTTAGCGGTATAGGTGTTGAATTCAGTCTTTCCCGACTGTAGGAAAGACCGAATTCGCTGGTGGCCGTCTTTGTTCATGTCCGTAACGACCGATTTGCTGCTATTGATGTTGCGAATTCTGCAACTAATATTGGCACTCTTCGTGAACTTTGAGAGTTTAGAGATGTTCAGTCTGAAGCAGACAATTGGTGGCATAGCAAATGGTTTAGTTGTTGGTCCAGTACTCTGAGTGCTTATGTTTTCTTGAGCGGTTGGTTGGGATGACTGCACCGTTCTACGTTGCACCTCTTTTGGTTTTGTTGTATGCTCGACAACAACTGGTTTTGGCGCAATCCTGACATCATTGGCTACTGCAGCCGGAGATGAAGTTGGTGGTGATGAAGGTCTGGAACTAGCAGACAATCTTCTTCTTTTTGCCTTTACTGGCATGGTTTCGGGAGATGATCGATCTTTGCGACTATCTTCGTCGCTAAAATTGTCCTCTCCGCCGCTACTGGCTTCGGACGCTTCAGTATCCGATTCCTCGACAACGCTCATTGTTTCCTCCTCTGAAGTCGCTGAATCACACAGCTGGTTCACTTCATCCAGCCTTCGGTACAATGACAACAGGAAATCTCCACCATGGTTGGTTACTTGTTCCTTAATTAAGGATAAGACCTCGTTGACTTTTTCCTTCCTTTTTGCTTTTTTCCCCATGTTACAGGGCTGATTGAAGGAAAACCTTTTCTGAAAATAAATTCTAATAACTGGAAAAGAAAAATATTCCTGAAATTAAAAAATAATTAGTGAAATAATAAAAAATAAAAAGTAGTAGGTAGCGAAATGCTCGCTTTTGGTTTTGGGTTTTTTTTAAATCGGTAGCAGGTAGCTAGACGATAAGATGCGTGATCTGCGTGTGCTCGTGTTGAGCGCTCGATGATGACTGTTTTGACTAAAAAACCAAAAATGCCAACATTATATGTATTTTTAGAAACGAATCTTTCATTTTGCTTTGTTTCTCTTTCAACGAGAGAAAAACGACAAATTATACAACAATGAGTACGTTTCGTGTGTGCTTGAAAGGTATAAATAGTTCATTCGCTTCTAGAAACCATCATATTTGTGTGAATCGTTCTCAAGTTAAGAAGTCAGTAGGAAGATAATTAAAAAAATGTCTGGTCGTGGTAAAGGTGGCAAAGTTAAGGGAAAGGCAAAGTCTCGTTCAAACCGTGCTGGTCTACAATTTCCTGTTGGTCGGATTCATCGTTTACTTCGAAAGGGCAACTATGCCGAACGTGTTGGCGCTGGAGCTCCAGTTTATCTAGCTGCAGTAATGGAATATTTAGCAGCTGAAGTTTTGGAATTGGCGGGAAATGCTGCTCGTGACAACAAAAAGACTAGGATTATTCCGCGTCATTTGCAATTGGCAATCCGCAATGATGAAGAATTAAACAAACTTTTGTCTGGAGTAACCATTGCTCAAGGTGGTGTTTTACCGAATATCCAGGCAGTACTTTTGCCCAAGAAGACCGAAAAGAAAGCTTAAATTTCTGTGCGCAAAAGAGTTAAAAACAAAGTAGTACTAAAGAAAAAAACCGTCCTTTTCAGGACGACAAATCTTCTTATGAGAAGGGATAACTTTTATTAATATCAAAAATAATAGAAATGAGGTTAATAATTTAAAGAAAATATTATTACAATTCAACGAAGAACTAATTTACTTTTCACAATACCAGTGTATTGAGTTTGGTGTGATAGATTATAATAGTTTTGTTGACAGCAAATTACCATTTTACAACGAACACTATTTCACTTATTTTTGAAATAAACGTGTCTAAATTGCATAGCTTAGCAACGTAATTTCTTGTTTTAATTAATAACAAAGGAATACTTATATTTTGGTTGGGTGACGACACAATGAAAGAGGAGAGAACAGCAATATGGCGGGCGTTGAGTACTTTTCTTATAAACACACCAAGTGTATTAGTAATGTTTTTCATACAAAATAGCCTTAGACAGAGAACACGTCCGCCTTTCATTCCGAATTTTTTAAATTATTCTTAAGTATTGCAAAAAGCCAAAGTAAAAATTTCAATTATAATAAATAATAGTTCTTTCTATACGGACATATTTTAAAAACAATTAAAACATTAAAAGTATCTTCTTTTTGAATTTATTTTGTGGTCCTGAAAAGGACCGATTGATATTTTACTGATATAGAACGCAAATACGATTGAATAGAATTTAACCGCCAAAACCGTAAAGGGTGCGTCCTTGCCTTTTCAAAGCATATACAACATCCATTGCTGTGACTGTCTTTCGCTTTGCGTGTTCCGTGTATGTCACTGCATCACGGATGACATTTTCCAGGAATACCTTTAAAACGCCACGAGTTTCTTCATAGATTAACCCAGAAATACGCTTGACACCACCACGACGAGCCAAACGTCTAATAGCTGGTTTAGTAATACCTTGGATGTTATCACGAAGAACTTTACGATGACGTTTAGCTCCTCCCTTGCCAAGACCTTTTCCACCTTTACCACGACCAGTCATTTTTATATTTGTAAAATTTAAGTCAACTTCACTTTCCCGGAGAATAGATAACCAACAAGCAACAACCACTAAATGATGAATTTTGGTACAAATGTGCCTCTATTTATATAATTCGGCATCGTCATCGGCATAGGCAAATAATAAGAAAATTGAATAAGAATGGGAAAAAGGCACTTCCATCTCTTTCATACATCCGAGTTAAATTCTAACAGCGTTCATACAAAAAGATATAAATATTTGCGACAGGCTGGCGTCGGACTCAAACAATAGTGATCAGTGTTGTGCGTCGGTTCTCCATTCTCATATCTTAAATTTAGAACTTAAAAGTAAAATGGCTCGTACAAAGCAGACTGCTCGTAAGTCCACCGGTGGTAAAGCACCACGCAAACAATTGGCTACCAAGGCTGCTCGTAAGAGTGCCCCAGCTACTGGCGGTGTCAAAAAGCCACATCGTTATCGTCCAGGTACAGTCGCTCTTCGTGAAATTCGTCGTTACCAAAAGAGTACCGAATTGTTAATCCGCAAATTGCCTTTCCAACGTCTCGTTCGTGAAATCGCTCAAGATTTCAAAACTGATTTGCGTTTCCAAAGTTCAGCTGTTATGGCACTTCAGGAGGCCAGCGAAGCTTACTTGGTAGGACTCTTCGAAGATACTAACTTATGCGCCATCCATGCCAAACGTGTTACCATTATGCCAAAAGATATTCAATTGGCGCGTCGTATTCGTGGAGAGCGTGCTTAAAGTGGCAATTATGTTGCTGGTTAATACATTACATCTGCATAATTGACTGGTGATAAAAAAATTAAATAAAATCGGTCCTTTTCAGGACCACAAAATATAATTTATAAAGGGAAGATCTCATCTTAGTTTTAAATAAACATATTATTTACTACCTATTTTATCAGATTACTCGCTATTCATAATTGAGGTGTCACAAAATCTGTATATGTATGAACTTATCGGTTTTTTTGAAAGGGAAACACTACAGAACCCATTTTTCCTACTGGGGGTTGATTATGTAAGCATTTCGAGTTTCGAATGACGTCACTTTTGACGCAATTACGACTAAACGCGATTATTGAGACATACGACTATTCGTAGTCTCGACTTGATTGTTGGTGTTTCAGTCGAACACCATTTGGATTTCGACTGGGAAATAAATGTAATTAAAATGATTATTTCTGTATGAAATCAATCGCGTAAATAACTTTTAAGTGATATTTTTTATTTTTTTTAATGTTATTTATAAAATTATCACTAAAATAAAAACAAATATTTAGAATTTTAAATATATTATGCTGCTACATTCATTTGAGTGACGCAAGCAGCGCCGACCGATTGGCGTTTTTTTAGTTACTACGTATTTGTAATTTTGTCAATACAAAGTAAACAAGTATAAACAACAACAAAACATGCGATTTAAAATGGCGATATCGGGCAATAGCTTTAGTTCGAAAAATTTTTGTAGTACATGCTTACATAGTTGCGTTATGTCGAAACTACGACTTTGAGCATTTCGACTTGTCGTAAGTCGAAATACGACAGATAAGCATTTCGAGTTTCGAATGACGTCACTTTTGTCGCAATTACGACTAAACGCGATTATTGAGACATTGGACTATTCGTAGTCTCGACTTGATTGTTGGTGTTTCAGTCGAACACCATTTGGATTTCGACTGGGAAATAAATGTAATTAAAATGATTATTTCTGTATGAAATCAATCGCGTAAATAACTTTTAAGTGATATTTTTTATTTTTTTTAATGTTATTTATAAAATTATCACTAAAATAAAAACAAATATTTAGAATTTTAAATATATTATGCTGCTACATTCATTTGAGTGACGCAAGCAGCGCCGACCGATTGGCGTTTTTTTAGTTACTACGTATTTGTTATTTTGTCAATACAAAGTAAACAAGTATAAACAACAACAAAACATGCAATTTAAAATGGCGATATCGGGCAATAGCTTTAGTTCGAAAAATTTTTGTAGTACATGCTTACATAGTTGCGTTATGTCGAAACTACGACTTTGAGCATTTCGACTTGTCGTAAGTCGAAATACGACAGATAAGCATTTCGAGTTTCGAATGACGTCACTTTTGTCGCAATTACGACTAAACGCGATTATTGAGACATACGACTATATATAACTTTTAAGTGATATTTTTTATTTTTTTAATGTTATTTATAAAATTATCACTAAAATAAAAACAAATATTTAGAATTTTAAATATATTATGCTGCTACATTCATTTGAGTGACGCAAGCAGCGCCGACCGATTGGCGTTTTTTTAGTTACTACGTATTTGTAATTTTGTCAATACAAAGTAAACAAGTATAAACAACAACAAAACATGCAATTTAAAATGGCGATATCGGGCAATAGCTTTAGTTCGAAAAATTTTTGTAGTACATGCTTACATAGTTGCGTTATGTCGAAACTACGACTTTGAGCATTTCGACTTGTCGTAAGTCGAAATACGACAGATAAGCATTTCGAATTTCGAATGACGTCACTTTTGTCGCAATTACGACTAAACGCGATTATTGAGACATACGACTATATATAACTTTTAAGTGATATTTTTTATTTTTTTTAATGTTATTTATAAAATTATCACTAAAATAAAAACAAATATTTAGAATTTTAAATATATTATGCTGCTACATTCATTTGAGTGACGCAAGCAGCGCCGACCGATTGGCGTTTTTTTAGTTACTACGTATTTGTAATTTTGTCAATACAAAGTAAACAAGTATAAACAACAACAAAACATGCAATTTAAAATGGCGATATCGGGCAATAGCTTTAGTTCGAAAAATTTTTGTAGTACATGCTTACATAGTTGCGTTATGTCGAAACTACGACTTTGAGCATTTCGACTTGTCGTAAGTCGAAATACGACAGATAAGCATTTCGAATTTCGAATGACGTCACTTTTGTCGCAATTACGACTAAACGCGATTATTGAGACATACGACTATATATAACTTTTAAGTGATATTTTTTATTTTTTTTAATGTTATTTATAAAATTATCACTAAAATAAAAACAAATATTTAGAATTTTAAATATATTATGCTGCTACATTCATTTGAGTGACGCAAGCAGCGCCGACCGATTGGCGTTTTTTTAGTTACTACGTATTTGTAATTTTGTCAATACAAAGTAAACAAGTATAAACAACAACAAAACATGCAATTTAAAATGGCGATATCGGGCAATAGCTTTAGTTCGAAAAATTTTTGTAGTACATGCTTACATAGTTGCGTTATGTCGAAACTACGACTTTGAGCATTTCGACTTGTCGTAAGTCGAAATACGACAGATAAGCATTTCGAGTTTCGAATGACGTCACTTTTGTCGCAATTACGACTAAACGCGATTATTGAGACATACGACTATATATAACTTTTAAGTGATATTTTTTATTTTTTTAATGTTATTTATAAAATTATCACTAAAATAAAAACAAATATTTAGAATTTTAAATATATTATGCTGCTACATTCATTTGAGTGACGCAAGCAGCGCCGACCGATTGGCGTTTTTTTAGTTACTACGTATTTGTAATTTTGTCAATACAAAGTAAACAAGTATAAACAACAACAAAACATGCAATTTAAAATGGCGATATCGGGCAATAGCTTTAGTTCGAAAAATTTTTGTAGTACATGCTTACATAGTTGCGTTATGTCGAAACTACGACTTTGAGCATTTCGACTTGTCGTAAGTCGAACTACGACAGATAAGCATTTCGAATTTCGAATGACGTCACTTTTGTCGCAATTACGACTTAACGCGATTATTGAGACATACGACTATTCGTAGTCTCGACTTAATTGTTGGTGTTTCAGTCGAACACCATTTAGATTTCGACTGGGAAATAAATTAAATTAAAATGATTATTTCTGTATGAAATCAATCGCGTAAATAACTTTTAAGTGATAATTTTTATTTTTTTTTAATGTTATTTATAAAATTATGACTAAAATAAAAACAAATATTTAGAATTTTAAATATATTATGCTGCTACATTCATTTGAGTGACGCAAGCAGCGCCGACCGTTTGGCGTTTTTTTAGTTACTACGTATTTGTAATTTTGTCAATACAAAGTAAACAAGTATAAACAACAACAAAACATGCGATTTAAAATGGCGATATCGGGCAATAGCTTTAGTTCGAAAAAATTTTGTAGTACATGCTTACATAATTGCATTATGTCTAAACTACGACTTTGAGCATTTCGACTATCGTAAGTCGAAATACGACAGATAAGCATTTCGAGTTTCGAATGACGTCACTTTTGTCGCAATTACGACTAAACGCGATTATTGAGACATACGACTATTCGTAGTCTCGACTTAATTGTTGGTGTTTCAGTCGAACACCATTTGGATTTCGACTGGGAAATAAATGTAATTAAAATGATTATTTCTGTATGAAATCAATCGCGTAAATAACTTTTAAGTGATATTTTTTATTTTTTTTTTAATGTTATTTATAAAATTATCACTAAAATAAAAACAAATATTTAGAATTTTAAATTGTCGTAAGTCGAAATACGACAGATACATAATCGGCCCCCTGTAGTATTCTGATTGTCATATAATCAGTAGCTTCAGCTTAGCTCTGCTCATAGCTCATAGGTAAATTTTTATTCGTTCAGAAATTTTCAGAAAAAATGTTTTTGTTTTTGATTGTGAAAAAAACCAATAAACCAAAAAGCCAACCAATGCTATATATTTATTTAGCATTAAAACAGCTTAAAATGCTAAACCGTCAGACAATAACTGATTAAAAATAAACAAAGTGATTATAAACACTTCAAAATTGAATTTTCTTACTTAACTATTTTTACTTATAAATATCACATTATAAAATCAGCGTTATTATTTATCATCACAATTTATTTGTTAATCCGTCATTAAGTCTGACGACTTAACATACGCGAAACCAATACCACTAGTAAGCTATTAAAGTAACAAGATTTTTATGGAGAATGCTTGCAAATAAAACGCCAAAACGAAACAATACCCGTCGATTGCCGACAGGTAGCACAGTATCTGTTACATAACTATTTAATTAAATTTAAAAATCAAACAATAATAGGAACAGTTTGCAAATAGAAAGGCAAACAAAATCCACGAGAAAAATCTACCCATACCCACACAACGAAAGAGAATAATTACTGCGTTTCAATGAACATGAAGGAGTAGGATTGGGTTGAAAATTAATTTCGTTAAATCGAAAATGGCGTCACGCGTTTCCATGTAATCAGAATGAAACAGAGTTGAAATTTTGACAGAATAATACAAAATCCGATGTCTACTTACAAAATAATAAAATTCGCTAGTTTGAATTTCAACTCTGCTCAACCCAGGTATTTTCGTTGAGTTAAAACTGAGTAAACGTAAACTCAACTCAACCCTGTTTCTATAAGCGCTAACCCAGGATTAACCCTCCATGGAAACGAGATAATTGATATGCATAAGACGTTGACATGACGTTTTTTTTTCATTAAAAATCTGGCGCAGGTTGATTTTTTGGCTGTGAAGTGGCTAGATCGAAATTCCCCTCTAACAGATCTGTATATTTTGGGAGATTTAACCCTCTTTTCACTAAATACAACAACAACAAAAGTGGTAATACTGAATTTTTTTATTAAATTATTTTTATTTATAAATATCACATTATAAAATCGGCATAATTGCTTAACAATTATTTGTTAATCAGTCATAAGCTGTTTTAATGCAAAATACATAGCCAGAGACAATCGTACCAATTCCAACTGGAAACTGGAATGTACATTTCTAATAAGAATTTACAAATTCGTTAGTACGTTTCAGCCAAAGCCAATCGTACCAATTCCAATTGGAATATGTACATTTCTTATAAGAAGCTTTCAGAATTTTTTTTTATGATTGTGGTTTGAAAAGTAGACTATAGATCTTAGAGGTTTTTTTCAATTATTATTTATCTTTGTACCACACACCTAATGTGACTAATAATTAATAAACATGTTCATTCTCATTGTAACAAAATGTACCGTACCAACAGTACAAATTTATATGAACAATGAAGCCATAATCATTTTCGATGACACCATAACACCATTAGATACCTAACTAACGTAGGCTTTATGAGATTTTCCAATTTTATTGTAAAAACTTATTATGCTTTGTATGTAGGTAGGTACATTATATTGAAGTTTTTTGTTAATAACAATTAGTATATAAATATACTAATTAAATTGTGTTCCCGAGTTACATATCGTTTGTTTAATCATTTTGTGGCCCTGAAAAGGGCCTTTTTATTTGGTGGGGTGTCTTAAAAAAGCCAAAGATAAGATGACGCCGATATTTACTTAGAGCTGGTATATTTAGTAACAGCTTTTGTTCCTTCACTGACCGCATGCTTGGCCAACTCTCCGGGAAGTAAAAGACGAACAGCAGTCTGAATTTCCCGACTTGTGATTGTCGAACGTTTATTGTAGTGTGCCAAGCGGGACGCTTCGGCAGCGATACGTTCAAAAATATCATTGACAAAACTGTTCATGATACTCATGGCTTTTGATGAGATACCAGTATCCGGATGGACTTGCTTCAACACTTTGTAAATGTAAATTGCGTAGCTTTCCTTCCTCTTGCGCTTGTTCTTTTTACCAGGTTTAGTAATATTTTTCTGGGCCTTTCCAGCTTTCTTTTCTGCTTTTCCACTTGTCTTTGGCGGCATTATGAAAATTTAACTCAACTCTCAACAAATAGAATAGAATAACCAATAATTATAAACTCGTCGCACAGTACTAACTACTTAGTTGTTCACCACACCGATTCTACAGTAACTTTTGACTAAAAAACCAAAAATACCAACATTATATGTATTTTTAGAAACGAATCTTTCATTTTGCTTTGTTTCTCTTTCAACGAGAGAAAAACGACAAATTATACAACAATGAGTACGTTTCGTGTGTGCTTGAAAGGTATAAATAGTTCATTCGCTTCTAGAAACCATCATATAAGCCAGCAACTAGCAACAAACCACCACCAACCATCCAAGAATGCAGTAAACCAGTGAAGAAGCAAGCTTTAAAAACGGCTCCATCTACTGAAAAAACCAATATTTTTGACGACACTGAAAGGTTATTCGGCGCAGACCTTTTTACAATTTTGCAGAAGGCAAGAAAAGTCGTGCCTGCTAATTATAGCAGCCTTGATGACAGGTCCAAAACAACCGTTTTGGGTCGACTTATTTGTGAATTATGTTCACAATAAGCAGGATAAGTATATTCTCATATAATGTGAACTCCATTTATTCTTTAGCAAGGCGTATCACACTTAAATTATTTATTAAAACTAATAAACCTGACATTCTTCTTTTACAGGAAACAAACCTCACAGGGAGAAACCCGTTCAGTCCAGACGGATACAATATCCACAGGGTCGACAAAAGCAGTGGACGCTCTGGGACGGCGGTCCTTATCAAGGACACTATGGCAGGCGAGAAGGTAGAAATCAGTGGGCTGCGTAGCATAGAAGCAACAGCTGTCAGCATCAAAGTCAACGAGGTTGAGACCTTGCTGGTGATATCTGTATACAATCACTGTAACGCAACGAGGGAAGACATCCAACGGGATCTGCAAACTGTCTGCGGCATCTCCTCTAGGCACACATACTGTGTGGTTGGAGGGGACTTTAACGCTAGACACACCCGATGGCAAGATGAAGTGTGCAACAGTCAAGGAAAGGCTATTGCAGATTGGCTGGATTCAAATCCTCATCAGCATACAATGGCTGTAGTTTCTCAGCCCCGGAAGACGTACCCTCGGACACCGTCAACTCTGGATTTCTTTCTGGCAACTACAAATTTTATTAATATCCTTCCAGAATTAAAAAATTATTCATGTTTGGCGCACGATAGCGACTCGGATCATATGGCCATAGAGCTTCGAGTGAGGTTGAATCAGCGAATTTTGAAAGTCACACCACCATCTGAACTACACATCAACTTCAGGAAAGTAAACTGGAACCGGTTTAGATCTGAAGTTGAAGCTGATTTAACAATGCCAGCAGACTGCAGAAATCTGGAGAATTACGAAATTAATGATGCTATAAGAAATTTCGAGAATGCGGTAAACACAGCCATCAATCGGCAGAAAACAATACGCACCAGCAGGGATCGCTTCCAACACCTGCCTGGACATATACAGGCAATATATGCTCACAAGCAACGGCTGAGGAAGCGCCTTCAGAGGATTTTTAATAGGACTCTTAATACAGTCAATGACGAATACCAGTCTGTACTTTCGCAACTGCGTTGTACAGTGAACATGCTTCGTCAAGCACTACGGAAGTACCAGGAAGATGACCTGACCAAACGACTCCAGAACATCAAACCAGGTCATGATGCTTTTAAGAAGCTGAACGCTCTGGTCGGAAAGCGTATTTCCATTCCAGAAAGTATCACGTTTGGAGATCAAGTAGCATCCAGTCCTGTTGAAAAAGCCGAAGCCTTTGCCTGCCATTTTGAAAGGAGTTTTACGGACCGACCACCAACGCATCTTCCAGATTTTTTGGAAGAGGTGGAAAGTCTTGTGGAAGACGTCACTTCTGCAAGTAATCCTGTAGTGCGGTTTAGTGAAGAAAACCCCGCTAGAGCGCCCGTAGACGTTGAAATGTTTACCAAAACAGCTATAGTCAGTGATTTAATAATGAGTGGAAACTCAAAAAAATCATCGGGCATTGACGGGATTTCTAACTTTTTGCTTAAAAAGTTACCGGGTATGGCAATCTTGATGTTAACCATCATTTTCAACAATTGCCTTAACAATGGTTACTTTCCAGACAACTGGAAGGTGGCCAAAGTAGTACCAGTACCCAAAAAAACTGACCGCTCAAGCGTAACTGGTTACCGTCCAATAGCTTTACTGTGTTGTATCAGTAAGGTATTCGAGTCTTTGATCCGTAAAAAGATCAATACATTTTGTTCGGAAAGAGGCCTTATTCCTTCCTTTCAATTCGGTTTCCGTGAGAAGCACTCTACGATGCACCCTCTGCTGAAACTTCACAGTAACGTCACTCGAGGACTGAACGTTAAAAGCAGTACAGTAGCCTGTTTGCTAGACATCGAAAAAGCCTTCGATAGTGTATGGATCAACGGGCTACTGTTCAAACTTATAAGATTTGGCTTCCCCAATTATATTGTAAAAATAATTAAAAATTTTCTCTTTCACAGGGTTTTTTTTGTACAGATTTTTGGCGACTCATCCACTAGGAAAGGGATTAAAGCCGGAGTTCCTCAAGGTTCCAGGCTTGGCCCAGTCCTTTTCAACATCTACACGGCGGATCAACCCACCAATACAGCCGGAACAAGCAGCATGCTTTACGCGGATGACTCGATCACGTATGCCGTTTCTCTCTCTCCTGAGATAGCTGCCCGAAGAGTGGAGGAACACCTCCGAAATCTTTGGGACTACTACCTCAAGTGGGGGTTGAAGATAAATGCAAACAAAACGGAACTCATCTGCTTCCGAGTGCCAGGGACAAGAACAGGGAGAAAAAATTTTGTGAGCCGGTGCAGAGGATTAAAAATCACCCTTCCAGACAACACAGTTATAAAAACCCAATCAGAGACGAAGTATCTGGGAATAAACTTCACCGAGAGGCTCAAGTTTAATGCCCATATCGATAAAACTTTGAAAAAGGCTAATTACGCCCTTCATTTGGTGCACCCGCTTCTACGAAGGCGAAACGGACTGTCAAACAACACCAGGCTGCTCATCTACAAGCAGCTCATCAGGCCAGTGATAACCTATGGCTATCCCATATGGTTCACCGTCTCACCAACAACGATGAAGAAGATCTCCCTATTTGAAAGGAAGGTACTTAGGATCTGTACAGGACTCTGGAGGGTGCCAAACAGCTATAAGTTTGTCTCGAGTGCAAGGCTTTACGACGCGGCAGGTCTGCTACCCATAACCGACCACTTGTTCCGAATGGCAAAGAAATTCGTTGATGGGTGGGAAACACATCCAAGTCCGGAGATGCAAGGACTGAGAATCGAAGAAATCGAGCCAAGCCACCGCTATATAAACATCAGAGGATTCACAGATGCTAGATTTGACGACATCTTTAATAATCAAGACGTCTCCTTCTACGAGAAGGCCAGCAATCAACATTACAGAGGCTGAAGATCGCCCTGTGTATACCCCCTTTAATATTATTCTTCATTTTTATTTTATTTTAAAATTTATCGTTTAAAATTAAATTGCTTTAAAAATAAACTTGTAGTAGATTAAGTAGTAAAAAATATTGTTTAATAATAAGCAATACAAAAAAAGACAATGTAAATACGTCGGGCCCCTATTGTTGAGCCGACACTAAATAATAATAGTTATAAGTTTAGTTTTTAAGTCAAAATTGTATAATATCTAAATGTTTAATAAAATATCTTAATCTAAAAAGAAACCATCATATTTGTGTGAATCGTTCTCAAGTTAAGAAGTCAGTAGGAAGATAATTAAAAAAATGTCTGGTCGTGGTAAAGGTGGCAAAGTTAAGGGAAAGGCAAAGTCTCGTTCAAACCGTGCTGGTCTACAATTTCCTGTTGGTCGGATTCATCGTTTACTTCGAAAGGGCAACTATGCCGAACGTGTTGGCGCTGGAGCTCCAGTTTATCTAGCTGCAGTAATGGAATATTTAGCAGCTGAAGTTTTGGAATTGGCGGGAAATGCTGCTCGTGACAACAAAAAGACTAGGATTATTCCGCGTCATTTGCAATTGGCAATCCGCAATGATGAAGAATTAAACAAACTTTTGTCTGGAGTAACCATTGCTCAAGGTGGTGTTTTACCGAATATCCAGGCAGTACTTTTGCCCAAGAAGACCGAAAAGAAAGCTTAAATTTCTGTGCGCAAAAGAGTTAAAAGCAAAGTAGTACTAAAGAAAAAAACCGTCCTTTTCAGGACGACAAATCTTCTTATGAGAAGGGATAACTTTTATTAATATCAAAAATAATAGAAATGAGGTTAATAATTTAAAGAAAATATTATTACAATTCAACGAAGAACTAATTTACTTTTCACAATATCAGTGTATTGAGTTTGGTGTGATAGATTATAATAGTTTTGTTGACAGCAAATTACCATTTTACAACGAACACTATTTCACTTATTTTTGAAATAAACGTGTCTAAATTGCATAGCTTAGCAACGTAATTTCTTGTTTTTAATTAATAACAAAGGAATACTTATATTTTGGTTGGGTGACGACACAATGAAAGAGGAGAGAACAGCAATATGGCGGGCGTTGAGTACTTTTCTTATAAACACACCAAGTGTATTATTAGTAATGTTTTTCATACAAAATAGCCTTAGACAGAGAACACGTCCGCCTTTCATTCCGAATTTTTTAAATTATTCTTAAGTATTGCAAAAAGCCAAAGTAAAAATTTCAATTATAATAAATAATAGTTCTATACGGACATATTTTAAAAACAATTAAAACATTAAAAGTATCTTCTTTTTGAATTTATTTTGTGGTCCTGAAAAGGACCGATTGATATTTTACTGATATAGAACGCAAATACGATTGAATAGAATTTAACCGCCAAAACCGTAAAGGGTGCGTCCTTGCCTTTTCAAAGCATATACAACATCCATTGCTGTGACTGTCTTTCGCTTTGCGTGTTCCGTGTATGTCACTGCATCACGGATGACATTTTCCAGGAATACCTTTAAAACGCCACGAGTTTCTTCATAGATTAACCCAGAAATACGCTTGACACCACCACGACGAGCCAAACGTCTAATAGCTGGTTTAGTAATACCTTGGATGTTATCACGAAGAACTTTACGATGACGTTTAGCTCCTCCCTTGCCAAGACCTTTTCCACCTTTACCACGACCAGTCATTTTTATATTTGTAAAATTTAAGTCAACCTCACTTTCCCGGAGAATAGATAACCAACAAGCAACAACCACTAAATGATGAATTTTGGTACAAATGTGCCTCTATTTATATAATTGGGCATCGTCATCGGCATAGGCAAATAATAAGAAAATTGAATAAGAATGGGAAAAAGGCACTTCCATCTCTTTCATACATCCGAGTTAAATTCTAACAGCGTTCATACAAAAAGATATAAATATTTGCGACAGGCTGGCGTCGGACTCAAACAATAGTGATCAGTGTTGTGCGTCGGTTCTCCATTCTCATATCTTAAATTTAGAACTTAAAAGTAAAATGGCTCGTACAAAGCAGACTGCTCGTAAGTCCACCGGTGGTAAAGCACCACGCAAACAATTGGCTACCAAGGCTGCTCGTAAGAGTGCCCCAGCTACTGGCGGTGTCAAAAAGCCACATCGTTATCGTCCAGGTACAGTCGCTCTTCGTGAAATTCGTCGTTCCCAAAAGAGTACCGAATTGTTAATCCGCAAATTGCCTTTCCAACGTCTCGTTCGTGAAATCGCTCAAGATTTCAAAACTGATTTGCGTTTCCAAAGTTCAGCTGTTATGGCACTTCAGGAGGCCAGCGAAGCTTACTTGGTAGGACTCTTCGAAGATACTAACTTATGCGCCATCCATGCCAAACGTGTTACCATTATGCCAAAAGATATTCAATTGGCGCGTCGTATTCGTGGAGAGCGTGCTTAAAGTGGCAATTATGTTGCTGGTTAATACATTACATCTGCATAATTGACTGGTGATAACAAAATTAAATAAAATCGGTCCTTTTCAGGACCACAAAATATAATTTATAAAGGGAAGATCTCATCTTAGTTTTAAATAAACATATTATTTACTACCTATTTTATCAGATTACTCGCTATTCATAATTGAGGTGTCACAAAATCTGTATATGTATGAACTTATCGGTTTTTTTGAAAGGGAAACACTACAGAACCCATTTTTCCTACTGGGGGTTGATTATGTAAGCATTTCGAGTTTCGAACACTACAGAACCCATTTTTCCTACTGGGGGTTGATTATGTAAGCATTTCGAGTTTCGAATGACGTCACTTTTGTCGCAATTACGACTAAACGCGATTATTGAGACATTCGACTATTCGTAGTCTCGACTTGATTGTTGGTGTTTCAGTCGAACACCATTTGGATTTCGACTGGGAAATAAATGTAATTAAAATGATTATTTCTGTATGAAATCAATCGCGTAAATAACTTTTAAGTGATATTTTTTATTTTTTTTTAATGTTATTTATAAAATTATCACTAAAATAAAAACAAATATTTAGAATTTTAAATATATTATGCTGCTACATTCATTTGAGTGACGCAAGCAGCGCCGACCGATTGGCGTTTTTTTAGTTACTACGTATTTGTAATTTTGTCAATACAAAGTAAACAAGTATAAACAACAACAAAACATGCAATTTAAAATGGCGATATCGGGCAATAGCTTTAGTTCGAAAAATTTTTGTAGTACATGCTTACATAGTTGCGTTATGTCGAAACTACGACTTTGAGCATTTCGACTTGTCGTAAGTCGAAATACGACAGATAAGCATTTCGAGTTTCGAATGACGTCACTTTTGTCGCAATTACGACTAAACGCGATTATTGAGACATACGACTATATATAACTTTTAAGTGATATTTTTTATTTTTTTTAATGTTATTTATAAAATTATCACTAAAATAAAAACAAATATTTAGAATTTTAAATATATTATGCTGCTACATTCATTTGAGTGACGCAAGCAGCGCCGACCGATTGGCGTTTTTTTAGTTACTACGTATTTGTAATTTTGTCAATACAAAGTAAACAAGTATAAACAACAACAAAACATGCAATATAAAATGGCGATATCGGGCAATAGCTTTAGTTCGAAAAATTTTTGTAGTACATGCTTACATAGTTGCGTTATGTCGAAACTACGACTTTGAGCATTTCGACTTGTCGTAAGTCGAAATACGACAGATAAGCATTTCGAGTTTCGAATGACGTCACTTTTGTCGCAATTACGACTAAACGCGATTATTGAGACATACGACTATTCGTAGTCTCGACTTAATTGTTGGTGTTTCAGTCGAACACCATTTGGATTTCGACTGGGAAATAAATGTAATTAAAATGATTATTTCTGTATGAAATCAATCGCGTAAATAACTTTTAAGTGATAATTTTTATTTTTTTTTAATGTTATTTATAAAATTATGACTAAAATAAAAACAAATATTTAGAATTTTAAATATATTATGCTGCTACATTCATTTGAGTGACGCAAGCAGCGCCGACCGATTGGCGTTTTTTTAGTTACTACGTATTTGTAATTTTGTCAATACAAAGTAAACAAGTATAAACAACAACAAAACATGCGATTTAAAATGGCGATATCGGGCAATAGCTTTAGTTCGAAAAAATTTTGTAGTACATGCTTACATAATTGCATTATGTCGAAACTACGACTTTGAGCATTTCGACTTATCGTAAGTCGAAATACGACAGATAAGCATTTCGAGTTTCGAATGACGTCACTTTTGTCGCAATTACGACTAAACGCGATTATTGAGACATACGACTATTCGTAGTCTCGACTTAATTGTTGGTGTTTCAGTCGAACACCATTTGGATTTCGACTGGGAAATAAATGTAATTAAAATGATTATTTCTGTATGAAATCAATCGCGTAAATAACTTTTAAGTGATATTTTTTATTTTTTTTTTAATGTTATTTATAAAATTATCACTAAAATAAAAACAAATATTTAGAATTTTAAATTGTCGTAAGTCGAAATACGACAGATACATAATCGGCCCCCTGTAGTATTCTGATTGTCATATAATCAGTAGCTTCAGCTTAGCTCTGCTCATAGCTCATAGGTAAATTTTTATTCGTTCAGAAATTTTCAGAAAAAATGTTTTTGTTTTTGATTGTGAAAAAAACCAATAAACCAAAAAACCAACCAATGCTATATATTTATTTAGCATTAAAACAGCTTAAAATGCTAAACCGTCAGACAATAACTGATTAAAAATAAACAAAGTGATTATAAACACTTCAAAATTGAATTTTCTTACTTAACTATTTTTACTTATAAATATCACATTATAAAATCAGCGTTATTATTTATCATCACAATTTATTTGTTAATCCGTCATTAAGTCTGACGACTTAACATACGCGAAACCAATACCACTAGTAAGCTATTAAAGTAACAAGATTTTTATGGAGAATGCTTGCAAATAAAACGCCAAAACGAAACAATACCCGTCGATTGCCGACAGGTAGCACAGTATCTGTTACATAACTATTTAATTAAATTTAAAAATCAAACAATAATAGGAACAGTTTGCAAATAGAAAGGCAAACAAAATCCACGAGAAAAATCTACCCATACCCACACAACGAAAGAGAATAATTACTGCGTTTCAATGAACATGAAGGAGTAGGATTGGGTTGAAAATTAATTTCGTTAAATCGAAAATGGCGTCACGCGTTTCCATGTAATCAGAATGAAACAGAGTTGAAATTTTGACAGAATAATACAAAATCCGATGTCTACTTACAAAATAATAAAATTCGCTAGTTTGAATTTCAACTCTGCTCAACCCAGGTATTTTCGTTGAGTTAAAACTGAGTAAACGTAAACTCAACTCAACCCTGTTTCTATAAGCGCTAACCCAGGATTAACCCTCCATGGAAACGAGATAATTGATATGCATAAGACGTTGACATGACGTTTTTTTTTCATTAAAAATCTGGCGCAGGTTGATTTTTTGGCTGTGAAGTGGCTAGATCGAAATTCCCCTCTAACAGATCTGTATATTTTGGGAGATTTAACCCTCTTTTCACTAAATACAACAACAACAAAAGTGGTAATACTGAATTTTTTTATTAAATTATTTTTATTTATAAATATCACATTATAAAATCGGCATAATTGCTTAACAATTATTTGTTAATCAGTCATAAGCTGTTTTAATGCAAAATACATAGCCAGAGACAATCGTACCAATTCCAACTGGAAACTGGAATGTACATTTCTAATAAGAATTTACAAATTCGTTAGTACGTTTCAGCCAAAGCCAATCGTACCAATTCCAATTGGAATATGTACATTTCTTATAAGAAGCTTTCAGAATTTTTTTTTATGATTGTGGTTTGAAAAGTAGACTATAGATCTTAGAGGTTTTTTTCAATTATTATTTATCTTTGTACCACACACCTAATGTGACTAATAATTAATAAACATGTTCATTCTCATTGTAACAAAATGTACCGTACCAACAGTACAAATTTATATGAACAATGAAGCCATAATCATTTTCGATGACACCATAACACCATTAGATACCTAACTAACGTAGGCTTTATGAGATTTTCCAATTTTATTGTAAAAACTTATTATGCTTTGTATGTAGGTAGGTACATTATATTGAAGTTTTTTGTTAATAACAATTAGTATATAAATATACTAATTAAATTGTGTTCCCGAGTTACATATCGTTTGTTTAATCATTTTGTGGCCCTGAAAAGGGCCTTTTTATTTGGTGGGGTGTCTTAAAAAAGCCAAAGATAAGATGACGCCGATATTTACTTAGAGCTGGTATATTTAGTAACAGCTTTTGTTCCTTCACTGACCGCATGCTTGGCCAACTCTCCGGGAAGTAAAAGACGAACAGCAGTCTGAATTTCCCGACTTGTGATTGTCGAACGTTTATTGTAGTGTGCCAAGCGGGACGCTTCGGCAGCGATACGTTCAAAAATATCATTGACAAAACTGTTCATGATACTCATGGCTTTTGATGAGATACCAGTATCCGGATGGACTTGCTTCAACACTTTGTAAATGTAAATTGCGTAGCTTTCCTTCCTCTTGCGCTTGTTCTTTTTACCAGGTTTAGTAATATTTTTCTGGGCCTTTCCAGCTTTCTTTTCTGCTTTTCCACTTGTCTTTGGCGGCATTATGAAAATTTAACTCAACTCTCAACAAATAGAATAGAATAACCAATAATTATAAACTCGTCGCACAGTACTAACTACTTAGTTGTTCACCACACCGATTCTACAGTAACTTTTGACTAAAAAACCAAAAATGCCAACATTATATGTATTTTTAGAAACGAATCTTTCATTTTGCTTTGTTTCTCTTTCAACGAGAGAAAAACGACAAATTATACAACAATGAGTACGTTTCGTGTGTGCTTGAAAGGTATAAATAGTTCATTCGCTTCTAGAAACCATCATATTTGTGTGAATCGTTCTCAAGTTAAGAAGTCAGTAGGAAGATAATTAAAAAAATGTCTGGTCGTGGTAAAGGTGGCAAAGTTAAGGGAAAGGCAAAGTCTCGTTCAAACCGTGCTGGTCTACAATTTCCTGTTGGTCGGATTCATCGTTTACTTCGAAAGGGCAACTATGCCGAACGTGTTGGCGCTGGAGCTCCAGTTTATCTAGCTGCAGTAATGGAATATTTAGCAGCTGAAGTTTTGGAATTGGCGGGAAATGCTGCTCGTGACAACAAAAAGACTAGGATTATTCCGCGTCATTTGCAATTGGCAATCCGCAATGATGAAGAATTAAACAAACTTTTGTCTGGAGTAACCATTGCTCAAGGTGGTGTTTTACCGAATATCCAGGCAGTACTTTTGCCCAAGAAGACCGAAAAGAAAGCTTAAATTTCTGTGCGCAAAAGAGTTAAAAGCAAAGTAGTACTAAAGAAAAAAACCGTCCTTTTCAGGACGACAAATCTTCTTATGAGAAGGGATAACTTTTATTAATATCAAAAATAATAGAAATGAGGTTAATAATTTAAAGAAAATATTATTACAATTCAACGAAGAACTAATTTACTTTTCACAATATCAGTGTATTGAGTTTGGTGTGATAGATTATAATAGTTTTGTTGACAGCAAATTACCATTTTACAACGAACACTATTTCACTTATTTTTGAAATAAACGTGTCTAAATTGCATAGCTTAGCAACGTAATTTCTTGTTTTTAATTAATAACAAAGGAATACTTATATTTTGGTTGGGTGACGACACAATGAAAGAGGAGAGATCAGCAATATGGCGGGCGTTGAGTACTTTTCTTATAAACACACCAAGTGTATTATTAGTAATGTTTTTCATACAAAATAGCCTTAGACAGAGAACACGTCCGCCTTTCATTCCGAATTTTTTAAATTATTCTTAAGTATTGCAAAAAGCCAAAGTAAAAATTTCAATTATAATAAATAATAGTTCTATACGGACATATTTTAAAAACAATTAAAACATTAAAAGTATCTTCTTTTTGAATTTATTTTGTGGTCCTGAAAAGGACCGATTGATATTTTACTGATATAGAACGCAAATACGATTGAATAGAATTTAACCGCCAAAACCGTAAAGGGTGCGTCCTTGCCTTTTCAAAGCATATACAACATCCATTGCTGTGACTGTCTTTCGCTTTGCGTGTTCCGTGTATGTCACTGCATCACGGATGACATTTTCCAGGAATACCTTTAAAACGCCACGAGTTTCTTCATAGATTAACCCAGAAATACGCTTGACACCACCACGACGAGCCAAACGTCTAATAGCTGGTTTAGTAATACCTTGGATGTTATCACGAAGAACTTTACGATGACGTTTAGCTCCTCCCTTGCCAAGACCTTTTCCACCTTTACCACGACCAGTCATTTTTATATTTGTAAAATTTAAGTCAACCTCACTTTCCCGGAGAATAGATAACCAACAAGCTAGAGCTGAGTCGTTCGTGACTGATCCGTTCGTACTGAACGGAACAGTACAGTGAACCAAAAGAGCGGTACACTTCATACGAAATGAACGGAACAGTAGTGATCCAAAATGTCAACCGTTCAGTTCAGTCTTCAGTGGCTCAGTCGTTCAATGGTTCAGTCGTTCAGTCTTCAGTTCATTCACTCACTTACTGGTTCTGGTTCTTCGATTCTATTCTATAGTGAATCAAAAGAGCGGTACAGTTCGTTCGTATTGAAGATTGAACGGAACAGTATTGTTTTTATTATTTGTGGCAACACAGAACAGACAATGATGAGCGAAACATTGAGGATTGGGCCATTGGGTATCTATGGCTGATGGCTCACTCTCACCCATACGGAAAACAAATTGGTTTTTGTTTCATTTATTACTTTTTAATGAAATATTCTAAAATACCGGGTGATTTTTTAAGCTGAAATTCAAATATCTCGGGAAAAAAAATCTCCAAGATAAAAATTTAATCATTCCGCGGGTGAAATATATTAGTGTTAAAAATAGTACCCCCATCCATTTTTAATTCTCCTACTAAGAACCTATGTATACGATTCAGCATTATGTTTGCAATGTAAATAATTGTAATTGGTCGTCAAAAAAATTTTCATTTTGCTTCTTCATAAACCAGAACCATTTCAATTTTCTCTTGTATAGTTAAATACACCATTCTAAAGTAGTATTAATAGCCTAACACACATATTGTTGTTTTCGAAATAATCTTCAAGCTGAATCGGTATTTTTGAAACAAAATAGAAAAACATTCATTAATTTAAAAGCAGATTTAATCGCCTGATCCTGAAAAACGTTGTATTTTTATTGCAAACGTATTGCAGAATTATTCATAGGTTCTCAGTAGGAGTAATCGAAAAATTGAGTATCGTCTTACGGTGCCATCTATCATGAATCGAAAAAAATGTTTCAGACTTTTAGCCGTAGAATCCAAATTTGCAATAAAAAATAGGGGTTAAATTTCAAAAGGTAGCCATACCCCACCTAAAAGGGAGTACCAATTTTAGCACTAATTTATTTCCCCCGCGGAGCCATAATTACGATCTTGGATATTTTTTCTGTAGAGTGCTTATTATCCAAAATATTTTAAAGTTTCAGCTTAAAATAATCACCCGGTATAAGGGATGATTGTGTTGCTGTTAGCTTTTTATTTCGCAAATTTTTGAACTTAAGGTTTTCTTTTTCTTTCAGCCGTGAAAGTATACTGCGTTGTACCGTTTCTTTCATCGTCTGACAATGTCGTTGTGTTTTATCTCGTTTGTATACGTATGTTCTAAGTGTACTTTATCAAAAATTTTCTGCAATAGAGCACTCAGACAGTAAAAAGAACCAAAAGAACCAAATGAACGAAACGAAATGAACGGATCTTTTGAATGGCTCTTCGTCGTGACTGAACCAAATGATTCAGTACACTCAAGAGATCCATTTTTCCCACCTCTACAACAAGCAACAACCACTAAATGATGAATTTTGGTACAAATGTGCCTCTATTTATATAATTGGGCATCGTCATCGGCATAGGCAAATAATAAGAAAATTGAATAAGAATGGGAAAAAGGCACTTCCATCTCTTTCATACATCCGAGTTAAATTCTAACAGCGTTCATACAAAAAGATATAAATATTTGCGACAGGCTGGCGTCGGACTCAAACAATAGTGATCAGTGTTGTGCGTCGGTTCTCCATTCTCATATCTTAAATTTAGAACTTAAAAGTAAAATGGCTCGTACAAAGCAGACTGCTCGTAAGTCCACCGGTGGTAAAGCACCACGCAAACAATTGGCTAATGTTAATCCGCAAATTGCCTTTCCAACGTCTCGTTCGTGAAATCGCTCAAGATTTCAAAACTGATTTGCGTTTCCAAAGTTCAGCTGTTATGGCACTTCAGGAGGCCAGCGAAGCTTACTTGGTAGGACTCTTCGAAGATACTAACTTATGCGCCATCCATGCCAAACGTGTTACCATTATGCCAAAAGATATTCAATTGGCGCGTCGTATTCGTGGAGAGCGTGCTTAAAGTGGCAATTATGTTGCTGGTTAATACATTACATCTGCATAATTGACTGGTGATAAAAAAATTAAATAAAATCGGTCCTTTTCAGGACCACAAAATATAATTTATAAAGGGAAGATCTCATCTTAGTTTTAAATAAACATATTATTTACTACCTATTTTATCAGATTACTCGCTATTCATAATTGAGGTGTCACAAAATCTGTATATGTATGAACTTATCGGTTTTTTTGAAAGGGAAACACTACAGAACCCATTTTTCCTACTGGGGGTTGATTATGTAAGCATTTCGAGTTTCGAATGACGTCACTTTTGTCGCAATTACGACTAAACGCGATTATTGAGACATTCGACTATTCGTAGTCTCGACTTGATTGTTGGTGTTTCAGTCGAACACCATTTGGATTTCGACTGGGAAATAAATGTAATTAAAATGATTATTTCTGTATGAAATCAATCGCGTAAATAACTTTTAAGTGATAATTTTTATTTTTTTTTAATGTTATTTATAAAATTATGACTAAAATAAAAACAAATATTTAGAATTTTAAATATATTATGCTGCTATATTCATCTGAGTGACGCAAGCAGCGCCGACCGATTGGCGTTTTTTTAGTTACTACGTATTTGTAATTTTGTCAATACAAAGTAAACAAGTATAAACAACAACAAAACATGCGATTTAAAATGGCGATATCGGGCAATAGCTTTAGTTCGAAAAAATTTTGTAGTACATGCTTACATAATTGCATTATGTCGAAACTACGACTTTGAGCATTTCGACTTATCGTAAGTCGAAATACGACAGTTGGTAGGACTCTTCGAAGATACTAACTTATGCGCCATCCATGCCAAACGTGTTACCATTATGCCAAAAGATATTCAATTGGCGCGTCGTATTCGTGGAGAGCGTGCTTAAAGTGGCAATTATGTTGCTGGTTAATACATTACATCTGCATAATTGACTGGTGATAAAAAAATTAAATAAAATCGGTCCTTTTCAGGACCACAAAATATAATTTATAAAGGGAAGATCTCATCTTAGTTTTAAATAAACATATTATTTACTACCTATTTTATCAGATTACTCGCTATTCATAATTGAGGTGTCACAAAATCTGTATATGTATGAACTTATCGGTTTTTTTGAAAGGGAAACACTACAGAACCCATTTTTCCTACTGGGGGTTGATTATGTAAGCATTTCGAGTTTCGAATGACGTCACTTTTGACGCAATTACGACTAAACGCGATTATTGAGACATACGACTATTCGTAGTCTCGACTTGATTGTTGGTGTTTCAGTCGAACACCATTTGGATTTCGACTGGGAAATAAATGTAATTAAAATGATTATTTCTGTATGAAATCAATCGCGTAAATAACTTTTAAGTGATATTTTTTATTTTTTTTAATGTTATTTATAAAATTATCACTAAAATAAAAACAAATATTTAGAATTTTAAATATATTATGCTGCTACATTCATTTGAGTGACGCAAGCAGCGCCGACCGATTGGCGTTTTTTTAGTTACTACGTATTTGTAATTTTGTCAATACAAAGTAAACAAGTATAAACAACAACAAAACATGCGATTTAAAATGGCGATATCGGGCAATAGCTTTAGTTCGAAAAATTTTTGTAGTACATGCTTACATAGTTGCGTTATGTCGAAACTACGACTTTGAGCATTTCGACTTGTCGTAAGTCGAAATACGACAGATAAGCATTTCGAGTTTCGAATGACGTCACTTTTGTCGCAATTACGACTAAACGCGATTATTGAGACATTGGACTATTCGTAGTCTCGACTTGATTGTTGGTGTTTCAGTCGAACACCATTTGGATTTCGACTGGGAAATAAATGTAATTAAAATGATTATTTCTGTATGAAATCAATCGCGTAAATAACTTTTAAGTGATATTTTTTATTTTTTTTAATGTTATTTATAAAATTATCACTAAAATAAAAACAAATATTTAGAATTTTAAATATATTATGCTGCTACATTCATTTGAGTGACGCAAGCAGCGCCGACCGATTGGCGTTTTTTTAGTTACTACGTATTTGTTATTTTGTCAATACAAAGTAAACAAGTATAAACAACAACAAAACATGCAATTTAAAATGGCGATATCGGGCAATAGCTTTAGTTCGAAAAATTTTTGTAGTACATGCTTACATAGTTGCGTTATGTCGAAACTACGACTTTGAGCATTTCGACTTGTCGTAAGTCGAAATACGACAGATAAGCATTTCGAGTTTCGAATGACGTCACTTTTGTCGCAATTACGACTAAACGCGATTATTGAGACATACGACTATATATAACTTTTAAGTGATATTTTTTATTTTTTTAATGTTATTTATAAAATTATCACTAAAATAAAAACAAATATTTAGAATTTTAAATATATTATGCTGCTACATTCATTTGAGTGACGCAAGCAGCGCCGACCGATTGGCGTTTTTTTAGTTACTACGTATTTGTAATTTTGTCAATACAAAGTAAACAAGTATAAACAACAACAAAACATGCAATTTAAAATGGCGATATCGGGCAATAGCTTTAGTTCGAAAAATTTTTGTAGTACATGCTTACATAGTTGCGTTATGTCGAAACTACGACTTTGAGCATTTCGACTTGTCGTAAGTCGAAATACGACAGATAAGCATTTCGAATTTCGAATGACGTCACTTTTGTCGCAATTACGACTAAACGCGATTATTGAGACATACGACTATATATAACTTTTAAGTGATATTTTTTATTTTTTTTAATGTTATTTATAAAATTATCACTAAAATAAAAACAAATATTTAGAATTTTAAATATATTATGCTGCTACATTCATTTGAGTGACGCAAGCAGCGCCGACCGATTGGCGTTTTTTTAGTTACTACGTATTTGTAATTTTGTCAATACAAAGTAAACAAGTATAAACAACAACAAAACATGCAATTTAAAATGGCGATATCGGGCAATAGCTTTAGTTCGAAAAATTTTTGTAGTACATGCTTACATAGTTGCGTTATGTCGAAACTACGACTTTGAGCATTTCGACTTGTCGTAAGTCGAAATACGACAGATAAGCATTTCGAGTTTCGAATGACGTCACTTTTGTCGCAATTACGACTAAACGCGATTATTGAGACATACGACTATATATAACTTTTAAGTGATATTTTTTATTTTTTTAATGTTATTTATAAAATTATCACTAAAATAAAAACAAATATTTAGAATTTTAAATATATTATGCTGCTACATTCATTTGAGTGACGCAAGCAGCGCCGACCGATTGGCGTTTTTTTAGTTACTACGTATTTGTAATTTTGTCAATACAAAGTAAACAAGTATAAACAACAACAAAACATGCAATTTAAAATGGCGATATCGGGCAATAGCTTTAGTTCGAAAAATTTTTGTAGTACATGCTTACATAGTTGCGTTATGTCGAAACTACGACTTTGAGCATTTCGACTTGTCGTAAGTCGAACTACGACAGATAAGCATTTCGAATTTCGAATGACGTCACTTTTGTCGCAATTACGACTTAACGCGATTATTGAGACATACGACTATTCGTAGTCTCGACTTAATTGTTGGTGTTTCAGTCGAACACCATTTAGATTTCGACTGGGAAATAAATTAAATTAAAATGATTATTTCTGTATGAAATCAATCGCGTAAATAACTTTTAAGTGATAATTTTTATTTTTTTTTAATGTTATTTATAAAATTATGACTAAAATAAAAACAAATATTTAGAATTTTAAATATATTATGCTGCTACATTCATTTGAGTGACGCAAGCAGCGCCGACCGTTTGGCGTTTTTTTAGTTACTACGTATTTGTAATTTTGTCAATACAAAGTAAACAAGTATAAACAACAACAAAACATGCGATTTAAAATGGCGATATCGGGCAATAGCTTTAGTTCGAAAAAATTTTGTAGTACATGCTTACATAATTGCATTATGTCTAAACTACGACTTTGAGCATTTCGACTATCGTAAGTCGAAATACGACAGATAAGCATTTCGAGTTTCGAATGACGTCACTTTTGTCGCAATTACGACTAAACGCGATTATTGAGACATACGACTATTCGTAGTCTCGACTTAATTGTTGGTGTTTCAGTCGAACACCATTTGGATTTCGACTGGGAAATAAATGTAATTAAAATGATTATTTCTGTATGAAATCAATCGCGTAAATAACTTTTAAGTGATATTTTTTATTTTTTTTAATGTTATTTATAAAATTATCACTAAAATAAAAACAAATATTTAGAATTTTAAATATATTATGCTGCTACATTCATTTGAGTGACGCAAGCAGCGCCGACCGATTGGCGTTTTTTTAGTTACTACGTATTTGTTATTTTGTCAATACAAAGTAAACAAGTATAAACAACAACAAAACATGCAATTTAAAATGGCGATATCGGGCAATAGCTTTAGTTCGAAAAATTTTTGTAGTACATGCTTACATAGTTGCATTATGTCGAAACTACGACTTTGAGCATTTCGACTTATCGTAAGTCGAAATACGACAGTTGGTAGGACTCTTCGAAGATACTAACTTATGCGCCATCCATGCCAAACGTGTTACCATTATGCCAAAAGATATTCAATTGGCGCGTCGTATTCGTGGAGAGCGTGCTTAAAGTGGCAATTATGTTGCTGGTTAATACATTACATCTGCATAATTGACTGGTGATAAAAAAATTAAATAAAATCGGTCCTTTTCAGGACCACAAAATATAATTTATAAAGGGAAGATCTCATCTTAGTTTTAAATAAACATATTATTTACTACCTATTTTATCAGATTACTCGCTATTCATAATTGAGGTGTCACAAAATCTGTATATGTATGAACTTATCGGTTTTTTTGAAAGGGAAACACTACAGAACCCATTTTTCCTACTGGGGGTTGATTATGTAAGCATTTCGAGTTTCGAATGACGTCACTTTTGACGCAATTACGACTAAACGCGATTATTGAGACATACGACTATTCGTAGTCTCGACTTGATTGTTGGTGTTTCAGTCGAACACCATTTGGATTTCGACTGGGAAATAAATGTAATTAAAATGATTATTTCTGTATGAAATCAATCGCGTAAATAACTTTTAAGTGATATTTTTTATTTTTTTTAATGTTATTTATAAAATTATCACTAAAATAAAAACAAATATTTAGAATTTTAAATATATTATGCTGCTACATTCATTTGAGTGACGCAAGCAGCGCCGACCGATTGGCGTTTTTTTAGTTACTACGTATTTGTAATTTTGTCAATACAAAGTAAACAAGTATAAACAACAACAAAACATGCGATTTAAAATGGCGATATCGGGCAATAGCTTTAGTTCGAAAAATTTTTGTAGTACATGCTTACATAGTTGCGTTATGTCGAAACTACGACTTTGAGCATTTCGACTTGTCGTAAGTCGAAATACGACAGATAAGCATTTCGAGTTTCGAATGACGTCACTTTTGTCGCAATTACGACTAAACGCGATTATTGAGACATTGGACTATTCGTAGTCTCGACTTGATTGTTGGTGTTTCAGTCGAACACCATTTGGATTTCGACTGGGAAATAAATGTAATTAAAATGATTATTTCTGTATGAAATCAATCGCGTAAATAACTTTTAAGTGATATTTTTTATTTTTTTTAATGTTATTTATAAAATTATCACTAAAATAAAAACAAATATTTAGAATTTTAAATATATTATGCTGCTACATTCATTTGAGTGACGCAAGCAGCGCCGACCGATTGGCGTTTTTTTAGTTACTACGTATTTGTTATTTTGTCAATACAAAGTAAACAAGTATAAACAACAACAAAACATGCAATTTAAAATGGCGATATCGGGCAATAGCTTTAGTTCGAAAAATTTTTGTAGTACATGCTTACATAGTTGCGTTATGTCGAAACTACGACTTTGAGCATTTCGACTTGTCGTAAGTCGAAATACGACAGATAAGCATTTCGAGTTTCGAATGACGTCACTTTTGTCGCAATTACGACTAAACGCGATTATTGAGACATACGACTATATATAACTTTTAAGTGATATTTTTTATTTTTTTAATGTTATTTATAAAATTATCACTAAAATAAAAACAAATATTTAGAATTTTAAATATATTATGCTGCTACATTCATTTGAGTGACGCAAGCAGCGCCGACCGATTGGCGTTTTTTTAGTTACTACGTATTTGTAATTTTGTCAATACAAAGTAAACAAGTATAAACAACAACAAAACATGCAATTTAAAATGGCGATATCGGGCAATAGCTTTAGTTCGAAAAATTTTTGTAGTACATGCTTACATAGTTGCGTTATGTCGAAACTACGACTTTGAGCATTTCGACTTGTCGTAAGTCGAAATACGACAGATAAGCATTTCGAATTTCGAATGACGTCACTTTTGTCGCAATTACGACTAAACGCGATTATTGAGACATACGACTATATATAACTTTTAAGTGATATTTTTTATTTTTTTTAATGTTATTTATAAAATTATCACTAAAATAAAAACAAATATTTAGAATTTTAAATATATTATGCTGCTACATTCATTTGAGTGACGCAAGCAGCGCCGACCGATTGGCGTTTTTTTAGTTACTACGTATTTGTAATTTTGTCAATACAAAGTAAACAAGTATAAACAACAACAAAACATGCAATTTAAAATGGCGATATCGGGCAATAGCTTTAGTTCGAAAAATTTTTGTAGTACATGCTTACATAGTTGCGTTATGTCGAAACTACGACTTTGAGCATTTCGACTTGTCGTAAGTCGAAATACGACAGATAAGCATTTCGAGTTTCGAATGACGTCACTTTTGTCGCAATTACGACTAAACGCGATTATTGAGACATACGACTATATATAACTTTTAAGTGATATTTTTTATTTTTTTAATGTTATTTATAAAATTATCACTAAAATAAAAACAAATATTTAGAATTTTAAATATATTATGCTGCTACATTCATTTGAGTGACGCAAGCAGCGCCGACCGATTGGCGTTTTTTTAGTTACTACGTATTTGTAATTTTGTCAATACAAAGTAAACAAGTATAAACAACAACAAAACATGCAATTTAAAATGGCGATATCGGGCAATAGCTTTAGTTCGAAAAATTTTTGTAGTACATGCTTACATAGTTGCGTTATGTCGAAACTACGACTTTGAGCATTTCGACTTGTCGTAAGTCGAACTACGACAGATAAGCATTTCGAATTTCGAATGACGTCACTTTTGTCGCAATTACGACTTAACGCGATTATTGAGACATACGACTATTCGTAGTCTCGACTTAATTGTTGGTGTTTCAGTCGAACACCATTTAGATTTCGACTGGGAAATAAATTAAATTAAAATGATTATTTCTGTATGAAATCAATCGCGTAAATAACTTTTAAGTGATAATTTTTATTTTTTTTTAATGTTATTTATAAAATTATGACTAAAATAAAAACAAATATTTAGAATTTTAAATATATTATGCTGCTACATTCATTTGAGTGACGCAAGCAGCGCCGACCGTTTGGCGTTTTTTTAGTTACTACGTATTTGTAATTTTGTCAATACAAAGTAAACAAGTATAAACAACAACAAAACATGCGATTTAAAATGGCGATATCGGGCAATAGCTTTAGTTCGAAAAAATTTTGTAGTACATGCTTACATAATTGCATTATGTCTAAACTACGACTTTGAGCATTTCGACTATCGTAAGTCGAAATACGACAGATAAGCATTTCGAGTTTCGAATGACGTCACTTTTGTCGCAATTACGACTAAACGCGATTATTGAGACATACGACTATTCGTAGTCTCGACTTAATTGTTGGTGTTTCAGTCGAACACCATTTGGATTTCGACTGGGAAATAAATGTAATTAAAATGATTATTTCTGTATGAAATCAATCGCGTAAATAACTTTTAAGTGATATTTTTTATTTTTTTTTTAATGTTATTTATAAAATTATCACTAAAATAAAAACAAATATTTAGAATTTTAAATTGTCGTAAGTCGAAATACGACAGATACATAATCGGCCCCCTGTAGTATTCTGATTGTCATATAATCAGTAGCTTCAGCTTAGCTCTGCTCATAGCTCATAGGTAAATTTTTATTCGTTCAGAAATTTTCAGAAAAAATGTTTTTGTTTTTGATTGTGAAAAAAACCAATAAACCAAAAAACCAACCAATGCTATATATTTATTTAGCATTAAAACAGCTTAAAATGCTAAACCGTCAGACAATAACTGATTAAAAATAAACAAAGTGATTATAAACACTTCAAAATTGAATTTTCTTACTTAACTATTTTTACTTATAAATATCACATTATAAAATCAGCGTTATTATTTATCATCACAATTTATTTGTTAATCCGTCATTAAGTCTGACGACTTAACATACGCGAAACCAATACCACTAGTAAGCTATTAAAGTAACAAGATTTTTATGGAGAATGCTTGCAAATAAAACGCCAAAACGAAACAATACCCGTCGATTGCCGACAGGTAGCACAGTATCTGTTACATAACTATTTAATTAAATTTAAAAATCAAACAATAATAGGAACAGTTTGCAAATAGAAAGGCAAACAAAATCCACGAGAAAAATCTACCCATACCCACACAACGAAAGAGAATAATTACTGCGTTTCAATGAACATGAAGGAGTAGGATTGGGTTGAAAATTAATTTCGTTAAATCGAAAATGGCGTCACGCGTTTCCATGTAATCAGAATGAAACAGAGTTGAAATTTTGACAGAATAATACAAAATCCGATGTCTACTTACAAAATAATAAAATTCGCTAGTTTGAATTTCAACTCTGCTCAACCCAGGTATTTTCGTTGAGTTAAAACTGAGTAAACGTAAACTCAACTCAACCCTGTTTCTATAAGCGCTAACCCAGGATTAACCCTCCATGGAAACGAGATAATTGATATGCATAAGACGTTGACATGACGTTTTTTTTTCATTAAAAATCTGGCGCAGGTTGATTTTTTGGCTGTGAAGTGGCTAGATCGAAATTCCCCTCTAACAGATCTGTATATTTTGGGAGATTTAACCCTCTTTTCACTAAATACAACAACAACAAAAGTGGTAATACTGAATTTTTTTATTAAATTATTTTTATTTATAAATATCACATTATAAAATCGGCATAATTGCTTAACAATTATTTGTTAATCAGTCATAAGCTGTTTTAATGCAAAATACATAGCCAGAGACAATCGTACCAATTCCAACTGGAAACTGGAATGTACATTTCTAATAAGAATTTACAAATTCGTTAGTACGTTTCAGCCAAAGCCAATCGTACCAATTCCAATTGGAATATGTACATTTCTTATAAGAAGCTTTCAGAATTTTTTTTTATGATTGTGGTTTGAAAAGTAGACTATAGATCTTAGAGGTTTTTTTCAATTATTATTTATCTTTGTACCACACACCTAATGTGACTAATAATTAATAAACATGTTCATTCTCATTGTAACAAAATGTACCGTACCAACAGTACAAATTTATATGAACAATGAAGCCATAATCATTTTCGATGACACCATAACACCATTAGATACCTAACTAACGTAGGCTTTATGAGATTTTCCAATTTTATTGTAAAAACTTATTATGCTTTGTATGTAGGTAGGTACATTATATTGAAGTTTTTTGTTAATAACAATTAGTATATAAATATACTAATTAAATTGTGTTCCCGAGTTACATATCGTTTGTTTAATCATTTTGTGGCCCTGAAAAGGGCCTTTTTATTTGGTGGGGTGTCTTAAAAAAGCCAAAGATAAGATGACGCCGATATTTACTTAGAGCTGGTATATTTAGTAACAGCTTTTGTTCCTTCACTGACCGCATGCTTGGCCAACTCTCCGGGAAGTAAAAGACGAACAGCAGTCTGAATTTCCCGACTTGTGATTGTCGAACGTTTATTGTAGTGTGCCAAGCGGGACGCTTCGGCAGCGATACGTTCAAAAATATCATTGACAAAACTGTTCATGATACTCATGGCTTTTGATGAGATACCAGTATCCGGATGGACTTGCTTCAACACTTTGTAAATGTAAATTGCGTAGCTTTCCTTCCTCTTGCGCTTGTTCTTTTTACCAGGTTTAGTAATATTTTTCTGGGCCTTTCCAGCTTTCTTTTCTGCTTTTCCACTTGTCTTTGGCGGCATTATGAAAATTTAACTCAACTCTCAACAAATAGAATAGAATAACCAATAATTATAAACTCGTCGCACAGTACTAACTACTTAGTTGTTCACCACACCGATTCTACAGTAACTTTTGACTAAAAAACCAAAAATGCCAACATTATATGTATTTTTAGAAACGAATCTTTCATTTTGCTTTGTTTCTCTTTCAACGAGAGAAAAACGACAAATTATACAACAATGAGTACGTTTCGTGTGTGCTTGAAAGGTATAAATAGTTCATTCGCTTCTAGAAACCATCATATTTGTGTGAATCGTTCTCAAGTTAAGAAGTCAGTAGGAAGATAATTAAAAAAATGTCTGGTCGTGGTAAAGGTGGCAAAGTTAAGGGAAAGGCAAAGTCTCGTTCAAACCGTGCTGGTCTACAATTTCCTGTTGGTCGGATTCATCGTTTACTTCGAAAGGGCAACTATGCCGAACGTGTTGGCGCTGGAGCTCCAGTTTATCTAGCTGCAGTAATGGAATATTTAGCAGCTGAAGTTTTGGAATTGGCGGGAAATGCTGCTCGTGACAACAAAAAGACTAGGATTATTCCGCGTCATTTGCAATTGGCAATCCGCAATGATGAAGAATTAAACAAACTTTTGTCTGGAGTAACCATTGCTCAAGGTGGTGTTTTACCGAATATCCAGGCAGTACTTTTGCCCAAGAAGACCGAAAAGAAAGCTTAAATTTCTGTGCGCAAAAGAGTTAAATACAAAGTAGTACTAAAGAAAAAAACCGTCCTTTTCAGGACGACAAATCTTCTTATGAGAAGGGATAACTTTTATTAATATCAAAAATAATAGAAATGAGGTTAATAATTTAAAGAAAATATTATTACAATTCAACGAAGAACTAATTTACTTTTCACAATATCAGTGTATTGAGTTTGGTGTGATAGATTATAATAGTTTTGTTGACAGCAAATTACCATTTTACAACGAACACTATTTCACTTATTTTTGAAATAAACGTGTCTAAATTGCATAGCTTAGCAACGTAATTTCTTGTTTTTAATTAATAACAAAGGAATACTTATATTTTGGTTGGGTGACGACACAATGAAAGAGGAGAGAACAGCAATATGGCGGGCGTTGAGTACTTTTCTTATAAACACACCAAGTGTATTATTAGTAATGTTTTTCATACAAAATAGCCTTAGACAGAGAACACGTCCGCCTTTCATTCCGAATTTTTTAAATTATTCTTAAGTATTGCAAAAAGCCAAAGTAAAAATTTCAATTATAATAAATAATAGTTCTATACGGACATATTTTAAAAACAATTAAAACATTAAAAGTATCTTCTTTTTGAATTTATTTTGTGGTCCTGAAAAGGACCGATTGATATTTTACTGATATAGAACGCAAATACGATTGAATAGAATTTAACCGCCAAAACCGTAAAGGGTGCGTCCTTGCCTTTTCAAAGCATATACAACATCCATTGCTGTGACTGTCTTTCGCTTTGCGTGTTCCGTGTATGTCACTGCATCACGGATGACATTTTCCAGGAATACCTTTAAAACGCCACGAGTTTCTTCATAGATTAACCCAGAAATACGCTTGACACCACCACGACGAGCCAAACGTCTAATAGCTGGTTTAGTAATACCTTGGATGTTATCACGAAGAACTTTACGATGACGTTTAGCTCCTCCCTTGCCAAGACCTTTTCCACCTTTACCACGACCAGTCATTTTTATATTTGTAAAATTTAAGTCAACCTCACTTTCCCGGAGAATAGATAACCAACAAGCAACAACCACTAAATGATGAATTTTGGTACAAATGTGCCTCTATTTATATAATTGGGCATCGTCATCGGCATAGGCAAATAATAAGAAAATTGAATAAGAATGGGAAAAAGGCACTTCCATCTCTTTCATACATCCGAGTTAAATTCTAACAGCGTTCATACAAAAAGATATAAATATTTGCGACAGGCTGGCGTCGGACTCAAACAATAGTGATCAGTGTTGTGCGTCGGTTCTCCATTCTCATATCTTAAATTTAGAACTTAAAAGTAAAATGGCTCGTACAAAGCAGACTGCTCGTAAGTCCACCGGTGGTAAAGCACCACGCAAACAATTGGCTACCAAGGCTGCTCGTAAGAGTGCCCCAGCTACTGGCGGTGTCAAAAAGCCACATCGTTATCGTCCAGGTACAGTCGCTCTTCGTGAAATTCGTCGTTACCAAAAGAGTACCGAATTGTTAATCCGCAAATTGCCTTTCCAACGTCTCGTTCGTGAAATCGCTCAAGATTTCAAAACTGATTTGCGTTTCCAAAGTTCAGCTGTTATGGCACTTCAGGAGGCCAGCGAAGCTTACTTGGTAGGACTCTTCGAAGATACTAACTTATGCGCCATCCATGCCAAACGTGTTACCATTATGCCAAAAGATATTCAATTGGCGCGTCGTATTCGTGGAGAGCGTGCTTAAAGTGGCAATTATGTTGCTGGTTAATACATTACATCTGCATAATTGACTGGTGATAACAAAATTAAATAAAATCGGTCCTTTTCAGGACCACAAAATATAATTTATAAAGGGAAGATCTCATCTTAGTTTTAAATAAACATATTATTTACTACCTATTTTATCAGATTACTCGCTATTCATAATTGAGGTGTCACAAAATCTGTATATGTATGAACTTATCGGTTTTTTTGAAAGGGAAACACTACAGAACCCATTTTTCCTACTGGGGGTTGATTATGTAAGCATTTCGAGTTTCGAACACTACAGAACCCATTTTTCCTACTGGGGGTTGATTATGTAAGCATTTCGAGTTTCGAATGACGTCACTTTTGTCGCAATTACGACTAAACGCGATTATTGAGACATTCGACTATTCGTAGTCTCGACTTGATTGTTGGTGTTTCAGTCGAACACCATTTGGATTTCGACTGGGAAATAAATGTAATTAAAATGATTATTTCTGTATGAAATCAATCGCGTAAATAACTTTTAAGTGATATTTTTTATTTTTTTTTAATGTTATTTATAAAATTATGACTAAAATAAAAACAAATATTTAGAATTTTAAATATATTATGCTGCTACATTCATTTGAGTGACGCAAGCAGCGCCGACCGATTGGCGTTTTTTTAGTTACTACGTATTTGTAATTTTGTCAATACAAAGTAAACAAGTATAAACAACAACAAAACATGCAATTTAAAATGGCGATATCGGGCAATAGCTTTAGTTCGAAAAATTTTTGTAGTACATGCTTACATAGTTGCGTTATGTCGAAACTACGACTTTGAGCATTTCGACTTGTCGTAAGTCGAAATACGACAGATAAGCATTTCGAGTTTCGAATGACGTCACTTTTGTCGCAATTACGACTAAACGCGATTATTGAGACATACGACTATATATAACTTTTAAGTGATATTTTTTATTTTTTTTAATGTTATTTATAAAATTATCACTAAAATAAAAACAAATATTTAGAATTTTAAATATATTATGCTGCTACATTCATTTGAGTGACGCAAGCAGCGCCGACCGATTGGCGTTTTTTTAGTTACTACGTATTTGTAATTTTGTCAATACAAAGTAAACAAGTATAAACAACAACAAAACATGCAATATAAAATGGCGATATCGGGCAATAGCTTTAGTTCGAAAAATTTTTGTAGTACATGCTTACATAGTTGCGTTATGTCGAAACTACGACTTTGAGCATTTCGACTTGTCGTAAGTCGAAATACGACAGATAAGCATTTCGAGTTTCGAATGACGTCACTTTTGTCGCAATTACGACTAAACGCGATTATTGAGACATACGACTATTCGTAGTCTCGACTTAATTGTTGGTGTTTCAGTCGAACACCATTTGGATTTCGACTGGGAAATAAATGTAATTAAAATGATTATTTCTGTATGAAATCAATCGCGTAAATAACTTTTAAGTGATAATTTTTATTTTTTTTTAATGTTATTTATAAAATTATGACTAAAATAAAAACAAATATTTAGAATTTTAAATATATTATGCTGCTACATTCATTTGAGTGACGCAAGCAGCGCCGACCGATTGGCGTTTTTTTAGTTACTACGTATTTGTAATTTTGTCAATACAAAGTAAACAAGTATAAACAACAACAAAACATGCGATTTAAAATGGCGATATCGGGCAATAGCTTTAGTTCGAAAAAATTTTGTAGTACATGCTTACATAATTGCATTATGTCGAAACTACGACTTTGAGCATTTCGACTTATCGTAAGTCGAAATACGACAGATAAGCATTTCGAGTTTCGAATGACGTCACTTTTGTCGCAATTACGACTAAACGCGATTATTGAGACATACGACTATTCGTAGTCTCGACTTAATTGTTGGTGTTTCAGTCGAACACCATTTGGATTTCGACTGGGAAATAAATGTAATTAAAATGATTATTTCTGTATGAAATCAATCGCGTAAATAACTTTTAAGTGATATTTTTTATTTTTTTTTTAATGTTATTTATAAAATTATCACTAAAATAAAAACAAATATTTAGAATTTTAAATTGTCGTAAGTCGAAATACGACAGATACATAATCGGCCCCCTGTAGTATTCTGATTGTCATATAATCAGTAGCTTCAGCTTAGCTCTGCTCATAGCTCATAGGTAAATTTTTATTCGTTCAGAAATTTTCAGAAAAAATGTTTTTGTTTTTGATTGTGAAAAAAACCAATAAACCAAAAAACCAACCAATGCTATATATTTAGCATTAAAACAGCTTAAAATGCTAAACCGTCAGACAATAACTGATTAAAAATAAACAAAGTGATTATAAACACTTCAAAATTGAATTTTCTTACTTAACTATTTTTACTTATAAATATCACATTATAAAATCAGCGTTATTATTTATCATCACAATTTATTTGTTAATCCGTCATTAAGTCTGACGACTTAACATACGCGAAACCAATACTACTAGTAAGCTATTAAAGTAACAAGATTTTTATGGAGAATGCTTGCAAATAAAACGCCAAAACGAAACAATACCCGTCGATTGCCGACAGGTAGCATTTAAAAATCAAACAATACAATAGGAACAGTTTGCAAATAGAAAGGCAAACAAAATCCACGAGAAAAATCTACCCATACCCACACAACGAAAGAGAATAATTACTGCGTTTCAATGAACATGAAGGAGTAGGATTGGGTTGAAAATTAATTTCGTTAAATCGAAAATGGCGTCACGCGTTTCCATGTAATCAGAATGAAACAGAGTTGAAATTTTGACAGAATAATACAAAATCCGATGTCTACTTACAAAATAATAAAATTCGCTAGTTTGAATTTCAACTCTGCTCAACCCAGGTATTTTCGTTGAGTTAAAACTGAGTAAACGTAAACTCAACTCAACCCTGTTTCTATAAGCGCTAACCCAGGATTAACCCTCCATGGAAACGAGATAATTGATATGCATAAGACGTTGACATGACGTTTTTTTTTCATTAAAAATCTGGCGCAGGTTGATTTTTTGGCTGTGAAGTGGCTAGATCGAAATTCCCCTCTAACAGATCTGTATATTTTGGGAGATTTAACCCTCTTTTCACTAAATACAACAACAACAAAAGTGGTAATACTGAATTTTTTTATTAAATTATTTTTATTTATAAATATCACATTATAAAATCGGCATAATTGCTTAACAATTATTTGTTAATCAGTCATAAGCTGTTTTAATGCAAAATACATAGCCAGAGACAATCGTACCAATTCCAACTGGAAACTGGAATGTACATTTCTAATAAGAATTTACAAATTCGTTAGTACGTTTCAGCCAAAGCCAATCGTACCAATTCCAATTGGAATATGTACATTTCTTATAAGAAGCTTTCAGAATTTTTTTTTATGATTGTGGTTTGAAAAGTAGACTATAGATCTTAGAGGTTTTTTTCAATTATTATTTATCTTTGTACCACACACCTAATGTGACTAATAATTAATAAACATGTTCATTCTCATTGTAACAAAATGTACCGTACCAACAGTACAAATTTATATGAACAATGAAGCCATAATCATTTTCGATGACACCATAACACCATTAGATACCTAACTAACGTAGGCTTTATGAGATTTTCCAATTTTATTGTAAAAACTTATTATGCTTTGTATGTAGGTAGGTACATTATATTGAAGTTTTTTGTTAATAACAATTAGTATATAAATATACTAATTAAATTGTGTTCCCGAGTTACATATCGTTTGTTTAATCATTTTGTGGCCCTGAAAAGGGCCTTTTTATTTGGTGGGGTGTCTTAAAAAAGCCAAAGATAAGATGACGCCGATATTTACTTAGAGCTGGTATATTTAGTAACAGCTTTTGTTCCTTCACTGACCGCATGCTTGGCCAACTCTCCGGGAAGTAAAAGACGAACAGCAGTCTGAATTTCCCGACTTGTGATTGTCGAACGTTTATTGTAGTGTGCCAAGCGGGACGCTTCGGCAGCGATACGTTCAAAAATATCATTGACAAAACTGTTCATGATACTCATGGCTTTTGATGAGATACCAGTATCCGGATGGACTTGCTTCAACACTTTGTAAATGTAAATTGCGTAGCTTTCCTTCCTCTTGCGCTTGTTCTTTTTACCAGGTTTAGTAATATTTTTCTGGGCCTTTCCAGCTTTCTTTTCTGCTTTTCCACTTGTCTTTGGCGGCATTATGAAAATTTAACTCAACTCTCAACAAATAGAATAGAATAACCAATAATTATAAACTCGTCGCACAGTACTAACTACTTAGTTGTTCACCACACCGATTCTACAGTAACTTTTGACTAAAAAACCAAAAATGCCAACATTATATGTATTTTTAGAAACGAATCTTTCATTTTGCTTTGTTTCTCTTTCAACGAGAGAAAAACGACAAATTATACAACAATGAGTACGTTTCGTGTGTGCTTGAAAGGTATAAATAGTTCATTCGCTTCTAGAAACCATCATATTTGTGTGAATCGTTCTCAAGTTAAGAAGTCAGTAGGAAGATAATTAAAAAAATGTCTGGTCGTGGTAAAGGTGGCAAAGTTAAGGGAAAGGCAAAGTCTCGTTCAAACCGTGCTGGTCTACAATTTCCTGTTGGTCGGATTCATCGTTTACTTCGAAAGGGCAACTATGCCGAACGTGTTGGCGCTGGAGCTCCAGTTTATCTAGCTGCAGTAATGGAATATTTAGCAGCTGAAGTTTTGGAATTGGCGGGAAATGCTGCTCGTGACAACAAAAAGACTAGGATTATTCCGCGTCATTTGCAATTGGCAATCCGCAATGATGAAGAATTAAACAAACTTTTGTCTGGAGTAACCATTGCTCAAGGTGGTGTTTTACCGAATATCCAGGCAGTACTTTTGCCCAAGAAGACCGAAAAGAAAGCTTAAATTTCTGTGCGCAAAAGAGTTAAATACAAAGTAGTACTAAAGAAAAAAACCGTCCTTTTCAGGACGACAAATCTTCTTATGAGAAGGGATAACTTTTATTAATATCAAAAATAATAGAAATGAGGTTAATAATTTAAAGAAATTATTATTACAATTCAACGAAGAACTAATTTACTTTTCACAATACCAGTGTATTGAGTTTGGTGTGATAGATTATAATAGTTTTGTTGACAGCAAATTACCATTTTACAACGAACACTATTTCACTTATTTTTGAAATAAACGTGTCTAAATTGCATAGCTTAGCAACGTAATTTCTTGTTTTAATTAATAACAAAGGAATACTTATATTTTGGTTGGGTGACGACACAATGAAAGAGGAGAGAACAGCAATATGGCGGGCGTTGAGTACTTTTCTTATAAACACACCAAGTGTATTATTAGTAATGTTTTTCATACAAAATAGCCTTAGACAGAGAACACGTCCGCCTTTCATTCCGAATTTTTTAAATTATTCTTAAGTATTGCAAAAAGCCAAAGTAAAAATTTCAATTATAATAAATAATAGTTCTATACGGACATATTTTAAAAACAATTAAAACATTAAAAGTATCTTCTTTTTGAATTTATTTTGTGGCCCTGAAAAGGACCGATTGATATTTTACTGATATAGAACGCAAATACGATTGAATAGAATTTAACCGCCAAAACCGTAAAGGGTGCGTCCTTGCCTTTTCAAAGCATATACAACATCCATTGCTGTGACTGTCTTTCGCTTTGCGTGTTCCGTGTATGTCACTGCATCACGGATGACATTTTCCAGGAATACCTTTAAAACGCCACGAGTTTCTTCATAGATTAACCCAGAAATACGCTTGACACCACCACGACGAGCCAAACGTCTAATAGCTGGTTTAGTAATACCTTGGATGTTATCACGAAGAACTTTACGATGACGTTTAGCTCCTCCCTTGCCAAGACCTTTTCCACCTTTACCACGACCAGTCATTTTTATATTTGTAAAATTTAAGTCAACCTCACTTTCCCGGAGAATAGATAACCAACAAGCAACAACCACTAAATGATGAATTTTGGTACAAATGTGCCTCTATTTATATAATTGGGCATCGTCATCGGCATAGGCAAATAATAAGAAAATTGAATAAGAATGGGAAAAAGGCACTTCCATCTCTTTCATACATCCGAGTTAAATTCTAACAGCGTTCATACAAAAAGATATAAATATTTGCGACAGGCTGGCGTCGGACTCAACGCCTGCTAATTATAGCAGCCTTGATGACAGGTCCAAAACAACCGTTTTGGGTCGACTTATTTGTGAATTATGTTCACAATAAGCAGGATAAGTATATTCTCATATAATGTGAACTCCATTTATTCTTTAGCAAGGCGTATGACACTTAAATTATTTATTAAAACTAATAAACCTGACATTCTTCTTTTACAGGAAACAAACCTCACAGGGAGAAACCCGTTCAGTCCAGACGGATACAATATCCACAGGGTCGACAAAAGCAGTGGACGCTCTGGGACGGCGGTCCTTATCAAGGACACTATGGCAGGCGAGAAGGTAGAAATCAGTGGGCTGTGTAGCATAGAAGCAACAGCTGTCAGCATCAAAGTCAACGAGGTTGAGACCTTGCTGGTGATATCTGTATACAATCACTGTAACGCAACGAGGGAAGACATCCAACGGGATCTGCAAACTGTCTGCGGCATCTCCTCTAGGCACACATACTGTGTGGTTGGAGGGGACTTTAACGCTAGACACACCCGATGGCAAGATGAAGTGTGCAACAGTCAAGGAAAGGCTATTGCAGATTGGCTGGATTCAAATCCTCATCAGCATACCATGGCTGTAGTTTCTCAGCCCCGGAAGACGTACCCTCGGACACCGTCAACTCTGGATTTCTTTCTGGCAACTACAAATTTTATTAATATCCTTCCAGAATTAACAAATTATTCATGTTTGGCGCACGATAGCGACTCGGATCATATGGCCATAGAGCTTCGAGTGAGGTTGAATCAGCGAATTTTGAAAGTCACACCACCATCTGAACTACACATCAACTTCAGGAAAGTAAACTGGAACCGGTTTAGATCTGAAGTTGAAGCTGATTTAACAATGCCAGCAGACTGCAGAAATCTGGAGAATTACGAAATTAATGATGCTATAAGAAATTTCGAGAATGCGGTAAACACAGCCATCAATCGGCAGAAAACAATACGCACCAGCAGGGATCGCTTCCAACACCTGCCTGGACATATACAGGCAATATATGCTCACAAGCAACGGCTGAGGAAGCGCCTTCAGAGGATTTTTAACAGGACTCTTAATACAGTCAATGACGAATACCAGTCTGTACTTTCGCAACTGCGTTGTACAGTGAACATGCTTCGTCAAGCACTACGGAAGTACCAGGAAGATGACCTGACCAAACGACTCCAAAACATCAAACCAGGTCATGATGCTTTTAAGAAGCTGAACGCTCTGGTCGGAAAACGTATTTCCATTCCAGAGAGTATCACGTTTGGAGATCAAGTAGCATCCAGTCTTGTTGAAAAAGCCGAAGCCTTTGCCTGCCATTTTGAAAGGAGTTTTACGGACCGACCACCAACGCATCTTCCAGATTTTTTGGAAGAGGTGGAAAGTCTTGTGGAAGACGTCACTTCTGCAAGTAATCCTGTAGTGCGGTTTAGTGAAGAAAACCCCGCTAGAGCGCCCGTAGACGTTGAAATGTTTACCAAAACAGCTATAGTCAGTGATTTAATAATGAGTGGAAACTCAAAAAAATCATCGGGCATTGACGGGATTTCTAACTTTTTGCTTAAAAAGTTACCGGGTATGGCAATCTTGATGTTAACCATCATTTTCAACAATTGCCTTAACAATGGTTACTTTCCAGACAACTGGAAGGTGGCCAAAGTAGTACCAGTACCCAAAAAAACTGACCGCTCAAGCGTAACTGGTTACCGTCCAATAGCTTTACTGTGTTGTATCAGTAAGGTATTCGAGTCTTTGATCCGTAAAAAGATCAATACATTTTGTTCGGAAAGAGGCCTTATTCCTTCCTTTCAATTCGGTTTCCGTGAGAAGCAGTCTACGATGCACCCTCTGCTGAAACTTCACAGTAACGTCACTCGAGGACTGAACGTTAAAAGCAGTACAGTAGCCTGTTTGCTAGACATCGAAAAAGCCTTCGATAGTGTATGGATCAACGGGCTACTGTTCAAACTTATAAGATTTGGCTTCCCCAATTATATTGTAAAAATAATTAAAAATTTTCTCTTTCACAGGGTTTTTTTTGTACAGATTTTTGGCGACTCATCCACTAGGAAAGGGATTAAAGCCGGAGTTCCTCAAGGTTCCAGACTTGGCCCAGTCCTTTTCAACATCTACACGGCGGATCAACCCACCAATACAGCCGGAACAAGCAGCATGCTTTACGCGGATGACTCGATCACGTATGCCGTTTCTCTCTCTCCTGAGATAGCTGCCCGAAGAGTGGAGGAACACCTCCGAAATCTTTGGGACTACTACCTCAAGTGGGGGTTGAAGATAAATGCAAACAAAACGGAACTCATCTGCTTCCGAGTGCCAGGGACAAGAACAGGGAGAAAAAATTTTGTGAGCCGGTGCAGAGGATTAAAAATCACCCTTCCAGACAACACAGTTATAAAAACCCAATCAGAGACGAAGTACCTGGGAATAAACTTCACCGAGAGGCTCAAGTTTAATGCCCACATCGATAAAACGTTGAAAAAGGCTAATTACGCCCTTCATTTGGTGCACCCGCTTCTACGAAGGCGAAACGGACTGTCAAACAACACCAGGCTGCTCATCTACAAGCAGCTCATCAGGCCAGTGATAACCTATGGCTATCCCATATGGTTCACCGTCTCACCAACAACGATGAAGAAGATCTCCCTATTTGAAAGGAAGGTACTTAGGATCTGTACAGGACTCTGGAGGGTGCCAAACAGCTATAAGTTTGTCTCGAGTGCAAGGCTTTACGACGCGGCAGGTCTGCTGCCCATAACCGACCACTTGTTCCGAATGGCAAAGAAATTCGTTGATGGGTTGGAAACACATCCAAGTCCGGAGATGCAAGGACTGAGAATCGAAGAAATCGAGCCAAGCCACCGCTATATAAACATCAGAGGATTCACAGATGCTAGATTTGACGACATCTTTAATAATCAAGACGTCTCCTTCTACGAGAAGGCCAGCAATCAAAATTACAGAGGCTGAAGATCGCCCTGTATATACCCCCTTTTAATATTATTCTTCATTTTATTTTATTTTAAAATTTATCGTTTAAAATTAAATTGCTTTAAAAATAAACATGTAGTAGATTAAGTAGTAAAAAATATTGTTTAATAATAAACAATACAAAAAAAGACAATGTAAATACGTCGGGCCCCTATTGTTGAGCCGACACTTAATAATAATAGTTATAAGTTTAGTTTTTAAGCCAAAATTGTATAATATCTAAATGTTTAATAAAATATCTTAAATCTAAAATTAAAAAAATGTCTGGTCGTGGTAAAGGTGGCAAAGTTAAGGGAAAGGCAAAGTCTCGTTCAAACCGTGCTGGTCTACAATTTCCTGTTGGTCGGATTCATCGTTTACTTCGAAAGGGCAACTATGCCGAACGTGTTGGCGCTGGAGCTCCAGTTTATCTAGCTGCAGTAATGGAATATTTAGCAGCTGAAGTTTTGGAATTGGCGGGAAATGCTGCTCGTGACAACAAAAAGACTAGGATTATTCCGCGTCATTTGCAATTGGCAATCCGCAATGATGAAGAATTAAACAAACTTTTGTCTGGAGTAACCATTGCTCAAGGTGGTGTTTTACCGAATATCCAGGCAGTACTTTTGCCCAAGAAGACCGAAAAGAAAGCTTAAATTTCTGTGCGCAAAAGAGTTAAAAGCAAAGTAGTACTAAAGAAAAAAACCGTCCTTTTCAGGACGACAAATCTTCTTATGAGAAGGGATAACTTTTATTAATATCAAAAATAATAGAAATGAGGTTAATAATTTAAAGAAAATATTATTACAATTCAACGAAGAACTAATTTACTTTTCACAATATCAGTGTATTGAGTTTGGTGTGATAGATTATAATAGTTTTGTTGACAGCAAATTACCATTTTACAACGAACACTATTTCACTTATTTTTGAAATAAACGTGTCTAAATTGCATAGCTTAGCAACGTAATTTCTTGTTTTTAATTAATAACAAAGGAATACTTATATTTTGGTTGGGTGACGACACAATGAAAGAGGAGAGATCAGCAATATGGCGGGCGTTGAGTACTTTTCTTATAAACACACCAAGTGTATTATTAGTAATGTTTTTCATACAAAATAGCCTTAGACAGAGAACACGTCCGCCTTTCATTCCGAATTTTTTAAATTATTCTTAAGTATTGCAAAAAGCCAAAGTAAAAATTTCAATTATAATAAATAATAGTTCTATACGGACATATTTTAAAAACAATTAAAACATTAAAAGTATCTTCTTTTTGAATTTATTTTGTGGTCCTGAAAAGGACCGATTGATATTTTACTGATATAGAACGCAAATACGATTGAATAGAATTTAACCGCCAAAACCGTAAAGGGTGCGTCCTTGCCTTTTCAAAGCATATACAACATCCATTGCTGTGACTGTCTTTCGCTTTGCGTGTTCCGTGTATGTCACTGCATCACGGATGACATTTTCCAGGAATACCTTTAAAACGCCACGAGTTTCTTCATAGATTAACCCAGAAATACGCTTGACACCACCACGACGAGCCAAACGTCTAATAGCTGGTTTAGTAATACCTTGGATGTTATCACGAAGAACTTTACGATGACGTTTAGCTCCTCCCTTGCCAAGACCTTTTCCACCTTTACCACGACCAGTCATTTTTATATTTGTAAAATTTAAGTCAACCTCACTTTCCCGGAGAATAGATAACCAACAAGCAACAACCACTAAATGATGAATTTTGGTACAAATGTGCCTCTATTTATATAATTGGGCATCGTCATCGGCATAGGCAAATAATAAGAAAATTGAATAAGAATGGGAAAAAGGCACTTCCATCTCTTTCATACATCCGAGTTAAATTCTAACAGCGTTCATACAAAAAGATATAAATATTTGCGACAGGCTGGCGTCGGACTCAACGCCTGCTAATTATAGCAGCCTTGATGACAGGTCCAAAACAACCGTTTTGGGTCGACTTATTTGTGAATTATGTTCACAATAAGCAGGATAAGTATATTCTCATATAATGTGAACTCCATTTATTCTTTAGCAAGGCGTATGACACTTAAATTATTTATTAAAACTAATAAACCTGACATTCTTCTTTTACAGGAAACAAACCTCACAGGGAGAAACCCGTTCAGTCCAGACGGATACAATATCCACAGGGTCGACAAAAGCAGTGGACGCTCTGGGACGGCGGTCCTTATCAAGGACACTATGGCAGGCGAGAAGGTAGAAATCAGTGGGCTGTGTAGCATAGAAGCAACAGCTGTCAGCATCAAAGTCAACGAGGTTGAGACCTTGCTGGTGATATCTGTATACAATCACTGTAACGCAACGAGGGAAGACATCCAACGGGATCTGCAAACTGTCTGCGGCATCTCCTCTAGGCACACATACTGTGTGGTTGGAGGGGACTTTAACGCTAGACACACCCGATGGCAAGATGAAGTGTGCAACAGTCAAGGAAAGGCTATTGCAGATTGGCTGGATTCAAATCCTCATCAGCATACCATGGCTGTAGTTTCTCAGCCCCGGAAGACGTACCCTCGGACACCGTCAACTCTGGATTTCTTTCTGGCAACTACAAATTTTATTAATATCCTTCCAGAATTAACAAATTATTCATGTTTGGCGCACGATAGCGACTCGGATCATATGGCCATAGAGCTTCGAGTGAGGTTGAATCAGCGAATTTTGAAAGTCACACCACCATCTGAACTACACATCAACTTCAGGAAAGTAAACTGGAACCGGTTTAGATCTGAAGTTGAAGCTGATTTAACAATGCCAGCAGACTGCAGAAATCTGGAGAATTACGAAATTAATGATGCTATAAGAAATTTCGAGAATGCGGTAAACACAGCCATCAATCGGCAGAAAACAATACGCACCAGCAGGGATCGCTTCCAACACCTGCCTGGACATATACAGGCAATATATGCTCACAAGCAACGGCTGAGGAAGCGCCTTCAGAGGATTTTTAACAGGACTCTTAATACAGTCAATGACGAATACCAGTCTGTACTTTCGCAACTGCGTTGTACAGTGAACATGCTTCGTCAAGCACTACGGAAGTACCAGGAAGATGACCTGACCAAACGACTCCAAAACATCAAACCAGGTCATGATGCTTTTAAGAAGCTGAACGCTCTGGTCGGAAAACGTATTTCCATTCCAGAGAGTATCACGTTTGGAGATCAAGTAGCATCCAGTCTTGTTGAAAAAGCCGAAGCCTTTGCCTGCCATTTTGAAAGGAGTTTTACGGACCGACCACCAACGCATCTTCCAGATTTTTTGGAAGAGGTGGAAAGTCTTGTGGAAGACGTCACTTCTGCAAGTAATCCTGTAGTGCGGTTTAGTGAAGAAAACCCCGCTAGAGCGCCCGTAGACGTTGAAATGTTTACCAAAACAGCTATAGTCAGTGATTTAATAATGAGTGGAAACTCAAAAAAATCATCGGGCATTGACGGGATTTCTAACTTTTTGCTTAAAAAGTTACCGGGTATGGCAATCTTGATGTTAACCATCATTTTCAACAATTGCCTTAACAATGGTTACTTTCCAGACAACTGGAAGGTGGCCAAAGTAGTACCAGTACCCAAAAAAACTGACCGCTCAAGCGTAACTGGTTACCGTCCAATAGCTTTACTGTGTTGTATCAGTAAGGTATTCGAGTCTTTGATCCGTAAAAAGATCAATACATTTTGTTCGGAAAGAGGCCTTATTCCTTCCTTTCAATTCGGTTTCCGTGAGAAGCAGTCTACGATGCACCCTCTGCTGAAACTTCACAGTAACGTCACTCGAGGACTGAACGTTAAAAGCAGTACAGTAGCCTGTTTGCTAGACATCGAAAAAGCCTTCGATAGTGTATGGATCAACGGGCTACTGTTCAAACTTATAAGATTTGGCTTCCCCAATTATATTGTAAAAATAATTAAAAATTTTCTCTTTCACAGGGTTTTTTTTGTACAGATTTTTGGCGACTCATCCACTAGGAAAGGGATTAAAGCCGGAGTTCCTCAAGGTTCCAGACTTGGCCCAGTCCTTTTCAACATCTACACGGCGGATCAACCCACCAATACAGCCGGAACAAGCAGCATGCTTTACGCGGATGACTCGATCACGTATGCCGTTTCTCTCTCTCCTGAGATAGCTGCCCGAAGAGTGGAGGAACACCTCCGAAATCTTTGGGACTACTACCTCAAGTGGGGGTTGAAGATAAATGCAAACAAAACGGAACTCATCTGCTTCCGAGTGCCAGGGACAAGAACAGGGAGAAAAAATTTTGTGAGCCGGTGCAGAGGATTAAAAATCACCCTTCCAGACAACACAGTTATAAAAACCCAATCAGAGACGAAGTACCTGGGAATAAACTTCACCGAGAGGCTCAAGTTTAATGCCCACATCGATAAAACGTTGAAAAAGGCTAATTACGCCCTTCATTTGGTGCACCCGCTTCTACGAAGGCGAAACGGACTGTCAAACAACACCAGGCTGCTCATCTACAAGCAGCTCATCAGGCCAGTGATAACCTATGGCTATCCCATATGGTTCACCGTCTCACCAACAACGATGAAGAAGATCTCCCTATTTGAAAGGAAGGTACTTAGGATCTGTACAGGACTCTGGAGGGTGCCAAACAGCTATAAGTTTGTCTCGAGTGCAAGGCTTTACGACGCGGCAGGTCTGCTGCCCATAACCGACCACTTGTTCCGAATGGCAAAGAAATTCGTTGATGGGTTGGAAACACATCCAAGTCCGGAGATGCAAGGACTGAGAATCGAAGAAATCGAGCCAAGCCACCGCTATATAAACATCAGAGGATTCACAGATGATAGATTTGACGACATCTTTAATAATCAAGACGTCTCCTTCTACGAGAAGGCCAGCAATCAACATTACAGAGGCTGAAGATCGCCCTGTTTATACCCCCTTTAATATTATTCTTCATTTTTATTTTATTTTAAAATTTATCGTTTAAAATTAAATTGCTTTAAAAATAAACATGTAGTAGATTAAGTAGTAAAAAATATTGTTTAATAATAAGCAATACAAAAAAAGACAATGTAAATACGTCGGGCCCCTATTGTTGAGCCGACACTTAATAATAATAGTTATAAGTTTAGTTTTTTTTAAGTCAAAATTGTATAATATCTAAATGTTTAATAAAATATCTTAATCTAAAAGCGTCGGACTCAAACAATAGTGATCAGTGTTGTGCGTCGGTTCTCCATTCTCATATCTTAAATTTAGAACTTAAAAGTAAAATGGCTCGTACAAAGCAGACTGCTCGTAAGTCCACCGGTGGTAAAGCACCACGCAAACAATTGGCTACCAAGGCTGCTCGTAAGAGTGCCCCAGCTACTGGCGGTGTCAAAAAGCCACATCGTTATCGTCCAGGTACAGTCGCTCTTCGTGAAATTCGTCGTTACCAAAAGAGTACCGAATTGTTAATCCGCAAATTGCCTTTCCAACGTCTCGTTCGTGAAATCGCTCAAGATTTCAAAACTGATTTGCGTTTCCAAAGTTCAGCTGTTATGGCACTTCAGGAGGCCAGCGAAGCTTACTTGGTAGGACTCTTCGAAGATACTAACTTATGCGCCATCCATGCCAAACGTGTTACCATTATGCCAAAAGATATTCAATTGGCGCGTCGTATTCGTGGAGAGCGTGCTTAAAGTGGCAATTATGTTGCTGGTTAATACATTACATCTGCATAATTGACTGGTGATAAAAAAATTAAATAAAATCGGTCCTTTTCAGGACCACAAAATATAATTTATAAAGGGAAGATCTCATCTTAGTTTTAAATAAACATATTATTTACTACCTATTTTATCAGATTACTCGCTATTCATAATTGAGGTGTCACAAAATCTGTATATGTATGAACTTATCGGTTTTTTTGAAAGGGAAACACTACAGAACCCATTTTTCCTACTGGGGGTTGATTATGTAAGCATTTCGAGTTTCGAATGACGTCACTTTTGTCGCAATTACGACTAAACGCGATTATTGAGACATTCGACTATTCGTAGTCTCGACTTGATTGTTGGTGTTTCAGTCGAACACCATTTGGATTTCGACTGGGAAATAAATGTAATTAAAATGATTATTTCTGTATGAAATCAATCGCGTAAATAACTTTTAAGTGATAATTTTTATTTTTTTTTAATGTTATTTATAAAATTATGACTAAAATAAAAACAAATATTTAGAATTTTAAATATATTATGCTGCTATATTCATCTGAGTGACGCAAGCAGCGCCGACCGATTGGCGTTTTTTTAGTTACTACGTATTTGTAATTTTGTCAATACAAAGTAAACAAGTATAAACAACAACAAAACATGCGATTTAAAATGGCGATATCGGGCAATAGCTTTAGTTCGAAAAAATTTTGTAGTACATGCTTACATAATTGCATTATGTCGAAACTACGACTTTGAGCATTTCGACTTATCGTAAGTCGAAATACGACAGAGAAGCATTTCGAGTTTCGAATGACGTCACTTTTGTCGCAATTACGACTAAACGCGATTATTGAGACATACGACTATTCGTAGTCTCGACTTAATTGTTGGTGTTTCAGTCGAACACCATTTGGATTTCGACTGGGAAATAAATGTAATTAAAATGATTATTTCTGTATGAAATCAATCGCGTAAATAACTTTTAAGTGATATTTTTTATTTTTTTTTAATGTTATTTATAAAATTATCACTAAAATAAAAACAAATATTTAGAATTTTAAATTGTCGTAAGTCGAAATACGACAGATACATAATCGGCCCCCTGTAGTATTCTGATTGTCATATAATCAGTAGCTTCAGCTTAGCTCTGCTCATAGCTCATAGGTAAATTTTTATTCGTTCAGAAATTTTCAGAAAAAATGTTTTTGTTTTTGATTGTGAAAAAAACCAATAAACCAAAAAGCCAACCAATGCTATATATTTAGCATTAAAACAGCTTAAAATGCTAAACCGTCAGACAATAACTGATTAAAAATAAACAAAGTGATTATAAACACTTCAAAATTGAATTTTCTTACTTAACTATTTTTACTTATAAATATCACATTATAAAATCAGCGTTATTATTTATCATCACAATTTATTTGTTAATCCGTCATTAAGTCTGACGACTTAACATACGCGAAACCAATACCACTAGTAAGCTATTAAAGTAACAAGATTTTTATGGAGAATGCTTGCAAATAAAACGCCAAAACGAAACAATACCCGTCGATTGCCGACAGGTAGCATTTAAAAATCAAACAATACAATAGGAACAGTTTGCAAATAGAAAGGCAAACAAAATCCACGAGAAAAATCTACCCATACCCACACAACGAAAGAGAATAATTACTGCGTTTCAATGAACATGAAGGAGTAGGATTGGGTTGAAAATTAATTTCGTTAAATCGAAAATGGCGTCACGCGTTTCCATGTAATCAGAATGAAACAGAGTTGAAATTTTGACAGAATAATACAAAATCCGATGTCTACTTACAAAATAATAAAATTCGCTAGTTTGAATTTCAACTCTGCTCAACCCAGGTATTTTCGTTGAGTTAAAACTGAGTAAACGTAAACTCAACTCAACCCTGTTTCTATAAGCGCTAACCAAGGATTAACCCTCCATGGAAACGAGATAATTGATATGCATAAGACGTTGACATGACGTTTTTTTTTCATTAAAAATCTGGCGCAGGTTGATTTTTTGGCTGTGAAGTGGCTAGATCGAAATTCCCCTCTAACAGATCTGTATATTTTGGGAGATTTAACCCTCTTTTCACTAAATACAACAACAACAAAAGTGGTAAAACTGAATTTTTTTATTAAATTATTTTTATTTATAAATATCACATTATAAAATCGGCATAATTGCTTAACAATTATTTGTTAATCAGTCATAAGCTGTTTTAATGCAAAATACATAGCCAGAGACAATCGTACCAATTCCAACTGGAAACTGGAATGTACATTTCTAATAAGAATTTACAAATTCGTTAGTACGTTTCAGCCAAAGCCAATCGTACCAATTCCAATTGGAATATGTACATTTCTTATAAGAAGCTTTCAGAATTTTTTTTTATGATTGTGGTTTGAAAAGTAGACTATAGATCTTAGAGGTTTTTTTCAATTATTATTTATCTTTGTACCACACACCTAATGTGACTAATAATTAATAAACATGTTCATTCTCATTGTAACAAAATGTACCGTACCAACAGTACAAATTTATATGAACAATGAAGCCATAATCATTTTCGATGACACCATTAGATACCTAACTAACGTAGGCTTTATGAGATTTTCCAATTTTATTGTAAAAACTTATTATGCTTTGTATGTAGGTAGGTACATTATATTGAAGTTTTTTGTTAATAACAATTAGTATATAAATATACTAATTAAATTGTGTTCCCGAGTTACATATCGTTTGTTTAATCATTTTGTGGCCCTGAAAAGGGCCTTTTTATTTGGTGGGGTGTCTTAAAAAAGCCAAAGATAAGATGACGCCGATATTTACTTAGAGCTGGTATATTTAGTAACAGCTTTTGTTCCTTCACTGACCGCATGCTTGGCCAACTCTCCGGGAAGTAAAAGACGAACAGCAGTCTGAATTTCCCGACTTGTGATTGTCGAACGTTTATTGTAGTGTGCCAAGCGGGACGCTTCGGCAGCGATACGTTCAAAAATATCATTGACAAAACTGTTCATGATACTCATGGCTTTTGATGAGATACCAGTATCCGGATGGACTTGCTTCAACACTTTGTAAATGTAAATTGCGTAGCTTTCCTTCCTCTTGCGCTTGTTCTTTTTACCAGGTTTAGTAATATTTTTCTGGGCCTTTCCAGCTTTCTTTTCTGCTTTTCCACTTGTCTTTGGCGGCATTATGAAAATTTAACTCAACTCTCAACAAATAGAATAGAATAACCAATAATTATAAACTCGTCGCACAGTACTAACTACTTAGTTGTTCACCACACCGATTCTACAGTAACTTTTGACTAAAAAACCAAAAATGCCAACATTATATGTATTTTTAGAAACGAATCTTTCATTTTGCTTTGTTTCTCTTTCAACGAGAGAAAAACGACAAATTATACAACAATGAGTACGTTTCGTGTGTGCTTGAAAGGTATAAATAGTTCATTCGCTTCTAGAAACCATCATATTTGTGTGAATCGTTCTCAAGTTAAGAAGTCAGTAGGAAGATAATTAAAAAAATGTCTGGTCGTGGTAAAGGTGGCAAAGTTAAGGGAAAGGCAAAGTCTCGTTCAAACCGTGCTGGTCTACAATTTCCTGTTGGTCGGATTCATCGTTTACTTCGAAAGGGCAACTATGCCGAACGTGTTGGCGCTGGAGCTCCAGTTTATCTAGCTGCAGTAATGGAATATTTAGCAGCTGAAGTTTTGGAATTGGCGGGAAATGCTGCTCGTGACAACAAAAAGACTAGGATTATTCCGCGTCATTTGCAATTGGCAATCCGCAATGATGAAGAATTAAACAAACTTTTGTCTGGAGTAACCATTGCTCAAGGTGGTGTTTTACCGAATATCCAGGCAGTACTTTTGCCCAAGAAGACCGAAAAGAAAGCTTAAATTTCTGTGCGCAAAAGAGTTAAATACAAAGTAGTACTAAAGAAAAAAACCGTCCTTTTCAGGACGACAAATCTTCTTATGAGAAGGGATAACTTTTATTAATATCAAAAATAATAGAAATGAGGTTAATAATTTAAAGAAATTATTATTACAATTCAACGAAGAACTAATTTACTTTTCACAATACCAGTGTATTGAGTTTGGTGTGATAGATTATAATAGTTTTGTTGACAGCAAATTACCATTTTACAACGAACACTATTTCACTTATTTTTGAAATAAACGTGTCTAAATTGCATAGCTTAGCAACGTAATTTCTTGTTTTAATTAATAACAAAGGAATACTTATATTTTGGTTGGGTGACGACACAATGAAAGAGGAGAGAACAGCAATATGGCGGGCGTTGAGTACTTTTCTTATAAACACACCAAGTGTATTATTAGTAATGTTTTTCATACAAAATAGCCTTAGACAGAGAACACGTCCGCCTTTCATTCCGAATTTTTTAAATTATTCTTAAGTATTGCAAAAAGCCAAAGTAAAAATTTCAATTATAATAAATAATAGTTCTATACGGACATATTTTAAAAACAATTAAAACATTAAAAGTATCTTCTTTTTGAATTTATTTTGTGGCCCTGAAAAGGACCGATTGATATTTTACTGATATAGAACGCAAATACGATTGAATAGAATTTAACCACCAAAACCGTAAAGGGTGCGTCCTTGCCTTTTCAAAGCATATACAACATCCATTGCTGTGACTGTCTTTCGCTTTGCGTGTTCCGTGTATGTCACTGCATCACGGATGACATTTTCCAGGAATACCTTTAAAACGCCACGAGTTTCTTCATAGATTAACCCAGAAATACGCTTGACACCACCACGACGAGCCAAACGTCTAATAGCTGGTTTAGTAATACCTTGGATGTTATCACGAAGAACTTTACGATGACGTTTAGCTCCTCCCTTGCCAAGACCTTTTCCACCTTTACCACGACCAGTCATTTTTATATTTGTAAAATTTAAGTCAACCTCACTTTCCCGGAGAATAGATAACCAACAAGCAACAACCACTAAATGATGAATTTTGGTACAAATGTGCCTCTATTTATATAATTGGGCATCGTCATCGGCATAGGCAAATAATAAGAAAATTGAATAAGAATGGGAAAAAGGCACTTCCATCTCTTTCATACATCCGAGTTAAATTCTAACAGCGTTCATACAAAAAGATATAAATATTTGCGACAGGCTGGCGTCGGACTCAAACAATAGTGATCAGTGTTGTGCGTCGGTTCTCCATTCTCATATCTTAAATTTAGAACTTAAAAGTAAAATGGCTCGTACAAAGCAGACTGCTCGTAAGTCCACCGGTGGTAAAGCACCACGCTATTGGCTACCAAGGCTGCTCGTAAGAGTGCCCCAGCTACTGGCGGTGTCAAAAAGCCACATCGTTATCGTCCAGGTACAGTCGCTCTTCGTGAAATTCGTCGTTACCAAAAGAGTACCGAATTGTTAATCCGCAAATTGCCTTTCCAACGTCTCGTTCGTGAAATCGCTCAAGATTTCAAAACTGATTTGCGTTTCCAAAGTTCAGCTGTTATGGCACTTCAGGAGGCCAGCGAAGCTTACTTGGTAGGACTCTTCGAAGATACTAACTTATGCGCCATCCATGCCAAACGTGTTACCATTATGCCAAAAGATATTCAATTGGCGCGTCGTATTCGTGGAGAGCGTGCTTAAAGTGGCAATTATGTTGCTGGTTAATACATTACATCTGCATAATTGACTGGTGATAAAAAAATTAAATAAAATCGGTCCTTTTCAGGACCACAAAATATAATTTATAAAGGGAAGATCTCATCTTAGTTTTAAATAAACATATTATTTACTACCTATTTTATCAGATTACTCGCTATTCATAATTGAGGTGTCACAAAATCTGTATATGTATGAACTTATCGGTTTTTTTGAAAGGGAAACACTACAGAACCCATTTTTCCTACTGGGGGTTGATTATGTAAGCATTTCGAGTTTCGAATGACGTCACTTTTGTCGCAATTACGACTAAACGCGATTATTGAGACATACGACTATTCGTAGTCTCGACTTGATTGTTGGTGTTTCAGTCGAACACCATTTGGATTTCGACTGGGAAATAAATGTAATTAAAATGATTATTTCTGTATGAAATCAATCGCGTAAAAAACTTTTAAGTGATATTTTTTATTTTTTTTAATGTTATTTATAAAATTATCACTAAAATAAAAACAAATATTTAGAATTTTAAATATATTATGCTGCTACATTCATTTGAGTGACGCAAGCAGCGCCGACCGATTGGCGTTTTTTTAGTTACTACGTATTTGTAATTTTGTCAATACAAAGTAAACAAGTATAAACAACAACAAAACATGCGATTTAAAATGGCGATATCGGGCAATAGCTTTAGTTCGAAAAAATTTTGTAGTACATGCTTACATAATTGCATTATGTCGAAACTACGACTTTGAGCATTTCGACTTATCGTAAGTCGAAATACGACAGTTGGTAGGACTCTTCGAAGATACTAACTTATGCGCCATCCATGCCAAACGTGTTACCATTATGCCAAAAGATATTCAATTGGCGCGTCGTATTCGTGGAGAGCGTGCTTAAAGTGGCAATTATGTTGCTGGTTAATACATTACATCTGCATAATTGACTGGTGATAAAAAAATTAAATAAAATCGGTCCTTTTCAGGACCACAAAATATAATTTATAAAGGGAAGATCTCATCTTAGTTTTAAATAAACATATTATTTACTACCTATTTTATCAGATTACTCGCTATTCATAATTGAGGTGTCACAAAATCTGTATATGTATGAACTTATCGGTTTTTTTGAAAGGGAAACACTACAGAACCCATTTTTCCTACTGGGGGTTGATTATGTAAGCATTTCGAGTTTCGAATGACGTCACTTTTGACGCAATTACGACTAAACGCGATTATTGAGACATACGACTATTCGTAGTCTCGACTTGATTGTTGGTGTTTCAGTCGAACACCATTTGGATTTCGACTGGGAAATAAATGTAATTAAAATGATTATTTCTGTATGAAATCAATCGCGTAAATAACTTTTAAGTGATATTTTTTATTTTTTTTAATGTTATTTATAAAATTATCACTAAAATAAAAACAAATATTTAGAATTTTAAATATATTATGCTGCTACATTCATTTGAGTGACGCAAGCAGCGCCGACCGATTGGCGTTTTTTTAGTTACTACGTATTTGTAATTTTGTCAATACAAAGTAAACAAGTATAAACAACAACAAAACATGCGATTTAAAATGGCGATATCGGGCAATAGCTTTAGTTCGAAAAATTTTTGTAGTACATGCTTACATAGTTGCGTTATGTCGAAACTACGACTTTGAGCATTTCGACTTGTCGTAAGTCGAAATACGACAGATAAGCATTTCGAGTTTCGAATGACGTCACTTTTGTCGCAATTACGACTAAACGCGATTATTGAGACATTGGACTATTCGTAGTCTCGACTTGATTGTTGGTGTTTCAGTCGAACACCATTTGGATTTCGACTGGGAAATAAATGTAATTAAAATGATTATTTCTGTATGAAATCAATCGCGTAAATAACTTTTAAGTGATATTTTTTATTTTTTTTAATGTTATTTATAAAATTATCACTAAAATAAAAACAAATATTTAGAATTTTAAATATATTATGCTGCTACATTCATTTGAGTGACGCAAGCAGCGCCGACCGATTGGCGTTTTTTTAGTTACTACGTATTTGTTATTTTGTCAATACAAAGTAAACAAGTATAAACAACAACAAAACATGCAATTTAAAATGGCGATATCGGGCAATAGCTTTAGTTCGAAAAATTTTTGTAGTACATGCTTACATAGTTGCGTTATGTCGAAACTACGACTTTGAGCATTTCGACTTGTCGTAAGTCGAAATACGACAGATAAGCATTTCGAGTTTCGAATGACGTCACTTTTGTCGCAATTACGACTAAACGCGATTATTGAGACATACGACTATATATAACTTTTAAGTGATATTTTTTATTTTTTTAATGTTATTTATAAAATTATCACTAAAATAAAAACAAATATTTAGAATTTTAAATATATTATGCTGCTACATTCATTTGAGTGACGCAAGCAGCGCCGACCGATTGGCGTTTTTTTAGTTACTACGTATTTGTAATTTTGTCAATACAAAGTAAACAAGTATAAACAACAACAAAACATGCAATTTAAAATGGCGATATCGGGCAATAGCTTTAGTTCGAAAAATTTTTGTAGTACATGCTTACATAGTTGCGTTATATCGAAACTACGACTTTGAGCATTTCGACTTGTCGTAAGTCGAAATACGACAGATAAGCATTTCGAATTTCGAATGACGTCACTTTTGTCGCAATTACGACTAAACGCGATTATTGAGACATACGACTATATATAACTTTTAAGTGATATTTTTTATTTTTTTTAATGTTATTTATAAAATTATCACTAAAATAAAAACAAATATTTAGAATTTTAAATATATTATGCTGCTACATTCATTTGAGTGACGCAAGCAGCGCCGACCGATTGGCGTTTTTTTAGTTACTACGTATTTGTAATTTTGTCAATACAAAGTAAACAAGTATAAACAACAACAAAACATGCAATTTAAAATGGCGATATCGGGCAATAGCTTTAGTTCGAAAAATTTTTGTAGTACATGCTTACATAGTTGCGTTATGTCGAAACTACGACTTTGAGCATTTCGACTTGTCGTAAGTCGAAATACGACAGATAAGCATTTCGAGTTTCGAATGACGTCACTTTTGTCGCAATTACGACTAAACGCGATTATTGAGACATACGACTATATATAACTTTTAAGTGATATTTTTTATTTTTTTAATGTTATTTATAAAATTATCACTAAAATAAAAACAAATATTTAGAATTTTAAATATATTATGCTGCTACATTCATTTGAGTGACGCAAGCAGCGCCGACCGATTGGCGTTTTTTTAGTTACTACGTATTTGTAATTTTGTCAATACAAAGTAAACAAGTATAAACAACAACAAAACATGCAATTTAAAATGGCGATATCGGGCAATAGCTTTAGTTCGAAAAATTTTTGTAGTACATGCTTACATAGTTGCGTTATGTCGAAACTACGACTTTGAGCATTTCGACTTGTCGTAAGTCGAACTACGACAGATAAGCATTTCGAATTTCGAATGACGTCACTTTTGTCGCAATTACGACTTAACGCGATTATTGAGACATACGACTATTCGTAGTCTCGACTTAATTGTTGGTGTTTCAGTCGAACACCATTTAGATTTCGACTGGGAAATAAATTAAATTAAAATGATTATTTCTGTATGAAATCAATCGCGTAAATAACTTTTAAGTGATAATTTTTATTTTTTTTTAATGTTATTTATAAAATTATGACTAAAATAAAAACAAATATTTAGAATTTTAAATATATTATGCTGCTACATTCATTTGAGTGACGCAAGCAGCGCCGACCGTTTGGCGTTTTTTTAGTTACTACGTATTTGTAATTTTGTCAATACAAAGTAAACAAGTATAAACAACAACAAAACATGCGATTTAAAATGGCGATATCGGGCAATAGCTTTAGTTCGAAAAAATTTTGTAGTACATGCTTACATAATTGCATTATGTCTAAACTACGACTTTGAGCATTTCGACTATCGTAAGTCGAAATACGACAGATAAGCATTTCGAGTTTCGAATGACGTCACTTTTGTCGCAATTACGACTAAACGCGATTATTGAGACATACGACTATTCGTAGTCTCGACTTAATTGTTGGTGTTTCAGTCGAACACCATTTGGATTTCGACTGGGAAATAAATGTAATTAAAATGATTATTTCTGTATGAAATCAATCGCGTAAATAACTTTTAAGTGATATTTTTTATTTTTTTTTAATGTTATTTATAAAATTATCACTAAAATAAAAACAAATATTTAGAATTTTAAATTGTCGTAAGTCGAAATACGACAGATACATAATCGGCCCCCTGTAGTATTCTGATTGTCATATAATCAGTAGCTTCAGCTTAGCTCTGCTCATAGCTCATAGGTAAATTTTTATTCGTTCAGAAATTTTCAGAAAAAATGTTTTTGTTTTTGATTGTGAAAAAAACCAATAAACCAAAAAGCCAACCAATGCTATATATTTATTTAGCATTAAAACAGCTTAAAATGCTAAACCGTCAGACAATAACTGATTAAAAATAAACAAAGTGATTATAAACACTTCAAAATTGAATTTTCTTACTTAACTATTTTTACTTATAAATATCACATTATAAAATCAGCGTTATTATTTATCATCACAATTTATTTGTTAATCCGTCATTAAGTCTGACGACTTAACATACGCGAAACCAATACCACTAGTAAGCTATTAAAGTAACAAGATTTTTATGGAGAATGCTTGCAAATAAAACGCCAAAACGAAACAATACCCGTCGATTGCCGACAGGTAGCACAGTATCTGTTACATAACTATTTAATTAAATTTAAAAATCAAACAATAATAGGAACAGTTTGCAAATAGAAAGGCAAACAAAATCCACGAGAAAAATCTACCCATACCCACACAACGAAAGAGAATAATTACTGCGTTTCAATGAACATGAAGGAGTAGGATTGGGTTGAAAATTAATTTCGTTAAATCGAAAATGGCGTCACGCGTTTCCATGTAATCAGAATGAAACAGAGTTGAAATTTTGACAGAATAATACAAAATCCGATGTCTACTTACAAAATAATAAAATTCGCTAGTTTGAATTTCAACTCTGCTCAACCCAGGTATTTTCGTTGAGTTAAAACTGAGTAAACGTAAACTCAACTCAACCCTGTTTCTATAAGCGCTAACCCAGGATTAACCCTCCATGGAAACGAGATAATTGATATGCATAAGACGTTGACATGACGTTTTTTTTTCATTAAAAATCTGGCGCAGGTTGATTTTTTGGCTGTGAAGTGGCTAGATCGAAATTCCCCTCTAACAGATCTGTATATTTTGGGAGATTTAACCCTCTTTTCACTAAATACAACAACAACAAAAGTGGTAATACTGAATTTTTTTATTAAATTATTTTTATTTATAAATATCACATTATAAAATCGGCATAATTGCTTAACAATTATTTGTTAATCAGTCATAAGCTGTTTTAATGCAAAATACATAGCCAGAGACAATCGTACCAATTCCAACTGGAAACTGGAATGTACATTTCTAATAAGAATTTACAAATTCGTTAGTACGTTTCAGCCAAAGCCAATCGTACCAATTCCAATTGGAATATGTACATTTCTTATAAGAAGCTTTCAGAATTTTTTTTTATGATTGTGGTTTGAAAAGTAGACTATAGATCTTAGAGGTTTTTTTCAATTATTATTTATCTTTGTACCACACACCTAATGTGACTAATAATTAATAAACATGTTCATTCTCATTGTAACAAAATGTACCGTACCAACAGTACAAATTTATATGAACAATGAAGCCATAATCATTTTCGATGACACCATAACACCATTAGATACCTAACTAACGTAGGCTTTATGAGATTTTCCAATTTTATTGTAAAAACTTATTATGCTTTGTATGTAGGTAGGTACATTATATTGAAGTTTTTTGTTAATAACAATTAGTATATAAATATACTAATTAAATTGTGTTCCCGAGTTACATATCGTTTGTTTAATCATTTTGTGGCCCTGAAAAGGGCCTTTTTATTTGGTGGGGTGTCTTAAAAAAGCCAAAGATAAGATGACGCCGATATTTACTTAGAGCTGGTATATTTAGTAACAGCTTTTGTTCCTTCACTGACCGCATGCTTGGCCAACTCTCCGGGAAGTAAAAGACGAACAGCAGTCTGAATTTCCCGACTTGTGATTGTCGAACGTTTATTGTAGTGTGCCAAGCGGGACGCTTCGGCAGCGATACGTTCAAAAATATCATTGACAAAACTGTTCATGATACTCATGGCTTTTGATGAGATACCAGTATCCGGATGGACTTGCTTCAACACTTTGTAAATGTAAATTGCGTAGCTTTCCTTCCTCTTGCGCTTGTTCTTTTTACCAGGTTTAGTAATATTTTTCTGGGCCTTTCCAGCTTTCTTTTCTGCTTTTCCACTTGTCTTTGGCGGCATTATGAAAATTTAACTCAACTCTCAACAAATAGAATAGAATAACCAATAATTATAAACTCGTCGCACAGTACTAACTACTTAGTTGTTCACCACACCGATTCTACAGTAACTTTTGACTAAAAAACCAAAAATGCCAACATTATATGTATTTTTAGAAACGAATCTTTCATTTTGCTTTGTTTCTCTTTCAACGAGAGAAAAACGACAAATTATACAACAATGAGTACGTTTCGTGTGTGCTTGAAAGGTATAAATAGTTCATTCGCTTCTAGAAACCATCATATTTGTGTGAATCGTTCTCAAGTTAAGAAGTCAGTAGGAAGATAATTAAAAAAATGTCTGGTCGTGGTAAAGGTGGCAAAGTTAAGGGAAAGGCAAAGTCTCGTTCAAACCGTGCTGGTCTACAATTTCCTGTTGGTCGGATTCATCGTTTACTTCGAAAGGGCAACTATGCCGAACGTGTTGGCGCTGGAGCTCCAGTTTATCTAGCTGCAGTAATGGAATATTTAGCAGCTGAAGTTTTGGAATTGGCGGGAAATGCTGCTCGTGACAACAAAAAGACTAGGATTATTCCGCGTCATTTGCAATTGGCAATCCGCAATGATGAAGAATTAAACAAACTTTTGTCTGGAGTAACCATTGCTCAAGGTGGTGTTTTACCGAATATCCAGGCAGTACTTTTGCCCAAGAAGACCGAAAAGAAAGCTTAAATTTCTGTGCGCAAAAGAGTTAAAAGCAAAGTAGTACTAAAGAAAAAAACCGTCCTTTTCAGGACGACAAATCTTCTTATGAGAAGGGATAACTTTTATTAATATCAAAAATAATAGAAATGAGGTTAATAATTTAAAGAAAATATTATTACAATTCAACGAAGAACTAATTTACTTTTCACAATATCAGTGTATTGAGTTTGGTGTGATAGATTATAATAGTTTTGTTGACAGCAAATTACCATTTTACAACGAACACTATTTCACTTATTTTTGAAATAAACGTGTCTAAATTGCATAGCTTAGCAACGTAATTTCTTGTTTTTAATTAATAACAAAGGAATACTTATATTTTGGTTGGGTGACGACACAATGAAAGAGGAGAGAACAGCAATATGGCGGGCGTTGAGTACTTTTCTTATAAACACACCAAGTGTATTATTAGTAATGTTTTTCATACAAAATAGCCTTAGACAGAGAACACGTCCGCCTTTCATTCCGAATTTTTTAAATTATTCTTAAGTATTGCAAAAAGCCAAAGTAAAAATTTCAATTATAATAAATAATAGTTCTATACGGACATATTTTAAAAACAATTAAAACATTAAAAGTATCTTCTTTTTGAATTTATTTTGTGGTCCTGAAAAGGACCGATTGATATTTTACTGATATAGAACGCAAATACGATTGAATAGAATTTAACCGCCAAAACCGTAAAGGGTGCGTCCTTGCCTTTTCAAAGCATATACAACATCCATTGCTGTGACTGTCTTTCGCTTTGCGTGTTCCGTGTATGTCACTGCATCACGGATGACATTTTCCAGGAATACCTTTAAAACGCCACGAGTTTCTTCATAGATTAACCCAGAAATACGCTTGACACCACCACGACGAGCCAAACGTCTAATAGCTGGTTTAGTAATACCTTGGATGTTATCACGAAGAACTTTACGATGACGTTTAGCTCCTCCCTTGCCAAGACCTTTTCCACCTTTACCACGACCAGTCATTTTTATATTTGTAAAATTTAAGTCAACCTCACTTTCCCGGAGAATAGATAACCAACAAGCAACAACCACTAAATGATGAATTTTGGTACAAATGTGCCTCTATTTATATAATTGGGCATCGTCATCGGCATAGGCAAATAATAAGAAAATTGAATAAGAATGGGAAAAAGGCACTTCCATCTCTTTCATACATCCGAGTTAAATTCTAACAGCGTTCATACAAAAAGATATAAATATTTGCGACAGGCTGGCGTCGGACTCAAACAATAGTGATCAGTGTTGTGCGTCGGTTCTCCATTCTCATATCTTAAATTTAGAACTTAAAAGTAAAATGGCTCGTACAAAGCAGACTGCTCGTAAGTCCACCGGTGGTAAAGCACCACGCAAACAATTGGCTACCAAGGCTGCTCGTAAGAGTGCCCCAGCTACTGGCGGTGTCAAAAAGCCACATCGTTATCGTCCAGGTACAGTCGCTCTTCGTGAAATTCGTCGTTACCAAAAGAGTACCGAATTGTTAATCCGCAAATTGCCTTTCCAACGTCTCGTTCGTGAAATCGCTCAAGATTTCAAAACTGATTTGCGTTTCCAAAGTTCAGCTGTTATGGCACTTCAGGAGGCCAGCGAAGCTTACTTGGTAGGACTCTTCGAAGATACTAACTTATGCGCCATCCATGCTAAACGTGTTACCATTATGCCAAAAGATATTCAATTGGCGCGTCGTATTCGTGGAGAGCGTGCTTAAAGTGGCAATTATGTTGCTGGTTAATACATTACATCTGCATAATTGACTGGTGATAACAAAATTAAATAAAATCGGTCCTTTTCAGGACCACAAAATATAATTTATAAAGGGAAGATCTCATCTTAGTTTTAAATAAACATATTATTTACTACCTATTTTATCAGATTACTCGCTATTCATAATTGAGGTGTCACAAAATCTGTATATGTATGAACTTATCGGTTTTTTTGAAAGGGAAACACTACAGAACCCATTTTTCCTACTGGGGGTTGATTATGTAAGCATTTCGAGTTTCGAACACTACAGAACCCATTTTTCCTACTGGGGGTTGATTATGTAAGCATTTCGAGTTTCGAATGACGTCACTTTTGTCGCAATTACGACTAAACGCGATTATTGAGACATTCGACTATTCGTAGTCTCGACTTGATTGTTGGTGTTTCAGTCGAACACCATTTGGATTTCGACTGGGAAATAAATGTAATTAAAATGATTATTTCTGTATGAAATCAATCGCGTAAATAACTTTTAAGTGATATTTTTTATTTTTTTTTAATGTTATTTATAAAATTATGACTAAAATAAAAACAAATATTTAGAATTTTAAATATATTATGCTGCTACATTCATTTGAGTGACGCAAGCAGCGCCGACCGATTGGCGTTTTTTTAGTTACTACGTATTTGTAATTTTGTCAATACAAAGTAAACAAGTATAAACAACAACAAAACATGCAATTTAAAATGGCGATATCGGGCAATAGCTTTAGTTCGAAAAATTTTTGTAGTACATGCTTACATAGTTGCGTTATGTCGAAACTACGACTTTGAGCATTTCGACTTGTCGTAAGTCGAAATACGACAGATAAGCATTTCGAGTTTCGAATGACGTCACTTTTGTCGCAATTACGACTAAACGCGATTATTGAGACATACGACTATATATAACTTTTAAGTGATATTTTTTATTTTTTTTAATGTTATTTATAAAATTATCACTAAAATAAATACAAATATTTAGAATTTTAAATATATTATGCTGCTACATTCATTTGAGTGACGCAAGCAGCGCCGACCGATTGGCGTTTTTTTAGTTACTACGTATTTGTAATTTTGTCAATACAAAGTAAACAAGTATAAACAACAACAAAACATGCAATATAAAATGGCGATATCGGGCAATAGCTTTAGTTCGAAAAATTTTTGTAGTACATGCTTACATAGTTGCGTTATGTCGAAACTACGACTTTGAGCATTTCGACTTGTCGTAAGTCGAAATACGACAGATAAGCATTTCGAGTTTCGAATGACGTCACTTTTGTCGCAATTACGACTAAACGCGATTATTGAGACATACGACTATTCGTAGTCTCGACTTAATTGTTGGTGTTTCAGTCGAACACCATTTGGATTTCGACTGGGAAATAAATGTAATTAAAATGATTATTTCTGTATGAAATCAATCGCGTAAATAACTTTTAAGTGATAATTTTTATTTTTTTTTAATGTTATTTATAAAATTATGACTAAAATAAAAACAAATATTTAGAATTTTAAATATATTATGCTGCTACATTCATTTGAGTGACGCAAGCAGCGCCGACCGATTGGCGTTTTTTTAGTTACTACGTATTTGTAATTTTGTCAATACAAAGTAAACAAGTATAAACAACAACAAAACATGCGATTTAAAATGGCGATATCGGGCAATAGCTTTAGTTCGAAAAAATTTTGTAGTACATGCTTACATAATTGCATTATGTCGAAACTACGACTTTGAGCATTTCGACTTATCGTAAGTCGAAATACGACAGATAAGCATTTCGAGTTTCGAATGACGTCACTTTTGTCGCAATTACGACTAAACGCGATTATTGAGACATACGACTATTCGTAGTCTCGACTTAATTGTTGGTGTTTCAGTCGAACACCATTTGGATTTCGACTGGGAAATAAATGTAATTAAAATGATTATTTCTGTATGAAATCAATCGCGTAAATAACTTTTAAGTGATATTTTTTATTTTTTTTTTAATGTTATTTATAAAATTATCACTAAAATAAAAACAAATATTTAGAATTTTAAATTGTCGTAAGTCGAAATACGACAGATACATAATCGGCCCCCTGTAGTATTCTGATTGTCATATAATCAGTAGCTTCAGCTTAGCTCTGCTCATAGCTCATAGGTAAATTTTTATTCGTTCAGAAATTTTCAGAAAAAATGTTTTTGTTTTTGATTGTGAAAAAAACCAATAAACCAAAAAACCAACCAATGCTATATATTTAGCATTAAAACAGCTTAAAATGCTAAACCGTCAGACAATAACTGATTAAAAATAAACAAAGTGATTATAAACACTTCAAAATTGAATTTTCTTACTTAACTATTTTTACTTATAAATATCACATTATAAAATCAGCGTTATTATTTATCATCACAATTTATTTGTTAATCCGTCATTAAGTCTGACGACTTAACATACGCGAAACCAATACCACTAGTAAGCTATTAAAGTAACAAGATTTTTATGGAGAATGCTTGCAAATAAAACGCCAAAACGAAACAATACCCGTCGATTGCCGACAGGTAGCATTTAAAAATCAAACAATACAATAGGAACAGTTTGCAAATAGAAAGGCAAACAAAATCCACGAGAAAAATCTACCCATACCCACACAACGAAAGAGAATAATTACTGCGTTTCAATGAACATGAAGGAGTAGGATTGGGTTGAAAATTAATTTCGTTAAATCGAAAATGGCGTCACGCGTTTCCATGTAATCAGAATGAAACAGAGTTGAAATTTTGACAGAATAATACAAAATCCGATGTCTACTTACAAAATAATAAAATTCGCTAGTTTGAATTTCAACTCTGCTCAACCCAGGTATTTTCGTTGAGTTAAAACTGAGTAAACGTAAACTCAACTCAACCCTGTTTCTATAAGCGCTAACCCAGGATTAACCCTCCATGGAAACGAGATAATTGATATGCATAAGACGTTGACATGACGTTTTTTTTTCATTAAAAATCTGGCGCAGGTTGATTTTTTGGCTGTGAAGTGGCTAGATCGAAATTCCCCTCTAACAGATCTGTATATTTTGGGAGATTTAACCCTCTTTTCACTAAATACAACAACAACAAAAGTGGTAATACTGAATTTTTTTATTAAATTATTTTTATTTATAAATATCACATTATAAAATCGGCATAATTGCTTAACAATTATTTGTTAATCAGTCATAAGCTGTTTTAATGCAAAATACATAGCCAGAGACAATCGTACCAATTCCAACTGGAAACTGGAATGTACATTTCTAATAAGAATTTACAAATTCGTTAGTACGTTTCAGCCAAAGCCAATCGTACCAATTCCAATTGGAATATGTACATTTCTTATAAGAAGCTTTCAGAATTTTTTTTTATGATTGTGGTTTGAAAAGTAGACTATAGATCTTAGAGGTTTTTTTCAATTATTATTTATCTTTGTACCACACACCTAATGTGACTAATAATTAATAAACATGTTCATTCTCATTGTAACAAAATGTACCGTACCAACAGTACAAATTTATATGAACAATGAAGCCATAATCATTTTCGATGACACCATAACACCATTAGATACCTAACTAACGTAGGCTTTATGAGATTTTCCAATTTTATTGTAAAAACTTATTATGCTTTGTATGTAGGTAGGTACATTATATTGAAGTTTTTTGTTAATAACAATTAGTATATAAATATACTAATTAAATTGTGTTCCCGAGTTACATATCGTTTGTTTAATCATTTTGTGGCCCTGAAAAGGGCCTTTTTATTTGGTGGGGTGTCTTAAAAAAGCCAAAGATAAGATGACGCCGATATTTACTTAGAGCTGGTATATTTAGTAACAGCTTTTGTTCCTTCACTGACCGCATGCTTGGCCAACTCTCCGGGAAGTAAAAGACGAACAGCAGTCTGAATTTCCCGACTTGTGATTGTCGAACGTTTATTGTAGTGTGCCAAGCGGGACGCTTCGGCAGCGATACGTTCAAAAATATCATTGACAAAACTGTTCATGATACTCATGGCTTTTGATGAGATACCAGTATCCGGATGGACTTGCTTCAACACTTTGTAAATGTAAATTGCGTAGCTTTCCTTCCTCTTGCGCTTGTTCTTTTTACCAGGTTTAGTAATATTTTTCTGGGCCTTTCCAGCTTTCTTTTCTGCTTTTCCACTTGTCTTTGGCGGCATTATGAAAATTTAACTCAACTCTCAACAAATAGAATAGAATAACCAATAATTATAAACTCGTCGCACAGTACTAACTACTTAGTTGTTCACCACACCGATTCTACAGTAACTTTTGACTAAAAAACCAAAAATGCCAACATTATATGTATTTTTAGAAACGAATCTTTCATTTTGCTTTGTTTCTCTTTCAACGAGAGAAAAACGACAAATTATACAACAATGAGTACGTTTCGTGTGTGCTTGAAAGGTATAAATAGTTCATTCGCTTCTAGAAACCATCATATTTGTGTGAATCGTTCTCAAGTTAAGAAGTCAGTAGGAAGATAATTAAAAAAATGTCTGGTCGTGGTAAAGGTGGCAAAGTTAAGGGAAAGGCAAAGTCTCGTTCAAACCGTGCTGGTCTACAATTTCCTGTTGGTCGGATTCATCGTTTACTTCGAAAGGGCAACTATGCCGAACGTGTTGGCGCTGGAGCTCCAGTTTATCTAGCTGCAGTAATGGAATATTTAGCAGCTGAAGTTTTGGAATTGGCGGGAAATGCTGCTCGTGACAACAAAAAGACTAGGATTATTCCGCGTCATTTGCAATTGGCAATCCGCAATGATGAAGAATTAAACAAACTTTTGTCTGGAGTAACCATTGCTCAAGGTGGTGTTTTACCGAATATCCAGGCAGTACTTTTGCCCAAGAAGACCGAAAAGAAAGCTTAAATTTCTGTGCGCAAAAGAGTTAAAAGCAAAGTAGTACTAAAGAAAAAAACCGTCCTTTTCAGGACGACAAATCTTCTTATGAGAAGGGATAACTTTTATTAATATCAAAAATAATAGAAATGAGGTTAATAATTTAAAGAAAATATTATTACAATTCAACGAAGAACTAATTTACTTTTCACAATATCAGTGTATTGAGTTTGGTGTGATAGATTATAATAGTTTTGTTGACAGCAAATTACCATTTTACAACGAACACTATTTCACTTATTTTTGAAATAAACGTGTCTAAATTGCATAGCTTAGCAACGTAATTTCTTGTTTTTAATTAATAACAAAGGAATACTTATATTTTGGTTGGGTGACGACACAATGAAAGAGGAGAGAACAGCAATATGGCGGGCGTTGAGTACTTTTCTTATAAACACACCAAGTGTATTATTAGTAATGTTTTTCATACAAAATAGCCTTAGACAGAGAACACGTCCGCCTTTCATTCCGAATTTTTTAAATTATTCTTAAGTATTGCAAAAAGCCAAAGTAAAAATTTCAATTATAATAAATAATAGTTCTATACGGACATATTTTAAAAACAATTAAAACATTAAAAGTATCTTCTTTTTGAATTTATTTTGTGGTCCTGAAAAGGACCGATTGATATTTTACTGATATAGAACGCAAATACGATTGAATAGAATTTAACCGCCAAAACCGTAAAGGGTGCGTCCTTGCCTTTTCAAAGCATATACAACATCCATTGCTGTGACTGTCTTTCGCTTTGCGTGTTCCGTGTATGTCACTGCATCACGGATGACATTTTCCAGGAATACCTTTAAAACGCCACGAGTTTCTTCATAGATTAACCCAGAAATACGCTTGACACCACCACGACGAGCCAAACGTCTAATAGCTGGTTTAGTAATACCTTGGATGTTATCACGAAGAACTTTACGATGACGTTTAGCTCCTCCCTTGCCAAGACCTTTTCCACCTTTACCACGACCAGTCATTTTTATATTTGTAAAATTTAAGTCAACCTCACTTTCCCGGAGAATAGATAACCAACAAGCAACAACCACTAAATGATGAATTTTGGTACAAATGTGCCTCTATTTATATAATTGGGCATCGTCATCGGCATAGGCAAATAATAAGAAAATTGAATAAGAATGGGAAAAAGGCACTTCCATCTCTTTCATACATCCGAGTTAAATTCTAACAGCGTTCATACAAAAAGATATAAATATTTGCGACAGGCTGGCGTCGGACTCAAACAATAGTGATCAGTGTTGTGCGTCGGTTCTCCATTCTCATATCTTAAATTTAGAACTTAAAAGTAAAATGGCTCGTACAAAGCAGACTGCTCGTAAGTCCACCGGTGGTAAAGCACCACGCAAACAATTGGCTACCAAGGCTGCTCGTAAGAGTGCCCCAGCTACTGGCGGTGTCAAAAAGCCACATCGTTATCGTCCAGGTACAGTCGCTCTTCGTGAAATTCGTCGTTACCAAAAGAGTACCGAATTGTTAATCCGCAAATTGCCTTTCCAACGTCTCGTTCGTGAAATCGCTCAAGATTTCAAAACTGATTTGCGTTTCCAAAGTTCAGCTGTTATGGCACTTCAGGAGGCCAGCGAAGCTTACTTGGTAGGACTCTTCGAAGATACTAACTTATGCGCCATCCATGCTAAACGTGTTACCATTATGCCAAAAGATATTCAATTGGCGCGTCGTATTCGTGGAGAGCGTGCTTAAAGTGGCAATTATGTTGCTGGTTAATACATTACATCTGCATAATTGACTGGTGATAACAAAATTAAATAAAATCGGTCCTTTTCAGGACCACAAAATATAATTTATAAAGGGAAGATCTCATCTTAGTTTTAAATAAACATATTATTTACTACCTATTTTATCAGATTACTCGCTATTCATAATTGAGGTGTCACAAAATCTGTATATGTATGAACTTATCGGTTTTTTTGAAAGGGAAACACTACAGAACCCATTTTTCCTACTGGGGGTTGATTATGTAAGCATTTCGAGTTTCGAACACTACAGAACCCATTTTTCCTACTGGGGGTTGATTATGTAAGCATTTCGAGTTTCGAATGACGTCACTTTTGTCGCAATTACGACTAAACGCGATTATTGAGACATTCGACTATTCGTAGTCTCGACTTGATTGTTGGTGTTTCAGTCGAACACCATTTGGATTTCGACTGGGAAATAAATGTAATTAAAATGATTATTTCTGTATGAAATCAATCGCGTAAATAACTTTTAAGTGATATTTTTTATTTTTTTTTAATGTTATTTATAAAATTATGACTAAAATAAAAACAAATATTTAGAATTTTAAATATATTATGCTGCTACATTCATTTGAGTGACGCAAGCAGCGCCGACCGATTGGCGTTTTTTTAGTTACTACGTATTTGTAATTTTGTCAATACAAAGTAAACAAGTATAAACAACAACAAAACATGCAATTTAAAATGGCGATATCGGGCAATAGCTTTAGTTCGAAAAATTTTTGTAGTACATGCTTACATAGTTGCGTTATGTCGAAACTACGACTTTGAGCATTTCGACTTGTCGTAAGTCGAAATACGACAGATAAGCATTTCGAGTTTCGAATGACGTCACTTTTGTCGCAATTACGACTAAACGCGATTATTGAGACATACGACTATATATAACTTTTAAGTGATATTTTTTATTTTTTTTAATGTTATTTATAAAATTATCACTAAAATAAATACAAATATTTAGAATTTTAAATATATTATGCTGCTACATTCATTTGAGTGACGCAAGCAGCGCCGACCGATTGGCGTTTTTTTAGTTACTACGTATTTGTAATTTTGTCAATACAAAGTAAACAAGTATAAACAACAACAAAACATGCAATATAAAATGGCGATATCGGGCAATAGCTTTAGTTCGAAAAATTTTTGTAGTACATGCTTACATAGTTGCGTTATGTCGAAACTACGACTTTGAGCATTTCGACTTGTCGTAAGTCGAAATACGACAGATAAGCATTTCGAGTTTCGAATGACGTCACTTTTGTCGCAATTACGACTAAACGCGATTATTGAGACATACGACTATTCGTAGTCTCGACTTAATTGTTGGTGTTTCAGTCGAACACCATTTGGATTTCGACTGGGAAATAAATGTAATTAAAATGATTATTTCTGTATGAAATCAATCGCGTAAATAACTTTTAAGTGATAATTTTTATTTTTTTTTAATGTTATTTATAAAATTATGACTAAAATAAAAACAAATATTTAGAATTTTAAATATATTATGCTGCTACATTCATTTGAGTGACGCAAGCAGCGCCGACCGATTGGCGTTTTTTTAGTTACTACGTATTTGTAATTTTGTCAATACAAAGTAAACAAGTATAAACAACAACAAAACATGCGATTTAAAATGGCGATATCGGGCAATAGCTTTAGTTCGAAAAAATTTTGTAGTACATGCTTACATAATTGCATTATGTCGAAACTACGACTTTGAGCATTTCGACTTATCGTAAGTCGAAATACGACAGATAAGCATTTCGAGTTTCGAATGACGTCACTTTTGTCGCAATTACGACTAAACGCGATTATTGAGACATACGACTATTCGTAGTCTCGACTTAATTGTTGGTGTTTCAGTCGAACACCATTTGGATTTCGACTGGGAAATAAATGTAATTAAAATGATTATTTCTGTATGAAATCAATCGCGTAAATAACTTTTAAGTGATATTTTTTATTTTTTTTTTAATGTTATTTATAAAATTATCACTAAAATAAAAACAAATATTTAGAATTTTAAATTGTCGTAAGTCGAAATACGACAGATACATAATCGGCCCCCTGTAGTATTCTGATTGTCATATAATCAGTAGCTTCAGCTTAGCTCTGCTCATAGCTCATAGGTAAATTTTTATTCGTTCAGAAATTTTCAGAAAAAATGTTTTTGTTTTTGATTGTGAAAAAAACCAATAAACCAAAAAACCAACCAATGCTATATATTTAGCATTAAAACAGCTTAAAATGCTAAACCGTCAGACAATAACTGATTAAAAATAAACAAAGTGATTATAAACACTTCAAAATTGAATTTTCTTACTTAACTATTTTTACTTATAAATATCACATTATAAAATCAGCGTTATTATTTATCATCACAATTTATTTGTTAATCCGTCATTAAGTCTGACGACTTAACATACGCGAAACCAATACCACTAGTAAGCTATTAAAGTAACAAGATTTTTATGGAGAATGCTTGCAAATAAAACGCCAAAACGAAACAATACCCGTCGATTGCCGACAGGTAGCATTTAAAAATCAAACAATACAATAGGAACAGTTTGCAAATAGAAAGGCAAACAAAATCCACGAGAAAAATCTACCCATACCCACACAACGAAAGAGAATAATTACTGCGTTTCAATGAACATGAAGGAGTAGGATTGGGTTGAAAATTAATTTCGTTAAATCGAAAATGGCGTCACGCGTTTCCATGTAATCAGAATGAAACAGAGTTGAAATTTTGACAGAATAATACAAAATCCGATGTCTACTTACAAAATAATAAAATTCGCTAGTTTGAATTTCAACTCTGCTCAACCCAGGTATTTTCGTTGAGTTAAAACTGAGTAAACGTAAACTCAACTCAACCCTGTTTCTATAAGCGCTAACCCAGGATTAACCCTCCATGGAAACGAGATAATTGATATGCATAAGACGTTGACATGACGTTTTTTTTTCATTAAAAATCTGGCGCAGGTTGATTTTTTGGCTGTGAAGTGGCTAGATCGAAATTCCCCTCTAACAGATCTGTATATTTTGGGAGATTTAACCCTCTTTTCACTAAATACAACAACAACAAAAGTGGTAATACTGAATTTTTTTATTAAATTATTTTTATTTATAAATATCACATTATAAAATCGGCATAATTGCTTAACAATTATTTGTTAATCAGTCATAAGCTGTTTTAATGCAAAATACATAGCCAGAGACAATCGTACCAATTCCAACTGGAAACTGGAATGTACATTTCTAATAAGAATTTACAAATTCGTTAGTACGTTTCAGCCAAAGCCAATCGTACCAATTCCAATTGGAATATGTACATTTCTTATAAGAAGCTTTCAGAATTTTTTTTTATGATTGTGGTTTGAAAAGTAGACTATAGATCTTAGAGGTTTTTTTCAATTATTATTTATCTTTGTACCACACACCTAATGTGACTAATAATTAATAAACATGTTCATTCTCATTGTAACAAAATGTACCGTACCAACAGTACAAATTTATATGAACAATGAAGCCATAATCATTTTCGATGACACCATAACACCATTAGATACCTAACTAACGTAGGCTTTATGAGATTTTCCAATTTTATTGTAAAAACTTATTATGCTTTGTATGTAGGTAGGTACATTATATTGAAGTTTTTTGTTAATAACAATTAGTATATAAATATACTAATTAAATTGTGTTCCCGAGTTACATATCGTTTGTTTAATCATTTTGTGGCCCTGAAAAGGGCCTTTTTATTTGGTGGGGTGTCTTAAAAAAGCCAAAGATAAGATGACGCCGATATTTACTTAGAGCTGGTATATTTAGTAACAGCTTTTGTTCCTTCACTGACCGCATGCTTGGCCAACTCTCCGGGAAGTAAAAGACGAACAGCAGTCTGAATTTCCCGACTTGTGATTGTCGAACGTTTATTGTAGTGTGCCAAGCGGGACGCTTCGGCAGCGATACGTTCAAAAATATCATTGACAAAACTGTTCATGATACTCATGGCTTTTGATGAGATACCAGTATCCGGATGGACTTGCTTCAACACTTTGTAAATGTAAATTGCGTAGCTTTCCTTCCTCTTGCGCTTGTTCTTTTTACCAGGTTTAGTAATATTTTTCTGGGCCTTTCCAGCTTTCTTTTCTGCTTTTCCACTTGTCTTTGGCGGCATTATGAAAATTTAACTCAACTCTCAACAAATAGAATAGAATAACCAATAATTATAAACTCGTCGCACAGTACTAACTACTTAGTTGTTCACCACACCGATTCTACAGTAACTTTTGACTAAAAAACCAAAAATGCCAACATTATATGTATTTTTAGAAACGAATCTTTCATTTTGCTTTGTTTCTCTTTCAACGAGAGAAAAACGACAAATTATACAACAATGAGTACGTTTCGTGTGTGCTTGAAAGGTATAAATAGTTCATTCGCTTCTAGAAACCATCATATTTGTGTGAATCGTTCTCAAGTTAAGAAGTCAGTAGGAAGATAATTAAAAAAATGTCTGGTCGTGGTAAAGGTGGCAAAGTTAAGGGAAAGGCAAAGTCTCGTTCAAACCGTGCTGGTCTACAATTTCCTGTTGGTCGGATTCATCGTTTACTTCGAAAGGGCAACTATGCCGAACGTGTTGGCGCTGGAGCTCCAGTTTATCTAGCTGCAGTAATGGAATATTTAGCAGCTGAAGTTTTGGAATTGGCGGGAAATGCTGCTCGTGACAACAAAAAGACTAGGATTATTCCGCGTCATTTGCAATTGGCAATCCGCAATGATGAAGAATTAAACAAACTTTTGTCTGGAGTAACCATTGCTCAAGGTGGTGTTTTACCGAATATCCAGGCAGTACTTTTGCCCAAGAAGACCGAAAAGAAAGCTTAAATTTCTGTGCGCAAAAGAGTTAAATACATAGTAGTACTAAAGAAAAAAACCGTCCTTTTCAGGACGACAAATCTTCTTATGAGAAGGGATAACTTTTATTAATATCAAAAATAATAGAAATGAGGTTAATAATTTAAAGAAATTATTATTACAATTCAACGAAGAACTAATTTACTTTTCACAATACCAGTGTATTGAGTTTGGTGTGATAGATTATAATAGTTTTGTTGACAGCAAATTACCATTTTACAACGAACACTATTTCACTTATTTTTGAAATAAACGTGTCTAAATTGCATAGCTTAGCAACGTAATTTCTTGTTTTTAATTAATAACAAAGGAATACTTATATTTTGGTTGGGTGACGACACAATGAAAGAGGAGAGAACAGCAATATGGCGGGCGTTGAGTACTTTTCTTATAAACACACCAAGTGTATTATTAGTAATGTTTTTCATACAAAATAGCCTTAGACAGAGAACACGTCCGCCTTTCATTCCGAATTTTTTAAATTATTCTTAAGTATTGCAAAAAGCCAAAGTAAAAATTTCAATTATAATAAATAATAGTTCTATACGGACATATTTTAAAAACAATTAAAACATTAAAAGTATCTTCTTTTTGAATTTATTTTGTGGTCCTGAAAAGGACCGATTGATATTTTACTGATATAGAACGCAAATACGATTGAATAGAATTTAACCGCCAAAACCGTAAAGGGTGCGTCCTTGCCTTTTCAAAGCATATACAACATCCATTGCTGTGACTGTCTTTCGCTTTGCGTGTTCCGTGTATGTCACTGCATCACGGATGACATTTTCCAGGAATACCTTTAAAACGCCACGAGTTTCTTCATAGATTAACCCAGAAATACGCTTGACACCACCACGACGAGCCAAACGTCTAATAGCTGGTTTAGTAATACCTTGGATGTTATCACGAAGAACTTTACGATGACGTTTAGCTCCTCCCTTGCCAAGACCTTTTCCACCTTTACCACGACCAGTCATTTTTATATTTGTAAAATTTAAGTCAACCTCACTTTCCCGGAGAATAGATAACCAACAAGCAACAACCACTAAATGATGAATTTTGGTACAAATGTGCCTCTATTTATATAATTGGGCATCGTCATCGGCATAGGCAAATAATAAGAAAATTGAATAAGAATGGGAAAAAGGCACTTCCATCTCTTTCATACATCCGAGTTAAATTCTAACAGCGTTCATACAAAAAGATATAAATATTTGCGACAGGCTGGCGTCGGACTCAAACAATAGTGATCAGTGTTGTGCGTCGGTTCTCCATTCTCATATCTTAAATTTAGAACTTAAAAGTAAAATGGCTCGTACAAAGCAGACTGCTCGTAAGTCCACCGGTGGTAAAGCACCACGCAAACAATTGGCTACCAAGGCTGCTCGTAAGAGTGCCCCAGCTACTGGCGGTGTCAAAAAGCCACATCGTTATCGTCCAGGTACAGTCGCTCTTCGTGAAATTCGTCGTTACCAAAAGAGTACCGAATTGTTAATCCGCAAATTGCCTTTCCAACGTCTCGTTCGTGAAATCGCTCAAGATTTCAAAACTGATTTGCGTTTCCAAAGTTCAGCTGTTATGGCACTTCAGGAGGCCAGCGAAGCTTACTTGGTAGGACTCTTCGAAGATACTAACTTATGCGCCATCCATGCCAAACGTGTTACCATTATGCCAAAAGATATTCAATTGGCGCGTCGTATTCGTGGAGAGCGTGCTTAAAGTGGCAATTATGTTGCTGGTTAATACATTACATCTGCATAATTGACTGGTGATAAAAAAATTAAATAAAATCGGTCCTTTTCAGGACCACAAAATATAATTTATAAAGGGAAGATCTCATCTTAGTTTTAAATAAACATATTATTTACTACCTATTTTATCAGATTACTCGCTATTCATAATTGAGGTGTCACAAAATCTGTATATGTATGAACTTATCGGTTTTTTTGAAAGGGAAACACTACAGAACCCATTTTTCCTACTGGGGGTTGATTATGTAAGCATTTCGAGTTTCGAATGACGTCACTTTTGTCGCAATTACGACTAAACGCGATTATTGAGACATTCGACTATTCGTAGTCTCGACTTGATTGTTGGTGTTTCAGTCGAACACCATTTGGATTTCGACTGGGAAATAAATGTAATTAAAATGATTATTTCTGTATGAAATCAATCGCGTAAATAACTTTTAAGTGATAATTTTTATTTTTTTTTAATGTTATTTATAAAATTATGACTAAAATAAAAACAAATATTTAGAATTTTAAATATATTATGCTGCTATATTCATCTGAGTGACGCAAGCAGCGCCGACCGATTGGCGTTTTTTTAGTTACTACGTATTTGTAATTTTGTCAATACAAAGTAAACAAGTATAAACAACAACAAAACATGCGATTTAAAATGGCGATATCGGGCAATAGCTTTAGTTCGAAAAAAATTTGTAGTACATGCTTACATAATTGCATTATGTCGAAACTACGACTTTGAGCATTTCGACTTATCGTAAGTCGAAATACGACAGAGAAGCATTTCGAGTTTCGAATGACGTCACTTTTGTCGCAATTACGACTAAACGCGATTATTGAGACATACGACTATTCGTAGTCTCGACTTAATTGTTGGTGTTTCAGTCGAACACCATTTGGATTTCGACTGGGAAATAAATGTAATTAAAATGATTATTTCTGTATGAAATCAATCGCGTAAATAACTTTTAAGTGATATTTTTTATTTTTTTTTAATGTTATTTATAAAATTATCACTAAAATAAAAACAAATATTTAGAATTTTAAATTGTCGTAAGTCGAAATACGACAGATACATAATCGGCCCCCTGTAGTATTCTGATTGTCATATAATCAGTAGCTTCAGCTTAGCTCTGCTCATAGCTCATAGGTAAATTTTTATTCGTTCAGAAATTTTCAGAAAAAATGTTTTTGTTTTTGATTGTGAAAAAAACCAATAAACCAAAAAGCCAACCAATGCTATATATTTAGCATTAAAACAGCTTAAAATGCTAAACCGTCAGACAATAACTGATTAAAAATAAACAAAGTGATTATAAACACTTCAAAATTGAATTTTCTTACTTAACTATTTTTACTTATAAATATCACATTATAAAATCAGCGTTATTATTTATCATCACAATTTATTTGTTAATCCGTCATTAAGTCTGACGACTTAACATACGCGAAACCAATACCACTAGTAAGCTATTAAAGTAACAAGATTTTTATGGAGAATGCTTGCAAATAAAACGCCAAAACGAAACAATACCCGTCGATTGCCGACAGGTAGCATTTAAAAATCAAACAATACAATAGGAACAGTTTGCAAATAGAAAGGCAAACAAAATCCACGAGAAAAATCTACCCATACCCACACAACGAAAGAGAATAATTACTGCGTTTCAATGAACATGAAGGAGTAGGATTGGGTTGAAAATTAATTTCGTTAAATCGAAAATGGCGTCACGCGTTTCCATGTAATCAGAATGAAACAGAGTTGAAATTTTGACAGAATAATACAAAATCCGATGTCTACTTACAAAATAATAAAATTCGCTAGTTTGAATTTCAACTCTGCTCAACCCAGGTATTTTCGTTGAGTTAAAACTGAGTAAACGTAAACTCAACTCAACCCTGTTTCTATAAGCGCTAACCAAGGATTAACCCTCCATGGAAACGAGATAATTGATATGCATAAGACGTTGACATGACGTTTTTTTTTCATTAAAAATCTGGCGCAGGTTGATTTTTTGGCTGTGAAGTGGCTAGATCGAAATTCCCCTCTAACAGATCTGTATATTTTGGGAGATTTAACCCTCTTTTCACTAAATACAACAACAACAAAAGTGGTAAAACTGAATTTTTTTATTAAATTATTTTTATTTATAAATATCACATTATAAAATCGGCATAATTGCTTAACAATTATTTGTTAATCAGTCATAAGCTGTTTTAATGCAAAATACATAGCCAGAGACAATCGTACCAATTCCAACTGGAAACTGGAATGTACATTTCTAATAAGAATTTACAAATTCGTTAGTACGTTTCAGCCAAAGCCAATCGTACCAATTCCAATTGGAATATGTACATTTCTTATAAGAAGCTTTCAGAATTTTTTTTTATGATTGTGGTTTGAAAAGTAGACAATAGATCTTAGAGGTTTTTTTCAATTATTATTTATCTTTGTACCACACACCTAATGTGACTAATAATTAATAAACATGTTCATTCTCATTGTAACAAAATGTACCGTACCAACAGTACAAATTTATATGAACAATGAAGCCATAATCATTTTCGATGACACCATAACACCATTAGATACCTAACTAACGTAGGCTTTATGAGATTTTCCAATTTTATTGTAAAAACTTATTATGCTTTGTATGTAGGTAGGTACATTATATTGAAGTTTTTTGTTAATAACAATTAGTATATAAATATACTAATTAAATTGTGTTCCCGAGTTACATATCGTTTGTTTAATCATTTTGTGGCCCTGAAAAGGGCCTTTTTATTTGGTGGGGTGTCTTAAAAAAGCCAAAGATAAGATGACGCCGATATTTACTTAGAGCTGGTATATTTAGTAACAGCTTTTGTTCCTTCACTGACCGCATGCTTGGCCAACTCTCCGGGAAGTAAAAGACGAACAGCAGTCTGAATTTCCCGACTTGTGATTGTCGAACGTTTATTGTAGTGTGCCAAGCGGGACGCTTCGGCAGCGATACGTTCAAAAATATCATTGACAAAACTGTTCATGATACTCATGGCTTTTGATGAGATACCAGTATCCGGATGGACTTGCTTCAACACTTTGTAAATGTAAATTGCGTAGCTTTCCTTCCTCTTGCGCTTGTTCTTTTTACCAGGTTTAGTAATATTTTTCTGGGCCTTTCCAGCTTTCTTTTCTGCTTTTCCACTTGTCTTTGGCGGCATTATGAAAATTTAACTCAACTCTCAACAAATAGAATAGAATAACCAATAATTATAAACTCGTCGCACAGTACTAACTACTTAGTTGTTCACCACACCGATTCTACAGTAACTTTTGACTAAAAAACCAAAAAATTTTTAGAAACGAATCTTTCATTTTGCTTTGTTTCTCTTTCAACGAGAGAAAAACGACAAATTATACAACAATGAGTACGTTTCGTGTGTGCTTGAAAGGTATAAATAGTTCATTCGCTTCTAGAAACCATCATATTTGTGTGAATCGTTCTCAAGTTAAGAAGTCAGTAGGAAGATAATTAAAAAAATGTCTGGTCGTGGTAAAGGTGGCAAAGTTAAGGGAAAGGCAAAGTCTCGTTCAAACCGTGCTGGTCTACAATTTCCTGTTGGTCGGATTCATCGTTTACTTCGAAAGGGCAACTATGCCGAACGTGTTGGCGCTGGAGCTCCAGTTTATCTAGCTGCAGTAATGGAATATTTAGCAGCTGAAGTTTTGGAATTGGCGGGAAATGCTGCTCGTGACAACAAAAAGACTAGGATTATTCCGCGTCATTTGCAATTGGCAATCCGCAATGATGAAGAATTAAACAAACTTTTGTCTGGAGTAACCATTGCTCAAGGTGGTGTTTTACCGAATATCCAGGCAGTACTTTTGCCCAAGAAGACCGAAAAGAAAGCTTAAATTTCTGTGCGCAAAAGAGTTAAATACAAAGTAGTACTAAAGAAAAAAACCGTCCTTTTCAGGACGACAAATCTTCTTATGAGAAGGGATAACTTTTATTAATATCAAAAATAATAGAAATGAGGTTAATAATTTAAAGAAAATATTATTACAATTCAACGAAGAACTAATTTACTTTTCACAATATCAGTGTATTGAGTTTGGTGTGATAGATTATAATAGTTTTGTTGACAGCAAATTACCATTTTACAACGAACACACACTATTTCACTTATTTTTGAAATAAACGTGTCTAAATTGCATAGCTTAGCAACGTAATTTCTTGTTTTTAATTAATAACAAAGGAATACTTATATTTTGGTTGGGTGACGACACAATGAAAGAGGAGAGAACAGCAATATGGCGGGCGTTGAGTACTTTTCTTATAAACACACCAAGTGTATTATTAGTAATGTTTTTCATACAAAATAGCCTTAGACAGAGAACACGTCCGCCTTTCATTCCGAATTTTTTAAATTATTCTTAAGTATTGCAAAAAGCCAAAGTAAAAATTTCAATTATAATAAATAATAGTTCTATACGGACATATTTTAAAAACAATTAAAACATTAAAAGTATCTTCTTTTTGAATTTATTTTGTGGTCCTGAAAAGGACCGATTGATATTTTACTGATATAGAACGCAAATACGATTGAATAGAATTTAACCGCCAAAACCGTAAAGGGTGCGTCCTTGCCTTTTCAAAGCATATACAACATCCATTGCTGTGACTGTCTTTCGCTTTGCGTGTTCCGTGTATGTCACTGCATCACGGATGACATTTTCCAGGAATACCTTTAAAACGCCACGAGTTTCTTCATAGATTAACCCAGAAATACGCTTGACACCACCACGACGAGCCAAACGTCTAATAGCTGGTTTAGTAATACCTTGGATGTTATCACGAAGAACTTTACGATGACGTTTAGCTCCTCCCTTGCCAAGACCTTTTCCACCTTTACCACGACCAGTCATTTTTATATTTGTAAAATTTAAGTCAACCTCACTTTCCCGGAGAATAGATAACCAACAAGCAACAACCACTAAATGATGAATTTTGGTACAAATGTGCCTCGTTTTATATAATTGGGCATCGTCATCGGCATAGGCAAATAATAAGAAAATTGAATAAGAATGGGAAAAAGGCACTTCCATCTCTTTCATACATCCGAGTTAAATTCTAACAGCGTTCATACAAAAAGATATAAATATTTGCGACAGGCTGGCGTCGGACTCAAACAATAGTGATCAGTGTTGTGCGTCGGTTCTCCATTCTCATATCTTAAATTTAGAACTTAAAAGTAAAATGGCTCGTACAAAGCAGACTGCTCGTAAGTCCACCGGTGGTAAAGCACCACGCAAACAATTGGCTACCAAGGCTGCTCGTAAGAGTGCCCCAGCTACTGGCGGTGTCAAAAAGCCACATCGTTATCGTCCAGGTACAGTCGCTCTTCGTGAAATTCGTCGTTACCAAAAGAGTACCGAATTGTTAATCCGCAAATTGCCTTTCCAACGTCTCGTTCGTGAAATCGCTCAAGATTTCAAAACTGATTTGCGTTTCCAAAGTTCAGCTGTTATGGCACTTCAGGAGGCCAGCGAAGCTTACTTGGTAGGACTCTTCGAAGATACTAACTTATGCGCCATCCATGCCAAACGTGTTACCATTATGCCAAAAGATATTCAATTGGCGCGTCGTATTCGTGGAGAGCGTGCTTAAAGTGGCAATTATGTTGCTGGTTAATACATTACATCTGCATAATTGACTGGTGATAAAAAAATTAAATAAAATCGGTCCTTTTCAGGACCACAAAATATAATTTATAAAGGGAAGATCTCATCTTAGTTTTAAATAAACATATTATTTACTACCTATTTTATCAGATTACTCGCTATTCATAATTGAGGTGTCACAAAATCTGTATATGTATGAACTTATCGGTTTTTTTGAAAGGGAAACACTACAGAACCCATTTTTCCTACTGGGGGTTGATTATGTAAGCATTTCGAGTTTCGAATGACGTCACTTTTGTCGCAATTACGACTAAACGCGATTATTGAGACATACGACTATTCGTAGTCTCGACTTAATTGTTGGTGTTTCAGTCGAACACCATTTGGATTTCGACTGGGAAATAAATGTAATTAAAATGAATATTTCTGTATGAAATCAATCGCGTAAATAACTTTTAAGTGATATTTTTTATTTTTTTTTAATGTTATTTATAAAATTATGACTAAAATAAAAACAAATATTTAGAATTTTAAATATATTATGCTGCTACATTCATTTGAGTGACGCAAGCAGCGCCGACCGATTGGCGTTTTTTTAGTTACTACGTATTTGTAATTTTGTCAATACAAAGTAAACAAGTATAAACAACAACAAAAAATGCAATTTAAAATGGCGATATCGGGAAATAGCTTTAGTTCGAAAAAATTTTGTAGTACATGCTTACATAATTGCATTATGTCGAAACTACGACTTTGAGCATTTCGACTTGTCGTAAGTCGAAATACGACAGATAAGCATTTCGAGTTTCGAATGACGTCATTTTTTGTCGCAATTACGACTAAACGCGATTATTGAGACATACGACTATTCGTAGGCTCGACTTAATTGTTGGTGTTTCAGTCGAACACCATTTGGATTTCGACTGGGAAATAAATGTAATTAAAATGATTATTTCTGTATGAAATCAATCGCGTAAATAACTTTTAAGTGATATTTTTTATTTTTTTTAATGTTATTTATAAAATTATCACTAAAATAAAAACAAATATTTAGAATTTTAAATTGTCGTAAGTCGAAATACGAAATACGTCGGCCCTCTGTAGTATTCTGATTGTCATATAATCAGTAGCTTCAGCTTAGCTCTGCTCATAGCTCATAGGTAAATTTTTATTCGTTCAGAAATTTTCAGAAAAAATGTTTTTGTTTTTGATTGTGAAAAAAACCAATAAACCAAAAAACCAACCAATGCTATATATTTAGCATTAAAACAGCTTAAAATGCTAAACCGTCAGACAATAACTGATTAAAAATAAACAAAGTGATTATAAACACTTCAAAATTGAATTTTCTTACTTAACTATTTTTACTTATAAATATCACATTATAAAATCAGCGTTATTATTTATCATCACAATTTATTTGTTAATCCGACATCAAGTCTGACGACTTAACATACGCGAAACCAATACCACTAGTAAGCTATTAAAGTAACAAGATTTTTATGGAGAATGCTTGCAAATAAAACGCCAAAACGAAACAATACCCGTCGATTGCCGACAGGTAGCACAGTATCTGTTACAAAACTATTTAATTAAATTTAAAAATCAAAAAATACAATAGGAAAGGCTCAACTATAATGCAATTTCGCCACCTTACGTTAAAGTTAAAATCCAACGAAATGCTTTCCAAAGTTTCTAAAGTTTCTCATCCGACCATAATGTAATTTTGTCAATGACAATGAAATAACATATGACAACTGTCAAGTTTTCTTAAGAAAATGCGCTCGCCAGCGCACATCTAATCGATTGCCAAAGTAACGAATCTATTGCGAACTCTATTATGGGCGCAGCATACATTTTCTTTGTATTCGCTCATTTCATCGTCGGGTTTTGACACTAGCGTAAAGAGACGAAATTGCATTTTAGTTCCGGCTGAACAGTTTGCAAATAGAAAGGCAAACAAAATCCACGAGAAAAATCTACCCATACCCACACAACGAAAGAGAATAATTACTGCGTTTCAATGAACATGAAGGAGTAGGATTTGGTTGAAAATTAATTTCGTTAAATCGAAAATGGCGTCACGCGTTTCCATGTAATCAGAATGAAACAGAGTTGAAATTTTGACAGAATAATACAAAATCCGATGTCTACTTACAAAATAATAAAATTCGCTAGTTTGAATTTCAACTCTGCTCAACCCAGGTATTTTCGTTGAGTTAAAACTGAGTAAACGTAAACTCAACTCAACCCTGTTTCTATAAGCGCTAACCAAGGATTAACCCTCCATGGAAACGAGATAATTGATATGCATAAGACGTTGACATGACGTTTTTTTTTCATTAAAAATCTGGCGCAGGTTGATTTTTTGGCTGTGAAGTGGCTAGATCGAAATTCCCCTCTAACAGATCTGTATATTTTGGGAGATTTAACCCTCTTTTCACTAAATACAACAACAACAAAAGTGGTAATACTGAATTTTTTTATTAAATTATTTTTATTTATAAATATCACATTATAAAATCGGCATAATTGCTTAACAATTATTTGTTAATCAGTCATAAGCTGTTTTAATGCAAAATACATAGCCAGAGACAATCGTACCAATTCCAACTGGAAACTGGAATGTACATTTCTAATAAGAATTTACAAATTCGTTAGTACGTTTCAGCCAAAGCCAATCGTACCAATTCCAATTGGAATATGTACATTTCTTATAAGAAGCTTTCAGAATTTTTTTTTATGATTGTGGTTTGAAAAGTAGACTATAGATCTTAGAGGTTTTTTTCAATTATTATTTATCTTTGTACCACACACCTAATGTGACTAATAATTAATAAACATGTTCATTCTCATTGTAACAAAATGTACCGTACCAACAGTACAAATTTATATGAACAATGAAGCCATAATCATTTTCGATGACACCATAACACCATTAGATACCTAACTAACGTAGGCTTTATGAGATTTTCCAATTTTATTGTAAAAACTTATTATGCTTTGTATGTAGGTAGGTACATTATATTGAAGTTTTTTGTTAATAACAATTAGTATATAAATATACTAATTAAATTGTGTTCCCGAGTTACATATCGTTTGTTTAATCATTTTGTGGCCCTGAAAAGGGCCTTTTTATTTGGTGGGGTGTCTTAAAAAAGCCAAAGATAAGATGACGCCGATATTTACTTAGAGCTGGTATATTTAGTAACAGCTTTTGTTCCTTCACTGACCGCATGCTTGGCCAACTCTCCGGGAAGTAAAAGACGAACAGCAGTCTGAATTTCCCGACTTGTGATTGTCGAACGTTTATTGTAGTGTGCCAAGCGGGACGCTTCGGCAGCGATACGTTCAAAAATATCATTGACAAAACTGTTCATGATACTCATGGCTTTTGATGAGATACCAGTATCCGGATGGACTTGCTTCAACACTTTGTAAATGTAAATTGCGTAGCTTTCCTTCCTCTTGCGCTTGTTCTTTTTACCAGGTTTAGTAATATTTTTCTGGGCCTTTCCAGCTTTCTTTTCTGCTTTTCCACTTGTCTTTGGCGGCATTATGAAAATTTAACTCAACTCTCAACAAATAGAATAGAATAACCAATAATTATAAACTCGTCGCACAGTACTAACTACTTAGTTGTTCACCACACCGATTCTACAGTAACTTTTGACTAAAAAACCAAAAAATTTTTAGAAACGAATCTTTCATTTTGCTTTGTTTCTCTTTCAACGAGAGAAAAACGACAAATTATACAACAATGAGTACGTTTCGTGTGTGCTTGAAAGGTATAAATAGTTCATTCGCTTCTAGAAACCATCATATTTGTGTGAATCGTTCTCAAGTTAAGAAGTCAGTAGGAAGATAATTAAAAAAATGTCTGGTCGTGGTAAAGGTGGCAAAGTTAAGGGAAAGGCAAAGTCTCGTTCAAACCGTGCTGGTCTACAATTTCCTGTTGGTCGGATTCATCGTTTACTTCGAAAGGGCAACTATGCCGAACGTGTTGGCGCTGGAGCTCCAGTTTATCTAGCTGCAGTAATGGAATATTTAGCAGCTGAAGTTTTGGAATTGGCGGGAAATGCTGCTCGTGACAACAAAAAGACTAGGATTATTCCGCGTCATTTGCAATTGGCAATCCGCAATGATGAAGAATTAAACAAACTTTTGTCTGGAGTAACCATTGCTCAAGGTGGTGTTTTACCGAATATCCAGGCAGTACTTTTGCCCAAGAAGACCGAAAAGAAAGCTTAAATTTCTGTGCGCAAAAGAGTTAAATACATAGTAGTACTAAAGAAAAAAACCGTCCTTTTCAGGACGACAAATCTTCTTATGAGAAGGGATAACTTTTATTAATATCAAAAATAATAGAAATGAGGTTAATAATTTAAAGAAATTATTATTACAATTCAACGAAGAACTAATTTACTTTTCACAATACCAGTGTATTGAGTTTGGTGTGATAGATTATAATAGTTTTGTTGACAGCAAATTACCATTTTACAACGAACACTATTTCACTTATTTTTGAAATAAACGTGTCTAAATTGCATAGCTTAGCAACGTAATTTCTTGTTTTTAATTAATAACAAAGGAATACTTATATTTTGGTTGGGTGACGACACAATGAAAGAGGAGAGAACAGCAATATGGCGGGCGTTGAGTACTTTTCTTATAAACACACCAAGTGTATTATTAGTAATGTTTTTCATACAAAATAGCCTTAGACAGAGAACACGTCCGCCTTTCATTCCGAATTTTTTAAATTATTCTTAAGTATTGCAAAAAGCCAAAGTAAAAATTTCAATTATAATAAATAATAGTTCTATACGGACATATTTTAAAAACAATTAAAACATTAAAAGTATCTTCTTTTTGAATTTATTTTGTGGTCCTGAAAAGGACCGATTGATATTTTACTGATATAGAACGCAAATACGATTGAATAGAATTTAACCGCCAAAACCGTAAAGGGTGCGTCCTTGCCTTTTCAAAGCATATACAACATCCATTGCTGTGACTGTCTTTCGCTTTGCGTGTTCCGTGTATGTCACTGCATCACGGATGACATTTTCCAGGAATACCTTTAAAACGCCACGAGTTTCTTCATAGATTAACCCAGAAATACGCTTGACACCACCACGACGAGCCAAACGTCTAATAGCTGGTTTAGTAATACCTTGGATGTTATCACGAAGAACTTTACGATGACGTTTAGCTCCTCCCTTGCCAAGACCTTTTCCACCTTTACCACGACCAGTCATTTTTATATTTGTAAAATTTAAGTCAACCTCACTTTCCCGGAGAATAGATAACCAACAAGCAACAACCACTAAATGATGAATTTTGGTACAAATGTGCCTCTATTTATATAATTGGGCATCGTCATCGGCATAGGCAAATAATAAGAAAATTGAATAAGAATGGGAAAAAGGCACTTCCATCTCTTTCATACATCCGAGTTAAATTCTAACAGCGTTCATACAAAAAGATATAAATATTTGCGACAGGCTGGCGTCGGACTCAAACAATAGTGATCAGTGTTGTGCGTCGGTTCTCCATTCTCATATCTTAAATTTAGAACTTAAAAGTAAAATGGCTCGTACAAAGCAGACTGCTCGTAAGTCCACCGGTGGTAAAGCACCACGCAAACAATTGGCTACCAAGGCTGCTCGTAAGAGTGCCCCAGCTACTGGCGGTGTCAAAAAGCCACATCGTTATCGTCCAGGTACAGTCGCTCTTCGTGAAATTCGTCGTTACCAAAAGAGTACCGAATTGTTAATCCGCAAATTGCCTTTCCAACGTCTCGTTCGTGAAATCGCTCAAGATTTCAAAACTGATTTGCGTTTCCAAAGTTCAGCTGTTATGGCACTTCAGGAGGCCAGCGAAGCTTACTTGGTAGGACTCTTCGAAGATACTAACTTATGCGCCATCCATGCCAAACGTGTTACCATTATGCCAAAAGATATTCAATTGGCGCGTCGTATTCGTGGAGAGCGTGCTTAAAGTGGCAATTATGTTGCTGGTTAATACATTACATCTGCATAATTGACTGGTGATAAAAAAATTAAATAAAATCGGTCCTTTTCAGGACCACAAAATATAATTTATAAAGGGAAGATCTCATCTTAGTTTTAAATAAACATATTATTTACTACCTATTTTATCAGATTACTCGCTATTCATAATTGAGGTGTCACAAAATCTGTATATGTATGAACTTATCGGTTTTTTTGAAAGGGAAACACTACAGAACCCATTTTTCCTACTGGGGGTTGATTATGTAAGCATTTCGAGTTTCGAATGACGTCACTTTTGTCGCAATTACGACTAAACGCGATTATTGAGACATACGACTATTCGTAGTCTCGACTTAATTGTTGGTGTTTCAGTCGAACACCATTTGGATTTCGACTGGGAAATAAATGTAATTAAAATGAATATTTCTGTATGAAATCAATCGCGTAAATAACTTTTAAGTGATATTTTTTATTTTTTTTTAATGTTATTTATAAAATTATGACTAAAATAAAAACAAATATTTAGAATTTTAAATATATTATGCTGCTACATTCATTTGAGTGACGCAAGCAGCGCCGACCGATTGGCGTTTTTTTAGTTACTACGTATTTGTAATTTTGTCAATACAAAGTAAACAAGTATAAACAACAACAAAAAATGCAATTTAAAATGGCGATATCGGGAAATAGCTTTAGTTCGAAAAAATTTTGTAGTACATGCTTACATAATTCCATTATGTCGAAACTACGACTTTGAGCATTTCGACTTGTCGTAAGTCGAAATACGACAGATAAGCATTTCGAGTTTCGAATGACGTCATTTTTTGTCGCAATTACGACTAAACGCGATTATTGAGACATACGACTATTCGTAGGCTCGACTTAATTGTTGGTGTTTCAGTCGAACACCATTTGGATTTCGACTGGGAAATAAATGTAATTAAAATGATTATTTCTGTATGAAATCAATCGCGTAAATAACTTTTAAGTGATATTTTTTATTTTTTTTAATGTTATTTATAAAATTATCACTAAAATAAAAACAAATATTTAGAATTTTAAATTGTCGTAAGTCGAAATACGAAATACGTCGGCCCTCTGTAGTATTCTGATTGTCATATAATCAGTAGCTTCAGCTTAGCTCTGCTCATAGCTCATAGGTAAATTTTTATTCGTTCAGAAATTTTCAGAAAAAATGTTTTTGTTTTTGATTGTGAAAAAAACCAATAAACCAAAAAACCAACCAATGCTATATATTTAGCATTAAAACAGCTTAAAATGCTAAACCGTCAGACAATAACTGATTAAAAATAAACAAAGTGATTATAAACACTTCAAAATTGAATTTTCTTACTTAACTATTTTTACTTATAAATATCACATTATAAAATCAGCGTTATTATTTATCATCACAATTTATTTGTTAATCCGACATCAAGTCTGACGACTTAACATACGCGAAACCAATACCACTAGTAAGCTATTAAAGTAACAAGATTTTTATGGAGAATGCTTGCAAATAAAACGCCAAAACGAAACAATACCCGTCGATTGCCGACAGGTAGCACAGTATCTGTTACAAAACTATTTAATTAAATTTAAAAATCAAAAAATACAATAGGAAAGGCTCAACTATAATGCAATTTCGCCACCTTACGTTAAAGTTAAAATCCAACGAAATGCTTTCCAAAGTTTCTAAAGTTTCTCATCCGACCATAATGTAATTTTGTCAATGACAATGAAATAACATATGACAACTGTCAAGTTTTCTTAAGAAAATGCGCTCGCCAGCGCACATCTAATCGATTGCCAAAGTAACGAATCTATTGCGAACTCTATTATGGGCGCAGCATACATTTTCTTTGTATTCGCTCATTTCATCGTCGGGTTTTGACACTAGCGTAAAGAGACGAAATTGCATTTTAGTTCCGGCTGAACAGTTTGCAAATAGAAAGGCAAACAAAATCCACGAGAAAAATCTACCCATACCCACACAACGAAAGAGAATAATTACTGCGTTTCAATGAACATGAAGGAGTAGGATTGGGTTGAAAATTAATTTCGTTAAATCGAAAATGGCGTCACGCGTTTCCATGTAATCAGAATGAAACAGAGTTGAAATTTTGACAGAATAATACAAAATCCGATGTCTACTTACAAAATAATAAAATTCGCTAGTTTGAATTTCAACTCTGCTCAACCCAGGTATTTTCGTTGAGTTAAAACTGAGTAAACGTAAACTCAACTCAACCCTGTTTCTATAAGCGCTAACCAAGGATTAACCCTCCATGGAAACGAGATAATTGATATGCATAAGACGTTGACATGACGTTTTTTTTTCATTAAAAATCTGGCGCAGGTTGATTTTTTGGCTGTGAAGTGGCTAGATCGAAATTCCCCTCTAACAGATCTGTATATTTTGGGAGATTTAACCCTCTTTTCACTAAATACAACAACAACAAAAGTGGTAATACTGAATTTTTTTATTAAATTATTTTTATTTATAAATATCACATTATAAAATCGGCATAATTGCTTAACAATTATTTGTTAATCAGTCATAAGCTGTTTTAATGCAAAATACATAGCCAGAGACAATCGTACCAATTCCAACTGGAAACTGGAATGTACATTTCTAATAAGAATTTACAAATTCGTTAGTACGTTTCAGCCAAAGCCAATCGTACCAATTCCAATTGGAATATGTACATTTCTTATAAGAAGCTTTCAGAATTTTTTTTTATGATTGTGGTTTGAAAAGTAGACTATAGATCTTAGAGGTTTTTTTCAATTATTATTTATCTTTGTACCACACACCTAATGTGACTAATAATTAATAAACATGTTCATTCTCATTGTAACAAAATGTACCGTACCAACAGTACAAATTTATATGAACAATGAAGCCATAATCATTTTCGATGACACCATAACACCATTAGATACCTAACTAACGTAGGCTTTATGAGATTTTCCAATTTTATTGTAAAAACTTATTATGCTTTGTATGTAGGTAGGTACATTATATTGAAGTTTTTTGTTAATAACAATTAGTATATAAATATACTAATTAAATTGTGTTCCCGAGTTACATATCGTTTGTTTAATCATTTTGTGGCCCTGAAAAGGGCCTTTTTATTTGGTGGGGTGTCTTAAAAAAGCCAAAGATAAGATGACGCCGATATTTACTTAGAGCTGGTATATTTAGTAACAGCTTTTGTTCCTTCACTGACCGCATGCTTGGCCAACTCTCCGGGAAGTAAAAGACGAACAGCAGTCTGAATTTCCCGACTTGTGATTGTCGAACGTTTATTGTAGTGTGCCAAGCGGGAGGCTTCGGCAGCGATACGTTCAAAAATATCATTGACAAAACTGTTCATGATACTCATGGCTTTTGATGAGATACCAGTATCCGGATGGACTTGCTTCAACACTTTGTAAATGTAAATTGCGTAGCTTTCCTTCCTCTTGCGCTTGTTCTTTTTACCAGGTTTAGTAATATTTTTCTGGGCCTTTCCAGCTTTCTTTTCTGCTTTTCCACTTGTCTTTGGCGGCATTATGAAAATTTAACTCAACTCTCAACAAATAGAATAGAATAACCAATAATTATAAACTCGTCGCACAGTACTAACTACTTAGTTGTTCACCACACCGATTCTACAGTAACTTTTGACTAAAAAACCAAAAATGCCAACATTATATGTATTTTTAGAAACGAATCTTTCATTTTGCTTTGTTTCTCTTTCAACGAGAGAAAAACGACAAATTATACAACAATGAGTACGTTTCGTGTGTGCTTGAAAGGTATAAATAGTTCATTCGCTTCTAGAAACCATCATATTTGTGTGAATCGTTCTCAAGTTAAGAAGTCAGTAGGAAGATAATTAAAAAAATGTCTGGTCGTGGTAAAGGTGGCAAAGTTAAGGGAAAGGCAAAGTCTCGTTCAAACCGTGCTGGTCTACAATTTCCTGTTGGTCGGATTCATCGTTTACTTCGAAAGGGCAACTATGCCGAACGTGTTGGCGCTGGAGCTCCAGTTTATCTAGCTGCAGTAATGGAATATTTAGCAGCTGAAGTTTTGGAATTGGCGGGAAATGCTGCTCGTGACAACAAAAAGACTAGGATTATTCCGCGTCATTTGCAATTGGCAATCCGCAATGATGAAGAATTAAACAAACTTTTGTCTGGAGTAACCATTGCTCAAGGTGGTGTTTTACCGAATATCCAGGCAGTACTTTTGCCCAAGAAGACCGAAAAGAAAGCTTAAATTTCTGTGCGCAAAAGAGTTAAAAACAAAGTAGTACTAAAGAAAAAAACCGTCCTTTTCAGGACGACAAATCTTCTTATGAGAAGGGATAACTTTTATTAATATCAAAAATAATAGAAATGAGGTTAATAATTTAAAGAAAATATTATTACAATTCAACGAAGAACTAATTTACTTTTCACAATATCAGTGTATTGAGTTTGGTGTGATAGATTATAATAGTTTTGTTGACAGCAAATTACCATTTTACAACGAACACACACTATTTCACTTATTTTTGAAATAAACGTGTCTAAATTGCATAGCTTAGCAACGTAATTTCTTGTTTTAATTAATAACAAAGGGAATACTTATATTTTGGTTGGGTGACGACACAATGAAAGAGGAGAGAACAGCAATATGGCGGGCGTTGAGTACTTTTCTTATAAACACACCAAGTGTATTATTAGTAATGTTTTTCATACAAAATAGCCTTAGACAGAGAACACGTCCGCCTTTCATTCCGAATTTTTTAAATTATTCTTAAGTATTGCAAAAAGCCAAAGTAAAAATTTCAATTATAATAAATAATAGTTCTATACGGACATATTTTAAAAACAATTAAAACATTAAAAGTATCTTCTTTTTGAATTTATTTTGTGGTCCTGAAAAGGACCGATTGATATTTTACTGATATAGAACGCAAATACGATTGAATAGAATTTAACCGCCAAAACCGTAAAGGGTGCGTCCTTGCCTTTTCAAAGCATATACAACATCCATTGCTGTGACTGTCTTTCGCTTTGCGTGTTCCGTGTATGTCACTGCATCACGGATGACATTTTCCAGGAATACCTTTAAAACGCCACGAGTTTCTTCATAGATTAACCCAGAAATACGCTTGACACCACCACGACGAGCCAAACGTCTAATAGCTGGTTTAGTAATACCTTGGATGTTATCACGAAGAACTTTACGATGACGTTTAGCTCCTCCCTTGCCAAGACCTTTTCCACCTTTACCACGACCAGTCATTTTTATATTTGTAAAATTTAAGTCAACCTCACTTTCCCGGAGAATAGATAACCAACAAGCAACAACCACTAAATGATGAATTTTGGTTTTTTTTTAGATTAGATTAAGATATTTTATTAAACATTTAGATATTATACAATTTTGACTTAAAAACTAAACTTATAACTATTATTATTAAGTGTCGGCTCAACAATAGGGGCCCGACGTATTTACATTGTCTTTTTTTGTATTGCTTATTATTAAACAATATTTTTTACTATATACTTAATCTACTACATGTTTATTTTTAAAGCAATTTAATTTTAAACGATAAATTTTAAAATAAAATAAAAATGAAGAATAATATTAAAGGGGGTATACACAGGGCGATCTTCAGCCTCTGTAATGTTGATTGCTGGCCTTCTCGTAGAAGGAGACGTCTTGATTATTAAAGATGTCGTCAAATCTAGCATCTGTGAATCCTCTGATGTTTATATAGCGGTGGCTTGGCTCGATTTCTTCGATTCTCAGTCCTTGCATCTCCGGACTTGGATGTGTTTCCAACCCATCAACGAATTTCTTTGCCATTCGGAACAAGTGGTCGGTTATGGGCAGCAGACCTGCCGCGTCGTAATGCCTTGCACTCGAGACAAACTTATAGCTGTTTGGCACCCTCCAGAGTCCTGTACAGATCCTAAGTACCTTCCTTTCAAATAGGGAGATCTTCTTCATCGTTGTTGGTGAGACGGTGAACCATATGGGATAGCCATAGATTATCACTGGCCTGATGAGCTGCTTGTAGATGAGCAGCCTGGTGTTGTTTGACAGTCCGTTTCGCCTTCGTAGAAGCGGGTGCACCAAATGAAGGGCGTAATTAGCCTTTTTCAACGTTTTATCGATGTGGGCATTAAACTTGAGCCTCTCGGAGAAGTTTATTCCCAGGTACTTCGTCTCTGATTGGGTTTTTATAACTGTGTTGTCTGGAAGGGTGATTTTTAATCCTCTGCACCGGCTCACAAAATTTTTTCTCCCTGTTCTTGTCCCTGGCACTCGGAAGCAGATGAGTTCCGTTTTGTTTGCATTTATCTTCAACCCCCACTTGAGGTAGTAGTCCCAAAGATTTCGGAGGTGTTCCTCCACTCTTCGGGCAGCTATCTCAGGAGAGAGAGAAACGGCATACGTGATCGAGTCATCCGCGTAAAGCATGCTGCTTGTTCCGGCTGTATTGGTGGGTTGATCCGCCGTGTAGATGTTGAAAAGGACTGGGCCAAGTCTGGAACCTTGAGGAACTCCGGCTTTAATCCCTTTCCTAGTGGATGAGTCGCCAAAAATCTGTACAAAAAAAACCCTGTGAAAGAGAAAATTTTTAATTATTTTTACAATATAATTGGGGAAGCCAAATCTTATAAGTTTGAACAGTAGCCCGTTGATCCATACACTATCGAAGGCTTTTTCGATGTCTAGCAAACAGGCTACTGTACTGCTTTTAACGTTCAGTCCTCGAGTGACGTTACTGTGAAGTTTCAGCAGAGGGTGCATCGTAGAGTGCTTCTCACGGAAACCGAATTGAAAGGAAGGAATAAGGCCTCTTTCCGAACAAAATGTATTGATCTTTTTACGGATCAAAGACTCGAATACCTTACTGATACAACACAGTAAAGCTATTGGACGGTAACCAGTTACGCTTGAGCGGTCAGTTTTTTTGGGTACTGGTACTACTTTGGCCACCTTCCAGTTGTCTGGAAAGTAACCATTGTTAAGGCAATTGTTGAAAATGATGGTTAACATCAAGATTGCCATACCCGGTAACTTTTTAAGCAAAAAGTTAGAAATCCCGTCAATGCCCGATGATTTTTTTGAGTTTCCACTCATTATTAAATCACTGACTATAGCTGTTTTGGTAAACATTTCAACGTCTACGGGCGCTCTAGCGGGGTTTTCTTCACTAAACCGCACTACAGGATTACTTGCAGAAGTGACGTCTTCCACAAGACTTTCCACCTCTTCCAAAAAATCTGGAAGATGCGTTGGTGGTCGGTCCGTAAAACTCCTTTCAAAATGGCAGGCAAAGGCTTCGGCTTTTTCAACAGGACTGGATGCTACTTGATCTCCAAACGTGATACTTTCTGGAATGGAAATACGCTTTCCGACCAGAGCGTTCAGCTTCTTAAAAGCATCATGACCTGGTTTGATGTTCTGGAGTCGTTTGGTCAGGTCATCTTCCTGGTACTTCCGTAGTGCTTGACGAAGCATGTTCACTGTACAACGCAGTTGCGAAAGTACAGACTGGTATTCGTCATTGACTGTATTAAGAGTCCTGTTAAAAATCCTCTGAAGGCGCTTCCTCAGCCGTTGCTTGTGAGCATATATTGCCTGTATATGTCCAGGCAGGTGTTGGAAGCGATCCCTGCTGGTGCGTATTGTTTTCTGCCGATTGATGGCTGTGTTTACCGCATTCTCGAAATTTCTTATAGCATCATTAATTTCGTAATTCTCCAGATTTCTGCAGTCTGCTGGCATTGTTAAATCAGCTTCAACTTCAGATCTAAACCGGTTCCAGTTTACTTTCCTGAAGTTGATGTGTAGTTCAGATGGTGGTGTGACTTTCAAAATTCGCTGATTCAACCTAACTCGAAGCTCTATGGCCATATGATCCGAGTCGCTATCGTGCGCCAAACATGAATAATTTGTTAATTCTGGAAGGATATTAATAAAATTTGTAGTTGCCAGAAAGAAATCCAGAGTTGACGGTGTCCGAGGGTACGTCTTCCGGGGCTGAGAAACTACAGCCATGGTATGCTGATGAGGATTTGAATCCAGCCAATCTGCAATAGCCTTTCCTTGACTGTTGCACACTTCATCTTGCCATCGGGTGTGTCTAGCGTTAAAGTCCCCTCCAACCACACAGTATGTGTGCCTAGAGGAGATGCCGTAGACAGTTTGCAGATCCCGTTGGATGTCTTCCCTCGTTGCGTTACAGTGATTGTATACAGATATCACCAGCAAGGTCTCAACCTCGTTGACTTTGATGCTGACAGCTGTTGCTTCTATGCTACGCAGCCCACTGATTTCTACCTTCTCGCCTGCCATAGTGTCCTTGATAAGGACCGCCGTCCCAGAGCGTCCACTGCTTTTGTCGACCCTGTGGATATTGTATCCGTCTGGACTGAACGGGTTTCTCCCTGTGAGGTTTGTTTCCTGTAAAAGAAGAATGTCAGGTTTATTAGTTTTAATAAATAATTTAAGTGTGATACGCCTTGCTAAAGAATAAATGGAGTTCACATTATATGAGAATATACTTATCCTGCTTATTGTGAACATAATTCACAAATAAGTCGACCCAAAACGGTTGTTTTGGACCTGTCATCAAGGCTGCTATAATTAGCAGGCACGACTTTTCTTGCCTTCTGCAAAATTGTAAAAAGGTCTGCGCCGAATAACCTTTCAGTGTCGTCAAAAATATTAGTTTTTTCAGTAGATGGAGCCGTTTTTAAAGCTTGCTTCTTCACTGGTTTACTGCATTCTTGGATGGTTGGTGGTGGTTTGTTGCTAGTTGCTGGCTTGCTAGCAACTGCATTACCCATAGCAGCTATACTAGCAAAGCTAACTCCTTTCACTATCGCTTTTGCAGCAGATTTCTGGGCGAACTTATGCTGCTCAATCTTCTTTTGGGCGGTTTTTACTTTTTCCGCCATTTTTTCTTTATATTTAGGACATCCCCGATAGTTTGCAGGATGTCCAGTTTTTTGACAATTTGTGCAGAAAACGTTGTCGTCTTTATTGTTGTCAGCGTTTCTCGGGCAATGTCCAGGTAAGTGCTCGTCCTTGCACTTAACACATCTATATTTCATACCGCAATTGCTTGCGACATGTCCAAACTTTTGGCAATTTTTGCATTGGGTAATGCCTGCTGGTTTTAGCTTTTCCCAATGCACCAGCTGGTTCATCAGGAGGGTTTTTGAGCATACTGCTGCCTTATCGCAGTTCTTCTCAAGCTCTACAATGAAATGGTTAAATTTCCTGTCGTTCCTCTGTGATTTGAAGGGTTTGACCTCCACTACAGGGACACCCTCTGCCGTCAACGCTTCCTTGACATCCTCAGTGTCAAAGGAGTGGTGAATACCTTTAAGGACCAACAATTCTTTCCTGTCCTCCTTAGTGGTATAGGTGTTGAATTCAGTCTTTCCCGACTGTAGGAAAGACCGAATTCGCTGGTGGCCGTCTTTGTTCATGGCCGTAACGACCGATTTGCTGCTATTGATGTTGCGAATTCTGCAACTAATATTGGCACTCTTCGTGAACTTTGAGAGTTCAGCGACGTTCAGTCTGAAGCAGACAATTGGTGGCATAGCAAATGGTTTAGTTGTTGGTCCAGTACTCTGAGTGCTAATGTTCCCTTGAGCGGTTGGTTGGGATGACTGCACCGTTCTACGTTGCACCTCTTTTGGTTTTGTTGTATGCTCGACAACAACTGGTTTTGGCGCAATCCTGACATCATTAGCTACTGCAGCCGGAGATGAAGTTGGTGGTGATGAAGGCCTGGAACTAGCAGACAATCTTCTTCTTTTTGCCTTTACTGGCATGGTTTCGGGAGATGATCGATCTTTGCGACTATCTTCTTCGCTAAAATTGTCCTCTCCGCCGCTACTGGCTTCGGACGCTTCATTATCCGATTCCTCGACAACGCTCATTGTTTCCTCCTCTGAAGTCGCTGAATCGCACAGCTGGTTCACTTCATCCAGCCTTCGGTACAATGACAACAGGAAATCCCCACCATGGTTGGTGACTTGTTCCTTAATTAAGGATAAGACCTCGTTGACTTTTTCCTTCCTTTTTGCTTTTTTCCCCATGTTATAGGGCTGATTGAAGGAAAACCTTTTCTGAAAATAAATTCTAATAACTGGAAAAGAAAAATATTCCTGAAATTAAAAAATAATTAGTGAAATAATAAAAAAATAAAAAGTAATAGGTAGCGAAATGCTCGCTTTTGGTTTTGGGGTTTTTTTTTAATCGGTAGCAGGTAGCTAGACGATATGATGCGTGATCTGCGTGTGCTCGTGTTGAGCGCTCGATGAGTATGATGATGATGAATTTTGGTACAAATGTGCCTCTATTTATATAATTGGGCATCGTCATCGGCATAGGCAAATAATAAGAAAATTGAATAAGAATGGGAAAAAGGCACTTCCATCTCTTTCATACATCCGAGTTAAATTCTAACAGCGTTCATACAAAAAGATATAAATATTTGCGACAGGCTGGCGTCGGACTCAAACAATAGTGATCAGTGTTGTGCGTCGGTTCTCCATTCTCATATCTTAAATTTAGAACTTAAAAGTAAAATGGCTCGTACAAAGCAGACTGCTCGTAAGTCCACCGGTGGTAAAGCACCACGCAAACAATTGGCTACCAAGGCTGCTCGTAAGAGTGCCCCAGCTACTGGCGGTGTCAAAAAGCCACATCGTTATCGTCCAGGTACAGTCGCTCTTCGTGAAATTCGTCGTTACCAAAAGAGTACCGAATTGTTAATCCGCAAATTGCCTTTCCAACGTCTCGTTCGTGAAATCGCTCAAGATTTCAAAACTGATTTGCGTTTCCAAAGTTCAGCTGTTATGGCACTTCAGGAGGCCAGCGAAGCTTACTTGGTAGGACTCTTCGAAGATACTAACTTATGCGCCATCCATGCCAAACGTGTTACCATTATGCCAAAAGATATTCAATTGGCGCGTCGTATTCGTGGAGAGCGTGCTTAAAGTGGCAATTATGTTGCTGGTTAATACATTACATCTGCATAATTGACTGGTGATAAAAAAATTAAATAAAATCGGTCCTTTTCAGGACCACAAAATATAATTTATAAAGGGAAGATCTCATCATAGTTTTGAATAAACATATTATTTACTACCTATTTTATCAGATTACTCGCTATTCATAATTGAGGTGTCACAAAATCTGTATATGTATGAACTTATCGGTTTTTTTGAAAGGGAAACACTACAGAACCCATTTTTCCTACTGGGGGTTGATTATGTAAGCATTTCGAGTTTCGAATGACGTCACTTTTGTCGCAATTACGACTAAACGCGATTATTGAGACATTCGACTATTCGTAGTCTCGACTTGATTGTTGGTGTTTCAGTCGAACACCATTTGGATTTCGACTGGGAAATAAATGTAATTAAAATGATTATTTCTGTATGAAATCAATCGCGTAAATAACTTTTAAGTGATATTTTTTATTTTTTTTAATGTTATTTATAAAATTATCACTAAAATAAAAACAAATATTTAGAATTTTAAATATATTATGCTGCTACATTCATTTGAGTGACGCAAGCAGCGCCGACCGATTGGCGTTTTTTTAGTTACTACGTATTTGTAATTTTGTCAATACAAAGTAAACAAGTATAAACAACAACAAAACATGCAATTTAAAATGGCGATATCGGGCAATAGCTTTAGTTCGAAAAATTTTTGTAGTACATGCTTACATAGTTGCGTTATGTCGAAACTACGACTTTGAGCATTTCGACTTGTCGTAAGTCGAAATACGACAGATAAGCATTTCGAGTTTCGAATGACGTCACTTTTGTCGCAATTACGACTAAACGCGATTATTGAGACATACGACTATTCGTAGTCTCGACTTAATTGTTGGTGTTTCAGTCGAACACCATTTGGATTTCGACTGGGAAATAAATGTAATTAAAATGATTATTTCTGTATGAAATCAATCGCGTAAATAACTTTTAAGTGATATTTTTTATTTTTTTTAATGTTATTTATAAAATTATCACTAAAATAAAAACAAATATTTAGAATTTTAAATATATTATGCTGCTACATTCATTTGAGTGACGCAAGCAGCGCCGACCGATTGGCGTTTTTTAGTTACTACGTATTTGTAATTTTGTCAATACAAAGTAAACAAGTATAAACAACAACAAAACATGCGATTTAAAATGGCGATATCGGGCAATAGCTTTAGTTCGAAAAATTTTTGTAGTACATGCTTACATAGTTGCGTTA